>JAQPPZ010001821.1:4103152-5470869 GCA_028583015.1 Wollemia nobilis
TCCTTTTAGAGGTAAATTTTTAGAAAATAAGCACCATTTATAAAGTCCTTGGTGCTATATACTATTGGCTCTCACTTCATAAGGACATGAGGAAGTATTTATAATAGTGTGATCAATGACAAAAAATAAGATGATAAATTACTTCTAATGAAATTCTTCTACAAACTCTAGTGGTAGTTAAACCATTTGAGAAGTGGAGTACCTATTTCATTTGTACTGTTGATCCAAAGTCTAATGGAAAAAAACATATATTGGTTTGCAAATATTATATTATGAAATGGGTAGAGGCCTATGTTCTATTTATGTTGGTGAAGAGAAGCTCATTGAATTTTTGTATGAACAAATATTTAAATGACTCGGTTCTCCTAAACACATTGTTTTAGAGTAGGGACCATAATTCATGTTGAAGGTAATCAAAGAATTCATGAGGTCGTATGGGATAAGGCATCAAAAATCATCTCCATACCATCCTTAGTCAAATGGGTAGGTAGAAGTCACTAATCATGAGTTTGAGAACATATTCATAAAGATAGTGACTTCACATGAAATATATTGGGTGAATAGGTTGTTAGAAATTGTTTGGGCATATAATACCACATGGAAGTCTACAATATATTTTACCCCACATGAACTTGTTTATGATAATAATATAATATTTCTCATTAAGTTTGAGCTTAAAACACTTTGTAAAACATTTTAGGTTGGAATTGATATAATACATGCATAACTTGAGAGTATAAAGTAATTGATACTACTATATGAGTTTTGATATTAGGCTCTCCAAAATTTGAAACTCATCTAGCAACAATGAAAAAGTGGTATGATAACCACTTTAGAAATAGCAAGTTTTAGTTAGGTTATTGGGTTGTATTATTTTATTCTCGTTGCCATTAATTTAAAGGTAAATTATGTACATAATGGTCAAGACCATGCCAAATAGAACAAGTCTTTGATAATAGTGTAGTATAGCTATAGCCCATTGGTGGTTACAAATATTAAATCTTGGTTAGTGGACATAGATGGAGGGTATATAACAATCCAACTACTAAGTATGAATTTCTAGCTCAAGTCAAGTGATAATCAGCTTTGCACTTGGTTGGTGAACCCTTTTCTTCTAACCAGGTGATGACTAGGTTGTTGTTTTATTCCATTCAATAAATAAATAAATAAAATAATAATAATTCCTATAAATGATAACCTCTTTCATTCATTACTAGACCAAGTCTTGTATGAAAATTGACTTCCAACATACTTGTATTACAAAATAATAACTTGGTTGTGAAAAAACCCTTGTGGACATGACCAAGGTATAATATAGTTGAAAAGAAAAAATGGTGGTCTCTACTATTTGAAAAAAATGATGACAAAAGGTGTGTGATTACACTTAACTTTCTCTTTCTAGCTTTTACTTTCATTGTAATCACCAAGGATAGTTTGCACTAGATATTAGTTTATCTATCTAAATGATAACACAAATAAAACCATAATAACAAGGTATGCACTCTCTTTTTTATCTTGTTTAGTTATAATATTATGTTAAAATTACATTGGTCCACTACCATATTTAGTCTAATAGGAAAGAAAAAAATTTAAGCCACTTAACAGGCCTTTTTCAATGCTTAAAAGACATCATAATACTTTTTTGGCACATACTACTCTAAAAAGTATAAGAATAGTTTGATTTAGAAAATATTAGAAAGTCATAAAAAATCGTAGGATAATATTTATTGTTCCACACAAGGGTGTGCTTCCACTCCAAGTGGGAGGATAACATATCACAATGTTATTAAATAGGTAGGATAGATGCAAGTGCTATATTGGACACATGACAAAACCTTGTATGGTAGCAACCATGAGGGATACGTACCTTGGAAATCATTGTTGGAATAGTCTAGGCCTATGATAAGTGGTGCATTGAAAATAAAGACACAACCTAAATTTATTGTCTCTCACCATGCATTGGAATTAATGCAACCAATGCACTCATATGACATGAAATAGAATAATAGTGATACTTGATTGGATACATTGTCTTAGCACTAGCAAAAGCCACGTGAAGTCAAATTGATCGTAATAGCCCTCCCACTTGTCCATTATGTAATCAACATTGACATATAAGTTATCACCTCAAAAGCATGCAAACAGATTACAAATCACTCAAGTGATGAACATTGATTGTGAATCATCCTCACATGCATGCAAACTAAACATTAGGGTGCATGATAGATGCCCAACTTATTTATCACCCCTATAATAACTTTGTAACTACCCCATAATTTCTTTGACATGTTTTGCACTTTAACTTGCATTCTTGCTCTAGGTTACTAAAAATTCTCATAAAAAATATGGGTGGACAAAATAAAACCTTAGAACCTAAGTTTATTATGGTGTTGCTTTAGCAACGAGAGATGGTAGATATTTTTTAGACTATGGGATGGATGGTATTACTTTTTATGTTCTATGAGAATGACATATTAGTCATCAAAGAGTTTTCCAATTGTTACTAGGAGAATAAGGAAATGCTTAGGTGGGCTACAATTGAGGTAGCCATAAACACATTGAGTGGAATTTATCAAATTCCTTGTCTAGGTAAAAGGTTCTTTGGGACCCATTCTCCATTACAAGAAAATTTTAAAATTTTTATGGTAGAATGGAATCCTAAACTTGAGTATGTAGTGAATGCCAAAAATATAGATATATCCTCTTTTTTGAATTGGACTCACAATAAAAATTATCTGAGCTATCAGTCTTCATGGATGTTGCTTGGAAATACCACAAAGACTAATGGGGATAGTCACATGTCAGATAACATGGCTCCTAGTCATCTTAGTAGGTTGATAATCATAGGGAAGGAAATAAATGACAATATAAGACTTCAAACCAAAGCCACATGGGCCACCAGATAGCCACCACCATAAATCTAGCTAGCAGGTTCACTTCTCCAAGGCTGATTGGCCAAGATAGTATGTGGTACCAAGGCATGTCATATATGAAAGAAAGTAATTACCAAAGAATTATTAGGAGTAACTATCAATACAGAGCTTGTGGGAGTTTTTTTTAGTACTCTACTATGTGTGTCTACAACTTTTTGTTTCTCCATTGTCTCAAGGAAGGGATCCATGTCTGTTTATTTTTTGTAATTATGATAGATGTGTGTTTTATCGAGGTATACCCAAAATGTTGTATGGGAAGTTTCTTTTTGATAACAGGCTATGTGCCTTACCGGATGTAATGGCTTTGGTGGAATGTAGATTTTACATATATAGGATCCTTAGTAAGGATATGTTCATCAACAGCCCTGGGCTGATTTTTGTAAAAGGTTTTGGGTCAACCTGTAAAACCTAGTATTAATGCTATAGTATCTTATATACCAAAATAAAAAAATATAGATATATGCATAATACAAACAAGTCTATTAGTACATTAGGATGTAGTGGCCCTCTAGGTCATGAGATACCTTATATGCTATGGATAATTTGTAATGATGGTTAGGCCTCATTTGAATCTCTTGGAAGATTTGAGATATAAAGCTAAGATGCCTAAGTTAAAAATTGATTTACCCTATATTTTCCACTCCTACTTACACACCATGTCAAGGAAATTTCAAAAATAAATAGGCCCCTTAGAGCACCATGAAATATAAATTATAGGTATCAATTCCTCCAATGGGAGGATGGAGAGTGCCAATGGAAAGTATTCTTGGACAATAGGTTGTGTATATTTTTACAAGCCAAATACATGATTAATAGAGCAATACAAACCATTGACCATGAAAAAATATTGTAAAGGAGGATGAAATCGAGTAAATAGGAGGAAGAAATCTAATCATATTATATGCCTATAATATCTAGGGTATAGAAAATAGAATAGAATATTAGATATTATGCATTAGATCAAATAACTACCCCCAAAAAAATCAATTCTTATGACAACCATTGAAAATAAAAAGAGGAAATGTGTGGTAGCAACATACAATAGTGGAGATGAAGTGGATATTTTTGATAAATTACCACAAGATACTATGGTAGCAATAGAAATAGATGTCGAGGAAACCAAAATCCTAACCCTATGAAGTGCAAGGGTTAAAATACAAAATTAGCAAGTTGAATTGGAAGAGGTAAGGAAGTTACTCCATGGTAGAGATGACCAAATTTCCCAGTTAATGTAGGAGTTGGTCGAGGTTAAGAAACAACAAAGTCAACTAAAATTTCAAAAACTTCCATGAGAAAATAGCTTGAATAACCAAGAAGCCTTATAATTGTAGCTATCCTATGGGACCTAAGGGCTTGGCTAGATCAATAAAAGACCGTGACAACTAAAATAATAGAGCATTTAGGAAATGCACAAAAATTAATTCCAAATAGAGTGTTAGAATCAAAAAAAGGAATTCCAAGATATGTTGATGATAGAATGCTAACACAAGCCATGGAAAAATTTTCATAGAAGGACCAAGAGGTGCAAACAAAGACTTTGGAAATCCTTAGGCCAATAGTCATCACTCCACCCCACATGGTCACACTACATGTTTACAATACCATCATCAAATGGTAGATGAAAATATATTTTTATTTGGAATAGAGAGTATAGGCCCTAAAGGAATTAGAAGATAAGAATAAGATCTTGAAAAAATACCTCACCAAATTGTAAGCCAAGTTTGAGGAAGTCTATAATATTGTAGAGTTGATGAGAGAGTGAAAGTAGTCAACAAGAAAGTACAATCTATTTTAATCCATAAATATGCACTTCTTGAGGAAACCATATTTTTATCCAATGTTTATGTTGGGGATATTTAGCTATGGGCCTTTGTATCCACCCTATAAAATCAAATAAATAGAGAATATAGAGCTTAAGAGTATGCAGTTAGGGATTTTGAATTTGGGTTATTGTACTTTTGAATTTTCTAATCCCTCTTTAGTCATTGTCATGCATCTCACACTAATGGGAAATAAATATATTATAAATAAATATGTAGCTCACTTGAGAGAATGTGCTTAGGAATTCCATGAGTTCTATGATTCACACCTAGATAGAACTAAAGAAGCTTGTATATTGATATGGGAGGAACTATCTATAAACCTAAGAAAAAGAGAGAACTTTCCCACCAATTTGAATTGGTCCTGTAGACACCTAAAACATATCATGTTTAGGTGACTACTCGTATGGGCACCTTTGTAGACCATATGAATGACCTTGGACCTTTCCAAGACCAAGCAGTGGTTCTAACCACTCATTTTAGGTAATATAAGCCTATACAGCCTTAGCCATTAATGGCATCAGCAGTTAGGATCCTAGCCACTGATGATAACAACAACTATGATTAGCCTATCCCTAGATACGGTTGATAACCACGACTAGGGTATTGGATGCACTAAGTAACTACGACTAGCCCTATAACAAAATTTGCCATATTGAGCCAAGTAAAATTGATTACAATGATCAAATTGTAATAGTTTTAGAGTGATTTAGGCTTGGAAGCATCCAAAAGTTTCCTCCCAACTACAAATTCTTGTTCTTGGCTTCTTCATGAAGCTAGAGAAAGGATTTTGGGAGTCTATTTAAGATCCCAATTTTGAAGAGAAAATCCTAAAGAATTGATCCCGATTGCATTGTAGCAAAGTCATGTCGAACTGGAGAATCAATTGCGCCTTGTGAAGAGTGAGGAGATTCTACCAAAATCTATTTTGATAACCATATTTGCAACAATGGAGCTTCTAAAGGCTTGAGAAGCAAACCTTGCCATTCCATAGAAATTCAACATGAATCCAAGCAATTTCAACCACAAATATGTGTCTGGATACCAAGGTGACCCTTGATCATCAATTCATTGGAGGATTTGAGTGTTTTTAACCTTGTTTGAAAGAGAAAGAAGAGTTTTATTATGGCCATGGCTAATAGGTCTAGCTACTTTAATCATCCATGGATAGGTTTTTATGCCCTCTTTCCTCCATTTTAGTCGTAGATTTACTATTCTGATTATGCAATTAGTTTAATCTAGCATAGATTAGTCTTGTAGTAGATATTTACATGGTTAATTAGCAATATTATAGGTAGCTTTACCTTAATTTGTGTCACATTTGCTTGATTTCATAAATCTCCATAGAATAGCTTCTATTCATGCTTTATACTTCAAATCACATGCTATATTAGTTATCTTTATGCATTTTAAGATATGCTTTGCACTGATTTAACAATTTAATAAGCATATTTATACATCTTTGCATATCTCTATGCTTATTTCATATATTTTATTCATTTCATGCATTTATTTAATAATAGCTTCATCATGAGAGGCTTCATATGTATTTGATGTGTTTTTTTGTTTCTTGTATGCATGTGACAGATCCTTCAAGGCTTCAAAGCACTATCAACATCAAATTCCTCTTGACAATGAAGAAGAAGGCATCCTAGTAAGCCCTCAAGAAGAGTTTATGGATATCTAAGGAGCACTTAGAATATATCACCCCCATTTAGGGGCTCTCATACCATTGTAAACAATGTCTCAATTGTTATCCCTAAGAGGAATGTAAATGTAATCAGATATCATCATTATTAATGCAAAGGAGGCTTACTTTTATTGTAAATTTGGTTCATCTATGTTCTTTATTTTCAATTTGATCATTATTTTATAATATTTGTTGATATATGCTCTTTAGAACATTCTAAGGGTCTCATCATTACACCCTTGTAGTCATTTCCACCATCTAGAATCTTGAGTTTAGATGGATAGGCATGAGGTTCAGTCCACCATTCATTATCAACCTAGTTCCCCAATACAACACTACTACACCACTAGATGAAGGGGTATTTTTGGAATGGTTCCATGGTATTAAGGAATGTAAGGGATTTTTTAGTGAAGTTCAAATAGTTAAGCTTGATATGAAAGAGTATTTGTACTTAATCAGAGATTTAGAGAGGAATTATGCATGAGAACATGTAATTGCTCAAGAAGGGGGGAAATTATGAGGCCCAAAATTTCCACATCTTTATTTATAAAAATATGATATTTGAATTTTTTTTTGATGAATGTGGGTATCATAACTATGAACTTTTATTTAATTAATCATAATATTTTGATTAAATAGAGAAATAATATGGATTGTATTACTTCGTTAATTGGAATATATTTTGTGTATTTTTGAGGTTAGTTAATATTAGTGTTCTAGAATTTTGTAGTAGCATTTCAAAATAATTTTGGGATACATTCTAGAGCATTTCCTACGCTCTAGTGAGGATGATGGTTGGCATTACAATATTCTAGACAAGTGTAGAAAAATAGATAGAACAAAATACATTGACAATATGTCATGCACATACTAGAAGGAAATATTTTCCAATCTAGATGAACATAAAATCTAGAATGGTTGTTGGCAAAGAGTTACCTAGAATAGTTTGATATGCAAACAAGCACCCTGATAGGTAATCGATTCAATATTTACCAAAGATAGAATAATTCTCACCAATAATTATAGTCGATTTTCCTTTGATCATAATGAAATTTATCATTATGATCCCACACCATTATCATTTTTCAATAATTGACCAATGAATGGTGGTGGTTATTTTCAAATTAAACTACATTTTTATTGATGGAGGGGTTTTTAAAGGACCCAAAAACTTTTATAGATCTAAAACAATAATTTAAAAGGTATCACCAAAAGGAACAGAAAACAACAGGCTGGAAACTAGCATAGCCGAACAACAAACAAATAAAGGAAAAGCACTACCAGTGCACCCTCCTAAATATAAACAACTATAAAATAATAATACATTGAAATATAGAGACCTAAAAGAAAGATCCATGTTACTTAAACCATATAATAAGGGTTAATATTTACCTCTTCATTGTTGCTACCAAGATGGAAGTTGATTGTTTTAAACACGTGAATGCAGTGTTGGAGAAAGGTCTAAAATTTTGAGAAATTCTAGAAACTGCCAAGAAGACCCAAGATGCCACACCTTCCAAGAGGTAAGGGATATATGTGGAGCATATTTGGATGGTTGGTAGTCCTAAATAACTAACCAATATTATTAACCATATTAAAGGAGACAAATTTTACCTCCACTGCTATCATCCGTCAACCCTAGGGGAAATTTTATTTGCCACACATGGAAGGATTGCTCCATGAAAAATTTTTTAGCCAGTAGGTTAGCCACATTATTACCATCCATGTACATGTGCTGAATGGTGATATTCAAATATTTTTCTAATATTATCTTACATTCATAGATGATTTCGCTAATGTTCTAGGGCGAATGTTGGTTTTTGTTAAGCCAGTTAATGGCAAGCAAGGAGTCTCCTTCAACCATGAGTTGATCAATATAAATATCACTTAACATCATCAGTCCTTGGGGGAGGGCTCTCATCTTAGCCATATTATTCATATAAATTATAATACTACAAATACCATGAGAATGTATCCTTTTTCATTTCTAATAATACCTCCACTACCCACCCTGCCTAGGTTTCCTTTCATTAAATCGTCAAAATTAAGATTTATCTATCTAGGATGATGGGGTTCCATTTTATGCTTGATATATCCACTTGGAATTTTAGGGATCTACCCAAAATGTGACTAAGTTTAAACAAAGCAAACATGTAGGTTTCAATACTAGGTTTGGGACACTCTTCAAACGACATCAGTTGAGCATTTTCTAACACAAAGGAAATGATGTGAGAAATAACTGACTTATGGTATCTACTACAATAATTAAAAATTTTGTTATTACATTCCAACAAAACTTGCCAAAGGTAATGATGGAGGCAAATATACCAAAGGAACTTGAGTTAGGAGTTGGCAAATGAGTTGGTCCATTGCTCAAAGAGGAGAGGAATGGAATATGGTTGGACCCAAGCAACATTGATAATGTCAAAGAGGGTATTTAAGATAGACCTAGAAAAGGGGTATTCCAAAAATAGATGTTGGACAGATTCCCAATTGGAGTTGCAAAGACAACAATGATTTGGAATGAACATACCTTTTTTATAAGGTTATTTGGAGCTAAAAATTTTTTATGGGATGTGAGCCACGAAAAAAATGAGACTTTGGAAATCAACTTTTTGGGCCATACAAACTTTGCAAGTGACCACAAGGAAACAAGATGACCTTGGATATAATATGCTAATTTGACTTAAAATTGCCCATCTTCACAGGGATTCCAAATAAGGGTGTCTCTCGATTGGTTTCCTAGGATCACATGCACTCTGAGAAAATTTGCTAAGGCTACTACCATATTTTTGCAAGTAAGATTGATATTGTTAGTCTTAATAGATTTTCATTTCTAGCCATTGTGATTTTCAATGATGAAATTAGAAACTTGGCTACCGAATATGTGGTCTATGAAAGAATTTAGAATTACTAAATTTTGGTCCATGATGAGAGGGAAATCCTTTAGCCATGGATTCTCCCAAAACCTTATGCTTCTACCATTGCCAATTTTCCATATTAGAACCCTTATTATAATGTATTTAGTTTGGACAAACAAATTCTAGAAGTACGATCCATTGTGAACTAGGACCTCATACATGAAGGTATTTTGATGGAGGTATTTCCCTTTATTATATCTCTCCATGAAGATTTGGCATCTGAAGAAATTCTTCATCCTTGTTTTGCTAGTAGGACTAGATTCATTTAATGAACTCTTATAAAACCAAGCCCTCCGCTCTTCTTTTTCTAATAAATTTTATCCCAAGCAACTAAAGGGAGCCTACTCTAATTTTCATTTCTCGACCACAAAAATTTTCTTTTAATTTGTTCAATTTTTGGCATATTTTTTGCTAAAACTTTGAATATAGACATAAAAAAATTGGTATGCTTTGGAGATAGGCTTGGACAAGAATTACCTTTGCTTATTGACTCAACAATACCTTCTTGTAGATTGCAAGATTCTTCATAATTCTATAAATGATATTATTCCATAAATTCTATGACATGTTGCCCTGGAACAAGGGAAGACCAAAATAAATTGAAGGGAGTTTGGAAATATTACAACCAAGAATTCTCATGATTTTCATATGCCTTTGGACTGGTGTATTTGTTGAGGAAATATTTGGATATCCTTTGAATGTCATACTATTTAAATTCTTGAGAACCCACAAGCAGATATGTGAGCTCTGGTTAGCTCACCACTTCATCCTAGGATATCTTGAAAGCTAAACAAGCCAGGTCTAGACACCCTAACATGAGCTTATACAATATTCATTACAAAAATAGGTCAACCAGATTAATATAGAAAATAAAATAATGTTGACCAAGTAGACAATGAAATTATTTCAATTGTTAAAGTAGATCGATGCCTTGTCTACGGGGTTATCATAGAAATGTTAATCATTCATATGAAAAGAACAGAAAGGGAAATAAGAACTAATAAATCTACATTCATTCAAATATCCTAATAAACCTAAGTTCTTAAATTAGTGAGAAAGCATTACCTATAGATTCAAATAATGTAATATACAGGCAATATTGCAAACACACATTGTACAAGAAATTTACCAGAAAGTGAGAACTAAATATTTTGTATTATATTCATAATGAAATGTTACAATGACTAAGGCTGGTAGAATACCCAAGTCTTCTGACCAATAAAATACATGATTCACCCCATTTGAATGATGTAAAAAGGGACTATTATCTATTTTCCAAAATTTAGTGACATATAGACTCTAGCTCTCTTGAACGAATCCTAGAAATGATCTCAGATAGGCTACTCAACTTTTGGTTGTACCTACATAAAAGTGGGATGAAATTGAAGAGATGACCAAACAGATAAAGACAAAGGGAATATGACAACCTATAACAAACACTCAAAATATCTCACATAAGCTAGTTACAAAATTGCTTGATGTCGAAGTTTTGTTCCCTTGAATCATTTTATAATTGGGTTGTCCAAAATTAGTTATAGATTATTGGTGTAGGCGTTTTCACTTGTGCGTTACCTAGACTTACATCACTTGGGCTTCCTGAGTTTGTTACAACAAAATAAGTTGATGCAAACCATCAAAACTTCTGTCAAGTTGCTAATTTATCTAAGGATACTCTATCTATTAATGCACTTATACTCTGGGTTTTTTATTTATTATGGATTTTTATTTTAATGGGGCTCTTAATAGTGGTGGGCCAGGCACTTGAATATGCTCTACAATTTGTACAAAAGGCAATTTGGGCATATTTCCTTTATTCTTGTTATTCTAGTCATCTACCTTCTCATCTGTAGACAATATTTGACTAGGTTGACGCAAATATGATTTTGAGGTGAAATAGAGGGGAACCCAATGTGACGGTGAAGATAAGAAAGAAAAAACACAATGAGGTGGAATAATATGGGAAAAAATATGGATGGTGGTGGGAATAGTTGGACACAATGGACGTGGAAGACTACAGATAATGGTGGTGAGATGGCACTTTGTGGAGCAGACTTTGATGGTGATCAAGAGAGAATACCTAGAAAGAAGAGGGCAAAGGGAAATGAGAGGAAATATAGAATGGAAAACAATATTTGGAAGCATGCATATTGAGAGGAATGACAATAAAGGCACACTTCCATAACTATATTCCGTCGGGGTGATCCCTTTGTAAATATGTTCCATTGAGACATAAATATACTCTTAAAGCATGAAAAATGATGAGGATTCAACATTTTATTCTTCTTACTACACTTTCTACATTTTTTAGTGGAGATACACATGAATATTTCATATTTCTTACATTCTTGTATTACCTTTCATACGCTCTAGCCCATTAAAGTTTCTGAATCCCTTTCTTTACCCATTGCATTCATATAGAACTGTATTGGGGTCATAAATTTTATTAGATGATGGTAGAAACATCATGTTCTATAGATATGAATGGATTTAGATATCTTGGCCTTACATTGAGTCTGTCCTTTGACCTCCATGCTTCATAAGATTACCTTTCTTAGTATGAAATTTTCTATCTTCGACTTGTGTGTGGATTTTATTCATGTGGTTTGATATTTCTTTAGTAGTTGAATCCACCAGGTTTGATTGCTCATATTATACACATATTCAACCAAAAAATAATATTTCTATGTTTTCTTGAACTCCTGTACTTTTATTTCAGCCATAGTTTCAAATATTGCCCTAAGTGATGTGCCGATCTTTGTTTTCTTCAAAGGGATATGTTCAATGTGAGGTACCCTTTGATTTTACCACTTTTAGCTCTTGGGATATTCAACACTATATCTTCTATCCATCTTGGATAGTGAGCCATCTACCTTCCCAAGTGGACTAATTTTCATTGATCTTTCCTAGGATGATCTCAACCATTGCTATCCTTTTCTCTCTTCACCTTGGTTTATTACTGATGCATCTCTGATAGGTATTTTTGATGAGCAATGAAGGTTAGCATAAATTTTACTATCATTTATTGTCTAGGACTATCGCTAATGAATCAGTGATAGTATGTTCACAAGAGCAATGGCCAGACTTATTCGCTAATGGTTTTTGATATCATTGATGGATGAGTGAAGGTGGTTTACTATCGATGATGGGTGACTTATAAGAACAATGTTTATCTGATGTGTGATGAGAGGGAAAATACCTAGGATCATGATGATTTAACCCTTTGAATACCTTTGAAATACTCTATCACTGATGAAAAATTGTCATTGTTGATGGATCAACAGTAGGCTTATCTTAATGGAAATAAATAAGACTTTCTCAGACTAAGACATTTCACGGTCACTGATGAGGATAAGGTTTCACTAATCAGATAGAAAACAAGGCTTCTGATGAATGATATATTCTCTTGGGCTCGAGGGCTACATTTTGAGTGGGTATTACCACTTATCACTTCAACAAATGAAGATTGATAAGTAGACCATACGATCTGAGGCTAGAGCATCATTGATGGAAAATATTGTTGTTTATGGATTAGAAATGGGTTAGTGATAGAGAGTATCAAAGAGTTTTGAAGACTTCATGTGGGTTTTAGATTGTCATCGATGGATTAGTATGGTCACATATCAGATCAAGGATGAGGCTTCAGGCATGCAAATCCTTTAAAACAACTTAACTTGACCAAATATATTAGGAGGGGGACTTGTTACACTGATGTTGGTAAGACACTTATTCCATACTTAAGACTGACTATTGCAGATGGTATTGACTGTTTTTTGATCAAATTAGTGATAAGGCTTTCATAAGAGTGATGATAAAATTTACTTTATGCCTAGATTTTTACATTCTCACTAATGGAATGAGACTTTTAGAGGTGGATCAGTGAGGACTTTTAATCTTGGTGGATGACTTAGGAAAACCTTAGGAAGAATATTTAAGTGGAAATAAGGTAGATTTGGATAATTATCGGCCATGGTCTAGCTTGGAAATGCTTTGTGATTTTTGACTTTATAAGATAAATTTTTAAATGATTATGCATTTGATGGATGATCTTAGGTGATATGGAAAAAATGCACATTTTAAATATATGAGCTAGAAAACTGGAGTGGCCTACAAATATTTGATATGAAAAATATGATATGACCTAGTGTTATGGAAGTAATGACCTTAAAAATCAAAGGGTGAAGATAGGTGAAATTATAAGGAGTGAAATGCAATATTATAAGACTTAAACTTACCTTTTTAATGACCATGGGGGATCTCTTCAAATTGAGATTATTTTTTCAAGGCTTCCCTCTATTTTTGGACTCAATATTACATCCTACAATCACCTAGATGTTCAGGCTTCACCATATCATTGAAAATTAGGGGTGAGAATTAAGTTGGGATTTTTTTGAAGCCCAACATAGGCTCTATTTGGGACAAGAGAAAGTTTTGTTTTGACAGGATCAAAATTTCTCTTAAGGAATCTAGAATATTGGATTACGAGCAATATAGACCTGACTACAAACTTTTCCCTGTGGACTTCTTACAACACGCTTCACATAAGTATTACCCTTAAGAACTTGATTTTAAGCTCAAATTTTATAGATTCTTGGATTCATGACCAACCTAATTTAGATCAAATAAAACTTGAGGACATTAAAATAAACTAATCACCTAAGAAGACAATAGACTGAAAACTTAAGACTATTATGGACTGAAACTAAAACACACAAAATTGTGACAAGACAAAAAATGATTAAATTGCAATATATACATATGTACAAAAGGCAAACACATATAGTTCATACAAAATAATCCTCATTATAGGTATGGTACACCTTCAAATGCTTACAATTTATTAGGAATTGCATTTCTTCACCTTGCAGGGTTTGCAACCTATAGGTATGTTGGCCTATTTTATTGAAAATATAATAAGTACCTAGCCATTTGGGCTTCATATTGCCTTTTTATTTGGGTTTATCATTGTTTGGATTCCAATATAATACTATGTCTCCTTTTGCAAATGGCTTTCCCCTATATTTCTTGTTGAAAACTTATGCAATTCTCTTTATTTTTTGCATCATTCTCTTGAGAGCATCTCTCCTATCTTCTTCCAATTTGATAATTTGATCTATTCTCCTCTATAGACTATCAAGATTTTTGTGGGCTTGAAGTAACAAAGATAAGGATGGTATTTCGACCTATGGGAGAAGTAAGGCATGCTCTCCATATACCAATTCATAATTCGTTCTTCCTGTAGCTCTTTTTATAGAAATCATGTCAGTCCAAAGAGCAAATTTTAGCTCACTATCCTAGCTCTTTTTATTCTTGCGTAGAGATCTCTTTATCCTAGTTATGAGGTTTGTGTTTGAGGATTCTGACAGGCCATTTCCTTGGGGATAGTATTTAGCTGAATGGTCCAGTTCAATAATGTACTTACTAAAATAATCCACCATTTCATAAGAAATAAAACTACTGCCATTATCAATTGCTAAATTCTTGGGTACCCAAATTTGGTGAGGATACTTTCTTCCAAAAACTTGATGATTAACTCAATAGTAGTTCTTTTTAAAGGAGTATCTTATACCCACTTAGTGAAATAGTCTGTGGTAGTTATTATCCATCAGTGGCCTCTTGATGAATTTTGGTTAATTTCTCCTATTAGTTCTAGAACCCATTGAGTGAAAGGGGATTCTATTGTCACATGTTTTAAAGGTATTGCATGTAGCTTTTTCTTACCACCAAATATCTAAAATTTTTTACATCTTGTCATTAGATGATGTACATATTTGAACATGGAAGGCCAATAGTATCCTACCCTCATTATGTTGTTTGCAGTTGCATTTGGTGCAAAATTGCCTCTGCAAAATCCAACATGAAATTCCTCAATTATCTGAGATACCTCATTATGGAAAAGCCAGAGCAATAGTACCTCGCTTGGGTGCCTCCAATAAATCTTATCTTCCTAGATACAATATTTGTGTGCTTGTAATTTGATACTTCTCATCATGTTCTAAGTGTAGCCAATAGGAATGTTAATATCTATAAATAATTCACAATGTCTTTATACCAATCATCTTCAAATACTCTCATTTTAGCAATTTATTGTACATTAATTTTTTACACTATGTTGTTGAAGTCTTACCCTCCTTTAGTTTCTATGTACTTGTCTATACATTGCCCTATTATGGTCTTTATAGCCTTGAACTCTACCACATATTGTTATAACTTGACCATCCATTTGGCTGAACTTCCTATAGGCTCATTTTGAGTGAAAAAATATTTGATAGATGAGAAGGGAATATAGGCTATGACTTTGTTAGCTCAATTTTTTTTTTAACCATTATAAAGCTTTTATGAATGTGAAGACCTACTTCTCTATCATTGTGTATTTTAGTTGGGATCCTTTTAATCCTGAGCTCACAAATACCATTGGTCTCTCTATATTTTTTGCATCCTTCTATGATAGTACAACATCAATGGCATATTTTGAAGCAAAAGAATAAACATTAAAATCCTTGTAATATTTTGGAAAGGCTAATATAGGATCTTGGATTATAGCATCCTTTACTTTCTAAAAATCTTACAGATTCTCTTCTTTCCATATTATAATGCCTTATTTCTTGATCATGCTATTTATAGGTTTTGCTATTTGGGTGAAATTTTGCACAAACCTTCTAACAAAATTAATCTTCCCAAATAATGATCCTAATCCTTTCAATTTCTTGGGTGGAGGGATTTTTGTAATGGCATCAATTATTTTAGGGTCTATGCTAATTCCTTATTTAGAGACGATGTGCCCCAATAGCTTACCCTACTTTTCTTCAAAGATACACTTCTTGGGATTTAGTGAAATACCAAATTCCTTACACCTATAAAATACTTGAGTGATATTCCCAAAGTGATCTTCAATATTTTTGGAGAATATAGGTATGTCATCCAAGTAGACTACCACCATTTTAAACATCAAGCCCTTGAAATCAAAATATATAGATATCTAGAATGTGGCTCATGAATTCATAAATCCAAATGGTATTCTAAGGTATTCAAACATTCCATAGGGAGTAGTGAAATTTATCTTATGTCTATCCTCAAGGTTAAATTGAATCTGGTTGTAGCCAAAGAATCCATCCAATAAAGACATTTTGGCTGATCCTGCAATAGACTATAACAATTGTTCCATATTGGGTAAAGGATAATTGTCCTTTAAGGAGTTTTTATTTAGATATCTAAAGTCTACACACAATCTGATATATCCATTTTTCTTGCTCACTAGTACCAAATTTTCTATCCACGTTGAAAATCTAACTTTCCTGATAATTTTAGCATCTTGTAACTTTTGGACTTCTTTTTGCATCACAAGGTGTAATGTTAGAATTAAACTTCCTCTATTTTTGTCTGTGTGGCTTGGTGCCATCCTTTAGCAGAATGATATGCTTCATTACCTTAGTATTAAAATTTCTGAGGTCTTCATAGCTCTAAGAAAAAACATTTTTATACTTTTTTAGATACTTTATGTAGTCTTTTTCTTTCTTTCTTTGACATGGATTTTTCAACTTTCACCATTTTAGGGTCTTTTTCAGTGCTAATATTGATTTCTTCTACTTCCAATACCTGCAAGGCTCATTTATGAGCTTTATAAAAATCATCAAATAGACATTCCAATGAAATTAGACCTTTGGACAAATTATTAGTCTTCAATTGTATTGCCTCCATTGGTTCTTTGATCACCTTTTCCAACTTTTCTTCATCCTTTTTTTTTTAATTTAATAATTTTCATTAAGTATGGGTTTTTATAGGTTGACCCAAAACCTTTATACAAAATATAGCTTGGAATCTGAACCAACCATATCTTGCAGAACTAAGGACCCTCAATCCTACGTAACTTCTAACAAAAAATATAGCATGAGAGGTGAACCCCCCTGACCTTATATAAATAAGGACCCTAAATTATTTGCCACTACTAAACATACTAAGGATAACCTCCTTAATATAGGTCAACATACAAATAAAAAATCCATACATCTGGACACACATACTTCCAACAGGACAGATAACAAAAAAGCAAAAAATGTAAATCTACAAACCAAAAAAGGCTCCACACAGGGTAGCCAGTGGGATGTAGTATAAGGCCACAACTTAGGCCTCGTTAAAGTGTTTATCTTCCTACTCATCCTTCTCATCATCCTTGTCCTTGTCCTTCACGTTCACCTCAAATTTGGCCTCCACAATATTAGACTCACCCAAGCCCTTATGGCCTTCGTTGAAGAACTAGATGTTCAACACATCGAGGAGACCATTCATCTGTTGGATGATGTTTGAGGATGTCATAATGACATAGCACTTAAAATTAGGATTTGTGTTATTAGGATCCTCATCCTCAGACTCCACCTCTAGGATCTTTGAGCTCCCCTGGATTTGCTTGTTTTTTAGGCACTATGAAGATCTTGTGGGGCCTTTGAAGTCCTTGAACTTTAGCTTCTTCCTCGTTGGCCCTCCTTTGGATGGAACCTCCCCCACCATTTTATTCATTGGGGACACCATAAAAGGTTTATGAAGCCTAGGGCTCTCCATACCTCTAGAACTATTAGCTTGGGGAACGACAAGGTGTTCAATTTGGGAGGAATTGTTTAGGATATAGGTGTAAATTATCTTATATAATCCCTAGTGGATGGACAAGTTAGACCTTTTATTATTCCTACAAGAATTAATTGTATAATTGATTGAGTAAATAGGAATTGGGGGATTCTTATTGGGTTTACATCTTGAAAGAAGTTGAGAAGGGCATAGTTAAAACTAAATAGGACCTTTCTAGGGTCCTTGATAGTAATAAATTCCATCACATTCTTCATTACAGAGTTCCATGGGGTAGGGAGGTCGGT
Source organism: Wollemia nobilis (assembly GCA_028583015.1). Taxonomy (NCBI): domain Eukaryota; kingdom Viridiplantae; phylum Streptophyta; class Pinopsida; order Araucariales; family Araucariaceae; genus Wollemia; species Wollemia nobilis. The sequence goes on from JAQPPZ010001821.1 coordinate 4,121,378, forward strand.
TCGTAGTAGACCATTTTTGGCTTCCTTGTAAATCCTAGAGTTGTCTTTGAATTATTTTAACTCCACCTCCCAGTTATGTTTCTCCCTATGAATTGACCTGCCTTTGGTCCCCTATCCAATGATTGTTTCTAGCAGATGAACATCAATAACAAATTCCTAGCCATGAACTACCACTCAGATTTTGTCCCATGACTCCAGCATCGCCATGGTGATATCATGCTCAGCCCTAAAAAATAGGTTGAAGAAATGGGAAAGCCCCTCTCAATGAGAATGGATTCTGCAAGGGACTCCATCTCAATGCAACTCGGCTCAATAAAAGTCATGGGTTACTCACACTCATAGTTGCTATCAACCTCAAGGAATTTTTTTGGGTAGCTACTCTTAGAAATTATTTATGATAAAAAAATATTTGTCAGAATGCCACTCTTGCTCTTAATAGAAAGGTGATAAAGCTTTTGGATGCCCTCATGACAATAATATGAATCATCATGGAGGATGGTGTCTTGCATGGGAATGTGTGCCAATATAGATTTCACCTAACTAGAGGTCCATTTGGTATCCTTAGTCAGTAAAATGTTTGTGCCAATGTTTACGATAGAATAACTATCTGGATCACTAATATTGGAAATCATGGTCATGTTTGAAATGGTAGGCATGGTAGGAAAAATTATACCTCTAAAGTTGATAGAAATATTGACCACGTGGGGAGGATCCTTCAAATGCTAATCTCGGGACCACATCCAACTTGTATTAGCACTCCTAGAGTGAGTGTGACCCACCTTTCCAATGTACCTATTATGATCATTCTTGGTTCTATGATTTTCAAGGTTGCCCACTCCCTAAAACCTAACATACCAAAGTGGCCAAAAAGAGAATTTCCTCCTTGGAGCCTGATAACGAGGGCCAAAGTGGATAATTTTGAAAAAAAAATCATTACCCTAGAGATCATGATCCACATCATCTATGATTGTTTTGAATAAGAGCTTCCACATCACATGACACTCCCTGGGTCCACATGATCAATCCATGTGAATTCACTCCTAGTTTTGCCAGCTTGTCCATCACCTTGTTGGATTCTCTGAAAGCATGTTTGACTATTGTGTCATTTGTATATCCTAGCAGGATCCTCACCTCTTTTATGTAGGCCTCAATTATCTAGGGGGATTTTTTTATTTCTAAGGAGGTTAATGATATTGAACGTATCATCCTCCACTATCAACCTACCATGGGCATCCTTAGCCAAAACCACTCCTATCCACATGGCTCTAGCTTCAACTTCATTATTAGTCTGGGTACCTAGATGTTCTACAAAGGCAAACATAATTTAACCTTGATGGTTTCTCAACACTCCTCTAGTCCCAACCCTACTAGGGTTACCCTTGGTGACTCCATCAAATTCAAGTTGAGCCAGTCCATCAGGGGGTATCCACTTTGACTTAGATCTAAGGTTGGGATGACTTAGAGTGGATGTGTCATCTAATAGGATACTCAAGGATTGTCCTAAGTAATTCTCATTGGAAGAAACCGATTGAGAGGATAAAGGATGAACTATGGCATTATCCCTACCGAAGGGTAGAATCTTATTAGTTAAGAATGCATCAGAACTTCTAGACTCAAAGAAGGCTCTATGGTTTCTATCTAATCAAATATACGACAGGAAATGGTGGAGATATATTTTCCAAATTAATCTTATCTAGATTTTAACAAAGGGATTGGGCCATTGCTAGAATAACTCAAAGATGGTTTCCAATTTAACCTAGTAAATGTGGAAAATTTTGAAAAGCCCATTTAGGATGGAAGTTGAGACTGGACAATAAAGAAAAATATGTTGAATAGACTCCCAATTTTCTATGCAAAGACAAAATTTGTTAGGGACCATATACCTCTCTTAATCATGTTATCTATGGTGAGAATTTTATCTTAGATGATGAACCAAGAAAAAAAGGATAACTTGGGAATCGAAGTTTTAGTCCACACTAGTTGAGCTTGAAATGAGGGATCCTCAAGAATTATCAAGAGCGTATAGGACGACTTAATAGAAAATTCACCACTCTCCATTGCAGCCTAGCAGACATGGTCCTCTTCCCCACATGACATGATGAATTGCTACCTCAAGATGTTTTCTAAAGCCTCAGACTCAGCCTCCAGCCCTTGAATTTTTATGGGTCTCCACTTGGGCCTATTTCTATCATGGCCCATAAAATCCACCACTTTTTGCCCAAACATTTCATTAGTATAAAATTTTAACCTAGCCATGTTAGGATCATGAATTAGGGCTTTGCCTCTAGCCCACTTGTCCTCCCAAAACCTGATATTTTGGCCATTCCCCATGATCCACCTCAAGCCTTTGCTAACTGTGTCTCTGCTTGTCAATATGGATTTCCAAAAGGTTGATCCTCTATTTGGGACTACACTACTCAAAAACTCTTATCCTTGAAGATACTTCCTTTTCACAATCATAGTCCACTCATTCTCAACATTTGTAATCAAGTTCCAAGCTTGTTTGGCCAACAAGGTTGTATTGAGGTGGATAACTCTTCTAAGGCCTAGTCCTCCATTCTCCTTTGGTTGACATACCTTGTTCCAACCAACAAGATGGATGTGCTACATGTCTTCTAAACTTGACTAAAGGAAGTTTTTTGAAACTGTTATATTTTATGGTACACCTTGGCAGGTGCCTTGAACACTAATAAAAAGTACACTAGGATGCTTTGGAGTGATTCCATGGTTAGGGTTGGTTTGCTAGCCTGGGATAAGAGGTGCCCTTTCCACCCTGTGAGTTTATTTTGAATTATTTCCAACACATTGTTCTACATCGAATCAATAGTAATATCAGTGAAAAGTAGTAGGTCCAAGTAAGATGTCGAAAGGGTGGATATAGGACACTCCAAAATCCTAGATATCTTGGCTTACCTGGGACCAAGGGTATTGAGGAAATAGATCTTGCTTTTGTTAAATTTTACCTTCTAGTATTCTGTGTCCTTGTATAGAGTCAGGATATGTTTGATTATCTTGGCCTCTCCCATTAAAGACGAGGTGAGGAATAAAGTATCATCAACAAATTACTGGTGAGTTATCAGATTGTTTAAGGACATTGCTTTAATCCCGAAGATAAGGCCATCATTGCAGGAAGCTTTTATTTTCCTTCCATGGGCTTCTACAACAATTATGAAGAGCATAGGGGATATTGGATCCCATTTTTTGAGGCCTTTGTTGCTTTGAAATATCATGTTGTGGACCCATTAACGAGGATTGAGAACCATAGATTACATATACAACATTTGATTAGCCTGATCCAATATAGATGAAACCTAAAATTTAGTAGAATAGCATTCACAAACTCTTATTTGATATGGTCATATGCCTTGTTCATATCTAGTTTGAGGGTGAAAGCAAATTTTTTGGATTGGGATGCGGAGTGGAGGACTTCATGGATAGTGATGACTCCATCTAGGATTGACCTTCCTTGGACCAAAATTCCTTGACAAGGATCAATGATTAGAGGTAACACTTCTTTCATGTGGTTCACAATTGATTTGGTGAGGATTTTATAAACCACATTGCAAAGGATGACTGGTCTAAAATCCACCATAGATTTGGGAGTAGGCCCTTTAGGAATGAGAGCAATGAAGGTTGAATTGTAACTTCAGGTAATGTGCTTGGATATATAAAATTATCTAATGGCTTAATAAACATCTAGCCCTATTATATCACAAAATATTAGAAAAAAATAGGGAAGGAAGCTATCTGGGCCTGAGGCCTTGTTTGAATCTATGGAAAATAGGGCTTGTCTGATTTCCTCATTCATGAAAACCCCTTTGAGTCTAGCATTGATTTCACTAGTTATGGATTGAGGAATGAATTGCAAAATTGTCTCTTTAGTAGTGGCCAGGCATAGGGTATCATCTCGAAGGAGGGAGCTGAAGTAAAAGACTATTTCATCTCTAATTTCATTGATGTATTTGGTTAAATATCCATCCCCTTTGACCAACACCCTAATACTATTATTGCTTCTATTTCTCATAGTTATAACATGGAAGGATTTGGAATTTGAATCACCATATTTGAGCTACAATGCTCTATACTTCTACCTCCAAAATATCTCCTCACAAGCCAATATGTTGTGGTATTCAGCTAGAGTGTTTCATTCCTATGTCCTAGTAGCTTCATGCCATGTTCCATTTTGAATTTTCTTTTTGATGTAGGTTAGCTTTTTAGACATTTCTTTATTGTTCTCAAAAATATTCCCAAAGACCTCCTTGTTCCATACTTTGAGGTTGTATTTGACTATTCTAAGTTTTTGGGAGAGTTTGAAGGATGTGCTTCCCTAAAAGGACTGTGGCCACCATTAGATGATGTGGTCTCTCAAATAATGATGTTTTATCCATATTGCTTAAAACCAAAAAGGATTTCTTAAGGACTGGACCTTCTAAAAATCTAACAGGATAGGGCTATGGTTCGATCCGATCTTAGGCTAAGCTTAATGAGTTGCATAACCAAATATTATGATAGCTTCTTGGGATAGTAGGAACCTATACAATATTTCTTGAATGAGTTGATTCCATATCCTTCTGTTTCTTCATTTGAACTTAGAATATTTGAGCTTGATGTCCATGAGGTCATTGGATTTTATGAACTCATTGAAATCATCCATGCTTCTGATTGGCAGGCCCATCCCTCCTCTTTTGTTTTAAGGATAGAGGGTCATGTTGAAGTCCCCTGCAACCACCCAAGTAATATTGTTGAAATCTTATTTCATGTTGCTCAGGTATTCCCACAATTTTTTTCCTCCCTATAGAGAATTAGGTGCATAAATATTTGAAAATATTCATGAAAGGTTATTGTCCATGCCATGGGAAAACACATTCAAGACCCTATCATCTAAATGAATAACTCTGCCTTACACCTTCCTTGGGTCCCAAAAAAATATTAATCCTATTGAGGTACCTCTAGCCTGACTAAATACAACTTCCCCTTGTTTCCAAATTTTAGAGGTAATTTATTTTGATAGCACTACATCTATTTTTGTTTCTTGTAATATGAAAATTGTAGGATTAATTTCTCTCCTTAATGAACTAACCACCCTGTGCTTGGTTACACCATAAAGACCTCTCACATTCCATAGGAGGAACTTCATTTAAAATGTTTGGAGTTATTCCCTATCCCCCTACCCTGAGGTGGAGGAGGTTTGTTGGATTTGTTATCATATTTAAGGTTGGTGATAACTGGAGGAAAAAGTGTCATTTGAGTCCCATTTGCAATCTCATTTTCAAGCCCTATTCTAAATTGTTTGGTCGCTGAGATCCTACCTCACTTTTTTTCACTACCATAATCAATGGGTGATTTCATTGAGCTCCTTGTTTATTTGGGGCTGAATTTGGGAGGAATTCTCTATTGAAGAACTGGGCTAACACAACCCTTGTTCACCATCCTTTCGATGGTTTTAGTCCTGATGACTTCTTCATCCATACTCGGACTATAATATTCTAGGTTTTGGGGTATGCCATAAGGATATTTTGGGGTAGGATGCACTGAGGGGAATTTGAGGGCCCTAATATTTGCAAGGAATCTAAGCTCACCAGGAGGTTCATGACAGTGTCTTTTGATCCCTCATTGATATCTTCATCCTCAACCTCAGCTAGTATTTTAAATTTGTTATGATTGGAAGTTGAAGGGGTTACCTATTCCTTTGGGTCTGCTTGACTTGTAATATTTTGCTTTTATTTTTCCAGCTATTGGGGTTGGATTCTTGGATATTTGTTGTGTTGGATACTCCTTTATTTCCTGTAGACTCCTTTATTTGGTGGAAACTAAAATTATGGATTCCTTGCGTACCCTTTTCCATTAAGACCTCTTGTATCTGGTTTCTTCAATGATTTTTTTGGAGCTACAACCATTGATTTTTGAGGTGGCCCTGAGTTTGACACTCCACATAGAATTCTAGCTTGTTCTTATATTTGACAAGATGCTTGCTCAAGTACTTTTCATAACCAAGATCCATAAAAGTGGGGAGCTCAAAATCCAAATTAGCATTCACACATATTCTTGCATGGGTCATTCTTGATCTGGTTAGGGTGGAATGTTCAATTTCTACTAAATCACCAATCATCCTTGCTATCCATTTGAGGAAATATTCATGGAAAAAATAGGGTGAGATATTTTGTAGACAGACCCAAATGGGTGCAGTGTTAATGTTTTTGTGAAGACAAAAACATGACACTTAAACAATAAAGAAATCAAATAACCCAAAGAAACACAAATTTGCACAAAAATCTAATTTTATTTAATATATGGTGGAGGATCTAATAAACTCCTTTTGATACAATCTATACTCAATGAGTATTTGATACAAATATGTACAAGATGCTAGGGTTCTCCAAAACCCTAGCTACAATAATGAAGTGTCTTAAAATGGTGTGTCTTGCTTCCAACAAGGTGAGTGGGCTTCTAGTTATCCATAATCGGGCCACTCTAGCTTCAACAACTATTCAACTCCTTTTATGATGTCACAAAAACCTGCACATACAAAAATCAAAGCAATCAGTAACACAGAAGACAAAAAAACAACACTTAAATAATAAAGAAAGAAAATAACCCAAAGAAACACAAGATTGCACAAAAATATAATTTTATTTAATATATGGGGGGATCTAATAAGCTCCTTTTGATACAATCTCTACTTAATTAGTATTTGATACAAAAATGTACAAGATGCTAGGGTTCTCCAAAACCCTAGCTACAATAATGAAGTGTCTTCAAATGGTGTGTCTTGCTTCCAACAAGGTGAGTGGGCTTCTAGTTATCCGTAATCGGGCCACTCTAGCTTTAGCAACTATTCAACTCCTTTGATGATGTCACAAAAACCTGCACATACAACAATCAAAGCAATCAGTAAAACAAAATGAGGGTTCCACTATGTGAACCCTCAAAAAATGATACTAAAAACCCTAGATCTAGAACAATAGCATATGCAAAAATTAACATGAAATAAAATACACAGATAGACTTAATTTGCTATGTTGATGATGTTGCTCTTTGTTGTTCCATTGCAGAATGATGACGAGGTGGAAAGGATGGACCAAGTGCTGGATGGGAATCCAAGTCTTGAAAAATTCCAGGGGTTGAGCATTGAGAATGCTCCTATTTATAATCAAGCCTAGGGTTTTATTAGGGTTTTAGCTTAACACTTTTGATCGTGTGGCTAATATTAAATCAAATTCAATGGATCATATTATACTTTAAGTGTGACATGGATTAAGGCAGATGATGGCTAAGATTAGATTAGATCTAATGGTTGAGGTTAATTGGGCTTATAAATATATATTTTATAATAAATATATTAAAATATAACATAAAATATTATATTTAAACATAAATAATATAAAATAAGTCAAATGGGGTCAAAAAATGGTGGGAAAGGGCTAAAGTGGGCCATTGGATGGCATGAAAGGCATGGAGTGGCCAATTTAATGGCGGGAAAGAGGTATGGTGGACAAGTGGGTGGTATACTGACTAGGATGAAGGATAAGTGGCTAGGATTTGGTGTCTACAACTTTACGTTTTAGAATTATAATCCTCACCCATGGTCTAAGGAAGAGGCTTTGCCTACCTAAGAACCATGGCCCTCTTGTTAGGATGTGGTTGGCATCTTCTTGGTTATTGAGGTGAATGATGAAAAATCCCATGGAAAGTACTACTAAATCCATGTTTCCAACTATCCTCCACTTGGAAAAAGCCCATGTCCTTATGGTTTCAATGTCTAGCCTCCCATCTATGAACTTCCCCACCAAGGAATAGGTTTCCAAAGATAAAAAACCATCCATGATATTAGAGGGAGTGATTACTCTGTTATTCTTAGGAATGAGGGGTGGGAGGGAATAGAATAAACCACTTATTTCACCATTGAGAGCCTATGTGAAGAAAAGGATATTTATGAGGTTTGCAACTCCAAAATGGGATCCTTTATCATGATCTTTTTTGGGGGTTTCGAGTCCCCAAAATTTTCCAAATTGATCAGGGATGGAATCCTGTTCATCCTCTAGCTCATCAGGCAACTTACCTGCCTCTGGATCATCACCCGTCGTATCTTGGTAACCTTCTTCATGAGGTTATTTCTCGCCTTCCATAATTTGAATTTCACCTCTGCTACCACCATTGCTCCTCCTCCACTCCTCCATGACCTTTCACTCTCATATCATAATCAATATTCTTTCTTAATCTTATTCATCACATAAAATCTTAGCATATTAATTCTACAATGTCATAAAATCTTTGATGTCTATGTCATTCTAAAAAACTTGCACATACACTATGTTATCTAGGACAAACGAATGATACACTAAAATGGTAGGGAACCTTTCTTGATATTTTATGTCTATCTTTGGGATGTATGAACCTAAGGTATTTATGACTAATAGATTGGTTGTCTGGTTTTGTTCCCTAGGAATATATGTGATGTTAAAAGTCAAAAATTTATTGATTTCTTCCTAAACAAACTATTTATACTTTTATATCCTAGGATGTTTAGCCTGATATTTACCTTTGATCTCCTATATTATTAATTTGGCATCCCCATATATAGTCAAATAATTAATTCTCAATTATTTGACCTTTATCAAGCCCAACAAAAATGCTTCATATTCTACTACATTATTTGTACATGGAAAGTGTAGTCTATATGGTATGCCTAAATAGTTTCCATTAATGTCAGTTAGGTTGACCCGAGCCCATGCCCCAACGTGTGAATTAGCTCGATAAAATGTTAGGGTCCATATTTATGATGTCAATATTTTTGTAGACTCAACATTAACTTCTGTGACTTTATGTGGATCCATGTTCGGGTACCTTAATTAGGAAGGACGAATGACATATAGAATAGATTCCTATCTCCTTTTATTCAAAATACTAGACTAAGTTGATCATGGTGTTATTATAATTCTTAAGATAAATACAATACATATGAAAGGGTTCTCTCTTGAGGGTAGCCTAATCTTTAGCCATTAGGGTAATAATGGCATAGGACTAGTCTAATTGAATACATCCTTTTAATTGTTCAACCTAATGTCTTAATAATAGTAAAAATAAAAATGGGTCTACATCAACTATAGCCACATCCATAACTATGCCCTTTTTTGGGTATTGGTTTAAATAGACTAACATCCCTGTAATAATTCCTATGTAGAGAATTTGTCTGCTATCCATAATAGATATTGGAGGAGAGTCTTTAGTGCATATTAGACCTAACTAATTTACCACTTGTTTAGACATGAAATTATGTGACGCTACACTGTCTAACATATAATTATGAATTACATATTGGTCCACAAAGACTAAATTATATCTTAAGGATATATAGAAGGGTCTGACTACTGATGGATTTCTAGGAATGGGCTTGGGATTTTCTACCACTAAGACATTGCATATATGGTTATTAGATGGATAAACCAAACCAAAGGCTCGACACACCTGAAATATATACTTTGGTATAGTAATTAAATCTCCAAAGGTAATATTAATCTTTTGTTTCACCAGTTCTTAGTCTGCATCAAATTCAACCTTCTTGACTTCAGTATTCTTTTCAAAATTTAACTATTTTTGAGCTTCACTCCTTGCTTCAATTTTAGAGGTTGCATTCTAGTTACTATAGTTTTGTTTCTTGGTATCTTTGTATATGTTTTGAGTCTTTTAAACTGTATCATTCTTATCAAACTAATTTACCTTATCAAGCACTGTTCTACCTCTCAGATTGATGGTATGCATTCTTTATAGGGTTTCAATTTCTTCAACTATTGAAGTAATATTTCCTTGTTTCATCATTTTATACCTACTCTCTTGAGGTCTTATGAGGATTTCCACATTCTCAAGGACCATAGCTCTAGGTTTTTTTTGCAACTTAGGCAATTCATGCATTTCATTTTCAAACTATTTTTCTCTTTCCTCATCTTCTTGAGTCCAACATATATTTTTAATTATTTTCTCATCTGATTTTTCTTCCACATTATCATTATTATGTGCACTCAAATAGATACAACAAGTAGCTGGGTTATGTAGTGTATCACATTCGCTATAATAGTATGGGAAGTCAAAAATTGTATTTGCAATGGCCATAGGGTTTGTAACTACATCCATGTATTTTGACCCTTCTCTCCTTTTCCAGCTATTATTGCTATTTTTACTTCCTTCTTCTCCATTGTTTCTTTTCTAGTTTCTATTGAAATTTCTTCAAAATTAGGGTCTATTATTTGACTGCACTTGGACTGGTTGTTCATCACTTACATATTTGTCCCTCTCAATTCTAGACAACCTATTATTGATTGTATTAAACATTTCAATAAATTGGTTGTACAATTTTTCTAGGGGATCTACTTCAGCCTTCTTCAACATTGAGAACTTAACTTTCTTAGGCTTCCAATATACTCAATTGGAGCTTGAATCAAAGGTGCATGACTTTATTTTCTCACTATCTAGTATATTCCTCTCTATTTATAAATATTTTTACATAAAATCATCAATGGTTTTGGTTTTATGCCACCTTAACTCATAGTTGAATTCTCCAGAAAAGGTATTCTTATAAAAACATATGGCCTGATGATCAGTGGATCTCAAGGTTGTAGGTATTTTATTTCTAGTATTGAAAAATTGTTTGTTAAAATATTGTACTAACTTATTTTCTCTCTTTTTGACTATTGCAAGCTATATTAGCAAAGATTGTTCATTCTTTTTTTTCCATATTTATTTAAAAATACCCCTTCCATAGTCTAAAAAATCAGGGATCTGGTCCACTGGGAGACAATTGAACTAGTATCTTGCATCATTTTCTAATATTTGTAGGAATAATTTGAGAACTATATCCTCATGTTTAACTTCCAGGTTGTTTAATGTATATGGAAGCTTTTAATGCGATCTTCTCCAAATACAAAAGTATTACCTTGGAATTTAGGCAAATATTTGTGGGTTTTAACTAGCAAGAGATGTAAATTTTAAGGCAATCAAAAATATTTGTATCTATTAGTCCTACATACTTAAATTTTCTGATTTATATGTACCATAGGGATGATAGGGATATTGACCATAGGATTTCTAATAACAGGATTACTCACAAGGAAAAACGTTTTAGTAGACTTACTACCAACTGTATAAGCTCTATTTTACTTAACAAAAAAATTAAAGACTGGGGATTTTTGGGTATGGGTAAATACCTCCAAGTATTCAAATAATAGAAAGAGCTCTTTGCCACTATGTCTAGTGTGAACCATATTAGATTCTCCTTCTTATTTTGGGTCCATTCAGAATCGTTAGTACTTTTTTTATGCAAGTAGAATATCACTTAGACCAATATTGCTTGGCTATTAATATTCTCTAATATCTTAGATGTTTTTGGAAAATCCTAGAAAACATAGTCTCTCAGAAAGTTACATCTTATCAACCAAAAATCAAACTCTAGAGAACTATGGTGTTGTAAATAAAATTGTCATAAGTGATAAACCCTCTAAAAATAGTGAAACTGACACACAAAGGTTTGTCTCTGGAAACGATGCTAGAAAACTATTGTGGAAAGATTTGAATATCCTTTTTGACTGTCACACTATTCAAATCCTCGAAAATCTACAAGCAGTTATCTGAGCTTTGGTTAGCTCACCACTTTGTCCTAGGATAGCTTGAAAACTAAACAAACCAGGTTTGGACACCCTAACTTGAGCTTATACAATGTTCATTAGAAAATACCTCAACCTAATTAAAATAGACAGTAAAATAATGTTGACCAAGAAGATAATGAAAGTTTTTCAATTGTTAAAACATGCCAATGCCTTGTCTATTGGGTTATTGTAGCAATTTTAATCGTTCACGTGAAAATAATAGAAAGGGAAATAAGAACAAATAAAACTACTTTCATTCAAATATCCGAATCAACATAAGTTCTTAAATCAGTAAGAAAGCTTGCCTATAGATTCAAATAATGTAATATGCAGGCATGATAACAAACACACATTGTACAAGAAATTTACCAAAAAGTGAGAACACGATATTTTATATTATATTAAAAATGAAATGTTACAATGACTAAGCCTGGTAGAATACCCAGGTCTTCTGACCAATACAATGCATGAGTCACCCCATTCGAATGATGTAATAGGGGACTATTATCTATTGTCCTAAATGTAATAACATATAGACTCTTGCTCTCTTGAAAGACTCCTAAAAATGATATCAAATAAGCTACTCAAATTTTGGATGTACCTACAAAAAAGTGGGATGAACTTGAGAAGATGATCAAATAGAGAAAGACAAAGAGAATATGATAACTAGACCAAACACTTAGAATACCTCACATAAGCTAGCTACGTGATTGTTTCATGCTCAATCTTGGCTACCTTGAATCCTTTTATAACTAGGCTATCCAAAATCAGTTATAGATGCTTGGTGTAGGTGTTGCCACTTGTGCTTTCCTTGGACTTGCATCGCTTGGGCTTCCTAAGTTTGTTATAGCAAACTTAGTTGATTCCAACTATCAAAACTTATGTCAGACTTATTATTTTTCTAAGCATACTTTATATTTTAATGCACTTATCCTTTGGGCTTTTTATTTCTGATGGATTTTTATTTGAAGGGGGATCTTAATAGTGGTGGGCTACGCACTTGAATATGCTCTACAAATTGTACAAAAGAAAATTTGGGTATATTTCCTTTATTCCTATTATCCTAGTCATTTGCCTTCTCATATTTAGATGATCTTTGACTAGGTTGATGCAAATATGGTTTTGAGGTGAAATAGAGGGGAACCCAACGTGATAGTGAAGACAAGAAAGAAAAAATACAATGATGTGGAACAATATGGGAAACTATATTGATGGTGGTGGGAATAGTTGGAAACAATGAATGTGGAAGACTATACATGATGGTGGTGAGATTACACTATGTGGAGTGGACTTCGATGGTGATCAAGAGAGAATACCCAAAAATAAGAGGGTAAAGAGGAATGAGAGGAAATATAGAATTGAAAATGAGATATGGAAGCAAGAAAATTGAGAGGAATGACAATAAAGGAACACTTCCATAACTATATTCCTGTAACTATGTTCTATTGAGATGTAACTATACTCTTAAAGCACAGACAATATCGAGGCTTCGATATTTTCTTCTTCTTACTATGCCTTCTACATATTTTAGTAGTGAGACACAGGAACCTTTCATATTTCTTACATTCTTGTATTGCCTTTCATACACTCTAGCCCATTGAAGCTACTAAATATTCCTTTTACCACTACCTTCATATAGAACTGAGTCGAGGTCATCCATTTCATCAGCTGATGGTGGCAACATCATGTTATATAAATACAAATAGATCTATATATCTTGGCCTTGTAATTAGTTTATACTTTGATTTGCATGCTTCGTAAGCTTTCTTTTCTTAGTAATAACTTTGCTATCTTTAGCTCGTGTGTGTATTTCTTTCACGTGGTTTGATATTTCTTCAGTAGTTGAATCCACTAGGTTTCATTGCTTGTCTTACGCACATCTTCAAGTACATGGTAGTCAATATATCTTTGCTTGGACTCCTATACTTTTATTTTAGCCATAGTTTTAAATCTTGCCCTGAGTGATGTGTCGATCTTCATCTACTTCAAAGGAATATGTTCAACTTAAGTCACCCCCTAATTTTACTACTTTTAGCTCTTGGGCTATTCAACACTCCATACCTTCTATCAATCCTTGGATAGTGAGGCATGCACCTTCTCAAGTGGACTTAAGATTTATCATCAATGGCTAACTTTGGTCACTGATGGGATCATAAACAAGGTGTTTGGATGAGCGATGATATTATGCGGGCTTAAGTTTGTCGATGATAGCTTAGTGTAGTCACAGATTGGATCGACAAATGGGTTTCAAAGGAACGATGCATATTAAGGGTCTTTTAATATTGGTGGATGACTTAGAAAAAATTTAGGAAGAATATTTATGTGTAAATAAGGCATACTTGGACAATTTTTGGTTATGGCCTATCTTAGGAATGCTTTTGTGATTTTTGAATTTATAAGATAAATTTTTAAATGATTATGCATTTGATGGATGATCCTAGACGATATGGACTAAATGCATATTTTAAATATATGAGCTAGAAAATTGGAGTGGCCTATAAATATTTGATATGAAAAATATGATATGACCTAATGTTATGGAAGGGGTCGGTCCTGAAATCTATTAATAAAATCAAGATGAATTGTATTGGAATCCCAACGAATTATGTAGAAGTATACATGGCGAATTGCATTTATTTATCTCCAAAAATTTTAAAACCATGGTGAATTGCATTAATTTATCTCCAAAAAATTTCAAACTGCGGTGACTTTTTCTATGTTGGGGGCTATGATTATTGATTTGTAAAATCTAAAAATGTATGACAAACTTAAAAGTTTTAGGTCAACATGACAACCGATGGCATGCATGCCGATCAGTTGTAGGCATGATTATCGGTTGTAGGTATGCCAATCGGTTGCAAGTATGACAACTGGCTATAGGAATACCGATTGGTTATAGGCATGATGATCGGTTGTAGGTATGATGATCTACTGTAGGCATGAAAATTAGATGTAGGCATGACTATTGATTGTAAGCATGACGATCAATTACAAGAATACCGATCGATTGCAGGTATGATGATCGGCTGTAGGAATATTGATTGATTATAGGTATGATGATTAGCTCTAGGTATGATGATCTAATACAAGCATGATGATCAACTACAGGCATGAAAATTGACTACAAGAATACCGATCGATTGTAGGCATAACGATCAACTATAGGAATGATGATCATTTGTAGACAAGGTGATTGATTATAGACATGATGACTAATGGTACACATGATGATAGGTTGTAGGTATGATGATTGGTTGTAGGTATGATGATCAACTGTAGGAATATCGATCAATTGCATGCATGATGATCAACTATAGGAGTACCGATCAGTTGTAGGAATGTCGATCAATTTTAGGGATGCCAGTCAGTTGTATGCATGATGATTGATTGCAAGAATGTTGATTGGGTACAAATATGATGATCGATGATAGGTATGATGATCAATTGTAGGAATGTTTATTGGATGCAGGCATGACGATCAATTACATGAATGTTGATCAGGTGCAAGCATGTCGATCGGTTGTAGGTATGCTGATCAGTTGCAAGTGTGTCGATGGGCTACAATAGTGTCAAGTACCTAGTCAGTAGCAATGATGCATCTGTGCCATGTGTCAACCATCCATGAAATTATTGTATGTAGATGCCACGTGTCACCCATCCAGGAGTTGATTGATACAAAAAGTCTATATAAAGGGACAAATAGTCATTTTTACCTTTTCTATCACATTATTACTCCTTTTCCTCCCATTTTAACGCATTCTTACCCATTTTCCTCCTATTTTAATGCATTATTAACCCTCTTCCTCCAATTTTATCTTAGTTTTTAACCTTTTACCTTAATTTTTAAGCAATTTTTAACCCTTTTCCTCTCGTTTGAACCCTTTTTCATCAAGTGTCGCATACCATCCACTGTATCTTCTGATCCATACTCGTACACAATGAAATAACCCTATGGCATCCCCTGTAACCCTTGGAATGTCTAAAGATAATTTAAAAAACCTAGTTTACCCCCTGATTTCTAAATTTTTTTCAAAACCAGGTTATGATATGTCATGGGTCATGAACTCTAGTCTTCGGGGTCTAGTTTTAATACCTTTGTTTGACACGAACATAAAACTACTAGAGAGGATCATTGTAGGTTATAATATTTATTTAGGTAAGGTAAATCTTGTCATCGACAAAAAAAACATCGTTCTTTATTTCATATCCACATATGTCACCATATTGACAACATTGTCCCACATTGGTTGTGAGCATATCACTTCCAAATACCAATTAACTAATGATGACAAACCCTACTTGGAGATCAACTTCAATGTGCAGTAAAAATATTTTCAAGGTATAACTATTTTATAATTTAATTGAATTTAAATTCTAGCCACTGGTGTACAATTATTGATTTTGTTTTTTTGCAGTTACGTCCACCAAGTCTAGAAGGGGTTTGAATATACCAGTGATTGAAAATAAATTTCTTCGGGCATGTTGCAAATTCTTCTTTTCCAGACTCATTTTGCAAGGAAGACCGATAGAAATTTTGATGTGGGCCTTAGCGTATTTGGTTTTTTGTGTTGCACACTAGCAATTTGACTGGTCCAACTATGTATCACATCAGATCATATTGGAAATAGAGAACATGAAAACCCACGCTTCACCCTCACTAAGAGTTAGCACATGCAATTATATTATTGTTTTTTATGAATTTTTTATCATTTGTAGAACACACAAGTACCAACATCTTGACACTCAACCCTAGCCAATGCAGCCATGACATAAAAACAGGTTCAAGTAATTTTTTTGTTAATATTTAAGTAAAAAAAATTATTTTTCATTATGTTTGTATTTTTATAATTTTGAAATTTTATACCAAACACAGAAAAGGGCATCCTCTTCCTCTTCAAAGTGGGATGATACTGTTAGAGGTTATAATCCAGAGGAATTAGGAGACTCTGAAACACCTGTGGAGGAAACAATACCACCGCTAAGGAGAAAATAAAAAAGGAAACGTAGAAGATCTAGTTCTCCTGATCATAAAAAACCTCCACCTACAGCTGCACGTCCACTGCCAACAGATATAGTTTCACAAGATGTTTCATCTTCGGGGAGTAAGTTTTAATGACTACCGAAACAAAAATTTTACTATTTTTAATTAATTTTTTTTTCAGATGTACAACATGTCCACATTCTATTTGTAGTAGTAGCTATGCAAGAATTTTTTCTTCTGCCGATAAGTGTTATAACAAATTTTGCAACCAATTTTCATAATATAATTTTATAACTAGTTTTTATTTTCTATCTTCACAAATTTTATAACTAATTTTTATTTTTATTTTTTAAGTTCCCTTAAAACAATTTCATCAATAAAATCAATAAATGCCTCCCCTTCTCCACCACATCAACCTCAAATGTGAGGTCAATGCTTCCTAGTTGGAAAACACATTCTTCCATCTAGGTCACAGAGAGAAGCAACACATCAATTTTCAGAGAAGAAGCATCAAAGACATTTTTTAGGATTCGGTCATATTTCTCTTGCTAATTTTAATTTTAAGGATATACCAGAAGCTTCTGGTGCTAGGTTGGATGAGGTTCCACTTGATAAATATTTCTTTTTGTAAGAGAACACACCCACTACTTTTCAAGTATCATAATTATTTCAAGATAAAGGAAATTAAGGAGCAAAATGTTCAAGCAAATGTCCTCCTAGGGAAACAAACACTCGTCGGGATCCTCCTCGACCAGAGGAAGAAAGATTAAATATTTCAAACAAAGATTTGGTTTTTGATAATTTTGAATCTACTATTAAGGATTTACTACTTCTAGATATAACAAAAATTAAAAAATGGGAGTATTGATCCAAGGTGTTGATAAAGGAAATTAATGCCCGATACAATAATTTTTGAAAAAGAGATACATTTTTTTGTTGTTTAAAATGAGACTAAAAAGATGAAGGCTCTGCTACAACAAGTAAAATCTAGTATTGTGAAGGTGAATACATTTTACACAGATGAAATTTGAAAGTTTATGATGAACAGATCAGAGAACATGAATGGTGAGGCCCAAAATTATTACAAAAAATGGAAAAGTGATAAGAAAAAGGTTGTTGTTGCTATAGCTACAAAGAATGTTGCTGAAGTTTGACTTAATCACTTTTGTGTTCTAAAATTTTTTGTTCTCTTTTTTAAAATGTAATTATCTATTCATGTTAATTAACTATTTTTCCTTTTTGTAGGTAAAGTATGATAATATAAAGAAGCAGGTTCAAAACCTACAATACTATCTCAGAATGGCAAAGGAGTTCTTAAACACTTCCATGGCAATGAAAAAAAGAGCACAAGAATCAGTTCGACAAAACTACATTTTGCGAAAAATCATTATCCGCAATGGATTGGATCCTGATGTTATAATAAAGGAGAAGGGTAAAGAAGTTCAAGGACCAACATATGAATATGTTGGCAAAGAAGAAAACACCCTTCTCGATGGATTGAAAAATATTGAGAAGATCCTTGTCAATTCTGGAGCAATTGATAGTACTATTACCCAGCCCGAGAGAAGAGTCGTTGGAATGTAGAATGTGGAAATTATGGAAGTAGTGGATGAGGAAAAAGGAGCTGAACATGGGAAATATGAGGGAGGAGTTGTTGCTATGGAGACTATGGAAGTCATTGAAAAGGCAAAATAAGTGGTGGAAAGGGGAAAATATTCTAAAGCATGAAATTGAATTTAACAATTTGATATTTCGAAAGACTATTTTATGACATTTCATATGTTTTCATTTGAAAACAAGATACTTGCTTTTCTTATTTTACTATTAAACTATTTACATTTATAATTGTGTGTTATTTTCATCTCTTAAGTATTATGGTGTTTCAAATATGCTTGAGTTTACATAGAATATATGTATGCATAGGTTTATATTTACATGTTATTCAAAGTTACTCATGTTGTGATATAAAAAAATAAGCATTGTCTTGTGTATTCTACTATATTGTTTTTATATTTCAAATTTTAAATGAGTTTACAAAGGATATATCTATGCATGGGTTTAAATTTTAAGTTTATTCAAAGTCATTCTTGTTGTTGTATAGAAAAGTATTTTGTCTTTTTATTATGCTATATTGTTTTCATATTCAATGTTAGTTTACGATGGAGATATATTATGCTATGTTGTTTTTATATTTCAATTTTAAAATGAGTTTACGAATGATATATCTATGCATGTGTTTAAATTTCAGTTTATTCATATTCATTCTTGTTGTAGTATAAAAGTGAGTATTGTCATTTGTATTATGCTATATTTTTTTTATATTTCAAGTGAGTTTACGAAGGATATATCTATGCATGGGTTTCAATTTTCAGTGCATTCATAGTCATTCTAGTTGTTGTATAAAAATGTGTATGGTATTTTGTATTATGCTATATTATTTTTATATTTCAAAGTGAGTTTACGAAGGATATATCTATGCATGGGTTTCAATTTTTAGTGCATTCATAGTCATTCTAGTTGTTGTATAAAAATGTGTATGGTATTTTGTATTATGCTATATTATTTTTTATTTGAAAGTGAGTTTACAATGGATATATCTATGAATGAGTTTAAAATTTGATTTTCCATATCTAGAGTAATATACTACATGAATTTTTCATACATATGTAGAGAATTTTTTACTAGTTATGTATACATACAATGTTTACTCAATGATAAAACATAAATCATAAAAAATCACTATATTTGGTCATATCATACAACTAATGATACTAATGATACATACATGCATACATTTAAAGTCAAAGCAAAAATCACTATGTTTTGTCAATATATACAATTAGTTCAAAAACATAGCATCATTACATATACATGGTTTTGAAATTTTTAGCTTACTCAAAGCTATAGCATAAATCATAAATTTTGAAAACAAACATAAACAGTCCATATCATTAAAAAGCAAACATGCATAATCATTGAAATTCACTAAAATTTTACAACAAACCAAATACAAAAAATATTTAATAATATGAAATTTTTCAAATCATTGACATTTATAAATGATATAAAATATTGAAAATCACTGATAATATGAATTTATTCAAATCACTAAAATTTTACAAAATGATTTCAAATCCAAAAAATCATAGATTATATGAATTTGTCATACATAACTAAACATTTGGTTGGTCCTTTAGTGGCTAATTTCATTTCTTCTAGCAACGAAATCATGAGCTGGAAAAGACTTGATGTCCCGAATCATGAGGATGAAATTTCTTGTTTGCAAGCTCAGTTATCTTCCATTAAAATTCTAGCTGGTGATCCTAAGGACCGTCCAATTTGGGAACCTACTGATTCTGGAGAATTTTCTATCAAATCAACTTATTTGCTTTCTCTCAATCATCTTGAAACTCCTATTCTATTTAAGCTGGTTTGGACCAAGTACCTGATTCCCAAGATTACCTCCTTTTCTTGGCTTTGCATTCAAGATTGTATCCTTACAATAGAAAACCTAATAAAAAGGGGCATTCCTCTTCCTAACAGATGTTATCTCTGTCTCTCTGATTGGGAATCAACCTCTCACATTTTCTTGTTTTGTCCCTTTTCAAGAATGGTGATAAGTAAGTTTTTTCTAAATTTCTAGCTGGTTTGGGCCCATCCTCCTTCCATTGTTGATTTTTTCCTTCAGTGGCCCAATCCTTTCAAGAATCCTATGCTTAAAGGACTTTGGAAATTCTGCTTACAATATTACCTTTGGCAAATTTGGCTTGAGCGTAATAGAAGAATATTTGACAAAAAATCCTTGAATGCTGATCTCATTGCTCATAAAATCATCCTCTATGCCAAGGAGAATGTCCATATAGCCCCTTTTGATCCTTTTCCTTGTCCTCCATTCGAGAAAGCCATCCTCAATTCCTGCAATATCTTCCTTGATACTTCAAGACCTATCAATCCTTCAACTTCGAGAACCAACATCAAATGGCATCCTCCCCCAATTGGTTGGGTCAAGCTTAACTTTGATGGAGTAGCTAAAGGAAATCCTAACAATGCTGGATCTGGAGGAATTCTTTGTGATCATATTGGAAATTCCATTTTTGCTTACTCTGAACCTTTGGGAATCTTATCCAATCATTCTGTTGAAGCCAAGGTTGTTTGGAGAGGCCTCCAATTCATCAAAAACATTCTAGGGAACATCATTGTGGAAGGATATTCTCTAAATATTATCAATTATTTAAAAACTTCCAAACCTAGCAGTTGGAGGATTAGAACAATTATGGAAGAAAGTAAACAAATCCTCTGTTAGAAGCATAACACCATTGTTTAACATGCTTTTAGGGAGGCCAACTTTGTTACTGATAGATTGATGAATATCGGAGCAAACACCCAAGGATTTTTGATGTGGACTGACATTCTTCCTCTAGAGGTTGCTGAGCTTGTCAGGCGTGATCAAAATACTATTAATCATGTTGAACCTTGAAAACCTCATTTAGTTCATTGCCCGATACTCCTTCCATGTGAAGCATTGGGTTCATGTCCTAATACTTTTGTTGTCTTTTTCATCAAGGGCTATGCCTTACCTTGAAATTTGGACACATGACCCCTTGTGTTTTAATTTTAAATTACACGTTGCCTTTATTCATGCTTGCACTTATTTGTTGAATACCAAGATAAAGCCAAGCATAATTTTTAATCATACCTCTCCCGTGTGTTTTGATATTCACAATCTAGCTTCCTCGAGAACCATCTGCCACCGTTTAGCCTGTTGCATTGTTCCAAGACCTTGTTTGGTGAATATCCCAATCCTCTCTATGTCTTGCACTAGGCCCTCTTGTTGGCTTCATTTTCTGAGCATCCCCAAAGGTCAACCTTTTTATTGGATGTTGATTTTCTCAATTATCTGTTGCAATGTTCAATGCCTAAAAATTCGCCTTGTTATCTACCCTAGCCAATATCTTTACTTTAGACATTTTTTTCCATTTTTGAAGCATCCTTACTGGTTGTCCTATGGGACTTGAATCTACAAAACTGCTTCCATTTTATATGACCCTTTGCATGTTCTGCTTACTCATCAGTTCACTGCTAATTTATTTGTCATGTTTATCTCTAGCCATTTATTTTGTCCTCCTTGTTGTTTTCTGTCTGCAACCATGAAGGAGGGAAAACCTATTTTCATTGAGCCTGAGGTGTTTGAGCTAGAATCCATTGCCAAAGATATGTTGAAGGACAAAGTTGGACTTATTGATTTCTTTAATATGTTTTCTAGCATCGATGAGGAGGTGACGAAAGCTTTTGCTACTTCCTAGGACAAGGGCCTGGTTACCATTCATGGCGTGGAGTTCCAAATTACTATGGAGCTACTGGTGGATCTGACGGGACAACCTTTGGATGACAAGGTGATTAGGAGGAACAAACATAACTAGGATGTAGAGCTGACACATTTTGAGAAGAGCTTGGTGATTCACAAGATGTTCAAGAAAGGTTTGTATCATCATCATCTCTCTACTCCTTGGAAATAAATTCTCAAACCCATCATGCAATACCTTACCACTGATAATCTTGAATCCCAGCTCTGTTGCTTTCATTTAGCTTACATAAATTATTTCCACGAAGCCAAAATGATGAACATTCCCGCTGCCCTCTATTGGTCCATAGATTACACCATAATTTCCACTCGGTCTAAAAAGGAAGAGAGTTTGCCCTATCATCAAGGGCTTTTTAAAGTCCTGTATAGATACCTCCTCCTGAAGTTCCCCAAAGGAAACATCCTCACCCCGGAGTCTGATGAAGAAAATTCTTCCTCAACCCCTAGTCCTAAAAATTCCAGACCTAAGAGGAAGGATAAGAATGACAAACCTCATTTTGATTTCAACATTAGAAAAAAGGTTAAGGTTGAAAATACACATGTTCGATGCTCCGAGAGACTAAAGCTTAAAGAAATTTTTGAAACCCCTCCTTCCACATTTGTAAAAATTATAAAAGATCATTCCAATTCACTTAATCTAGTTGAAAAGTATCTTCATAAATTTATT
This sequence comes from Wollemia nobilis, assembly GCA_028583015.1. Classification (NCBI taxonomy): domain Eukaryota; kingdom Viridiplantae; phylum Streptophyta; class Pinopsida; order Araucariales; family Araucariaceae; genus Wollemia; species Wollemia nobilis. The sequence goes on from JAQPPZ010001821.1 coordinate 4,144,024, forward strand.
TTCCATGCAACATCTGCTACAATTGATCATCTGGAAACAACTCACATGGCAATTGGAAAAGCAATTTCGAAGCTTAAGGAACAACACCAAGCTCTCAGTATCCTATTATTTTGTGATACATTTGAGGATATTCCTACTATTTCTATTGCTTAGGTACCTTCTGATGCCAAGGGTGATGCCAAATATGAGGACGTGGTTGAGATTGCAAAGGAATCCTGCATTGATGTTCTAAAAGAAAACCCAAAGGAAACTCTGAAGGATGAAGTGAAGGATACCATGCTGGAGGTCGCTATCACTTCACCTATGCAAACTGACACTCCTCTCTAAGCGTGGAGGTGGTCCCACCTACCGTTGTCTCTTTCCTTATTTTCTCTTGTTCCTTCGGTTTGGAGGTTTTGTTCTGGTTTGGTTTAGCTAGTTGTAGACCTGTATCTTTTTATTCCTTTCTATCAGAGGATGTATTCATTTTTGTGGTTGTAGTCTATTTTCCTCTTAGTTGTGTTCCTTTCTGGGTTCTTCTAGTGTTTTTCATTATGATCCATTATTGTACAAGGTATTGGGGAGCCTTTCAAATACCCCATTTTGTTCAATAAAATTTTTAACTTACCAAAAATAAATATAATCATTGTAATTTTTACATTTCTGGTAGCTAATAAAAACCTTTATCGACTTCTCCAATAGAACCGAGAATCATTTGTAAATTTTGTGTTTCCATAATCTCATCATCACTCCAAGCTAAATTATTTTCATTATTATAATCAGTATTAGAGATACCTCTTATTTCTGCTAGGGAATTCCAATATGTCAATGCTCTATCATAGGGAAACTTACCCACCTCGTACGATGACACATACATTCTCAAACAATTTTCTAAATTTTTTTCCAACCTGTTACGAACTTTTGATTTAACAAAAGATAATACACTAAAAATATTTTCGTCTTAAACAGATTCTAAAATCATTGTTTGACATAATTCATATAAAATAAAGTATTCACTCATAGTTTCTTGTAAGACACTACTTCAATACAATTTTTTCCAGATAGGCATGATTGAAACAATCTCATGTGGATTTTTAAAATGTGCAATTTGATTATCCATTGTTATTCCAAAATTGGTTGATTGTTGTCTCAAAAGATCTTTGTTTATAATACCATTGATTTCAATGCCATTTATTTCCACACTTTTAGATAAATGTATCATAATATTACCCATATATTTTATAAACAACTCACTTCTACTACTATGGTCACCACAAGAATTCCAAAATATGGGATTAACAACAACCATGACCTCAAGTGTCTCATCTCTCTTAAAACGATCTCTTATTTCACTTGTTAATGCATTTGTAATTCTTTTCAATTTATTCTTAGTGCTATCCAAAACCTCATCAAATCCAAAATGTGTAACGGGCACTTGTTCAACATCATATGTTAGTGTATCTAATCACTTTTCAAAATGATATACATGAATCAACTTTCCATTGATAGCAATACAAATATTATCGTTGATGTTGAAATTTAAAAAGTTATTCAGATCATTGAAATTAATTAACGTATTCCAACTATCAAACTTGGGATCCTCAAAATATTTTCCAGATAAATAAATCTTGTCAATAACAATACATATTTGTTTTCTCATCCTCATGAAATCGACAATATAAATTACCCTTTCCTGTGCAAGTTTAATCATAGAATTCATTTATTGTAACATTGGTAGAATACCACATAATGTGAGAAGAGTTTCCAAGTCAGTCATACAAAAAAGAAAATATTTTGCCTTGTCAACATCTCTACGATGTGCATACATAAACCTAACCAACTATTGATATTCTAAAAATACCCTTTTTACAGGAAGAAATTGTGAAATCCACCTGGTTTCCACATCTTTTAATATTTTTCTACCTTCAGTTACACCTAGAGAAAACTGTTGAAACTCTACAAACCTTTTTGGACTAAATGAAAAGTATGAGTGTATTTCACGGATGAGTTATTCCACTCTGGCTACATTATCAAAATTGCTCACAATTTTGTATGCAAGATTCATTCGATGAGCCATGCAATGAATATGAATCACATATTGGGCAATGGATGTCTAAAGCCTAACACAAAGACCATTCCTTTGTACTTGCATTGTAGCCGCACCATCAGCTCCAACACAAATTAACTTTGTGGTAATTTCATTTTCATACATTCCAACAATATCCTTTAAAATTGTTACAACAACATTATAAATGTTTTTTGCATTACAATTTTTAATCATCTTATGTAGTGCTTGTAAATGAGGTTGTCTCAAATGATTTTTGAATGTGTAAACATGTATGTAAATCCAAGATGTGTTATCAATAGTTGTTACCTCATCAATGGAAAGTGAAATAAATTTGGCTTGTTTCACATTCTTTCTCATGTGTTCCTTCTCAACCAGTGATAGACATTTTATCATTTTACAACCACTTCAATTTGACCAATGTGAACTGGTAAGGTTTTTTACATTGGCTAGTTGAAGTATTTACTTAAAATCAACAAAATTAGATATGGGTCAACCTTTTTTAGAATATTGTATACAATAGAAAACTACAATTTCTTTGATGCTAATACAGTCTTATTAATTTTTTAAAATTGTACCTCAATTATTCCATCCTTATCAATGAGAGTTTGTTTTTGTTTCATTGCTTTTTCATATTCAAGTGCATATCTCACATGCACACATTCAGATGCATCCTTCCACCGATAAAATCTATTAAGTGTTCCATCACTTTGTATTTCTTTGATGTAAAATTTCTCATCGTGTTTTTCTATTATGTCTTTCTTATTTTGTAATAAATGATCCTTTCCCATCTTCCATGTACAAATAATGCATTTACACACATCCAGTTTCTCATCTCGCTTAATAAAGGGGTATAACCATGCCCATTCATTTTTAAAATCCCTTCCAATATTCCATTCACTTATCTTTCGACATTTATATTTTTGACTACAAGATTCCCCAAAGGTCTGCATTTTAATTGTACTATCAGTTTCTTTTTCTATTGATGTGTCTTAATTTAAAATCTCTTGAAGTGGTTGTTGAATGTCGTTATTAGAAAATTATCATATGGTCCTATCTCATCTTCTAGAATATCTTCGAGTGAAAGCACATCAGGGTCGACAATGTTTACTGCATTCCATGTTTGGTGTTATCTATCATTTTTTGAAGTAAAAAAAATACTATTTTAAAGAATTAATAGAATATAGTTTTACAAAGCATTTGAAAGAGGTAGATAAATAGGAAATCATTGATCTATTAATAGATAAGGGTTTTATATTTAATAACAATAGAAATATTAAAAGTTTTATGGTAAAAGGTGTTTGTACCTACAAGTTGTGTAGAATCTGTACAGATTGATGTCTCATTGCATTTTGATATTTATGTAAAATATTTTAGAATTTTCTTTTTACAAGAATATTGGTCTCCCCTATTTCCATATTTAGTAGGTGACATTGTATCTATAAAGAAAAAACCTTCACATGTTAGGAAATGTATAAAAAATTGAAGGAAAATGGCCAACATCCCTCAAGACGAACCTATGCTACCCTATAGAATGACATATAAAATACAAGTAGTCTAACAAGAAAATTCTCCTAACATACAACATGAAATGGATACTTATCGACCACAGTTGTAGATAGTGCTTCTACATTGCCTATGAAACATACTCTAAGAGATAAGAAGTAGTTTTTGATAAGAGAAATGCTCCTGAAACACAACCAGATGACATTGATAGTTGTCTACCATAGTTGCATATAGTTCACCTACAGTGCCTATGAAACTGAATAGAAATAGATTTGGATAAAAGAAAAATGGAAGAAGAATACTCTACCAATTTTTAGTCATGAATCCTTTGTAATGGATAGCCCTATGTTGATTGACACACTTATGCAATGGGTCGAACCACAAACACTCCTCTATAATAGATCGACTTTTGTTGATAGTATCTTCTCTAAAATCGATAGGCTTAGGCCGATTAATGCATCTCAACAACCGATCAGCTTATACTGATGGAGAATTATTTGCAACCGATCGACTTATACTAATCAACACACCTCTAAAATTGATTGACTTATGTCGATCGACACCTCTACAACTGATAGATAAATTACGATCAACACGTCCCTACAGTTGACATACTAATATTGATCAACACATCTACGACTGATAGATAAATACCAAGGCAATGTTAAATTTATTCCTAAGTCTAGATATCCTAAGCAAACAACAAATTGTCAAGCAAGGTTTTCATCGGGTAGCCTGGGAAATTTGTTGTTTTCCCAAGGATTGTGGAGGCATGGGTTTCTTTGATTGTCACCGATAAGGTCTTGCTCTTTGTGCTAAATGGATCACCCGATATTTAATTGGAGATGAATATTGGAAAGTGTTGGTTAGGCATTGCATTTATTCTAGTTTGCTTCAAGGGAAGAAAATTTGGAAAGGGGTGGGATTGCAATCCATTCTTACTGCCCTTGTACTTATTAAAGTTAAAGGTTATTTTGTCATTCAGAGTATTTGGAAAGCCTGGGAGGCCTTCAAACCCTAGATTAGTTGGAAAGGGAGTTTTTGCAAAGCAGGTTCCTCTTTGTCTTCCATGAATATTTGGTGGTCTCCTGTTATCACTTGGCAAGGTTCTCCCTTAGCTCTGGTGCAGTGGGTCAGAGCGCAGAGGTTCTATAAGCATGGTATTGCTTCCATTTTTTATTTCTTCTCCCAACATGCCAAGTGTTGGATACCCTGGGAAATTTTTCGTCAAATTCATAGTTTAAATCCTGGTGATAGAGACACTTATGAGGTGGTTATTGATAGTATTCCGTTTTCTATTTGGAGCAAGCTACATAAGAATTTTCAAAAACCCTGGTGGATAGATTAGTTTTGGCCTAGGGAGCTTCCTATTTTGCAATATAAAGCTCATATTGGTTACAAATGGCTCACCCCACAAGTTCCAATGGTTGATAAGCTCACTCTGAGATGGAATTTAGTCTCTCTTCCCTCCCAATGGAATAAGAGGTTTCGGATTGCTTGGGCTACTTATATTGAACCTAAACATAGTTTTTTTGCTTGGAGTCGCTTACGTCAAGGGTTACCTGTTGGTAGTAGGCTCAAGCATATGGGTGTTCATAATCTCATTTGCCCAGTTTGTGGACAAGCGAAATATTTACTGCATGTTTTTTGGTCTTGTGATTTGGCTCAGTCAGCTTGGGAGTGGCTTATTGAATTTTTTAGACCTTTTATGCAGGAGGATTTTACTTGGGTGCATTCTATTTTGGGTGACCCTATTGCTTTTTCCTTCAACTTGGATGTTGTTTGGAATATTTTTAGAATTGGTACCTTGTTTTATCTATGGAAGTCTCAAAATAGAGCTATTTTTTCTCAGCAAGATGTCGGACATGTCTTCTCTATTGCTGATAAATATGATATATTATTTGATTGTTGGTTATAGATTCAAGTACAGGTTAAAAAAGTACAGGTGGAGCTACAGTACTTGCATACCCTCATGGATCATTGGGGGAATGCACCCTGCATTATGAGTCATGAGCATCTTCCTTCCCCTTCCAGATGGCAGTAATTTCTCGACTTCTTTCTTTTCGAATGCATATTTAATATTTTTTTGGCAGTTGTTATTGGTAGTTTGTGGGTTGTTTCTGACACTCTTGTATACTCTTAACCACAATGTTTACTGTATTTGTTTACGGGGTGTGCTAATCCCACCCACCCTTTTTTGTATGATTAAACATTATTTTATTAATATAATGGCTTTTTCATCCCCAAAAAAATATTTGTTCATGTCTAATTTCAAAAATATTCCTAATTTTTTTCTCTTGGAGATAGAATGAATGATTTCATGAATAGTTATTATTCCATTAGTTATAAATATTCCCTGGACAGAGTTTCCTTGGTATTTTTCAATGATGATTGGGAGAACTTCTTTTAATCTATTTGCAATGACCTTAGAAATGATCTTATAAATAACATTGCATAAAATGATAGGTCTAATGTCAAACATGGACTGATTGTTATGGATTTTTGGAATAAGGGCTATCAATGTGGAGTTGAAATCCCTTGGAAGAATTTTGTAGCATTGGAAGTCTTGGATAAATGTAGAGATAAAATGACCTACTATGTCAAATAAATGTTGGAAAAATTTAGGAGAGAAGTCATCAAGTCTAGGAGATTTATCAAGGTGCATTGAGAACATTACCTCTTTAATTTCTTCGAAGGTAAATTATTTAAGGAGACCAGCATTGAAATATTGGGAAATTAGATTTGGAATGTTTTGAAGGAGAGCATTGTGCACCTAATATGAGCATGGATGACAAGGGCCAAGAATGTATTCAAAGTAATTTACAACCTCTTGTCTAATCTCAAGAATATCTAAAGTGGATGTACCATCACTTTGGAAGAGCTCTTTGAATCTTTTATTACTTTTATGTCTTAGAGTTGATGCATGGAAGTACTTGGTGTTGTATTATCCTTATTTTATCCATAGAGAAAGATATTTTTACCTCCAAAAATCCTTTTCTTTAGCTAGGATGTTGTGGTATTCAGATAGGAGTTCTTTTTACTTTTGCCTCAGTTCAGGTTCTCGATTCCCATTTTGGATGTTGTTTTCAACTACATTTAGCTTATCAACAATGTTTTTCTTACACTAGAAAATATTGCCGAAGACCTCCTTGTCTCAGATTTTTAGATTTTCTTTGATAAAGTAGATTTTTTTTGGTTATTTGGACTAATGGTGATCTTTATAAGGGATTTCTCCACTAATATGAAATGCAACTTTTGAGGTTCTCATGTTAAAGCCACATTGATTAAATATAAATGGCATCTTAAAGATTTAACCTTGTTTATACCTTTCAAAAACTAAGGGGATGTGGTCTAAAACAATTTTCAGACGAGTGTGAAGAGTTGCATCTCCAAAGAACTGAATTGCTTCCTTGGATAATAGAAATTTGTCAAGTCTCATTTGGATTAGTTTATTACCTATTCTTCTATTGCTCTAGGTGTATTTTTCTCCTTTCAATTGAAAGTCCATTAGTTCATTTTATTCAATGAAATCAGGAAAGTCTTCAAGACACTTGAAACTGATCGTGTTTCCTCCTTTTTTCTTCAACGAGAAAAAGGAGTGTTGAAATCACCATCAAGCATCCACAACTCATTTTATAAGTTGTTCCTCATTTGGCTTGGATCATTCCAAAAGGTAATATATCTCAAATGATTAATTGGGGCATAGATGTTTGATAGTATCCACTAAATTTGAGTATATTTGTTAAAAAATAACATATTTATTACGCTATCAATATTATTTATTAGTCTTCCTTCACCCTTACATGGGTCCCACATGCAAAAAAGTCCACCTAAATATCCCCTAGCTAGACTAAACACAAATTCACTATCCTTACATAGGGATTTTACTATTTTATTACTTCTATCCATATCTATTTTGGTTTCCTGGAGGAGAATGATGTCGGGTTTTAATTCCTTCCTCGTAGACCTAATCAATATTTTCTTGGATGGTCCATTGAGGCCTCTCACATTCTATGAGAGGATCTTCATCTGTGATTTTTTTATGAGGATTTTTCTCTGATCCTAGTTGATATGAGGGTGGTTTGGGTCACTTTTCTTCTTCTTTCAGTAAATCAGTGCTATTTTGGTTTGCAAGAGATAAAAAATAGTGGTTTAAGTGTCATTTGAAATATCATTCTCTATATCCTTCCTCCTAGAATCTTGTATGGATGGTGATACTTTATTTTTCCCCCTACCCACATCAATTGTTACAAATTTATTTTGCCTTCATGTGATTTACTTTTAGGAATAGTAAGTGGTGAAGGGCTACTCGTCCTAACACTCTCACAATACACAAAAACACAACCAATTTCAAATAATAGTAATCAATAATAATACTTGATAACAATACTATTTGATTACAAATAAAAAAATGATCAAAAATATGTAAGTTGAAGCCACAATTTGTCATCCTGGACTGCCTTCAGTAAATATTTTTTCCTCATTTAATAACTCCTCTTTTTCCACCATTCATTTCCAAAATAAATTTGGTATTTTAAAAATACCATCATTAATGAATAAATTGGGCATTTAAAAACACCATCACTAATGAAGTAAACTGGGCATTAAAAAATAACATTATTAATGAATAAATTGAGCATTTTAAAAATTCCATCATTAATGAATTAATTGGGTATTTTAAAATACCATCATTAATATATAAATTGGACATTTAAAAATACCATCATTAATGAATAAATTGGGCATTTAAAAATACCATCATTAATGAATAAATTGGGCATTTTAAAATACCATAATTAATGAATAAATTAGGCCTTTTCCTTATACTGAGTATTCATCTTATTAATATGCTTCCTTACCTTTTCATGTAAGTTCTTCATATGATCTATAAGTCCTCGACATCAGCACTACTCATTTCTCATTTGTCCATCTTCCTCAACCCAAAAGCATTCCTTGGGCTGCTCCCATATACAATTTGGAATAGGGATTTACTAGTACTCATGTTGATAGAATTTTTTTAAGCAAATTCCACCTATGATAAAATCAAATCCCATTCCTTGGACTTATATCCTACTAAGAATCTTAGCAAGTTGTTCAAACTTCTATTCACCATATCTTTTTGTCCATTAGTATATAGATGGTATGCAAAACTGAACTTAAAATCTATCTTTAGCTTCTTCCATAAGATCCTCTAGAAATAACCAAAAAATATGATATCTTTATCTGAAACTATACTCTTTGGTAGACCATGTATTTATACCACCTCTTTGAAAAATAACCCTTCAATGTGAACTACATCACTTATTTTTTGGTAGGGAATGAAATGTGCCATCTTAGAAAACCTGCCAACCACCACAAATATTGAGTCATGTTCTCTCTATGTCCTTGGTAAACCAAGAACAAAATCTATGCTAATATCTTCCCATGGTTTTTTTGGTACAACTAATGGCTGATATAGCTCGATTTTTTATCTTACACCTTTGGCCATCTGGCATACTCTACAAATTTATACAAACTTATTCACATCTTGTTATAAATTATGGTCAATAATAGTTTTCAATAACAAGGGAAATGGTATTATCTCGACTAAAGTATCCAGCCAAACCTCCACTATGCTTCTCCTTGATTAGGTTCTCTCTCATAACTCCTTAGAATGCACAACTGGTTTTCTCTAAACAACATGTCATCTTGCATTAAGAAATCCAACCATTTCATTCTATCCAAAATAATAGGTTCCAAGCAAGATCTCCAAGCTTCTACAAAATATGGATCTTCAGGGTACAAACTCTTGAGTTCGTCAAACCCAACAACCTCCACCTTCATCTCTATAAATAAATTTTACCTTCTACTTAAGGCATCTACAACTCTTTTTAACTTTCTACTTTTGTGCTTCAACATAAAAGTATAACTCTGTAAAAACTCAACCCATTTTAAGTGCCTTTGATTTAAATTTGTTTGACTATTAAGATGTTGCAAAGCTTGATGATCAATATATAAAACAAACTCATTTGGCAATAAATAGTATCTCCATTTCTTCAAATCCTGAAGTATAGCATAAAACTCATGATCATAGATAGGATACTTTTTCTTGACATCATTAAGCTTATCACTAAAATAGGCATCAAACTTATATTTTTGACTCAAAACTCGTATGGCACTACCACTAGCATCACAATCTACCTAAAATACCTTATTGAAATCTAGAAGTACCAAAATAGGTTTCTTTGTAACTTTCTTCTTCAACATATCAAAACTATTGGCTACTCGTGTAGTCCACTTAAACTCCTTCCTATTCCCTCTCACTGTCTCTGTGAGGGGTGCACAAATACTACTAAAATTCTTAATAAAATTCTTGTAAAAACTTGCTAGACCATGGAATTATATTACCTCTATATTACTCCTTAGTGTAGGCCATTCAATGATAGACCTCACTTTTTTTGGATCTATTTTAAGACCTTCAACTGAGATAACAAATCCAAGATACACCAAATCTTTCTTCACAAAATTACATTTCTTTATTTTAATCAACAACTTCTCCTCCCTTAGTTTCTCAAAAACTCTTAGAATATGCATAAGGTGTTCCTCCAATGTATTAATGAGAACCAAAATGTCGTCCAAATAAATAATAACAAATTTTCCCAAAATTTCATTCAATACCTCATTCATAAGTTTCATAAATATGCTCGGTACATTCGTTAGCTGAAATGGCATGATTAACCATCTGTACAATCCAACTTTAGTATTGAAGGCTATTTTCTACTCATCTCCTTCTATTACATGGATATGATGATACCCCACTCTTTAAGTCAATCTTTGTGAAGTACTTGGCTCCACTCAAACAATCCATAATGTCATCCATCCTTGGTAATAAAAATTTGTATTTGATTGTAATCTTATTAATGGATCAAGAGTCTGTACACATTCTTCATTCTCCATCTTTCTTTGGTGCTAATACTACAGGTACAACACATGGAATCCAAATCTATTGAATCAATCCTTTCTTCAATAACTATTGAAATTGTTTGTTTAGCTCCTCATTCTCTGTAGGAGTCATTCTATGGGTTGCCTTATTTGATAAACTGACTCTTAGTATCAAATCCATCTGGTGAATAATCTTCCTCATTGGTGGTACACCTTTAGGTACATTATCTAATACAATATTTTGGAATTCTCCTAGTAAATTTGAGACTTCTACTAGTAAATCTTCACATTTTTTGTCATTAACTCTAGGAATCAATTCATAGCACATATGTTCATGCTTCATACCATCTAGAAATTTTCTACCATTAACTAAACAAATTCTTGCACTACTACATACCTTTTCATCCACCTCCTTTAGGGGCTTCAACTTGTGGCAAACTCCATCCTTTTTTAGGGAATAAGTGTTGGCATGTCCATCATGTACTTCATACCGATAAAATTTCCATGGCCTCCCCTATAGCATATGGTAAGCATCTATAGGCATGATGTCACACAATAATTCATAATGGTAATTCCCAATATTTAACTTTATTAAACATTACTCATTGACCAAATATCTATGGTCTTTCTACAACCATGAAATATGATATGGATGCAGGTGTCTCCTTCTCTCCAACTATAATTTGTTAACCATATCCTCTAAAACTATATTATGAGTGTTACCATTATCAATGATAATATTATAAAATTTACCTTCACATATGCACCTTGTGCAAACTAAAATATTCCTCTGAACTGGATCTTTCTCCTCATTTGGAAAAGCTCTCCTTATGAAAATAACTTCTTCTATTTCTATCTCTTCAGGATTCTTAGATTCAACATATTCATATACATAAGCAACTTGTGCATTACCTTTAGGTCTCTTACTTGTCCTTCCTTGATGTTGTAGACACTCATATGTTTGATGTCCTTCTTCTCCACATTGGAAATAGGTTTCATGAAGTCCTCCTCTTCCAGGTCCTCATCCAAACCTTCATCTTCATATTTCATCACCATTATTTTGGTCATAGGGGTGGTAGGCATTATCCTCTTTCTGGTTCGAACTACAACTAACTTCTCCATTATTCTCTTGATCTTCAGTTTTTCCTCCATACAATTTTTTGCTTTTTTTCAAATATTCTATTCAACTTCACTTCTACCTTTAGGGTAAACTGATAAGAATATTCTATGGTAGTCATTCTGACTAAAATTAGCTCCTCTTGAATACTTGGCTTCAATCCATTTATATAACGGTCCACCTTCTCCTTTTTTGCCTTAGAATGACCTATTTTGATCACGATCTTGTAGAAGTATTTTGTATACTCTTTGATAAACTTACCTACCTACCTCAAACCTTGCATTTTATTCAAAAAATCTAACTTGTAATCAACTAGAATGAATTGTATCTTTAACTTTTCCACTATCTGATCCCATATTGTTATTATTTATTTTCCTCTTCTATTTATATCTAGTTGTACTTCCTTCCACCAGCTATTAGCATGACCCTTCAACTTGGTATTTGCAAATTTGATCCTCTTAGGATTGATCCTCTCAAGATCTTCCACCCTCTCATACTAAAAGTACTCTATATCATTGATCCAATCAATCAAATATTATCGGTTAATATTCACAAAAAATGTAGAAACACCAAACTTTGACTTTTTTCTAATCTTGGAGATGGCCTTAAATAATATGACTTGCTCATGATCTACTACATCATCTTCTTCTTTGAATTGGGCTTCTTCTTCAGCTTTATCTTCACTTTCATATTCTCTCCTTGGTTTAAAACCTCTACATAGATCCTCTTGTGGTGCTAGAACTTATCTCTGTAGGGCTCTAAAACCCTCTTCTAGTACCATAATATTTATCCCACCACCACGGTTTATTCATGGAGGCATTCTGATCACTTTTCTCATAACCCACAAGCACAAGTCCTGGTGCAAACTACCTCACAATCAATTATCTGTTTACACACTCAGGAAATACCACTCTTTTACCACTTGGTGAAATGCTACTCCACCAAACACTCCTACAATACACAAAAACACATCCAATTTCAAATAAAAATACTCAATAATAATACTTGATAACAATACTCAATAGCAATACTTCATGAGGGGCTATAGAACCAGAAAATACAATCTTACGACCACAACAACAGATTTTATTACAAAGAAAAAATGATTGAAAATTTGTAAGCTAGAGCCACAATTTGTTATCCCGGTCTATCTTTGGTAAATATCTATTCCCCCTTTTCGTAACTTCCATAGAATATTTTGTAAAATGTAACTTCCATTTTCCCATCGTTCATTTTTTAAATAAATTAAGCATTTTAAAAATACCATCATTAATGAATAAATTGGGCATTTAAAAATACCATCATTAATGAAATAAATTAGGCATTAAAAAATACCATCATTAATGAATAAATTGGGCATTTTAAAATACCATAATTAATGAATAGATTAGGATTTTAAAATTACCATCATTAATGGATAAATTGGGCATTTAAAAATATCATCATTAATGAATAAATTGGGCATTTAAAAATACCATCATTAATGAATAAATTAAGCATTTAAAATACCATCATTAATAGATCCGAGGTGTAGACCAATTGGTTCATCCAAACCCCATAAGGGGGTGGAGGTCCAAGGTTCAAATCTTGGGCCTCGCTGGACTGAACGTTTGTCTCTTTCCTGGTGTTTTCAGCGATGTAAAAGGTTTAAAATGATTGTGGCATGGTGGTTATAGGGGCAGACTGCGTGAAGATCTATGTGGTAGCTTCTAGGGTGAACAACGCATAATATTATGGTAACCATAAAATCTAGACAGCCTGCTTGGATTCATGGCAGCTACTGATTCCACCATGTAAATACAAAAAAAAAATATCATCATTAATGAATAAATTGGGCTTTTAAAAATACCATCATTAATGAATAAATTAGGCATTTAAAAAATACCATAATTAATGAATAAATTGGGCATTTAAAAAATACCATCATTAATGAATAAATTGGGCATTTAAAAAAATACCATAATTAATGAATAAATTGGGCATTAAAAAAATATTTTGTTCGGGTGATGCAAGATTGTCCTTACACCACTAGATGCTCCTGCATCAGTAAGCTTCATCATAAATAGGGGATAAAGGCTAATTTGGAGAACTGATTAGTTCCTCAAGAATAGGGGAATTTACTAGGTTAACTAGAATGTTTATTAATATCAATTTGAGATAGGGGATCAAAAGCTTTGTGTAGTGAAGCAGTGGTCAAGGGAGGACATGAGGGTCCCGACTTCGAGGGAGAATAGCCATTCGTAGTAGAAATCCCTAGACAAGAAGATTTCCCTAGGGTTCTATGTTTTGGGATGTTGAGCAAAGTGCAACAAATAGTATTGTCATTGTTGTCAACACAGTCAGACAGATTTATTGATGCAATGGACAAGAGTTTATTGAACAGCAAGGTGCAGCCAAAGTACAATGGATAGGAGTTCAGTGTTGAGCAAGGTGTTGTAGGAGGATTGTCATTATTGTCAATACAGTCAGTTAGATCTAATGATGCAATGGACAAGGCAGTTCAAAAGTCACTCAGATGCAGAGGATAAAGTTCAAAAGTTAGTCAGATCATGAGTCCTTAAATGATAGATGCACAGAAACAGAAAACATAATTCAGAATGAGAAGAAGAAGTCTTCAGATCCTGAGATGTCAAGAAGCGAAAAGGTTTTTTGTGAAAACCAAGGCAGTCAGAATAAAAAGTTTTATTTAAAACCATGGATAACAGATTTGAAATGGGTTTTTCTTAAAACCCAAGTTGGCTCTTCGTTTCGTTGAAAAAGATGCCCCGGTGATAAAGATATTTAATTTTAAATATTTAGTTTAAATTTTATTTTATTTAAAATTTAAATTAAAATATTAAATTAAATTAAAAGGGCCGACATGTTACTATTTCACGACAATAAGCTACAGGAAAGTGACGAAGGTGGAAGAAGTGTTTGAGACCGACAAAGTTAAATCTGGGCCGACGGATTTTAGGGTTTGGTAGCTGACAAATTCTAGGGTTTCTCAACCGACGTTCTTTTAGGGTTTGTTCCTAAAACTTCTTCTATAAAAGCAAGGGTACTTCGAGTTTGAAAAGTGGGGTGTAAAGATAAAGTGTGAATGCGAGCATAGTGTTTATGAAAGTGAAGTTCGTGTTGAGCAGAGAGCAGAATGTGAAACGACACAGAGTGTGCGAAGTGTGTGCGCAAAGAAAGTAGAGTGTGCAGAGAAGCGTGAAGGGCAAAGTTGATTGCAAAGTCTGGCTGTAGCAGTGTAGCAAACTGTGTGAAGTGATTATGCAAGAGAGAGCAGAGTGCATAGAGATTGCAAAGGTGATGTAGACCAGTTAGAGTCTTGCAATAACAAAGGTATATGTCAAACATTTTTTTTTATTCAATATTGAAGTCCAGTTGGTGCTGGCAAATTAAGGGGTTGGTGCCTCTTTCTAGTTGGTGCTGGTAAACAATTTGTCCAGTTGGTGCTAGCAAATTAAGGGGTTGGTGCATCTTTCTAGTAAGTGCTAGTAAAATAGGAGTTGGTGCTCCATTCTGTTGAAGCAGATAAAGTTAAGGGGTTGGTGCTCCTTTCAGTTGGTGCTGGTAAAGGATTATGTAAAGTTGTAGCTTTGCATTGACTGGATTTGGATGGTAGTCCAAGAAGTATTTTTGAGGAGTAGCCACATTGGTGAACCTCGTTAAAATGTTGTGTTATGTGTGATGCTTTCTTGATGAGTATCTCTTTTATCTGCTTTAAACTGCTGCTGGTTTTATAATCTAATTGTTTTAGAAGTTTTTAAAGAACACACTGATTCACACCCCCTTTGAGTGTCATTGTGATTACAACAATTGGTATCAGAGCCAAGTTCCCAATTTTGGCTAAATCAATCAGGGTTGATCTTGGATTAGTAAAAAATGGCTAAGAAGAATAGATCCTCATCCAAAAAGGCATCCCAGTCAATTTCGGTTCCTGTAGAAGAGAAATTTGAACCGAAAAAGGTAGAAGAAGTGAATCCTGAAGTTTGTGATGAAAATCTTGAGGCTGAAGTAGATTTTGAAGGAGAGTTGATATCTGCTCTTGAAGAGTGGAGAATAGAAAAGAAAAAGAACAAAATACTATCCAAGAAATTAGAAGAATATGAGGATGATATTGAAGATCTCTTCCTACAAGTTCAAAAGGCCAAGAAATCAGAAGAAGCCTTGAAGACACAGCTGGATAATAAGAATGATGTATACAACACAAGTGAAGAGGAATATAAACAGGTTATTTTTTATCTAAAGCTGCAAGTAGAATAGAACAAAAGGATTGAAGATATTCTTAGGTCTCAGATCAATGAGAAAGAGACTGTATGCTGCCAACAAGAAGAAGATATTGTTTCATTGAAGAAACAACTAAAAGAGGCCAATATAAATCTCAAATTTGAGAAGAGCACAGAGTTGCTAGATACAATTATAAATCAACAAAGAAGCTCCACAACTAAGTTTGGTCTTGGATATGAAGCTAAACAACCTTCATCCTCCAAATATGCAGAGAAGAAGAAGTCCTCGGTTGAAGGATTGAAACAAGAAAAGTCTAAAGCTGAATCCTCAAAAGGAAGAAAATATCAGAGAAGATCTACAGCAAAGAAACCATAGCAAAAGAGGTTCTCTCACTCTCGCTTTTTTAATAATAATGCTTTTTATGGCTATTGTTCTAAATGCAACCACTTTGGTCACAAGGCAATTTATTGTGGACTGAACAATAGATCAAAGAGTTATGCTGATAAAAATACTTCTATTTTTTTGAGTGAACACCTTGTGCAATGTTTTAAATGTAATGGCCATGGGAACATAGCAAGGTTTTGTTCAAGCACTTCTGTATCCAATCTAAGGCAATACCATAGATTTCATCATACACATAGAATGCATTACAGACAAGGAATAAAACATGTGCAATGTTTTAAATGCAACGGTCAAAGGCACATAGCAAGGTTTTGTCCAAGCACTTCTATATCTAATCTAAGGCAAAACCCTAGATTTCATCAGACACAAAGAGGACAACACCGACAAGGAACATATCATGTGCATAAAAGAAAAGTGAAATCAGCATGTTGAATGGGAAGATTGAAAAAAAAAAAAAAAAAGTTTTTTAATGAGCAGCCAGATGATTTCTAGTCTGGTGATGAATAGTTGAGTTGCTTTCATAGTGGTTGTTTTGATCAAGTTAATGCTTTTCTTGATACATGATTTGGGCTTACTCCATTGAGTTTGATTTGAGCAAGTTATTCTTTGCCTTGGTGATTTATTTTGGTGGCTGTCTTGTTCAAATACCTTTGGAAGGAAAAGGATGTCTACTAGTTTCCTTTTCATGTAGTGATTGGTTGAATGCTTCAAAGTTAATCTTGAGTTGAATGATGTTGGTTAAACCTTGTCTATAAGCATTGTTTCTAAAGCCCTAATTGGTTGAGAAAAGTTTTTGGTTGTGCTGTGGTACAGTGTTTGGTACCTGCACAGAGTTGAAAGTGGATTGAGGTAGCCTGCTGGATTCTCACTGCAGAGAGAGACAAACAACTATCATTGGGTTCAAGCTTGTTGAGAATATATCCAAGATGCATGGTGAAGTTGTATGTAGATGTTGCTGGCATTGCAGAACAAAAATTTGGCTATATAAGATTATTGTATGCCTTCACTAACAATGGACAAGTTTGAGTTTGCAAAGCAACAGAGGGTAGTTGCATAGAAGACAATGGTTCAGTCATGTTCTTACACATGTTATATTGGTGAAGTTGACGGTGATGGTGTCATTCACTGGTTATTGCTGCTATTCACATTGTTGATTTTATTGATGCCTATTATGCTTATCATGATGTTGTCAATCAGTGAAATGAAGTGGTCTTGGACTCAGGGGGAGCATTTGTGTACTTGTTTTTCTTCTTGTTCATGCTTGGAATATTTGCTAATTGTAATAATTTGTGTCTAAGAATATTGTGCATAGACTCAGGGGGAGTCTGCAGTAGCCCTTTGGTATTATTGTCAAAGGGGGAGAAGATTTACAAGAAAATTGCACATGTGTTGCCAACAATTCCAAAGGGGGAGATTGTTGAGCAAAGTGCAGCAAATAGTATTGTCATTATTGTCAACACAGTCAGACAGATTTATTGATGCAATGGACAAGAGTTTATTGAACAACAAGGTGCAGCCAAAGTACAATGGATAGGAGTTCAGTGTTGAGCAAGGTGTTGTAGGAGGATTGTCATTATTGTCAATACGATCGGTTAGATCTAATGATGCAATGGACGAGCGAGTTCAAAAGTCACTCGGATGCGAGAGGATAAAGTTCAAAAGTTAGTCAGATCATGAGTCCTTAAATGATAGATGCACAGAAACAGAAAACATAATTCAGAATGAGAAGAAGAAGTCTTCAGATCCTGAGATGTCAAGAAGCGAAAAGGTTTTTTGTGAAAACCAAGGCAATCAGAATAAAAAGTTTTATTTAAAACCATGGATAACAGATTTGAAATGGGTTTTTCTTAAAACCCAAGTTGGCTCTTCGTTTCGTTGAAAAAGATGCCCGGTGATAAAGATATTTAATTTTAAATATTTAGTTTAAATTTTATTTTATTTAAAATTTAAATTAAAATATTAAATTAAATTAAAAGGGCCGACATGTTACTATTTCACGACAATAAGCTACAGGAAAGTGACGAAGGTGGAAGAAGTGTTTGAGGCCGACAAAGTTAAATGCGGGCCGACGGATTTTAGGGTTTGGTAGTGACAAATTCTAGGGTTTCTCAACCGACGTTCTTTTAGGGTTTGTTCCTAAAACTTCTTCTATAAAAGCAAGGGTACTTCGAGTTTGAAAAGTGGGGTGTAAAGATAAAGTGTGAATGCGAGCATAGTGTTTATGAAAGTGAAGTTCGTGTTGAGCGAGAGAGCGAGAATGTGAAACGACACGAGTGTGCGAAGTGTGTGCGCAAAGAAAGTAGAGTGTGCGAGAGAAGCGTGAAGGGCAAAGTTGATTGCAAAGTATCAGTCTGTAGTGATGTAGAAAACTGTGTGAAGTGATTATGCAAGAGAGAGCAGAGTGCATAGAGATTGCAAAGGTGATGTAGACCAGTTAGAGTCTTGCAATAACAAAGGTATATGTCAAACATTTTTTTTATTCAATATTGAAGTCCATTTGGTGCTGGCAAATTAAGGGGTTGGTGCCTCTTTCTAGTTGGTGCTGGTAAACAATTTGTCCAATTGGTGCTGGCAAATTAAGGGGTTGGTGCCTCTTTCCAGTAGGTGCTGGTAAAATAGGAGTTGGTGCTCCATTCTGTTGAAGCAGATAAAGTTAAGGGGTTGGTGCTCATTTCAGTTTGTGCTGGTAAAGGATTATGTAAAGTTGTAGCTTTGCATTGACTAGATTTGGATGGTAGTCCAAGCAGTATTTTTGAGGAGTAGCCACATTGGTGAACCTCGTTAAAATGCTGTGTTATGTGTGATGCTTTCTTGATGCATTTAGTATCTCTTTTATCTGCTTTAAACTGATGCTAGTTTTATAATCTAATTGTTTTAGAAGTTTTTAAAGAACACACTGATTCACCCCCCCTCTGGGTGTCATTGTGATTACAACATCGGAATATCCATAGGTGGATTTGGCTTTGACTCATTACGCATAAAAACCTCTACAAGGGAGGTGTTTGATGAATTTAATGGCAAAAAATATTTGAATTGGTAAACAAAGATCTTACCAGATTTGAAGTATTTTCAATTTAGAGCATTTTTTGGTAGGTGGTTATTGGTTGTTTACCTTTGTCAAACTGCTTCTTTATCTGTATCTAGCGGAATACTTGACCATTACCATTGATTGTCACTCGTCTGCCTTCATATCCATATTTATTTGAGTGTTTTTTTAGCAATTGGCATTAAACCCTTAGTTGATCTTGTTTTTTACGTTCAATTCAATAAGTAGGTTTGTTTTTCATATTCAAATGGTTTCATGTGTCAAGATAAATTTAGGATAAATTATGAGAATAATATAGTTTTTTTATTCCTAGAATAGTGACCCTATATTTGACATGTGTTATGATATGAATTAATACCTTTTCTTATAAATATGTGTGCCTGACAAAAAAAAGGGGTTTGATGGTTTGACAGATGTAAGAGGATTGTTGAATTTGTAGTTGTTTAAGAATGCAATACTATTGTAACTATAAATTGAGCATATATTTAACATATACATACATACATACATACATATATATATAGTTGTTGAAGAACATAATACTATTGTGATCCTACCTTTGACAGGTGTTACGATATGAATTAATACTATTTCTTATAAATATGTGTGTAAAAAAAAATGCAAGGGGTTTGATGGTTCGATAGATGTAAGAGGATTGCTGAATTTGTAGTTGTTGAAGAATGCAAGACTATTGTGACTATAAATTGAGCATAAATTTAACATATGTATATATATACATACATACATATATATACACACACACACACATATATATATATATATATATATATATATATATATATATATATATATATATATATATATATATATATATATATATATATATATATGTATGTATGTATGTATGTATGTATGTATGTATGTATGTATGTATGTATGTATGTACACACATTAATGAATTTAAAGAAAAATATAAGGTGGATTAAAAGTAGAGATGAGGATCAAATAACTACGAGGAACATTTAGTTTCTTTTGAAAAGCTATTAAGAATAAATAAAGAAAACATATATTGACAATTATGTAGTAGTTCATTGGATTTGTCTCCATTTTAGCCATTGTGTTCTCTCTCTCTCTCTCTATATATATATATATATATATATATATATATTTCAACCAAATCATTAGCAATCATGTGAGTCAATAATTAAGAATAAAATAAATTAATGAATTTTTTTTCTTTGCATGCTTCTAGATCACAAAAATACCTAATCTATAGTACATAATATGATATCCACCCCACTATACCCAATTGTACTTGTACCTCGTAGATTATATTTCTAATTATTATAATATGCATTAATACTATTTATTATAAATATATGTGCCTAACAAAGGACAAGGGGTTTGATGGTTCGATAGATGTAAGAGGATTGTTGAATTTATAGATGTTTAAGATTGCAAGACTAGTGTGACTATAAATTGAGCATAAATTTAAGACACACACACACATATATTTATAGTTGTTTAAGAATGTAAGACTATTGTGTGCCTACATTTGGAAGGTGTTATGATATGAATTAAAGCATTTTATGGTTCGATAGATGTAAGAGGATTGTTAAATATGTAGTTTTTTAAGAACAAAAGACTATTGTGACCATACATTTACCATAAATTTAGCATATGCATATGTATATGTATATATACATACATTAAAAAAAATTAAGAAAAATAGAAGGTGGCTTAAAACTAGAGATGAAGATAAAATAACTATGAGGAACATTTAGTTTCCTTCCAAAAATAATTTAGAATAAAGAAATAAAGTAGATCTTGAAAATTGTATAGTAGTTAATTGTCTTTATCTCTATTTTGGCCATTATGTTCCCTATATCTATATTTCAAACAAATCATTAGCGATTTCAAAGTTTTGGCAACAGTATGCCAAAAATTCTAACAAATTCAAAGAAACATTTTGTGGTACAAGAATGAAAATCAGAGTAGGTTTCCTTTAGTTGATTGGGATAAAAAATTTTGGAAAAAAAGAGAATGAAGGGCTTGGTTTTAGAAGATTTTATCAAATGAATCTATCTCTAGTGGTAAAATAGGGATGAATAATTTCTTCAAATGCCCAATCTTCATTGAGAGATATAATCAAAGGGATATACCTCCATCAAAATATCTTCATGGATGAGGTTCCAGTTCACAATAGATCATACATCTAGAATTCAGTTTTCCAAACTAAATATATTCTAAGGGGTCTAATATGAAAACTTGGAAATGGTAGAAGCATAAGGTTTTGGGAGGATCCATGTCTAAAGGATTTTCCTCTCATTAGAGACCAAAATTTAGCAATTTTAAACTTTCATGGACCACCTGTTCGGAAGCCAAGTGTCTAATTTCATCACTCAAAATCCCAATGGCCAACGATGGAAATCTACTCTGACTGATAATCTCAATATTGCTTGCCAAAATATGGCTATAGCCTTAGCAAATCTTCTCAAAGTGTACATGATCCCAAGAAATCAATAGAGAGATACTCTTGTTTGAAATCCCTGTGAAGATGAATACTTTTTAGTCAAATCAGCATATTACATCCAAGGTCTTCTTGTTGCTCGATGACCCCTTGCAAAGTTTGTGTGGCCCAAAAATTTGATTCCTAAAGTCTCCTTTTTCTTGTGGCTCACATCGTAGAATAAAATTTTAACTACATATAACCTTATATAAAAGGTATGTTCATTCCAAATCGATGTTGTCTTTGCAACTCCAACTGAAAATATGTCCAAAATCTATTTTTCGAATACCCCTTTTCCAAAACTATCTTAAATACCCTCTTTGAGATTGTCAATGTTGCTTGGGTCCAACTGCCTTCCATTCCTCTCCTATTTTAGCTATGGCACAATCTATTTTTCAACTCCCATCTCAAGTTCCTTTTTTCTACTTGCCTTCGATATTACCTTTGGCAAGTCTAGTTGGAACGTAATAACAAATTTTTTAATGATTGTAGTAGAGACCATAAGTTAGTTTTGTCCCATATCATTTTCTTTGTGTCAGGAAATGCTCAAATTGTATCATCGAAATTGTGTCCTAGATCTGGTATTTAAATCCATCTATGTGATTTATTTAAACTCAATCACATTTTGGGTAGGGCCCCCAAATCCCAAGTGGATAAATCAAGCATCAAATGGACCTCCCCTCCTCCTAGCTGGACAAAGCTTATTTTTTATGGCACAATGAAAGGAAACCTAGGTAGGGTAGGTAGTGGAGGTATTATCAGAAATGATAGAGGAGAAATTCTCATGGTATTTGTAGAGAATTTCAAAATCCATACGAATAATATGGCTGAGGTGAGAGCCCTCCATCAAGGATTGACGGTGTTAAGTGATATTGATACTGACCAACTCATTATTGAAGGGGACTCCTTGCTTGCCATTAACTAGCTTAAGGAAAGCCAACATCCATGATGGAACATCAACACCATCATTGGTGAATGCAAGATAATTATTGGCAAATATTTGAATTTCACCCTTCAATACATATACAAGGAAGGTAATAAGGCGGTTGACTTGTTGGCTAACAAAGTTGTCATGGAGAAATCCTTCCATGTGTGGCAAATAAACTTTCCATCGGGGCTCACGGATGATGGCAGTGGTGGTAAAATGTATCTTATTTAATATGGTTAATAATTGTGGTTAGTTATTTAGGCCTACCAGCCATCCAAATATGCTTCATGTGTGTCCCTTACCTCTTGGAAGGTGTGGTATCTTGGGTCTTTTTGGCATTTTCCATAATAAAAAACTTTCGTCTTGGTGGTAGCAATGAAGAGGAAAATGTTAACCCTTATTATATGGTGTAAGTAACCTGGACCTTGCTTTCAAGTCTTTGTCTTTCAATATTTTCTTAACGTGTGATTGTCTATTTTTAGGAGGGTGCGCTGGGATTGCTTTTCCTTTGTTTGTTTATTGTTCAGCTGTATTGGTTTCCAACCTATTGGTTTCTATTTCTTTTGGTGATCCCTTTTGGATTCCTAGTTTAGCTCTCTAAAATGTTTTGGGTTCTTTTAAAACCCCTCCATCAATCAAAAATAATAATAATAATTAAGAACAAAATAAATTAATGATTTTTTTCCTAGTATGCTTCTAGATCACAAAAATACCTAAGTGATAGTATATGCTACATACCAAACCTAGCAATCAGCTAGGTTATCCAATTGAATAAAAACTCATATTTATTAGCATAGTTTTCATTTATTGAAGAAATCATCTTTTGCTATTTTTATCTCTGCATTTTTACAATTGCCTTAACGGCGGGATCTGCCCTCCTAGTGGCAATTGATTTTTTAATTAAATATTTTCTATACGCCTCGCATTTTCGCATTCGATTTATTTTTTATTTATTCGTTCACGAAATAGTTGAAGGAAAGATCCTTCCAAGTGGTATCAGAGCTAGGCGATTCAAGAAGGGGGCGGTTGATTTAGTTTTCGTTGTTTGCAACGCAGTTTGGGTTGATTGTTTTGGTAGCTGGCGATCTTCACAGTGGGCAAACCAGAGCCAGTCCTGCACAGCGTCCATTCCAGTAGTCTGCTACTCACCAGCCGATCACATAATTTTTTTTTTTTTACTGTGCGACATCCGTTCTGGTGTGGTCGTCTCTTAAACAGCAAAGATCATAGATTTACGCTGCTCCTGTCATTCGAAAACCATCGCATCCAGTAATTCGACGTAGTGTTCGCAGTTTGTAACCAACGGCCAATCAGCGCTCGCGATTTCAAAAATTAATTGTTTTATCCTAAGGTTAGCGCCGGTAATTCGCTTTCATATTTTTTTTAGTGCT
Organism: Wollemia nobilis; assembly: GCA_028583015.1. Lineage (NCBI taxonomy): Eukaryota > Viridiplantae > Streptophyta > Pinopsida > Araucariales > Araucariaceae > Wollemia > Wollemia nobilis. Next base: position 4,168,067 of record JAQPPZ010001821.1, read on the forward strand.
GGGAAATATCCCACATTCGCCAGGAAAGGAAAACTTCGGGGTTTATAGTCGTTTCGGGTCACTTAAACCTTCGTGGCTTTGGCCACGCAAGCCTTCCTCCATGCGTAGCTCTCAGTTTGGTCGTCTGTTTGTCGTTGGTCTTCTCGTTGTTGGTTTGGTTCGTCTTCTGTTCGCGTCACATCTTCTGTCTTATCTCAGGCTCTTCTGTCATGTCTTCGTCTCATGTCCGGTCGTCTTCTGTCCTCCGTGTCGCTGTGTCGTCTCACATCTGGTCATTCTTTGTCCTTCGTGTCACTTTGTCATCTTGCATCCTGTCGTCTCACGTCTGGTCGTCTTCTGTCCTCTGTGTCGCTGTGTCATCGCGTCTCGTTGTCTGGTCTCCGTCCACTCGTGTCGTGTAATTTCCAGTTCGGTTTCCATATTTCGTCGGTCGTCGTCAAAAGTTGTTAAAAAAGTTGTCATAAACTATCAAAAGTTGTTACAAGTTGTCATAAACTGTCCAAGTGCTGTCAAGGAGGAGCCAAATTCCACATTAAATTCCGCGTCGCAGTTGGAGCGAAACTTCAAGCGAAATCCCAATTTTTGCTCAACTCAACCAAATTTGGCAGCAGTCGAAGCTCAAACTCTCTTAAGCAGGTTATGTTAACAAGTGCATGAGCAAAAGGTGGACCAAAGGACCTGACGGTCGATTATCAAGCTCGAAAACGACCAATAACAATGCAAGAAGACCTAATCGAAGCCGAGGTACAAAAAATTCTCTTTCTCCTTTCAAAATTGGTAGTTATAATCCACATCATCCACTGGTAGATCCTATGGCTACTAATCCTCCCCCAACTCACGAAAACATCACACAAGGAAACTCAAGTAACTCAGCCATTTCCAACGATGATTCTCTTCGACTCCTACTAGAGGGTATGAACGAAATTAGTCTCACCCTAAAATCCCTAGTGCAAGCACAAAACCAGCCTAATCCCAATACTAATCCCCAATATCACTCCCATGCCCAAAGGAATGAAGACAATGTCGATCAAAATGACGATTGGGAACAACAAATAGGCACTTCGGATAATTCCAGGGATCGCTATCATAGACAGCGGTATAACCAATATCAAGAAAGGGATACGGGTTATCACCAACCGAGAGGCCCTAATAATTTTCCACGCATTGATATGCCCACTTTTGAGGGTCATGATCCTCGTGGTTGGATAGCCAAAATGGAAGGCATTCTCGACTTATATCAAATTAAGGAAATTGATAAAGTCCCTTTCGCGGCATCAAAATTAGGCACTGAGGCCTACCAATGGTTCGTATGGCTTAAACGAGAGAAAGGAGCTACTATTAACTGGAGAAAATTCACTACCTCTTTTTTAGAAAGATTTGATGAAGGAGCTACATCATCATACACAGTAAGACTGTTATCTCTTAAACAAGAAGGATCGGTTAGCGAATTCATTTCGGAGTTTACCAGTTTACTACCATACACTTTAGACCTCAGTCCCGACACAGTGGTAGGAGCTTTTCGCAATGGATTGAAAGAAAATATTCGAGTGGAGGTAGACATGCACAATCCAACCTTGTTGAATGATTGTATAAGAATAGCTAAGCTGGCCGAAAAGAGACATCAGTTGTCTGCACGGCGTGACACTTATAGTCGTCCTTCGTATCGCAACAATTCCTTTCGTAGAAATGATCAACCATCAAGATACTTTTGTTATAAATGTCGCACTCATCACCCCAAGGAACAAGCTTGTGCCCAAAAACAAAACTTTCATATTGAAGGCGATCACTATGAAGGAGAAGAGGAAGAACCTTACCAACTAGAAGAACCTATGCCAGAAGAACTACCAAGTACTCTAGAAGAAAAAGAAGAGGATACAATGGTGATCTCCGTGCATGCCCTCATGGGTTTAACCGCCCACCATACCATCAAGGTACCAGGATTTCTCCACCAGAAAAAGGTGAATGTGCTAATTGATTCTGGTAGTACCCACAATTTTATCGACATCAAAACAACAAAAGCTTTGAATTTATTCATTAACTCTTCCAACAAAGACAAATTCCAGGTTCTAGTGGCCAATGGGGTGAACGCACAATGTGTTGGTCGCACATCTCAAGTTTCCATAAATATGGGAACTTATACCTGGTTTGGATCCCTTTTCGTCATGAATTTGGGGAACTATGATGTCATTTTGGGAGTTGAATGGTTGGAAACATTAGACACGGTTAGCTTCAACTTCAAAAAATTATTTGTGGAATGGAAGGAAAACGGACGAGTCATTCGCTTACAAGGCATTACTACTCCTCCATCACAAATGGTGAGCTCTCATAGTATGGAGAAGATGTTAAAAAAGGGTGGATACGGGTTTATAGCTCAAATTAATTGTTTGGAAAAACAATCTCAAGCAACTTCGGATATTATTGCTCCCGAGTTACAAGACATCATAACACATTACGAAGAGGTTTTCCAAGAACCTAAAGGATTACCACCTAAACGATCTCATGACCATGCCATCCATTTGATTCCAGGGAGTGTCCCACCTAACAATCGTCCTTACCGCTATCCTCAACCACAAAAGATAGAAATCGAACGGATCGTTCAGGATTTGTTGGATCACGGAGTCATTCGTCACAAGCACTAGTCCTTATTCCTCACCTGTCGTTCTGGCTAGATGAAAAGATAACTCTTGGCGTATGTGTCCTGACTTTCGTTCTCTCAATAAACTCACTATCAAGGACAAATTTCCCATACCTGTCATAGATGACCTACTCGATGAGTTGCATGGTGCAAAATTTTTTACAAAATTAGACCTTCGCTCCGGATTTCACCAAATCCGTGTTAGAGAAGAAGATATTCCTAAAACTGCTTTTCGTACTCATGAAGGTCATTACGAATTTTTGGTCATGCCTTTTGGTCTCACCAATGCACCATCCACATTCCAAAGTCTCATGAACCAAGTGTTTCGCCCACTCCTCCGTAAGTTTGTGTTAGTCTTTTTTGATGATATTCTCATATACAGCAAAACATGGACGGATCATTTACATCATGTGGATAAGGCCCTTCACATTTTACACAAAGAAAAGTTATTTGTTAAACGTTCCAAATGTTCATTTGGTGTTCAAGAAGTCGAGTATCTTGGTCATATAGTTTCACACGAGGGCATCAAAGTGGATCCCAATAAGATTAAGGCAATTCAAGAGTGGCCTTTACCTAAAACCATCAAGAAACTTCATGGTTTTTTGGGTCTCACGGGCTACTATCGCAAGTTTGTACAAAATTATGGTAAGATTGCAGCACCTCTCACCGCACTCACAAAGAAGGATGCTTTTCGTTGGTCGACAGAGGCTTCTCAAGCCTTCGAAGCTCTTAAGAAGGCCATGTGTACAACTCCAGTATTAGCAACTCCCAATTTTCACAAACCATTTATTATCGAATGTGATGCATCAGGAACAAGAATTGGGGCTATACTAATGCAAGAAGGTCATCCATTGGCATTTGAAAGTAAATAGCTCTCCGAGAAAAATTTGGGAAGATCAACATACGAAAAAGAAATGTTGGCTATTCTTCATGCAGTAGAAAAATGGAGACACTACCTAATCAATAGCCGCTTCATTATAAAAACAGATCATAGTAGCCTCAAACATTTTCTTGAGCAAAGGTTTTCTTATCCGAAACAAAATAAGTGGTTAACCAAACTATTGGGCTATGATTTTGTTATCGAATACAAGAAAGGGAAGGAAAATATAGCCGCCGATGCGCTATCCAGGAAATATGAAGATGAAGTAGTCATTAACGCTATTTCAGGTCCTTGCTCCCAATGGGTGAATCAATTACAAAATGAATGGTTGTCCAATAGCGAAACTGCTCAGATAATTCAAGAATTATCTATAGGGTCCTCTAAACACCCTTTGTTCTCTTATGAAGATAAAATCCTCCGAAAGAAGAACCGCATTTACATTCCACACAATTCGGAACTCAAATCGAAGATCCTCGACGAATCACACGCTTCTCCATCAGCAGGACATTCAGGATTTTTGAAAACATATTTAAGGGTCAAACAATCATTTTGTTGGAAAGGATTAAAAGCAGAAGTCAAACAATGGGTAGCAGAATGTGAAGTTTGCCAGCGCAATAAAGGAGAAACAGTCAAATCACCAGGATTGTTACAACCATTACCCATCCCTGAACGACAGTGGGAACATATATCCATGGATTTTATTGAAGGTCTTCCAAAGTCAGAAGGCAGGACAATAATCTTCATAGTCGTAGACCGGTTATCCAAATACGCTCACTTTCAGGCTTTACAACATCCATTTTCCGCAAGCAAGGTGGCAAAGGTATTTATGGATTCAATTTTCAAATTACATGGTATGCCAAAAAATATTGTAAGTGATAGAGATCCCATCTTCACTAGTAACTTTTGGCGAGAATTATTTCGACTTAGTGGTACCAAATTGAACATGTCCTCAGCTTACCATCCCCAGACAGATGGTCAAACAGAAGTAGTTAACAAATGTTTGGGTACATACTTACGATGTTTCATTCAAGATAAACAATATCAATGGAGCCAATGGCTAGCAATGGCGGAATGGTGGTACAACACTTCTTACCATTATTCAATTAAGATGTCTCCCTTTGAAGCATTGTATGGAACCAAGCCTCCAATCGTAGCAGATTACGTCCCTGGTTCATCCAAAGTAGACAAAGTGGATGATTGGTTTCAACAAAGGCAGTCGACACTCACCATCCTCAAAGAGAATTTATTCCAAGCACAAAATCGCATGAAACAACAACAAGACTTGCACCAATCAGAATGAACTTTTAATGTCGGTGACAAGGTTTTCCTAAGGTTGCAACCTTACAAACAAGCATCGTTAAGGATAAAGACCAATCAAAAGTTGGCACCACGATTCTATGGTCCTTACAAAATTGTGCGCCGCATTGGAGAAGTAGCCTATCAGTTAGAATTTCCTTCATCATCACGAATACACCCGGTATTTCATGTTTCATGCCTCAAAAAGGTAATTGGTCAGAAAGTGCAAAATCAATCGAAATTACCAGTGCTCGATGAGGAAGGACGCATACATCTCCAACCTGAAGATATATTACAACACAGAATACGAAGACTAAGATCACGCCAGATTCAAGAATTTCTCATCAAATGGCAAGACCTACCAGAGGAAGATGCCACATGGGAACACGAAAGTATTTTCTAGACATTTCCAGCTTTGAGGACAAAGCTTTCCGAGGAGGGGAGTCATGCTACATACCAAACCTAGCAGTCGGCTAGGTTCTCCAAGTGAATAAAAATTCATATTTATTAGCATAGTTTTCATTAATTGATTTCATCTCATTTTTGCTATTTTATCTCTGCACATTCGCAATTGCCTTAACGGCGGGATCTGCCCTCCTAGTGGCAATTGATTTTTAATTAAATATTTCTATACTCCTCGCATTTCCGCATTCGATTTATTTTTTATTTATTCGTTCATGAAATAGTTGAAGGAAATATCCTTCCAGTATATAATATGATATCTACCCCAATATATCTAATTTTACTTGTACCTCTTAGATTATATTTCTAATTACATCTTGATATTAAAAACTATGATGTGTTTTTTAACTTCTGTTATTTTATTACCAAAGAGAATTATTATTCATATCATTTGTCTATTTTATTATGCTCTTTATTTTCAATAATACTAAATTTATTCAAAAAATTCAATGCATAAGACTAAAACCAACTTTTTAAATTTGAATTTCATTGATAATTATTTTATTATCCTATCTATTTTTTAGATTTAACCCTCTCAAGATGATAACATGTTCTAATATTATTTTATCATTGTAAAGTTGGGGTATTATCTCAAATATACCTTGGTCATGGTATAATTGATCAAAGGAACTACAAAAGGACATGCAAACTATCATGCACACATCCAAGGACGTTATTAAAGCACTACTATGTTTACTGTTCATTTTACAAGGTACACTAAGAAGTCAAAATCATAAAAATTATTTAAATTCTACTCACAACTACATACAAATTTAACCTTAAATCATCATTCTAATTATGCATGCATCACCATGAATTTCATTTAATACCATATATTTTTGATGAACACACATGCCCACTCCCTCAGACACTCATCCACGCCATAGTTTGAACCTTGGACCTCCTGAATAAGAGCCAAAGCTCAAACCGTTGCGATGTCCCCCCTGCAACCATATATTTAATATTATTATACACTTTCTCCATCATAACAACCTCAACATTTTCACATGGATTTTCAACATGTCTTCAACACTTTTCTCCCATGACCATATGATAAGATATATTCATGTTTAATTCCGCTAAAATTTATTAAACTACAAATCCACAGTTGAAACATTTGTGTGAGCTACTATCCCATTCCAAAAAGGTATGGTGATGATGTGAGGAGCCAAAGATGAACATTGTTAAGGATAATCAACCCCATTTAGAGGTATGGATTGTCTTCATGAAGGTAAGTAATTATTATTTTTGTGCTTTTATGGGCTCCCCTTGATAATTTCACTCAAGGATGTTGTAGCTTGCTTGTATTGATTCCCAGGCAAGATGGAGTTTCCTATGGAAAGCTCCATAGTCAACTCTCCATCAAAACATATGAAACATGAAATATCCATCTATTTTCTATTCTTACTAGCTTCCTTGATTATTCTTAGAACTTCCTTTTGGTCTATTATACCAAAGCACACAAAGGTTTGTTTTTTTTTATTTTAGCAAATGACATAACACCATACATTCTAAAATCTCACTTATGGTCCCAAGCACCATGAACTATGTTTCCTAGATAAAATTTATAGTAATTTTTAATGCCCACCATGTAAGAATAAATGAATTTACTAATTTGGACTTTGTAGTAATATTTTTTGTATGTTGTAGTTTCCTCATTCACAAATGTTATCTTCAATAATCTACTATCTACCATTCATTCAATAATCATTGAGTTCATTTTTACCATCTCATTAAGCTAATATAGAAATCCACATGACCATACCTTCTCTTTCTAAGAGATAAAGGTGATTTATCCTCCATATGACATGGTGATCATACTATATCATAAATCGATAACAAGAGAAATAATTCCTCCTTTATATTTTAACAACATTAAACTAAACATTTACTAAACTTTCCATGTCAATATTAAAATGCAATAACATATCTTTCCATGTTAATATCAAATCATGCATTATACGAACAATGTTTTCTCATTCCTTAACATTTATAGTAGTTTCCAAAAGTGGAAGTTTTCAACTATAACCTCATCAAACCCTATCCATGTATTTTACTTGATCATGTGTTTTTGAAATGTCTTATCCTAGTGTTAATGAATTTTGCATTTAATACACATATTCATTTAACAATACTTTCTCAATATAACATAAAGTTCAAGTACAATACAAGGGTTGTTACACAAAATTGACTTGCCTCAACAAAAAGATGGACTCATTTCCTAATCCTCCATGTGTTTTGGTCTGCTAGCAATTATAACCTTATTATTTCTCAACTTCATTATCTTATATATGCCATCTAAAGTACAAATTAAAATTTTAACAATAATTTTATTTATTTATTATAATCAACGCCATTCACAAAATTGTGGGCTATCCTTATCCAATCCTTTAATCAAATCTTTAAAACCTTAGAAAATATTGAAGTTACTAAATTAAGAAAAATATGTGTTTGGTGCAAGGATATACCGTGATCCATTCTTATGCTTGCATAGATGAAATTAAACAACTGCTTTTGATATATCAGTGTCAATTGACGGGTCCCACACTAATAGCGAGGATCGTACAAGTGTAACCTTTGATCTACATTATAAACACGGATGTAATGAGAACGAAGGTGAAATTTACAAGCTCAGACATACGATCCAAACGATATACACTGATGACGACAAGAATATATAATACTCTGCAAAATCCTCATATCCAATTTGACCTCTTTTTTCACAGCGCACATTTTGGACGAATTATTCAAAATTTGAAATGCCGACAGACAAGAAGAATCTTGCAGTTGCAACACGAATTGCTTATATCACACTGAATTGTATCCATTACGTAATTCTGCCCCTTATTCAATAACAATGCTTGTGCGTTTGACTATGGTTCTTGGCTCTGCATAGTTATGTCATTATACAAAGCATGTGTAGTACAATGTGTCAGCTGGAGACCATCCCCCCAATAGATGATTTTAAAAATATTTGCTGGGTAGCAGACTATTATTCTTGCCTTCTCAAGTAATCATTTTAAAACAAAATTATTTTTTCCTCTCAGCATAACAAAATCTTCGCATCTGGACGTCTGCATGCTTTCAAGAATTGGACCCAGACATTATTATTGTCCTTTTCAACCCTCTACCATGGTGACTTGTGGCCCTACACAAAAACAACGAATATCTTTAGTGACATTTTTGAATAATCAATGATGAAGCCACCTGATCCGGTCGACTACTGGTATTACGATAACGATCATAAATATTTTAATCAGAAAATACTACTTGCAGTGGTAACGCTACTAAAAGTTGTAAAAGTATTAGGGATTTTAAAGCATCACGTGAACCTGTGAGTGACTAACCATGGGCCATATGCTCTGAAATAATGCATAGAAATACTCACAATGCTTTAGTGCAGAGTATAGAGTAGGTGGTAGACAAGGAAACAAAGGCCACTGTAACTGCCACTAGTGAACCTCGATTGCAATGGAAGTTTGATAAGCCATAAACCTGACTTTTGGACAACAATCCATGGTATATTTGAGGGCAACTTTTATTATTGTGTTTTTTTAAGGAGGGGATACGGTTCTTTCTGCACTTTACCACCTCTCTTCCAAACAGATCGGAAGCTGTGTATTTATATGTAGGGGAAATGGGTAACAACCAAATGCTTCCAGGGAAATGAAATCTATCCTTGACCATAAATTTAGTGTCTCCATATTTATTTCAACTATCCTTGACCTTATTAGATTTGTTTAAGTTTGGGCCAATTAGTGCATCGGACATGAGTCAATTCACTCATAAAAAATAATTTTGGATAAAAAATTCCTACAAAAGGGTATCATTTTGGTCATTTCCAACAATGATCAATCATAAAATTCAACTTGAAATAAACAATAGATTCATAATAGGAAAATTCTACTTCTTTCATGAAATCCCCTTCTACTTGAAATCCATCCTCTTCTCCAATGTTATTAAAATCTATTCCAGGATACTAAGGGAGGCAATAGGCAATCAAAGACTATTGTTTTTTCTATAACCAAATGAAAAATCACCATCCTTTCATCTTTATACTAGTGTTACTCTAAATGGATTACCTCATTTAAGGTTCAGGAATGATTAATCAAGAAGAGTCATCCCATGGGTAGGTGGATGGATTGGTAAGTGTTGATGTTTACCAAGAAGAAACCTATGTTCAAATACTAGGGGCATGCCTAATCCAAAAATTTTTTGCTTGAAAAATATTTTGATTAACGCACCTCAGTAGAGTTCACCTTCGTCGAAATGCCCGATTTTTTCCTTGAAGAATATTTTTAGTAACACGCCTATACGGATTTCACCTGAACTCCGCCGAGATGCCTGATATTTCGCTTGTGAAAGGATTCACTGAAGGTAGCCAAGAAAAATGATAAAACTAAATGCTGCCAAGGGTTTCGAATAAGCTTGCAACCAGGAGAGATTCGTAGATCCATTAGGGTTTATAATGGGAACATAGGATTTTCGGGAACTTTATTTGTTGGATTATGGGATGGAGGGTTTCAAAAATGATGCATGCAGTGAGCTAAAAATAAATTTTAAAGAAACAATTTGTAGAGGACCACCTCAAATAGGAGGGGAATACAATCAATGATTTCCAAGGAAACCATTGAGGATGCCAACGATTGATTCAAGGAAAATAGAGATGGGTTGCATGAAAGCAAATAATGGATCTCCAGTAGTGTAGTTGGAAATAATGGATGTCTAGGAAGAAATAGATGCAATAGAGAGGAAAGACCTAATTTGTCGATTAGGATTTCGACCGTCTCTTGCTACCTTCAAGCAATGGGCTGCCAAAAAATAGAGCACTAAAGGTAAGTTCCAAATTTTTACTTACCCTAATGGCTACTTTCTTATTTGTTTTGTTAATTAAAAAGATAGAGAGAACATTTTTCAAGAGGGGCATGGTTTTTTGGTAGGGTAGGATACTTCATGAAGCCCTGGCATCTTAATTTCAAAGCTGAGGAAGAAATACCATCAACTGCCCCTATTTGGGTTTGTTTATTTGGTCTTCTGATAGAATCCTAGCATCCAAATATATTCACAATAGTTGGAAATTATTTAGGAGTTTACATGATGACTTATGATAGAACCCAACACTTAGAGCATATGATTTATGCAAGAATTTGTGTTTTGATTTATTTTGACAAACCACTTCCAGAGAAGATTACTTTACAATAAAGGGAAGAAATATGGGAGCAAGTAGTAGATTATGAAAATATTCCATTTAGATACAAAATTTATCATGAATATGGTCATCTAGCCAAGTATTGTCCAAATAAGGTCCCTAAAGAAGAGAAAGAGGATGGGGACTTGGCAGGTTTCAAATCCCTAAAAAAAAAACACAAATAAAAAAGCAACAAAAGATAAAACATCAATTTCACCTAATACCTTTGAAATTATCTCCATGGATGAGCAAGCATATGATGAGGATGATCAAATGAAAACAATTATTATGGAAACTCGGTTTGATGAAGAGAGGGAACAAGAAGGATTGCATGATGAGAAATCACTAAAAGAGCTTGCCTTGATGCTAAGAAATAACAATAAAGAAAAAAAGTACGATGTAGAAAACCAACCCAAGTGCAAAAAAAAAGGGCATATTCAAACTACAAACAAAATGGATCCTCAAAAAGACCATACAAATTCCAATAGTAGTGTCATGGCTCCAAGTAACCATTTTATAGTCCAAACTAGAATAAAACAAGATATGATTAAAAGGATAAAGATGCCATAATCCTAAGGTTTATATTTTGTCTGTTTATGGCAATGTTGGAAGCTTTGGCTACTTTGCTAAGCAATTTCTAATATTTTTGTTAATTTGTTAAGCTTTGGTTTATTTTTAGTGTTATCTTTTTTTTTTTTTATTTGTCATTAGCTCCTTTGACTTAGTTTTTCTTGCTTTTGTTTTTTATGATTTCATGTGTGGTGTTTTTTATTCATTTTATTTTTTCTATTTTGGATTTATTTTATTTTGTTGTTTTTGTGGTATTTTCTATGTTCATGTTCTATGGTTTTTTGTTTGTGGTATTTTTGTTTCTTTTTTTTTGTTTTTGTTTTGGTAGTGTTTTGTTATGTGGTGTTTGTGGTATTTTCTGTGTTTCGTATTTTGGTATTTTTTTTATCGTTTTATTTTATTTTTTGTGTGTTTTTTATTATGTTTTGCTATGTTGTTTGTGTGTTTGTTCTATATGGTTCATATTGATTTTTTTGTGTGTGTTTGGTTGTGCTTTTTCTTTTCGATGCACTCAAGGAGTAGATTTTTTTTGTTTTAGATTTTTGTGCATTTGTGTTCATGTGTTCTTATTTTATGTTGTTCCAGGCATGCTCCTTGTGTGTTTCAAAGGTGGTAGACCAAGTGCAAGCCCTGGTCATTGTTGTAAGAAGAGATACCCCTACCTCCTTGGATCATACCCAAAATTGGTATCCATTCTGGGATGTTTTCCAGAAACAAAAAAATATTAATCAAGAAGGGTCTCAAACAATTAGATATAAATGCCATCCAACAATAATCATCAAGGATAAAGGAGCTAAAGAAAAAATATGAAGGGACAAGTCCTCATAACTAGTAATCATCTAACTTCATAAATAATATTAGTACTCTCCACGATGATAGCATATAAACAAGTTTCTCACATTATCTTAATTTTAAATCCTCACATGCATTAAAAAATAACAATGACAATAATTTGTTGAAAATATTATTGATAAATATATTTATTTGAGCAATGAAAACATAATTTATTTGTAAGGAACCTACTATTGAAATAAAGCTCATACACACAAAATACTGAAAGATAACTGAAATACATGTAATAACAGAATAATAGTATTTAGAAAGTAATTGCAAAATTGAAACAAACTGACAAATAACTCAGAATCGTAGGCCTCTTTGAGGGGGCAACCTCCTTCAATATTTCATTAACTTACAAAAAAATATCTTCATACATGGCTTCATAGATTTTTAAATAAATACTTCATGCAACCCTAAGCTCAATATTTGGCTTACATGAAAAATGCCACTGGAGTTAGAATCTTCTACAAAATATCAATTATAATCTTGATAACAGTTACATCAAATGGCCCCACTTTGCTAGGAGCCTAACATACCATGTACATTATAAAATATTACAAAATAACATTATAGATGGGATCCCTCACATTGGAAGTGGTTCATTACATAATAATGAGAATTATAAAATAATGTTAGGATGGGATCCTAACATGTTCTTCCCCTTCAAAAAGCTTTGTCCTCAAAACTGAAGGTGAGGAAACTGGTACTGGAGCTGATGGAGAGATTCCCATGAAGTATATTCAAGATTGAGTCCATGCCACTGAACAAGGAAATTAGTAATGGTGTGGTTACGAAGAGTGCAATTCTTATTATCCAAAAACTATTCGTGTTCAAGAAAGATAGAACCTTCTTCATCTAACTTTGGAAGTGTATATTGAACCTGTACCTGATTTCCCATCACCTTTTTGAGAGAGGAAACATGAAAAATAGGATGAATCTTGGATGTAGGTGGAAGGACCAATTCGTAGGTTGTGACACCAATCTGCTGTAACATCTGATAGGGCCCATAGTACTTTACGGTAAGATTTTAGCATCTATGAAGCTAGAGGGACAACTATTTGTATGGTTGAAAGTGAAGGAAAACCATATCACCCGCATCAAAACTACACCCAAAACGGTTTTGGTCAGCCTGTTGGCACATCCAATTTTGGGTTGCATCCAAATTCATCTTTAGTTGATGAAGGATATCAATATACTGACTAAGAGTAGTGTCGACTACATGGACTTTGGAGCTACCTAGAATGTATGAGGAAGGCGTCAGTGGATGGCACCCATAAACTACCTCAAAAGGGGTAATATTGGTTGTTGTGTGATAGAAATTTTTGTACCACAAGTTAGCCAAAGGAAACCATCTTGCCTAGTGCGTAGGATGATTCGAGGTAAATCAACGAAGGTAGATTTCTAAATATTTATTGATGATATCCATTTGGCCATTTTTTTGTGAATGATAAGCTGAAATCATCTTGAACTAAGTCCCCTGCAACTTAAAAAATTCTTACCAAAAGTGACTAGTAAAGGTTGGATCATGATTGAACACGATGGAGGAGGGTAGACCATGAAGGTGAAAGATAAAAACAAGGAAAATTTGGGAAATTATGGAGGTTGTGTAAGGATGGGACAGGTAATAGAAGTGAACATACTTTGAAAGATGATCCACTACCACAAAGATAAAAAATTTACCTCCAAACTTAGGTAAGCCTTCCATAAAATCCATATAAATATCCATCCAAACCTGGTCAGGAATGGGCAAGGGTTGAAGAATGTTTGGAGAATGCATTGTTTCACCTTTCATTCATTGATAGGTATCACAAGTTGCCACAAATATTGAATATCCTTTTCATACCCTTACAAAAAAGTACACTTAAGTCGTTCATATGTTTTGAGAAATCATAAATGGCCAATAGATTGGGTAACATGCAATTCTATCATTGGAAGTTCCATTAGTGAGTACTTGTGGGGAACAACAAGGCATTGGTAGGAATGCATATTTTGGCCATCCCAAGTGTAGGTTGGACATGAAGTAAGCTCAGTGTATAGGGAAGCAACCAAAGCTTATAATTCAGAATCCTGAAGTACCTCGTGGTGCAAGGAATCGATCCGTTTGGAGACCGACAATGAAATGGCACACAACATATTGAGAGCTTCAAATTAGGGAGAGAGAGCATCGACCTTAACATTATCCTTGCCATTCTTATAGGTGATATCATAATCATAGCCCATGAGTTTAGAGACTCATTTTTGTTGTTCATGGGTGGCAACCCATTGCTCCAAAAAATATTTGAGACTCTGATGATCTTTTTAATGGAGAAATGATGCCTTATGAGATACGGTTTCCAATGGGTTACTACATGTAAAATTACCATCACCTCCTTGGCATAAGTGAATTTCACAAATTACAATTGGAGAGAGCTTTACTAGTGAAGGCCAAGGGTCTCCCTTTTTGCATGAACTCTGCACCAATATCATCACCTGAAGCATCACTTTTAATGATAAATGGTTTGGAGAAATATGGCATGGCCAAGACAAGCATAGTGTTCATAACATGCTTCAATTCTAGTAAATATTGTTTAGCAGGTCCTTTCCAAGTAAAAGAGTCCTTATTTAACATGGAAGTGAGGGGAGCTACAATTTTACCGTAGTTACAAATAAATTTATGGTAATAACCTGTAAGCCCTAAAAATCCCCTAAGACATTTGAGAGTGTGAGGTTTTGGCCATTCCTGAATAGCTTGGATCTTCTTGGGGTCAACTTTAATTCACTTCTTAATGATAATGTATCCCAAATATTCCACTTCTATCAACCCAAAAGAACACTTGGAATGCTTAGCATAGATTTGATGTTGTGCCAACAACTAGAGATTCTGATTCACATGAATAAGATGCTCTTCCCATGAGTGACTATACACTAGAATGTCATCAAAGAAGACTAGAATGAACTTTTGAAGGAATGGATAAAAAATATTGTTCATGAGGCTCTCGAAGTGGAAGGGGAATTATTCAATCCGAATGGCATTACCAAAAACTCATAGTGATCTTCATGAGTATGAAAAACAATCTTGGTAATATCCTCATCCTTGAGTCTGATTTGATGGTACCCTGAGCAAAGGTCAAGTTTGGAAAAATGCATAGTGCCATGAAGTTCATCTAGTAATTCATCCACCACCAGAATATGAACCTTATCCTTGATGATGAAATTATTGATATCTCGATAATTGATACACAACTTCCAAGACCCATATTTATTGCATACAAGTAAAATTGAAGAAGAGTAAGGATCGTTGCTTAGTCGAATGACATTAGATTTTAATAATTCCTGTACTAACTTCTCAATTTATAACTTAAGAGCATGAGGATACCTATATGGTATAATTTTGGGTGGTGCATTACCAGGTAACAAGGGGATAGCATGGTCATGAGAGCGATGAGGTGGTGATTCTGTTAGCTTAGTGAAAATAGAGTTGTGCTTGGTCAAAATAAGTTGCAAATCTTTAGGAACATAATCTTCCTATGAAGTATGAGTTTGGATTGTAAAAATCTGAGCTTGACACCCCAATATGGTTTTTTAACAACTTCTCCATCTGGCTGGAACTGATAATCTATGAAGGCCCTACTTTTAATCCATGGAAAGTGTAAGACTATCCATTCTATGAAAATTGCATCCAAATCTTAGCAAAGTGCTAGGATATGACTCCCAATATGCCCAACCATTGATCTTCCAAAACAATATCACATCCACCTAATTGAAGTGCAAAAATATCTTGTTTGAGCTCATAGTCCTTAATATTAACCTTAGAATTATGATATTTACCTTTGCAAAGTAAAGTACCACCATTTGCTACAATAAACTCAAAGGAATTACATATGTGTACATAAAAAATTTCTTGCTTGGCTATGCGAGGATCAATAAAATTATGTGCACTCGTAGAATCAATCAAGATGGTAAGACGCAAGACCTTGAAATAACCCAAAACTTTCATGGTTTGGGGAGTAGTAATGCCAGCAAGAGCATGAATAGAAATTTTAGCCTATGGTTAATCTTGGTTTTCTTCTTCTAGTTTAGGTGGTCTGTATACTGATTCAGTGTCATCATCACTATGGTTTTTGGTGTTATGTTCATCAACATCAATGAGGAACAACTTATTTTGGGTGAACCTATATATGTGAGAAAAAATTTCATCACAATTGTAGCACAACTCTTGGGCACGTTGCACATCCTTTTTGGCAGTTCTTAAATATTTGGGTGAAGTAGTGGGTGCAACAGGTTTTTGTTCATGTTGATTGTGGAATCTAGGTGGAAAATAGGGTTTATCCTATGGAATTTAGATATCCACCTCTAAGCTGAAAATTTTGACTCATCCAAATGTGCCAATTAGATAGCTTGCATCATGGATTATAGTTTAAACATTATGACCTTGGCTTGGATATCTTCTCGTAACCCACTAACAAAAAAACTCAGAAAGAACCCTTCATTCAATCATGAATTTTTGTTGGCCAATCTCTCAAATTGTATTTGTTAATCTTGAATTGTCAAAGTTTGTTTCAATTTTGTCAACTATCCTATAAAATCATCATACTCACTAGAGCCAAAGTGAGTGAGTAATTGAGACTCAAAGTCCACCCAAGAAGGATCAAGGAGAGTTTTTTGCAACCATTGGTACCACTGTAAGGCTTCATATTCTAAATTGAAAGAAGCCATTTAAACTCAACGATAAATGGAGACATCATGGAGTCTAAAGAATTGAGCAACATGACATAACCATCTATCCACATCCTTCCCATTGAACTTAAGAAAGTATAGTTTTGGCATCTTGAAGATAGTATCATTATCAAAGTGAAGGTGATAGTCATCCATTCACTTTCCTTGACAATACTTAGAATTTCTTGGAACACCTTGTACTTTAGACTCAACATCTACTATATGTTCTTCTAGGCAAATTCTGGAGGTATCTTGTTCAATTTTGAAAGTTTAAAATTCTATCATCAAGTGTTCAATTGTTTTTTTCAAGCCATTAACAACACTTAGTAGGATATTCAATGTTGAAGCAGTGTTTTTCTCTACCTCTTTTTGATTTCCATGAGTGCCACTTGCCATTTGAGATAGCCTTGAAATTTTTTACTAAATAAATAAAAATAGAAGTGTGATTTCTAGAGTTGCTATTTTTAGTAAGGAGTCAAAAAAGTACTTGGATATTATATATCAATATGATCAGCTTGAAAATATGGTCACAATGAGCTATATGCCACAACATGGATTTTTGGGCATCCCAGACTCAAATTTTGTATTTGGATAATATTTGGCCGAAAGGAGCTAGTGGAAAATTGATAAATTTGAGGAATTTTGAGAAAAAGGAAGTTAGGACTCAAAAAAATTATGAGAGGTGCAAAAGGAGCTAAATAAGACAACAAAACAAATTTGAGGAATTTTGGATTTGTCAAGGGCCTGTTATGACATTTTTAGGGCTATTTTTCCCTATTTGTGGTTTAATAATTACTCAAAATAGAGTAATGATAAAATCAATATAAATTCTTCATTATAGCTCTGATTTACATGATTTTTTATTTTTAGGTGTAAAATCAAAAATTAGCAAAATACTTTTTTTTTATTTGGAGATATAGGTCACAAGATGGGCACTGGATCAACTATCTCTGATCTATCAACTGATCACCTTGTCACTATCCTATCACCTATACTATAATTTTTGATATTGATGGTTCTATTTTTGACCCTGACCACCTGTATTTTCTGACTATTATAGTTGGTTGTTACTATTATTGTCACTGACTTGACTATTACTATCACTGACCTAAATGTTATTGTCACTAACTTGAATGGTACTGAAACTAACATGACTGTTATTGCCATTAATATGGATGGTACTAGAATATTGTAGAATGTTAAAGACACTTGTAAAATTTGTCCTGACTGTTGGTGCATGCAAAGTGCATTCTTCTATGATAGAGAAGTCCTTCGTATGCTCACTTTTTGGGATTGTGCATGCAGGTTCAGCAGAATAGGAATATGTGTGTTTTTGTAGGTTGAAATGTTTAATAGAATCAGAGTATGCTAGGTAAAGGAGTATGTAACATCCATAGGCTCTTTGTTATACCACAGTGACAAACAATAGTACTCAGACCAATATTTTAGGCCACTACCCAAGGAGGATTCCACACATACCCTTGAGCACACTATCTACCTATCTGATAGTATGGGAGGGTAATCGTATGGGATGTTGTATCCCATAGACTATGGACGATACAAGGCCGAAAAGCTTTCAAATAGATAAAATTTTATTAAACCTATAATGGTCTCCCGATACATCCAAAGTTGTGTGGGAGCTTGATTTCATGCGCAAGTGTTGTATGAGGCCTGGGTATTGAATCTTGATTACCCCTCACTTCACTATATGCTTTATGGGCTATCTATCTTAGACAATAATGAAAACTCCTTCATGATATTTTAAAACCCCCAACATAGGGTTTCTAGCCTCCTCAACTAAAAAAACTAAACTATATTTTTTTGGTTTTTGCAAAAAAAATTTGGGTTTTTGAAAAAATGAAAACTAGAATAAAAAACATAATAAAATTATACCTAATAAATAGTAATGGCTTAGAAATAATTGTCGCATTCGTAGCAGAAATCGGCCCTGAAAAGCACTTTGATACCACTTGTAAAGAACCTACTATTAAAATAAATATCACACACACACAATACTGAAAGATAACTGAAATACATGCAATAATAGAATAATACTATGTAGAAATTAATTGCATAATTAAAACTATCTCACAAATAAATCAGAATCATAGGCCTCTTCGAGGGGGCAACCTCTTTCAATATTTCATTAACTTGCAAAACAATGTCTCCGTACATGGATTCATATATTTTTAAAGAAAGACTTCATGTAACCCTAAAACTAAGCTCAAGAGTTGTCTTACAAGCAAAATGCCACTTGAGCTAGAATCTTTTACCAAATTTCAATTACAATCTTGATAATAGTTACATCAAATAGCCCCACTTGGCTAGGAGCCTAACATGCCACGTACATTACAAAATATTACAAAATAACATTATAGATGGGATCCC
Organism: Wollemia nobilis; assembly: GCA_028583015.1. Taxonomy (NCBI): domain Eukaryota; kingdom Viridiplantae; phylum Streptophyta; class Pinopsida; order Araucariales; family Araucariaceae; genus Wollemia; species Wollemia nobilis. The sequence continues at coordinate 4,187,018 of JAQPPZ010001821.1, forward strand.
TCATGTTGGAAGTGGATTATTACATAATAATGATAATTACAAAATAACGTTAGGATGGGATCCTAATAGTATTGCAGAGCTTATTTTATCACTATTACAATGCTTTATATTCATTATATACAACTCAGACACAAGACTCTTCATATTCATAAGACTCTTGACCTTTCTACTTTTGCTAATAATTCATCTCCTCAAACTCATGGGAGATATGAATATTCATATTTCTCATAATAAAAATATATTTTATTGACTCCAAACCTATACTAGTACTAAATAACAAAACCTAAATAACTCATATTTACAAGACTATTTTCACACCACAAACTAGTTTCAAATATACTCAAATATTTTTGAACCATAAACTACTTACAAAATAATGTAATACTTCCAAAAACCCCCATATTATATGATTTGGAGTAAGGTCCATTGTATTCATTTGCTTTGATCTTCTTGCTTTGAATATGATGGTGATTTTTGGTTCTTGCATTTTTTCTAATTCATTTAGATCTTCTTGGGTTGTATAGATGATTTAAAAATAATTCACACTTATTTTGTCCAAGTGCCTTTGTAAAAATATATGCAAGTTGATCTTCTGTAGGAAGATATTTATTTGAATATGAATATTTTGGAAATGATCCCAAATAAAGTAACATTGAGCTGCAATATGCTTATTTTGTTTGTAAATATGTGATTATTATTTTAGTTTTTTAACTCCTTGATTATCAAAATTTAATGTTGTAGGATTTGTTTTTATCTCCATATCCAATAGAATGTACTCTAACCATAATATATCACATATAACATCTTTTGTGGCATGTCATTCTACTTCTATGGATGAAAGTGCTATTGAATGTTATTTTTATATTATGCCATGAAATAGGTCCTTATACAAGATGAAGTACATAACTTGATGTTGAATTTTTGTCATCTATTAAACTTGCTTAGTTTGTGTGTGAATAGCCTTGTAAATAGAAATTATATTTTTCTTACGATATAAACCATATTTTATAAGATTACTTACATAATGTAGTATTCTTTTTACCACTTTCTAATGGCTTTCAATAGGATCTTGAATAAATTTGGAGAGAAAATTTATAGAAAAAAAATATCTAGTATAGTATTTGTTAAGTATAGAAGACTTCCAATCAGTTGATGATACAAAGTAGTAGATACTTGAGGTGATTTATTATATCTTGATAATTTTAGTTCTTGTTTTTTCAAAGTTACTTCAAGGTTGTAGTTTATCATTTTGTATTTTTTAAAGTAATGTTCTTTCATATTTAGTTTGAGTGAGTGTGTACAATTCTTCTTTTGCTAATTTTTTAAACCAAGACAATAGTATAGAAGTCCTAAATTTGTCATTTCAAACTCCTTTAACAAACCTTTTTTCACACTGTATATCAATTTTTCTAAACTTTCCATAATTAGTAGATCATCAACATATACTACAAGAACCACTATTTCAGATCCAAAATTTTTAATATAAAATTTTGAATTAGACGCGGTTCTTCTAAAACCATGACATAGAATATGGTCATTTATTTTTATATAGCATGCTCTAGGGAATTGTTTCAAACCATATAGTGATTTTTTTAATTTGGAAACCTTGTGTTCCTGTCCCTTAGCAATAAATCCTTCTGGTTGAATCATGGATACTTCCTCTTTAAGATCACCATTAGGAAATACAACCTTTGCATCCATATGATGTATTTTCCATACAAAATAATTTTCTAGTACACAAATTGTATGGATGGTAGTAATTTTTGTTGTAGGTGTAAATGTTTCTTCATAATCAATCTTTTTTGCTTGAGTACAAATTTTTCTTCATAATAAATCTCTTTTTTTTGAGTAAAACCTTTTGCATAAAAACATGTCTTATAGTTGTCAATGGATCCATTTGCTTTTTACTATCTTTTAAATCCATTTCCATCCTATAGTTTTGTTACCTTTGTGTAGATAAACTAAATCCCATAGTTTTTTATTAGTGTTGTATATTATGATTCTATTGTTGCTTTCCATTTTGGTTGACTTATTACATCTTGAATTTAGGTTGGTTCTATTACTAAGCTTATTAGTGTCATATTTATTTTTCCTCTTGGCATACTATGAGTTTACAATCTTGTAATACTAAAATTAGGTAGTATTTCTAGTTTTGAGTCTTTAAGAGTATGTGTATACCATTTTGTTTCTTTTTTTGTTGAGGTGATGTTATAATTTTTTAGTCTTTAATGGGTTAATTTTTATTTCTAATTATTCCTTTAAAGATTCTTCATAAATTATTTTATCTAATGTAATATCTAAGGGAGGGATTATAGTGCAGTTATGATGTCCAATATATGCTTTGTATCATTCATCAAATACTACATGTCTGCCTATAAATATATTTTTATGATTGGATCAATTATTCTATGACCTTTTGAAGTTTCATCATGTCTAAGTAATATTCTACATAAGATTTTTGTATCTAATTTTATTCTTTTTTATTTTGAAATGTACATGTATGTTTCACATCCAAAATTTCTTAATTGTGCTACTCATGGCTTTCATCTTGACCAAGCTTCTTCAGTAATAATATTTTTAAGGATTATTATGGGAGATCTATTTTGGATGTATACTGCATTACTCACAACCTCTTCCCAATATTGATGTTCAAGATTTTCTTCTTTAAGCATGCTACTTACCATTTCGATAATAGAATGATTTCTTATTTCAATTATATGATTTTGTTGTGGTGTATATTATACTTGGAATATTCATTATATATGACCTTTATAGATAGTGTTCTAGTCATTCTATATAATATAGTTATAAAATTACTAGTGTCTTGGATTTAATAGAGTAGTGCACTCGATTTCTAAGAGCAATGTGTAGAAATGGAAAATTGACCCACTTTCAGTGGGTAATATTCCTTAGAGTCCATAAGAGGTCTCTAACCCTTTCCCTAGGCAATAGTAAGCCTCTTTTCCCCCTACCTTGCCTTATTTAGCCTTTTTAGTGAAATCACACCTAGTTGCGATGGGGCGCGACTTTGTGAAAGTGATATTGCACCCCATCGACATGGGATGCAATTTTGCTATTTTAGGGTTTTAATTATTAAAAATTGGGTTTAACCTTTTTTAGCATGCTTTGTGTTGACCTGTGTTATTTTTTTGCTCTTTTCACCTCAATCTTCATCTATAAAAGGAGGGGTTAATCTCAATATTTCATAATGAAAGATTTTGGATACACGATTAAGCTCGAAATTCTTATGATTGACTTGTGCTTGCATTTTTACTTTTGCTTTGCTTCATGTTTCTTCTACAAGCTAACCCCAAAGTGCAAATTTTGGATTTGATCTTCTGCTACATTGATTTGGATTTTTTTGTGGTTTGGTGGATTTATTTTGTGGTTCGAAAGAAAAGAGAATGCCCATTTGGATACCTCGATCTCTTCTGTCTGCTTCTACACCATCCATCAGATTTTGCATACTTTGTTTTTTGCATTTATTTATGCACTACATATATATTTTATTTTCCTTGTATCTAAAGTAAAATTGTACCCTATCCTAGAGAGGTGCGACTTTGCTAACCCTCATTTAGGGTTTTTTCTCATAGAATAGAAATCGCACCCCATTATAATAGAGCATAATTTTACCTATAGCATTATCGTGTCATCTATCTACGAGGTGTGATTCTACCCAGGACTGAACTAGTGGAATCTATTAATTTTTTATTACAAGAGTATTTTCTAAATTACATCTAGGGCATGATAGTATAATCTATATTGTGTTTCTCTATTATTGCATTGTTGTTTTATGATTAATTCTCTAAAAGTCAATTTTCTCTTTTGTTTTCAAAGGTCATCTAAAATAACCTAGGGGGCTTGACTATTGTACCTCCAAGCATTTTTGTACAACAACCTAAGTAGGCCCCCTAATTCTAATCCCATTTTTAAGTATTTCATAAGTTATATTGCAGATATAGGTATTCTTGATATCATTGGACAAGAGGCATGTTGGTCATGAATCTGCCACGGGAAAGGATTTTATACTAAATGCACCCTAGACCCGGCAAACATTGAAAGGTTGGGAGAAAGAAATTTCTCCCAGACCAATCTCCAGAGTGGGTTGGTTCCCTTACTAAATCTAAGCTTGATGAAGACTAAATTTGCGGGGAAAGGAATTGGAAATGTGGAACAGGAAATTATGGAAAGAGATGGGAAATATAGCCGTAGGCCGAATTTAATAGATCGAGAAAGAATAACAGCAGATAACTTTAAGAACAACAACAACATATAATATAAGATATCAACGTAATTCACTTACAACCTTGCACAAAAAATCCCTCCAAGATCACATTCCAGAACTCACTCCCTCACAAGCAATATTTAAACTCAAATGCAAAATTCAAATGAAGCAGCAAATAAGAAATATGAGTGTATATCAGGAATGTATATAACAGAAGGAAAAATCACACAGACAGCTACTTGCAAAACCAGAGGCCAAGTATCTTTCATTCATGCAATGAACTTCAAAGCTTTCAGCAAAAGTCTCTCTCTCGATATCTCTTTTTGAGATCTACATTGGTTTATATAGAAGTCTTGCTTCTTTACAATCATTAAAAATTTGTGACGGACTTCCTCGAGATCTACAAAATGTGCAACGGAAACAAGGAAATGATCCCCTTAATCCAGCCTTAGAGAAACCAAAAATTAAATGCAATAAGGAGTCGATCGTCTTCATTAAATGGTCATTCTTGAAATATGCTTGGACCGTTAGAAAAATCGTGAACAACAGCTTTGAATAATGGAGCATCTTTAATTCTGGTGGCTTGAACACGTTCTTCTACCTTGTTGGCATTGGAAAGCAACAAAACATTCAATTCTGGAGTGCTTTTAATTCTTGAAAATCGCAAAACTGCATCGGGCCGTTTGAACTGCGTTCTGGCGCAAAACTGTAATAGGTCACGAAAACGCGACATGTCACGAAATCATGACATATTTTTGCTCCGTACACTTCTATCGCCTTGGAACCGCGAAAACCAACCATGTCACAAAATCGCTACCGGTTCGGCTTCTTTGTCTCCTTCGCAACCTTAACTCGTGAAAATGCGACGTGTCACGAAATCGTGACGTTCCGTACCATTATGCTCCTTTTCTGCTCTGTTGCCGCGAAAATGCGACAAGGCACAATTTCACCAACACTTCCCCTGCGATTTCGCTACATCCTTCATCTTTTCAGCTTTAACTTCCTGATACGTCGCGAAATCGTGACATTCGCCTTTGTTGGAACTTCCTTCCTCAACATGTAGCAAAATCGTGACATGTTCTTTCACCTGCCTTCTTCATTTCTCCAAGTCACGAAAATGACACCATGTCACGAAATCGTGACGATTTCTCTGCTGCTGCTCAATGCTCTCTTCCATGTCGTGAAAATAAGACATGTCACGAAATCATGACAATTTTTTGCACTTTGTCTTTCTTGCCCAGTGTGTCACGAAATCGTGATGTTTTCTTGTGTTCTCTACTGTTACCACTTCTTGTCGTGATTTCACGACGTCTGCTTCGTGCTTGGTCTCATTTTCAAAAGTGTCACGAAATCGCTACGCCATGCGTGCCTTAAAATTTTCTGTCCACCTTGACCGCAAAAATGTGACGCGTCACGATTTCGTGACATCTTTTACCTTTTGTGCCGTGCTCAATATTTTGTCGCGATATCACGATGAAGTTCATTGTCATCGCTCTTTGCTTGGTTTTGTCATGATTTCATGACCTTTTCTCTTACTCTGCTCCTCGGCCATCGCAAGTCGCGAAAATGTGACATGTCACGATTTCACGACAATTTCACTGCGCTGCCCTTGTTGACCGTTTTGACCGTGATTCTCCAACACGTCACGATTTCGTGACAACCTTGCTGCTTAGCTGCCATTGACTGCATTGACCATGATTTTGGAACACGTCACAAAATTGTGACATATTCTGACTTTGGCTTCTCTCTCCTCAACGGACCCATGATAATGCGACATGTCGCGATATCGTGACGGTTTTGAAATTGTGCCTTCCATGCTGCTTTTTGTCGTGATATCATGACAGTCTTCGGACTTAGCTGTTTTTGCATCAAAACCTATATAGAAGTGAGAATTTCAACACCTTATGCATGAATAATCAACAATCAACACAATGTGGCAAAAATGCCAACATTCTTGGTGGCTCACAGGGTATATAGTTCTATTGTATGCACGAATCCTAGGCCTGAATCCATTGGGCAACAGAGTCATGAAAAACTAAGAACAAAAAGTTGGCGGATGGGGTACATCTCGGTGGACTGCTGCAACAACTCTTGCTGAATGACAGAAACTCAAAGAATCTGTATTTGGCTAAACTAGATAGGTGCTGTAAGATAATCTCCATAAAAGCACTAGGAGAAAAAAAATGGAAATGAATGGAATGAGTAGAGTGAGGACTATGGAAATGGTAAATGATGGAATGGTGGAGTGGAGGGAAGTGATGCGGTAGATACAGTAACAGAGTGCTTCTGTGCTATCCACTATGGGGATGGGAAAAGCGGATAATGAAAATGAAGGTAAATGAGGGTGGAAAATGCGGTATGAACTGCAGATAAATACTGAAAAGAAAACCAGGACGAGAAGAAAAGGAAAATAAAGAAGCGGGAATGTTAGAGGGGGCAAAAGAAACAACAGTAGTGGCTTGGTTACGTGCAGAAGAAAAAGGAGTAGAAGAAGAAGGGAATAAAGAAGGGAAAGGAAGAAATAGAGAGGAAGCCACTAACTGCTAGGAAAGAAGGAAGAAAAAGGAAAGAAATACGTACCTACGGGCTCGCATGCAAAAAGAGCCAAAGTTAACAAAGGAAAACAACACTTTTTTTTTTTCTTCTTTTTTTTTTTTTTTTTTACTATGTACAATGTAACTCCCGAATTAGCTATGAACTTTCGGGAAAGACACGAACCCCAAACACAGTTCTGTCTCCTGGATCCCAAACCCTTGATAGACACTCATTAGATTCCTGGTTGATGATCAGCTCAGAGTCACCAAAGATTTGAAACTGCTGCACTCCATGTTTCCCAGCCATCTTGAAACCTAGGCATGATCGTTCATTCCCAGTGTTAGCGCCATTTTTATATTGTGCTCCATCAAAATAGAGCTGATCTGGCAGAGAATCTTGACCAACTTGATTAGGAGGCAACTTGACTTCAACCTCTTCAGGCTGCTTTGTAATGGAAAAACAGCCAATTTTGGTCTCCAGCATAGCATTGAAATTAAGCATTGAAAACTCATCCTCCAAATCAGAATCCAAAACCTCATTGATCAAATCAGAACCTTCTAACTCTTCGGTTAGCATGTTAACAGACTGCATGGCCTTTCCTGCTTCATCCAACTTTTCAATATGAAAAGAGGAAGGTTTTTCATTATGAATCCAGAGTCTTTTTCCTTTGAAAGGGATCTCCAAGTGGGAATAATCCAGTGCAAGGTAACCTCCCAAATTTGTAGTAAATTCTCTGGATAAGCACATACTGAAATACGGTTCTAGATCCACCACAACTATCTCTTGAATGACTATAATCTGAGGCATAGTGTGCAAAACAATCGGGACATCCTTGATTACACCCATCGTTTTCATGGGAGTACCATCTAACTACAAAACACCAGGGCTACTTCTTGTATATTCCATTCCCATTGCTTCACAAACTGCCTTTGGCATGACAGTTGTAGTAGCTCCAGAATCGATCAAGCAATTATGTACAATCCAACCCTCCATTCGTAGTGACAGATAAAATGGGGGTGGTCTATTCCTTCTAGTGACTGAAGAAGTTAACGTTTGAGCCATAACCACCTGGGCTGGAGCTTTCCCCTTACTTTGTATGGTCTTTAGGGATTCCTGTAAGAGATTTATCTATCCAGGCAACTGTAAGGTGTCATACAGACTGACCTTAGCTAGTATCCGTTTGAGCTCTTCAACAATGTTGTACTCCATGGAGATCTATTCTTTTCCACCACTAGCAGGTTTGAATGTGCTCTTATGTTGCTGGATAGCCTCCACTCGTTGTCGTTTGGTCAATGATGGGTACCGCAATGTCTCTTTGGCTTGTTCCTTTGTTTTTGCTTGTGGCTGGGAAGTAGAAGTTTGTCCCTTGTCTTTTGCTGGTGATGGAAGTGGATCCTTCGACAAAATAGGTGATTGTTGTTGCACTGGGGAATCATGAGCCTTTGGTGGCATTTGTTGCTTCATTGCTTGTACAGAGGGCACTTTCAATGGCTCCATCTTAGCTGAATCTACCAACATTGGTTTCTTGTCGTTGCATGTCAGTATGGCTATATTTTCCTCCAGAGACTCCACGGAAGTCAGATCCACCTCACGAATCATGTTTACACGGCTCCCTGTAAGAACTTGCAAATAATTTTGGTGGACCATGCAAGTGGACTCATCATGTGGGTCATTGCAAGAAGAACACTAGTAAGATGGCTCATGTGAAACTTCAGAAGGGCTAGCCTCTTCACTTACCAGGATTGCTGAGTTCCTTTCAGGTGCTTTCTCCATAACCTTGCTAGGAGCAGGTTGTTCTCTAGTTACTACTGGCATAAATCTTCGTGGATGGTAGCTTCTTTCTGCCTCTATTTGTTCCATAGATGTCACCTTGTCAGTGAGAGATCTCATAGTAGACTAAATTTCTTATAACATAGCCAATTGAGGATCTTGGCTTGAGGACATAGGTAGTGCTGGTAAAGGTAATGGAATCTGTGGGGAAGATAATGTAGGAGTTGGAAGTGGAGGGACTAACCATGGAATACTCGATGCAGGCAACTGAGGAACAGTTGGAGCAGGAAGCTGGGGAACTGGGATAGGTGCGATCTGAGGTGCACTTGAATTCCATGATGGGGTAGGATACATCGATGGCATGGGCTGTGGAAGTGAACCAGAGTACAAATACTTAGGCAGATCAGGGATGATAGGCATTGTTACCTTGGGAGGTAGTCTTCCTATAGCAATCAAATCAGCTTTCGCCTTCAACGCTTGTTCGAACAACTCTGGAAAGGTAGTCACGTTGGACTGTCAGACCACCCAACCGATATCTATGTTAAATGCTCTGAGGTAATAAAATGCAGCTAGCTCATCAACAGGCCGAAGACCATCAAGAATTCTCTGCTAGGTTTTGGTAAATCTGATGTTGAAATCAGCTATCTCTTCCTACGGATGCCTCTGGATTGCATTAAACTGATGCAACAATGAAAATGGGTCAGCCTGTTCATGAAAATTCTTAACTAACAATTCTCCTAGCTGATCCCATGATGTAATGGTGCCTGGTTGCAATGTTCGGTACCAGTACAACAATTTACCTCTTAGGGATAACACCAACAACTTCACCATCACATCTTCGTCAGTTATATCGTGAATAGCTGCCAGAGAAGCTACATCATTGATATGCTCATATGCAGTCTTACCCATACCATCATAAGTTGGCAGGGCTTTCAGAGCAGCTGGAGGAACCAGATTTTGAGCCTGCAGATTCAAGGCTCCTGAGTTGTTCCATGCCAAGAACTTCCTGGGTGGAGGATACTGGGCCATTGGGACTAATGGATGTAACTGAGAAGATGGAAAACTAGTAACAACACCAGGGATTTGTGTGGATATGGTAGATGATGCAAGTGATGGGGAAATCAACCTAGAATGCTCACCACTTTTTGTGCTATCAAGTTCAAAAAACTCGACAAGATCTTCAACTTTTTTAGACTGTGATCTCGTGATCATGAAGTACAACTTTCACTGCATCCACGTTCAGAGATTTTTGAGTACTGCAGAGTCACCAAATGTTCTAACTATACGGCATGAAGGCGAACATTAAACCCTCAATACTATGGGATCTTTCTGAGACAGAAGAAGTCTATCCCATCGAGCATGCCAAAATTGTTGGTCACGAATCTGCCACAGGAAAGGATTTTATACTAAATGCACCCTAGACCCGACCAACATTGAAAGTCTGGGAGAAATAAATGTCTCCCAGACCAATCTCCAGAGTGGGCTGGTTCCCTTACTAAATCTAAGCTTGATGAAGACTAAAGTTGTAGGAAAGGAATTATAAATGTGTAGAAAGAAATGGGAAATATAGCTATAGGCCGAATTTATCATATCGGGAAAGAATAACAATAGATAACTTTAAGAACAACAACAACATATAATATAAGATATCAACGTAATTCACTTACAACCTTGCACAGAAAATCCCTCCAAGATCACATTCCATAACTCACTCCCTCACAAGCAATATTTAAACTCAAATGCAGAATTCAAATGAAGCAGCAAATAAGAAATATGAGTGTATATCAAGAATGTATATAACAGAAGGAAAAATCACATGGACGACTGCTTGCAAAACCAGAGGCCAAGTATCTTTCATTCATGCAATGAACTTCAAAGCTTTCAGCAAAAGTCTCTCTCTCGATCCTCTTTTCTGAGATCTACATTGGTTTATATAGAAGTCTTGCTTCTTTACAATCATTAAAAACTTGCGACGGACTTCCTCGAGATCTACAAAGTGTGCAACAGAAACAAGGAAATGATCCCCTTAATACCACCTCCAGGAAACCAGAAATTGAATGCAATAAGGAGTCGGTCGTCTTCATTAAATGGTTGTTCTTGAAATATGCTTGGACCATTAGAAAAATCTTGAACAGTAGCTTCAAATAATGGAGCATCTTTAATTCTGGTGGCTTGAACATGTTCTTCTACCTTGTTGGCATTGGAAAGCAGTAAAACATTCAATTCTAGAGTGCTTTTAATTCTTGAAAATCGCAAAACTGCATCGGGCCGTTTGAACTACGTTTTGGCACGAAACTGTAACAGATTGAGAAAATGCGACATGTCACGAAATTGCGACGTATTTCTACTCCGTACACTTTTGTCACCTTGGAACCATGAAAACCAACCATGTCGTGAAATCGCTACCGGTTCGGCTCCTTTGTCTCCTTCGCAACCTTAACTCACGAAAATGCGATGCGTCACGAAATCGTGACGTTCCATACCATTATGCTCCTTTTTTGCTTTGTTGCCATGAAAATGTGACAAGGCACGATTTCGCTACATCCTTCATCTTTTTTCTCTCCGCGAATAACAAAACATGAGAGAATACACACCTCTCTCTTTATCTTTATCTTCCTAATACGTCACGAAATCGTGACATTCGCCTTTGTTGGAACTTCCTTCCTCAACATGTAGTGAAATCGTGACATGTTCTTTTACCTACCCTCTTCATTTCTCCAAGTCATGAAAATGACACCATGTCACGAAATCACGATGATTTCTCTGTTGCTGCTCAATGCTCTCTTCCATGTTGTGAAAATAAGACATGTCACGAAATCGCGACAATTTTCATGCACTTTGTCTTTCTTGCCCAATGTGTCGCGAAATCGTGACGTTTTCCTGTGTTCTCTACTGTTACCACTTCTTGTCGCGATTTCACGACGTCTGCTTCGTGCTTGGTCTCATTTTCAAAAGTGTCACAAAATCGCTACGTCGTTTGTGCCTTAAACTTTTCTGTCCACCTTGACCACGAAAACATGACGTGTCGCGATTTTGCGACGTCTTTTACCTTTTGTGCCGTGCTCAATATTTTGTCGCGATATCGCGACGAAGTTCATTGTCATCGCTCTTTGCTTGGTTTTTTCATGATTTCATGACCTTTTCTCTTACTCTGCTCCTCGGCCATCGCAAGTCACGAAAACACATGTCGCGATTTCGTGACAATTTCACTGCGCTGCCCCCATTGACCATTTTGACCACGATTCTCCAACATGTCGTGATTCATGACAACCTTACTGCTTTGCTATCATTGACTACGTTGATCGCAATTTTGGAACATGTCATGAAATCGCGACATATTTTGACTTTGGCTTCTCTCTCCTCAACGGACCTGCGATAACGTGACATGTTGCGATATCACGACGATTTTGAAATTGTGCCTTCCATGCTGCTTTTTGTCGCAATATCGTGACAGTCTTTAGACTTAGTTGTTTTTGCATCAAAACCTATATAGAAGTGAGAATTTCAACACCTTATGCATGAATAATCAACAATCAACACAATGTGGCAAAAATTCCAATAAGGCATAAAAGGTTAGATCAACCATCGATCAAGATAAGTGTTTTATTTGTCCTATTAATTATAAATCTAATTTGATATTCATTATAGGCATATAAAAAGTGAAAAGCATATAGTGTACATCTAGGGTTAATATTGTGCATTTACCTTGTATCTTTGCTTTAAAGTTTTTCTAGATAAAACCTTATATTAGCAAGCATTCAAAGGAAGAATCATATTAGGTTAGCTCTTGTATTCTTGCATTCTATTTTCTACATTGTCCTTTATCTTTCCTAGCATAGATTTAGAAATACCAAACTTAGGTGATTGCTTGAAACTGAATACATCAAACTACACTAAAATCCTAAGGACTTGAAGTGAGTCCTAAAATTATTCCTGGTGAACCCATTCTCCCTAGAACCAAGTGTAGAGAACAATATATCCCCACGGTTCACCCCATAAGGCTTTCTATCTTTGTAAATCCAACATTTTTTGGGAATTGTATGTGGTAGGGTAGTTTTCCACCTCTACCTATTTGGTGAATTTGAAATGAACACCTCCTTTATATTTTAAAAAAATAAGCAAGATCAATAATTTGTGTGCCAAAATTTTAAAAATATAGTTTTTCTTTTGTGAGTGTGTAGGTCTCTTTGGTATTAGTTCTTCTTCTTGTCTTTTTCCTTTTGCTCAATGGCTTATAATCTTGGTAAAGGATGAATACTCCTTATATTTGATGATATTTTTCATGAGAATGATCAAATTGATAGATAAAATTATAACCTAAAATAAGAGGTTGGTAATCATCTTTATCCTATTCAAGATACCAATGGTAACCTCATATTTAAATATTTTGACCATGTATGGAATTTCTATAAATATCATAAAAATGAATTAGATCCAACCTTAGATGAAGAAACATTACTTGAAAAGAATATCCCACTTCAAGAAAATTCTTTGAGTGAACCTTTTAATCATGGTAATTAAACCTGTCAACCTACTTATGCCACTACTGTGACCACCAATATTTGATGGAATCTTCCTGTTCCTCCAAATAGTAATGGCACCCAAAATTATTTTCAATTTCCTCCTTCATCTTCTAACGTCAACACTATTGCCTCTATTCCACCACAAGTTAATCTTCCATTTTCACGAGGTGCCACATATAACAATAACCTTCTCATTTCCAACCTAAGTCAAGGGAATATTGGGAACACACATAATCCAAAAATTCAAAACATGGTAAATATGGTGAATTAGTTGGTTTCAAGGATGGATATGATTCAGTATTTAGGGTTTATATATAGTTATAATAAAATGTGTAGTCATCCATTGGATCCTATAGTCACTGCTAGACCTTTATTCTAACCATTTTTCTATATCGGTTTTACCAATTTATAAACGAGCATAAGATCCAATAGAGCATCTAATAGGATTCATGATAGCTAGCCATGACCTTGTTTATGATGATATGCTTCTATTGAAAACATTTCTAAAGAGTCTTACTAGAGTTGCATTATAATGGTATTATCAGTTACCCAAATACTCTTTAAAGAGCTTTGAGAAGACTGCAAATGTTTTTTTCCATAAATTTAGTTCTTATATTGAAAGGGAAGTGATAATGAGATATATATGATCTAAAGTAAAGTAAAGAAGAAATTATTTTAGAATTCTTAACTTGTTGGAGAAGTTTAGTTGGCCAATTATGAAAATTTGTGTCTCAAAAGATATTATTGATATATTCATTGGTAATTTACAAGAACAAATATCTTATGCACTAGAAACTATTATTTCCACATATCTTGATCAAGCAATTGAGTTAGCAAGAAAAGTGGAACAAGCTATCATTAGGGGAGAGGTCAAATTAAGACTAAATAAGAAAAACCTACTAAGTCTCAACATAAGAATAAACATACATGAGGTGATAATGATAGTAGGTCTGTTAATAATGTCACTAATAGACTACAAAAAATTGTACTTCAAAAATCTCCTCAAAGGAATTTTACCAGACTTAATATACCTATGGAAGCAGTTTTTAAATAACTATTGGAAGCTAAGGCAATTGAACTACCTCCTATAAGACAACCAGATACTACAGATAATTGGTATAAATCAGATCAACATTGTATATATCATAGAGTATAAGGACACTAGCCAAATTCTTGTAAAATATTGAAATATGTGGTTCAAGATTTAATTGATGCTGGTCATATTGACATCAGTAATTTTCAATCTTCAAGCAACCAATAGAATTAGAATTGAACTAGACAAATCAACCAAGTGTCCTATAAGAGTGTGCCACATAAATATGAAAACAATATGGTTGGAATGATAACAACTACTCTAAATAAGTTAGTACATATTCAACAAATTTAGTTATCTCAAAAGGAGATGAGTGTGTTAGCAACTATTTATCTCTTAGAAATTCTACAGAATTCTCAAGCCCATGAAGAAGCTATGGTAAATATTTTGAAGCAGTAGTCGGTACCTTCAATTATTTCTCCTAGTGATATAGCAAATATTGTAATTTCTCTTGGGATACCTCATCTCACATTCTCAGATAATGATGTCTTTCTTAGAAATACAAGAATATTCGTCTCTATATATCACTGCTTTTATTGAGGATACTCTCATCAAAAGGGTCATGATTGATAATGGTTCTTAACTTAACATGTGTACACATAATTTATTTTTGAAGTTTGGATTGTAAGAGGAAGATTGAATTATAACTAGTGACATCATTAAAATTTTTAGAAATGAGTCTTAAAAGGCTTGTGGTACTATATCACTCCCTCTTAGGGTTGGACCTTAAATTTTGAATAAAATGTTTTACGTGGTGTCTTGTATTTCTTATTTTAATCTTCTTATTGGACAACCGTGGATTCATGTGATGAAGACCATCCCTTCTACTTTTCATCAATGTATGAAATTTGAATTTGAAAACCAAATAATTTCTATCACGAGCGATCCTCATCCATTTGAATTTTTCTCATCAGAGGATTTAGCCCAAATTCACTCCTCACAATCTTCCTCTAAGAAATTCTCTACATATATTTCATCATAGGATCAAGATGACTCTTCTATTGATTATTTTGAGAAGATGAAGTTGTCATTTATGTCAAGGATGAATTGTCATTGATGTCAAAATGTTAAATGGAGTAATGCAAAAGGTTGGTGGCAAAAGAGCTTCATAATGTTTATTTTAAATATTATGTGAAGCACAAATAAAAGGTTTTTATTAAAACCATGGTTGGGAAAATTAAAAAGGTTTTCTAAAACTTAAGGAGAATTTTATTTTAAAAGCACAAAGGATATTTAAATATTTAATTTATAATATTTAAATTCCTTTGAATTTAAATAATTATAAATAAATATCTTTCGAAGGTAAAGTTGGAAGCACCGATGACAACATTGTTTCCCCAATGAATTGTCCTCTTTGTTGATGTGTGTGAGAAAGGAAGGCATATGGTATAAATACCATAGCTGTTACTAAGGTTTGGCATCCTTTTTACATCCACCTTAAGCAAGAAATATTGTGCAAATTTTGAAACGTGTGCCTCCAAAAAAGTGTAGTGTGTGGTTTTGTTGGCATCGAAGGAAGATCCAAGGGCTCTTAAGGGTTTGAAGGAGTCAAAGCATGCATTGTTATTTGAGGCTCCAAGTGGAGCATGTGGCTCACACGGTGTGGAAGATACAACCAAGGTATTGTGGCAGTATTGTGCCAATTTTTGAGCCCCATAGATTGCAAAAAAGTGGTAATAATTTTTGGAAATTATTTTAATTTATTTTTCTAAGTTTTAGGAGCGATAAGGTGAAAGTTAAGTTGTGAAATTAACCAAGTGTTGAGGAAATAATTTTTGTGATATATGAAGGGTTATTTTTGCTAAAGTAAAATCTAGGGTAATTTTTTTTTACCTTAGAAAAGTGAGAAATTGAATTATTACATTATTTTATAAAGTGAATTATTTAATTAATGCAATATTAAGTAGGGAGTCATAAGTAGATTTTGTATTATTTTTTAGATATCTTTCTGAAAAGGTTTATGATGAAATTGAATTGTTAATATGTTCTTTTGATGAGTTACATCTTTAGAAGAAGTATTTTGATTAAATATTTATGGTGTTGGATATTATTTTAAGATGGAGTCATAAGGTGTTAAGTTTGATTATTTTTGTAATTGAGAATTATTTTATGAAGAGGTTAGTGTGATATTTTATCATCTAACTATTGAAATTGTAAAAAGAGAAAATTGTGATTGAGACAGGTTTTCTAAGGCCACTTCCACATCAAATAAAAGGTATGGGCATATTCTTATTTGGTTGAAGTGATTGATTGAGGTTTTCTAAAAATAATATTGGAGTGAAAATAATTTGTTAAGTTTTCCTTGTTGAGTTTGTTTTGAATTAATGCTTCAAGGTTTTCTAGAATAGATATTAAGGAAAGTAACCTTGTTTTATAAGCATTGTTGTTGATGTGATTGGTTGAGTGAAGAACTTGAACTAGGGTTTTGAAAAGATGATGAGTATCATTGTTATGTGAAGTTTTAAAATATCATGAGTATCATTATTATGTGAGATTGGTTGATAAACATTGTTGGAATATTTTATTGAAAGTTCATATGCTTGGACTAGGATTTGTGAGCAAGGATTAATTGATTGATTGATTGGTTGAGTAGGGTTGGTTGAGCCTAGTCAAGAGGATGTGTTAAAGTGATAGTTCAAGTTTTGTGAAACAAATTGTTCTATATTCCCAATTGATTTGAGAAATAGGTTGAGTGTTGATGAATGTGAAGCATATTGAGTCTCTAAAAATTCTCTATATGTTTCTATGCTAAAAAGAGTGATTGAAAGTGATTGAGCATTGTGGTGAATGTGAAGCATATTGAGTCTCTAACAATTATTATTATGTTTCTATGATATTGGACAAGTTATAGTGATAAATTTTTGATAATATTTGAGGCAAGTCTTTGAGAAGACTTGTGGACAGATTTGTGTGAGCTTTTGTGGAAGCTTACAATACAAAGTTTGAGGATAGATATTGTTGAGCAGATTAGACAATTTCTAGTGAGGACTTGTTGAGTAAATTGGACAAGTTCTAGAGAGAGCTTGTGGATAGATTAGTGCGATATTTTGTAGAATCTTACAAGGTATATTTAAGACAAGCCTTTGAGAAGACTTGAGAGTAGAGTTTATTTATTAATTTGTTCAAACCTTGAGTTAATATTTGGGGTAGATCCAGTAGAGTTGATTTATGATTAGATCATAATTTGTTTTAAGGCTTGAGGATAGACATTGAGTATAGATTTGTGCTAGACTAAAGGACTATTTTTAGTATATTTTAGAAGATAGAGATTGAGGACAAAGTTTGGTGCATATTTGAGGATAGGTTTGTGCCAAACCAGAAACAAAGATTGAGCATATTTGTGCTAGACTGAAGGACAATGTTTAGTGCAGATTTGAGACAAAGCTAAGAGTAATATTTGGAGGTGAAAATTATAGAGGATGAAAGTATCCAGTGGATAAAGATCCATTATCTAGAATAGTGAGGATAGGTGTCTTCATTGGATAGAGATCCATTAGCCAGAGTAGTGGGGGAAACCGTTCTTCTAGAATATTACTAGCTAGAGCTAAGTATAAAGGAGTTCTCCTATGGATAGAGATCCACAAACTTGATTAGGGGATTGGTGTCTCCTTTGGATGGAGGTACATAAAAATTATACGAAAAGGATTCCCAAGAGAATTTATTTGAGAAAACTTTATAAGGAATATTTTCTCCGTGGAGTAGACCACATTGGGTAAACCACGTTAAATCATGTCTCTCATGTGTGTGATGCTTTGTGTTATGTTTACTACTTTAATATTGTTGATGTTATCAATTGTATTAAAAAGAAAAAATATATATCTTATACTGTTCACCCCCCCTCTTTGTATAATCACATGCTCTTCAATTGGTATCAGATCAGGTCTCTCCATGAAAAGACTAAAAACTTGGAGAAGGATCCATCAACAACACACATGACTTCAAAAAATGAATAAGATACCATGTTTGATGTAAAAGAGGAATTATTTTATGCTCTCAAAAATTTGGAAAGAATTAGGGAGAAGAATTCAATTTTAAAGGGAAAAATTCAAGAGGATGAAGAAGCAAGAATGGAACTTCTACAAAGTCTCATGGAACTCAAGATAAAGGTAGAAGAAGGAAATAAAATTGATAAGGATATGACAAATATATTAAGAGCAATAGAAATAGAATGTGAAATATTGGAATGAAATTGAAAAGACCAAGGTACTACAAGATATAGTGTATGAGAAATAGAAAGAGGAGTCAAGTCTTCAAGAAGAAAAAACTTAAAACAAATATAGGCAAGCAAAAGAAAAATACATCAGAAATTAAGAAAGCAAAGAAGAACCTTGGATGATATTTAATCACAAAAGGAGAAACACTCAAACACAATATTAAAGGCATACAATTAGGTTACACAATTTCTTCCATGGTCATTGCTTTTCTTGTAACAAATATGGTCATAGAGCTATATATTGTATTGGCCATGCAAGAAATAATGTCAATAGAAATTTCAATTCTTTTGCACCTCTTAAGGATAATGATATTGTATGTTACAAATGTAATAATTTTGGGCACAAGGCTAGATGGTGTAAAATGATACTTACTGAGTCTAGTAAAAGAAAAACAATTTTAATGAAAGAAAAAATGTAAAGGCTAGATCAATGTTATGTCAAACAACCCTTCATGCTCAGGATAAAGAAGAATAATGGTATCTTGATAGTGGTTTCTCTATACACATGGCAGGAGATAAACACAAATTCATTATACTACAAAAACCAATAGAGGATCAGTAATTTTTGGTGATAATGGATTAGTAAATATTGGTGGAAGAAGTTTAGCTAATGGGAAAACAAGAATAGAAAATGTGATGTATGTTAAAGGGTTAAAATATAATCTGCTAAGTGTAATTCAACTCTATGATCAAGGGCATATGGTTACATTCCACCTAGATATATGTGAGATAATAAAATCAAAAACTGGAAAAGTCATTCCAAATGCAAGAAGAACTCCAAATAATCTATACATGCTTAGTGATATCAAAGGAGAAAAGTGCTTTCTATAACAAGAATATGAGATTTAGTTATCGCATAGAAGATTGGGTCACTTGAATTTTGACAACATAGTCAACATAAGCAATAAGGAGGTTGTCAGAGATTTACCCAAGATAAAAAGGCCACAAAACATAAGCTATGCACCTTGTCAACATGAAAAGAAAACTAGAACAAGATTTACTTCAAAAGGATATATGTCATCTTAGCCATTAAGTCTAATGCACACTGATCTATGTGGTCCTACCAGAACACTGAGTATTCAGGGTGAGATTTATTTTATATTGTTTGTAGATGATTACTCTAGAATGGTTTAGGTAGCTTTCCTGAAAGAGAAGTCATATGCATTTGAAAAATTCAAAGCATTTATGGAACTGGTTGAAAATGAAACTGGAAAGAGTATTAAGTGTTTGAGATCTGATAGAGGAGAATTTACCTCAAATAAATTTGTAGAGTTTTGTGAACAACATGGGATCAAGAGAGAATACTCAGCAACAAGAACTCTTCAACAAAATGGAGTAGTTGAATGGAAAAATAGGACAGTTGAGAATATGGCTAGAGATATGTTAAATGAGTCCAAAATATCATATGGATTTTGAAGGGAAGTAGTCAACATAGCAGTATACATAATAACTAGGGCTCAAATGAGGGTAAACCATGACAAGACTCCATATGAGCTTTGGAAAGTAAGATCAGCCATTGTAAAAAACTTCAAGGTTTTTGGAAGCAAGTGCTACATAAGATGAGAAGATCAAAACTTAGTCAAGTTTACCCCAATATGTGATGAGGGAATTTTCCTTAGTTATTCCTCTAAGAGTAAATCCTATATATGCTTCAACAAGAGAACAAATACTATTGTAGAAAGTATAAATGTAACAATTTATGAGAAGATAGATTCAAGAGAACCAACTCAATAAACTATGTTTCAAAAATATGAAAGTTGTCAAGAAGAGTTTTGTGAGGAACCAGATGAAGAAGAATAAGAAGAAACACAAAGACTTCTTCCTAAAACTCCATATAGATATGTACATAAGCATCATCCAAAAGATCTAATAATTGGGAATCCATATGAAAGGCAGACAATGATAAGGATAATAATACCATCTCAACAAGTAAAATTTTCCTTGCTATCTAAGATTGAGCCAAAGGACTTCAATCATGAAAGTGGATATGAGTTATGGATTAAGGCAATGGATGAGGAATTAGATCATATAGAGAAAAGCAAGACTTGGGAACTTGTTCCATGACTAAAGGATAAGAATGTGATCAGCACAAAATGGGTATTCAAAAACAAGATAAATGAATATGGATAGGTATTAAGGAATAAAGCAAGGTTAGTGTGCAAAGGTTATGCACAAGTACAGGGAATTGAATTTGATGAGAAATTTTCTCCAGTTGCATGACTTGAAGCCATAAGAATATTTTTAGCCTTCTCAAGTTTTAAAAACTTCAACGTATATCAGATGGATGTTAAATCAACATTTTTAATTGGTGTTCTAGAATAAGAAGTCTACATTGAATAGGCAAAGGTATTCATATTAACAGATAAACTAGATCATGTATGCAGATTGAAAAAGATACTGTATGGACTAAAGCAGGCTCCTAGATCATGGTATTCAATATTGGATAAGTATATTTAGGAATAGAGATTCTAAAAAGGAATAGCAGACAACAACTTATACATCAAAAATGAAGGGAATGATCTACTAATTTTGGTTGTTTATGTTGATGACATAATTTTTGGGGGAAACAATGATAAGATGTGTAAAGAATTTGTAAAGAACATACAGAATTAATTTGATATGTTTATGCTTGATTAGTTGTCCTTATTTCTTGGACTTCATATCTCATAATTAGAGAAAGGAGTATTTATTTCACAAACAAAGTATATAAAAGAGATGCTAAATAAATTCAGATTAGAAGATTGCAAACTAGTAAGTACCCCCATGGTTACAGGATGCAAGTTAATTAAGGATGATGAATCCCTAGAGGCAGATCAGAGACTATATATATGATTGGTATCTTGTTGTATGTTACAACTACAAGACCATACATAGTGTAGTCAGTGGGATTAGTGGTAAGGTTTCAGGCATAACCTAAGAAAACACATGTGGAAATAGTAAAAAGAATTCTCAAATATCTAAAAGGAACTATGGATTTTGGGATTTGGTATCCCAAAAGTGATAGTTTCACACTCACAAAATATACATATGCAGATTGGGATAGCAACATTGATGATAGAAAAATCACAAGTGGAGGAGCATTGGAGACTGTTTAGTCTCTTGGCTAAGTAAGAAGCAGGCATCAATATCCTTATCTACAGTAGAAGCAGTATATATTGTGGTAGTAGCCAGTTGTACATAGGTATTATGGATATAGTAAACTCTAGAAGACTTCAATATAAAACATGATCATCCTATTCCCATATTATGTGATAATACAAGTGCTATAAGTATCTCAAATAATCCAATGATGCACTCTAGGAAAAATCACATTCCAATCAAGTATAATTTTTTGAGAGAAGAGGTGAAAATAAATAGGTTAGGTTGGAATATGTTACTACAAAGGAGCAGATAGTAGATATTTTCACTAATCCTCTTTCGAGGGAAACCTTTGAGTATCTTAGAGAAAAACTGGGAGTAATACTCCCACCCTATAATTAACCATCTCAAGAGGAGGTGGGGGAGGGGCTAAGCTAAGAGACTCATTCTTAGCCCCGAGCCCCAAAGGTGATCCTTTTCCATTGATGTCAAAGGGGGAGATATTTAAGTAAGGGGGAGATATTTGATTTAATAAGAGAGCATTGAGTCAGGGGAAGCAGTTTCCTAAGGGGAGCAGGACATAAATAGGTTAATAAATTTTGAAAAGATAATTGGGTTACCATCAACAACAAAGGGGGAGATTGTTGGACATTTTTAGTATATGAAGTTGTCATTGATGTCAAGGATGAATTGTAATTGATGTCAAAATGTTAAATGGAGTAATGCAAAAGGTTGGTGGCAAAAAAGCTTCATAATATTTATTTTAAATATTATTTGAAGCACAAAATAAAAGGTTTTTATTAAAACCATGATTGGGCAAAATAAAAGGTTTTTTCTAAACCCATTGTTGGTGAAATTAAAAATGTTTTATAAAACCTAAGGAGGCTTATATTTTAAAATAAAAAAGGAGATTTAAATATATAATTTATAATATTCAAATTCATTTGAATTTAAAAAAATATAAAAAAATATATTTCAAAGGTAAAGTTGAAAGCGCCAACGACAACATTATTTTCCTAACGAATTTTCCTCTCTACCGATGTGTGTGACAAGGGAAGGCATATGGTATAAATACCATAGCCATTCCTAAGGTTTGGAATCCCTTTTACATCCACATTAAGTGAAAAATATAATGAAAATTTTGAAACGTGTACCTCCCGAAAAGCGTAGTGTGTGGTTTTGCCAACGTCGAAGGAAGAGCCAAGGGCTCTTAAGAGTTTGAAGGAGTCAAAGCACGCATTGTGATTTGAGGATCCAAGTTGATCACATGGCTCACACAACATGGAAGCCGTGGCCAAGGTATTGTGGGAGTATTGTGCCAAGTTTTGAGCCCCGCAGATTGCAAAAAGTGGTAACAATTTTTGAAAATTATTTAAATTTGTTTTGCTAAGGTTTAGGAGGGATAAGGTGAAAGTTAAGTTGTGAAATTAACCTAAGTGTTGAGGAAATAATTTTTGTGATATATGAAGGGTTATTTTTGTTAAATTAAAATCTAGGGTAATTTTGTTTTACCTTAGAAAAGTGAGAGATTGACTTATTGCATTATTTTATAAAGTGAATTATTTAATTCATGCAATATTAAGTAGGGAGTCATAAGTAGATTTTGTATTATTTTTTAGATATCTTTCTAAAAAGGTTTATGAAGAAATTGAATTGTTAATATGTTCTTTTTATGAGTTACATCTTTGGAAGAAGTATTTTGATTAAATATTTGTGGTGTTGGATATTATTTTAAGATGGAGTAATAAGGTGTAATTAAGTTTGATTATTTTTGTAATTGAGAATTATTTTGTGAAGAGGTTAGTGTGATATTTTATCATCTAACTATTGAAATTGGAAAAAAGGAAAATTGTGATTGAGACAGGTTTTCTAAGGTCACTTCTACATCAAATAAAAGGTATAGGCATATTCTTATTTGGTTGAAGTGATTGATTGAGGTTTTCTGAAAACAAGATTGGAGTGAAAAGGACTTTGTTAAGTTTTCCTTGTTGAGTGTATTTTGAATTAATACTTCAAGGTTTTCTGGAATAGAGGTTAAGGAAAGTAACCTTATTTTATAAGAATTGTTGTTGAAGTGATTGGTTGAACGAAGAAATTGAACTATATTTTGAATTGATTTGAGAAAGGGGTTGAGTGTTGATGAATGTGAAGCATATTGAGTCTCTAATAATTCTCTATATGTTTCTATGGTAAAAAGAGTGATTGAAAGTTGTGATATCGTGACACTTTTTCTCCTTTGGCCGCAACGATGCAACATGTCACGATATCGTGACACTTTTTCTCCTTTGGCCATGACGATGCAACATGTCACGATATCGCGACACCTTTTCCTCCTTTGGCCACGATGATGCAACATGTCGTGATATCACGACACTTTTTCCTCCTTGCTTTCTCCCTTTGCTTTGGACTGCAAAAATGCAACAAATTGTTCTATATTCTTAATTGATTTGAGAAAGGGGTTGAGTGTTGATGAATGTGAAGCATATTGAGTCTCTAATAATTCTCTATATGTTTCTATGGTAAAAAGAGTGATTGAAAGTTGCAATATCATGAAACTTTTTCTCCTTTGGCTGTGATGATGCAACATGTCGCGATATCGCGTCACTTATTCTCCTTTGGCCGCGACGATGCAACATGTCACGATATCGCTACACCTTTTCCTCCTTTGGCTATGACGATGCAACATGTCGCGATATCACGACACTTTTTCCTCCTTGATTTCTCCCTTTGCTTTGGACCGCAAAAATGCAACATGTTGTGATATCGCGACACTTTGTGGTGTTTTGCTTTTTCTTTTATCTTTACCATATGGGCCTCTTCGGTCTTCTTGGAAAACATGCAAAAAATGTGGGTCCCCAATTTTGGGGTATGTTGTGGAGCAACCACAACACCTCCAAATGGTGAATTCCTCTATTTAATTTTTGCTTTCCCTTTTTTTATTAGCCTCTGGTCATGTTTCCCTTTAGTGAGTTCTTCTAGTTGGTTCCTCTAGGCGCCTTCACCTTAGGTGGTCCCTACTGTTTTCAGGTTGTCTCGTTCTGCTGCCGCCATTCTTTCCCTTTGCCTCCCTCTTCAAAGGCCCATGACTATTTTGTACAAGGTTCAGGGACCTTTCAACACCCTTTCAACCAATCAAAAAAAAAAAGAGTGATTGAAAGTGATTGAGCATTGTGGTGAATGTGAAGCATATTTAGTCTCTAATAAGTCTCTTTATGTTTATATGAGGTTGGACAAGTTCTAGTGAGAATTTGTGGAGCAAATTTAAGAAAAGTATTTTAGAAGACTTGTGGACAGATTTATGTGAGCTTTTGTGGAAAATTACAATACAGAGTTTGAGGATAGAGATTGATGAGCAGATTGGACAAGTTCTAGTGAGGACTTATTGAGCATATTGGACAAGTTCTAGAGAGAAATTTTGGATAGATTAGTGTGAGATTTTTTGGAAGCTTATAATGTAGATTTGAGACAAGTCTTTGAGAATACTTAAGAGCATAGTTGATTGATTGATTTGTTCAAACCTTGACTTAAGTTTTGGATCAAATCCAACATAGTTGATTTATGATTGGATCAAGCTTTATATTAAGGCTTGAGGAAAGATATTAGGAATAGATTTGTGCTAGACTGAAGGACTATTTTTAGTATAGATCATAAGATAGAGATTGAGGATAAATTTTGGTGCATATTTGAGGACAAGTTTGTTTCATACCAGAAACAGATATTGAATATATTTGTATTAGACAAAAGGGTAATGTTTAGTGCAGATTTGAGATAGATCAGAGAGAAAGCTTTGGAGGTGATACAGTATAGAGGATGACAGTATCCAGTGCATAGATATCCATTAGTCATGGCAATGAGAACATGTATCTTAAGTGGATAGATATTCATTAGCCAAAGCAATGTGCGCAATAGTTCTTTTGGAAGATCACCAGCTAGAGCTGAGAAAGGAGTTCTCCTATGGATAGATATCCATGAAATTGATTAGGGTATTGTTGTATCCTTTGGACAGAGGTCCATAAATATTGTAGGGAAAGTATTCCCAAGAGAATTTATTTGAGAAAAATTTATAAGGAATATTTTCTTCGTGGAGTAGCCCACATTGGGTGAACCACGTTAAATCATGTCTCTCATGTGTATGATGGTTTGTGTGATGTTTACTGCTTTAATATTGTTGATGTTATTATTTGAATTAAAAATCAAAAAAAAATATCTTATACTATTCACACCCCTCTTAGTATAAGCACATGCTCTTCATCTTCTTGTTTATATCTTCTATTTGATGAATTTCATCAAGGTTTAGAGTGGAGTGTTGAGGATGAGGGTCTACCATCTCTTGTGGTCTTAACCCTAAAGTTGCATGTTATAGATGAGGCTTTACCTTAGAATGACATATGTTTTGATGGGTCTATCTCTTGTGTAGTGCAGGTTGATTCTTCTAGTTCTCAAGTGGACTTTGGTTCTATGTCTCTCGAGGACCTTGAGAAATTAGGAGTGATTCTTGCCCTACCTCCTCTTGAGAATGATTTATCTATTCTCATTGAGGATACCATAGATGTGAACATAGGTTACGAGGAAGCCCCTAGAATCCTTAAGTTAGGCAAATCCTTGACCATGAATGAGTGTGATAAATTGACCAATTTATTGAAATAATATCAATATTTTTTTCTTGGTCATATATCAGCATGCCAGGGATTGATCCCTCCCTTGTCATGCATCATTTGGTGGTTAAGCCTAGTGCGTAGCCTGTTAAGTGAAAACTTCAAAATATGCATTTTAAGGTCATCCTTTTAGTCAAGGAGGAGTTCCAAAAGCTTCTTGATGTTGGTTTTATAAAAACCATCAACTATTCTGATTGGTTCTTGTTGTGGCTGCTCCATAACTTACCCCAAGAATTGGGGACCCACCTTTTTAAAATTGACTTTCGGGGTTTTCTTTGTTCTTGAGCATCTTTCTGCATAGGTCCTTACCCATGTGCTTGCATTAGTTTCCAAAACTCACCATGGGTAGTGTTTCTTTTACGTGGGTCTTAAATATTTGGTCATCGGGGTTGGCTTGATAAGTTTGAGTTGAGAAATTACTTTTTGGTGTTGGAAGTATTATGTGGTTAACTTAATTTTTCTATGTTATTTCATTTTCAATAATTAACCATTTAAATATGTCTCCTTAAATAAAGTGAAAATCAAATAAAGATAAAGAAAAACATTATTATAATTATATAAGTTTTATATATAATTATAATAATAAACTGAAGCAAATAAATAATAATATAAAATAAAATAAGATCATTACTATATATTTTATATATAGTACTAATAAAGTTAAAAATAATAATAATAAAATAAAAGATAAAAATTGATAAATGAAAGGTGATTTAGTTTTGAAATTTCCCTTTTGTCTTTTAGTCTTACCTTCGTTTTGGTTTCATGTTTATGTCGAATGGGCTTATGTTAAATGAGTGTAGCTTAGGTTTAGTGATATTTATGTAATGAAGCCATTAATAAAGTTAATATTGGTTGTTTTAATGAATCACCTCTCTCTTTTTTTGTAGGCTTGGTTCGAGTTCTGGCAGGGCGGTATCATAGGCGATCGAAAACCCTAGCGTGAACAAAGGGAGGACTTCATGGTAGCAACCGAAACTTGAAATCAGCAACAACATGACATTAAATGATGTGGAGACCACGTGCCCTAAGACGCCAGGTGGAAGTGAAAGACTCGATGAAAACAACTATGATGTGGATAGCCTCAAGGATGGAGTGTGTTGCATGGACCTCACTACAGACATACTTGGACCACCAGACACCAAGACACAGAGGGTAGCAATGTATACATGCAGAGTTCAAAGAATACCAGCAACAAACCTCACAAAAGACGTGGTCAGTAGGCCCGTTTGCCAAACTGATCGATGAGCGACGTATGCCATGGCAAGGAGACGTTAGTTAGGTGCAATGTCCTGGCAGCCATGATGGGATAAGCGATGACAAAGAAAATCATCAGAGGTTTTGCAGAATGAATGGTTTGTTTTATGTGGATTTGTAGTCACGTGGATGGTGGAGCCCACCCCCTATGCAGAGGTTAAAACGGTAGCTAAAGCATTGAGGACTCTTGCATAGAAGCTAGACCCATGGGTAGCAATGGAAAAATCCACGGTGAGCTGGCATGGTAGATATTTGCCAAGCATATCAGTAAAAAATGACTTGACATGGGTGTCAAGGCATAGCTGACCGGACCCATGCATAACGGCAGAATTCAAAATAGACATCTATGGTGATAGAGGCGGAAGTAGGTGAAGTGCACATAATGTGTGAAGTGTAAGGGCCAAAAATAGAGCTAAAATACTAGCATCGTGGTAACGATGGTTGAAGGTTACACAATGATGATTGCATATTTT
Organism: Wollemia nobilis; assembly: GCA_028583015.1. Taxonomy (NCBI): domain Eukaryota; kingdom Viridiplantae; phylum Streptophyta; class Pinopsida; order Araucariales; family Araucariaceae; genus Wollemia; species Wollemia nobilis. The sequence continues at coordinate 4,214,840 of JAQPPZ010001821.1, forward strand.
AATGATTGCATATTTTAATGGCCCAAGTTTCATAATGATGCAAAACATAGACCAATTACAATGAGGGGTCATCATGGATGAAATCATCGAGGTGATAGCTAGGACATAGATCACCAGTGACAATGATGAAAATGCACCCATAGACGATGAGGGGTGTGTGGAGATCATTCATAACTCAAATTACGAAGCGACTATACACGTAGGAATACAATAAAGACATGTTCAATAGCGATCGCACTAGATAGCATTGAGACATCGCCAGAGGAAAAATGCCATGGTGCTGAATGTGAAAGACGTAGTGGAGATGTAGGTTTTGATGCAGGTTTTAACGTCTAACAGGGGGTTCGAAGAGCAGCGACACCCAAAAAATGGCTATGGTAGTAAAATGAAGTACAACAAATCGATGAAGCATGACCAAAAGATGTGGCATGAATTGAAGAGGACGTGGCCTTTGGTTTTAATGTAGAAATCATCAAGATGCACCGATGACGATATGGAGGAAAGGGCATTCATGGTGTTTTGAATAGTTTTTTATCGTGGACACAAATGAAGTCAAAAGAAGATCGCAGTGAGTTTAGCAACTCCGACAGAGATGTCATAAATCAAGTCATGGGTATTCGTCAGGTTATGGACTCTATGTTCAAAGGCAAGGAGGTTTAAATTGGTCGATGGACACGATTTGGATAGATGGAAATAGACCCAAACCAAGGAGTCACATAGACTGCCATGAAAGCATACCAGGTGGCTAGCAAGGACGAAGTGCGTGGTTTGGGAAAGCTTACTACGAAGACTCGGTGAAAGATAAAATGGCCACTCTGGATAGTGTACTTAATACACTGGCTATTTTGACGATGTGTCAAGGTGGACCCCGATAGTTAGAGAGCAATGTAATGGGTGAAGAAAGCGTCGACCAACCTAGTAATATCATGCAAAGTAAATGGCAATAACATAGACTCAGATGAGCCATCGAAAAACTAGAACATTGACAATGGACGTGGTTTTATTAAAGTAAAAGCCATGGTGGCTTTCTTAAAAAAGGGGACGTTTCATTATGAAAACGTTACATAAGCCAAAAGGAAAACGACTGCCGATAAAGTGAAGTTTCATGGAAAAATATGTCAAAAATGGAAGGTGGAAAGATTTTCGAAATGCTTGTGAGGGAAAATGAAAAGCCACGAAAACAAAAGTGCAGAAGAAAAAAAAATGTTAAATACAACATTTGAAAACATGTAAAGGAGTTGGAAAACTTCTAAAAATAGAGTTGCAAAGCTGAGGGCAAGAGGCCATTCTTGACCTGCTTTGGGATTGTTTTTCTTCCACTTTTTTTGGTTTTGGAGAACCAGATTTCTGCCATGTACAAGGACATATTTTTAGTGCAGATAGTTTTTCAGAAAGTTGCATTTTATGGGCAAGAAAGGAGGAGTCATTTTCTGCATGCAAGATTAAATGTTTATTTTTTTCCCTTTTCAGATTTTAGGATTGTAAATGGAGTTTATGCAAGTTTCTTGGTTGCTTCATACGAATGTTTAAATCTGAAAACCTCATTTAAAACCCTAGGAACCAACACTTAGCTTATCCGAATTGTGCTTGTTTTGCAAGTCCAATAGGTTAGGCTGCATGCATGAAAACCTCACATCTTCGGTTTTGCCGGAATAGGATAGCATCAAACTGAATGTATCATGTGTTTCATTTTTTGCATTTCAATTTTCATTTTTCTGCATTTTATTTTTCCAGAAATTTTAATTTTTTTTAATTTTTAGGCATTAAAATAAACATTATAAAAATTTCAAAAACCAAAAACAATTTCACCATTGAGTATATTATACTTCATACTTCCAATATGCACTTTAAAATTTCATTTTCGGAGTTTTTTAGTATTTTTGAAAATTCATCGAGTTGCTGCTTTATTACAGATTTAAAAAAAAATCGAAAATAGAAAATTTTCATTTTTGGGCCGAATTTCATTTTTTCAGTTTCATGCTTCATTCTTGAGCCTATGATGACATTATCTTCATGAAAATTCCAATTTCATTGAAGGTTTTATGTTTTATGGCATTTTACAAATTTCCATTTTTGGAGCCTAAAATTGCCCTCTTTTCATAAAAATTTTGATTTTACGAAAGAGGGGTAATTTGAGCATCATATTGAAGGTCATTGATTCAAAGCACTTAATTGTTAATATTTATGAAAATTTGATTTCATTTAAGAAGGATAAGTTGAGGTGACATTTAAAGCCCTTACTTTAAGGCCATAAATTATTGCTTCTTTGTGAAAACCAATTTCACCAAAGAGGGATAGTTTATCTATCACATTGAAAGCTATCTTCATATTCATGATAAGAAGCCATATTTGGACTTAATAAAAAAGATAAAATCTACTTTAAAATCCTCAAGATAAAAGGAATTAAGGCACTACATCATGGTCATATGAGGGCCAACTCACATTTGCTCTATTTTGGTTCAATGAACAATCACTAAAGTTTCATGGTAAAATAAATCAACATTGCCCCTTGTTTATAGTTACTTGCAATCACTAAGGTGTTCCAAGCATTTAAATTGAATATATTTATTTGAGATTACTAATACACATGCAAATGCTAATATAGCGGAGACCTTGGAGAAGTTGTTTTGTCTAACTTCTTTGCAAGAGGGGATTTGGAGCCCAAATCCTAAGGGAGAGTGTACTTTCACAATTGGGTGAAAATACCACTCAACAGATCTCTAATATTGTTCCTATAGCTAAGAAATAAGGAACAATCAGAGTATGTACCAACTTTTAGGACATTAACTTAGCATATCCCAATGATGATTTTCCCTTTCCCAACATAGACCAGATTGTATATTTCACTGCCAAATATGGAATGCTCTTGCTCATGGATGGTTTCTCAGGTTACAATCAAATTATGATTGCTCCTATAGATCAGGCTAAGACAAAATTCACTACTCCATGGGGTACCTTCTACTGTAAATTCATGCCTTTTGGATTGAAAAATGTGGGAGCTACCTATAAGTGAGCCATGACTTATATTTTCCATGATATGATGTATGATATTCTCTAGGACTATGTGGATGACCTTTTGGATCATTCACTAGAATGAAAGGATCATGTCCATGATTTAAGGTGAATCTTTGAAAGGCTTCGATAATATAAAGTTCATCTTAAACCTACTAAGTGTGTTTTTGGAGTCACATCTAGCAAGCTACTAGGCTTTATAGTGTCTAGGTGAGGCATTGAAGTGGACCCTGCTAATATAGCAACTATTATTGATATACCTCCTTCTCACACCTTGATCGAGTTACATAGTCTTCAAGGTAAGTTGTAGACTATTCATTAGTTCATTACCCAATTAGCCAATAAGTGTCAGCCTTTCCTTTGGCTCCTTAATAAGGATGTTTTTTGATGGGATTCTAAGTATCAAAAAGCTTTTTATGACCTCAAAAGGTATCTCACCTCCTTGCCTATTTTAGTACCCCTTATTCCTGGTAGGTATTTGTTGCTTTACATAGTAGTCACTGCTCAAGATTTGGGAGCCATGTTGGATCAACATGATAAAAACAAAGAAAGAGCTATCTACTATATTAGAAGAACTTTGGTTAGCTATGAAACTAGATACACCCTTTAGAGAATCTCTATCTTGCCATAGTGTTTTCTTCCCATAATTTAAGACACTACATGCTTAGCCACAAGACATTAGTGGTTACAAAGTTTGATCCTTTGTACTATTTTATGTCTAAGCCCCACCTATCAGGTTGAACTGCTAAATATGTGTTGGTACTTAGTGAATTTGACCTAGATTTCATAGGTCAGAAGGCTATCAAGCGTCAAGTGACTGCTAATCAGTTAGCCTCCACTCCCTTAGAAATTACCCATCCTATAGTTGTTGAGTTTCCTTATGAGTGTTTCAATGTTAAAATTGAAGAATTCGAGTCTTGGTATTTGTTTTTTATGGAATCCTATGCTTGAAGGGCATTGGAGCTGGAGTCATTCTAGTTACACGACAAAAACATCTCATCCCCTTATCCTTTAAGCTTCATTTTTGTTGCACAAACAACACTACAGAATATGAAACTTTGATCCTTGGTCTTAGAGTAGCCTTAGATTTGCAATTTAGGGTCCTTTCAGTCTTTGGTGAATCTCAACTTGTAGTTAATCATATCAATACCATTTATCAAACTCGAGATGATAAACTTAAAATATATAAGGATATTGTTATCAAGTTGTTATCTTTCTTTGAGCAGGTAACGATAGAGTCTATCCCTAGATCCTCAGCCGCCATGAGGATGCCATGGCTACTACTACATATTTGTTCCATTTGAATTTAGAATATGATCAAGCTTTGATTATCATTTGGCAACTCTGGGAACCTGCATCTTTGAGTTCTTGTGTGGTTCCCCTAGATTTTTTTACCATCAGAGATTCCCCATTTGAACCATGGTATAACAACATCTTTAATTTCATTAAATATGGCTCCATGCCTCATGGTTTAGATTGTAATCAGTGTAAGCTATTATGCAAAAGATGTTAGAAATATGAGCAATATTTTGTTGTCATTGATGTCAAGAAGACATTACCAATAAGCATCAATTTCAGTGGGAAACATTAGTTTCAAGTTCTGTAATCAAGTACAAAATAAAGTTTACTCCCAGGTGGTCAGATGAGGTCTGAAGGGAAAAAGGAAGGCCCAAGAAAAATAATATTATATTACTTTATTATAATATTAAAAGGATAAGACCCAAACATTTAATTAATTATAATAGTTTTATTATAAATTAACTTAATTTAATCTTAGAGTGTTAAATTAATTATAAATTAATTATAATCTAATTATAAATTAATATAAAAATTAATTAACCCTAAGGTTAGGGTTATAAACATTATGAAATATTAAAAATCACCGATGTTGTGGAAGTATATCACATTATGCATGTAAAGGAGGGTAGAAACCGAGGCATTTAATTCATCCATGATCAAAGAGTTATGTGTGATTTTCGTGTGCATTGCAAGGGAAGCGATCATGTGTTTTTGAAGGTTTTTCAAGGTAGAAGATAAGACAAGGAGGAGGAGTTTTGGTTTCATATTCCAAGGCACTTTGTAGCATGACTAGAAACAAGGGAGGTTCTAAGATGTTGGCAATTGCAAGGTACAGGGATCAAATCCCACAGGTTTGCATTTTATGAAATGGAGGAAGGTTTTTGGTAAAGTCTGTGTGCTCGATAGAATACAAAGAAAATGTGCTAGCCTATCCTTTGTGTGGAGTCTTGTATCCCACGTGGTGGGTGTGCACCTTTCTAAGGTGACCGACTGTGGAAATGTTCCATGTTCAAAACCCATCAAGGCCCTTTTTTGGACTATAAGGTATGGACTAATTGTTTGGTTTTGAAAATTGTGGAGATTCTAAAATTTACGGAATATTTTTTAAAAGGTTATAAAGTGGAAATTACATGTGATAAATGTTTTTGTGAGGGAGATAAAAGGATAAGCATTGTTTTATGTTAGGGTTTAATTTTTTAGTTCTTTGAGCTTATTGAGAAGAGTAATAAGGTGTGCCATAGGAGTTAGAAATATTTGTTGAAAACAAAGTTAATAAATTGTATTGAAAGGAGAAATAAGGTTGAGTAAATGTTGATATTTTGACTTGGTGAAATATCTTTATGAGGATTTATTAAGGATAGAAATTTTCTAACCCTAGTATTGGAAAAAAGTATGGTTGTGATTGAGACAGGTTTTTAAGGTCAAATCATCTTCAAACAAGAGGTAAGGGTAAATTATCCTTGAGAGTGATTGTTGGATGTTGTGAATGCTAAGTTGGAGTGAAAATGATTGTTTGATAAGCATTGTTGAGTTTGATTTTCTAGAATAAAAGTTGATACTAGAAACATTGTTTGATAAGAATTATTGGAAATATTGAGTAAGCTTTCATATTCTTGAACTATGGTTTATGAAATAACATGAGCATCATTTATATGTGAAGTTGTGAATTATCTTGAACTAGGTTTTGTGCGAAGAAAATGAGTATCATTGTTATGTGATATTGTTTGATAAGTATTGTTGAAAACATATGAGTGTTCATATGTTTGGACTAGGGTTTGTAAGCAAGGAGTGTTTCATTGAGTGATTTATTGAGTGGAGTTGATTGAGCCTAGTCTAATGGAAGTGTTGAAGTGATAGTTTAAGTTATGTGAAACAAATTGCTCTATATTCTAAATTGATTTGAGAAAGAGATTGAAAGTGATTGAGCATTATTGTGAGTGTGAAGCATATTGAGTCTCTAAAAATTATCTATATGTTTCTATGATATTGAACAATATTCTATGTGAAGCTTGTTTGTATGATTGAAGAGGATTTTGTGTTAGATTGAGTTGAGTTGAGTAAGATTTTTTGGAAGCTTACAATATAGATTTGAGTTAAGTCTTGTTGAAGACTTTTTGAGCAGATTGGACAAGTTCTAGTGAGGACTTGTTGAGCAGATTTGAGGTAAGTCTTGTTGAAGACTTGTTGAGCAGATTGGACAAGTTCTAGTGAGGACTTCTTGAGCAAGTTTAAGGTAAGTCTTGGTGAATACTTGTTTAGTAGATTAAATAAATTCTAGAGAGGAATTATGGATAGATTAGTATAAGATTTTATGGAAGCTTACAATGCAAATTTGAGATAATTCTTTGAGAAGACTTGTGAGCATAGTTGACAGATTCATTTGTTTAAAAATTGGGTTAAGGTTTGGGGAAGATCTAGCAAAGTTAATTTGTGATTGAGATAATATTTGTGTTAAGGCTTGAGGATATATTTGAGGATAGATTTTGGTGCATATTTGAGGATATATTTGTGCCAGACCAGAGACAAATATTGAGCAGATTTGTGCTAGACCGAAGGACTATGTTTAGTGTAGATTTGAGGATAAATATTGAGTAGATTTGTGCTATATATAAGGACTATATTTAGTGTATATTTGAGGATAGAGATTGATAAAATTCATTCTAGATCGAAGGTATATGTTAAGTGCATATTTAAGGATAGAGATTGAGCAAATTTGTGCTAGACTGAAGGACAGTGTTTAGTCCAAATTTGAGATAGAGTTGAGAGTAAGCTTTGGAGGTGACAAAGTATAGAGGATGATAGTATACATTGGATAGAGGTCCATTAGTTAGTGTATTGAGGACAAGTATTCTGAGTGAGGACAAGAGTCTTTAGTGGATAGTTATCCATAAGCCAGTGCAGTGGAGGCAACAATTATTATAGAAGATCACTAGCTATAGTAGAGGAGAAAGAGTTCTCTTGTGGATAGATATCCACAAAATTGATTAGGGGATTGGTGTCTCCTTTGGATAAATATCCATAAATATTGTAATAGGGAAAGTATTACCAAGATATTTGTTGAGAAAAATTTAATGAAATATTTTCTCCGTGGAGTAGCCCACATTGTGTGAACCGCGTTAAATTGGTGTCTCTATTGTGTGTGGTAATTTGTGCATTGATTTGATTACTATTGTTGATATTGATATTTATATATTACATAATATTGATTGTGAAAGAAAATTAAAAAGTGGTCTTGTACTTTTCACCCCCCCTCTCAGTATAATCTTGTGTTCTTCAATTGGTATCAGAGCGAGTTCCTTCAGAAGAGTTTAATAGCTTGAAGGAAAATCTTACAAGAGCATAAATGGATTATAATAGTGGATCTTCAGATAATTTAGTACCAATTTTTTATGGAAACGATTATGCATTTTGGCGTATGAGAATGAAGATCCACCTGATGGCACTTGGAAATGAAATATGGAAAGTAGTTGAAAATGGATACACACCACCAACTACTCCACCTACAAATAAATACGATAAGCTTCTACATAATTACAATTCAAAAGTAATGAATGCAATTTTTAGAGGTTTGCATAAAATAGAGTTTATAAAGGTTATGCACTGCAAATTAACAAAGCAAATTTGGGATAAATTGCAAGGAATATATGAAGGGGATAAAAAGATCAAAAATATAAAGTTGCAAAATCTCAAGGGAAATTTTTGAAGACCTAAAAATGAATGCTGAGGAAAACATTAGTGCTTATCTACTTCGTGTAGATGAGGTTGTTAACTCCATGCAAGGAATTGGAATTGAATTTCATGAATCTGATGTTTGTGATAATATTTTGAGGTCACTTCCAAAAATATTTAGTGAAAATATTTCAGCTATAGAGGAATCCAAAGATAGTGATATTATGACAAGGGATTGGTATTCTTATAGTTTTTTATATGAGAATAAAAGAGGTAATCTTATAGAGGATCTAAATAAGTCAATGACTAAGACAAGGAAGTTCAAAGATAAGTTAGAAGCAAAGGTCTTATAATATGAAAGGTTAGAGCATGAATTATATTCACTAAGGAAGGAAGTAAAAGAGTCTAAGGATAGGTTACATAGGTTTGGGAGAAGCTCAAAGAAATTAGATAAAATTATAAAGAAACAAAAACCTACATCAAGCAAAATAGGACTTGGTTTTTAATAGGTACAAAATAAATAAGGATAGGAGTCAACCTCAAGTTTTGAAGAAGAAACTTTAGAAGAAGAGAGTGTAAGAGAGATGAGACTTTTGAGGATGAGTTGGACAACAAAAATTTCAACAAGGAAAGGAACAATGCACAAATAAGGAACATATGGAACAAAAAGTAGCACATGGTAGAAGAGACTAAGAGACCAATGAGGTCAAGGCAAGGAAGTTTCAATGAAATATGTTTCTCATATCATAGATTTGGGCACAAGGCTTCACAATGTAGGATACATGAAAAACAAGAATATGAGAACTTCAAAAACATATAGATTTTTCAAGGGTATTGCTACTCTTGTAATCAGTTTGGTCACAAGGTAGTAAATTGCAAGGTTCATGATTTGAATAGGTATGGGTTCACTAGGACAAATCCCAAGACATTGCACCTCCAAGGAATAAAAATATTAAGTGTTATAAGTGCAATAATGATGGGTATATAGCAATATGATGTCAAGCAAAAATTCTAGAGACAAGCAAGAACAAAAATAATCATAGAGATCAGAAGGATCAAATGATGAGGAAAATAAACAAAGCTAAAGATAAATGCATGCTGGAAGTAGAAATACTCCCACCCCAAAATTAACCACCTCAAAAGGAGTGGGGGAGGGGCTAAGATAAGAGAAATATTATTAGCCCCAAGCCCCAAAGGTGACCCTTTGCCATTGATGTCAAAGGCGGAGATATTTGAGTAAGGGAGAGAGATCTGAGTTATGAGGAGAGCATTGAGTTAGAGGGAGTAGAATAAAAAAAGGTTAATGAAAAGGTAAAAGGTAATTGGGTTACAAAGGGAAAGATTTTTGGAAATATGAGCAAGTTTTTGTTGTCATTGATGTCAAGAAGACATGACCAGTAAGCATCAATTTTAGTGGGCAACATTAGTTTTAGGTTCCGTAATCAAGTACAAAAGAAAGTTTGCTCCCAGGTGATCATATGAGGTCTAAAGGGCAAAAGGAAGGCCCAAGAAAAATAATATTATATTAATTTATTATAATATTAAAAGGACAAGACCCAAATATTTAATTAATTATAATAGTTTTATTATAAATTAATTTATAAATTAGTTAACCCTAAGGTTGGGGTTATAAAGTTTAAATTTTGAAATATTCAAAATCATAGACATTCACATTATGCATATAAAGGAGAGTAGAAACCAATGCATTTAATTCATCCACAATCAAAGAGTTATGTGTGATTTTTGTGCGCATTGCAAGGTAAGAGATTGTATATTTTCGAAGGTTTTTTAAGGCTAAAGATAAGACAAGGAGGAGGATTTTTGGTTTCATATTCCAATATGGTCTGTAGCACAATTTGCAGCAAGGGATGAGCTAAGATGTTGGCAATTACGAGGTGTAGGGATAGAATCCTGTGGGTTTGCATTTTGCGAAGCGAAGGAAGGTTTTTGGTAAATTTTGCGTGCTCGATGGAATACAAAGGAAAGGCACTAGCCTTTTCCTTTGTGTGGAAATTCATAGCCCATGTGGTGGGTGTGCACCTTGCTAAGGTGCATGATTGTGGAAAGGTTCCATGTTTGAAACTCATCGAGGCCCTTTTGTGGACTATAAGGTATGCACTAGTTGTTCAGTTCTAAAAATGATGGAGATTTCAAAATTTGTGGAATTATTTTTAAAGGTTATAAAGTGGAAATTGCATTTGATAAAGATTTTTGTGAGGGAGATAAAAGGATAAGTAATATTTTATGTTAGGGTTTAATTTTTGAGTGCTTTGAGATTATTGAGAGGAGTAATAAGGTGTGCCATAGGAGTTAGAAATATTTTTTGAAAATAAAGTTAATTAATTGTATTGAAAGGAGAAATAAGGTTGAGTAAATGTTGATATTTTGACTTGGTGAAATATCTTTGTGAGGATTTATTAAGGATAGATATTTTCTATCTAACCCTAGTATTGGCAAAAATTATGGTTGTGATTGAGACAGGTTTTTAAGGTCAAATCATCTTCAAACAATAGGTAAGGATACATTATCCTTGAGAGTGATTGTTGGATGTTGTGAATGCTAAGTTGGAGTGAAAAGGATTGTTTGATAAGAATTGTTGGAAATATTGAGTAAGCTTTCATATGCTTGAACTAGGATTTATGAAAGAACATGAGTATCATTGTTATGTGAAGTTGTGAACTATATTGAACTAGGTTTTGTGCAAATAACATGAGTATCATTTTTATGTGATATTGTTTGATAATTATTGTTGAAAACATATGAGTGAGTGTTCATATGCTTGGACTAGGGTTTTTAAGCAAGGAGTATTTAATTGAGTGATTGATTGAGTGGAGTTGATTGAGCCTAGTCTAATGGAAGTGTTGAAGTGATAGTTCAAGTTATTTGAAACAAATTGTTCTATATTCTAAATTAATTTGAGAAAGAGATTGAAAGTGATTGAGCATTGTTGTGAGTGTGAAGCATATTGAGTCTCTAACAATTCTCTATATGTTTATGTGAGATTGAACAAGATTCTATGTGAAGCTTGTTTGTGTGATTGAAGAGGATTTTATGTTAGATTGAGTTGAGTTGAGTAAGCTTTTGTGGAAGCTTATAATACAGATTTGAGGTAAGTCTTTTTGAAGACTTGTTGAGTGTATTGGACAAGTTCTAGTGAGGACTTATTGAGAAAATTTGAGGTAAGCCTTGTTGAAGACTTTTTGAGCAGATTGAACAAGTTCTAGTGAGGAATTGTCGAACTAATTTAAGGTAAGTCTTGGTAAATACTTATTGAAAAAATTGAACAAGTTATAGAGAGGACTTGTGGATAGATTATTGTAAAATTTTGTGGAAGCTTACAATGCAGATTTGAGACAAGTCTTTGAGAAGACTTGTGAGCAGATTTAATTGATTGATTTGTTCAAACCTTAGGTTAAGGTTTGGGGAAGATCTAGTAGAGTTTATTTTTTATTGAGACAAGCTTTGTGTTAAGGCTTCAGGACATATTTGAGGATAGATTTTGGTGAATATTTGAGGATAGGTTTGTGCCAGACCAGAGACAAAGATTGAGTAGATTTGTGCTAGACCGAGGGACTGTGTTTAGTGCATATTTAAGGACAAATAATGAGAAGATTTGTGCTATACTGAAGGACTATATTTGGTATGGATTTGAGGACAAATATTGAGAATATTTGTGCTATACCGAAGGACTATTTTTAGTGTACATTTGAGGATAGATATTTGAGTAGATTTGTGCTAGACTGAAGGATTGCATTTTGTGCAGATTTGAGATAGATCTGAGATCAATATTTAGATGTGATAGAGTATAGAGGATGATAATATCCAATGGATAAAGGTCCATTAGCCAGTGTAGTTAGGATGGGTCTTCTAAGTGAGGACAGGAGTCTTCAGTCGATAAAGATCCATAAGCCAGTGCAGTGGAGGTAGTTCTTCTATAATATCATCAACCAGATCAGAGGAGAAGGAGTTCTCCTTTGGATAGAGGTCCATGAAATTGATTAGGGTATTGGTGTCTCCTTTGGAAAAATATTCATAAACATTGTAATAGGGAAAGGATTACCAAGAAATTTGTTGAGAAAATTTTAGTGAAATATTTTCTTCGTGGCGTAGCCCACATTGGGTGAACCACATTAAATTGGTGTCTCTATTGTGTGTGGTAATTTTTGCATTGATTTGAACTACTGCTATTGATATTGAAATTGATATATTGCATAATATTGATTGGGAAAGAAAATTAAAAAGTGATCTTATACTGTTCACCCCCTCTTAGTATAAGATTATGTTCTTCAAAAGAGCGTACCGATTTGTTATAATTGGAAGTACTTTGTATCAATATTTTTTTGAAGGCATCATCTTGCGATGTCTTAAATTCTATGAATCTCGAATTCATCTTAGTGATGCTCATGAAGGTTCATGTGGAGGCCATTTTAGTGGTAATGCTATTACCAAAAATGTCTTTTGGATGGGGTATTATTGGCCTTCCATGGATAAATATGCATGTAATTATATTCGGTGCTGCGACAAGTTTCAACACCACAATCACCTTATTTATCCTCATTCTAAAGACCTTCAAGTTATTTCTTTCCCTTGGCCATTCTCCATGTGGGGATTGGAAATTATTAGGAAATTTAAATTAGTGTTATATTATGGTCACAATTTTATCATTACTGGGATAGAGTACTTCACTAAGTGGGTTGAAGCCATACCCCTAGCTATGGTGATTGGAACTCAAGTTTCTAAGTTCATCTTCAAACAAATTCTTTATAGGTTTAGGATTCCTTCGATGATTATTTTTTATATTAAAATTCCTTTCAAGAATAAGTATGTTCATAATATTTGTGCTAAGTACAAGATTCAGCATAGATTATCAACTCCTTATTACCCTTAGGGTAATGGATAAGCTGAAGTATCCAACAAATCCTTGATCAAGATTTTGAAGAAGGTGGTTAGTAAGACTGGTCATGACTGGCATACCCAACTTTATCCTACCTTGCGGGCCTATTGTACCAATGTGCGTACTCCCATAGGGACCTCACCATATGTCTTGGTATATGTGTATGAGGTGGTGTTTTCTTTTGAGCTTGAGTTTCCTTCTTTGCATATCTTGTTGCAAGATGTTGAGGTCAGTGATGAATATCGTGTAGATCATTTGCACCAATTGGAGTTGTTGTATGAGAAAGCACATTCGTGCCTTGGAGAATTTGTGAGCCTATTAGGATAGGTTCAAGTGATCTTACTATAAGAAAGTTTGCAACTATTTTTTTAAGGTTAGGGATCTTGTCTTGAAGGAAAACTAGAAGAACACTAATGCTCATGTTGATCTTTGAGGTAAGTTTCAACCCAACTAGTTGGGACCCTTTGTCATAACGACTAAATTTGGCTCAAGTGCTTATAGGTTAGCTTCTATGGATGGTAAAGAGCTTAAATAACCAATGAACATAATGAATTTAAAAATATATTATGCTTGATTTATTTTTTTCATGTTGCACTTGCATTTAGCTAGATCATACTATATGTTTGCCTAACATATTCTGCATGTTTGCCTATCATATTATGCATTATTTATTAACATTATATTATTGCATATTGCTTGTCATATTTGTGTTGCTACTTGCTCATAACTTCTTGTTCATATAGTTTTCGGGGATTCACAACAATGGCAGGTGATGATACCTAGTTATGTCATATATGCAGGTGATGATAACTCACATGCATTGCACTCTTCACTAGGGCTATTATGCCTAGTGAAACCCCAACCTAGGATCCCCATCCATTTTTCTTCTTTTATCCTCAAATTATTTTCTTGTTTTTTTCCTACATATTTCTTCTTCTCTCCTCTTCGTGTCTTCCTTGAATTTGAAAATATTTTTTTATAATGCCCATCATCTCTCATCAAAGTCAAGGAATACAATTCTCCTTTTGTATATTATTATCTTTTGCATGACTCTTGCTTCTCTTTTTTCTTTCTTTGATTTAGAAAATGATATACATTCTTCTCTTCATTGTTTGCATACTTCCTCCATCTTGAATTTTCACTTGCTAAAACTTCAAACTGGGGGCACACACGTACAATTCTTTTCTCCTCATTTTCTTCATCTTATTTCTTCTAGCACATGCATACACCCATGTTGTGTTATTCTCATATTTATTTGTTCATACATACATTCACATACACCCTATAAGGTAGTACTAGCATATACATCATTCACATCAGCATACATTATATATCACCCCTATTGAGTTACATCTCTCTTTGATTCAACGGGCTCAACACCCCATTATAGGATCAGCTCCTTTGCCATTTCAACAGGCCTCGACATACATCCTAGTGGGTAATATTCCCACAACAGTCATTAGAGATCAATCATCCATAGTGGGTTCGTCACTCAAGCTAGTTGATAATTTTGAACAATCACCCATAGTGGGTTCGTCACTCCATACATGGACCATATTTGAGCATAACACCCTCTAGTTAGGGTTCTGATTTTGCTTTCTTCTCATTTTTAGATGATTAGACTTTGGAGCTTATTTTTCTTCTTGTCATTCTTCATTTCTTCCATTCTTCCTTATTTCCCTTTCTTCTATACATTTCATGCTAGCTATATTAGATTCATGTTGTACCTAGTAATATTTGCTTTGTTGCTTGCTTGTTTTGTTCTCTGTGTTCCTATGTTCTACTTTTTCTTTCTTTACCTTTTTGAGTTTCTTAAGGAAGTTCCTATAGCGACCCCTAGATGCACGCACTGCTTTACTCTACTTGCAATATTATACCCCAAATGAAATGAAATACCATGAAAAGCATATAACGAGGAAGTAACAAAGATAGATCTTTTTATTTGTATTGAAACCCGATTACATGTCGGTCACTCTTAGGGATACCCATTTTGATATAATGAATTACAAATGAGTAAGATGTCCCTCTTTGCAAAGGAGTGGTACACTTTTAAAGGCTTCCCGGTTTTGCACATGAAAATGTATGAGGCCTTACAAATGTCTCTTTCTCTAGGTCTGTTTCCTAGAGGGATCATTTTTCTCTCGTATGTTGTAGATTTGTCCAGTGAACCTGTGGCTCTGTAAGCAATGAAACAACAACACACGCTTAGATGTTCGAGAGTGTCTCCCTGGATGAAGTTGTTACTAACCCTAATGATAAATAGAAATATGCTCAATGAATTAAACTAGTGCTTATATTTACAAGTAAATGATTCAAGTCTATGCTAATGATATGAAAACATGAATAAAAGGAGAATATAAGAAGCTAATATCAAAACCCTAGACTAGGCCCGCGGGCCACTATCCAAGACAATGGCCACTAGAATGAAACTTGTTCTCTTGCTCCAAGTTTATGGATCTTAAGCTTACTAATAATGTAAAATGATTGTCTTCTGTGAATGGATGATCACCTCTCAGTCGGCTAGAACTTCGTCGCTCCTCAAGGGTGCTCATATCTAATCTCCAATCTAATACGGCTTCGATGTGTATGCTTTACAATAAAAGCTCTCTCAAAGAAGATTGCTACAATATGATGAAGGTCCCAAAATTTATTATTATGGATCCCTTGGTGCTCTTAGGCTTGCACCTTTTAAAGTGTGTGAAACCCTAGGTATATGTTCAAAAAGCTAGGATTGAATCCCTCATGTGTAGTGAATGTTAGCATGAGAAAATTTTGTCTTTTCTATGTTTAAATACTAATTAACTAAAGTTTAAATTCAGACTCAAGTCTCCCATGTGAAATGGTCATGCAGGGGAATGCAAAGTTGCTCTCAATACCCTTTATTGCATGCAGACTTCCACTTTCACCCGTGATTGGGCCTATTTGTCGACAAAATGTTTTTTATGGATTAGCCACTATCGTCTACAGTGACTAATATTTGGCCACTGTCATTTGTAGTGACTAAGGTCTGGTCGCTCTAGCCTATAGCGACAAATATTTGGCCATTCTAGCCTACAATGACTAAGCTTAGATGGGCTAAAACTACCATTTTGAATTGTTAGGACCACTTCTTGCTCTTGGAAATGTCCAAAATTGGTCATATGGTCTTCAAATGTGCTCATATGAGTATTTTCCTAAACATAACACGTTTTAGGTGTCTATAGATGCCCATTTTTGTGATGTGTTGTGTGGAAAAACACAACGCTGAGCAAAAATATAGACTGATATGTTTGTGGGGTGATTTGACCAAAGGGCTTATCCCCTCTAGGGCATTTTGGTTTGACCAAAGGGCTTATGCTCCTTGGGGCTTTTTGTTTTTGACCAAAGGGCTTGTGCTCCTTGGGGCCTTTTGGTTTGACCAAAGGGATTATCCCCTTTGGGGAATTTTGGTTTGACAAAAGGGCTTATGCTACCTTTGGGGCATTTTGGTTTGACCAAAGGGCTTATCCCTTTTGGAGAGTTTTTTAAGTTGACCAAAGGGCATGTGTCCTTTGGGAAATTTGTTAACTTGACCAAAGGGCTTACGTCCTTTGGGGATTTTGTTAAGTTGACCAAAGGGCTTACATCCTTTAGGGCATTTTTTATGTTGACCAAAGGGATTATGTTCTTTGGGGCATTTATTAAGTTGACCAAAGGGCTTTGTCCTTTGGGGTATTTGTTAAGTTGACCAAAGTGCTTATGTCCTTTGGGGCATTTTTTAAGTTGAAAAAATGGCTTACGTACTTTGGGGCATTTGTTAAGTTGACCAAAGGGCTTATGTACTTTGGGGAATTTGTTAAGTTGACCAAAGGGCTTACATTATTTGGGGAATTTGTTAAGTTGACCAAAGGGCTTGTGCTCTTTGGGGCATTTGTTAAGTTGACCAAAGGGCTTGTGCTCTTTGGGAAATTTGTTAAGTTGACCAAAGGGCTTATGCTCTTTGGGGCATTTATTAAGTTGACCAAAGGGCTTATGTCCTTTGGGGCATTTTTTAAGTTGACAAAAGGGCTTATGCTCTTTCGGGCATTTGTTAAGTTGACCAAAGGGCTTGCATACTTTAGGACATTTGTTAAGTTGACCAAAGGGATTAATTCCTTTGGGATTTTTTGGAATTGATTGATTAACTGTTTGATTTCTAACTAGGGGAGGTATGATACCAATATTGCCCCAGCCGATGCTTGAAAATATTTTAGTTTTAATTTTATGTTATGTATGCAATGCCTAGTTAATGATTTGATTACACTATATGTATGCAGTGTACGGGTGACATGTGCTAGCTAGATGATAGATGTGTTATGAGTTGATTTGATTATGGATTTATGATTATATGCATAGGTGTATGCAATGATGTGATCTTAGATGTAGATGGACCTATATGCTTTAATCACTTAAAACATAAGGAATGCATATGATATGATTTTAACAATCTATTGGATGATACCACAGAAAGTATAACAATCATGGATTTTTAATAATCATTCTAATCATAAGAACTAATTATTTAGGCATTCATAAATGAAATGTAATGGCATGGAATGTATGTAATTTCTTGATAAATCTTATGTGATTTAAAAGATTCAAAATAGTCAGTGGCCATGTAAACATCATTTCTGACATCTATCCGGTGTCTCGTCTATTTTGTTAATACCTCTTAATTCATAAAATATCATAAAGAGAATCGTTGATGTGATTGATGATATGATTTGTTGCTATGTAGAAATTTATGAGGCTTTTCCTAAGACTCAAACACTCTAGTTACCCTATCAACAGTTGTGTACTGACCATACAGGACTTTTAAAAGCAAGGCTTTCACCATGTACCTAGATATTCATTATCCATGTGTGTGAAAATGAATGTATTTAGATAGAACTCAAGCATTTCCTTTGGTGTCAGATGGGATTCTTTCAACCCATTGCAAAGATCGGGGATCCTTAAGTATTCATCTGATCCTTATATTTTACTTAGTTGTATTATACCAATAGGAAGTATTGGGTTACCCTAAAGCTAGCTCATCCACATGCAAACATTGGTGTACACAAATGCAAGAAGCTATTGTGGTAGACATATCGCCATGCATAAGTATACCACCATTTCCAATCTGGTTGTACACCAAACCTATAATAGGGATCACCTTTCGATTTTGTGCAATGCTGAGAATTCCAAGGATTCAAGCTCCATTCCCTTCTTTTCTTCATTTTATTTGGGATACTTGCTCATGTTTAGTGATGAAAATCACTGTTTATTTTGATTGATTTTTTTCTTTGAGCAAGGTATTCATGTAGTGATAATAATCACTGTTTATTTTGTTTTTGTGCTTTTTGGTACTTTGAACTATGACTTTGGAAACTAATATTTTGAATTTGTGCTTTGTTTCAGGATTTTTGCTCATTTTTATTTAAGTGATTTAATTGGGTAGGGTGAAGCTTGTCCTTTTGCCAATTATCAGCACCTTCGAACCGGTTGCACAGGGGGATAAGCAAGGAAGATCCTTTTTTATTAAGGTAACCTAGACCACTTTTGTAGCTTTCATATTTCCCTTGTACCAACTAGGATTTTAATGTTTAATTAGTGATGGGGTCCTGAATATCCAAGGTATTATCACAACTAGACCTTGACCTATACTAATCAAGGTGGATTTCTACAAGAGCTTATAAGACCACTATATATGGTTGAGTTATCGGAAAATATTAGCCTATTCCTTATAACAACATGATATGGTTGTATTGAAAAATACAGTTACACACATGGATGAATGGATGAAGGTGGATTTGAGTATTGTGATTATGATACAAACTATGGAATTGTTTGCAAGAATGTGATCATAACATATGCAAATGCAATGGATATGCATGTTTTATGTAATGCAACTATATGGATGCAAATGTAAGATACAATTTTTTTTGTATTTTTTATGCTTTCAATTGTTTTTGAGTTTTGATTATTATGCATGTTTTTGAATTTTTTATTTTAAATTGTTTTTATGCTTTTATTTATTTTTTTTGACCAAAGGGCTTTAAGATACCTTTGGAGCCTTTTTTGATTTGATTTGACCAAAGGGATTTAATATGCCTTTGGGGCCTTTTGTGATTTGATTTGACCAAAGGGCTTGAAGATGCCTTTGGGGCTTTTTGTGATTTGATTTGACCAAAGGGCTTTGAAGATGCCTTTGGGGCCTTTCATGATTTGATTTGACCAGAGGACTTTAAGATGCCTTTGGGGATTTTTGTTGAATTGGCCAAAGGGCTTTAATATGCCTTTGGATATTTTTATGATTTTTTAGTTTTCTATTGTTTTTGTGATTTTGAATTTTAATGAATGTTTTTTAACTTACTTTGATGTCTTGAACAAAGGGCTTATTGTGTCATTGGGGCTTTTTGTGGGTTGACCAAGCGGCATAAAGATACCCTTGGAGCATTTTGATTAATTTGTATTTGACCAAGTGACATAAAGATACCCTTGGAGCATTTTTTTATGAGATTTGACCAAGCAACTTAGAGATGCCCTTGGTGCCTTTCGTTTTTGACTTTTTATGTTTTTATGATTTGTTTGTATTTTTGATATATTTGAATGTTTTTGTATTTTTGATATATTATGGGGGGAAGGTGTGACACCTTAAATACCCCCAATGTGTTCGCCACTTAATTAAAATGAGGAAGGTGTGATACCTTCCGAACCCTCACTTTGTCTCATTGAACTTGATGTGGATGATGGGGAAGGTATTTGACATTTAAGACCCCCAGTGCACATGTTGTCCATTGTAATATAATCAATCTTCTTAGGAAGAGTGACGAAAATAAACTCTCCTAGTTGGGGCACAGATCCTTTTGAGGTGCCCATGTATGGGTAGGGAGGAATGAGTGAACCATCTGGACGGAGTTCATTTCGCTCTAATAGGTCTTGGACCACATTATTGAATCTAAAAAAATCACAAATGTCATGGCCCTTTATTTGGTGGTAGATGCAGTAATGGTCCTCCCTATAACCCTTGTGTTTAGCTCTGTTTGGGTATAGAGGCTTTATGTCAAGTAAGGCAATGACCCTAGCTTCCTACAGATTTTGAAAAATATTAGACATAGACTCGTTTAAAGGAGTCCAAATGCATTGCTTATGATTTTATTGTTTAGCATGCTTTGGCCTGATATGAGGCTTTTCCTGTGACTTCACAAGAGATAGTTTGACCTCAGATGAAGGTTGCTTCTGTAATTCTTGGTTCTTGAGCTGGTTCATGATGTATTGCAATACCTCATTTTGCTTATCCATTTGGACCTCTATATTGTAGAGGTGATTTTGCATATGCTTCAATGCTGATAAGGCTCCCTTGTGTATTTCTAGCGACTGGTTTGAAATACCATTGTCTATTGAAGGAGGTGCTAAAGATCCACCAGGTAACTGTAACTCACCCATTTCCTTCCTTTGAGTTGATGTGGAGGCTTCATGATGACCCATTTTAATAGTGGTATCCACATGCTCATGTTTATGACTTAGTTCATATTTTTGTCTTACTTGGTGGTGTTGAACTGTGTCAACTTGAGTATCCCCAATCTGATGTGGGGGGAGCACTTGTTTTCGCTCTTGATGAGGCAACATGCGAAGTGAATCGAGGGTGACTAAAGCAAATGGTTTTGATCTCTTCACTTGGGAAGCAACATCTGATTGCTCCACCTCTTATTTTATTTACTTTAGAGACACCTAGTCCTCTATCTTGTTGTTGACCATTACCACAAACTCTTGAGAAGGCACTTTTTCTTATGGCTCATTGACCTTCTTGTAATATTTGAATGGCTCAGGATCATGGGGGACCACATACACTTGTACTTGGTGTATGAATTTCATATTTTGATGTACTATAGAAGGCACACATTCCATATCCCTCATCCATGGTCTGCCTAACAATATGTTGTACTGCCTCTCACCTTCCAAGATATGACACAATGTAGGTATCGTCTTTATCCCAACCTGTATAGGTAGGATTATTATGTCAATTATTGGGTAAGTAGCATCTTTGAAGGCCCTCAATGTAAATTTTGTGTCCTTAATGCCTGAAGGAGGCATATTTAAATACTTCAAAGCTACAATTGTGATGATGTTGATAGATAACCCAATGTTAATCAAGACTCTCTTGTACAAAATTCAATTGATGCTTACTATGATGTGGATCGGAGGATCAGGTTCATCCTGAGAGATTTCCTAAACATCCTGACTATGAAAGGCAATCACAGGGTCCTTTTGTAAGTGTGTTGAACTTACTTTTGGTGTGGACTGTGATAGACTATCAGCTTTAGTTGAATTTTTTGGTATGATGGGCTGATCAAGGTATATTTTGCTTCTTATTATAGTATTGATCATACCGATAAGACCCTCTTCAGGTGGGGCTATGTGCACCTCATTTACATGCTCAAATTTATTTTTGTTGGCCCCATGATAG
Source organism: Wollemia nobilis (assembly GCA_028583015.1). Lineage (NCBI taxonomy): Eukaryota > Viridiplantae > Streptophyta > Pinopsida > Araucariales > Araucariaceae > Wollemia > Wollemia nobilis. Next base: position 4,236,157 of record JAQPPZ010001821.1, read on the forward strand.
GGGATAAGATTTTTGAATATGTTTGTCTTACAATTCATTCTTATCCAACATATCCTGCACTATATTCTTTAACACAACAAAATCTTGGATATCATGGCCATTTTTTGATGGTAAACAAAATAGAGATATTCCCTATACCCCTTAGGTTTGGGGTAATTAGGATCCAAGATGTGCTCCTTAGGCAATTTTAAAACCTTAGCCTCGAGAAGGTGGTTGAAAACTGATTCCAATAATTTAGGCAATGGTGTATAGTTGCGAGGGGGTTGTTTCTATTTGCCCCTTCCTTGATTCTTATTACACTGGTTGTAATGCATAGTTAGAGGTTGATACTGATAGTTTTCTTGTTGTTGACTCTATGCTACTTTTGGAACGTTCAACACAATATGGTTGACATGCGTAGGTTTGGTCTACTATAGTTGATGTTGCATGCTCTCGTTCCATTCTTTCTTGCTACAGAGATTTAGGTATCCTTCTTCGACCTTAATATATTCAATAATATTGGCTTGATACAAGGCTTATTCAAATGCATCATACTGTTGTAGTTGCAATAGTAATGAGATGTGCTTGGCACAACGTTTTGTAAACATTTGGATTAACTCTTTAATCTGGACATAAAATGAAAACTTTGCAATGATTTTTCTCCATCTATCCCCATAATCCATGATTGGCTCATCATCATACTACTTTAGGTTGGCCAGGTCTGAGAGGTTCACCTTCTTCTTAGCACAAAAAGATTTTAAGAATGCATTCACTAGTTCAAAATTGGATATGCTGTTCTTGGGAAGCTTGTTTAACCATTGGGTGGTAGCTCCAAAAAATTCCATAATGGAGGTTCTTAGCATAAGGGCATCACTATCTTCTATATGAAAGAATACATTGATAAAAATGGTGACATGTTCTTATGCATCCTCTTCACCCTTAAACTTCTCCAACCTAGGCATCTCAAAATGCTTAGTATATGCAGGGCTACGAACTGATGGACACAATGGTTAGTTGTGTATTTTACTTAATGTTGGTTGGTTCCCAGTCGTCTGTTGATTCTCAAAGGACTTCATATTTTTATCAAGTGCTTGGAATGCCTTTGAGATGAGGATTTCCTCTTCTTGTAGACCCCTCATAGTGGCAATGGAAGTAGTCCTCTATCCACTTGATTTGTTTTGTTTTGTTCCCTCCTATGGAGGGATTCAGGATGTGTCTGATCCTGATCTATTAGGTTTACCCTTTCTCCACTAGTTTTATTTTTCTCATGATTTTGTGGGTGGTTTTGTTGTGGGTTCTCTTATCTAGTGTGCCTCTCTCTTGGTGAGTCAATGCGTTGATCTCTTTGATGATCATTAAAATTTTCTTGTAGGTTGATATGAGCTAGTTGCTCAGCTTGTTCTCTTAAATGTTGCTCATATTGGTGCAAAAGCATTTATCTTTGCTTATCATGCTTGAGAGCTTCGACTAGCTCTCGCTCTTTATGCAATGCATTTTCTAACCATCACATGTGGTCATATTGCGTTGTTAGAGAAGGTTCATATCTATCTAATTTTATTCATGTAATTTTGATTCGTAGGTCCCTCGAAGAGTTTCAACTATTTTTATGCTTTGTCTAGCTAGTGTAACTTTCTATGTATATCATGTATGTTGATAAGTGTCCCTATGATCAAACTATGTATGATACTTGTGGGGTCGCTTTGAAGCATCCCCAGGTTGAGTGGTGCGTTTAGCAGTCATGCTTCGTGAGCTTCCAAATGTAGAATATTTTGTGGCTATGGTTATGGAAGTCAATCTCGAGTAAATTCTATCCCACTCATCCAATTGATCTTGGAGCATTTGTTCTCTCTGAATTGTGTGTGACCCATGTGATCGATTTGATCGGTTTGTTGTGTTGGGTCTATGACTCTACAAATCTATGTGAGGGTTCTTATCTACTTCAAATTGTGCAACAAGGTTGGAAAATCTCTTCCCTCTATCTTGCCCCTCATTGGGCTGATTTGAAATCTTAGTGTAATGAGATGTAGTGGGTATGGAACCTGATTCCCTCTCTTGATTAGAGGTCTTGCTCACCATGGGAGGTCTCCCGACCATAAATTTTGTTATAAAATTTTTGACTTCCAAAAAAGGTTGTGGGTGTCATATATCAAAATTATAAGTGCAACACGCTTATCACAATGATATTTTACTTCAAAATTTGACTTTTGGGTCAAAATTTTGTATTTTTGAAATAATCGGCCAGCAGGGGCCCGTGCAGAAATGCCCACTTTTAGGAATTTTTATGAATTTTTTAACCATGAATATTTAGAACTCAAAATTTCTGGGAGAGGTACCCCAGAGGCTAACTAAGACAACAAAACAAATTTGGCACTTTTTAGAGTTGTCTAGCCCACTTTATGACTGTTTCAGTGCAGTTTTTCTCTATTTTCAGCCTCGAAAATAGAGTAAAAATAAAACCAAAATAACTTTTTCGTTATAGCTCCGTTTTGCATGATTATCAAACCGTTGGATGCAGAATAAAAAATTAGATTTTTTTTTAATATATTTCCTTAAAAATTAGGGTTAGGGGTTGGTCACAAATAACAAAGAAAAACACAAAGTAGACAAAATGATTATCTCTTTTATGGATTAAATGTGTGTCCTAAACACTTATTTTAGTGTGTTTAAGATGTGTTCCTGCTCTTTATTTCTTGATCTTGATTTATATTTAGAATTATGGGACTCATCCATAGTGGTAACTAAGAAAACTTATGCCAAACATAATTTTCTCAAAAAGAGACTAGGGTACACCGCTTAAATCCCAATGGTGGGTTCACCTAGCTCTTCCACTCTAAACCAATGATTGTTCCAATAGTGGGAGATAGTTTGAGCACAAGTAGCTTATTAATACTATGAATAAGTGCCTCACTCAATTATAGGATATCTAGGGGGCAAGCCGGTGGAAGGAGGTAAATTCCAACGTCGTCGGACTGAATTGAGGTTTGGTGATGAAATCCAACTCCCCAATGTTTAAAATGATATGTGTGAATGTGTGTGATTATTTTTAGATTTTGAAATAGAAAGAAATGCATCAACCAAAATTCATGACTATTTTCCTACAATGCCTAAAAATAATGTTTGATTTTCAGGAAAATGCATCTATAACTAGTCTATATGATTTTAATGCACTATCCTATTTTGTGATGAAAATAGCCATTGATTGGGCCACATGCAAGCAAAACAAAATACAATGGCCTAGCACGCTGGATACTAGGGTAGACCTTACAGGAAGAGATCCACTATTCCTAGAAGCACCTAGAGGAAATATAAAAGAAACCTAAGAAATGAAAAATGCAATTTTTATTTCTTTCTTTTTATTTTCCCTAATTAATCCATGTTTAAGCTTGCTATTTCTTGAAATACAATGTAGAAATAAAATTATATAAATACATGGAAGGGATAACAACCTTGAATTCCACTCAGATGATAGAAATTATGCCATTTGTTGCACTTATTTGCTAGCCATTGTAGATCAAAGCGGCTGATTTCTAGCCATTGTAGACTAGAGCAGCTAAACCTGCATACAAAAACATGAATCAGTAAAGTGGTAGAAAATAAAAACTTTGTGGGGATCACACTGTGATTGCCATCTATAGTAACCTCAGGATGCATGCATCACTTTACTCTACTTACAATATTATACCCAAAATGAAATGAAATACCATGAAAAGCATATAACACAGAAGTAACAAAGATAGATCTTTTTATTTTTATTGAAACCCGATTACATGTCGGTCCCTCTTAGGGATACCCATTTTGATACAATGTATTACAAATGAGTAATATGTCCCCCTTTGCAAAGGGGTGGTGCACTTTTAGAGGCTTCCTGGTTCTGCACACGAAAATGTATGAGGGCTTAGAGATGTCTCCTTCTCTAGGTAGGTTTCCTAGAGGGATCATTTTGCTCTTGTATGTTGTAGATTTGTCCAGTGAACCTGTGGCCCTATAAGAAATGAAACAACAACACACACTTAGATGTCCGAGAGTGCCTCCTAGGATTAGTTTATTAGTAACCCTAATGATAAATATAAATATGCTCAATGAATGAAACTAGTGCTTATGATTACAAGTAAATGATGCAAGTCTATGTTAATGATATGAAAACATGAATAAAAAGAGAATATAAAAAGCTAATACCAAAACCCTAGACTACGCCCATGATCCACTATCCAAGAAAACGACCACTAGAATAAAACATATTCTCTTGCTCCAAGGTTATGGATCTTAAGCTTGCTAATAATGTAAAATAATTATCATATGTGAATGGATGATCACCTCTCAGTTGGCTAGCACTTTGTCGCTCCTAAAGGGTGCTCAGATATACTATCCAATCTAATAGGGCTTTACTGTGTATGCTCTCCAAGAAAAGCTCTCTCAAAGAATATTGGCTCTCTCAAAGAATATTTCTACAATATTATGAAGGCCCTAGAATTGATTATTATGGATCCCTTGGTGCTCTCAGACTTGCACCTTTTAAAGTGTGTGAAACCCTAGGTCTATGTTCAAAACCCTAGGATTGAATCCTCATGCATAGTAAATGTTAGCATGAGAAGAATTTGTCTTTTCTATGTTTAAATAATAGTTAACTAAATTCTAAATTCAAACTCAAGTCTCCCATGTGAACTGGTCATCAAGGGGAATGCAAAGTTGCTCCCGATCAACTTTATTGCATGCAGACAACCACTTCTGCCCATTATTGGGCCTATTTATTGGAAAAATGCTTTTTATGGCTTAGTTGTTGTCATCTATAGTGACTAATATTTGGTCGTTGTCATCTGCAATGGCTAAGGTCTGGTCACTCTAGCCTATAGCAGCCAAGATTTGGCTGCTCTAGCCTACAATGACTAAGCTTAGATGGGCTAAAACTGTCATTTTGAATGGTTAGGACCACTAATTTCTCTTTGAAAGGTCCAAAATTGGTCATATGGTATTCAAATATACTCATATGAGTGGTTTCCTAAACATGACACGTTTCAGGTGTCTACAGTTACTTTTCTTTCAAAACTCGAGGGGGTACCCTAGCCATAGAGGCATTAATGGTAGTAATGCCTTGCCCAGTTTGCAAGAGTCCAGAGTATCCTTCTGTGGCATCCCTCTTGTACCACTCCTTTGTCCAAACCTGGCCACCCCTTCTTTGTGTTTGTTGCCTTCTTTCCTTTTAGGAGTCTACATATTTTTTTGACATATTTACTTGGCCTTAAATGCATCATAGAGGGGGGAAAATGTAGACATGGAAAATTGACCCACTTTTAGTAGGTAATCTTCCTTAGAGCCCCTAGGAGGTCTCTAACCCTTTCCCTAGGCAAGAGTAATCCTATTTCCCCTACCTTACCTTCTTTAGCTTTTTTAGAGAAACTGCACCCAGCTGCGATGGGGCACGACTTTACAGAAGCGATATCGCACCTCGTCGACATGGGGTATGATTATGCTATTTTAGTATTTTAATTATTAAAACATGGGTTTAACATTTTTTATTATGTTTTTCCTGTGTTGTTTTCCCACTCTTTTTACCCTTATATTTGTCTATAAAATGAGGGGTTAATATCATTATTTCATAACAAATGATTTTGGATACATGATTAAGCTCAAAATTCTTATGATTGACTTGTGCTCACATTTTTACTTTTACTCTACTTCCTATTTCTTCTACAATCTAACCCCAAAGTATAGATTTTAGATTTGATCTTCTACTACATTGATTTGGATTGTTGTGTGGTTTTGTGGATTCGTGTTGTGGTTTGAAAGGAAAGAGAGTGCCCATTTGGATCTCTTCTATCTGCTTCTGCATCATCCATCAGGTTCTGCATACTTTGGTTTCTACATTTATTTACGCTCTATATCTATAATTTATTTTTCATGTGTCTGAAGAAAAATCATGCCCTATCCCAAAGAGGTGCAACTTCACTAACCCTAATTTAAAATTTTTGCTCACAGAAGTGAAACTGCACCTTGTTCTAATGAAGCACGATTTTTCTAGTAGTGTTATCATGCTAACTATCTATGAGGTATGATTCTATCCAATACTGAACTAGGGGCATCAATTAGTTTCTAATTACAAGAGTATTTTCTAAATTACATCTAGGGCATGATAGCATAATTCATTTTTTGTTTCTCTATTCTTGCATTGTTGTTTTATGATTAATTCTCCAAAGGTTAATTTCTACTTTTTTTTTTTAAGTTCATCTAAAAGGACCTAGACAGCTTGATTGTTGCACATCCAAGCATTTTTGTACGGTGGCCTAAGTAGCCCCCCTAATGCTAATCCCATTTTCAAGTGTTTCATAAGTTATCTTGTAGAGATAGGTATTTATGATATCATTGGATAAGAGGCAAAAAATGTTAGATTAATCATTGGTCAAGATAAGTGTTCTATTTTTTCTATTGATTATAAATCTGATTTGATATTCATTATAGGCATATGAAAAGTGAAAAGCATATAGTGTGCATCTAGGGTTAATATTATGCATTTACCTTGTGCCCTTGCTTTAAATATTTTTTGGATAAAACCCTAGATTAGTAAGCATTCAAAGGAAGAATCATATTAAGTTAGATCTTGTATTCTTGCATTCTATTTTCTGTATTGTCCTTTATCTTTCATAGAATAGATTTAGCAAATCCAAACTTAGGTGATTGCTTGAAACTAAACACATCAAACTATCCTAAAATCCTGAGGACTTGGAGTGAGTTCTAAAACCATTCCTAGTGAATCCATTCCCCCTATAACCAAGTGTAGAGAGCACCATACCCCTATGGTTCATCCCATAAGGCTTTCTATCTTTACGAATCGAACCTTTTTGGTAATTGTACATAGTAGGGAAGTTTTCCCCCTCTACACAATGCACTCATCGAAATCAAAGTAGAAATTCAAATTGACTATAGATTTAGTCTCTACATATTTATTCCATATATCCTTGACCTTGATGGATTTTTATATAGTTTTTCCAACTAGTGAATTGGAGATGAGTCAATTCGCTCATCAAGATGATTTTGGGTAAAAAATTCCTACAAAAGAGTATCATTTTGGTCATTTCCAACAATGACCAATCATAAAATTTTAACCCAAAATAAATAATAGACTCATAATAGGTAAATTTTACTTCTGTCATGAAATCTAGTCCTTGTTAAAATACATCCTCTTCTTCAATGTCATCAAAATCCATCCCAAGATACTAATGGAGGTAATAGACAACTAACAACTATTAATTCTTATATAATAAAGTGCTAAATTACCATATTTTCATCTTTAGATTTGTACTCCTCTAAAAGGATTATCTTATTTAAGGTCTTGGCTAGAAATGAATAATTAAGAAGGGTCTCAAGCTATTAAATATAATATCATCCAAGAAGAATTGTCAAGTACAAAGGAGCTCAAGAAGAGATGAAGGGAGAAGTCTTCATAATTGGTATTCATAAAACTTTAAAAATAACGTTAGTACTCTCCATGGTGATGGCATATAAATAATTTTACGATAGGATTTTAATTTTAAATCCTCTCAAACATTAAAAAATAACAATGATAATAAATTGATAATATTATTCATAGATATATTTACTTGGGAAATGTAAATACAATGTATTGTAGAGATTATTCCATCATTTTTGAGGTATATTACATTATTTGATACAAGCCAATATACCCCCATGGTACATTTATGGTACAATTATAAATATGTAAAATATTAGGGTTGAGTCTATAGTTTAGAATTGTGATTTATATTTTCCTTTTATGTAAGTGTTAGAGTGTAAAAAATACAGAAAGTGTCATGTAATTTAGAGTGCAAGTGTAGATTGAGAGAATGTGCACAAGTATCTTGTATGTAAGAGTGCAAATATATAATGTGAGGATGTGCACAAGTGTCATAGAAGTATAAGATTCATATATTCATGTTTCCATCAAGTATTCAAGTGGAAATATGATAACCCAAGTCATGGGACTTGTCATATGGAGAGCAATAGTCAAGTATGTGAAAAGTCACATTACTATGGCTATATTATGGAGATAATGCTCCACAAAAAATCAAGATTTGATATTCATATATCATTTGGTTCAAATAGAAATAAAGGTAATAAATCTTGTATACATTTTGAGAAATTAATATTCTAAGTTTTATTTATGCATAGTTGACGATTGATTTATGCTATTTACATTCATATTTTAGTATATAAGTGAATGCTATTTTCTTTGTTATATAAGCCTTGATATACATGTTAATTTGTTAATATATTATTCTACTAATTATATTATTATATTATCATTTTTACCTTTGATATTGTCATTATTTTATATTGGGACATGATATTTTATGGTAATAAGACTTAAAAAGCCAACAGTGGTATAAGAGCTACCACCAGACTTTGTCCACTTTGATACAGTTATTTATTCGGCCACCATTATTAATTAGCTTTGTCAACTTTTGATAGTTAATTTAGAGTTTGTCCACTTTGAAGGTAGTGCAAACTTGGAATATAATTTTTAAAGGTCTTATTGAGTAGAAAATACTAGGGTCTTTCCACTAGGTCAAAGAAAAACTAGTGAATATTAGGACTTAGCTATATTGAAGAAAATGGCCAACGTAGGAGAGAAGTTAGACATTGATAGAGATAACCAAATTAGAAGATATTTGGAGACTCAGGGACATAAAAATTCACCCTAATAATATATTGAATTCTTTAGAGTAAGAGGAGAATCACTATTGACAATATTTAAAGAATTTGATAATTGAAGAAAAAAGTTTTGAATATTTGGAAGATTTGAAGATTAAAGACAAACCAAATCATGAGAAAATTGGTCATTCAAGGATATTCAGAGCCACACTTACATTGATATTGGATTCTCTAGCAAGGAGGAAAACCATGTTCAGTTCTTAGGTGCAAACTAAGACATTACAAAAGATTAAAATTTTTACATTTTAACAAAGCAACATTACAATAGAAGATAGAGAAGCTTCATATAAAGATAGAGAAAATTTTTAGTTTTTGGAGATCATGGAGAAGAAAGTAGAAATAAAGAAGAGAGAAAGAAATAGAATAACACAAGAGTACAATATCAAGCAAGAAGAAGGATAAAGCCAAAGTGGCCTTGTATAAATATAATATTCAATAAGAAGGATAAATACAAAGTAGCCTTGTAGAAGTATAAGATTCAAGTAAGAGGATAAAACCAAAGTGGCCTTGTAAAAGTATAAGATTAAAGTGGAATGATAAAGCCAAATTGGCCTTGTATAAGGATAAATATAGAGGGATCATGAATAAGGATAAAGACCAAAATAGCTTTGGATAAAGTTAAAACAACGTTGTAGCAACATAAAGTCTATTCGAACTTGAAATAGCAATACAATATTGCTATATAATTTGAGAGAAAAGAATAGAAGCTAAAGCTATTGGAAAAACAATAAGATAATAACATGAAGAATAGTAAAAAAGGCCAATGTTGATAGCAGTGACCAAAATTGATGATATTGACAAATAGTGGCCAAATGATAGGGATTAATACATATGTTACCATATTAATATTATTTCTATATTAATATTTGGATAAGACTTGACAACAATTCAATATTATCCACAAGCTATGTTGTATTTGGCTATTAATAGCCCATTTTGAAATGCATTTGATAGTTCTTCTTCATCAAATAATTTGTGTGTGTGATTTGTGTTTCTTATCCGTATTAGTTTGGTATTAGATATCCTTGATCCTATATGGTTTTTCTTTTATTTCTACTTTTTGCATTAGGCACCATGTTACCAATCCCAAATCACACGCTATATGATATCTCTCAATAATGTAGAGAGATCGTTGTTGCACTTTAGTCAATCAGATATGCCATGCTAGCATAATAAATGGCATGTTATGAAGATGAAATTATTACTACAAAAATGGAAGAAGCTACTAAAAAAATATATATATATATATTGAAGATCATGAAGCAATAGCTAGAATCAAACCAAGGTTTATCGAAAAAAAGCCCATTGTCCTTCCACTGGACCACATTGCTATTATTGAAGAAAATGATCATTCTAAAAAATATGAGGATTTAATACCTCTTGAAGCTGACATTCTAGATGCTAATCTACTTGTTGGAAATATTGTTATTTTGTTTGATGCAACTCTAAAAATTATAGATTTGTTTGAGGACTCTCCTAATGAAGCCCATGAAGTTGAAGCTAACAAGATGTAAATTCTTGATCTATCTTACAATGAATCAGAAGAGGATCTTGTGGCTTCCATGCTACCTCAATTTATTCTCTATGGTCCATTGGATCTACACTCATGGTAACCTCTTTACGATCCTGTCTCCTTGATGATGTTGCCATCACTTGCCTTCATCGAAAACATTGACTATGACCCTTGATATTTCTACAACTCTTTCCTCCTCTCTAGTTTCTCTATTTTGTTCCTATTTTTTTATGGCCCTACTTTGTATGCTCCCCAACCAACACACACCCCACCATGGCCATCTTCCATAGTTTTCTTGTACATTTTTCTTGTGCAGTTTTCCTATTCAGTTTTCTTGTGCAGTTTTCCTATTCAATTTTCTTGTGCACTTTTCCTATGTAGTTTTCCTATTTCCTTTTCCTGTGCAATTTTCCCTCACAACATTTTCAGTGTATCTTTGTTCTTCTTCTCACCCACATTGTATTTTCATGTGCATACCTAAACTAGGTAAATATTCTCCTAGTTCCATGATATATTTTCCCCTCTACTGCCCCTATTTTTTGCAAAACCCTTACCCCCCAGTTGTATTTGAGGGATGAAAATACCTAGTTTCTACCTGATTTACCCATGCATCCTTGTTATTTCCATTATTCACCATGATATTTGTATTCTCCTTATGGTATTCTATCTGCAATGATAAAAAAATGCAATCCAAACAAAAAAACAAAAAAATAATTATGCATAAAAAAAAAGGTGTCTCTAGAGCGTTTATTTCCTGCTCCATATGTGATTTTTTCTCTACACCATGTATTATTCCATTTTTACCCCAAAAATGAATTATTTTTCTTTTCCCCACATGAATCGTACATTCTAAAATAAAAAAATAAAAAATAAACAATTAAAAATTACAATAAAATTTTAAAAAGATGGATTCCTTACAGCTAGATGAGATTTTCCTTCCCTTTTGCACGCATTGGAGCCCAATGCTCCTATGGTGGGGAGGAATTATAGGGATTAATACATATGTTGCCATATTAATATTATTTCTATATTAATATTTGGATAAGACTTGACAACAATTCAATCTTATCCACAAGCTATGTTGTATTTGGCTATTAATAGCCCATTTTGAAATGCATTCCATAGTTCTTCATCAAATAATTTGTGTGTGTGATTTGTGTTTTTTATCCATATAACCAACATTAAAGGTAGTGGGCCACATAAGCCCACATTTAGGACATTTATACTCCATTAAAGAACATATTAGGTGATCAATGAGGATCATATTTAGCCTTCAATGAAGGAAATGTTCATCCTATAGTTGAGAGCAAGAGATGTTTGGCCTCTCGCTAATAGTAGGAGATATTTGACCTCTACATATTATACCTCTATATAAGAATAGAAAATATTTGACCTCAAAATAATCTAAGAGACATTCAATATCCAACAAAGAACAATAAATTATAAGCCTCTAGCAAAGTCTAAAATTCATTCAGCCTCTGGCGAAGTGCAAAATTTATTTGGTCTTAGTGAAATTTAGTTTCCAACATAGAACATGAATCATTCGATATCTAGTAGATGTTTAACCTATATAAAATATCAAGATATGTAGTACAAAGTGTATTCAAGGAGAATAAAGGTTTTGGAGAAATAAGGAAAGGAAGAATAAAGGTATTCTAAGAGAGAAATGTGGAAGAAAAACATTCAATGAGAAGAGAAAGGCATTTGATGCATGCAATAGAGAGTGAATTCGAGGAGATAGGTATTCATTGCATATAGAGTGAAAGAGCACTTGTGGATAGGTAAATGTTGTAGGTAGACAATGGAAAGAATGAAGAGCAGTAGAAAGGTGACGTTGAAGGAATCATTTAGCATTAATAAAACATATGTGTTGGAAATCATTCAATACTAACATTAACATTCAATGTAGCAAAATCAATGCCAAAAAAATTAGATAACATTGTCCAATGTTAATTTCTATTTCCAAAACTCAATTAAGTTTTGGAAGGAAATATATGCTAAAGTATTTTTTGAAAAACCTTAGGAGTAATAAGGGTGAAGAATTAATAATTATTTTTTTGTATAAAAAATTAATTTAATGATGGAGCAATAAGGTTTGAATGAGCTTAATATTATTCAAGAGTTAAAAATTAGAAAATTAAAACATTGGAGTTAAAATATTTTTTAGGTTTTTTGAGTGGAGTTATTTTTAAAGCTTTTGAATTTTTTTAAGGACTGAAGTCCTAGTTTTAAGTAAATATTTTTAAAGATTTTAAAAATAGAGAAGTTTTGATTTAAAAGTTTCTAATGAAATTTTATTTATTGAAATTTTGCAAATTTAATATTTGGGAGTTAAAATATTTTCTACTTCAAAGATTACAAAATTTAAAATTTGCAAATTTCATGTTTGAGTTATTTTTTAATTTAGGAGTTATAAGGATTACTACTTCAAAGGGAATTAAAATGGAAGATATTATTATAAAACCTTTCAGTGAAGAATTATTAACATGTTTAAGCTTGATTCTCAAAATTTGATAGATGATACTCATAAAAAGAAGAGAATAACAAGATAACTAAATACTCTTAAGAGCTCAAAATTATATTTTATTTGTACTAAATCTCAAATTGATAGAATATAAAAAATAGGTTCTATCACAAAACCTATATCTACTCAAAATGTCATATATTATCAAACCTTGAAACTTATTTATATGGAAAATAGTAGCCTTGATTGTGCATAAATGGTTATATTGTTTTCTTAAGGAAACAAAAGAACTTGAAGCACTAACAAGGAAGCATACAATAAAGAAATTATTTTAAACCAAAATATGAACAACACCAATACATATATAAAGTACAAAAGCATAAGAACACCATAGAATGCACAAAATGAATAATATTGATTGATATTGGTAGATATTCAAGTTGTACAATGAATATACTCCAATATGGTGTTACAAATGCTTTGATACAAATATTACATATAATAGGATTTTGAAACCCTAGTTCAATGAACAACTAGTGTCTTTTGGCTCATCCTTGATCCAAAAAGAGTGCAGGTGGGCTTGTATATCCTTATGGGACCATCCTAGCTACAATAGCTTCCATAAAGATCATTCCTGCACCTGCAAATAGTAAAAAACATAAAATAATTAACAACACCTATGAGGGCTCCATTGTGTGTCCCTTTGAGCAATAAAACATGTAACCCTAAATGCTCTAAAATGGAACTATAAACAAAAATAAAATAATATAAAATAATGTAAATAATATTATACATTTTCAATGTTAATATATGCCCCTATATATTTTTTCAAGAGCTGTGCGAATGCCTAGAAGCATCCTAGGGCTTACAGACTGCAAATCTACTGTAGGAAACATCCAAAGGTGTTTGGTGATGGTTGTGAATGCCCATTAATATTCTAGAAATGTTCAAAAGTGTTCTACAAACTCTAGGTGGCATTCAAGGGTTGATTAAAGTGAGGTAGAACTAAATTTGGTTCACGATGGTTTGGCAGCAATGAAAATAGGATGGGTAATAGCGGCAGTGGAAGACGAAGATGATAGCAAAATGGCTAGGGAAATCTCAAGAATCTAAAATTTTCAAGAATTTTCACGGACCTTGATTCATAAAAATGAATCATATTTTATAATATTCCATTGAGCATGTTAGGTTTTTTATGACACAAAATGAGCGGTCGATATTGAAACATGAAGAAGGGTGGAGATTAATTTTGGACAAATGACATGGATTGAGATGGATGGATGGTTGATATTAAGTCATGGTGTATGGCTAGGATTTACTCATATAAATACATATATATTTATAAAATATATATAAATATAAATATAAAATATTAATATTTATGTATATATTAAATATATATATATATAATGGATGGTTGTCATTGGAGGATACAAATAGATGATAAGTGATTAGATTTTGGTGTCTACAAATACCCCTTTTTGTATCATGTTACATAAAACACATTGCAGTGCAAAAATACGAGACACCTGGTTTGGTATGATGAAGTAACTTTATTTCCTTGGAGCGCAAATATGATTTTGAATACAAATAATTTGCTAATGTAGATTACCATCTCAATTAGTGAATTAGTAAAAAATGAGTCTCATGAGCCAATTGACAGAATTATGGGTAATGATGCAAGTGAATGATGTAAGTGCAAATGTATGATGTAAATGTGGATGATATGAATGATGTAAATGTGGATGATATGAATGATGTAAATGTGGATGATATGAATGATGTAAATTGATGTCATTTTTGCCCCAATGAAGAAAAGGTTTTTTTGCAAGTGTATATGTAAGTGAATTTTATTTATGTCCCAAAAGAAAAAGGGATTTTTACCAAATGTATATGAATTATGAATTATGTAGATGATGTATCCTGATGTGTGATCTCAAAATAAAATTTAGTTACCCCAAGTTTGATGTGATTCCATGTTGTTGGAAAACATGCCAATTGGCATCATTCAAATGCAAAGTGATGAAAATGTAAAAGAAAAAGGAGTCAAATTGTGGTGGGCCATCTTGTGACTGTAGGATAATTTACTCAAATTGAACCAATCAAACTAAGATAGAAATTTCTCCATGATGACTTTCAATGTAAAAAAAATGATGAAAATGTGATTTTTTTCGTGTTTCAAGCCTCGTGAACAAGGCCATGAATGATAGCTTTTTAAGCAAGTTAACTTGAGCATAGTCTCACTTGAAAAATGAGTAACCCAAAATAATTTTGTGTTTAAACAAGAGGATGTTTAATTATGATGATCAAGTGTCCTTATGGTGATCTAAACATCTTACCAAATTACATGGAAAACCAATCGATGTAATCACCAAGTGGATATAATAGACCACTAGAATTGTAGGTGAATTTGGTAAAAATGTAAATGGAATGTCTGATGGATGAAATATATTTTTAGAATGAATATAGGATGATGCAAAATGTATTGATGATTGGATTACATGATTTTGTGAAGTTTTGCATTGTTTTGGAGCATTTTGAAAGCAATTTTGAGTCATTTTACAACTTTTGGGTCGCAAATAAAAGTTAACCACCTAAATAAATCTATGTTATCATAAAAGTGATTAAATTATTATGTGGATGGTTATAATGATTAATGTGGTTGTTATATGAAAATTCAGACCGTTTTGGGACGTTTTGAAGTTTGTAAGGCAATTTTGTAACTTTTGATCGTAAGCAAAAATTAAGTGCCCAAATCAATTTTTGGTTTCACAAAACATTATATGATGATGAAATAAATGTATGGATATAATGTGGAGTGATTTTGTGGAGGTAAGATATATTTCTAGAGCTTTTTGTCTTCCTACAAAATTTTAAATCCAAACACTAACTAGCATCTACATCATGCATAAACATTGGAAAGCGTTTGCCACTCTAAAAATATTGATGAGCATTTAAATGCACCATGTGAATGCCCATGGGTGTTTTAGTGAATCAAAAATATCTATAAATAGTCTATAGAGAAAAAATTAGATTCATTCTTACGTTCATAAGGTCTAGAAGCTACGTCTAAAAGAGAGTAAGAGAGTGAAGGAATGAGCTAGAGTGAAGTCCATGGCGATGGAGGATGCGAATGCGACAGTAGGAGTGGAGTTGCATGTGGCTGAGGTAAGTGCCCTTGGCACTCTTGTTTGGACTTGTGAAAAAAAACTTGAATTATGCAATGATTATGACATTAATGTACTTGTATTGTGCATGTTTTGTGCTACAATTGAGGATCATTAAGGCTCGACATTGGTTCTTATCACTCATATTAGGGATAATAAAGGCATTGCAATAGTAGCATTGGATGTGATCGAAGGATGTGCGGCTAGATGGGATAGCTTGGATTGATGTGGTGAGGGTAGATGAGGGATATATCTTTACCTTAGTGGAGAGATATGATCCAGATAGGGGGACCTTTTAGTTCCCTACTGGTGAGGCAACAGTGACACTCAAGGATGTATACCACATTCTCTAAGTTCCAGTGGAGGGGTTACATGTCAAGGTTGGACATGATAGGGAGCATGAGATAAGACAAATATTTGGAGATTGATGGAGAACTATGAGTGTGAGGGGTGGAGGGATTATGTACTTGGAGATGTATACCAAGAAGAATTTGGAGGTATTTCCCACCTTGGAGACCAAATCAAGTTCATTGGAGACCATGGTAAGATGCCACTAGGACTGGTGATAATAATTAGATATGGAGTGTTCGGTAGACTAGATGGGTGGTTGGGTGATAGAAGGTGAGGTGGAGCTAATTCAATTCCCATGGGTTCTATGGTAGTTTAGAATATGATAGGAAATTCTTGAGGCACCGATGCTATACAAAAACCATTAGGATGAGATGGGTCTACCTTGTGTAGAGGTATAGCAAGTGATCTATGAGAATGACAAGGAGATAGATATTCTTGATGTGGATTATGTAGGGACTACCATTGAGTATGAGGTATGGTAACTACATAACAACCATGAGTAACAATTTAGGTGATGGATGAGGGGAATGAAGATAATTATGAGGTAGATATCAAGGTGGAGGATGCAAATGGGGCTCCCATACATCGAAGACATCGATGATCTAGTAGTCGAGGGAGATAGGTGAGAGATGCAGTAAAGAAGCCTCCAAATATTGGAGGCGATGGTGGTGGTATGGATGATATGGAGAAGTTTTTAGAGATACCTATAGGTTGGAGTGAGGAGGAGTGGATGAGGCTCGATTAAATGGTGGTGGATCAAGATGCAAAGATAACTACTCTATATGTAGAGATAGTTCAATTATGAGTGGAGCTAGAGGTATGAATGGATACAAGTGGAGGTTAGGATGGGATCATGAGGCTCTAGGTAGATATAGCATAGAGGGACTATCATTAGAGGTAGGACATACTATGATTTTGATCTTGAGAGGGATACATCAAGGATTTGGAGGATCTATTGATGCAACACCACATTGGGCTATCAAATCGACCCCCTTCCTCCATATTTGGATCTGTTAGGTATAGTGAGTCTAGGTATAGTGGCTTTAGGTCTAGGGATCCTTCAGGATCATAGGGATCTTTCTATAGGTGTTATCTAGTTCTAATATGCACTTTTTGTATATGAGCCTTGGTGCTCCATTGTATATAGCCTTCAGGAATTCATTGTATATGCGATATATATATATATATATAGACATGGATTTTACTTTTGTGTGGATGCATGTGTATATGTGTGATGGATGATAATGCAATTATAATTTTTATGAATGCAAATGAATTAATGCTTTAATAATCATTCATAGTTTATATTTTTACTTGATCATGTATAATATTGTTGTTTAATTAGGGGCATCAAAATGGTTGCATGTGAAATGCAAGACTTATGTAATGATATGGATGTTAATATGGAAGACTGATATGGATGTTGATATGTAAAACTATTTTTTTTGTAGAGACTCAGATATAATAGTGATATCTAACAATCTCACTAAATGTTGTCTAATTTATCTAAGACCAAATGTGTGTGAAGTGAATTCATTTATCAAATCATAATTATGGTAATGAATCAAGGTAATCAAGAACCAAAGTCTATGCAAGTGAGTTCATTAAACCATATTGAGTAAATTGAGATGAAACCTGTCATGGAGGAGATCAAGAAGCTATTTTGTTCATATGTGTGGTCAGAGGTCTCTTCAAGAGAGACACATTTCCATGCATGATCATACTTCACTACTATTCAAGCACTGGAGGATAACACCATGAATGTGTATTGGTCCTAAAGTAAACTTGATAATTCCTAGAAAATATTTTCTTAGTGAAAATGTGTATTGGTCCTGAAGTAAACTTGATGTGTAATGGAGGTTTCTAGAAACACTAGGAGTGGTTGAGTGATAAAAAATATCTAGATATTATGGACATGTGGTTATAAAATGATAATTTAACTTTATGGAAAGGTGCAATGAAATGGATGATGATTTGAGGGTGCCCTTGATTAAGGCAACAAAACTATTTTGGACAAATTATTATCTAGACTAAATAAACGACCCCTAAAATATGAAATAAAATGTGTGAAGGTGGTTGTGAATGCAATGTATGAAATACAATTTTTGAAATGAAATGTGTGCAATGCAGTGCGTGAATGCAAGGTGTAAAATGTAATGTGTGAAATGCAATGTTGTTTTTGTGTAATAGCCATGTATATGTATATATATAAATTACATTAAGAATATAATTATCTCAAGTGGAAGATGTTAAGTGGTTCAAGCTCGTTGAATCCCTCTAGACTAGCAAGCCTATAAGTTCCTTTACCCACTTTTTGAGTGACAATGTATGGACCTAGCCAATTAGCCATGAATTTATCATGAAGATGCGATAATGCATTGATGTTTTTTGATTCTCATTAATAAAAAGATCTCCTACTTGGAATTCATGTAGATGAACTTTGGTGTTGTAAGTATGCTTTAGGCAGTCCTGAAGGTTGCTATTGCATATGCTAAAGAAACCTAGGTGATGATCCAATGCTATCAAAATAGCCTTGGAATTTCAAAGTTGGTCCTAGGTATTGGGAGATATATTCCCCTAAGACTTGATCCTTGGTAGATATATTGCCCTATCTGTGTTGTTTTTGGCCCCTAGGGTGGCGTTCCCTTTACTATATTTTTGGATGTTAGTATTTTGGTTTGTTATCAAGGATTTAATGCTTGTCTATTCTCTTCTAGATGAGTTGTTGTATTGTTCATTAGTTTTTTTTGGGTTGTGAGGCTTGCTAGTTTTATGAGGAACTTATTGATTTGTTCTTGGATGCCTAGTGCTCCATATTTTGTAATTAATATTTTTGGGTTCCTTTCAAAAAACCCCTTTATTAATACTATACAAAAAAAAAATTAGATATCTAAATAAAAAAATTAAAGAGCCAACCTTAATATAGAGGTTAGAGAAGCCTATGGTGAACTCCTTCAACCTTGTTGAAACTTGGATTTGGGATTACAACACTTAAAATAGAAGTCAGGTCAATTTAATGGATCAACATAGTTTTTGGTATACCTAAGGAGAAAAAACCCCAATTTTCTATTTTTTTCATTGATTTTTTTGTCTAAAAATGCATATCAAATATAAACTGATTGGCTCAAAATCAGAAAAAAATCAATAAGTTTGAGTCTAGAAGCAATTTTCTCATGAAAGCAAACATTCTAGCAGATTTTAGGAAATATCAAGATCTTGCGAAGAAGTGAGTGATTCACTCAACTTGGTAAGTAAATTAATAATTTTTCTCCTACTCTTATAGTAGGTTGAAATTAGAGTGATTTGTCAATTTTTTAAGATCTAAATTGAGTTTTTTTTTAATTTCATACTTTTTTTGTGCTTAGATTTTATAGGTACTATGTGCATGACAAATCTAACTTGAACTTCAAAAAACTATTGCTTTGCAATGGTTACTTTAAAAGTATTCAAGCAAGGAAAACAAAATTGAATATGATATTATATGTGAATATTCCATAAGTAGAAGCACCAAAACTTTGAGTTGGTTTTGCATGTCTAAGACAATAAGAAATTAATTCAATAATGTGAGTGATTCAATGGATAGAGGGTGAAATCCAACCAACATGAATCTAGGGAGAAATTCACTCAAAGCAATCCACACAAACAATTTTATTTTTCTATAAAAAAATTCTAGGTTTAGAAACATAAGCAAATAGTTCAATAAAGAAATTAAATTGCTTGACTTTCCAAGTGAATCTCAATTTTTCAATTTGCTAAAAAAACTATGTATAGTAAGTGAATTGCCCAAAATTGCTAGAAAATTGCTTTGATTTAGAAACAAATCATTCAAATTTATGGTTTACTAAAAAAATACATTTTGGAAGTGAACTGCCTAAAATTGCAAGTGAATCACTACAATTTGCAAAACAATTGCTCAAGTATGGAAACTTTTGAAATTTTTGAATTTTGAATGAATTTTTCATAGATTTTAATCCCATAACTTTGTCTACATAGGAATATGCACTAGAGGATTTAAAACAATGCTTTGCATTACAAACTTCATCAAAATAAAGTGAGTGATTCATTTCAAAAATGGAGGAATCATACAAGCTCTTCTCTTATGCTTGATATTTTTAGGATTTGAGTAGCATTATGGTGTTTTGACCATGGGGGAATTCTTAGATAGTAGAAAATATTTCATGTCATAAAAGTCCTCAAAAACCTTAATACATAGAGATTCCCCAAAGTCAATAATAATTTCTATAGAATTTTTAATATAATATACAATAACCTTCAAACTACAATTAGATTCACTAGTATCTATTCCTATTTATCCTCCATATCCACACCCTTTATATCCACCTCATAGTTATACAATGTATTCATCCTCAAAATTAGTATGGCCAAACTCCTCCTCAATAGAATAATCTAGGAGTGCCTCCTAGCCCACAAAGAAAATTTCCTAATTAGACCTACCAAGGACCACTAAATTTGGCGGTCTATTCTTTTATTATCTCAATAGCTATGAAAGCACTACCCACATTTTACGGGAATGGGGATAAGATGACAATATACCACCTCAATTAATTATCTATGATCATGTCAATTCATTGCATCTAAGAAGAGGAAATAATGGTATTCTTGTTGATCTACTCTCTTCATGATAAAATTACCCTCTAATACATGGTATTACCATATAATTCAATTTCTAGTTGGGTGTCAATAGTGTAACCATTTATGCATTGATTTCGTAACATGGAAAATGGTTATGCAATTTTGTTTTATTTAAGTTCAATACAAATACATAATTAGGGAGATATACATTATTTAAATACTATATTATTGAGAATATCAATATTAATCCCATAAACAATTAGGCCAAATAAATAATAGGCAATATATATTACATCAAATATTTGCAATCTAACTTAGCTTTTAAGGTTTGTAATATAATTATCCTACACTAGCTATAGCATTTGAGGAAGTATCTAGAGTAGAGGAGGTTCTCATTCAAGTAGGAAAGATACTCCCTAGTCCACTAATGGTCTATGAAACCCAATTTTACTAAAGCATGCCTATACCTAGCTCCATACATAATATTTCACCTATTTTTAATCCCCAACAAAACACTATTACTCATCCTTCTACATATCCATGTATCATTACTCATCCCGATAAAAATGTGTCATCTACTATAGCCTTTCGACCACAAGTTTCATCCCTCCCTACTCCATCTAACTAAAGCAACGAGTCCAACAATAACTGGTGTAATTACTAACAATAATATGGATATGGATTTATGGTGTCTTCCTTGTAATGATAAACATGATCCCATAGATTGAATTGGAGCCATAAATCCTTCTTAAACCATTTATTATAATAAAAATTCTAGGCACAATAGACCACCATCATAGGTAAAACTATCAACATAGTTAATATGGACATGTACCAACAACAATAGAATCCATCAATAGTCCCAATCCTTTCCAATATTAACAATATAGTCCTAGAAAATTTGAGTGATATATAAAGGTATGAGGTTTCATTATTTGAATGACACCACATACACTAATCAACAAGGGGTTGAAATTATATATGAGGGAAAAGCATCTAAATAGGTAATAGCTAATAAACAATTCAAAGTCAATAAGGGTACAATAGTCCTTAGAATTGTAAGGCCACCTTTGTACTTAAAGTATGGACTTATCAAAATATTATAAAAGAAAAAAAAGGATTAATAATATTGAGAATCAAGATACTTACTTAGATATTGAACCACTCTATAGAAGAATGTGAGGTGTTTACTTTTTTTCTAAGAAGGAAAAGAGTTAGTGATGGAAGAAAAAATCAAACAAATATATAAGTGGTTTAAGTTCTATTTTGAGGATATACTACCTACGGAGATAATAAGGGAAAATATAAAATTAGATTATCAAACTTTAGTTCCTCTCTAAAATGAATAATTTGAGCATACAAGGGTAACAAAAAAAGAAATTGAGCTAGAATATGAAGAATAATACAATACAAAGTCTGAAGGATTGGCATGTGAAATGTCTTTTTATAAAATAATTGTACTTTATCAAATAAGATATTTCATAAGGATACTATCAAGTTCTTGAGTTTCCATATGAGATTAAATTTTTTATCATACCTAAGATACCTAAAGATGTTGAAATACACTTTTCAATCCATGATGTCATCATGTGTGATCTTCATAAATAATCAAACAATGGTGAAATATTTACTCTCCTAGACTATGAGAATTTTGATTTAACTTTGGGGGAAGAGGATCCTATAGCAAAAGTGGAGGAGATATTGCAACTAGAATATGAGATATTTTTATTAAATTAGGAAATGATGCTAGAGGATGATGATGAAATAGAATAAAATGTTAAGCTAGAGTATGAGACATCCAATTTTTTCTTGGAGAAAGATATGGATAAGTATACATATAGTACCCTTGATATTGCACAAGTGGTCTTAACTAAGCCTACATTTTTTAATAAAAAAGCCTTGATCATAAAAATTTGTTACTTTCCTATAACCTTTTCCTAATTGCATGAAGCAAGTGATCCAGTTCAAATATCATCATTAAATTTAGTCATGGAATAATATGAAAGGTAGATAGGTTATCACAATTGTAGAAATAATAATACCCATCCATTATTCCCACCACCTTAGAAGTAAATGGAGGTACTGATTCTATAATTGTTGGCATAAAAATAAATATCAAGAGAGAATGGTAAAAAAAAAGGCTTTTTTTATTTCTTATATTATGACACCCACTCAAGGTTACAATCATTTTAGTGAAGAAAAGTCCTATATCCTAGAATTTTCCCATGAGGATTTGAATTAGAGAATTCCTCTTGGTAATTTTCCCTCATATACAAAGGTGTTGGAAACTTCTAAGTTGGAACCTTGGAATAAAAAATACGAGTAGCTATTTTATTAATCCAATGAATGAGACCACCTTTCACTCAAAGAGATAGTTTTTAGTTTTTCTAATTATACCTAAAAAAAAGGGAAAATAAATAAAAAAATCCCCATATTAAGTAGACAAAAATATTGTAATAGATACTTAGATCCTCATTTTTTTACATCGCTTACCTTTAATATTGGTTGAATATATTTCTAATATTAGTAGTTTCTTTCACAAAGTTGATAAGATGAAATATCAACCTAGAAATATTATGATAGCAAGGTAATTTCTAAGATACAAATTGTTTTAGTTTAAGTAGTATTTTACTTCTTTCTAACCCTAGATATGTAGAGTCTAATCCTTGTTAGCTATCTATTCTTAGGAATTAGTGTTAACATAATGTTTGGTTGAAATATCTTAGTACACAAGACCTCAGATGACTTAAGGAGAGTAACGATAAAAATATAAAAAAATGTAACGAAAAACCTTGAAGAGAAGATCTTTGGAAAGGAAAGTTTATAAATAAATAAGAAAAATGGTGGAAAAATGAAATTCGCTAAGCTAGTAATATAAATTTCTTCCATAATTTTTTCACAACTATATTCACTTCACTTTAACTCCCATTTATTCTACTTCCCTCTTCTTGTATCCCCACATTGTTAAATCCCCCTAATTTATTTTGTTTCACCCATCCAAAGTCATATAAATCACAACCTAAGTCTTAGGCTCACAAATAGTTTTTCCTATTCAAAATTTTGTTATTTCATTTGTCATCTCCACTCTAGTTTGTCATATCATCATTCATGTTGTCACCCATTATCCCATTTACCTTGTGCCCATCCTTTGGATCCCCACATTGTAAGTATAATTGTTTCACCCCATCTATCATCATTTCAATTTATTTCATCATTCATTATTGCTTAGTCAACACCATCATCCTTGTCATTGTATCAAATTAATATCCTTATATTTAAAGGTCTATTTTTCCACATAGTTATAATGATACTCTTTAATATCAAAGCATTTAAAGGTAATTCATACTATAGAGAAAATTGTGGCATTGATATTTGTTAGTTGTTCCCTCACCTAGAATAAAGGATCCATTGAGAGGAAAGATAAAGTGTAAATATTAGGATAAGAAATTAGGTTGATCAAGAAGACACCAATGAAAAGTTTTTTAGCATCTACTACACCTATGATCCACCAACTATAGATGATGAAAGGAAAGTAGGAGCTATTAGTCATAAAAGGTGTTCTAAATATAGATTATAAAATTTAAGATATTAGTTGTGGGACAAGATGAATCTCTTTTGGATCATGTGTATTAAGGTGCAAATCACATATATTCAAAAGTGCAATATATTTCCCTTCAAATACCATACTTGATTCAACTTACTATCCATAGGTAGCTCAGGTGAGATCCAAGAGTAACTGAATTTTTTTTAATAATTATGCAAAAGAATATTTGCAAACCATTTCTAGTTTGTCCATCCATACTTTAAATATTGCACCCATATTTTGAAATTATGGATAAATGCTAATTATGAAGATGCATAGATTTGTAAGGAGACATGTAGCAGGTCTAGGGGATTCCTAAGAAGCATTTGTTACAAAGTGAAACAATTGGTATGGAAAGACTCAAAGAAAGAGTGAATACATCTATACGCATATTTTGTCCAAAAATAAAACCAAAAGAGATGTCTGATATCTTTATATTTTAAAAAAAATGGCAAATAGTACTAGGCATACTAAGATTTAAAATCTTAGTACACAAGGGAATTTCTTTAAAGATAACACATGAAATTAAAGTTACTTGTTCATGCTCCAAAAAACTAACCCAAATTGTAGATAACCTATGGATTGAGATAAAGGGTAGTGAGTTCACGTACCAATATTAATTCAAATTATGAATCATAGGTATATGAGATAAAATAACTAATTTTGAAGAACACAAGCTTATACTGAGAGGGGGAGGGGTGAATAGTATAAGACCTCTTTTTACTTTTTCCTTTATACTTCAAAATAGTAAAGAAATATACCCAAAGCAATATCAAAGCAATGCACAATATCATCCACAAAGTGACACCAATTTTAATGTGGTTCACCCAGAATGGCTGGGCTATGTCCACAAAACTTTTCTCTAAAAGTTATATCAAAGTTCTATGGGAATCCTTCCCAATTACAATGTTTATGAGCCTCAGCCTAAAGGATATACCTTCCCCCAATCAGAATTTATGAGCCTCTACTCAAAGGAGATACCTTCCCCCAATCAGAATTTATGAGCCTCTACTCAAAGGAGATACCTTCCCCTTTGCTCTGGAAATGATCCCTTAGAAGATCAACTGCCTCTACCTCTTGCTAGAACATGGAACTCATTTCCACCGAAGACCTCTTATCGTCAATGCTTAGCCTAAGAGACCTTTGCCTTCTATGATCACATCCACAGCAGCTTAGCAACCTGTACCAAACATAGTCAATCGGTCTAGTACAAGTCTTCCTCTGTCTGTCAGATCTGTCCAACTCTTGAACAAATCAATCCTCTACATACAAGCCTTCTCAAAGACTTTCCAACTATCCTTAGGTTCTTCTCATAGAACCAATGCACCTCTGTCATCAAGTTATCTTATATAACTATCAAACTTAGCTCACAAGTCCTCTGCTAGGACCTGTCCAAATCTTCTCACAAGTCCCCATCGAAACCTGTCCAAAAACTACTCACAAGTCCCCACTGGAACCTGTCCAAAAACTCAGCAAGCTCACCAAGAAAAACTTTCTTAGTAGGAAATCACAAAGTGAAATCACAAACTCAACTCAATCTCAATCTCAAATCTAAAAACTCAACTCAATATCTGAAATGGATAGGATAGAATGTTTTTCTTTCAAGAACATGAAACCCCAACAATTGCCAACTATGCAAAGAATCACATAACAATGATACTCATGTTCTTTTCACCATCAATTAGTGTTTCAACAACAATGCTCATCAAACAAGGTTTAGTCAACCAACACCATTC
This sequence comes from Wollemia nobilis, assembly GCA_028583015.1. Lineage (NCBI taxonomy): Eukaryota > Viridiplantae > Streptophyta > Pinopsida > Araucariales > Araucariaceae > Wollemia > Wollemia nobilis. The sequence goes on from JAQPPZ010001821.1 coordinate 4,262,246, forward strand.
AACTCAACATCAACCTTGAAGCATTCAACCAATCATCACAAGAAAATGAAACAAGTAGAAATCCTTTTCCCTCCAAAGATATTTGAACAAAATAGCCACCAACACAATATCACCAAATGCAAAGAATAACTTGCTCAAATCAACTCAATGGAGTAAGCCCAATATCATGAATCAAGTAAAGCAATAACTTGATTAAACAACCTCTATGGAAGCAACTCAACCATCAAACTCAAAATAGCCAACCAAGGGTTCCACCAAATCAATGCAAGTAGCAAGACTCACAAACATAAACCCTAGTGCACAATGCTTCCACTACCTCAAACCAAAATTATGCATTCACCAAAACTCTCATCAAGGATAACAATGCATAAGAAGTCTTCAACAAACCAAAAAATAGGATTTACACCCAACCAAAGGAAACCTAGTTGAATACCTTTTCACTCCAACCTTATTTCAAAAAAAAACATACACCAATCATACTCATAAGGAAAATGTGCCCATACCTTTTTGGAGTAGAAGAAAATTGATCCTTAAAGATGTCACCACACACAACCCTCAAAATTCCAACCAAGTTAGGTTTAGAACCAAGATAAATGACCATATATAAAAAATTTCCTTAATACACCTTTTAGCTCCTCTTCTTTAAAAAAAACCACCAAAGAAGCCAAAAACACAACAACCAAAACTTACACCTTATATCTCCATTTTTAAATTTAGCATAGCAAAAGACTAATCTCAAAAATACAATAAAAGAAATATCCCCTTATTTCTCCTATGTCTTTTAAACAATGCTAAACAATGCCAAAAATCATATCAAGAAAATAATCACACCTTATAATGGCTGCCCTTGAAAAATCCGAAATTCACGACACAAAAACACGTTTTAATAAAAATGTGACTAATCCATGCACAGCTCCCTCCATGGGGATCAAAATGCAAACCTCCACCTACGCAAGGCCCAAACGCAGCCTTCGCTGCCACTATCCCACAAGGGGCTTACGAAGTCCAAGATGGACTTCCTTCCATATAAATGGTCAAGCTTTCCGAAAGCTTTTCAAACCACGAGCTCTCCTCTTTCGCAGCGTAAATAGAACATTCGATCGCAACCAAACCAATTAATTGCATTCCATTTTCCAAGTTCATTTAACCTTAGGAACCTTCTCATATTTATAGTCCATACGTGGACTTTAGAACACTCCGACTGCAAAGAAACGTAATTTTAAATTTAATCAAAATTTACTTTCTAAAGGGTTTAAAAACCCTTAAATAATTTTAATATATTAAAAATAATTTATCCCTTAATTAATTAAATAAATAATTAATTAAAACCTTGAAGGGTTTTAAATAATAATTAAATAAATAATAAAGAGAACCTCCATTGGTTTTAATAAAAACCATTTCCAATGGAATCTCTCCGGATTCTCTTAAAAATATTATCTTGGAATCTTCCACCTTTGAAGCCAACACATCCTCTTAAAATTAATGCCATTTCCTTTTGACATCAATGACAACTCATAGACAAGAAGCTAGGATATCAAACCCAAAATTGCCAACAATCTCCCCCTTTGTCATTGATGGCAAACCATGCTTCTCAACAACACAAAAACTCAACATAAACAACTCCCCATGTCTTGAGGCTCTCCCCCTTACTCATATCTCTCCCCATTTGTCATAAATGGCAAAGGGTCACCTTTGGGGCTCGGGACTAAGAATGATCCTCTTAGCTTAGTCCCTCCCCCACCTCCTGATGAGGTGATTAATTCTTGGGTGGGAGTAAAACTCCCATTAGGCACTGATCATCATCAGCTTCTATAACTTCCTTGTCGGGCCTTCTTTTGAACTCTTTTTCCATATTCCTGTTCCTGTCACTATTCTTGTTCTTGTTCTCATCCCTATTCTTGTCCATACCTTGATCCTTGGACCTGATCATGCCACTGTTCCTATTCCTGTATTCTAAAATTTTAGCTCTACACTGTCTGATTGTGTGATCTTCATTGTTGCACTTGAAACACTGGACGATGTTGTATCTCTAAGGTAAACCTGATCTTTGAATCCACTAGTTCTGACCAAACCTGTTCTGACCAAACCTGTTCTAGCCAAACCTATTCTGACCAAACCTGTTCTAACCAAACCTATTCTGGCCAAACCTGTTCCTATTATTTGCCTTGCAATAAACTACCTTATGCCCAAACTGTTGACAAGAGTAGCAATACCCTTGAAAGTAACTAGCACTTCTGAAACTATCATTACCTCCTTCACTTGAGCCATGCAATGTGAAGCCATGTGACCAAACCTGTGACAAGCAAAACATCTGCCATTAAACTTTCTTGTAAATGACCTTCTAGGTCCTGTAAATTTTTTTCTTCTCATTCTGAATTTTGTTTTCTGTTTCTGTGCATCTATCATTCAAGGACTCATGATCTGAAATACTTTCCTCATCAGAACTCTCTTCCTTTTGGAGTCTCTTACTAGACTCTCCAACTTGTTCCTTGTGTTACTTAACAAAACCAAGGCCTATTTTATCTGTTGTCTTTCTTTGACCTTTGATGAGTGACTTAACCTTTTTGGAGCTATCTTGAAACTTGTAAAGCTTATCCTTGTACTCTTTAGTTTCCTCTTTCAAAGAAGCCATTTTCTATTCTAACTCACTATACTCAAGAACCTTAGACTCTAACTCATCCTTGAGTTCTTGTGTCTTAGCTATAGAGAAGTCAAGACTTTCTATAAGATCATCTCTCTATACAACATTCATATAACTTATCCTTGAGTCTAGCATTCTTCTTTCTTTCCTTTTTTAAAGCACTAAGAGCACTAATAAGTTCACTTTTAGGATCCTTTATTTGATTGCTTTTTTGAATCATCAAAGCCTTTTTAAGATTTCTTATCACTAGAGGTGCTACCCTTTTCAAAAACCATACATGCATCTTCCTTATAGTTTTCTGAAGCATCCTCATACATACTAGAAACCAAATCATTATTTGTGCAATCATCCTCAAGGTGACCAAAATTTCCACATCTAAGACATTTCATGACAATGAATCTATGTTTTGATTCTTCCTCTTTTTTTGATATGAACAACATCTCATTTTCATTATCACTTGAAGAACTTTCACTATCACTACTAGAACACTTACTTTCTTTGTCTAGGTAGAAAATCTTCTTGTGCTTGTGAGAATACCTCTTTCCTTGATTGATGTGCTCATATTTGTTTTTCCTGTGATGCTTGTGCTTTTCAGAATCCTTGCTCTTAGAATCCTATTTATCTTCATCACTTTCATTCTTGGGAACAGTACAGTCAGTAGCATAATGACCAAACTTTACACAATTGAAAAATCTTATATTTTTCATACTTTTGTTCTTGCTAGAGAACTTGCCTTTCTTACTGTAATATGCCTCTTCATCACTAGAAGACTCATCACTATCTTGAAGCTGTTTACCCTTGGAATTCTTGGTAGCCTTGAAAGCTGCCTCTTTCTTGACATCAACCTTCACTTGAGTTCTCAACTCAAATGCTGCAAGTATACTATGGAGCTCATCCTTTTTCAAATTATCCAAATCTTTAGCTTCCTCAATAGCAGAAATATTTTCACTAAATCTATTAGGAAGAGATCTTAAAATCTTATCACAAACATCATTTTTAGCAAGCTAAAGACCTAAGTCTTTCATGGAGTTAATAACCTCATCCATACGAAGCATGTAGTCACTAATCTTATCATCATCATTCATATTGAGTTCAAACATACCTTTAAAGTGTCTCAACTTGGCCTTTCTAAAATTTGTATCACCTTCAACTGTTTCCACATTTCACTAGCTATCTTGCAGTGAATCACTTTGGTGAGATCTGCTTTCTGTAAGCCTTTTAGGATTGCATTCATTGCTTTTGAATTGTTGTGATGTAGGAGCCTTTCTTCTTTAGTATTAGGACCATGTTCAAGAATAGTGTACTCATCTTCAATCACTTCCCAAACCTCATTCCCAAGTGCCATTAGATGAACCTTCATCCTTGCACTCCAAAGACCAAATATGACCCATAAAGAATAGGTGTTGCATTACCACTTGAATGATCCATTGTGTTCTTTACAAGCTTTTCTTTCAAGCTGTTAAATTTTTTGAAGGCACCGGATTTGATACCAATTGAATAACACAAGCTTATACAGAGAGGGGGGGGTAAACAATATAAGACATCTTTTTACTTTTTCCTTTACACTTAAAAATAGTAAAGCAATATACCCAAAGCAATGTCAAAGCAATGCACAATATCATCCACAAAGTGACACTATTTTTAACGTGGTTCACCCAGAATGGCTAGGCTACGTCCACAAAACTTTTCTCTAAAAGTTATCTCAAAGTTATTTGGTAATCCTTACCAATTACAATGTTTATGAGCCTCGACCCAAAGGATATACCTTCCTCCAATAAGAATTTATGAGCCTCTACTCAAAGGAGATACCTTCCCCCAATCAAAATTTATGATCCTCTGCTCAAAGGAGATACCTTCCCCTTTGTTCTGGAAATGATCCCTTAGAATATCAACTGCCTCTACCTCTTGCGAGCACATGGAACTCCTTTCCATCAAAGACCTCCTATCCTCAATGCTTAGCATAAGATACCTCTACCTTCTATGATCACATCAACAGTAGCTTAGCAACCTGTACCAAACATAGTTAGTCGATCTAGTACAAGTCTTCCTCTATCTGTCATATATGTCCAACTCTTGAACAAATCAATCCTCTGTATACAAGCCTTCTCAAAGACTTGCCAACTATCCTCAAGTTCTTCTCATAGAACCAATGCACATCTGTCCTCAAGTTCTTTGATAGAACTATCAAACTCATCTCACAAGTCCTCTGCTATGACCTATCCAAATCTGCTCACAAGTCCCCACCGAAACCTGTCCAAAAACTGCTCACAAGTCCCCACTAGAACCTGTCCAAAAACTCAGCAAGCTCACCAAGAAAAACTTTCTTAATAGGAAATCACAAAGTGAATTGTTAGAGACCCAATGTGATTTGTCAAACTCATAGAAGTGAAGAACACAAGCTTATACTGAGAGGGGGGGTGAACAGTATAAGACCTCTTTTTACTTTTTCTTTTATACTTCAAAATAGTAAAGCAATATACCCAAAGCAATATCAAAACAATGCACAAAATCATCCACAAAGTGACACCAATTTTAACGTGGTTCACCCAGAAGGCCTGGGCTACGTCCACAAAACTTTTCTCTAAAAGTTATCTCAAAGTTCTTTGGGAAACCTTCCCAATTACAATGTTTATGAGCCTCGGCCCAAAGGAGACACCTTCCCCTGATCTGAATTTATGAGCCTCTGCTCAAAGGAGATACCTTCCCCTCTGTTGAATTTATGAGCCTCTGCTCAAAGGAGATACCTTCCCCTCTACTCTGGAAATGATCCCTCAGAAGATCAACTGCCTCTACCTCTTGCCAGCACGTGGAACTCCTTTCCACCGAAGACCTCCTGTCCTCAATGCTTAGCCTAAGAGACCTCTGCCTTCTATGATCACGTCCACAGCAGCTCAGCTACCTGTACCAAACACAGTCAATCGGTCTAGTACAAGTCTTCCTGTCAGATCTGTCCAACTCTATGAACAAATCAATCCTCTGCACACAAGCCTTCTCAAAGACTTGCCAAATCTGTCCTCAGGTTCTCTGATAGAACCAATGTACCTCTATCCTCAAGTTCTCTGATAGAACTATCAATCTCAGCTCACAAGTCCTCTGCTAGGACCTGTCCAAATCTGCTCACAAGTCCCCACCTGAACCTGTCCAAATCTGCTCACAAGTCCCCACTGGAACCTGTCCAAAACCTACTCACAAGTCCCCACTGGAACCTGTCCAAAACCTCAACAAGCTCACCAAAAAAAACTTGCTTAGCATGAACTCACAAAGAGAATTGTTAGAGACCCAATGTGATTCATAAACCTCATAGAAGCATAAAGAGAATTGTTAGAGACTCAATATGTTCTATACTTAACTCCAAATCTCAAATCTCATAGAAACATAAAGAGAATTGTTAGAGACCCAATATGTTCTATACTTAACTCCCAATCTCAAATCTCATAGAAACATAAAGAGAATTGTTAGAGACCCAATATGTTCTATACTTAACTTCCAATCTCAAATCTCAAATCTCATAGAACCATAAAGAGAATTGTTAGAGACTCAATATGATCTATACTTAACTCCTCAATCTCAACTCAATCTCAACTCAAACTCAATCTCAAAAGAATAAGATAGATGTAGTAGCTTTTCTCAAGAATATAAAACACAACCCAACAATTGCCAACCATGCAATATATCATATAACTATGATGCTTATATTCTTTTCACCAACAACTAGGGTTTCATCATCTCAATGCAAGTAGCAAGACTTATTAACATAAACCCTATTGCAAAAATGCTTCTTCTTCCTCAACCAGAATTATGCATTCACCCAAAGATTCAACAATAACTTTAATGCATAAACAATCTTCAATATCCAGAAAATAAGATTTACACCAATAATACCTAGTAGACAACCTTTTCACTCCAAACTCAATTTCAGAAAATATACCATAAACAACATACATGGAAGAAGTTGCCCATACCTTTACTTTGATGAAGAAGGAGAACTCAAAATCTGTCACAACACTAACTCTCAATTTGCCACCAATTAGAGTTAGCAACTATACAATATTACACAATATTAAAGATCCAAATATAACACCTTATTTCTCCAACTTAGTAAAAACCACCAAAGTACAATAACATACAAAATAACACCTCTTTACACCTTATTACTCCACATAAACATTAAACATTAAACATCAATGTCAAAACAAAAAGATACCTTAACCTTATACCTCCCGCGCATTCACGGCCACCATTCTATGCACACCGCGACCAAAAAGAAATCCCCAATGAAGAGAATCGAACTCAGCACCTCTGTCGTCTAGCGCTTTCGCTTAAACGCCACCGCCGTTGGGTCACAAGAGCCCAACGAAATAACAAACCGCTGCCCTCTCTTTTATCTTTCTTTGACGCCAAGATCCTGGAAAACGTAAACGTCTTCCACAAACCGCATGCAAACAAACCACTGTCGTCAAGCCAAAAGGTAAGGATACAGCCCAAGCTCAAAACCGAGATTGCCAAGCGCAGTCTCCACGACGCAGAACATGCACGATCTCAAAGACATCGACGGAGATCAAAAACACAGAGCGAGCTCAAACGAAGACACCAAGCGCTTTTCGAAGGATGTAGAGCAATGCAAGTCACAGACGCCAAGCGCAGATCGAACGAAACGGTGCAAAATCAAATCGTAGATGCCAAGCGTAATTCGAACGAAATGGCATAAAGCAAATCGAGAAGCCAAGCGCAAATCAAAAAAATAGAGAACCACAAATCGTAGATGTCCAAATAATAATCGGTGGTGCTAACTTTTGAAAACCATGCCCACTTATATAGCAATTTATCCATCACTGATTGACGTCGGCGCTCCTCCAACGATGGCAATAAATCGGCGACGCTTAAGGGTTGAAAGACCCTTTAATAATAATTAAAATAATAATAATTATTATTTTATTAATAATAAATTAAACTTGGACCTTTGACAAAGGTATGAGTTAATTTAATTATTAATAATACACATGGACCTTTGCATTAAGTTAAGCTTGGTTTTAATAAAAACCCTTAATGAGTCCAAATGGTTTTAAGAAAAACCTTTAGCCTTGTCACCATGGTTTTAATAAAAACCCTTTAACATAATGAAGCTTCTCAAGATATTCTTGACATCACACTCTTTTGAAATCAACACAAAAATGCCTTTTGACATCAATGACAACTTATACATTTTAGCAAAGGCAATGTACCCAAAGTACCCAAAATTGCCAACAATCTCCCCCTTTGTCATTGATGGCAAACCTTTACTGACAACACTTCGCAAGAGCAAAAACTGAAACCAACTATGCTAACAACTGAGAATCTTCCTTTGAAGTTTTGCTCCCCCTGACTTGAAGCTTTCCTCTTCACTATGAAGCTCTCCCCCTTACTCATATCTCTCCCCCTTTGTCATCAATGGCAAAGGGCCACCTTTGGGGCTCGGGACTAAGAATTAACCTCTTAGCTTAGTCCCTCCCCCACCTCCTGATGAGGTGATTAATTCTAGGGTGGGAGTAAAACTCCCATTAGGCACTGATCATCATCAGCGTCTATAACTTCCTTGTCGGGCCTTCTCTTGAACTCTTTGTCCATATTCTTGTTCCTATCACTGTTCTTGTTCTTGTTCTCATCCCTATTCTTATCCATGCCTTGATCCTTGGACCTGATCATGCCACTGTTCCTATTCCTGTATTCCAGAATTTCAGCTCTACACTGTCTGACTGTGTGACCTTCATTGTTGCACTTATAACAAGTAACAATGTTATTTCTTTTAGGCATACCTGTTCTTTGAATCCACCAATTTTGACCAAACCTATTCTGACCAAACCTGTTCTGACCAAACCTATTCTAACCAAACCTATTCTGACCAAACCTGTTTTGATCAAACTTGTTCCTGATATTTGCCTTGCAATAAACTGCCTTATGCCCAAACTGTTGACAAGAGTAGCAATACCCTTGAAAGAAATTACCACCTCTAAAACTGTCATTTACCTTCTTCACTTGAGCCATGCAATGTGAAGCCATGTGACCAAACCTGTGACAAGCAAAACATCTGCCTTGAAACTTTCCTTTATTTGACCTCTTAGGTCCTAAAAACTTCTTCTTCTTCTCATTCTGAATTCTATTTTCTGTTTCTGTGCATCTATCATTCAAGGACTCATGATCTGAAATACTTTCCTCATTAGAACTCTCTTCCTTTTGGAGTCTCTTACTAGACTCTCCAACTTGTTCCTTGTGAGTCTTAACAAAACCAAGACCTGTTTTATCTGTTGTCTTTCTTTGACCTTTGATGAGAGACTTAACCTTTTTGGAGCTATCTTGAAACCTGTGAAGCTTATCCTTGTACCCTTTAGTTTCCTCTTTCAAAGAAGCCATTTTCTGTTCTAACTCACTATACTCAAGAACCTTAGACTCTAACTCATCCTTGAGTTCTTGTGTCTTAGCTATAGAGAAATCAAGATTTTCAATAAGATCATCTCTCTCCATACAACATTCATCTAACTTATCCTTGAGTCTAGCATTCTTCTTTCTTTCCTTTTTCAAAGCACTAAGAGCACTAATAAGTTCACCTTTGAGATCTACTTCACCTTCCTCTATATGTTTGCTATTAGAATCATCAAAGCCTTTTTCGGATTTCTTATCACTAGAGGTGCTACCCTTTTCAAAAACCATACATGCATCTTCCTTATAGTTTTCTGAAGCATCCTCATACATACTAGAAATCAAATCATTATTTGTGCAATCATCCTCAAGGTGACCAAAATTTCCACATCTAAGACATTTCATGATAATGAATCTATGTTTTGGTTCTTCCTCTTTTTCGGATATGAACAACATCTCATTTTCATTATCACTTGAAGAACTTTCACTATCACTACTAGAACACTTACTTGCTTTGTCTAGGTAGAAACTCTTCTTGTGTTTGTGAGAATACCTCTTTCCTTGATTGTTGTGCTCATCTTTGTTTTTCCTATGATGCTTGTGCTTTTCAGAATCCTTGCTCTTACAGTCTGTTTATCTTCATCACTTTCATCCTTGGCAATAGTATAGTCAGTAGCATAATGACCAAATTTTCCACAATTAAAACATCTTACATTTTTCATATTTTTGTGTTTTCTAGAGAACTTGCCTTTCTTGCTGTAATATGCCTCTTCATCACTAGAAGACTCATCACTCTCTTGAAGTTGTTTACCTTTGGATTTCTTGGTAGCCTTGAAAGCTGCCTCTTTCTTGACATCAACCTTCACTTGAGTTCTTAACTCAAATGCTGCAAGTATACTATGGAGCTCATCCTTTTTCAATTTATCCAAATCTTTAGCTTCCTCAATAGCAGAAATATTTTCACTAAATCTATTAGGAAGAGATCTTAAAATCTTATCACAAACATCATTTTCAGCAAGCTCAAGACCTAAGTCTTTCATGGAGTTAACAACCTCATCCATACGAAGCATGTAGTCACTAATATTTTCATCATCATTCATCTTGAGTTGTTCAAACATACCTTTGAAGTGTCTCAACTTGGCCTTTCAGACATTTGTATCACCTGTATGAACCACCTTCAATCGATTCCACATTTCACTAGTCGTCTTGCGGTGAATCACTTTGGTGAGATCTCGCTTTCTATAAGCCTTTCGAATTGCATTCATTGCTTTTGAATTGTTGTGATGTAGGAGCCTTTCTTCTTTAGTATTAGGACCAAGTTCAGGAATAGTGTACTCATCTTCAATCACTTCCCAAACCTCATTCCCAAGTGCCATTAGATGAACCTTCATCCTTGCACTCCAAAGACCAAAATCTGACCCATCAAGAATAGGTGCTTGCATTGCCACTTGAATGATCCATTGTGTTCTTTACTAGCTTTTCCTTCAAGCTGTTAAACTTTACGAAGGCACCCGCTCTCGATACCAATTGAAGAACACAAGCTTATACCGAGAGGGGGGTGAACAAGTATAAGACCTCTTTTTACTTTTTCCTTTATACTTCAAAATAGTAAAGCAATATACCCAAAGCAATATCAAAACAATGCACAAAATCATCCACAAAGTGACACCAATTTTAACGTGGTTCACCCAGAAAGGCCTGGGCTACGTCCACAAAAATTTTCTCTAAAAGTTATCTCAAAGTTCTTTGGGAAACCTTCCCAATTACAATGTTTATGAGCCTCGGCCCAAAGGAGACACCTTCCCTTGATCTGAATTTATGAGCCTCTGCTCAAAGGAGATACCTTCCCTTTTGCTGAATTTATGAGCCTCTGCTCAAAGGAGATACCTTCCCCTCTGCTCTAGAAATGATCCCTCAGAAGATCAATTGCCTCTACCTCTTGCCAGCACGTGGAACTCCTTTCCACCGAAGACCTCCTGTCCTCAATGCTTAGCCTAAGAGACCTCTGCCTTCTATGATCACGTCCACAGTAGCTCAACTACCTGTACCAAACATAGTCAGTCGGTCTAGTACAAGTCTTCCTCTGTCTATCAGATCTGTCCAACTCTATGAACAAATCAATCCTCTGCACACAAGCCTTCTCAAAGACTTGCCAAATCTGTCCTCAGGTTCTCTGATAGAACCAATGTACCTCTGTCCTCAAGTTCTCTGATAGAACTATCAATCTCAGCTCACAAGTCCTCTGCTAGGACCTGTCCAAATCTGCTCACAAGTCCCCACCGAACCTGTCCAAATCTGCTCACAAGTCCCCACTGAACCTGTCCAAAACCTCTCACAAGTCCCCACTGGAATCTATCCAAAACCTCACAAGCTCACCAAGAAAAACTTGCTTAGCATGAACTCACAAAGAGAATTGTTAGAGACCCAATGTGATTCATAAACCTCATAGAAGCATAAAGAGAATTGTTAGAGACTCAATATGTTCTATACTTAACTCCAAATCTCAAATCTCATAGAAACATAAAGAGAATTGTTAGAGACCCAATATGTTCTATACTTAACTCCCAATCTCAAATCTCATAGAAACATAAAGAGAATTGTTAGAGACCCAATATGTTCTATACTTAACTCCCAATCTCAAACTCAAATCTCATAGAACCATAAAGAGAATTGTTAGAGACTCAATATGATCTATACTTAACTCCCAATATCAATCTCAACTCAATCTCAACTCAAACTCAATCTCAAAAGAATAAGATAGATGTAGTAGCTTTTCTCAAGAATATAAAACACAACCCAACAATTGCCAACCATGCAATATATCATATAACTATGATGCTTATATTCTTTTCACCAACAACTAGGGTTTCATCATCTCAATGCAAGTAGCAAGACTTATTAACATAAACCCTATTGCAAAAATGCTTCTTCTTCCTCAACCAGAATTATGCATTCACCCAAAGATTCAACAATAACTTTAATGCATAAACAATCTTCAATATCCAGAAAATAAGATTTACACCAATAATACCTAGTAGACAACCTTTTCACTCCAAACTCAATTTCAGAAAATATACCATAAACAACATACATGGAAGAAGTTGCCCATACCTTTACTTTGATGAAGAAGGAGAACTCAAAATCTGTCACAACACTAACTCTCAATTTGCCACCAATTAGAGTTAGCAACTATACAATATTACACAATATTAAAGATCCAAATATAACACCTTATTTCTCCAACTTAGTAAAAACCACCAAAGTACAATAACATACAAAATAACACCTCTTTACACCTTATTACTCCACATAAACATTAAACATTAAACATCAATGTCAAAACAAAAAGATACCTTAACCTTATACCTCCCGCGCATTCACGGCCACCATTCTATGCACACCGTGACCAAAAAGAAATCCCCAACGAAGAGAATCGAACTCAGCACCTCTGTCGTCTAGCGCTTTCGCTTAAACGCCACCGTCGTTGGGTCACAAGAGCCCAACGAAATAACAAACCGCTGCCCTCTCTTTTATCTTTCTTTGATGCCAAGATCCTGGAAAACGTAAACGTCTTCCACAAACCGCATGCAAACAAACCACTGCCGTCAAGCCAAAAGGTAAGGATACAGCCCAAGCTCAAAATCGAGATTGCCAAGCGCAGTCTCCATGACGCAGAACATGCACGATCTCAAAGACGTCGACGGAGATCGAAAACACAGAGCGAGCTCAAACGAAGACACCAAGCGCTTTTCGAAGGATGTAGAGCAATGCAAGTCACAGACGCCAAGCGCAGATCGAACGAAATGGTGCAAAATCAAATCGTAGATGCCAAGCGTAATTCGAACGAAATGACGTAAAGCAAATCGAGAAGCCAAGCGCAAATCAAAAAAATAGAGAACCACAAATCGTAGATGTCCAAATAATAATCGGTGGTGCTCACTTTTGAAAACCATGCCCACTTATATAGCAATTTATCCATCATTGATTGACGTCGGCGCTCCTCCAACGATGGCAATAAATCGGCGACGCTTAAGGGTTGAAAGACCCTTTAATAATAATTAAAATAATAATTATTATTATTTTATTAATAATAAATTAAACTTGGACCTTTGACAAAGGTATGAGTTAATTTAATTATTAATAATACACATGGACCTTTGCATTAAGTTAAGCTTGGTTTTAATAAAAACCCTTAATGAGTCCAAATGGTTTTAAGAAAAACCTTTAGCCTTGTCACCATGGTTTTAATAAAAACCCTTTAACATAATGAAGCTTCTCAAGATATTCTTGACATCACACTCTTTTGAAATCAACACAAAAATGCCTTTTGACATCAATGACAACTTATACATTTTAGCAAAGGCAATGTACCCAAAGTACCCAAAATTGCCAACAATCTCCCCCTTTGTCATTGATGGCAAACCTTTACTGACAACACTTCTCAAGAGCAAAAACTGAAACCAACTGAAACCAACTGTGCTAACAACTGAGAATCTTCCTTTGAAGTTTTGCTCCCCCTGACTTGAAGCTTTCCTCTTCACTATGAAGCTCTCCCCCTTACTCATATCTCTCCCCCTTTGTCATCAATGGCAAAGGGCCACCTTTGGGGCTCGGGACTAAGAATTAACCTCTTAGCTTAGTCCCTCCCCCACCTCCTGATGAGGTGATTAATTCTGGGGTGGGAGTAAAACTCCCATTAGGCACTGATCATCATCAGCGTCTATAACTTCCTTGTCGGGCCTTCTCTTGAACTCTTTGTCCATATTCCTGTTCCTGTCACTGTTCTTGTTCTTGTTCTCATCCCTATTCTTATCCATGCCTTGATCCTTGGACCTGATCATGCCACTGTTCCTATTCCTGTATTCCAGAATTTCAGCTCTACACTGTCTGACTGTGTGACCTTCATTGTTGCACTTATAACAAGTAACAATGTTATTTCTTTTAGGCATACCTGTTCTTTGAATCCACCAGTTTTGACCAAACCTGTTCTGACCAAACCTGTTTTGACCAAACCTTTCTGACCAAACCTGTTCTGACCAAACCTGTTTTGATCAAACCTGTTCCTGATATTTGCCTTGCAATAAACTGCCTTATGCCCAAACTGTTGACAAGAGTAGCAATACCCTTGAAAGAAATTACCACCTCTGAAACTGTCATTTACCTTCTTCACTTGAGCCATGCAATGTGAAGCCATGTGACCAAACCTGTGACAAGCAAAACATCTGCCTTGAAACTTTCCTTTATTTGACCTCTTAGGTCCTGAAAACTTCTTCTTCTTCTCATTCTGAATTCTATTTTCTATTTCTGTGCATCTATCATTCAAGGACTCATGATCTGAAATACTTTCCTCATTAGAACTCTCTTCCTTTTGGAGTCTCTTACTAGACTCTCCAACTTGTTCCTTGTGAGTCTTAACAAAACCAAGACCTATTTTATCTGTTGTCTTTCTTTGACCTTTGATGAGAGACTTAACCTTTTTGGAGCTATCTTGAAACCTGTGAAGCTTATCCTTGTACCCTTTAGTTTCCTCTTTCAAAGAAGCCATTTTCTGTTCTAACTCACTATACTCAAGAACCTTAGACTCTAACTCATCCTTGAGTTCTTGTGTCTTAGCTATAGAGAAATCAAGATTTTCAATAAGATCATCTCTCTCCATACAACATTCATCTAACTTATCCTTGAGTCTAGCATTCTTCTTTCTTTCCTTTTTCAAAGCACTAAGAGCACTAATAAGTTCACCTTTGAGATCTACTTCACCTTCCTCTATATGTTTGCTATTAGAATCATCAAAGCCTTTTTCGGATTTCTTATCACTAGAGGTGCTACCCTTTTCAAAAACCATACATGCATCTTCCTTATAGTTTTCTGAAGCATCCTCATACATACTAGAAATCAAATCATTATTTGTGCAATCATCCTCAAGGTGACCAAAATTTCCACATCTAAGACATTTCATGATAATGAATCTATGTTTTGGTTCTTCCTCTTTTTCGGATATGAACAACATCTCATTTTCATTATCACTTGAAGAACTTTCACTATCACTACTAGAACACTTACTTGCTTTGTCTAGGTAGAAACTCTTCTTGTGTTTGTGAGAATACCTCTTTCCTTGATTGTTGTGCTCATATTTGTTTTTCCTATGATGCTTGTGCTTTTAGAATCCTTGCTCTTACAGTCTTGTTTATCTTCATCACTTTCATCCTTGGCAACAGTACAGTCAGTAGCATAATGACCAAATTTTCCACAATTAAAACATCTTACATTTTTCATATTTTTGTGTTTTCTAGAGAACTTGCCTTTCTTGCTGTAATATGCCTCTTCATCACTAGAAGACTCATCACTCTCTTGAAGTTGTTTACCTTTGGATTTCTTGGTAGCCTTGAAAGCTGCCTCTTTCTTGACATCAACCTTCACTTGAGTTCTTAACTCAAATGCTGCAAGTATACTATGGAGCTCATCCTTTTTCAATTTATCCAAATCTTTAGCTTCCTCAATAGCAGAAATATTTTCACTAAATCTATTAGGAAGAGATCTTAAAATCTTATCACAAACATCATTTTCAGCAAGCTCAAGACCTAAGTCTTTCATGGAGTTAACAACCTCATCCATACGAAGCATGTAGTCACTAATATTTTCATCATCATTCATCTTGAGTTGTTCAAACATACCTTTGAAGTGTCTCAACTTGGCCTTTCTGACATTTGTATCACCTGTATGAACCACCTTCAACTGATTCCACATTTCACTAGTTGTCTTGCAGTGAATCACTTTGGTGAGATCTGCTTTCTGTAAGCCTTTCAGAATTGCATTCATTGCTTTTGAATTGCTGTGATGTAGGAGCCTTTCTTCTTTAGTATTAGGACCAAGTTCAAGAATAGTGTACTCATCTTCAATCACTTCCCAAACCTCATTCCCAAGTGCCATTAGATGAACCTTCATCCTTGCACTCCAAAGACCAAAATCTGACCCATCAAGAATAGGTGTTGCATTGCCACTTGAATGATCCATTGTGTTCTTTACTAGCTTTTCCTTCAAGCTATTAAACTTTACGAAGGCACCCGCTCTGATACCAATTGAAGAACACAAGCTTATACTTGAGAGGGGGGTGAACAGTATAAGACCTCTTTTTACTTTTTCCTTTATACTTCAAAATAGTAAAGCAATATACCCAAAGCAATATCAAAACAATGCACAAAATCATCCACAAAGTGACAC
Organism: Wollemia nobilis; assembly: GCA_028583015.1. Taxonomy (NCBI): domain Eukaryota; kingdom Viridiplantae; phylum Streptophyta; class Pinopsida; order Araucariales; family Araucariaceae; genus Wollemia; species Wollemia nobilis. The sequence continues at coordinate 4,278,498 of JAQPPZ010001821.1, forward strand.
CAATTTTAACGTGGTTCACCCAGAAGGCCTAGGCTACGTCCACAAAACTTTTCTCTAAAAGTTATCTCAAAGTTCTTTGGGAAACCTTCCCAATTACAATGTTTATGAGCCTCGGCCCAAAGGAGACACCTTCCCCGATCTAAATTTATGAGCCTCTGCTCAAAGGAGATACTCTTCCCTATTCTAATTTATGAGCCTCTGCTCAAAGGAGATACCTTCCCCTCTGCTCTGGAAATGATCCCTCAGAAGATCAACTGCCTCTACCTCTTGCCAGCACGTGGAACTCCTTTCCACCGAAGACCTCCTGTCCTCAATGCTTAGCCTAAGAGACCTCTGCCTTCTATGATCACGTCCACAATAGCTCAGCTACCTGTACCAAACATAGTCAGTCGGTCTAGTACAAGTCTTCCTCTGTCTGTCAGATCTATCCAACTCTATGAACAAATCAATCCTCTACACACAAGCCTTCTCAAAGACTTGCCAAATCTATCCTCAGGTTCTCTGATAGAACCAATGTACCTCTGTCCTCAAGTTCTCTGATAGAACTATCAATCTCAGCTCACAAGTCCTCTGCTAGGACCTGTCCAAATCTGCTCACAAGTCCCCACCTGAACCTGTCCAAATCTGCTCACAAGTCCCCACCGGAACCTGTCCAAAACCTGCTCACAAGTCCCCACTGGAACCTGTCCAAAACCTCAGCAAGCTCACCAAGAAAAACTTGCTTAGCATGAACTCACAAAGAGAATTGTTAGAGACCCAATGTGATTCATAAACCTCATAGAAGCATAAAGAGAATTGTTAGAGACTCAATATGTTCTATACTTAACTCCAAATCTCAAATCTCATAGAAACATAAAGAGAATTGTTAGAGACCCAATATGTTCTATACTTAACTCCCAATCTCAAATCTCATAGAAACATAAAGAGAATTGTTAGAGACCCAATATGTTCTATACTTAACTTCCAATCTCAAATCTCAAATCTCATAGAACCATAAAGAGAATTGTTAGAGACTCAATATGATCTATACTTAACTCCCAATATCAATCTCAACTCAATCTCAACTCAAACTCAATCTCAAAAGAATAAGATAGATGTAGTAGCTTTTCTCAAGAATATAAAACACAACCCAACAATTGCCAACCATGCAATATATCATATAACTATGATGCTTATATTCTTTTCACCAACAACTAGGGTTTCATCATCTCAATGCAAGTAGCAAGACTTATTAACATAAACCCTATTGCAAAAATGCTTCTTCTTCCTCAACCAGAATTATGCATTCACCCAAAGATTCAACAATAACTTTAATGCATAAACAATCTTCAATATCCAGAAAATAAGATTTATACCAATAATACCTAGTAGACAACCTTTTCACTCCAAACTCAATTTCAGAAAATATACCATAAACAACATACATGGAAGAAGTTGCCCATACCTTTACTTTGATGAAGAAGGAGAACTCAAAATCTGTCACAACACTAACTCTCAATTTGCCACCAATTAGAGTTAGCAACTATACAATATTACACAATATTAAAGATCCAAATATAACACCTTATTTCTCCAACTTAGTAAAAACCACCAAAGTACAATAACATACAAAATAACACCTCTTTACACCTTATTACTCCACATAAACATTAAACATTAAACATCAATGTCAAAACAAAAAGATACCTTAACCTTATACCTCCCGCGCATTCACGGCCACCATTCTATGCACACCGCGACCAAAAAGAAATCCCCAACGAAGAGAATCGAACTCAGCACCTCTGTCATCTAGCGCTTTCGCTTAAACGCCACCGTCGTTGGGTCACAAGAGCCCAACGAAATAACAAACCGCTGCCCTCTCTTTTATCTTTCTTTGATGCCAAGATCCTAGAAAACGTAAACGTCTTCCACAAACCGCATGCAAACAAACCACTGCCATCAAGCCAAAAGGTAAGGATACAGCCCAAGCTCAAAACCGAGATTGCCAAGCATAGTCTCCATGACACAGAACATGCACGATCTCAAAGACGTCGACGGAGATCAAAAACACAGAGCGAGCTCAAACGAAGACACCAAGCGCTTTTCGAAGGATGTAGAGCAATGCAAGTCACAGACGCCAAGCGCAGATCGAACGAAATGGTGCAAAATCAAATCGTAGATGCCAAGCGTAATTCGAACGAAATGACGTAAAGCAAATCGAGAAGCCAAGCGCAAATCAAAAAAATAGAGAACCACAAATCGTAGATGTCCAAATAATAATCGGTGGTGCTCACTTTTGAAAACCATGCCCACTTATATAGCAATTTATCCATCATTGATTGACGTCGGCGCTCCTCCAACGATGGCAATAAATCGGCGACGCTTAAGGGTTGAAAGACCCTTTAATAATAATTAAAATAATAATTATTATTATTTTATTAATAATAAATTAAACTTGGACCTTTGACAAAGGTATGAGTTAATTTAATTATTAATAATACACATGGACCTTTGCATTAAGTTAAGCTTGGTTTTAATAAAAACCCTTAATGAGTCCAAATGGTTTTAAGAAAAACCTTTAGCCTTGTCACCATGGTTTTAATAAAAACCCTTTAACATAATGAAGCTTCTCAAGATATTCTTGACATCACACTCTTTTGAAATCAACACAAAAATGCCTTTTGACATCAATGACAACTTATACATTTTAGCAAAGGCAATGTACCCAAAGTACCCAAAATTGCCAACAAGAAGCATAAAGAGAATTGTTAGAGACTCAAAATGTTCTATACTAAAATCCCAATCTCAAAACTCAACTCAAATCAACTCAGCTCAATCTCAATCTCAAATCTAAAAACTCAACTCAATATCTGAAATGGATAGGATAGAATGTTTTTCTTTCAAGAACATGAAACCCTAACAATTGCCAACTATGCAAAGAATCACATAACAATGATACTCATGTTATTTTCACCATCAATTAGGGTTTCAACAACAATGCTCATAAAACAAGGTTTAGTCAACCAACACCATTCAACTCAACATCAACCTTGAAGCATTCAACCAATCATCACAAGAAAAGGAAACAAGTAGAAATCTTTTTCCCTCCAAAGATATTTGAACAAAACAACCACCAAAACAATATCACCAAATGCAAAGAATAACTTGCTCAAATCAACTCAATGGAGTAAGCCCAATATCATGAATCAACTAAAGCAATAACTTGATTAAAAAACCTCTATGGAAGCAACTCAACCATCAAACTCAAAATAGCCAACCAAGGGTTCCACAAACTCAATGCAAGTAGCAAGACTCACAAACATAAACCCTAGTGCACAATGCTTCCACTACCTCAAACTAGAATTATGCATTCACCAAAACTCTCATCAAGGATAAAAATGCATAAGAAGTCTTCAACAAACTAGAAAATAGGATTTACACCCAACCAAAGGAAACCTAGTTGAATACCTTTTCACTCCAACCTTATTTAAAAAAAAAAGCATACACCAATCATACTCATAAGGAAAATGTGCCCATATCTTTTTGGAGTAGAAGAAAATTGATCCTTAAAGCTGTCACCACACACAACCCTCAAACTTCCAACCAAGTTAGGGTTAGAACCAAGATAAATGAGCATATATAAAAACTTTCCTTAATACACCTTTTTGCTCCTCTTCTTTAAAAACAACCACCAAAGAAGCCAAAAACACAACAACCGAAACTTACACCTTATATCTTCATTTTTAAATTTAGCATAGTAAAAGACTAATCTCAAAAATACAACCAAAGAAATATTCCCTTATTTCTCCTATGTCTTTTAAACAATGCTAAACAATGCCAAAAATCATATCAAGAAAATAATCACACCTTATAATGGCTGCCCTTGAAGAATCCGAAATTCGTGGCACAAAAACATGTTTTAATAAAAACGTGACTAATCCATGCATAGCTCCCTCCGCAGGGATTGAAATGCAGACCTCCACCTACGCAAGGCCCAAACGTAGCCTTCACTTCCACTAGCCCACAAGGGGCTTACGAAGTCCAAGACAGACTTCCTTCCATATAAATGTTTAAGCTTTCTGAAATCTTTTCAAACCACGAGCTCTCCTCTTTCGTAGCGTAAATAGAACATTCGATCACAGCCAAACCAATTAATTGCCTTCCATTTTCCAAGTTCGTTTAACCTTAGGAACCTTCTCATATTTATAGTCCATATGTGGACTTTAGAACACATCGGCTGCAAAGAAACGTAATTTCAAATTTAATCGAAATTTGCTTTCTAAAGGGTTTAAAAACCCTTAAATAATTTTAATAAATTAAAAATAATTTCTCCCTTAATTAATTAAATAATTAATTAATTAAAACCTTGAAGGGTTTTAAATAATAATTAAATGAATAATAAAGAGAACCTCCATTGGTTTTAATAAAAACCATTTCCAATGGAATCTCTCCGGATTCTCTTAAAAAGATTCTCTTGGAATCTTCCACATTTGAAGCCAACACATCCTCTTAACATTAACGCCATTTCCTTTTGACATCAATGACAACTCATAGACAAGAAGCTAGGATCTCAAACCCAAAATTGCCAACAAATTTTTATTCAATAATTATACACAAGAATATACACAAACCATTTTTATCCTATCCACACAGGTTTCATAGAATACACTCCTATTTTATATAGAATTTGGAAAGAAATGTTATAAATTTTATGGAGAGTTTCTCTATCATAATTGTATAATTAGAACGTAGATCCACAATCCTTCTAAGTCTTACAGTAATTAATGTGAGTAAACTATATCTTTTAGTAGGTCCCTATTTTAAAGAACTTGAGTATGTAACTACAAGATATTAACAAAGGATGCTCTATGGAAATTCAATATTTGACAACACAATAAACACAATGAATTGATAGGAATATTATCCCTAAAAATACTCCCTTTCAACTACATCAATAGTTTGATAGCTTTCTAAGCTTTTCAAATGCTTTGCCACAAAAGAGCCTAAAATTTTAATGGGCACAAGTGTAACCAAATGGGATGAAAAGTCTATCCTTTTCCATGCTTTTCACCCATATGGATATTTTTAGGCAACATAGTTCCTTAGGATTATTTTATAGGTCTCATCCCATTTGATATCTCTAACAATTCATTTAGAATTTAATATCATGCCTTGTTTATAAAATTTCAATAGGCATAACCCACTAGAATGACACATAATACAATAATGCTCCCAAGCCACTATTTTTGAATCCTTTTTCCTCATAAGACCCTTTATTATCTTGGATTATTATTTTTTTCATTTGAGTGTTTCATACATTATTAATTATTATTTTATGTATAAGTACACATGCATGTTAAATATAGTATTTTTGGATCCCATCTAGTCAAATATTTGAATCCATATTAAAAACGAAGATAATTCTAGAAGTCTTAACAAATACCAATTTCTTTCACTGCTTAAGATTATCAACCATAAGATTTTGTATAAAGAAAGGTAAAGATTATTTGTAAGTAGCCTTTTATTTTTTGGTCAAAATTGTAAATTATATGAATTCAATAGTATGTCAAAACTTTAAATAATGCAGGTCCCAATATAGACTCCGTTGAACCATCTAGTAAAATTTTGGATGTGTATGAGCATTCTTCAAAGTTAGAAGCCATCTCAGATTCAATTGGAATAAGTCAAGAAATAGGGAAAAAAAAATTGAAGATGGATTCTAATCAAAAAGTAGGTCGCAAGACCAATCAATATCATATGGTAAAATAAGGTGAAAATATTGTAGAGGAAGGTAAGATTAATGCCCTTCCCAACTTTTTTAGCCCTGGTATTAATGAATATCATCACTTGGAATATTAGAGGACTCAAAGGGAGTCTTTCAAAACAAAATGAAATTAGAAGAATGATTCAGATAAATCATCCACATCTTGTTTTCCTTCAAGAAACAAAGATGTCAAAGGAGGATATGGACTTAATTGCCAGTAAAATTTGGCCAGCTGGAAAAGTGGTTTCCCTCAGTTCCCAAGGGACTTCGGGTGGCATTGCTTGTCTTTGGGACCCAAAAGAGGTAGTTATTCACCATATTATTGGCAGTTGGGGTTTGTTGGCTATAGCTATTCAAAGTAGACATTCCAACCAGATTATGCTCTGCATTACTGTTTATGCTCTAACTTATTTAGAGGAAAAAATAAGACAATGGAAGTATATTACTCATATTATCTCTCATTTTCCTAATGCTTAGATCTTGATCGAAGGAGATTTCAATACCATATTCTCTATGGATGAGAAAATGGGGGATATAGAAATTTGGACAAAAGCACTGACCTCATGAGCGAATATATTGCAAACCTCCATCTTGTGGATATCCAACCAGATAATGGTCTTATGACTTGGTCTAACAGAAGGCAAGGCTTAGCTTGTATAATGGAGAGATTTGATAGGTTTTTGCTCTCTAAAAATTTCTTAATCCATGGTCAAATTCCTAAAGTGAAGACTCTTAATAATGTTGGTTCGGATCATTGGTCAGTCATGGTGGAAATGTGGAAAACCAATGTGAGTTTCTCTCCTTTTTATTTTCAATTAATGTGGCTTAGAGATATTTCCTTCAGACCTCATGTGCAACAATGGTGGAAGGAAGGTAAACCTAGGCATGGGACTAAGATGTTCAGTTTTGCAAAAATACTATAATACATTAAATCCAAAATCAAGACTTTGAACTGGAAAGAGTTTGGGGATGTTCATAAAAAAAACATGAAGTTATTGTTCATATTGAAAATTTGAATAAGAAAATCCATTTAGACGGCCTCACAGAGAAGAGAAGTGCAGATGAAATTAAACTCACAACTCAGTTAGAGGAATAGGAAAAATGAGAAGAAATATTATGGAAGCAAAAATCTAGAATTCAATGGCTCAAATAAGGAGATCGAAACACAAATTTCTTCCACAAATCTCTTCTAGCTTGAATATCTCACAAATTTATTTCTTCCTTAAAATCGGATTCTAGAGATGTTGTTTATACTTGAGATGGCATGAACTCTATTGTTGTTGATTACTTTTCTAATATTTTTGCTGCTACTCCTCTTGACTCAGCTTCTCAACATAATTTTCTTCAAGCAATCCCTTATCTTATCAATTTTGAGAACTCTATTTTGACTGCTCCTATTACTATCAATGAGCTTCAACAAGTAGTTTTTAAAATGCAAAAAGGGAAAACCCCAGGTCTTGATGGTTTTCCTATTGAGTTCTACCAAGAGTTCTAGGATATCCTTCATGTTGATTTATTAGAGGTGGTGGAAGAAGCCAAGAAAACCAAATAAATTTTTAAGGTTATCAATAAAACTTATATTACTCTTGTTACAAAAGCTCAAGAGGTTGATCATATCTCAACTTTTAGACCTATTGCTTTATGTAATGTTCTTCTCAAAATAATTACTAAAATAATGGCAGAAAGGTTGAAGCCTATTTTGCATAAGATTATTTCCCCAGATCAATGTGGTTATTTGGAAGGACGTCAAATAATATATGAGATAGTTCTTTCTCAAGAAGCCATCCATTCCATGGATATGCAAAATTCTCCTTTCATGTTCATTCAGTTAGACTTATCCAAAGCTTATGACAGAGTGGATTGGCACTTCCTTATCAAAGTTTTGAGGAAATTTGTTTTCTCTAAGGATTGGATGGATTGTATTATGGGATGTATCTCTTTAGTTTCCCACTTAGTTCCTATCATTTGCATACCTTCTCAATCTTTCCCAACTTCCAGAGGTATTAGGCAAGGTGACCTTCTATACCCTTATTTATTCATCATTCTTGTTGAATGCTTGGGTAGGACTATAACCAAAAAGAGAGAAAACAAAATCCTTGAGGGAGTTACCATTTCTCATGGAGCTAGACCTATCTCTCATATTAAATTTGTGTATGACTCTTGAATAACACAAGCTTATATTTAGAGGGGGGGGTTAACAATATAAGACCTATTTTTACTTTTTTCTTTATACTTCAAAACAGTAAAGCAATATACCCAAAGCAATAGCACAATATCATCCATAAAGTGACACCAATTTTAACGTGGTTCACCCAAAATGGCTAGGCTACGTCCACAAAACTTTTCTCTAAAAGTTATCTCAAAGTTCTTTGGGAATCCTTCCCAATTACAATGTTTATGAGCCTCGACCCAAAGGAGATACCTTCCCCCAATCAGAATTTATGAGCATCTACTCAAAGGAGATACCTTCCCCTCTGCTCTGGAAATGATCCCTCAAAAGATCAACTGCCTCTACCTCTTGCCAGCATGTGGAACTCCTTTCCATCGAAGACCTCCTGTCCTCAATGCTTAGCCTAAGAGGCCTCTGCCTTCTATGATAATGTCCATAGCAGCTCAGCAACCTGTACCAAACATAGTTAGTCGGTCTAGTACAATTCTTCCTCTGTCTATCAGATCTGTCCAATGCTTGAACAAATCAATCCTCTACACACAAGCCTTCTCAAAGACTTGCCAAATCTGTCCTTAGGTTCTTCTCAAAGAACCAGTGCACTTATGTCCTTAAGTTCTCTGATAGAACTATCAAACTCAGCTCACAAGTCCTCTGCTAGGACCTATCCAAATCTCCTCACAAGTCCCCACCGAAACCTATCCAAAACTTCTCACAAGTCCCCACCGAAACCTGTCCAAAACTCAGCAAGCTCACCAAGAAAAAGAACTTTCTTGGTAGGAAATCACAAGGTGAATTGTTAGAGACCCAATGTGATTTGTTAAACTCATAGAAGCATAAAGAGAATTGTTAAAGACTCAATATGTTCTATACTCAACTCCCAATCTCAAAACTCAACTCAAATCAACTCAGCTCAAACTCAATCTCAAATTTGAAAACTCAACTCAATATCTAAAATGGATAGGATTGAATGCTTTATTTCAAGAACATGAAACCCTAACAATTGCCAACTATGCAAGGAATCACATAAAAATGATACTCATGTTATTTTCACCATCAATTAGGGCTTCAACAACAATGCTTAGCAAACAAGGTTCAATCAATACCATTCAACTCAAAACAAAACCTTGAAGCATTTCAAAATCAACATCAGAAAAAGAAACAAATAGAAATCCTTTTCTCTCCAATATTGTTTGAACAAAAAGCATCCACCAACTCAAATCACAATAGCACAAAACAAATTTTCAAATCATCAACAAAGGAGTAAGACCAACACTTTAACCAAGTAAAGAATAGCTTGATTATTACCAATTTAATGAAAGCAAATGTCAATCTCAAAGCTGCCCACTTAAGGTTTCACAACTTCACACAAGAAGCAATTCTTAAAACATCATGCTTTCATTTCCATAATCAACCAAAAGCACTCTCAACATTACAAGAAAAAATTATCCCTTATACACCTTATTTCTCCCTTATAGTCTTATCAAAAATAAAATTAATTTATCATAAGAATGCAATAAGATATTTCAAACAACACCTTCAAAAGAATCTTTTATCAAAATAAAACAAGCTTTAAACTCCTTATAACTCCTAAGCTATTTTTCCCTCTAATAAACTTCCTCCATCCGCAAAATACACTTAGCAAAAATTAATTTCAAAAATACCTTGGCCAACATAAAAAATCGTGCTATGGAGAAATTGCGCATGAATTCTAACACCACTCTCTACGTCCACTTCACAATGAAAAACCCTTTCGCGTTATTCGAACATGAAACCTCCCATTCGAGTAGCACGCCAACAGGCTAGCTGCTACTGGTGCACCAAAGGAACCTGGTGAGGTTTAAACCTCATGCTGTTAGCCTTGTTACTTCTGTGCCAGGGATTAAATAAAACAATAGTGCCTCCCTTTATTCTGACGTGAACATGAAGACGAAAAACTTATGGTGGATTTACAAAAAAATATGAGTACAAAAAAATGAATAGCATATTCACGAAAAAAGTGAAGACACAGTCGAACAGCAGGTTTACGAAAACGACGAAGACACAATCGGAGAATAAATCCAAATAGCAGATCACAAAATCACAGCGAGAAACTCTTTTCAAAATGTGGATGGGATGATTCTTGATTTTCATCGAGGGAGATTTATATGCATTTTTACCATAAGCTCTTGACGTCGACGAGGAGTTTAACATGTCGACGGAGGTCTTGGCTAGCACCCACAATCTTAAAACATAGCGCCCATATAGTTAAGACATTTGCGCCATGGGTTAGGAGAACCCATTGCAAACAATATTTTAATATTTATTTAAAAATAATTAAAGGTAACCTTAACAAGGTTTTTAATTATTTAAATAAATACTTCCTCCTGGACCCAAATGCATTAAACTAATGCATCCACCTGTAATCTTTAAACTTGCCAACTTGGGGTTTACAAAAGACCTTTGAAATCGTCATGTCGTAACCTTCATCAAAACAAATTATTTGACATCAAATCAAATTCCTTCAAGAGCTTCTTGACATCAATGACAACATATACCCTTGAGCAAAGGCAATGTACCCAAAGTACCCAAAATTGCCAACAATCTCCCCCTTTTTCATTGATGGCAAACCTTTATTGAAAACACTTCTCAAGAGCCAAAACTGAAACCAATTGTGCTAACAACTGACCAACTGTGCCCACAACTAAGAATATTCCTTTGAAGTTTTACTCCCCCTGACTTGAAGCTCTCCTCTTCAATTTGAAGCTCTCCCCCTTACTCATATCTCTCCCCCTTGTCATCAATGGTAAAGGGTCACCTTTGGGGCTCGGGACTAAGAATGAGCCTCTTAGCTTAGTCCCTCCCCCACCTCCTAATGAGGTGATTAATTTTGGGGTGGGAGTAAAACTCCCATTAGGCACTGATCATCATCAATGTCTATAACTTCCTTGTCGGGCCTTCTCTTGAACTCTTTGTCCATATTCCTGTTCTTGTCACTGTTCTTGTTCTTGTTCTCATCCCTGTTCTTGTCCATGCCTTGATCCTTGGACCTGATCATGCCACTGTTCCTGTTCCTATATTCTGGAATTTCAGCTCTACACTGTCTTATTATGTGACCTTCATTGTTGCACTTGAAACACTTGATGATGTTGTTTCTCTGAGGTAAACCTGATCTTTGATTCCACATGTTCTGACCAAACCTGTTATAACCAAACCTATTTTGGCCAAACCTATTCTAACCAAACTTGTTCTGACGAAACCTGTTCTGACCAAACCTGTTCTGGCCAAACCTGTTCTGACAAAACCTATTCTGACCAAACCTGTTTTGATCAAACCTGTTCATGTTATTTACCTTGCAATAGACTGCCTTATGCCCAAACTATTTACAAGAGTAGCAATACCCTTGAAAGTAACTAGCACTTCTGAAACTGTCATTTACCTTCTTCACTTGAGCCATGCAATGTGAAGCCATGTGACCAAACCTATGATAAGCAAAACATCTACCTTGAAACTTTCCTTTATTTGACCTCTTAGGTTCTGAAAACTTCTTCTTCTCATTCTGAATTCTGTTTTCTATTTTTGTGCATCTATTATTCAAGGAATCCTTTTCTGAAATACTTTCCTCATTAGAACTCTCTTCCTTTTGGAGTCTCTTATTAGACTCTCCAACTTGTTCCTTGTGTGGCTTAACAAAACCAAGGCCTGTTTTATCCGTTGTCTTTCTTTGACCTTTGATGAGTGACTTAACCTTTTTGGAGCTATCTTGAAACCTATAAAGCTTATCCTTGTACTCTTTAGTTTCCTCTTTCAAAGAAGCCATTTTCTGTTCTAACTCACTATACTCAAGAACCTTAGAATCTAACTCATCCTTGAATTCTTGTGTCTTAGCTATAGAGAAGTCAAGACTTTCTATAAGATCATCTCTCTCCATACAACATTCATCTAACTTATCCTGGAGTCTAGCATTATTCTTTCTTTCCTTTTTCAAAGCACTAAGAGCACTAATAATTTCATCTTCAAGATCTACTTCACCTTCCTCTATATCTTCCTCTATTTGTTTGCTTTTTGAATCATCAAAGCCTTTTTCAGATTTCTTATCACTAGAGGTGCTACCCTTTTCAAAAACCATACATGCATCTTCCTTATAGTTTTCTAAAGCATCCTCATACATACTAGAAACCAAATCATTATTTGTGCAATCATCCTCAAGGTGACCAAAATTTCCACATCTAAGACATTTCATGATAATGAATCTATGTTTCGGTTCTTCCTCTTTTTTTGATATGAACATCTCATTTTCATTATCACTTGAAGAACTTTCACTATCACTACTAGAACACTTACTTGATTTGTCTAGGTAGAAACTCTTCTTGTGCTTGTGAGAATACCTCTTTCCTTGATTGTTGTGCTCATCTTTGTTCTTCCTGTGATGCTTGTGCTTTTCGGAATCCTTGCTCTTAGAATCCTGTTTATCTTCATAACTTTCATTCTTGGGAACAATACAGTCAGTAGCATAATGACCAAACTTTCCACAATTGAAACATCTTATATTTTTCATACTTTTGTGCTTTCTAGAGAACTTGCATTTCTTGCTGTAATATGCCTCTTCATCACTAGAAGAATCATCACTATCTTGAAGCTGTTTAACCTTGGATTTCTTGGTAGCCTTAAAAGCTGCCTCTTTCTTAACATCAACCTTCACTTGAGTTCTCAACTCAAATGCTGCAAGTATACTATGGATCTCATACTTTTTCAACTTATCCAAATATTTAGCTTCCTCAATCGCAAAAATATTTTCACTAAATCTATTAGGAAGAGATCTTAAAATCTTATCACAAACATCATTTTTAGCAAGCTCAAGACCTAAGTCTTTCATGGAGTTAACAACCTCATCCATATGAAGCATGTCTTCACTAATATTTTCATCATCATTCATATTGAGCTATTCAAACATACCTTTGAAGTGTCTCAACTTGGTCTTTTTGACATTTGTATCACCTGTATGAACCACCTTCAACTGTTTCCACATTTCACTAGTTGTCTTGCAGTGAATCACTTTGGTGAGATCTGCTTTTTGTAAGCCTTTCAGGATTGCATTCATTGCTTTTGAATTGCTATGATGTAGGAGCATTTCTTCTTTAGTATTAGGACCATGTTCAGGAATAGTGTACTCATATTCAATCACTTCCCAAACCTCATTCCCAAGTGCCATTAGATGAACCTTCATCCTTGCACTCCAAAGATCAAAATCTAACCCATCAAGAATAGGTGCTGCATTGCCACTTGAATGATCCATTGTGTTCTTTACTAGCTTTTCCTTCAAGCTATTAAACTTTTCGAAGGCACCCGCTTTGATACCAATTGAAGAAAACAATCTTATACTAAGAGGGGGGTGAAAAGTATATGACCTCTTTTTACTTTTTCCTTTATACTTCAAAATAGTAAAACAATATACCCAAAGCAATATCAAAGCAATGCACAATATCATCCACAAAGAGACACCAATTTTAATGTGGTTCACCCAAAATGGCTGGGCTATGTCCATAAAACTTTTCTCTAAAAGTTATCTCAAAGTTCTTTGGGAATCCTTCCCAATTACAATGTTTATGAGCCTCAGCCCAAATGAGATACCTTCCCCCAATCAGAATTTATGAGCCTCTACTCAAAGGAGATACCTTCCCATCTACTCTAGAAATGATCCCTTAGAAGATCAACTGCCTCTACCTCTTGCCAGCACATGGAACTCCTTTCCACCGAAGACCTCCTATCCTCAATGCTTAGCCTAAGAGACCTTTGCCTTCTATGATCACGTCCACAACAGCTCAAAAACCTATACCAAACATAGTCAGTCGGTCTAGTACAAGTCTTCCTTTGTCTATCAGATCTGTCCAATGCTTGAACAAATCAATCCTCTACACACAAGCCTTCTAAAAGATTTGCCAAATCTATCCTCAGGTTCTTCTTAAAGAACTAGTGCAATTTTTTCCTTAAGTTCTCTGATAGAACTATCAAACTCAGCTCACAATTCCTCTGCTAGGACCTGTCCAAATCTGCTCACAAGTCCCCATCGGAACCTGTCCAAAACTGCTCACAAGTCCCCACCGAAACCTATCCAAAACTTAGCAAGCTCACCAAGAAAAAAAACTTTCTTAGTAGAAAATCACAAGGTAAATTGTTAGAGACCCAATGTGATTTGTCAAACTCATAGAAGCATAAAGAGAATTGTTAGAGACTCAATATGTTCTATACTCAACTCCCAATCTCAAAACTCAACTCAAATAAACTTAGCTCAAACTCAATCTCAAATCTGAAAACTCAACTCAATATCTAAAATGGATAGGATAGAATGCTTTCTTTCAAGAACATGAAACCCCAACAATTGCAAACTATGCAAAGAATCACATAACAATGATACTCATGTTCTTTTCACCATCAATTAGGGCTTCAACAACAATGCTCATCAAACAAGGTTCAATCAACACCATTCAACTCAAAACACAACCTTGAAGCATTTCACAATCAACATCAGAAAAGGAAATAAGTAGAACTCCTTTTCTCTCCAATATTGTTTGAACAAAAAGCATCCACCAACTCAAATCACAATAGCACAAAACAAATTTTCAAATCATCAACAAAGGAGTAAGCCCAACACTTTAACCAAGTAAAGAATAGCTTGATTATTACCAATTTAATGAAAGCAAATGTCAATCTCAAAGCTGCCCACTTAAGGTTTCACAACTTCACACAAGAAGCAATTTTAACCTTAAAAAATCATGCTTTCATTTCCATAATCAACCAAAAGCACTCTCAACATTACAAGAAAAATTTATCCCTCCCTTATAGTCTTATCAAAAATAAAATTAATTTCTCATAAGAATGCAATAAGATATTTCAAACAACACCTTCAAAAGAATATTTTATCAAAATAAAACAAGCTTTAAACTCCTTATAACTCCTAAGCTGTTTTTCCCTCTAATAAAATTCCTCCATCGGCAAAATACACTTAGCAAAAATTAATTTCGAAAATACCTTGGCCAACATCAAAAATTGCGCTATGGAGAAATTGCACATGAATCCTAACACCACCTGCTGTGTCCACTTCACAATGAAAAACCCTTTCGCGTTATTCGAACGTGGAACCTCCCGTTTGGGTAGCACGCCAATAGCCTAGCCGCTATCAGTGCACCAAAGGCACCCGATGAGGTTTAAACCTCATGTTGTTAGCCTTGTTCCTTCTACACCAGGGATTAAATAAAACAACAGTGCCTCCCTTTCTTCTGACATGAACACGAAGATGAAAACCTTACGGTGGATTTATGACAAATGACGAGTACAAAAAAATGAACAACAGATTTACGAAAATGGCGAAGACATAGTCGAACAGCAGGTTTACGAAAATGGTGAAGACACAATTGGAGAAGAAATTTGAACAACAAATCACAAAATCACAGCAAGCAACTCTTTTCAAAATGTAGATGGGATGATTCTTGATTTTCATCGAGGGAGATTTATATGCATTTTTACCATAAGCTCTTGATGTCGATGAGGAGTTTAACACATTGGCGGAGGTCTGGGCTAGCGCCCACAATCTTAAAACATAGTGCCCACATAGTTAAGACATTTGCGCCATGGGTTAGGAGAACCCATTGCAAACAATAATTTAATATTTATTTAAAAATAATTAAAGAGAACCTTAACAAGGTTTTTAATTATTTAAATAAATACTTCCTCATGGACCCAAATGCATTAAACTAATGCATCCACCTGTAATATTTAAACCTGCCAACTTGGGGTTTACAAAAGACCTTTGCCGTAACCTTCATCAAAACAAATTATTTGACATCAAATCAAATTCCTTCAAGACCTTCTTGACATCAATGACAACTTATACACTTGAGCAAAGACAATGTACCCAAAGTACCCAAAATTTCCAACAACTCTACTATTTTAGGTAAAGCTACAGTTAAGGAAACTTCTAATATTAAGTAAATCATTAGCTATTTTTCTAAGGCTACTGGGCAGTTGATCAATGAAGACAAATCTAAAGTTATTTTCTTTCACTGCTCTTCTAGACAGGAATCCATGATCTTGGATAAATTAATATATAAGAAGACCTCTCTTCCAATCACTTATTTAGGTATTCCCATAAATATTCAAAGGCAAAAAAATAAAGATTAGAATTGGTTGATCGACAAAGTCAAGAAGAAAAATGGAAAGTGGACCAACAAGTGGCTTTCTTCTAGGGGTAGAATCACCTTGGTAAAATCAGTCCTTCAAGCTATTCCTATTTATGTTTCTTTCGTTTTGAATATCCCAAAGGATTTTCTTCGAGAATTGGATCAAATCAGTCATTGTTTCCTTTGGATTGGTACTAAGGAGAAAATAAAATGGGCCTTGGTGAAATAGGATACTTTATGTCTTCCTAAGAGTGAAGGGGGGTTAGGATTCCGGTTTTCAATTAATAACAAAAAATCTTTAGTTGCTAAATTATATTGGAGGATGTTGCATAACCCCAATGCTCTTTGGGCCAATAATATCCATGGTAAATATGCTGAGAACAAAAGTATTGAAGACCTTGTTCGCTATCAAATTCCTACCAAAGGTTTTCCCATTTTAGTAGTTCTTAAGACTGGTGAGGATTTGATAAAGAAAAAATTATTTTGGATCATTCATAATGGTCAACATGCAATTTTTTGGACGATTCTTGGGATGGTCACAAGCCTTTGATAACTCAGTTTCTCGATTTGAGGCTTTGGATGGAGGAGCTTCACCGAGCTAATTGGATAAAGGTGGTTAATTACTATCGGTACCATACTAGTAATTCAAATGTTGGTAGATATTGGATCCCTATTGAGGATTGGCCTATTAAAATCCCAGAAATGCAAAGACAAGATATCCAAGGCATCCTTCATATGAGATCCCTCTCTTGGTCCCATGAAAAAGATTGTTTTGGATGTAACAACACTACTAAGGGTGAGTATTCAGTTGCTCAAGGTTATTTGACCTTATGCCATAATAATCCCAACCATTCTTCTGACATATTTTCTCGATTGTGGGATCAAAAGCTTTGGCCTAAGGTGAGGTTCTTTAATTGGCTTTTATTGCATCGTAGGGTGCTTACTGGTGAGCAACTTATGAAGTGTGGTTTTCATGGCCATTTTAGATGTGAAATGTGTGAAGAGAATGTAGAAAATATCAACCATATTTTTATTGAGTGTACTTTAGCCTCTGAGTTATGGAGGAGAATGGAAACTTTACTTGGCTTAGAATGGTCCAATTTTTTTACTTTTGAACAGCTTTGGAGGGATTGGCCTAATCAAGAGGGTGTTGATCATTTTATTAGGCAGTTAGTTTGGATGGGTTCTACCATTCTTCTTTGGAATATTTGGAATGAAAGGAACAACCAAATTTTTAGTCAATATAGGAAGGATATTCACTATATTTGGCAAAAGACCATAACCAACTTAGTTGAATCAGTTCATCAACTCCTTAATCACCCCCAAAACTCCCACCAAATATGGGATCAAGTGATGCAAGGATTGAATATTAAACCTTCTAAGGGCAACCATATTAAAGGGAATGTGAGTATTAGTAAGATGGATAGGACTATAAATTGGCAACCTCCTCCTAAGGATTTTGGAAAAGTCAATACTGATGGAGCCTCTAGAGGGAACCCTAGAAAAGCCAATGTGGGAGGAATTGGTAGACTTTCAGATGGCTCCCAAGTTTTTACTTTTCCTAAGAATTTGTGTATTCTTTCCAATAACCTTGCTGATGGGTATGGTATCCTCAGAGGTCTTCAGGAGGCTACTAAGGTTGGGGAAAAGGTGTTAGTTGAGTCTGACTCTCAATTTATGATTAATCTCTTGAAGACTCCTTCTAAGAATCATAAGGTGGATTGGAGAATAAAAAGAATTATTGAGAAGATTCAGTTAATCCAGATGGTATTTTTGAAAGTTGATTACAATCATGTGGTTAGAGATCAAAATAAGAGTGCTTATGCTTCAGCTAATTGGCCTTTGGACAATGGTGATCTTACTTGTTATGGCCACCCTCCTATATGGTGGGCTTTTCAAATTAGGGAAGCTCTTATTTCTATCATTTCTTTGGATGGCTCCAATTCTGAAGGTACCTCATTTCTTCTTGTTTTTTTTTTGCTTCTCTTTGGTTCATTCATTATTATTTTTTAGTTCCCTAGCTCATTCTATTCTTTATTTTGTTTCCTTTTTTCATTCTTGCCTTAATAGTCTTCTGGTCTAGATAGGCCATTGTTTTGTTCTTTTATCTTTTTTGTTTTTTTTTTTTATTTAGTTTTTTAAGGTGGGTGGGTTCTTTTGTTTTGTTTTGTTTTTGTGTTCTTAGTGTTGTTTTTTGTTGTTCTTGTGTTTTTGTTGTTGATTTTTTTTTTTTAATGTTTTTTGTTATTGTTCTTGTATTTTTTTCGTTCTTGTTCTTGGGTTTCTCTTTGTTTGTGTTATTTCATGTTTTTATGTGAGTGTTTTCTATGTATTTTGTTTTTTTTTATTGTATATTGTTGGTTGTTTTTTATTTTTATTTTTATTTTATTTTTTTAATTTTTAGGTTTTGGTTGTGTTTATTTTTCATGTTTTTTTGGGTTATGTCTTTGTAGTGTTCTGTTGTTTTTGTCTTGTTTGTGTTTTGTTATGTGGTTCTTGTGTTTTTCTATGTGGTTTATCTTATTGTGCGTGTTTGGTTGTGCTTTTATTTTTGACACACTCAAGGAGCATATTTTTTATTTTATTTTATTATTTTTGTTGTTATTTACTTATTTTTAAATTGGTTTTGTGTGTTTGTTTGCTCCTTGAGTATGTCAAAGGTGGTAGGCTAGGTCCGAGTCCTGAGCATTTTTGGTGGAATGGATACCCTTGCCTCCTTGGGTCTTACCCAAAAGTGGCATCCCTTTTGGGATTTTTTCCACAAATAAATAAAAAAAAGTATTTTTAAATAAAAATATATAAAATTTAATTGTAAACATGAAAAAATCAATAATTATCTAGTCTATAATAAACAAATGATTGTATTTCATTTAATTTTACAAGAAAATAGAACCCATGTAATTAATAATTCTCTATATAAATCCTTATTAGATGTTGGATCAAAAGGTGATATCATTATTGTAAATTATTAGTATTCAAATCCTTTACCATATCAAATCTATATCTTATTAGTATTCATGTAAATTATTGAATGTTATCGATAATATAAGTCACAATATTGCATATGATCTAATACATATCAAATTTAAATCATTCTTCATAATAAATAGGGTCATATAACAATTTTTATTTATTTATTTATGGAAAACATCCCAAAAGGGATGCCACTTTCGGGTAAGACCCAAGGAGGCAGGGGTATCCATTCTGCCAAAAACACCTAGGACTCGGACCTGACCTACCACCTTTGACATACTCAAGGAGCAAAAAAACACACAAAACCAATTTAAAAATTTGTACATAACAACAAAAATAATAAAATAAAATAAAAAACATGCTCCTTGAGTGTGTCAAAAACAAAAGCACAACCAAACATACATAATGATATAAAAGAAACCGCAACACAAACCACATAGAAAAACACAAGAACCACATAACAAAACACAAACAAGACAAAAACAACAGAACACTACAAAGACATAACCCAAAAAAACATGAAAAATAAACACAACCAAAACCTAAAAAAATTTAAAAAATAAAAATAAAAAACAACCAACAACAGACAATAAAAAAAAACAAAATACATAGAAAACACTCACACATAAAAACACGAAATAACACAAACAAAGAGAAACCCAAGAACAAGAACGAAAAAAAAAATAATAACAATAACAAAAAAAAAAAAAAAACAACAATAACACAAGAACAAAAAACAACACAAAGAACACAAAAACAAAACAAAACAAAAGAACCCACCCACCTTAAAAAAATAAACAAAAAAACAAAAAAGAAAAAAGAAAAAAAATTAACAAAACAATGACCTATCTAGACCATAAGACTATTAAGGCAATAATCAATAGAGGAAACAAAATAAAGAATAGAATGAGCCAGGGAACTAAAAAAAAATTGAATGAACCAAATAAAAGCAAAAAAAAAAAAAAAACAAGAAGAAACTAGGTACCTTCAGAACTGGAGCCATCCAAAGAAATGATAGAAAGAAGAGCTTCCCTAATTTGAGAAGCCCACCATATAGGAGGGTGGCCATAACAAGTAAGATCACCTTTGTCCAAAGCCCAATTAGCTAAAGCATCAAAACTCTTGTTTTGATATCTAACCACATGATTGTAATCAACTTTCAAAAATCCCATCTGGATTAATTGAATCTTCTCAATAATTCTTTTTATTCTCCAATCCACCTTATGATTCTTAGAAGGAGTCTTCAAGAGATTAATCATAATTTGAGATTCAGACTCAACTAACACCTTTTCCCATCCAACCTTAGTAGCCTCCTGAAGACCTCTGAGGATACCATACCTGTTGAGTGGTATTTTCACCCAATTGTGAAAGTACAACTCTCCTTTAGGATTTGGGTCCCAAATCCCCTCTTGCAAAGAAGTCAAACAAACAACTTCTCCAAGGTCTCCGTTGTATTAGCATTTGCAATTGTGTATTAGTAATCTCAAATGAAGATAATCAATTTAAATACTTGGAACACCTTAGTGATTGCAAGTAACCGTAAACAAGGGGCAATGTTGGTTTATTTCATCATGAAGCTTTAGTGATTGTTCATTGTTTTTTTTTTTTAGATTTTGTAATTTTTAAATGTTTATTTTAAATAAATTAAACCTTCTGGAAAAATAAAAAATGAGAAAGAAATGCAGAAAATTAAAAATAGAACACATTCAGTCTGATGCTATCCTATTCCGACAAAACCGAAGATATGAGGTTTCCATGCATGCAACCTAACCTATTGGACCTGCAAAACATGCACAATCCTGATAAGCTAAGTGCTAGCTTCTAGGGATTTGAATGAGGTTTTCAGATTTAAGCATTCGCATGCAGCAACCAAGAAAAACTTGTATCAACTACATTTACAAGCCTAAAATCTGAAAAGGGAAAATAGACATTTAATCTTGCATGCAGAAAATGACTCCTTCTTTCTTGCCCATAAGATGCAAATTTTTGAAATGTTATCTGCATTAAATATTTGTCTTTTTACAATAACAGATATCTGGTTTTCCAAAACCAGAAAAAGTGGAAGAAAAGCACTCCAAAGCAGGCCCAGAATGGCTCATCACCCTCAGCTCTGCAACCCTGCTCCTAGCGGTTTTTGACCCCTGTATCAATATGTGCCTCTGCTTTTATACTTTCTGGTGCGGTTCTCCGTTTCGCTCTGCGGCGCTTCGTTTCACCTCCCAGATTGCATCGTTTTGTATTCCCCGCATTTTCATTGCTTTTGACTTTATGTTCAATGCCGAAACGTTTGATCTTCTCTGTGAACTGTAACGCTTCTGTAACCCTTACACCTTTATGCCACGTGTTTCATGCTCCTCTGCATGTTCCATAATGGCCCCTTGTAAATCATGACCAAAAATAGCATGTCGCGATATCGTGACGTTTTTCTACATGCAACTCTGCTCTTCTACCTGCACCGCGAAAATAAGACATGTCGCGATATCGTGACATTTTTTGGCCAACAGCCTTGTCCACCATCATGCACAATGAAAATGATACATGTCGCGATATCGTGACATTTTTATGCTATCGGGCCATGTGGGTGCAACCTGTCGTGAAATCGTGACGCTTTTCATCTTTGTACGCCTTGGCTGCTTCATGTCGCGAAATCACGATGATTTTCATCTTCATATGCCTTGACTGCTTCCTATCGTGAAATTGTGATGCTTTTCATCTTCGTATGCCTTGGCTGCTTCCTGTTGTGAAATCACAATGCTTTTCATCTTCGTACACCTTGGCTGCTTCTTGTCACGAAATTGCAATGCTTTTCATCTTCGCATACCTTGGCTACTTCATGTCGCAAAATCGTGACATGTCACGATATCGTGACAACTTTAGTGCCTTGCCCTATTTGACTGGTTTGACTACGATTTTATGACATGTCATGATATTGGGACAATTTTCCATTCTATCTTTCTCTCTCCTTTATGGATCGCGATTTCTCGACACGTCGTGATATCATGACATTTTCTCTTCACGATGCATTTTGTTGCTCACAGTCGTGAAAACATGACAAGTTGTGAAATCGCAACGTTTCTTCTTTCTTTGCATTTTGCTTGTCTGAGCAGCAACAACGCAACACGTCATGAAATCATGACAACTTTCATTTCTTGGCAGCGACAGCGCAACATGTCGCGAAATCGCGACAACTTTTCATTTCTTGGCGCGACAGAGCAACATGTCACGAAATCGTGACAACTTTTCATTTCTTGGCAATGACAGAGCAACACGTCATGAAATCGTGACAACTTTTCATTTCTGGCCATGACGGAGCAACATGTCGCGATATCGCGACAACTTTTCATTTCTAGCCGTGACGGAGCAACATGTCGCGATATCGCGACAACTTTTCATTTCTAGTCGCGATGGAGCAACATGTCGCGATATCGCGACACTTTTTCATTTTCTGCCGTGATGGAGCAACATGTCGCGATATCGCGACAACTTTTCATTTCTACCGCGATGGAGCAACATGTCGCGATATCGCGACACTTTTTCATTTTTGTGAAATTTTGTTTTTTTTCTTGATTTTTTAGCATCTGGGTCATAGCGGTCTTCTTTGGAAGCAAGCAAAAAAGGTGGGTCCCCAATTTTGGGGTGTGTTGTGGATCAGCCACAACAAATGGTGACTCTGTTGTCAAATGCTCCTGAGCATTTTGGTGAGAACCCAACCTGAAATATACAAGCTTAGATACAGAGCGTCAAGCACATAAAAGATAAACCAATACCGATAGATCAGAAATACATGAAACATCAGAATCATTTAGCATCAGCTCGGTGTGTGCAATGTGTTTTCATTCCCTATCGCTTGAACTGGATCAACATTCCATTGTCAGTTTCACTTATGATTTGTATGCAAGGCTATGAATGATTTGTGCAGGATTTGATGCATGATGAAGATGCTAGAGATATAACAACCTGCTTTACAAAGGCTCAAACCTTCTAATATCATGAACAAAACATATTAAAACTGTCAAACCCTCTTAGGACCAGATATATGTGTAATGAATTGCTTTATTAGATCCTAAAGCTGGTTATGAGTCACTACTATCTTGAACCCATGTGCAAGTGAAAGTGAAATCAGAGCTTTGGGAAATCGGACTCCCAACCTAATCGAGATGGGAGTTTAACCCTATCCTTACTACTCTGATTTGGAATTCATTACCTCACTTTGAGCAAAATAATTTAACCAATTATGGATGAAATGGTCATGCTAGTCTATCCGTTTGAACAGTCAGTGGTCTTGTTTTTAGACAAGACATGCTGCCACGCATGAGCATACTTAACCCCATAATCCATGATTTAGCTTCATTCCTTTATTTCTTGGACCTTGGGGATGACTACCCATCCTTTGCAGAGGACATGTAGTACGATCCTTCCAATCCAAGATTTATTAAATGGGAAATATTTAGTTTTTATTTCTTGGACCTTGGGGATGACTACCCATCCTTTGTAGAGGACATGTAGTATGATCCTTCCAATCCAAGATTTATGATGAAATGAGACATAGGAGCTTTGGGGAATCAGATTCTCAACCTAGGCGAGATGAGAATTATGCCCTATCCTTACTACTCCATGTAGGTCAAATCAGAGCTTTGGGGAGTTGGATCCTCAACCTAAGTTCGATGGGGATTAAACCCTATCCTTACTACTCTGATTTTAGGCTTTAAGCTTTATGGAAGTGGTAAAAACCACTATTTTTAGGATCATGTTGCATAATAGGATAGACATGAAATACTTCTTTCGCCTGACCTTTCCTTCCAAGCAAGGTTTTGATCATTTTGCTCAAGATCCTTTTTAATGTGTATAAAATGTGCTTGGTTCTAGATATTTTGGGGCTCAGTTCCCAACCTTAGGATTTTTTCTTATTTATGTTATAGCATAACCCTAAGAGGATTTGACATTTTTCAATGATTGTATTGGAAATGGATATGCAACTAAGATGGAATATATATGCAAAATGGAATGTAATATGAATGCATTGCTTTTCTGAATTGTGGATGGAGTATACCACCTATGTTGCCATAATTTGTAAAACTGACAACTTCATGCATCACAAGTTTCAAACGATATTATTTAATGTGTTTGCGTTACTTGTGGAGCTTTCTGCAATACAATTCCAATGTTTCATATTCTCCTGATTTTAGGCATAAGTTGACATCTCAAATATATATTTTTTTTTTTTACAAACCAAACATGTCCATAGGACCAACACATAACTTTAAATCAAAATTTATTCAATCCAAAACCAAAATGCAATCCAAAAATGAAAATTTGAAAACACAAACCAAAACCAAAAATCAAAACCTATATACAAATGTACAAAATAATACAAGATGATGCAAAGCTTGGATTATCACTTTCCTGGATCCCAAACATGATTAGAACATTTCAACAAAAATATAACGTGATGTGCATGCCAAATGATGTAGGAATCCAAAAAAAACAATATTATACCACACCATGCAACAACTTTTAACTTACCTTGCTCACCCCACCAATTAGATTTAATTCCATTAGTACTCTCACAGGTGAGCGTCCGATTACTAAAATGATTAGACCATAAATGATATTCAATTTTATCTTGTCTATTCTTGAAAGTATCCATTTCATAATTCGATTCTTGATTTAAAATTAGGCCTTCTTTTTCAAATGTGAGATGTTGCAAACAAGAGCCTATTTCTAAAAGTCTTGAATTCAAATTATTTTTCGAGATTTTAAAGCAATCAAAATCAATCAAAACTTGACAAACATCACCAAGATTTGACATTTCATCCTTAATGACATTAGCATCCAAAGGGACATCATGTAACCCATCACTTAAAATTTTTGTAGCTACTACCAAAGGTAAAGATTTCACCTTGTCACCCATACTCAACCCATCATAATTAGAATTTACAACAACTTGATGAGTGTTAGTAGCTTTTTATTTTTTCTCATTGTCTTCTTCATCATCCAACACCTGTTCAAAAACACCAAAGTTAGGCACCCAATCAAACATGCATCCATATTTTTCAAAACAAGAGCCTAGTTTTTCAAGATATGTGTCGCGTGACACCTTTCCATGATCAATGGCTTGAGTTGCCTCAAAATCCATATTTTCATTAGGATCATCAATAGTATCAAACCCACACCACTTAGGCTTTGTAATTTCATCATTTTGAAATGGCATAGACATTGTAGAAACAATGGGTGGATCAAGATTTTCGATTTCTTGCCCCTCAAGGGGAACAAAATCAATTGATTCTCCTTCTTTATCCATGGTAGTAGAATCATTATCCTTCTCCAACTTTTGATGAGATTCCAACCCTTCTTCCAAAACATTCTTAGATTGTACAGGACTTGTAATATCCTCATATGAAAGGGCAATTGTATTATCCTGCATATCAATAGGCACACAAATTTCATTAGCAGTTTTGGAGTGAGCATACTCTTCCCAAGAATCATGATGATCATCTTTCAAAATCAAATTGTGATTCTCAACTATTTCTTCATCATCCTTTAATTCATCAACATGTTTCTCATCAAATTTATCTTCACCTTCCTTAGATGGTTCAATTACTTCCAAAATTGGGTTATTGCTTGTATTCAAATTGATAAGGCCATCATAATCCACATGTGTAACCCATGATTCAAGTTTAACATAATTTGGAAGGTGTGAATTTTCTTGGCCATTATCTTCAACAATGTCATCCAACATGTCATCCGAAATAGATTCATCCTCGTAGAATTCATCTTTTGGTGAGTCAAGGGTTCCCAATCTGTCACATGTTTCAATACTAGTTGGATCTAGTACTCCTCCCTTGCCTAAAATCATATTATTATGAAAATCATTGAAATTGATTTTAGAAACATCTTTTGAATCAAGATGAGTATTTTGAAGTTGATTCATACTTAAGAAAGATGGTTGATCTTGCATAGTAGGTTGAGGATTTTGAAATTGATTGAAGCTTGGGAGTGATTGTTGATTCTGAAATTGATTCACACTTGAACTTGGTTGAGGTGGATAAATCATTGGGTGGGTAAAGGAGGTATTAAATGATTGAAAATTATATGATCCAAAACCCACACCATAATTTTGACAACTCAATTGTTGCTCAATTGCCATTGCTTGAGTATAGGCTTGTGACAAAGATGTGATTAGAGGCATCCCTCGCAAATATGTGGAAGTGAGTGGGTCAAGAGCATTGACATATATTTGGAGAGCCACTTCTTCTTGCAGAACATAAAATGTCACTAATTGAGTATATAATCCAAAGAACCTTTCAGAAAATGACTTCACATTTTCACTTGGTCCTTTTTTAATAGTGAAAAACTGCTCATACATGCGGATTGAGTCAACTTGCTTTTTGTTGAATTGATTAAGAAATGCTGCCTCTAGTTGAGCCCAAGAAGTGATAGACCCTAAAGGTAGACTTGTAAACCAATCATATGCCACTTTGTCCAAGGTGTACAAGAACATTTTACAAGCAACATCATCATACCAACTTGTTAAGTGATTGGCACAAAATTTGAATGCTTGAATGTGTTCTTCTATAGTATTTGTCCCGTTAGACGAAAATCGAGGAAGACATCTCTCAAAACCAACGGGAAAATAATGTTGAACTCCTGGTATGTTCAATGGGCTACCTGGCATCCATGGTGAAAACATAGCCATTAGTGTATCTTAAAGAATACAACTTTAATATCAATTTTTTTTTTTAAATTAAATCAAATCACATTATTCCTGTATGAACAATCAAAGCGTTAGACCAGTGCATAGCAATTCATGTCCTCCTTTTAACAGTACAAAGTTGTATTGTTAAAAGAGGGCTAAAGATAATAATCAATAGGGCATGAAATATTCAAAATTTAAATCCCTATAGCATTTAAATCAATCTAAAATAAACCGGTTCAGGCCCTCCTTCTAGCGCCAAAATGTTGAGTGGTATTTTCACCTAGCTATGAAAGTACAACTCTCCTTTAGGATTTGGGTCCCAAATCCCCTCTTGCAAAGAAGTCAAACAAACAACTTCTCCAAGGTCTCTGCTGTATTAGCATTTGCAACTATGTATTAGTAATCTCAAATGAAGATAATCAATTTAAATACTTGGAACACCTTAGTGATTGCAAGTAACCGTAAACAAGGGGCAATGTTGGTTTATTTCATCATGAAGCTTTAGTGATTGTTCATTGTTTTTTTTTAGATTTTGTAATTTTTAAATGTTTATTTTAAATAAATTAAACCTTCTGGAAAAATAAAAAATGAGAAAGAAATGCAGAAAATTAAAAATAGAACACATTCAGTCTGATGCTATCCTGTTTCGACAAAACCGAAGATATGAGGTTTCCATGCATGCAACCTAACCTATTGGACCTGCAAAACATGCACAATCCTGATAAG
The DNA here is from genome assembly GCA_028583015.1 of Wollemia nobilis. NCBI lineage: Eukaryota > Viridiplantae > Streptophyta > Pinopsida > Araucariales > Araucariaceae > Wollemia > Wollemia nobilis. Next base: position 4,305,959 of record JAQPPZ010001821.1, read on the forward strand.
CTAAGTGCTAGCTTCTAGGGATTTGAATGAGGTTTTCAGATTTAAGCATTCGCATGCAGCAACCAAGAAAAACTTGTATCAACTACATTTACAAGCCTAAAATCTGAAAAGGGAAAATAGACATTTAATCTTGCATGCAGAAAATGACTCCTTCTTTCTTGCCCATAAGATGCAAATTTCTGAAATGTTATCTGCATTAAATATTTGTCTTTTTACAATAACAGATATCTGGTTTTCCAAAACCAAAAAAAGTGGAAGAAAAGCACTCCAAAGCAGGCCCAGAATGGCTCATCACCCTCAGCTCTGCAACCCTGCTCCCAGTGGTTTTTGACCCCTGTATCAATCTGTGCCTCTGCTTTTATACTTTCTGGTGTGGTTCTCTGCTTCGCTCTGTGACGCTTCATTTCACCTCCTAGATTGCATCGTTTCGTATTCCCCGCCTCTTCATTGCTTTTGACTTTATGTTCGATGTCGAAACGTTTGATCTTCTGCTATGAACTGTAACGCTTCTGTCACCCTTACACTTTTATGCCACATGTTTCATGCTCCTTTGCATGTTCCGTAATCGCCCCCTGTAAATCATGACCAAAAATAGCATGTCGCGATATCGCGACGTTTTTCCGCATGCAACTTTGCTCTTCTACCTGCATCGCGAAAACAAGACATGTCGCGATATCGTGACATTTTTTGGCCAACAGCCTTGTCCACCACCATGCATAGCAAAAATGATACATGTCACGAAATCGTGACATTTTTATGCTATCGGGCCATGTGGGTGCAACCTATCACGAAATCGCGACGATTTTCATATTCGTACGCCTTGGCTGCTTCCTGTCGCAAAATCATGATGCTTTTCATATTTGTATGCTTTGACTGCTTCCTATCGTGAAATCATGACGCTTTTCATCTTCATACGCCTTGGCTGCTTCCTATCACAAAATCATGATGCTTTTCATCTTCGTACGCCTTGGCTGCTTCCTGTCACGAAATCGTGATGCTTTTCATCTTCGTACGCCTTGGCTGCTTCCTGTCGCGAAATCGTGACATGTCACGATATCACGACAACTTTAGTGCCTTGCCCTGTTTGACTGGTTTGACTATGATTTTATGACATGTCGCGATATCGTGACAATTTTCCATTCTATCTTTCTCTCTCCTCTATGGACCGCGATTTCTCGACATGTCACGATATCGCGACATTTTCTCTTCACGATGCATTTTGCTGCTCATAGCCGTGAAAACATGACAAGTCACGAAATCGTGACGTTTCTTCTTTCTCTACATTTTTCTTGTCTAAGCAGCGACAGCGCAACATGTCACGAAATCGCGACAACTTTCATTTCTTGGCAGCGACAGCGCAACATGTCGTGAAATCGCGACAACTTTCATTTCTTGGCAGCGATAGTGCAACACGTCACGAAATCATGACAACTTTCATTTCTTGGCGATGACAGTGCAACACGTCATGAAATCGTGACAACTTTCATTTCTTTGGAGCGATAGCGCAACATGTCGCGATATCACGACACTTTTTCATTTTCTGCCATGATGGAGCAACATGTCGCGATATCGCGACAACTTTTCATTTTCTGCCGCGATGGAGCAACATGTCGCGATATCGTGACACTTTTTCATTTTCTGCCGCGATGGAGCAACATGTCGCGATATCGTGACACTTTTTCATTTTCTGTCGCGATGGAGCAACATGTCGCGATATCGCGACACTTTTTCATTTTTGTGAAATTTTGCTTTTTTTCTTGATTTTTTTTAGCATCTGGGTCATAGCGGTCTTCTTTGGAAGCAAGAAAAAAGGTGGGTCCCCAATTTTGGGGTGTGTTGTGGATCAGCCACAACAATACCCCTCAGCCAGGTTATTGGAAAGAATACCCAAATTCTCAGCAAAAGTAAAAACCAGGGAGCCATCTGAAAGTCTACCAATTCCTCCCACACTAGATTTTCCAGGGTTCCCTCTAGAGGCTCCATAAGTATTGAATTTTCCAAAATTCTTAGGTGGGGGTTGCCAATTTCTAGTCCTATCCATATTATTAATACTCACATTCCCTTTAATTTGGTTTCCCTTAGAAGGTTTAATATTCAATACTTGCATCACTTGATCCCATATTTGGTGGGAGTTTTGGGGGTGATTAAGGAGTTGATGGACTGATTCAACTAAGTTGTCTATGGTATTTTGCCAAATATAGTGAATATCCTTCCTATCTTGATTAAAAATTTGGTTTTTCCTTTAATTCCAAATATTCCAAATAAGAATGGTAGAACCCATCCAAAATAACTACCTAATAAAATGATCGACACCCTCTTGATTAGGCCAATCCCTCCAAAGCTGTTCAAAAGTAAAAAAATTGGACCACTGTAAGTCAAGTAAAGTGGTCATTCTTCTCCATAGCTTAGAGGCTAAAGTACACTCAATAAAAATATGGTTGATATTTTCTACATTCTCTTCACACATTTCACATCTAAAAGGGCCATGAAAATGATGCTTCATAAGTTGCTCACCAGTAAGCTCCCTACGATGTAATAAAAGCCAATTAAAAAACCTCACCTTAGGCCAGATATTTTGAGCCCACAATCGAGAAAATGTGTTAGAAGAATGGTTGGGATTATTATGGCATAAGGTCAAATAACCTTGAGCAATTGAATACTCACCCTTAGTAGTGTTGTTCCATCCAAAACAATCTTTTTCATGGGACCAAGAGAGGGATCTCATATGAAGTATGCCTTGGATATCTTGTATTTGCATTTCTAGGATCTGAATAGGCCAGTCCTGAATAGGGATCCAATATATACCAACCTTTGAATTACCATTAAGGTACCAATATTAATTAGCCACCTTTATCCAATTAGCTCGGTGAAGCTCCTCCATCTAAGGCCTCCAATCGGGAAACTGAGTTATCAAAGGCTTGTGACCATCCCAAGAATCTGTCCAAAAATTTGCATGTTGACCATTATGAATGATCCAAAATAATTTTTTCTTTATCAAATCCTCACCAGTCTTAAGAACTACTAAAATGGGAGAACCTTTGCTAGGAAGTTGATAGCGAACAAGGTCTTAAGGACTTTTGTTCTCAGCATATTTAGCATGGAGATTATTGGCCTAAAGAGCATTGGGGTTATGCAACATCCTCAAATATAATTTTGTAGCTAAAGCTTTGTTATTATTAATTGAAGACCAGAATCCTAACCCCCTTCACTCTTAGGAAGACAAAGTATCCCATTTCACCAAGGCCCATTTTCTTTTCTCCTTAGTACCACTCCAAAGGAAACGATGATTGATTTTATCCAATTCTTGAAGAACAACCTTTGGGATATTCAAAACGGAAGAAAAATAAATATGAATAGCTTGAAGGACTGATTTTACTAAGGTGATTCTACCCCTAGAAGAAAGCCACTTGTTGGTCCACTTTCCAATTTTCTTCTTGACTTTGTCCAACAACCAATTCTAATATTTATTTTTTTGCCTTTGAATATTTATGGGAATACCTAAATAAGTGATAGGAAGAGAGGTCTTCTTATATCTTAATTTATCCAAGACCATGGATTCCTATCTAGCAAAGCAGTAAAAGAAAATAACTTTAGATTTGTCTTCATTGATCAACTGCCCAGTAGCCTTAGAAAAATAGCTAATTATTTTCTTAATATTAGAAGCTTCCTTAACTATAGATTTACCTAAAAGAGTAGTCATCCACAAATTGAAGATGAGAGATAGGTCTAGCTCCATGAGCAATGGTAACTCCCTCAAGGGTTTTGTTTTCCCTCTTTTTGGTTATAGTCCTACCCAAGCATTCAGCAAGAATGATGAATAAATAAAGGGATAGCGGGTCACCTTGCCTAATACCTCTAGAAGTTGGGAAAGATTGAGAAGGTTTACCATTGATAAGAACTAAGTAGGAAACTGAAGAGATACATCCCATAATACAATCCATCCAATCCTTAGAGAAACCAAATTGCCTCAAAACTTTGATAAGGAAGTGCCAATCCACTCTGTCATAAGCTTTGGATAAGTCTAACCAAATTAACATGGAAGGAGAATTTTGCATATCCATGGAATGGATGGCTTCTTGAGCAAGAACTATCTCATATACTATTTGACGTCCTTCCACATAACCCCCTTGCTCTGGAGAAATAATCTTATGCAAAAGAGGCTTCAACCTTTCTGGCATGATTTTAGTAATGATTTTGAGAAGAACATTACATAAATTAATAGGTCTAAAAGTTGAGATATGATCAACCTCTTGAGCTTTGGGAACAAGAGTAATATAAGTTTTATTGATAACCTTCAAAATTTCTTTGGATTTCCTGGCTTCTTACACCACCTCTAATAAATTAACATGAAGGATATCCCAGAACTCTTGGTAGAACTCAATGGGAAAACCATCAGGACCTAGGATTTTCCCTTCTTGCATTTTAAAAACTACTTGTTGAAGCTCATTGATAGTAATAGGAGTAGTAAAAATAGAGTTCTCCTCAGAAGTTATAAGAGAAGGGATTGTTTGAATAACATTATGTTGAGAAGCTGAGTCAAGAGGAGTAGCAGCAAAAATATTGGAAAAGTAATCAACAACAATAGAGTTCATGCCATCCCGAGTATAAACAACATTTCCAGAATATAATTTTAAGGAAGAAATAAAGTTGTGAGATCTTCGAGCTAGAAGAGATTTTTGGAAGAAATTTGTGTTTCGATCCCCTTCTTTGAGCCATTGAATTCTAGATTTTTGCTTCCATAAGATTTCTTCTCTTTTTTCCCATTCCTCTAACTGAGTTGTGAGTTTAATTTCATCTGCACTTATCTTTTCTGTGACGCCATCTAAATAGATTTTCTTATTCACATTTTCAAGATGAACAATAAATTCATGTTTTTTTTATGAACATTCCCAAAATCTTTCAAGTTCCAAGTATTTACTTTTGATTTAATGTATTGCAGTATTTTGGCAAAATAGAACATCTTAGTCCCATGCCTAGGTTTACCTTCCTTCCGCCATTGTTGCACATGAGGTCTAAAGGAAATTTCTCTAAGACACATTAATTGAAAATGAAAAGGAGAGAAACTCACATTGGTTTTCCACATTTCCACCATGACTGGCCAATGATCCGAACCAACATTATTAAGAGTCTTCACTTTAGGAATGTGACCATGGATTAAGAAATTTTCAGAGAGCAAAAACCTATCCAATATCTCCATTATACAAGCTAAGCCTTGCCTTATGTTATACCAAGTCATAAGGCCATTATCTGGTTGGATATCCACAAGATGGAGGTTTGTAATATATTCACTCATGAGGTCAGTGCTTTTGTCCAAATTTCTATTTCCCCCCCTTTTCTCATCCAGAGAGAGAATGGTATTGAAATCTCCTCCGATCAAGATCCAAGCTTTAGGAAAATGAGAGATAATATGAGTAATATCCTTACACTCTCTTCTTTTTTCCTCCAAAGAAGTTGGAGCATAAACAGTAATGCAGAGCATAATCTGGTTGGAATGTCTACTTTGAATAGCTATAGCCAACAAACCCCAACTTCCAACCATATGGTGAATAATTACCTCTTTTGGGTCCCAAAGACAAGCAATGTCACCTGAAGTCCCTTGCGAACTGAGGGAAACCACTTTTCTAGCTGGACAAATTTTATTGGCAATTAAGTCTATATCCTCCATTGACATCTTTGTTTCTTGAAGGAAAACAAGATGTGGATGATTTATCTGAATCATTCTTCTAATTTTATTTTGTTTTGAAAGACTCCCTTTGAGTCCTCTAATATTCCAAGTGATGATCTTCATTAATACCGGGGCTAAAAAAATTGGGAAGGGCATTAATATTACTTTCCTCTACAAGATTTTCACCTTCTTTTACCATATGATATTGATTTGTCTTGAGACCTTTTTTATTAGAATCCATCTTTGATTTTTTTTCCCTGTTTCTTGACTTATTACAATTGAATCTGATATGGATTCTAACCTTGAAGAATGCTCATAAACATCCAAAATTTTACTAGATGGTTCAACGGAGTCTATATTGGGACCTGCATTATTTGAAGTTTTGACATTTGAAATATTGTTTTTCTTGTGTAAATTTTCTCCTTTTTTTTCTATTGAAAACCTTTGATTTGTTGGTTTATCTCCGAGTTCTTCCCTTCATATTTAAATTGTGTTTCTAAGATTTTAGTTTCCATTATTTCCTCTTCCTCACTTGGGACATCATTTGTGGAAAGGATTTCAAACATATTAGCAGATGACTTTGATTGATCCTTCATAACTGGTTTTTTATGAGTGTTCTTCTTCTTAGGTATTTGGAAGCCTACTGAGTTTATATCATCTTTCTTTTGATTAGGAATTTTATTTGGGCAAACACTGGACAAATGACCATATTCATGGCAAATTCTACAACAAAAAGGAATGTTCTCATAGTCCACTACTTTCTCCCAAGTGTCTTCCCCAAATTGTAATGTGACCTTTTTAGGTAGGGGTTTTTCAAAATCCATTAAAACATAAATCTTAGCATAAATAATATGTTCAAAATTTTGAGTACAATCAACAGTCATCATAAAAGTTCCTAAAGACTTTCCAATTGAAGAAAAAATAGTAGGATTCCAAAATTCAATAGGGAGGACAAAGAGTCTAACCCACATGGGAGCTATAGAAGGCATCTCTTCTTCAGCTTTAAATTTAGTATGCCAGGGCTTCATGAAAAACCCTGCCCTTCCAAAAAACCAAGGACCCCATTGAAAATTTTTCTCTCTATCTTCATTATTAGCAAATAAAACAAGAAACTAACGATTTGGATAAATAAATATTTGTAACTCACCTTTAGTTTTCCAGCTTTTTGCAGCCCAGAATTTGAAAGCAGATAGACTCAGACGAAAACCCACGAACCAAAAAATTAGTCCTTTTTTTTCCAAATCTTCAATGTCAGTCTGAATATTACCCATATCAAGCTTAACAATAGGAGTTCCATCAGCTGCTTTAAGGCATCCTGACTCCATTTTCTTGGGATAAATCTTAGGTATTCTTAGAGGTTTATGGGAAGCCCTAATATTGATATTAGCATTGGGCTGAGGCTTTCCACCATGAAGGGCATCCTTAAAATTTATTTTTGGGATCGAGTCTTCAAAATTCTTACCCTTGATAGGGGTTTTCACAAGAGAATTATTTTGTGGGTGCACCTTAGCACCAGATTCACTTGAGATATGAGCCATTTTTTGATCAACTGCTTGAAACTTATTTCGTGATCTCTTTAATCCTTGCCCTAGATGTCGTGGAAATGTATGGTTTTCACTTTTCTTTTGTGCAGCAAATTGGAAGTTGTTGTCACTCAAGTTCATAGTATGATCTATTGAAAGACAAATTTCTAACCCATATTGTATCCCCTGCAACATTTCTTGCTAAAATATTGAGCATAAACCACAAAAATATTGGCTGCTAGGGCCCAAAGGCCCTAAAAACCAACCTCTGGAGCTACTTGCACTCAACCTAGATGAAACCCTCGCATAGCCGCTTGCCAAATATATCGTTCACACATAGGGATGTGCTAGTATTTATGTTTCTCCAAATGATATGAAAATTTGTGGAGACATTCTAGGGTTTTTTAGGAATCTACCCTCAAAATTTTAGCTCAATTCGAGTCCGGATGAGTGAGATATGACCGAAACAAGTTTGGCATTTTGGGCAATCCTGCGAAAAATGTCTAATCAATTTCGACTCATCCTATTCCTTTTTCAATGCATCCCCCTCCATATAATAGTTTAATTATAAAATCATTTAATAAATAAATAAAAGTAAACATAATATCCAAATATGAGGGTAGCATTTTTTACCTCTTTTACTTTTAATATGTTATAGAGTAACTAGTCCTACACAATTGAAATTAGCTACCACATACATACATATATTTTTCTTTTGTTGAAGAAAAGGGGTTTTATTTGAGTCCCCCACCCTTGAAAAATCATAAATTTCTTCTTTAGAGATTGAGAGTTTACGAATAGATTCAATTCTCATCTCAATTGAGTCACTATAGCTAGAAACCTACATCATTTTATATAAAATGTTTAAATTCTTTATTTTCATTTTTTGTATCTTTTTCAAATTTTTGTGTGAATACAAATATTCCAAACTTCAGCATCCTTCTTTACATTTTCCTACAAAAGCCTTCATAATACAAAATCTTTACCTTTACTATCTATGCATTACATCTTAGTAGACTAATATTTCTAAAACATCACACTATCATAGTCTTCTTTACCATATTTGGTGCTAGTTTCCTTCCTAAAGCACAAGTGCAACCACATAAATTATAATAAATAGTTTATATGAAAGAACATTAGTGTTATAAAATAAAGCAAACATTACCAATGGAAAACATTGAAGTATATTTTAATCATTATTTGAATCAGGCAATATACATTTTCTTGTCAACTTCAACTAAACTTACTACTTCCTCTAACCATGGAAAAGAGAATTTAACTTCATGATCCTCAATTAAAACCCCTCTATTGGCTAGTCTATCTACACATTTTTTTCCTTCCCTTAATGTATGTGTAAATCTAATTTATTTAAACTCTATAGAAAGGTCTTGAATTCCCACAAGTATCTCTTGTATGTTCTATGGAGCCTTTGCTTTACTCAAAATTGTGTTTATGACTATGACTAAATCAAATTCCATCCCTACTTTGTTCCATTTCATTTTTTTGCATATTTTTATCTCTTTCAAAGTATTCCAAGCTTCAAATTTATTTATTTTATCTTATATCCACTATTAAAAGTGCAATGAGATAAAATATCTCCTCTATTATTTCTAGTTACTCCTCTTCCTCTTGTCGGTCATAGATTTCCTTTAGACGCTCTAGAAAAATTCAATTTGAATAACTCCACATTTGGTGGTTTTCACTTTATATTCTTTACCTTTTTTGTTTCTCATGTACCCAACATCATAATTAGATTAGAGATTGCCCTTGATGATTTGACTGCATCTATCAAGTCTCTCTACTTCTAGATTAGATATTGGGTGAGTTGATAGGGTTGGTTTAGAATCCTCTATGGCTAAAAAATATTTCATTTTATTACCTCTAAACTTCTCTTCTCCCCTTAAATATTATTCTATTCCTTTCTAGCCATATATTCCAAAGTATTGTATCTTTTGATATATCCCAAATTGTTTTAAAAGCCCCACTTTTAAAAGTGTTATTCCATTTCTTTAACCATTCTTCATTTTTGACATTCATCACCATGCATTTACCAAATATATTAAGAATCCATTGCCATAGTTTTCATATTATTGAGCAGTGTCCCAAGATATGGTCTATACTCTCCTCCTTTTACAAAGAACACATTATGAGGAACCTTGAAAACCTCATTTCATTAGGTTATCCCAGGATAAAAATATTCTATAACCTACTAGCCAAACAAACATTTTAAATTTAGGATTTCTTGGGCTATCCCAAATATCTCTTCGTATTATTATGATATTCCTATTTTATTTGGTATTTACATTATACCCACTTATTATTGTGTATTATCCTGATATGTTCAACTCCCAAATCAACTTATCCTTGGATTTCATTAAAATAATTTGTATTATTATATTTCTACTCAACTTCCTCATAGAAGCAATGTCTTGTATACTTGTAAAAAAATCTTGTTTCAATATGTATCTTCCTTCCTATTCCTTGTACAAAATGTTTGAAATCTTATCACCATATTTATATTGAAGTAATCTCATCCATGGTTTCAAAATTGGATCTATATTGAGTAGTTTTTATCACACCAAGTATCCATTGAAATAGATATTTTTCTCCAGTTTCCACCACCCTTATTAAACCTTTAATCACTAGATCAATTGATTTTTTTAAACCATTCCATAGTACAAAACCCTTTGGTAGAGAGAATTCAGTAAATATTAAACTTGGGTCATTGGGCTTAACATACTTAGAAAAATTCTTTCCCATTGTACAATCTCCAAATTAATTTCCCCTAAGATCTAGGTTTACATCCATAAAATATCTTCAACCAAGACATCCCCTAGTTTTATCATCACATGCCTTGCTCTATTTTACCAAAGGAAATTTTCTTTTATCATGTACTCTTGACCACAAAAATGACTACATAATATAGATTAAACTTTTTTCTATCAATTTTGGCATAGTATACAAGGACATATAATATGTTGAAATAACCTGTTAGATTGATATAATTAGCTACACTCTTGCTACTAATGATAACCATATACCTTTCCATGTTTGTAGTTTATTCTAAACTTTACTTATAACTAGATTCCATAATTCTATCCTCATTCTCCCCTCATATAAGGGTATGCCTAGATAAGTTGTTGGTAAATTTGCCTTATCCATTTGAAGTAACCTACATATCCTCCATTTGAAGTAACCTACATGTCCTTACTTTGATTTAGGTTTTTTGTTTATCTTTTTCCTCCCAAAAAGGGTTGTATAATATATAAACTATTGGTGGGTGATGTTTTCAATGTTATTACTAGGCTTAAGTCCACTTATAAGCCCATAATTGTTAGCCTTTTTCAAGTTCCTACACAAAACCTCTGGTATAATAATTTAAAAATATTGTAATAGAGGATCTCCCTATCTAAGACATCTATTCTCTTTAAATGGTTCTATTACTAACCCATTCAATGATACTAAATATGAAACTTTAGAGACACATGCTTTAATCCATCAAACCCATTTCTTACCAAATCTAAATTTTTCTTATACTATAAAAACAAATCGCATTTTACCCTATTACATGCTTTACTCATATCAAGTTTAAATATCATTTCTTTCTCTTTTCTTGAAGCTACTAAATGCATAACTTCATGAGCTACTATGATCATACCCATAATGTCTTCCTTTCACAAATTATCTTTATTCTTCTAAAATAATTTTTTCTAACAGTGGTCTTAACCAATTTACCATCACTTTGGAGGTAATATTACATGTCATACTACATTGTATTATGGGTCTAACTAAATCAAATAATTTTACATCCTTGTTTTTTGGAATGACGGTAAGATATGTTGCATTTATTTTGTAAGGTATACATATTTTTATCCTAGACTATTCTATTAACACCAATAAATAATCCTTCACTATATCCTAATTATGTTGATAGAATTATATAAATAGCCCATCCATAACTAGGGATTTATCCTTATTAAAAGATAAAAGAGCTAAATGAACTTCTTCTAGAGTAATATGCTCCATCAGTTTCCTATTATCTTCATTTGTTATAACTGATGGTACTTCTTGTAGAAGTTTATAATTAGGAAATTCACACTCCTTTGATCCTAGAATATTATGATAAAAAAATCTTGTATCTTTTATGATTTAACTTTGATCCTCAATCCAAACCCCTTATACTAATTTAATTGGACCAATCTAGATGTCAATCTTTGTACTATAGTCATCCTATGAAAAAAATTATATTTTTATCTCCTTTTAACCAAGTTTGTCTTGATTTTAATCTCCAAAATTTATCTTCCTTACTCAAAATATTATGATATTCACTAATAAAATCCCTTTCCTTTGAGCTTAGATTATTATGATCACCTTTTTGAAATTTTGAAAGTTTATCTTTTAATTCTTCTTTCTTATAAAAAATATTCCCAAAAGTGTTCTTGTTCCATTCTTTTAATCTAGATGTCATTGATCTAATTTATTTTGGAAGTGTATACAACCCACCATTTTATGAATAATTCTATGTTTATGCTATCATATCAAAAAATTGAGGATGGTCTTCCCTCATCTGCTCTTATTTAAAATATGATCTCTTTTATTCACTTACAAATATTTTAACTCTTGTTGGCTAGTGATCTAAACCAATCCTTTTTAGGATATTAATTATATCACAAGTCCCTTCATCTAGCCAATGATATGAGAGTATGCACCTATCTAGTTTTTCTACTATTAGGTTTTGACATCTCCTATTGTTAGTCCATACATAGTTGTCTTATTCAAACTCAACCTCCCATTTAATATTATTTTGAATAAAATTTGAGTAATATATAATACTTTGGATTGGTTTCCTAATTCCCCCAAAATTTTATCCAACTTGGTTATGGCATTAAAATATCCTATGATCATGAATCAGGTTTCTTGGTTTTTACTTCTCATAAAGGCTTTAATCCCACTCTAAACTTTAAATCTACCTGATTAAGTTGTAGGTCCATAGACATTGACAATGATGAAATGAATATCTATAAAGTACCATGTCACTAAAGAGACTATCTAATACCTAGTTTTTTGAATGGTTACACAAGAGGTTTTAATAGGATTCCATCAAGTTAGAATTCCTCTTGTTGCTCCTTCATAATTCATAACATCACATTCACATATTGTTCATACTACTTTCATAGTTTTAGAAACTTCTTTTGTCATTTTAGTTTCCTAGATAAAAATAGTATCATACTTATTACTTAAATAAAGGTTCCTAATACACCTCTACTTTGAGAGGGCATTAACACCCATTATATTCTATGATATAATAATCATGTCTCATTAGGGACTACTGGTCCCACTTACACATTACCAATATCATTTGATTGTTTGGTAAAAAAAGTTCAAAAAAATTAGTTTGTGTTCCTTTATCTATGTTTGTTCTTGCTTCCTTGGATCTCATTTGATAATTTAAGGATTTTCCTCTTTTTGCCTTGCCAGTATCAAGATTAGGTCTTATTATTCTATTTCTCATTGTTCTTTCGCAACTTTCTTTTCCATAATATTTATATTCTCTTGGCTCTATTATAGAAGCTTTTGACTTATCTTGCTCATATTATTTTGCATTTTATTGCTAATGATTGATATATTAACATTGAACACTACATTTAATTACCATTTTTTTAATTGGGATCATACTGAATAGATTGTTCCTTGTTAATATGTTGAATCTATTGTACTATGTCCTTTAAGTTTTGATCTACTTTTTCTTCATTGGCCAAAAACTAAAAAGTGTTGGTATTTCTTACAATATCCTTCCTTACTGGCCTCCATTAATTATTTGCTTTCATTTATCTAGATCTATTTTTTGGAAGTTGAAGACCATCTTCATCCATATCCATCTATATGTTTCTCTTATGGTTTTCTACATATGATTCTGCTAGACTTTTCTTAGGGCATGATCTCTCAATATACCCCACCACATGACATCTTCTACATCTAAATGACATGTTTTCATAATCTATGGTTTGGATTCTTGTCTTATCCCCATACTTAAGAATGATTGATTCTACTAAATATTTACTTATATCAATCATGACCAATATCCAAGCATAAATAGTCAAGAATCCATCTTTTATAGTTTCTCAAATCTCAAGAAATTATCCTAAAGTGATGCCTATTACCCTAAAGGTATCCATATCCTAAAATTCAATGGGTAACCCATACATTCTAATCAAAATTGGTACTAGGGATAAATTTATATTTTTAGGTGAAAAACCTTCATACCAATGGGTAAGGAAGAGTCCTACTCTTCCCACAAACCAAATACCCCCTTTTAAGATTTTATCTCCTTCATCCCTAGAACAAAAATTGGCTAGGAATAAAGGATAGACTAACTCCTAGAGAGTTCCAACTCCTATCAATCCATTTTCTCAAGGCTAAAGCCCCTAGCCAACACCCATTAAATTTACCAAAAAATATTCTATCTTTGAGCAACATGGATCGATCCTCTATGGTGCATTCACTATCCTCTACTACTAGATATGATTGTAAGTATACATCTACAAATTAATCCATAGAAAGGAAAGTAAAACTCAAAATCTACTATAATTTACTAGAATATCCTATAGCAAATATAATATTTGATTAAAAAATTATAATAGTTTGTATGCAAAATTTATAAGATAAAGAAGGGAAAAATAAACTTAGCTAAAAAATCCTATGCCCAGATAGAATATCTTGCCTCACTGAAGCCCTAGTCCTCCATTGCTCCTTCCATCATATGAACCCTCATTGATAGATATTTGAAATTTCATTTTTTATGATTTGAAAAATTATCACTGTCCTTGTTTCGAATGATTGACTTCACAGGGTTATATCTCCCTCAATATTGTTTAGATTCCTTCGTATAACAACTCATTTCTAAGCTCTTCAAATTATACTCAATTTAATCTAAGAATAAACTAAATTAAACAACCTTTCATAAAAATATTATACATCTAAATTAACAAAATTGGTATTGTTAATATATATATATGGCAATTAATTTAGATACTTATTATTTTTTCACAAGTGTAACCCTAATGTCATCTAAAAAAGATTATAATCACCCTTGCACAAATTCTCAAACTAGGTTTACCAATGCTTAATATCTTCTACAAATCTTTATTAAAGAAGGCTCCTTTCAATCTCCTTAGTAAAATAGTTGTAAACATTTCTTTGAAAAATCATTAGATTGGTAATAATTTTTATGGATGTAATAAACTAATTCTTGGAAATTTTCTAATTCAATGTAAAGACATGATTAAACTTTTAAAAAATATTCTTTAAGTGTTATTTGTAAAATACATATTTATTGTGTGAGTGTGGTCTACCGGCAAGGAAGCCGCTTCTATTATTGGTGATTTTACCCGGGTTCAATTCCCATAATCGATGTATACAAGAAAAAAAAATACATATTTATTATATAATTTTTATTAAATTTAAAAGTAAAGTAAAATAGTTTTATACAATGTAACTCATGTAAAAACAACTTAGCTATCTCACTACTTATCATCATATTAAAATAAAATATACAAACTCTAATGTTTAAGATTTAAATAAAATGTTTTGATATTTTAACTATTAAGCTTACACTAAAAAGAGCCCCGCCCCAGCGCGAGGCTCCTTCCGTTCCAATAATGCAGACGGGGAATGTGGACAAGATTAAGGATGTTGAAGATATCGTCAATCGTGCTACCTCAATGTTTCTGAGAGCCAGCATTGATAAGCAAGCAGAAGAACATTAGCCCCTTGGAGGATGATTTTAAAGGAGGAATACATAGCGGAATAAAATAGTTGATCCTGAATGGGATTATCCTCTTTAGTTTTTTGGATGGTCTTGTGCTCTCCCTGCCTCTCTTCCACGTTTTTTTTTGGAAAGGTTCATGCGATATCTATGCTGTTTTTGGTTTCTGTTTGTGCCCATGGATGGTAATTATTGTAATAATTTAGGCTGTTTTTAGTTTATGGGTTGATTTCTGTTTGTGCTCATAGGCGGTACTTATTCTAATAATTTAGGCTGTTTTTAGTTTATGGATTCTGCAAATGTTTCAATTTTGGCTTGTTCTCTAGTAAGAGTTGAACCTTCACAAAATCCTTTTTATAAACAAGTTTATAAAATTTCAGATCCCTTATAAAACCCATTACTAAAAAAATCCACCGACACAATGAAAATTTTGTACTTTCAAATAACTAAAAATGTCCATTATGTAATGGCTACCGCCATCCTAATAAGACTGGCTGGCTTGGCTGTTATATATTCTTTTCTTTCCCTTACAAAAAAAAACACAATATACAAACCTTGTTTTGCGGAAACAGGAATCTCATATGCAAGCTTGCTTGTAGAAAAGAAAATAATATATATTGTATATATTCTTTTAAAGAAACAATATCTACGTTGTTTTTGGTTTCTGTTTGTGTTATGGATGGTAATTATTGTTATAATTTAGACTGTTTTTAGTTTATGGGCTGGTTTCTGTTTGTGTTCATAGGCGGTACTTATTCTAATAATTTAGACTGTTTTTAGTTTATGGATTCTGCAAATGGTTCAATTTTGGCTTGTTCTCTAGTAAGAGTTGAGACACGAAATCCTCTTTATAACTTGTTTATAAAGTTTTAAATCCCTTACAAAACCCATTACTAAAATAATCAATGGATGAAAATTTGAAACACGATGAAAATTTTGTACTTTCAAATAACTAAAAATGTCCAGTATGTAACGGCTACCGCCATCCTAATAAGACTAGCTGGCTTGGCTGTTATATATTATTTTCTTTCCCTTACAAAGAAAAACACAATATACAAACCTTGTTTCTGCGGAAACGGGAATCTCATCTCACTTGCAAGCTTGCTTGTAGAAAATAAGGCAACTTAAGTTGTTAACGAAGGCATCTTAAATTACTGTACAACTTAAGTTGTTAACAAGGCTTTCATGTTCAACTTGACCTAAATTTTCATGGCGCATATTTTGGACGAACGGTCCAGCATTTGAAATGTGGAGGGGACAATAAGAATCTCCTAACTGCACCAACAACTTATAACCCACGTTGAATTTTAAACATATATATTATATATATATCCGCTATCTGATAACTAACTTATTCATTTCACCCGATTCCTGGCTATTTGACAACCAACTTATTCATTTCACCCGATTCCTGGCTATTAGTCAGCGCTGGAGCATCCAACCTAAAAAATTTGCATTGAAAGATTCCAAGATCCCTGTAATTTTTTAATTATATATATACACGAGGACAAGTGTACAGAAGAGAAGATACCCTTGACCCCCAACACTCTACTTACCATTCCGCTATAATTTCAACATTGTACAGCCAATCATATAAGGCCCAAAATGTAAACATATCACAAATTTGTAGACTAACAACAATTATTATTCGCCTCTGGAGTCGGTCAATCAGTTCCTAATGACTCCTAAGCTCTCCCAAAGAACAAGAAATTAATGAAGAAACTAGATCGTGGGAGACACCGGAGGCATTTTTCAATAATCAATATCGATATCACCTGAACCAGTCAACTACAACTAGTATTATACTGATGCTAACCAAATGTACTTTTAGGCAATTAAAAATAATCAGTAGACTTTTCAATTAACATTGTGAAGATTTGCTGCAGGTTTGGTATATTAGGCCATCGATTGCAGTAGTGAGTGACCAACTATCTTCTATGTAAGTGGAAAAAGTGGAAAAAGCAGTAGGCACTATGCAGAATAATGTCGTAAAAGATTATATCTATATTAAACATATGCTTCGTATAAATGTACATGAAAAGTTTGTATTTTTTTATTAATAATTTATAAATTATTTAAAATAAAATAAAATAAAATATGACAATATAGTTAAAGTTTTATTCTATTAATAAAATGCGTCTAGTATGTTTTTTATATTAAATATATTGTAGATAATATTCAATAACCAATGCCTCCCTCAAGTGATGCTATCCTCAAGTATTATTATATTCATACCAACTAAATGTACTTTTAAGGCAATTAAAAATAATCTCTAATCTTTGCAATTAACATTTCTAAGATTATCTTGTAGTTTTGGGAGAGTAGGGCATCACTTGCAATATTAACCATCTATAGTCCATGTAAGAGGGAGTGACCAACTATAGTAGTTACACTATGCAATATTAACCATCTATAGTCCATGTAAGAGGGAGTGACCAACTATAGTAGTTGCACTATGCAGTAAAAAAAATTAAAAATTATGTTAACTATGTGGTTTTTTATATTTCTGTCTATAGAGTTTATATATTGTTAGTTAATTTATTTTTATATAATAGTTTATTTTTATATAATATATTTATTTCATATTTATTAAGGATAAAAGAAATTTTGGAAGGACTCTCAAACTTTTTACAAAGAGTAAAGAAATATATACAATAAAAAAATCAAGAAGATAACAAGAACTGCCTCTAAAAGAGGGGACTAAACTTGAAATTGCCACAAGCAGAAGAGCAACACAAAAGATAAAAGTCAAAGAGAGGAAGCAAAAACCATCAAACCAAATGTTGGAGACTTTGGAAAGCAGATGGAGAATTTGAAACCCTGCAATTAAACAATAAAGTAGATGCAAAATATAACATAAACAACAGAATAAGAGAGCATTCACCAGACAATAAGACACAGCAAATTAACATGGTTCGGGCACTGCCTACATCCACAAATGATTGGATCCTTTCTTGAGAAGATATATCAGTGATTAAAATAGATCTATGAAAATAGAGTATTTCCCTTTGTTTTTATTTCCTTATATACTACACACATACATAACACAATGCTATCACACACACACACTAGTTTCTCACTGTCCAATTGGATATATTTATCACCACCATACAAACTCTTTGTTGTAAAAAAGGAAAAACAAAAAAAAACAATCAATGCAAATCCATCCACGTTGGCAGGTGTTTAATAGTAACCACAATAGAATCTTCTCGATCACATTTCTTATCCCCTGAACAGATAAAGAGACCACGTCATGGGTTGGACCTATAGATAACAACAACAATCTCCCCCTCTAGACCATGAGGAGGGTTCCTCCATACTAAATAGTTACATGGCATTCATGCCTGCCAAAGCTCTACATAATTCATGCTTTTGTTTTGGCATTGTCTTTGTCATCATGTTTGACGAATTCCAATCAGTATGTATTTTTTTTATCTTCATCAAACCATTTTCAAGGATATCTCTTATCCAATGATACCACACATCAATATGCTTGGTTCTAGAGTGGAATGTAGCATTCTTGCTCATATCAATGGTGTTTTTACTATCACACCTAACCACATACTCCTTTTATTTCAAACCCAACTCCATAAGAAAATGTTTCAACCAAAGCATTTTCTTACAGGCTTCTATGGCAGCAATGTACTCTGTCTCTATAGTCAAAAGTGCAACATATTTTTGCAGCTTTGATTACCAAAAAATGGCTCCTTTATCAAAATTAAACAAGTAACCAGATGTAGACTTCCTTCAATCAAGATCTCTTGGTATATTTGAATCTGTATAGCCTTCCACCATGGGTGGTGATTTTCCAAAACATAGACAAACTTTATAAGTACCTCTTAGATACCTTAGGATTCATTTTACAGCTTACCAATGTTGCTTGCCTAGATTTTCTAGATATCTACTAACTACACTAGTAGCATGTGCTATGTCGGGCCTTGTGCACATTGTAGCATACATTAAGCTCCCTACAACTGATGCATAGGGGATCTTATCCATTACTTTCTTCTCCTCATTGCTGGTTGGAGATAACTTGTCACTCAACTTGAAGTGGCTAGCTAATGGCATACTCATAGGTTTGGCATCCTTCATATTGAATTTTTCAAGTACCTTCTCAATGTACTTTTCTTGTGATAGCCATATCTTCTTGTTCCTTCTATCACGCTTGATTATCATGCACAAGATTTGATTTGCAGCTCCAAGATCCTTCATTTCAAAGACCTTGTTCAACTCTTATTTCAACCTGTTAATCATATTAGCATCTTGACCAACGATAATCATATAATCAACATATAACAAGAGAATAACAAAGAAAGACTCTGAATATTTTCTTAAGAAAACACAATGGTCTGGAGTGGTTCTAGTAAAGCGTTGACTCATCATAAAAGAGTCAAACTTTCTATACCATTGTCATGGTGCTTTCTTTAATCCATATAAGCTCTTCTTCAACTTGCATACCATGTGTTCCTTACCCTTCACCAAAAAACCTTCCGGTTGCTCCATATATATTTATTCTTCTAAATATCCATGCAAGAAAGTTATTTTGACATCTAGTTTCTCAATCTCTAAGTATAGACTAGTATCTAGGCCTAGGATAGTGTGAATAACAGACATCTTCACAACTGGAAAAAAATTTCATCAAAATCAACACCCTTTTTCTGCCTGAATTCCTTTACTACCCACCTTACCTTATACCTCATTTTCTTCTTATCATCTTCATTTTTCATTCTAAATATCCACTTGTTCTTTAAGGCTTTTAGCCCTTTTGGCATCTCAACCAAATTATAAGTTGTTTTCTTATGCAAGAAATTAAGTTCCTTTTGCATAGCTTTCTTCTGTTGTTACCAATTGTTACCAATTGTTACCATTTAGGCTAACCATCTGAGTAGAGGTGTTTGCGTCCATATTTAATCTACACCCAAGGGAATCAAGCTCTGATACCAATTGTTACCATTTAGGCTAACCATCCAAGTAGAAGTGTTTGCATCCATCTTTAATCCACACACAAGTGAACTAATACTTGATACCAATTGTTGAGGACTTTGGAAAGCAGATGGAGAATTTGAAACCCTATAATTAAACAATAAACCAGATGCAGAATATAACAAAAATAATATAATAAGAGAGCATTCACCATACAATAAGACATAGTAAATTAACATGGTTCGAGCACTGCCTACATCCACAAATGATTGGATCCTTTCTTGAGAAGATATATCAGTGATTACAATAGCTCTGTGAAAACAAAGTCTTTCCCTTTATTTTTTATTTCTTTGTATGCTACACACATACAAAACACACTAGTTTCTCACTACCCAACTGGATATATTTATCACCACCATACAAACTTTGTGTTGTAAAGTAGGAAAAACCAAACAAATAGTCAATGCAAATCCATCCATGCTGGCAGGGATTTAATAGTAACCACAACAAAATATTCTCGATCACATTTCTTATCTGTTGAATAGATAAGGATACCATGTCATGGGCTAGACCCATGGATAATGACAACACCAAATGGAATTAAAAATGCAAAAGGAACTAGAATAGAAAGGATGTGAAAGATCTAATCATACAAGAAGAATAGTTTCCAAGAAGGCCATAAATTACTAAGATTTATTTTCACCACATTTACTTAGAAAATTATCCAAGTGGTTGACCACCTCCTCGATAAGCATAGCCATCATTTTGTTCATCCAAGGATTTCATGAGGTCTTTGATAATGATAAAATTGGTACCTAGAATGACCATGAATGTAATGAACCCCTTGTATGACCATTGATAGAAAATTAGTTAATGGTGCTTAACTTACCTTTTTCTTCGAAATGCAAAACTGCTAATGGTTCTTTGAATAGAAGATCGGAACATCCCATTGACAGATAAGAAAAGTTTTCAGAAAAAGGTAAGAGAGAATGTGATGATTTGGGTTGTGAACACATGGAAGTTGTTATCGATATATTTCATGTAGGACTGCATTAGGCATATGTCTTGTTTAAATGTTTTCATATTGGTTGCATTGGCTTATTGGTATGTTTTGTTTTCTTTTGTGGCAATGAAGATGTTATGTCATGGGAGCCACATTTTATTAAAGTTGTGATGAATTGAAAACATATTGTGAAGGTTACATTGGAAAAGATAAATATTATGTTGGAGGGGTATGTTATCAAAATAATAAGAGAAAAGAGAGGAAATGGATTGGGAAATTAGAATATATAGAATATATTTTATGTTTTCCATGGTGATTTCTTAGTGGGAAAGGAATAATATAGAATTAAACCAAAAATTTCTTCTTATATCTATAGTTTCTTGCAATGATGGTGGTGGACATGTGAAATGAATGACAATAACTTCCCTTCCAACCTAGTGATATGCATGTTTACTATGTTTGTTAAGTGATCCTGGTTTTCGGAGTTTTGGGTAGAAGATAGGGGAAGTAAGTCATTTTTTTAAAAATGATTATTAATCAAGGTTATTTTGGCTGGTTCGTGTGTTCACTGGATGATTATAGAGAAGCTAAATTGATTGCCATCGAACGTACCTTGGATAAAAGCATTGCACTATTTACTTAGGTTGGACTCCTGGGTATTTGGTTTTTATGATATTTTAAATGGAAAAGAACTTTGTTTTTTGGTAAAAGTTTGTTATTGAAAAATATGTGCTACCTATAACATTTGAGTGAATTGATAAGTAATCTGTGAATATTTGAATTAATAATAAAAAATGAGCTTGAATTGTTACAAATAATATGCTAGAAATTTTCTTATGAAAAGAAGCATAATGTGTTGTTTAATTAAAGTTTCTATCTTGTATTTTTCTTTAAAATATGAAGCAAAGAGAGTGTTGTGTTATTGTATGAAAAATATAATGAAATGTGAAAAACCCTTAGATGACAGTATGAATGAATGTCTAGAAAAGTAAATTTGTGTATGCAGTCTATGTAGATATTTAGTGTCGGTTGTTATATTTAAGATTCATGTTGCATGGCATGATAAATAGAATGCATGGATATTTTGCATTCATATAGAAGTCATATTTCATCCCCATTTTTAATTAAACCCGAGTTGGCGGTGTTGGGGACTATTCGAAACAAGTTTGAAGAGTTGTGCTCATCTAGAGGGAGTAGCTAACAGTTGAACAATGTTTAATAGAAAGTTGACCTTAGACTATGCTCTATGTGACACTGCACCTTCTCCAAAAAATAGATATCAGGGTGTCCTAAGTATCGATTGTAGGTATCTAGAAGAAAAGCCCAGTCTACTACCATAGGAGATAAAAATTATGGTTGTGGTTGGCTAGGAGAACTAGCTTGATAGTTGGTTTGGATGATGGCTGTAGAGAGATCGAATGGAGTGTATTGTATCTTCTCTACCATCCAACATAAGAATCCATAATATTATGGTAGATAACCATAGTGAAAGTTGTACTTTTTTATGAATTATTTATAGATTCTAACGTTTAGAGTTAAACTTTCTTTGCAAGAAATGTATTTAGCCAAGTGGACAATGTCTCTTTTTTTTGGTTTACGATATGAGAGGAGAGTCTGGTCTTTAGTTGTCTTGCATCTTGGAAATATGTTGTTATTTTGGTTGACTAAAAAAAAATGTTTTCCTAGATTTAAATTGTTGTGAAAGTCATATATTTGGATGTCTGTAAATGATTACTGTAATGCATGATTCTTTTCTTTATGAAAGATTTATTGGTTTCTCCATAAGTTCAAAGGAATTATATAGAAGTAATACCATATTTATGAATGATTTATAGTATGTCTAGAACTGCTTTGACTTAGCAAAACCTTCTTTAGTGTCATCATAATGACTTGCTAGCAGTTATGGATATTGAAAAATTTTAAATATTCATATATGAATAATAGAATAAGTGTGTAAATTCTCCTAGAGTGAATTGGTGTGTCCTCGGTTGAAGATGGATTTCAAACATTAAATGTTTATATTAACTAAACTATGTCATATGAAATCAAAACTTCTTTTTGAGAAAGTAATTTCTTATTCAGTTGTGTTAAGATGTATGTCTAACATAGTGAGGTATTCATTGTGTTCAATGTGTTATAAGAAAGACTTTTTTATGTATTTAATTAGATCTTACTCGCTTGATGACGACAACTATTGTACCTATTTAGATTAAGTTTTTGGTAAATATCATATATAAAGTAGAGTGTATGCATGAATAGAATGAATTGCTGAAATTGAGAGAAAAATATATATTTTGTGAACCCTTTGTTTTAATATTGTATAAGGTCTAGATGTTCATAGAAAAACAAGACTCTTTAAAGAGTTTTAGCAGGACAACCAACACCTTGAGTTAAGAATTGCATAATGTGAAATATTGGTTTGCTTGAATTAGATTAGTGTAATAGTGATATTAGTATCCTTTGATAAACTAGTTTATCCTAATAGTACCGGAAAGGAATATGGAAGTTTATTAAAGACTTCTATATCTTATTGTCTTTAAGTCCCATATGAAATGTATTTAGTTTACTTAAATATAAAGTAAGTTTGGGCTTACCTTGTTAATGTTATAAGTTATTTTTTAAGAGTGTTAGTGTACTAAGAGATTATCTTAAATGAAATATATAAAGCTAAATTAGTCAACTATTATGAAATAATGGATGTGTTTAGTAAGTTATGAAATTATTTTAAGTAGAAGTAGAAAATCTCCTACTACCAAATCGTTAACCAAAAATATTATAGAAATCATAGGGAAGGGATGACTTAAAGAAAACACCCAATTATGTTGAGGTGCGGGAATGCACACAACTGATATCAAGAGTAATTACAATTTTTATAGAATAGGTCGACACTCATGACTCGATTGGAACTTATGAAGGGGAGTGGTATGGGATGTTACCCCTAGATTATTGCTCGAATGGTACTATGATAAGTCTTATGTTTATTTAACTTAGCTAGGAAAGCTACATTATTTGGTACGGTACAAATAAACATGAGTCATACTGAGCATAAGGGATGAAGTCCAAGGTCATGGTATTGACATGCCACTATCTTCGGGCAGGGGACAATCAGTTAGTCACAAAGGTATATTTATATACACAATTTCCTTTCATACATGTAATTCAGCAAGTCGACCTGGTAGTCAAATGTTCTATATGAATAGGAGTGGGGAAGCATGTGTCCACCGTTTATGTGTTATGGGCCCTAAAAAATAACCCCTGCCATGGATCTACGCTCATGTCCATAACATGAGGAATGATACTAGAAATTCTATATCTATAGAATGGCACCTTTAGGGATTTGGCCAATCTCGACCACTTGGATGGTTCTCTGCAGTAGTCTTGAACTCAATATTGGTGTAATATATCTGTACTAAATAAATCTTATGAAATTAATTTATTGGGTGAATCAAATTTTGCTATGAACCTAAAAACTTATTTTAAACAAAATTGTTGTTTGAAAAAAAAATACCACTTGAGAACTTTGATATTTTAGTGGTACAACTAGGTGAGTAAACTTGGATTGTTACATATGGTATCAGAACCGAAGTGATTCTAAGTTGTAGATTCTAATTGTAAAAAAAAAATGAGTGTAATGCAAAAATAATAATTATCTCTTTCACCCACAGGTCTAATGGCATAGATGTTGTGAGGTGGATAGTCAGGAAATCATGTGGGAGGTAGGGAGGAAGATACCAGTGAAGGATCTACTAGGGGACCAAGATTTGGTTTAAGACAAGAAGACCCTCAATGTTAAAGAATGATGAAATAATTAAATGAACCTTTTCCAAATGAACCTGATAGAGAGGAGGAAAATCTTGCAAAAGTTATGCAATTATTGCAAAGTCTAATGGAATAGAAAAGGGAAGAGATGGCCCAACAGAAAACCCATATGGCTCAACAACAAGAATTCATTGTCCAATAACAATGTATCAGAGATGACTTTTCTAGGAGAATAGAAACTGGATTAGGTAGGGCAGAGGAAGTACCTATAGAACCTAAGGAATCCAATGTTGGAAGGTCCAGGGTGAGTAAAGAATTTTATAGGAACCTGAAAAAGGTCATGATGTCCAAATTTAATGGAAAAGGTGATGGTGACTCAATGGAAAATTGGTTAAGTGAACTAGAGTCATACTTCTCTCTAGTAGTTTTATCCTCTGCATCTAAGACTACTTTGGTAGTTATGAACATGACTAAAATAGCCCTAGATTGGTGGAAATATTGTAAGAAAGGGCATAAAATAGAAGCAACAAACCTCATACAGGAGGAATTTGCTAAAGTATTTTTGGATAGATTCTTGACCAAGAAATATTATGTAGAGAAATCTGGGGAATTCTCTAATTTGCATTAAGAAAGCATGACAGTGTGTGATTATCACCAAAATTTCATCTAGTTATTGAAATATGCATCTCAATATGAAAGCAATGGGGAAATAATGACTCAAAAATTCATTATGGGATTACATCCTAGAATTATGACAGTGGTAAATGTGCACAACCCTGCAAATCTTCCTACAAATTTTGATTTGGCAATAAAAGAGGAAGCCAACCAGGAAATTAGAAGGACATGTTTTATTTATCAAAAGCTATCCGAAAAGGATAAAGATGAACTCATAAAGTGGAAAAGTGTTGGTTTTATGATATGGAAAAATGATCAAAATAATAAATCCAAAAGAGCTGATCATAATAGGCAAGGAAACAAAAATAAACCTAACTACCAAGATGGTAAGGTCAAGAAGAATTTCCTAAAAGATAGGACTATAAATCAGTAGGTCAGGAAAAGGTTGTGGAAATTGCACCTTTGGATAGAAATAAGAATAATAATAGATGAAATAGAGCTCCACCAAACAGATGTTATATTTGTCAAGGATCTCATTATGTCAACCAATTTTCTCATAGGGTTGATCGTCGTTAGAAATACCCAAAAGAAACCACTCATAGAATATTTGTGGCCATAGGTAGTTATGAACTTCATGATCAAATTACTCCTTTCTTAATAAATGGAATTTTTTGTTATAAATATGTGCAAATTTTGATAGATAAAGGTTCAACTGATAGTTTTATCTGTACTAAATTAGTGAGGGACTTACCTGTTAGACTTGGGTTTTTAGCCAATAGTTGGAAGGTAGAGTACGGGCTGGGGAAAACCTTCCAAGTTAACCAATGCATGTTTGACCCTCACATCATTTTTCCACAAGGAAAAAATAATTGGCGTTTGTATCTAGAACCTTTGCATGCATTTGATATCATTTTGGGAGTTGACTAGTTTAAGGTGCATAGGGCTCTTCTAAATTTTGAAGAGATATGGGTGGAATTTATAGATGAGTCTAATAAAATGATTAGAACTTTATATGGTCAAAGAGAAGTTAAACCACATTTATTGTTTGTAATGCAGATGAAAAAATTATTAGGAGGAAGAGAATGATCTCCATGGTCAATATGAATAAGAAAGAATTCAAGCTCTTCCAAAAGCATCTTGTGTTGGGAGAATACAAGGATGTGTTTCTGGAGGACCTTCCAGGGTTACCTCCTTAGAGGAAATTTGATTTTTCTATTGAATTTTTATCTACAGCTATGCTTATTGTTAGGAGTAAAACTGATGAGATTTTATTGATATAAATGGGTTACAATATATAGGCATAAGCCTATATGAAACACATGACACTTGTCAAGATAAACTGACAAGTGTCAAGGTGAAGGCATAGTGCACTTTAATTCTAACATTCCCCCTTAAAGTGCACTATCCTAACTAAAGAAAAAAAAAACAAGTCAACATTAGGTAACATTCCCCCTTAATGTTGACTTCTCTAAAAGCAACCTATCATCCTTTTTTATTGTTGATTTGGTCTAGGTTCGTGCTCTTTGCGCTTGGCACTCCAACTGTGAATAATTCTAGATTCACTATGTATACATATCAGTCTATTGCCTTAGGGTCAGCCACTTCCATGAGTTTGTTGCCATTGGGTCAGCCATCTAAGTGCCTCAGGGTCATCATGGGTGCCTCAGGGTCAGCCACTTCTGGGTCTATTGCCTCTGCAGGTCATCCTCAGAGGATGTTGCCTCTCATAGGTCACTGACTAGATCCACCATGAATATCAAATCCCTCCTCATGGTGAACTCAATCTAGAAGGTGTCGGTCTCTGCCAAAAATGCACCTTAATACAAAGGAAAAATGAGCCATATAAGAGTGTCGATCTCTGCCAAAAAATGAACTCAATACAATAAAATGATCCATAGATCCAAATATGGAGGAGAAGAAGAAATAATAATAGAAGAGAATCTTTTGAAGTGTCTTCATCTGTAGTCTTCAGAAGTAGATTCAAAAAAACCTCAGATAGAGTCTAGGGTGTCTATGTCTGTAGTCCCTAGAATAAGTGTCCTTATGGTAGTCACATCGTCTTACCGGAATGCATGGGTAACCAGCTGCTGCATTCGCCAAGTAGAAAGAGATAATACTAGATACTAGGTTCACTTACAAGTGCCTTATGAGTGTTGGGTACAACTGAGAGTGCACTCCAAGGTAGAAAAAACTTTGAGGCTAAAAAACTCAATTGAAACAGCCTCATAATTACAAATGGACACTATTAATGTGTCCGTCACGGAAAAACATTTCCAATGACTATAAATACCCCTATATTCCACCATCAAAGGGGCCTTCATCATGTGGAAAAACAATAGCATGCCTATCTAGGCAGTAAATAGACAACATCGCTCAATGGCGGCATCGCTATCAGGCAAAAAAAATAGCATCAATTTCCCTCGTAGGGGAATTACAGGGACCATGTAGGTCGTCATATTTGAAATTACAATAATCAATCATGTGGGCCTTCCACTCCCTCGAAGTCTCCTAAAAAATTCACAATCAATTTAAAAAATTTCATTGTCCCCCGTGTTTGGAAAATCATAAATGCTTTATGGAGCCTTTGCAAAATCAATGGCCCATTTAATATAATGCCCCCACTCTGATTTAAAAAATATTTAGTTTTAAATAAATATCAACTTCCACCTGTGCATGCCAATGAGCACCGTAAAATCATGAACACTGCCAATTGTGTACATGGGCACCAATTTTTCTATAAAAGGATAGGGACTGGCATAAAATAGGGACTGGCAGAAAGCTATAGTCTCACATAGGACATGCCAAATGGGCAAAAAATTTTATTGATCAGCAGATCACATGGAGGAGAGACTCTGACGAATATCTCCAACTTCGATAGCTGGTGAGCGCCCTCAAAAATTCATAAAGGCTTAGCACAGCCCCTCCACCACGTTTCATAGTAGCCTCCAGCACTCACCTCCCATGCACACCATGGCATCTTCCAGCTCTACGACCTTCATGATCGTCGGCTCAATTTAATGGTTGTCGCATCCCATCATGCCTAACTCAACCTCCCATAGATCGAACATCAATCCATCGTCCATGTTCTGCAGTCTGATGAGAACAAGTCAGTCCCAAGTTACAGTTTGATTTAGAAGCCTCAAACTCCACATGTAATGGTTTTATATTGATGCAAATACATCCTCGATCAAGTCCCTGTAAACAAAATAATCACCAGATGAAACAACATCAGAAAAAAATATTTAAATGGCCCAAAAGCCAAGCAAAATAGCTCGATGAGCCACGAAGTGGGCCTGCAGCTCACCGACACGTATATCATGCCATGTTAGGGCACACTGGCAAAAGCGAAGGCATGTCACATGGGCTATTATCTATGTTGAGCACACCATTGATGGCGAACTCTGCCATTACGTCGCCCTCAATAAAAATATGACAAGAAAAAACTCCTCTTCTACAACTAGAGTTGTCTCAGCATGAGAGATTGTCAGACAGAGGAACATAACATGTGTGATGCTTGGGATTCTATGGATCTCTACTACGCCTACCTGGTGGGCCAATATCTACAATGAGCACACCTTTGATGGCAAACGAAACATAATATTTTGAATAGAAATTCGGTGTACTCATAGCCACCATGCCAGCTGATTTCGGTATCACCTCCCCTGGGCTTGGGGCCTTTGCTAGATTTGTCACCAAACTAGATCTTCCCCAAAATTGAAAGGGATCTGGTCCTTGCTGGAAGGGCGCCAAGCCTATCTAGAACATTCTTAGAGAGAAAAATTCTCTCACCGCTCACAATGGTTTACTCCAAAATCGCAACGATGGCAGCAACAACAGTGAGCAACGTAGCACGACCGCGTACCCGTCAGTCAAAGCTCTCAAACCTGTCACTCCTTCTCGGCCTCCTCCATTGCTCATCATGGCCCCTATGTCTCTAAAGACCATGCAATGGTGCTCGCTAACCGTGTGTGGCGCAGGGTCCACAGCCACCAAAGCCACGGTGTTCATGGGCGACAAGATTCTAGAGGCCACATTGACATACATGGACAGTGATAGTGAACTCGGGACTCAGGGAGCCGACATGGTGCTCATCACCATCAATGGCACGGGATTGATCTATAGTGCACATAGAAGATAAATCTTCTCAAGAATTAGGACGCTGGACCTGCAGCAATTGAATTCTCCTTTGAATTTTGGCTTGGGAAGCTAGAGATACTAAAAAAACCTGGGAGACCGGGAGGTGAATAGATCGGATCCCCTACAGCAGTCTCCACCAAAGAAATCTCAAAAAATAGGTACCCTCTTCTTCAAAAATTCTTCGATATTGTAATGACAGAGAGGTAATTACAATTAGAGGCAATAAAGACATGTCCTCTTCATACTTGCTGTAATATTAGAAAAAAATGTGTCATCATCTTGACCCAGGTACGACGACCCCTCCAAGCAGCAACTGTTCAAAGTGCCAAACCATCTTCAAAGTCACTTTGAAGAGCAATCACGACTATGCAGAGGTAAACTAAAAAATTCAGAACTGTAAAAGACACTGCAAACCCTAAAAAAAACTTAAACATTTTTTATATCTTTGTAGACGGATGCGAAGAGGAGTGGGACGATTATATTTTAAATGACACTTTCGATGTCAACTTCTCCGTCAAGGACTTTGATCCGCAAGCAGTAGCAACACCAAAAATGGACAGCTAGGGTGGCCATTAATTTTCAAAATCTGGTTTCTGATTCATCCATCAGGGATGAAGAGCATACTCCCTATTTTGAAAAAAAATGGGGGGAAAATGAAAAAATGGGAAAATGGGAGGAAAAAAAAAATGAGGGGGGAATTTCCATGAGGGAAATCCCCCCTCAATCTCACAAGGGCAAGAGAACGCCTGGAGCTCTGATACCAAATGTAGGAGTAAAACTGATGAGATTTTATTGATACAAATGGGTTACAATATATAGGCATAATCCTATATGAAACACATGAAACTTGTCAAGAAAAACTGACGAGTGTCAAGGTGAAGGCATAGTGCACTTTAATTCTAACACTTATTGTGAGGTCACCTTATAGAATGACTTCCATTGAGCTATAAGAGCTCAAAATGCAACTTCAGGATTTGTTGTAAACAGGGCTAATCAAACCAAGTGTGTCACCTTGGGAAGATCCTATCTTATTTGTTAAGAAAAAATGATACCTTGAGGATGTGCATAAATTATCAGATGTTGAACAAGGTGACTATCAAAAAAAGGTACTCGTTACCTAGAATCAATGATTTGTTTGACAAATTAAGAGGAGCGACCATCTTTTCAAATATTAATTTAAGATTTGGTTATCATTAATTGAGGATATGAAAAGAAGACACTTCTAAATAAACATTCAGAACAAGGTATGTACATTTCAAATTTACTATCCTGCCATTTGGGTTGACCAATACCCTAGCCATATTCATGAATCTCATGAATATCATTTTTAGAGAGTAGTTGGACCGATTCGTGTTCGTATTTTTGGATGATATACTAATATATTCCAAGAATAAGGAGGAACATGATCATCATATGAGAGTTGTATTTGAGATTCTTATAAAGAATTGATTATACGAAAACTTATCAAAGTGTGAGTTTTACACTTCGTAAGTATAGTATCTAGGACATATTATCTTTGTTAATGGGATTGCAATAGATCCCATAAAAATAGGAGAAATTATTGATTGGCTAGCACCTACTAATGTGTCAGAGGTAAAAAGCTTTATGGGTATTCCAAGATATTATAGGTGATTTGTTAGAGAATTTTCAAGAAATGCCCAACCTATTACCAACCCCCAAAGGAAATGAAAATCCTTCAAATGGACAGAATAGTTTGAATGGGCTTTTAAAGTTTTGAAATAAATATTAACAACCGTGCCAATTTTACAATTACCTAATCCTAATAAATAATTTACAATGTGTACAGATGTATAAATTGAAGGATTAGGTGGGATTTCTACCTAAGATGAAGTGGTTATTGCCTATAAGTCTAGGAAACTTAAAAGGTACAAGGTTAATTATACCACTTATGATTTTAAGTTGGTATTTATTATACATACCCTAACTATTTGCTTTGAAAACCATTTGAATTGAAGACAGATCACCAAAGTCTAATATTCATATTTACTCAACCCTTATTGAATACTAGGCAAAGACATTGGATGAAATTTCTAGCTGAGTATGACTATGGCATTGAGTATATTAAGGGTAAAGAGAATAAAGTCACCAATGCTATAAGTATGAGAGGGTGTATCTCTGTAATGACAAAATGTCATTATGATTTATTAAGTCAAATCAGTGAGTTTCAAGGAAAAAATAAATTTTGTCAATCTTGTAGTGTCTAGATGAGCAAGAACCTAGAAAGGATAGATATTTTGTATTCAAAGATGATTTTTTATTTTATAAAAATAAATTAGTGGTGTCAAACATAGGTGGTTTGAGAGAAACAATTCTGATGGAGGCACAAAATACTCCTTATTTAGCATATTTGGTAGGGGTAAAAATGTGCAAGAATTTGAGAAAATCTTACTATTGACCAAGAATGAAAAAGGATATCACCAACTATATGGCAAAATTTTTAGAATGCCAAAGAGTGAAATAATAACATCTACATCCAACTAGAAATTTGTATCCACATGAGATACCTACACAAAAATAGCAAGTGGTATCAATGGACCTTATAGTAGGATTGCCTAAAAAATATTCAGACATGATGCTATCTTGGTAGTTGTGGATAAGTTAATCAAGGTTGTATATTTTATAATAGTAAATGTGTAGGATGACGAACCTGCAATAGCAAGTAAATTTTCCAAGGAAGTGGTAAGGCTACACATATTTCTAGAAGTGATAATATTTGATAGATATTATCTCTTTACCTCTAAATTTTGGCAAGCATTGCATCAAGCATTGGGAACAAAATTGAATATTAGTACTGCATCACTTTGAGATAGATAGACAAACTGAGATGGTGAATTAGGTACTAGATGATATACTAAGAATGTACTGCAAGGATCAACATACAAAGTGGGAAGACTATTAATACCTAGTGGAATATGCATACAATAATTATTATCATGCATCACTAGGTATGGCACCTTTTGAGGCACTACATAGGAGAATATGCATAATTCCCTTATATTGGGATAATCCAGAAGATCGAGTAGTGATCAGACCAAAAATGATAAAAGAAATGGAAGAAAAACTGAAAAGAATTCAACAGAAGTTGAAAGAGGCCATATACTAACAAAAGAGATATGCGGACCTCAAAAAGTTATCAAGAAAATATTCTATGGGATACAAGGTATTCTTAAGGGTGAAACCAACTAAAAGTTCCATAAAATATTCCAAAATTGACTCCAGTCTTGAAATTGTGGCTAAAATAAGCTCTATTGCTTACAAACTTGCTCTACCACCAAGCCTATCAAAAATCCACAATGTATTCCATGTGTCCCTCTTTAGAAAATATATTTTTGATCCTACCAGGGTTATGCATAAGGGGTTGGACTCAAAACGTACTTTAAAAAAAATGGTGAATTCTAATCAAAATCAAGGAAAATCCTAAGCAAATCAAATAAATTATCTTCACACAAAAATTTGGGGTATTTGAAGCCCTAAAAAGTAATGTCATATTTGGATCTAATTTTGACCTATTAAATCACCTTATAACTTCATAAAAACACCACCATTATATCAGGCTCAAAAAGAGCTTTCCAATGAGTATAAATATACCTATTTTTAGATATATATTGTGGTGAATAGACCCTAAGAAAAATTGGTCCCAAAAATTTTAGGTGAAGGGGCCATCGAGGATCCTCATATTTGCCAATTTTCAATTTTGGAAAACCTAATATTCACCTATTTTATGAATATTCACCACTATGCAAAACCTTGGATCGTACTCATGTTTGTATGTATCCAAATTGTATATGATCGATCCATTAAGGATTGAAGTACAACCTGTTTGCATACTTAGTTTTAGAACCAAGAATTTGATAAAGAGAAGCATAGAGTAGTGTCAGATCCAATGGGACCACTACTCAGATAGAAATGACATGTGGAAGGACATGGTAGATATGCGATAGTAATTTCCTTACCTATTTTAGTAGATATAGATTTGATTAAATATTTCATATGATTTGATGATATATGCATATATGCAAACATATAAGAGACTGGATACTAAGTAGAGTAGTTTATGATTGCTTTGAGTTACTAAGTAGCTTAGCTATGAATATGCTTTATAATTTTGAGTAGAGCACCTTGTTTATCTGATGATGTATGTGCATGGTATATATGGTTGAAGTAATGTGAAGCATCATGTGAAAAGATATGTAATTAAGATTGCCTTGTTGA
This sequence comes from Wollemia nobilis, assembly GCA_028583015.1. NCBI lineage: Eukaryota > Viridiplantae > Streptophyta > Pinopsida > Araucariales > Araucariaceae > Wollemia > Wollemia nobilis. The sequence continues at coordinate 4,339,582 of JAQPPZ010001821.1, forward strand.
TGGATTATGCATATGCGTATTTACATGATGTGTGGAAAATGAATGACATTTGCTTCTTTGTTATATATGTTGAATATATAAATGAATATGTTTGATACTTACTTATCTAGCATGAAACACAAGGACTATGTTTAACTCTAGCAAGGGAGGATGTAATGACCCCTCGTATGGCCTTTGATAGCAATTTAGTTAATGGTGCTTAACTTACCTTTTTATTCAAAATGTGAAACTGCTAATGGTTCTTTGGATGCAGGATCAGGAATATTCCATTGATAGATAAGAATCATCAAAAAAATTTAAGATGGGATGTGATGATTCATCTTGTGAACACATGGAAGTTCACATCGAGATATTTCATGTAGGATTGCATTAGGCATATGTCTTTTTTAAATGTTTGCATATTATTGGCATTAGCTTATTGATATATTTTGTTTTCTTTTGTGACAATGAAGATGTTATATCATGGGAGCCTCCTTTTATTAAAGTTGTGATGAATTGAAAACATACTGTGAAGGTTACATTGGAAAATATAAATATTATGTTGGAGGTGTATGTTATCAAAATAATAAGAGAAAAGAGAGGAAATGGATTGGTAAATTAGAATACACATAATATATTTTATGTTTTCTATGGTGATTGCTTGGTGGGAAAAGAATAAGATAGAATTAAACCAAAATTTTCTTCTTATATCTATAACATCTTGCAATTATGGTATTGGACATGTGAAATGAATGATAATAACTTCCCTTACAATCAAGCACTATGTATGTTTACTATGTTTGTTAAGTGGTTCTAGGTTTTCATAGTTTTGGGTAGAAGATAGGGGAAGTAAGTTCTTAAAAAAGGGGATTATTATTCGAGGTTCATTTGGTTGGTTCATGTGTTTGTTGGATGATTACAGAGAGGTTAAATTTATTGCCATTGAATGCACCTTGGATAAAAGGATTGCAATATTTACTTAGGCTGGATGCTTAGGTCTTTTTTTTTTATGATGTTTGAAAAGGAAAATAACTTTGTTTTCTGGTAAAATTTTGTTATTGAAAAATGTGTGCTACCTGTAACATTTGAGTGAATTGATAAGCAATCTATATATATTTGAATTAAGAATCAAATATGAGCTTCAATTTATGCAAATAAAATGTCAAAATTTTACTTGTGAAAATAAGAAAAATGGGTGTTGTTTAATTAAAGTTTCTAGCTTGTATTTTGTTTGGAAATATGAAGCAAAAAGAGTGTTGTATTATTTTATGAGAAATACAATGAAATACAAAAAAGCCTTGGGTGACAGTATGAATGAATGTCTAGAAATATAAATTCGTGTATACGATCTGTTAGATATTTAGTTTTGGTTGCTATCTTAAAGATTCATGGCATGATAAATAGAATGCATGGATAGTCTACATTCATATAAAAGTTGTATTTGATCTCTATTTTTAATTAAACCCAATCTAGTAGTGTTGGGGGCTATTCAAAATAAGTTTGAAGAGTTGTGCTTATCTGGAGGGAGTAGCTACCATTCGAATGGTGTTTGAGAGAAATTTGACCTTAGACCATGCTCTATGTGATGTTGCACCTTCTAAAAAAATAAATAGACATTAGGGTGTCCTATGTATCTATTGTAGGGATCTAGAAGAAAATCCTAGTCTACTACTATAGGAGATAATAATTTTAGTTGTGGTTGGCTAGGAGAACCAACTTGCTAGTTGGGTTGGATGATGGATGTAGAGAGACTGAATGGAGTGTAGTGTGTCTGCTCTAACATCCAACATAAGAATCTAGAACATTGTGGTAGATAACCATAGTGAAAGTTGTATCATTTTGTGAATTATTTATAGATTCTAATATTTAGAGTTAAACTTTCTTTGTCAGAAATGTATTTAGCCAAGTGCACTATGTATCTTTTTTTGTTTTACGATCTGAAAGGAGAGCCTAGTTTTTAGTTGCCTTGAATCTTGGAAATATGTTTCTATTTTTATTGGCTAAAAAAAAGTGTTTTCCTAGATTCAAAATGTTGTGAAATTCATATATTTGGTTGTTTTCAAACGATTACTATAATGCATGCTTATTTTATTTATGAAAGCTTTATTGGTTTCTCCATAAATTCAAATGAATTAAATGGAAGTAATACCATATTTATGAATTATTTATAGTATATCTTGAACTTCTTTGACTTAGAAAAACCTTCTTTGGTGTCATCATAATGACTTGCTAGCAGTTATGGATATTAAAGAATTTTAGACGTTCATAAATGAATAATATAATAAGTGTGTAAACGCTTCTAGATTGAATCGGTGTGTCCTCGGTTGAAGATGGATTTCAAACATTAAATGTTTATATTATCTTATCTATATTAGATAAAATCAAAACATTTCAAGAAAGTAACTTCTTATTCAGCTATGTTAAGATGTATGTCTAACGCAGTGAGGCATTCACTATGTTCAATGTGTTATAAGAAATATGTTTATGAAGACAACTATTTTATCTATTTATGTCTAACGCAGTGAGGCATTCACTATGTTCAATGTGTTATAAGAAATATGTTTATGAGGACAACTATTTTATCTATTTAGATTAAGATTTTGGTAAAGATAATATATAAAGTAGAGTGCATGCATAAATAGAATAAATTTTTGAAGTTGAGAGAAAAAGATATATTTTGTGAACCCTTTGTTTTAATATTGTATAATGTCTAGATGTTCATAGAAAAGCAGGACTCCTAAAATATTTTTAGTAGGACAACAAACACCTTTAGTTGGGAATTGTGTAATGTGAAATATTGGTTTGCTTAAATTAAATTAGTGTAATAGTGAGCTTAGTCTTCTTTGATAAACTACTTTATCCTAATAGGACTAGAAAGGAAGATGGAAGTTTATTAAATACTACTATACCTTATTGTATTTAAGTCTCGTATGAAATGGATTTAGTTTACTTAAAGATAAAGTAAGTTAGGTATTACCTTGTTAATGTCATAAGTTATTTTTCAAGAGTGTTATTTTACTAAGAGATTATCTTAAATGAAATATATAAAGCTAAATTAGTGAACCATTATGAAATAATGGATGTGTTTATTTAGTTGTGGAATTATTTTTAGTAGAAGTAGAAAACCTCCTACTACCAAACCGTTAACCAAAAATCTTGTAGAAGTCATCGAGAAGGGATGACTCAAATAAAACACCCAATTACATTGAGGTGTGGGAATGCACACAACTGATCTCAAGAGAAATTGCAATTCTGATGGAATAGGTTGGCATTCATGACTCAATTGAAACTTATAATGGGGAGTAGTATGGGACGTTACCTCTAGATTGTTTCTTGAATGGTACTGTTATAATTCCTATGTTTATTTGACTTAATTGGGAAAGCCATTTTATTTGGTATAGGATAAATAAACGTGAGTCATATTAAGCATGAGGGATTAATTCCATGGCCAATATATTGATATGGCACTTACTATCTTCAGTAATGGGATAATCAGTTACTCATGAAGGTATATTTATATATGAAATTTCCTTTCATAAATGTAATAGAGCATGTCGACCTGGTAGTTGAAGGTTCTATATGAATAGAAGTGGAGAAGCATATTTCCATACTTTAGGTGTTATTAACGCTAAATGATAGCCCCTATTATGGATATACACTCATGGCCAAAACAAGAGGGATGATACTGGGAATGATAGATCCACAAAATGGCACCTTTATAGGAATTGACCAATATTGACCACTTTGGCGGTTATCTACAAAAGTATTGAACTCAAGATTGGTGTAATATGCCTATACTAAATAAAGCTTATGAAATTAATTTATTGGGTGAATCAAATTTTGCTATGAACCTAAAAGTATACTTTAAACAAAATTATTGTTTGAAAAAAAAAATACCCCTTGAAAACTTTGATATTTTAGTGGTACAACCAAGTGAGTAGACTTGGGTTGTTACAATGAAGGGGAACTCTAGGGAGAAATCTTAGAATTATTTTTCTTTTATGATTTGCCTCTCTTACATTCAGAAACCAATATTTTCTTGCCTCGAGAGCGAGGGGGAATCCTTTCATGAGGGTTTTTGGAGTTGGGTCCTTATAAGACTCCAAATCCAAATCAAATAAAATATGGAGAGAAGGAGTTGGAGACTTCCTTTTCTCAAAAAATCCTTTAGGTGGATGAATGTCTAGACTGAGCTTGATTCATCCATCCTTCTTTTTTTAGTGGAACTCTTTTATGTTTTCCAAAGTAACTTTTCATTCCCTTTCCATAACCAACTAAAATAGAATGAAAAAGATAACTAATTTGATTGGTTTATATATATTTGTTTAATTGAAATAATTTTTAAATGGAATATAATGGCATAATATAGTGATTAAAAAATCATTTTGGTTGGTCTCTTCCTAATCAATAGTTATATATTTTCCCTTGTACCAAAAATAAGAAAAATGATCTTGATACCATCCTCTTTTTTGTCTCACATAAGGGAGAAATATTAAAATACTTATCATTAAAGTATCATGTCTCTCACATGTATTTGGTGGGAAAAATATAGAATTCACCAGTGCATTTTATATGAGAAGAGTATAGTTGTGAAAAGAAAAATCTACTTTTATTTGAATTATAGGATTAATAAATTAAAATTGAACAACTATATCTAAATATATTGAAACATGTGGCCACAATCAACTATTTGTACTTGTATTTGTTATATTTACTCTTTGGGCCCATGTAAAGCTTGTAAAATATACTTTTGTAAATTTTGTATTATCTTATTATTGAGGGCCAATCTCACAACCTTATCCTAAAGGTGTTATGTACAGGGGTATAAATACCCCTTCATATAAATAATTTCATTGTTGATTGGAGTGTCATTTCATTTCCTTTAATGAAGACTATTTTGGTGTCCATGGACACCCCATTACATTCTTTGTTCTTATTCATTCTATGTATTCTTTTTTGTTAAGGCAATATTGGGTATTGTTTGATTTCTTCATTTTTAGAAATTGCTATGAAATCTAACATGGAATCAAAGTGAGTATGAATCTTCACTATTTAATTGCTTTTTTTTGTAATACTTTCTCTTCTAACTTATCTTATAGGAAATTTTTGTAGGATTTAATTAATGAGACTTTTTTGAAGGCTAACAACATAGCCTAAAGAAGGGTTTTTAATTAAAAACCTAGGTGGACTTGGATTGTAAGGATATATTTGAAGAAATATACATTGAAATTTTTTTCTTTCCTCTCATTGGAACTCAATCTTGTTTTATTTCAAAAGAATTTGACCAGATGGATACCCTAGATTCAATATTATATTTGTTAAGGTATTTATAAAAATCTCATTTGTTTCTAATGGAATTTTAAAAAACCATTTTCTTTTCTATTCTAGGATTTTATATCCAATAGTAGTACAAATGAAATGCCAATCCAACATTTTTTATTCCTTCGTGGAGGTTGAATATTGTGCTTCCAATAAAATAAATAAGCATCTGAGGTGTATGCCAATGATTTTAGAGTACATTGACATTCCTCATAGGTTTCCAATTTCTCTACGTTGTGATAATAAAATAACTATCTTATTCATAATCTAGTATTTTACAAATGGATAAAGTATAGAGAGACAAATATATTTTGTGAGATGCTTTCATGCTCATGTGATGCTAGATCTAGTGTATATGCCTTCATTAGAGAAAGTGGTAGATATCTTTATCCAATTTTGTGTCCAAGGTCACATTTTTTCACATGTAGGAGCTTATTGGAGTCAAAGATGTCATATAAAAGGGGATGTAAAGAAAGGGTCTCTCTTCATATTCCCTATTTAGCTTAAGAGGGGATGTTGAAATATGTGGTGGCTAAGCCTCTCTTGAGTCCATAATTAATTATTATATTTATTTTTATTATATTTCCTTTTGGGCCTATGTAAACCTTGTAAAAGGTACATTTGTAAATTTTTTGTAATATTTTATTCCCGAGGGTTGGTCGCATAACCTTGACCTAAATGCTTCATGTATTTATGTATAAATACCTCTTCGTACCAATAATTTTATTAGTAATTGGAGTGTAATTTCATTTCTTTTAGTTAAGACTATTTTGGCATCCATGAACACCGAATCATATTCTATGTTCTTCTTATTTATTCTATGAATTCCTTTTGATTAAATAAATACTATGCAATGTGTGATTCCATTAATTTCTCAAAAACACTATGAAATTCGATGAATTTGTTGCCCTCATACTACTTGGTCCAAGTAAGAGATAAATATATTAAATATATGGAATTAATTCACTGGTTTTTTATAGCAATGTTAACTCTTTGATAAGAAGATTTTTTAGATGTTGATTGTTGATATTAAAAAATTATGATTTTTTCTAAATATTTTTATTTTTGGTAATTTACACTGGTGATTTGAGATTGAAATTTATTTAAAATAGGAATATTAGCCTTTACAAACATGTTTTAGAGAAAATGGTTACTATGCTTTCGAAATTTTAAACAACATTTCTTGAGCAAATGAGAATATGAGATCAAGAATGAAAGAGAGCTAGTTTGAAGGATACTATAAAATATAACCAAAAGTAAATAAAAATAGCTCATGGAAGAGATATAGTTAATCATATATTTTAAATCAGAAAAAATAAAAAAAAAATTAGAGTGGTTTCCTTTTATCTTAAAATACTTATTTTATAGGCTCATGGATGTGTCTAGAAGAATAAATTCATTGTTTCAATAACCCCAAGTAGAAGATATAATTTTATCAATGTTGCTTGAACATGAGGTTGTACTTTCAAAAAAATAAGATACTTATTTTATAGGTTCATGGATATGTATAGAATGATAAAGTCATCGTTTCAATAATCCCAAGTAGAAGATATAATTTTATCAATGTTGCTTGAACATGAGGTTGTACTTTCAAAAAAAAATAGATTAGTTATATATGTTGAAGGTTGCAATGTTTAGATTTTTGAAATATTAACATCTCTATAGATAATTATATTTTACATATTGAATTTAATGGTAAAATTAATGATGATATGTACATGGTTATTAGATATCCTTGGTTGAATCCATTGTGCATAATTATAAAATAACTTAATTGAGCTTTGACAAAAGGAAAACAATAGTGTTATATTATATTTCTTAGTATAAAAGAAATGATCAAAGGATAAGCAAGAAGAAGGTATCATAGAATAACAAATTGGAACCCAATAAAAGAATCAAAAGTAAAGTCTAAACTAATACCAATCTAAAGAATGATATAAAAAGAAATAACATGAGGAACATAAAAAATAAAATAAAGAGGAAGAAAATGTTGAAGACTCAATGGAAGAAAACACAGATGCATTATATAACCGCCCAAACAAATATGAGAGAAAATAATTATGAAAGTAGTAGTGTAAAGTGTTACAAGGGAAACTATAGAAATACATATGATAAAACTCATTGAGCAAGACAAGCTACTATCAGGGACCTCCATGGAATAAAATAATCACCAATAATAGAAGCACATGGAATCAAAGGAACAATTACTATAGATATCATAGTTGTACAAAAAAACATGGAACCAAAGGATAAATAATAATATGGATATAGGAGATGTAATGAAATTTAGGCACTATAGAAATTAATTACTAATGAAGATATCATATGAATGGATCAATGATCAACTTCACACTAATTATGAAAAATAGAAAAGGCATAAATTTTATCTTGTTGTTATGATCTAAGGAAAAACATATTTATGGGGGGCATGAAATATGATTTTTATAATGATGTGATATCGTACTACACATTAGTATAATAAAATGGCCTGAATAGGCTAGGCATAAAAAAATTTTATTGTATTAAGATAATATAATTTAATATTGATTTGGCTATAGTTGGACAAAATCCTAATATTATAATTTGATAATATGCAAGGAAGGGATCATAGATTTCTAAGATGTGAAATGTTTCATTCTAATCATAGTCATACCTCAAGTGGTATTTTTCATGTTGTGAGATTAAGTAAGATTTTTTTCCTAGCTTATCTTTAAGTAGTACTTATTTGTGTTCCTCTATTCTAAAAGCATTATTTATATAACCTCTTATTTTGATATATTATAGATTTTTTTTTTTTAAATCAAATATTAATTTATGTTACTCATTATCACAAGTCATAACATTATTCAAAAGCTAAATTAAATATCAAAATGGCATTTTTAATAAAATTTTCAACTATCTCTAATAGTGATAGCTCGAGTGGTTACAATAATTTTTGGGGACCATGGTACAAGATTCAAGGAAATTTATCACACTTAGATTCTAATGAAATTTTAAAAAGATTTCAATACCTTCTTCAAAATTCAAAAATGGTTTTCCTTGGAAAAGTAAAGTTTTCATTTATCTTCTAATGTGATGAAGTCACCCTAGATAACTCGTTCCTTTTATCTAGATAATGATAATACTCATGATATTTATTTCTTTACATTTGGTTTACATAATAGCAATGATTCCTTTGATTTTTTGTTTGCATTTATTTGAAATAATGATTTATGTATGTGTTATTGAATGTAGAGGACTACATTGAAGCTCCTATCACTTATTTTTTACTTTATTTGATTTATATTATGTGCATGTACTATAAAAGCCTCAACAGATTAGTCATGAGTTTCCAGTTTCAATGAGATAGTGAATATGTTAAGAAAACTTAACAAGGACCATAACACATAACTATCCATATTAAACTACTTTATTAAGTTTTATTAAGGATACAATTAGTATTGCTAGTGCTTATGATAATTACTAAATATAGAGTATTTTGGAAGCGGTCCAATTTAAAAATATTTTCAAGGAAGGAAATAAATTTGCTAACTTCCTAGCTAACTTGGGACTCTCTCAAAATGGTGTGTCAATCTGGTGCAATGAGTTCTCGAAAGGTTTAAATCAGCTAGATAATGAAGGTAGGAATAGATAAATTGTTAAGTGCTCTACTAGAGACCAGAAGGAGGGAAAGGTTGAGTGAAATGGTACAGTTTTTATTTTTGAAGAGACACCTTTATTCAAATATTTTGAATTTGAATAGAAAGTTGAGTTGCACAACAACATTAAGTAGCTGGGACAGATGGATTTTCCAAGTAGGCCCAATTTCAAAATATTTTTTGTTTCCCGTAGTCTATTTTCTCCCCTACGTGGGTAGCTTGTGCCTGTTCTATTTTTAAATTCCAAGTGAGGGATTGTGGTGTATTTAGTTTCATTTATGGTTGATTTTTTTTGTTTCCTTGGCTCTTGTAGCTCCTATGAGAGTGTTCTCTTCTTAGGATCATACCCTACCCTTTTACCTCTTTATTGGTTGGATCCTTTTTATATAAGGTTTGGAGACCCTTTTAAAACCCCTTCTTCTACCTAATCAAAAAAATACTAAATATAGAGTATTCCTCCATAATTGAGTAATGCATCTTAGAATTAAAAATAATACACCTATAGATATTTTGATTTCACTACAAAAATTTATCATCTTATGTAATTTCCTAGGAATATTAGGTTATATACTAAATGTATTTAACCATAATTTTGATGTTATTGAAAAAAATAAATTAACCATGTTATCATAATTAATGATCAATATATACTTACATCATACTTGTATCAGTTTAAATTAATATTTTTAAATGTTTATTAATACATTTATAAATATATATATATATAATAAATTATATGTATTTTATATTAGGGTTAATTAAATCATATAGATCTTGGTTTTGTTTTTATGATATTACACATGTTTTTATGAGAGGTCATGGAGATCTTGATCATTTGTTTCTGTATTGTAATTTTTCTGTATCAATTTTGTTAGGTCTGTTACAAGTGTTTCATATTTATTGGGTCCATCCTCAGTCCATCTTTGACTTATTTGTCCAGTGGCCTTCTCCCTTTTTGAATAGGCGTCTTAGGTATATGTGGAAGATCTGCCTTCATCACTACTTGTGGTAGATATGGTTGGAAAGGAATCGTCGGGCCTTCTTGGATAAGGTTTCTCAGTCATCCTCTGTCCTGTCAAAAATTTTAGTATATGCTAATGAGAATGCTTGTTTAGTTCCTGCAGCATCTAGACCTCCAAATCCTTTTGAAGCTTCATTAGGCCAGTCATTAAACTTACCTCTCACTGATGGCCTCAATCATCCTCAAGTCTGTCCTAGAACCATGATCTCATGGACCCCACCCCCCCTAGGGTGGATTAAGTTAAATTTTGATGGGGCATCTAGGGGCAACCCAGGTGAAGTTGGGGATGGTGGCTTACTTAGAGACCACAAGGGTGAGGTGCTTGTAGCTTTTGTTGAACATCTTGGAGCTCAAACTAACAATGTGGCTGAAGCGAGGGCAGTTTGGAGGAGCCTCAAGGTGGCAGAGAATTATCCAAGGAAACTGTTGGTGGAAGGTGATTCTCTTATTATTATAAATCTTCTAAATAACACTAAGAGAGATCCTTGGAGATTTGATGACTACATCCACGAAGCAAGGGCTCTAATTCATGATCGACTTGAGGCCATAATTTTGCATACCTTTCGGGAAGCAAACATGGCAGCTGATAGGCTGGAAAATGAAGGCATTGTAGCAGCAAATTTGATCACGTGGACTGAAAATCTTCCTCATGCAGTCTCAATGGTGATAGATAATGAAAAATTTTAGATTGGAAGGCTCAAAGTGGATTTTGTCTTTGTTAGTTCTATTTTGCGTCTTTCTTTTCTGATGGCCATAATATTAGGCTTCCATAGTTTAGTTTGGCTGTATTCTGTTGGAAGAGTAGGTCTTGGCCCTTTTTGTTGTCAGTTTAAAATTTTAGGGCTTGGCCTTTGTCCAGTTGGTCAGTGGACCCTATTTTGTAAAATGGTTTTGGGTCAACCAGTTAAAACCCGGTGTTAATCATAAATATTCTCTTACTTACCAAAAAAAAAAAAATGGTCCCCTTATAGTGAGTGGGGTTTGAAACTTGGACCTCTCAAAGAGAAGCCAAAGCCCTTATAGATCTTGATTTTTGATGATAGATTTTATTTATTTATTTTTCTATTAGATATATTCTTCATCTTCCTCAAAGTACTATGTTTTCACAATCAACTCCTTGACATCATTTTAATTGAGAGAAAATATCATTCAACCAATTGCCTTCCTAAAATTTAAATTTTACCAACGTCAAGATCAACATGATTGGCTAAATTCTATGTTACCTTATTTCCTTCTCTAAATATATGCTCACATTTCCAACATATCTTCAATTATATTATTTTTATTAGATCCCAGAGAACTTCAACAATAGTATTATTTTCTATGAGATCCTCACATCAAATTTTATAGAATTACTAATAATTTGTGAATCCTCCTCAACTAAAATATATTTCCATCCTTTTTCAATTGTTATTTTAATCCTTGTAAGAAATTTTTTAGCCTCTCCATATGATTATGAGTAACTGTGGAGAATTTTGCATTCACTTTTTTTAAAAACACTACTTCCAATTTATTTTTAAAAATTTCCTTTGGAAGCACCATTAAAATTAATTTTTATAAACACGTCCATGAGGTTCAGGTGGATTGCTAAGAATTTGGAAAATTACCATGAGGAGACCTAGGTTCAAACCTTGCGGGCATGCCCAATTTGGGCAAAGGTAGTATTCTGACCTGAGTCCGCTGAGTGTGCGCTAGCTTGATGATGATGGTACCAACCCTGAGCCACTAGGGGTCTCCCTCACTCCAGGTCATGTTTATTGAGGTGAGATAGGGATTATAGTGGTAGCACCATGATTTGACACTATGATCATAGGTAATTTGACATAACCCTATGACATGAAGTTGTTAGAAACTCTTTTTTTCACTTGAGACATTCCATGATGAAGACCATATCTATAAACATTATATAAGAGAGGCAATAATATAGTTCTAAACGTGTGCATGCTTTTGCAATATATTTTTTTTAAATCTATTATTCATTTCAAGTCATAGATTCCATCAAGAACAATCCTACAAAGAATACATGATGATTTGGCTTTGAAATAAGTATCCAATTTATCATTCAATGTTGATGCAGCTACTAAACATATTTTATAGTTTTAAAAAGTGACCATAAATATAGTGAGTAAAGGTACAATGAAGAAGTAAATGGTTGGACATTTCTAAACCCTTCTGAAATAAAAATCATATGAAAGTTCCATGATATACTCTTTTTGTATACTCTTTTTCTATATGAATATTACATTGAACTACTAACAAAAATAATGCTAAGGCCTTAGGAAGAGCTTCTAGTGGAAAATATTCTTCTAATGGAAATTTGTGGGATTAGAAAATATCAATTGCTTCAAATTCTCATATCCTAACTTAAGTAGGTATCCACCATAGTTTGATATATTTTAAACCAATTTATAATTTCCTATAGATATAAATAAATAAAATGTTTGAAGAATATTTTAAGGTCATTTGTAATTTTTTTGAGTTCCTCTCCTTTTAGTAGGTTTCTAATAGAATTTCATGATCTAGATTTGTTTCTCAAATTAATACAATGTTTGATCTTTTTAAATTTACAAGCTAGGCATGCATGAACCCATGGTTGTTATTTTGAATTCATAATAAAAGGAGACATCTTTAACTAAGCATTAGAATAAAAATATATATAATTCCCACCTTTGACTAACCACAATATATTCCTTAATCAATTACAAAGTAAGTGACATGAATTTTCATGTTCGTGATACTTTGGATAGGGTTCTTTTTATAAAAAAAATCATTGCATCAAGACGGTCTATACATTTTTTAAGTCACATGTTCCCCAATTATTTTCTTGATCTCTAAATAATCTCCACCCAAGTTTTCCCCTAAGGCAAAGCTCATGAGTCTATGATTTTGAAATCTGCTCCTCCAATATTATTTCCTTTATAAACCCTATCCAACTTACAAAGAAAAAACCTATACTTTACCACACATATGTTTCAAATAAAGTCTATTTGAATTTTATCAATTTCTACTACTATACCTACTAGTAATATCGAAAGTGACATCATAAAAATAGGGATGGATTCCTATGTAGTATTTATGAGTTCTAGCCTTCATATAATGGTTAATAACATACCTTTTTAACCTACCAAACAAGAGACCAAACACTCATTTTTATTTCCTTTATAAGACAAAGCAATACCAAAGTAGGTTGAGGAAAAAATTCAATTTAAAGCCTTAAAATTTCCATATTTATTAATTATAAATCTAGAGTAATGTTGATTTTTTGGCATTAACTAGCTAATTATCCTTCTCATAGCAAGATAATATTTATTGCAAATACCTGGCCTTACTAACTTAGGGAAAGACCAAAATAAAATTATCATCAACAAATTGGATACGAGATTCGTAGGGACCAATTTTGCAACATGAATACCTTTGATTTTTCCTTCTATTTTTGCCTTTGAGAATGATCTCCCTAATGCCTCCTTGAGAATAATTAATAGATAAGGATATAGTGGATTACCTTTTAAGAGTTCACAAGATGGTTTAAAATAACCAATAGGAGAACCATTGATCAAAATAGAATTATTTAAAGTGCAATTATAACATTTTATCCAATCACACCAATTATGATAAAAACTAGACATTTTTAGAATGTCATGTAGAAAAATCCAAGAAACCTAACATATGCTTTGTCTATATCTAATTTTATAACAATACCTAAGATTTTACTATTGGAAATTTTGAGTAGTTATGTTGTCATTGATGTCAAGAGTCGGTGTCACTGATGTCAAAAGTTAGTGCAATGAATTGACAAAAGGACGGTTAAAATATTTATATTTTAATCCCAAGAGATTTGGTTTAAAGCTTCACATGATTGTTCAAAATATTGTCTAAATAACATGAAGGAAGGAGATACCTAGGCGCAAAGGAAATAATATTATAATATTTATTATTATAATATTAAAGTTGTTAAGATAAGGCCTAAAGTGAAGGAAGGAAATACCTAGGCCTAAAGGAAATAATATTATAATATTTATTATTATAATATTAAATTTGTTAAGATAAGGCCTAAGGTTAAGAAAGGAAACACCTAGGCCCAAAGGAAATAATATTATAATATTTATTATTATAATATTAAGTGTTAAAAGAAAATATTAAGGTTACCTATAAATTAATTATAATATTTTTATTATAATAAATTTATAACCCTAAGTAAGGTATTGGCACAAACATTAATTTTAAATGTTTATTCCCATCGACGTTCGAGCAAGGAGGGAACTGTTAGAGTATATCTTAAGTAGTTACTAGGTATATTTAGAATATTTATTTTCTAGATATTATCTTATTGCTTTTTTGGAGTTATCTCTCTTGCATGGGGTTAGTAAACTCTTATTTTTTTGTGTGGCTAAGATATATTTAGTTTATTATGATCCAATGGCTCATATTATACACCTTTGCTATTTAATGCAATATCCCTCTCATTGAATAATAATTTCTTGAGCTTCTCTTCAATTTTTTGTGGTGCTTTGCATGTTTATTTTCTTGGTCTTGAATATCGCTTTTCAATATTCTCTACGTGGTACTAGAGCCTGATATATTTTTTTTGCAAGCATTCAAGAAATTTCTACAATTTTTATTTTGTAGGTTTCAAGATATTTGAAGGAACATTGTGAAAGTGTGGATCTCACCTTTTAGAGTTTGGCCATTGTATGATCTCACCTTACCTCTTTTATTGGGGATATTTTTGATCAAAAAGTGGTTTCAAACCTTGTTGCAGGTCCCTCTTTTCAGAATCAAGCCATGGTTTTTTCACTGCAAACCCGCAACCCCACAATTTTCTAAAAAAAACAACTTCTGGAGGATGTTTCTCCCTCTTATGGAATCATTTTTTGATCAATTTTTTTTTTATATTGATTGATTTTTTGAGGGCTTCACATTGGTGTAGTCATATCTACAAATTTTTTGGACAGGATTTTTAGAAAACCATAGTTTTTTAACTGCAAACCCATGGTCACGCAAGTTTCCAGAGAAGCAACTTTTGAACGTCATTTCTCCCTCTTTCAAAATTAGTTTTCAGTCATTTTTTTTTATCTTGATTGATTTTTCGAGGGCTTCACATTGGTTTAGTCATATATACAGTTTTATGGGTGGTATTTTTAGAAAATGGCAGTTTTTTAACTGCAAATTTGCAGCCGCGTAGTTTTATGGAGAAGCAACTTCTGGAGGTCATTTCTCTCTCTTTCGAAATCATTTTTTGATCAATTTTTTTTTTATCTTGACTGATTTTTTTAGGGCTTCACACTGGTGCATTAAAAATTTATATCTGGTGGATATATTATTTTAAAATTTTATATTTTTCTGTTGTGTATTTTAATAAAAAAAAATTGCTTTTTTAGTAGGGGGCTTTATATTCTCGTTGTAAGCCTGAAATATAAAGGTATTTTTTAGGGTATTTTGTTGATCCTACGTACTAAATTTATAAAGTCCCTTTTTACACTTTTTTTTTTATTTTTCTATATATTTTAGACCATGTTATCAGTCCATTGTGTTCGTATAGGTGGAAACCACATATTTGTGCTTATGGAGTCATTTTGGACTACCCTTGTGATTGTGGTGCTTCTTTCTCCATCCTATCTTATCACTCTCATTTTGTGAGAAACTTTGGTTTAAGGGGGGGGGGTTCTTTGGTAATTTTTTTCATATTTCAATAGCTAAATTCGTGTCTTTGCAAGTTACCATGTTGGATCTTTCAGCACTTCCCATCACTCCATGCATTGATAGTGATTCGTATCCTACTTGGCGAGATAGTTTTGTTTAAAACTTGGGCTCAATTGAGATTTTGTTATATATTCATGGTCTTATTCCTAATACTCGCCCTCACACACATTAGAGGTATTTTTGGCAAGCTATATTAAATTATGTGTGCAGTATTATTAGATACACCACAAATATTGATATTTTACCACTTGTAAACTGGGATTCATAGGCATCTCCCCATACATATTTTTCCATACTTTATACACATTTTGAGAATATATTATCTTGTGATGAAAAATCCTTGATGCATAAATATGCTTTGGATGAGGTCAATGTTTCTATGCTAGTTGAAGATATTTTGCAGGATACTAATACAAATTCAAAGACTTTGGAGTCCCTACATTCTTTTGTGGATTGTCCTAATTTATCGACACTTGAAGAGGATATTTTGGATGGATTTTCTTCTCTTTTCATTGAGTCACATATTTTGGATGTTGTTGATCTTCATGAGGAGCTTACATTCTTGTTTGATGTTCATGTAGAGCATTTTGAGGACTTTATTGTGGTGGGCCTTCCTTGTTTTGATGAGCCACCTTTTCTTCCTACTCTTTTTGCCTTGGAGCTTTCTTTTGCTTCCTTTTTATTGCACCAGGAGTCTTGTAAGACTCTCTCATAGGTATCTTTGGTTGGACTCTCTTTAGGATATCTCAAAGACCATTTTATGGCTTCTTTATATTCTTCTCTTGTTTCTTCCAATGCTATTTTCCTTATGCAACTGAACATTGAATATTTAGACTCTACACTCATTAATTTGTTGATGACTTATTCACTTCGATATAGTTCATAGCCTTGTTCATCATCACAAGCACCAGATTTCATGTTGTTCACTCATCATACCTTCTTTGAGTGGGAAGATTTTTGATGTATGCCTCCTAGCTTATTTCTTCCTTATGGGAGATATTTAGTTCGATGATGAGGTATCTATAAATTTTAGGGCCATCACATAGATCCTTTGCAGCATTTTCTTGATGGATGTTATCCTAGGGGGTGTTGAAAAGGACATATTCCTCTCTATCCTCCTTCCACAACTTTCTTCATCCTTCTTATTTCTCTTCTGGAAAATGGTTTTTCCCATGTGATTTTTGAAGAACACAAGCTTATACTGAGAGGGTTGGTGAACAGTATAAGACCTCTTTTTACTTTTTCCATTATACTTCAAAATAGTAAAGCAATATACCCAAAGAAATATCAAAGTAATGCACAATATCATCCACAAAGTGACACCAATTTTAACCTGGTTCACCCAAAATGGCTGGGCTACGTCCACAAAACTTTTCTCTAAAAGTTATCTCAATGTTCTTTGGAAATCCTTCCCAATTACAATGTTTATGAGCCTTGACCCAAAGGATATACCTTCCCCAAATCATAATTTATGAGCCTCTACTCAAAGGAGATACCTTCCCCTCTACTCTGGAAATGATCCCTTAGAATATCAACTGCCTTTACCTTTTGCTAGCACGTGGAACTCCTTTCCATCAAAGACCTCCTGTCCTTAATGCTTAGCCTAAGAGACCTCTGCCTTCTATGATCATGTCCACATCAGCTCAGTAACTTGTACCAAACACAGTCATTCGGTCTAGTACAAGTCTTCCTCTGTCTGTTAGATCTATCCAACACTTGAACAAATCAATCCTCTACACACAAGCCTTCTCAAAGACTTGCCAAATATGTCCTCAGGATCTTCTCAAAGAACCAGTGCACCTCTGTCCTCAAGTTCTCTGATAGAACTATCAAACTCAGCTCACAAGTCCTCTACTAGGACCTGTCCAAATCTGCTCACAAGTCCCCACCCAAACCTATCCAAGACTTCTCACAAGTCCCCACCAGAACCTATCCAAAAACTCAGCAAGATCACCAAGAAAAAAAACTTTCTTAGTAGGAAATCACAAGGTGAATTGTTAGATACCCAATGTGATTTTTCAAACTCATAGAAGCATAAAGAGGATTTTTAGAGACTCAATATATTCTATACTCAACTCCCAATCTCAAAACTCAACTCAAATCAACTCAGCTCAAACTCAATCTCAAATCTGAAAACTCAACTCAATATCTGAAATGGATAGGATAGAATGCTTTCTTTCAAGAACATGAAACCCCAAAAATTGCCAACTATGCAAAGAATCACATAACAATGATACTCATTTTATTTTCACCATCAATTAGGGCTTCAACAACAATGCTCATCAAACAGGGTTCAATCAACACAATTCAGCTCAAAACACAACCTTGAAGCATTTCACAATCAACATTAGAAAAGGAAACAAGTAGAACTCCTTTTCTCTCCAATATTGTTTGAACAAAAAGCATCCACCAACTCAAATCACAATAGCACAAAACAACTTTTCAAATCATCAACAAAGGAGTAAGCCCAACACTTTAACCAAGTAAAGAATAGCTTGATTATTATCAATTTAATGAAAGCAAATGTCCATCTTAAAGCTGCCCACTTAAGGTTTCACAACTTCACACAAGAAGCAATTTTAACCTTAAAACATCATGCTTTCATTTCCATAATCAACCAAAAGCACTCTCAACATTACAAGAAAAATTTATCCCTTATACACCTTATTTCTCCCTTATAGTCTTATCAAAAATAACATTTATTTCTCATAAGAATGCAATAAGATATTTCAAACAACACCTTCAAAAGAATATTTTATCAAAATAAAACAAGCTTTAAACTCCTTATAACTCCTAAGTTGTTTTTCCCTCTAATAAACTTCCTCCATCCGCAAAATACACTTAGCAAAAATTAATTTCAAAAATACCTTGGCCAACATCAAAAATTGCACTATGGAGAAATTGCGCACAAATTCTAACACCACCCGCTGCGTCCACTTCATGATGAAAAACCCTTTCATGTTATTCGAATGCGGAACCTCTCGTTCAGGTAGCGCGCCAACAGCCTAGCCGCTACCGGTGCGCCAAATGCGCCCGGTGAGGTTTAAACCTCACGTTGTTAGCCTTGTTCCTTCTGTGCCAGGGATTAAATAAAACAATAGTGCCTCCCTTTCTTCTGACGTGAACACGAAGATGAAAACCTTACAACGGATTTACGACAAACGACGAGTACAAAAAAATGAATAGCGGATTCATGAAAACAACGAAGACACAGTTGAACAGTAGGTTTACAAAAATGGCGAAGACACAATCGGAGAAGAAATCTGAACAGCGGATCATGAAATCACAGCGAGCAACTCTTTTCAAAATACGGATGGGATAATTCTTGATTTTCATCGAGGGATATTTATATGCATTTTTACCATAAGCTCTTGACATCGACGAGGAGTTTAACACGTCGACGGAGGTCTTGGCTAGCGCCCACAATCTTAAAACATAGCGCCCACATAGTTAAGACATTTGTGCCATGGGTTAGGAGAACCCATTGCAAACAATAATTTAATATTTATTTAAAAATAATTAAAGGGAACCTTAACAAGGTTTTTAATTATTTAAATAAATACTTCCTCCTGGACCCAAATGCATTAAACTAATGCATCCACCTATAATATTTAAACCTGCCAACTTGGGGTTTACAAAATACCTTTGAAACTGTCATGTCGTAACCTTCATCAAAACAAATTATTTGACATCAAATCAAAATCCTTCAAGAGCTTCTTGACATCAATTGCAACTTATACACTTGAGCAAAGGCAATGTACCCAAAGTACCCAAAATTGCCAACAGGTTTTTCATCATCTCTCTAATAGAGTTTTTTTTATGGATATATTGTACATGAGTACCTTATCAGGCCTTGTTTTCAGGACTCATATTTGTGGATATGCCACTTGTTTAGTTTTGTTGATTCACTACCTCCTAGTACCACTTAAGGGGGGTGTTAGAGTATATCTTAAGTTGTTACTAGGTATATTTAGGATATTTATTTTCTAGATATTATCTTATTGCTTTTTTGGAGTTATCTCTCTTGCATGAGGTTAGTAAACTCATATTTTTTTGTGTGGCTAAGATATATTTAGTTTATTATGATCCAATGGCTCATATTGTACACCTTTGCTATTTAATGCAAGGTCCCTCTCATGTAATAATAAGTTCTTGAGCTTCTCTTAAATTTTTGTCTATTTTCTTGGGATTGAATATTACTTTTCAATATTCTCTATAGGAACATGGTATTTATACCGTAAGGTTTGAAGGTAAAAGTAAGTCTCTGAATGCACATGCAAATATTGAATTAATCTGTCAATGCAAATTCATGAGCACAAGAGGACAAAGGCTTTTATTTTTAAAAGTGAAGTGGATCACATGGAAGGATAAAGCGGCAAGGGTGCATGCCCCTATCACCAACCATATGGTTGAACTAGTGGTAAAGCTTGATAGTGCTAAGTCATTGGCGAATGGTAGGTCTTGTGTTTAATTCCCTGTGATAGCAAAGGGGAGAATTTTTTTTTTTAAGTGAATTGAGCACCATCAAAAGGGACAAAGAGGTATGGGTTCTATAAATATTTTAAGTGAGCACTTAGCTCACATGACGGTTAGGTCGTGGCTAAGGTGTAGGTGGTATCGCAGTAGGGGATTGAATCCTAATGGAGGTATTGTGCAAAGGTATTTATTTTTTATTAATAATTTGTACCTATGGTTCTAAGTTGTATGGTATGCGATATTGTGGAGGTATAAGGTATTAAAAATAATTTTTATTTTTGCCATATAAAAGGTGTTGAAATAATTTGAGTTATGATTTAGTAAGTGCATTGAATATTATTTTGGATGGTGGTTATAATTATTATGGAAATGCATTTATGATAAGTGGGAGACATAAGGGAATAATTTTTATTATTCTATGTATTTAAATTTTGAAGGAAGTTATAGTGAATTATTTTGAAAGAGAATTATTGGAGTCCTTGTTGATTGTGTTTTGAGTGTGTTAAGAGGGATTTAAAAGGTGTATAAGGTAATTTTGATTATTTGTATATTTTTCTAAACATTTTTAAGGGTTTGATTATTTTAGAAACCAAGAGAGTGGTTTGAAATTTAATTGGGCATATTTTGGAAGGAATACTTTGTGGATGTTTTGAAGAAGATTATTGTTATCTAACCTTTTGAGTGGAAAAAGGAGAATTGATTGTGAAATAGATTTTGAAGATATATATCCATAAAAGAAAAAAAGTATGGACACATCATCCTTTGATTGAAGCATTTTTGGATTGAATATTGTGAAAAATAAGGTGGAGTAAAAAGGATTGTTTGATAAGCATTATTGTAAATATTTGAGTGGGTTCTTATATGAATGATTGGTGAATGCGTAGAGATCATTTGAGATAGAGATTGAAGATTATTTGAGTTAGTTTTTGAGACCTACATTGTGCTCTTTATTTGAAGAAGTATGAAAACACTTGTTTAGGGTTTGTGAGCAAGTTGTGATTCATTGATTAAATGATTGAGTAAAACTTCTTGAGCATCGGTTTTGAGTGATATTGAAAGTGAATGTACAAACATTAGAAATTAGATTTATGAAAGTGATAGACTTAATGATTGAGTAGACCATATTAAAGTCTTTGATAGAGTACATCATTCTCTATGTGTTCTAGAGATTAAACAAATTTTGAATAGAATATGTCTAAACTGCTTCAAGTTAAAGGAATTACTTTGAAGATTAGACAAAGCATTTGATAGCATTATGTGCAATATTTGAGATTGATTGAGCATAACTTGAGAGTTGTATTGAGCATGTGTTTAAGGCAAATTTGAGGCAAGTCTTGGTAAAGACTTGACAGTATATTGAGCAAGTTATTGAGAGGACTTGAATATATATTTGAGGTAAGTCTTGGTAAAGACTTGAGAGCAAATTGAGAAAGTTTTTTAGGGGACTTGAAGGTATATTTGAGGTAAGTCTTTGTAAATACTTGAGAGAAGATTGAGCAAGTTCTTAGGAGGAATTGAAGGTAGATTTGAGGTAATTCTTGGTTAAGACTTGAAAGCATATTGAGCAAGTTCTTGAGAGTACTTGAAGGTATATCTGAGTAGATTTGATTATTGATTTGTTCAATATTTATGTTAAGTTTTGGGGTAGATATAAATAGAGTTGATTGATTATTTATTCACACTTTGTGTTAAGTCTTGGGGCAGATCTGAAAAAAGTTGATTATTGATTTATTCAAGCTTTGTGTTGAGGCTTGGGGTAAATCTGAATAGATTTGATGGGTGATTTGTTCAAAATTTATGTTAAGGCTTGGGTATATTTGAATAGAGTTGATTGATAATTTTTTCAAGATTTGTGTTAAGTTTTGGGATATATTTGAGTAGATTTGATTGATGATTTGCTCATAATTTGTGTTAAGGCTTGATGATATATTTGAGGAAAGAGTTTGGTGCAAATTTGAGAGCATATTTGTGCTAGACTTGACATAGAGTTAGAGCAAATTTGTACTTCACTTGGGATAAATTTTGGTGTAGATCTAAGATAAATTTGAGAGCAAGCTTTGGAGGTGATAGAGTAGAGTACAACAATCTCTAGTGGATAGATATCCATTAGCCAGGGTAGTGAGGATATAGGTCTTCTATGGAGAGATATCCACAAGCCAGAGTAGTCAGGACAAAAATATTTTAGAAGATTATCATTCATAGTAGAGGTAAAAGAGTTCTCCTATGGAAAGAGATCCATGAACTAGAGAAAGAGGAAATATTTCTCCTACCGAGTGTGATCCACAAACAAAAACAAGAGGAAACAGTTCTCCTATGGGTGTGATCCATAAACTAGCTAGGAAGATAGAGTTCTTCTCTGGAGAGATATCCATAAACTAGTTGAGGATAAATATTTCTCCTATATCGAGTTCCATAAATTAGAGAAAAGGTGTAATAGTTCTCCTATGGAGAGATATCCACAAATCAGAGCATTAGGTGATTTATTGAAGCACACAAACTTATACTGAGAGGGGGGTGAACAGTATAAGATCACTTTTTACTTTTATTTTCCAAACCATATTATCCAATATAAATAATAGCAATATCAATAGCAGTAATCAAAGAAATGCACAAATTATCACACACAATAGAGACACCAATTTTAAGTGGTTCACCCAATGTGGATTACTCCATGGAGAAAATATTTCACTAATATTTTCTCAACAAATCTCTTGGGAATCCTTCCCTATTACAATGTTTATGGACCTCTATCCAAATGAGACATCAATCCCCTAATCAAGTTCATGGATATCTATCCACGGGAGAACTCTTTCCCCTTTTTTGAGTCTTGGATCTCTATCCACAGGAGAACTCTTTCTCCTCTGCTCTAGTTGTTGATCTCTTATAGGACTACTACCTCCATTGCACTGGATTGTGGATATCTCTCCATAGAAGACCTCTATCCTCACTCAGAAGACCTCTATCCTCACTACCCTAGCTAATGGATCTCTATCCACTAGAGACTATTGTCCTCTACTCTATCACCTCCAAATATTACTCTTATATATACTAAATCTCTATCTCAAATCTACACTAAACACTATCCTCGATCTAACATAAATCTACTCACAAGTCTATATCTGGTCTGGCATAAATTTTCCCTAAAATATACACCAAAATTTATTTCTTCTATGGCACAAATATGTCCTTAAATTTGCACCATACTCTATCCTCAAATATATCCTCAAGTCTTAACACAAAGCTTGATCCAATCACAAATCAACTCTACTTAGATCTATCCCAAGCCTTAACTCAAAGCTTGAACAAATCAATCAATCAAATCTACTCTCAAGTCTTCTCAAATACTTACCTTAAATTTGTCCAATAAGTTGATGAGTGGTCATTTACCATAGATTTTTGTATCAGAATTACTTCATTTACCTAAATAATTGATATGTTTATGTAAGTTATTATTAATAAAATGCAATTTATTAGTAAAAATGATTAATTATGGTAATCTGACATTTATATTTGATTTGTATCAAATTTGTCTGAGTTCTAAAAAAAATGTAGAAAAAATCATGGATGATTTATAAAGGAATCAGAGAACTTGTGGAATACACCTCAGATGAGAAGAAGAACCATAGCAGTTTGGGAAACAACGGTAATTGATCTTACTAAATCATATTACTGAAGCATATTACTGAAGTATATTACTAAAGTATATTACCAAAGGTAATTACTGAAGGTAGTTACTGAAGGTAACTACTGAAGGTAACTACTAATAGTAATTACTAAAGGTAATTACTGGAGAATGTTACCAAAAATTACTATTGACCGTGGGTGGCACAATCAAGTGGAAGACACATTACAATGGACGACAACAGATGTATTTTCAACCTACTTTGCTTCTCGCATAATTATCTGTGATAATATCTCTAGTTGACAAAGTTCTTATTTATTATAATGATTTTATTTTGGGACATTTGAAATGTAATCGCAAAATATTGTTAAGACTTCCTAGAATAAAGGAAATAAATTCTTAAC
The DNA here is from genome assembly GCA_028583015.1 of Wollemia nobilis. Lineage (NCBI taxonomy): Eukaryota > Viridiplantae > Streptophyta > Pinopsida > Araucariales > Araucariaceae > Wollemia > Wollemia nobilis. Next base: position 4,363,741 of record JAQPPZ010001821.1, read on the forward strand.
ATCTATCTTGCGAGTTAGTTAGAATATATAGTATCTTGATAGGATTATGTGTAGATATCACTTGGACCAATAAGAACATATATAAGTCCAAGTTAAAATAAGAATTATATTAGGTTTTAGATTATTGTTAATTCATGTACATTCATTAGTCCACAAGTTACACATGACAAATACATGGAAGAAATTTTTCAGCATTGTATTAATTTTAATATAAAATTGTATCGTTCCAAATTTTTCGCACCCTTACCTTCAGGCTAAAGGATCCACGCCTAAAATGGGGATGGGAAAAGGATGGGACGGTACCTTAGACTGAGAGGCCCTTTAAATGTCCCACCTCTTGGGGGAGGGGTATTAAGGTGATTTTTCGATGGATGGTGGGGTTCACCAGGAAACATTTAGTGGCAGTTTCCATGCCTAGGTTGGGAATGTTTTTAATGTGTTCAGTTTTATCTTTAAACATCCAAGTCCTAGGTTTGGTCAGATGAATCTAAATGTTCTATTATGAAAATGCAAATTAAATAAATACAAAAAATAGATTTCGACAAAAAATAGAAAGAATACGCTATATTAAAGAACCATACCTGATCCGGATGTCTGATGAAGGTTTTGATTTTTGAAGTAGTCCATATCATCTGGAATTTGATAGGATCATCTGAGATCTGACGGGATTGTCTGAGATCTGACAAATTCGTCAAACGAATTCGTCAAAGACCTGCAAATAGAGAGATAGATGCAAAATACTAGAAATGCAACTATTCTAACAGAGAAAAATGGTGTAAAATGGCAACATAGATGCTAAGGTGATAATCACAAATAAAAATTCAAGTAGATTATGATGTTCTAATGACAAGTTATGACTTCATTGTACACTTAAGCTATATGGGTGAACTCCAAGATGCATAACAATAAGGAATAATAACAAATTTAACTAAATGCAAGATAAATCAACAAACAAAGTGAGAAAACTCAAACCCTGGACACTAATTGCCCCCAATGTTGACTACAGTCGAAATCATCTCGGATTGGTACGAAATCATCTCTAATTGAACAGGATCATCTGTGACGATCTGAGCTTGCTCCAGCTGAAAAAAAATGAAGTTCCTGCAAACAAACTTGGAAAAATACAAATGCAAATGGTGGCTTAAGATAGTCTAATGCATGTAGAATTCGTGTTACAGGGAATTTCAGCCAGGGGGAATGCCAAGAGGGGGTCCTAAGGTTAAATAGGCTTAGGAGGGATGTTAGGAGGTTGGAGATCATCCTAATTTGGAAGATCTCCAATGGGGGAGGTCTTTAACAATGCAGACATGCTTCTGCCTAGATTAGAGACACCGTTGAAATAGAAGCTAATTATGCACAAATCAGTTTGGGATGAGATCGTCTGGATGTTCTGCTCTAGAAGAAATCATTCGATCTGAGGTGATATCTTCTTATCAAAGATGATATCATCCAACAGTCACAACAAATCCTAAAAATGGCACAAAAAATGGGGAAACCTGTTTAACAGGCGGTTAACAGGTGGTTCGGGGTTAAAATTGAATTTTGAATTATTACTAAAGTAATTTTAATTATTTGCTAAGGTTTACTGCGTCAATTTTGGGGTGCTACGTTTTGCCCCCTCTTTAGCGAATTTTCTAAAGAAAATGCGTTAAATATGAGTTCTTCTCGATCTACGAGAAAGCAAAAATTATTTCCATTTTTAGGCGACAATTCTAGGTCGAATCGTACGATAGCTTACTATGGTGCCCCCTCCGTGTTTTTACCCAAATCGAACGTTTGAGGTAAAAACGCGAAAAAGCAAAAAATTTAAAATGTTTTTAATTGTTTTTGAATAAAATTAAGAAAAATAGGGAAAAACCCTAATTCATTGTTACTGTTCATTTTCCTGATTTCTAGAGCTCTATAGACAAGATGGTCGAGATAGCACATAGATCGACAGAGGTCCGGCATGGGCTACGGGTAAGGATTCAAACTTAGTTTAGAAGGCTTTAATTTTGAATTTCATGTTTTTTAGATTAATTTTGAATGATTTTTGAGCATTGCAACCGTTTTTGGGCCTTCGACATCGTCGGGATGAAATCGTCTCAATTTTGTTGAAATCGTCTCGATATCGTCGATTTCGTCCAAGGGCAAAATCGGAGATATGGGGATGATTTTGTACAATAAGGGATGATTCCCTATTGCAAAATTGAAGATGAATTTGCTCAAATTGAACTTGTGTTACTTGCATTTTTAATCACTATTTTATTAATAATTTTTATTGTTTTGTTGTTTATGTCGTATAGAGGATTACTAAAGAGTAGAGAATGGAAATATGAAGGGCTGAGGGATGACTTGGCCGCTCTATCTCAAGCAGAGCAAGATCAGTTGGCTCAATTCATCTTTCAGAATGTGGCAGATATGCCATAGGTTTCTACAAATATGGGGCTATTGACAGCCCTAGCAGAGAGGTGGTATCCGGGTTCTTGTTTCTGGTTATCGATAGGGGAGATGACTCCCACATTGGAAGATGTATGGAAGATTTTGAGGATCCTCATATAAGGATGGCTAATCACTCCCACGTCCAATCAGGGCCACACAATGATGCGACTATGTGGAGATCCAAGCTTTGCCCTAGAGAAGGGCAGAGTGAACATCGAGTCACTATGCCAGATGCCTAGGGCATCTAGACTGACACAGGTTTTGGCTGGAGTGGTAGGTGGTCTGTTGCTATGCCATCAGAGTGGATGTAGAGTACCATGGCTACTGATATATGTGGTCTATGACATGAGAGACCACGAATATATGTTTGCTTGGGGGAGCTTTGTACTATGCCGATTGTATAGGATTCTACATGGGGTCGTATACAAGGGCAACCGATGTTTGGTTATGACATCTCTACTGCAGGTTTGGTGCTAGGAGCACATCATAGTGTGGAGGCTGGTAGGGCTCCCACTAATAGGGATTGATAGTGAGAGGCCTCAAGCTTTCTACTGGTGGCTTCGAAGAGGGTCACAGCGATGGATAGATCTACCAATGTCTCGAAGACTACTTGATGACCTTGTCTTTGACTAGATCACCTGGAGGCCTTAGAGAGATCATCCAAGGTGGGCCGAGGATGGACAAGAGTTGGCTCATTTTAGGTGAGTCTGTTGGCTAAGGATGGAGAGGGGAGAGGTGGAGCTCCACCGCTATGACCGAGTTTTGAGGCAGTTCGATCTACAGTAGGGGATCCCATCTCTCAGAGACTGAGTTTTCCTGGACTATCCGGGATAACACTATAGTTAGTAGGGCTCTAGATATGCAGCGCTTCTAGGGTCTAGACATAGATGATGCCCCCATTTAGCTGATGGATGGGGACGATGCTAGGGTAGATGATGGCTATGATGCCTAGTATATAGGCATTTGCCCTCCTCGAATGACGAGGGCTTAGGGTTTGATTCACACAATTGTGCATCAGATGGGGAGGCAGTGTCAAGCGAACATTGAGGTGGCACAGGGTCATGACATGAGAGAGTAGAGGAGACCATAGGCTCAGCAGAGGCCATGGTAGTGGGAGAGGAGGGAGGAGATACCCCCTTCTCCACGAAGAGAGAGACCACCATCGCTCGATAAGGGCAAGGGTGTGGACACAGGAGAGAGTATTGAGATGGCTACTCTTTGGGCAGAGACTATTTGTCTCTAGGAAGAGGTGCAAACTCTATAGGATGAGGCTACACGACACCGAGAGGAGGCCACACAGCTTAGATATGAAGTAGCATGCCTTAGAGCATGGAGCGGAGAGGCGAGCACTCAATATCTAACATGGGCTATTACCCAGGTCACATTCTATCAGACACTATAACACCATATGGTTCCAGAGGGGCAAAGGTTACCGCTGTCAGCCCATATTGTGGAGCCTTTCGAGATGAGGTCATCGAGGACATCATCACGATCAGAGTCCAAGACTCATAGCACCACACAAACTATGATGGGGCCACCTCGTCCACCTCAGGGCAGGGGAGGAGATGAGGCTGAGAGCTCGAAGGGTTCTCGAGGCTAGTTGCTATAGATTGTACTGCACATATTGATTATAGTGCTTATTATTATTTTTGATAGGGGATTGAGTATGCCTAGGTACAGATTGTGGCATACCAATCTAGTTTTGAGATGATATACATATACTGTTGAGATATATATAGATGAGATATTTTTGATCATATGACTTGTCTTATGTATTTGTATGATGCTTTAATGTTTTGATTGATTGATTCGATGATTCATGTAATTATGCCATTTGGAAATATGATGGTTTGAATGTCATTTTTTTTTTAATTTAAATGAAATAATCTGATGTAAACAAGTTGGTTGTTTGTGATGTGATAATTTGATAAAAATAAAAGGGACTTTTAACAATAATTTCAAAGGACATTGTCGCTATTATAGACGATTTCATAGAGTCGTCGCTCACTCAGTTGTCAAGCTAATCCTAGTATAGAAATATTGCTAAAATTAAAAGGGTGCTTAAGAGACTGTCTTAAGACTTTGTTGTGATGATGCAAATGATGATGATGATGATGATTTGTTTTTTAGATTTCCATGAAAATATTATGCATGAAATATTTTTAAATGACTTTTGCTAGGCATAAATTCCTAAGTGCGATAAAATTTTTGGATAATTCCCTAGGAATTATACCACCATTGCAAAATTGAAGTTTGACATAATGACATGAAATAGAATAGGTGTTTGTTTGTTTTAAAGCATAATTGTGTAACATAATGATTTAAGTCATATCTTTTTATGATTTTAAATAAATGGGGAATAAAATTGGTACAATGGTTTGCGCTAGGCATAGAATATTTAGGTATAGACTTATACCATCATCGCAAAATCCAAATAAGAAAATAATAGATTTATTGCATGGTTGATTTGTTTTAATTTTTGAAAATAAACTGAAAATATGAAGATGAGGACTTGCGCTAGGCATAAAATTCCAATTATGGTTTTGGAACTATACCATCATCGTGAAAGTCAAAAGTTATATATAAATGTAACTTTATTGCATGTTTTGAAAATAATTTTGATTTTTTTGAGAATGCATGTAGTTGTCTTTATACTAAACAACTGTTCTTCAAAGAAGAAAATGAATTTATTCCAAACAATTTGCAAAAATATTTCAAAGTATCTTAAAGACAAAAGTTAGATTTATAAGGAATCCCATGTGTGTATGTGAGTTCATTACCAATATTGATTTATCATAATGATACACAAAATCTCTCAAATACAAATGTGTGTGCAATTGCATTGTTCATTTCCAAGTTTTGAGCAAGATAATTTGATACAAGTGATTTGAATGAACAAATAAGTGTTCATTAACCATGATTTAGATGCATACAACCATACCAGATTACTATGTAGGTCGGGTTATCAAGAGCTAGCTAATCCATAAGTATACATAGGTCTATACAAAAGAAGGTCGCTAATGTGACAGACATATCACCACACTAGGAGTTACCCAAGGCCAAGTAGGTTGGGCACAAACCACCTGTTATGGGGCTTACCTCACAGTTTTCGAATAATTGAGAATTCCAAGGATTCAAGCTCATCAACCCTTCTTTTCTTTTCAAGGGGTAGGGAAAGGGATTTTATTGCTTTTGCTTTTGCTTTTCTCTTTTGCTTTTTTTTTTTTTTTGTACTTTTGTATTTTGGCTTGATATTTGAAATAATGCTGAAATAACTTGTTTCTTTTTTCTTTTTCTTTTGAACTTTTCTTTTCTTTCTATGCTAGGGATACTTGCTTGGATTAGCTGTAGAGCAAGGGATTTTTATTCCGGGTAGGGGTGAACTTGTCCTTTTTCCAATTCTCAAATATTCTAGACCATGTGCATGATAGGATAGCAGGGGAAACTTTTCGCTCAAGAACCACTTCTACTATGTAACATAGCATGGAAATTACAAATGTAATCATTTTATTGTGAAAAGATATGCTTGGTTTAAGTAAATAACAAGATCAATTCTCTATGCTCAAACTTTATTTAATTGAATTTTGTGTACTTTGATATAAGAGAGATTAGTAATCATGCCAGATAAAATCAAGATATTTATTGTTGTGTTTGTGATAGTGGGGGATTCCAAATAAATGCTAATTTATCCAAAATAACTTGAAAAATATAACTGCAATACTTGAAGAAGAAATATATACAACAAATATTTGTGAAGATTTTGATGATTTTGACTCTCTCTTTCTTATTTATTTTTTTGGTTTTGAAAAGAGTCAATAATATTGCTATTTTGACTTTTTATTTTTTTTATTTTTATTTTTTGTTTGTTTTTGTGTAAACAGTTTTATATATATATTTTTAAATGAGACAACATGCAAAATATGTACAAATGATGAAATGACCACATTTTATGCGTAATATCGCTTAAGATGCATAATATTCATAGGTTCTTTTAAATATTTACCATCTAAAGTAGCTAATTTGTATGCTCCTGATTCAAATTTAGCAGTGATAATATATGGTCCAAGCCAGTTGGGCTCAAATTTACCTTTAAGGTCTTTAGTTGCATTAGTATTTTTTTGATTTTCTTTTAAAACAAGGTCACCGACCTCAAAGGATCGATGACGAACTTTCTTGGCATATGATCTTTTAAGCTTGTTTTGGTAAGCATGAAGATGCTCCAAAGCATTGATGCGCTTTTCATCTAGAAGTTCCACTAACTGAGTCTGCCAGCTCGATATTCATCTCCTACTTCGGTATCTTGAAGTAGTAGATCCAAAGAAGGAACGTCTAATTCAAAGGGAAAAATGGCTTCAACGCCATAAACCAAGACAAAAGGTGAAGTTCCAGTGGGAGTTTGAACACTAGTTCGATAAGCTCACAAAGCTGGATATAATTGAATGTGCCAGTCGCGGCGCTTTTATTGACTAATCTTTTGAGAATTTTGATTAAGGTTTTGTTAGATGCTTCTACTTGACCATTACCCTGAGGATAATAGGGAGTGGACCAGCGATGTTGAATATTATATTTTTGGCATAATTTTTTAACATCTTTATTTTTGAAACAAGTTCTATTGTCTGAGATGAGATTTGCAGGAATTTTGAACCTACAAATGATTTGATTAAAAATAAATTTAGAGACTTGAGTTCCAGTGCAGGAAGCTAAAGGCATAGCTTCAACCCACTTCGTGAAATACTCAATGGCGGTTATGATGAATTTGTGTCCATCAGATGACACAGGATTAATTTTGCCAATAATGTCTAAGCCCCATTTTGAAAAGGGCCAAGGAGATGAAATAGCCTGCAGCTCTTGTGCAGGCGCATGGACAAGGTCAGCATGTTTCTGGAACTTGTTGCAATGGCACACATAATCATGTGCATCCTTTTCCATGGTAGTCCAAAATTAGCCTATCCTAAGGAGCTTTTTAGCAATGAAACTACTACTGAAGTGTCCTCCACAAGATCCATCATGGGCTTCACTTAAATCTGATTTGGACTCTTATAGATTCAAACATCTCAATAGGATACCTTCAAAAGATCTCCTATATAAAGTATTGCCAATTATTACAAATCGACTTGCTCATTGACGTAATAACCGATGCTGGTTTCTATTAGAATTGGCAAGAAAAGACCCATTTTGGAGAAAATTAATTATATCTGTATACCAAGGTTCAGGAGTAGTTTCATTGATTAGAAACACATCCAAAGGTTCTAAACATGACTTATTTGAAGCGGGTTCCTGGAGTCGATGAATAATGATGGTGGCATATTCGTCATCTAACTCCAAGGGTAGAAGAGATGCAGCTGCAGCCATAGCATTAGCTGCACGATTGCTAGTTCACGAAATAGCTTCCAAAGTAACTTTATCAAACAAGGATAACAATTGCAAAACATATGCTTTATATGGGCACAATTTATCATCTCTGGTCTAATAAACTTCATTAATTTGGTTTATGACAAGTTGAGAATCACCAAAAATGAGCAAATGTTTGATTTTTAATGCCAATGCAGCTCATAATCCAAGGATTAGAGCTTCATATTTGACAGTATTATTAGTGCAAGCAAATGTTAATTTAAAGTACAAAGGTATAAGATTTTTTTGTGGGGATATTAAAATAATACCTGCACCAGCCCCACTCATGCATCGGGCTCCATCAAAGTATAAGGACCATTGTTCAATATGGTCTGCCTTTAATTGAAGGCATTCATCAGGAAACTCAATGATGAGGGGATGGGTAGACTCTAAGGGTGCAGCAGCTAACTGATCTGCTATGATTTGACCCTTAACAGACTTTTGTCCTATGAACATGAGTTCAAACTCACTTAGAGCAAGAAACTACTTTGATGTGCGACCCGATAAATAAGGTCGACTCATAAGATACTGCAAGGGATCATATTTAGCAATGACATACGTTTTTTGACTGAGCATATAATGACGTAATTTTTGCATATAAAATACGATTGCTAATTATAATTTTTCTAATGTTGTATAATGGGTTTCATAACTGATGAGGGTTCGGCTAATGTAATAATTAGCACGTTCTTTCTTCTCATCATCAAGCTGAGCTAACATAGCTCCTAAAGCAAAATCTAAAGCTAAAATATATAGGAGAAATGGGCGATTAGGTCTAGGTGGTGAAAGCACAGGTGGGTTAAGGAGGTATTGTTTGAGAAGTTCAAAAGCTTCCGTACATTATTCGTCCCAGTTAAAAGGAACATCCTTCTTAATGAGCTTAAGAAAGGGAGTGGTTTTGTCCACCAACTTATCGATGAAGCGACGGATGGCTTGAAGCTTACCTTGTAAACTTCATAACTCAGATATATTGGTAGGTGCGAGCATATCAGTGATAGCCACAATTTTGAGAGGGTCAATTTTGATACCACGTAGAGAAACTAAAAACCCTAATAGCTTACCAGACTTAACTCTGAATATGCATTTGGCTGGATTTAATCGAATAAGATATTCTCTTAACCGATTAAACACTTTTCTCAAATCATCTAAATGATCATCTTCTTTAATAGAGCGAGCTATAATATCGTCTACATAATCATGTAGGATATCATGCATCATATCATGAAATATATAAGTCATAGCTCATTGATATGTTGCGCCAGCATTCTTTAAACCAAATGGCATCACTTTCCAACAAAAGGTACCCCAAGGGGTAATAAAGGCTATTTTAGCCTGATCTTCAGGAGCTATCTTGATTTGATTATAGCCGGAGAATACGTCCATTAGGGACATCATTCCACTCCTGGCAGTAAATTCAATGATTTGATCCATGTTTGGAAGAGGAAAATCATCTTTAGGGCATGCAACATTAATATCTCTAAAGTCTGTGCAAACCCTAACTTTGGTAGCTTCTTTCTTGGTGACTGGAACGACATTCAAGATCCATTCAGCATAATCAATAGCTTGTATGAAAATAACATTTAGGAGTTTTTCTAACTCCCCTTTGACTAGCAAGGACACTTTGGGATGCATTTTTCTAAGTTTTTGTTTAACAAGTTTAGCATCCGGATGGACTACTAGATGATGCATGACTACAAAAGGGTCCAGACCAGGCATATCTTCATATGTCCAAGCGAAGACATCTTCATATTCTTTAAGGAATGCAATGTATTCATCTTGTTTTTCTTGACTTAATGCTGATCCAATATTGATTATGTGAGGATTATCCTTAGTTCCAATGTTAACTTTAATGACGTTTTCTACTTCCATGTGTAGATCTCTTTCAAAATTAGGTGGGGCGGGTGAAACACCCAATTCTTGTAATTCTTTTAAGGTTAAGTTGGATAATTTGTCTTGATGAGTGGTGGCCTCAAGTTGGGCTATAGTTGGTATAGAACCATCAAAATAAAAACCATTGTGTAACAACTCTTCAACGAAGACATCATGGAAAATATCTCCTTCTAAATCCTCATTGGATTCAGCAATCAATTCAAGGTAAGCTATGGATAGCATATTACATGTAAATGGCTGATTCGTTGGACACAAATAATCTTGTTTATCTAGATAATATTCATAACATATGAGTTGATCATCATCTTCAAAAGGGAAGGGTTGACCCTTACTAGGAAATAGGCCCACGCCACATCAGGCGGGCCATGGTTCTACCTCGATAGGTTCTTTCATGCCATTTTTGAAATGTCCCAAGCCTTTCCCTTTATATCCCATTTTAAGAATTATGGGTTTAGCTTTAATATATTCATTAGTAAAATAACAGCGTGCATATCCCTCATGATGAGTTTTGATATTTCGAGGTATTCTTCCCCAATCATATCCTTTATAAATAAAAGCACAACTCCCGACTTGGTAAGTATTTCCCATAGGTTGTGGGAGGCCCAAAGTACTAGGAGATGGTGGCAAATTATTTAAAATAATTGAATCTTGAATAAAAGCATTTGTTTTTTCTGATATTAAGACTGTGGATAAATCCGATAAAATTTCATCAGAAAGAGCATAATATGTAGAAGGATTATTCCCTATATCTTTAGATGTGGAAGGTATGATAGATGTTGATAATGTGGAAGTGTTAATGAATGGGTCTATAGGTTTTGAAATGATAAGGATGGAACATGAAGAATTGTTTGTGGATTTAAGATCTTTTTGAGGTTCTAGTGTGGTTTGTTTAGAAGATGGTTGAGTTAAATGCATAGGTGTAGTTGATGGAGTAGATGATGTTATGTGTGTGTTTTTCACATGTTTAGATGAAAAATAAGAATTAGGATGTGTGGATGACAGAGCGGGGCAAAATTGCACTCCAATAGGTTCTAATTTAAAAATCAGTTGGTCACCATATTCTAAACAAATCACACTAGAACCATGGATAGTGACCAACTGATTTTTAAATTCAAATTTAAAACACTGATGTAAAGTGGAAGGAATCGCTCGCATCACATTGATCTAAGGGTGACCCAAAAGTATATTGTACGATTTTGGGCAATTTACAATAAACATGGTTGTATCTAGGGTTCTAGGTCCAACTTGCAAGGGTAAGGTAATGACTCCACACGTTTCTTGTGTCTCATCATTGAAAGCTTTGATAATCATGTTAGTTTTCTTCATTTCATCACTTCTAAAGCCAAACCGTTGGTAGAATTCAAAAGTGCAAATGTTTAGAGATGAACCATTATCAATCAGGACTCTTTTAACAACTACATCTCCAATTAGAGCAGTAATATATAAGGGATTATCCTTATGTAAACTATGTTGTGGGATATCTTTATCCCAAAATTCAATACAATTGACTTCTCGAGTGATGATAGTATTGGACATGGCTTCGGGTTAAATATTTTAAGGTACCATAATTTGGCTTAATGTAAGCATTAACTCATCCCTATGGGTGGGAGAAGATCTTAACAAATCCAACAGGGAAATTCTAGCTGTAGTATTGGATAATTGTTCATTAATATTGTAAGGAGGTTTTGGTTGAACATTAGACATATGATTCCCTTTATTGGGATTTTTCAAAATAAATGGAGCTGATCCATCATTCTGAGTTTGATCTTGTTGAGAGTTTTGAGCCTGTCGTCTGGTAACAACTTCGATGGTACCTACAATGTTATATTGAAGACGCTGAACTGGTCTCGGTTTAGCGTTTATGGCTTGTTCATTAGGAAGGAATTTATTAGAAGAGGGTCGAGTAGTAACTCTTCTAGGAAATAGTTCTTCTGGAACCATAGCATCTATGATAAGTTGAATAGGATCTGATTCATTTTCAGAGCTATTCGATTGGTTTGAAGTGATGTCTACTTCACTTTTAGTATCTGATTCTACTTCACTAGGATCGGGAGTTTGAATATTATGTAGGGGCCTGGTCATGACTAGGGATAAAGTTGTGTCAAATATTTCAGGATCCTGAACAGGTAACTGTCCGCTAATGGTCACTACATATCGGTTAAGAGGGGGAACATTATGATGTTCGATTTGATTGGCCACTTCTTTACCATGGTTTTGTAAAGGATGTTGAAATATATCTAATGATTGATTAGATTTTTTATTCTGATTTTGGGGAATGGTCTTTTGAGAGTTATTAGGAGCATTTTGTTTAGGTTGGAAGGCTTGCACCTCCATTTCATTATTATCAATCAAGTCTTGTATTTTATGTTTCAATATTTTGAAAGAATTTGTAGCATGTCTAGGTCCTCTATGAAATTCACAATGTAGATCGGCTCTATATCCGAGTATAGTTGGATCAGGTTCCCGGATAGCTGGTAATTGAATCAAGCCTCATGCTAATAATTGAGGTAGAATGGTTGATAAAGGTTGATTCAATCTAGTAAATTCTTGAGGAGGTTTATCAGGGGGTTTTAATATAAATTTTTCTATTGTCTTTGTTATATTGATATTAGCAACGTTTCTGCTGTCAGTGACTCCGTCACCTACAAATTGTTTGTTTTTATACTGATTTCTGGATGTTTTCTCATCATCTTTCTTTTTTAGATGACCTCTTCTAATGAGAGCATCTTCTACCCTTCGAGCTAAGTCTATAGCTTGATCGAAGGTAGTTAAGGTGGCAGTTAAGATATTTTTTCTTGTAAATTATTAATAAAAATGTCCAAAATTTCCCTATAAGGTAACACAAAGTGTAGTTTTCCTATCAACTACCTCCATCTAGCTAAGAAATCAGCAAAACTTTCATCTTTGTCTTGTTTTAAGTTGTACAAATATTTAATGGTGACATGCCTCTCGATGTAGGCACTAAATTGATGGACAACCGATTCAGATGTTTCTTCAAAATTTCTCAAAGAATGAGTGGGCAATTGATAGTACCACTCTAATGCCATTCCTCCTAAACTTTTCAAGAAAATTTTTAGTAATAGCAAGTCATCATGTGATATATCATGACATGCTATCCTAAACATACGAAGATGCTCTATGGGATCTTCAGTTCCTTTATATATAGCCAGGACGGGCATGGGAAAGTGTTTAGGGTATGGTTGTGCTACAACTATGGGATCCAAATGTTGACTACATATCTCTCGATAATTATACAAAGGACGATAGGGATCTATCTGGTCCATATGTGAAGCTAACTGTTTCACCATGGCTTCCAGATTACTAGTTTGCCCACCATATTGGTTCGATAGGGCATTAATATGAGATTTGTGAACATATGGAGGGACATGAAGATTAGATGCTATGTTGCTATTGTGTAAATTGTTGGTAGGAAGGGTGTTATGAAGAAATCTTGAAGTTGTATTATGTTGTATCCCAGATTGTTGAAAATTGGTGTTTGGCTTCATTTTAGGTTTTTGTTGATTTGAAGCATATTGATCAATAGTTTGGTGAAGTAAAGAAGTGAAGGAAGTTTTCTTTTGTGTGGGAATGATTTTAGGCTCAATAATAGGTTCCTTAGGGGGTTGGGTAACCTATTTTTTTGGCATGTTCTGAATCATAGTGACCACATCTCTATTGGATGGTCCAGCTTTATCACTTTCTTGATCAATGAAAGACAAGGGATTAGTGTGTATGTCAAACATATGTTCCATGGCTGCTTGAGTGTCACTAATTTGCCCTTTATCAATACGAATTGCCATATTAAGAGCACCAATGTTATTATTGAAAAATTTCTAGAAATGATCTAAGTTATCAAAAGCAATAGTTCCATCTGGAGCTATTCTAGGGGACGAGGATCCTTCCTCTTTAAGATTTTCTTGTTGTTCATTTTCTTCAGCCAGGTCATCTTTCGATTGTTCTAGATTTTCTCCTTTCGGAATGGATTCCTCAGGAAGGACATTTGGGTTTTTAGTTTTGCCTCCCAAGCAATATTCTTCTTCTTGTTCAGTTTGTTTACCATTCCTAAGTTTAGGCATTGTGCTTAAATTTAGATTTCAGCAAATATATATATACTTGTATATATATATATATATATATATATATATATATATATATATGTGTGTGTGTGTGTGTGTGTGTGTGTGTGTGTGCAACAAGCTTAAGAGGTATATATTTTAATTATATACCTACTATAGTATTTGAAATAAAATGTTTTTGGTTTTTGTTATGTTTTGGTTTTTCTTGTTTTTGTAACAATATTATAAAGATAACAAACAACACATTAAATGCAAGCAATAATAATAATGAAAGCAATGATCTAGTTTTCTATAAACAATTTATAAATATCATTAATGGGCTCAAGTTCTTCAGGAGTCATGAAGTGTTCTTCTTCAAATTGAAAATTTTCTTTCAAGAATTTAATGAAATGTGCTATAGCAATACCATGTATTTCAGATTCTGGTTGATAATAATAATTCTCACAACAATATTCACGATAAAACATAGCTCTAGGAATTCTATTCCATATTTTTCTAATCATAAGATTAGTTTCTTGGGATTCTATATGAACTAGAAATTGGCATACCACAGCTACATTCTTGAGGTATTCCTCGAAGGTGAACAATTTTGAAGACACAAGAGCTCTCCTATAAGCTAACCACCTATGGCATGCTCTCTGAAGTTCATGATAAACAATGAGTTGATGAGGATCCAGGATCCTATCTAGGGCAAACCTCTTGATTTGTCTAAGTTCGGTTGATCTAGATGAAATGACACCTAGCCTCCTATTAAGTTTGTCCCACAAAGGCGGGACTCTGTATGTTTGAGATGTTCTGAACAAAGAATCAACCTCTATGGCTATTAATTGATTTGCAACATTTATAGTAACTGCTAGTCTTTTCTTAGGAGCTACCATCTAGACATGATATGCAACTTAGTAGTTTTCTAATAATTTTAAATGCATCTATGTTTTTGTTTTGTTTTTTTTTTTTTTTTTCAAAAGGTTTTAGTTTCACGTCGGGTTCACCAAAATGTATCATTCCAATTTTTTCGCACCCTTACCTTCAGGCTGAAGGGGGATGGAAAAAGGATGGGATGATACCTTATACTGAGAGGCCCTTTAAAGGTCCCACCTCTCGAGGGAGGGGTATTAAGGTGATTTTTTGACGGATGGTGGTGTTCACTAGGAAACGTTTAGTGGCAGTTTCCATGCCTAGGTTTGGAATGTGTTTAATGTGTTCAGTTTTATGTTTAAACATCTAATTCCTAGGTTTGGCCAAATGAATCTAAATGTTGTATTATGAAAATGCAAATTAAATAAATACAAAAAATATATTTCAATAGAAAACAGAAAGAATATGCTAGATTAAAGAACCATACTTGATCCGGGTGTCTGATGAAGGTTCTAATTTTTGAAGCAGTCCAGATCGTCTGGAATTTGACAGGACCGTCTGATATCTGACAGGATCATCTGAGATTTGACAAATTCATCAGAGACCTACAAACAAAGAGATAGATACAAAATACCAAAAATGCAACTATTCTAACAGAGAAAAATGGTGTAAAATGGCAACATAGATGCTAAGGTGATAATCACAAATAAAAATTCAAGTAGATTATGATGTTCTAATGACAAGTTATGACTTCATTGTACGCTTAAGCTATATGGGTGAACTCCAAGATGTAGAACAATAAGTAATAATAACAAATTTAACTAAATACAAGATAAATCAACAAACAAAGTGAGAAAACGCAAACCTTGGGCACTGATTGCCCCCAATGTTGACTACAGTCGAAATTGTCTCGGATTGGTAAAAAATCATCTCTAATTGAACAAGATCATCTACGATGATCTGAGCTTTCTCCTGCTGAAAAACAATGAAGTTCCTGCAAACAAACTTGGAAAAATACAAATGAAAATGGTGGCTTAAGATAGTCTAATGCATGTAGAATTCGTGTTACAGGGAATTTCAACCAGGGGGAATGCCAAGAGGGGGTCCTAAGGTTAAATAGGCTTAGGATGGAGGTTAGGAGGTTGGAGATCATCCTAATTTGGAATATCTCCAATGGGGGAGGTCTTTAACGATGCAGACACGCTTCTGCCCAGATTAGAGACATCATTGAAATAGAAGCTAATTATGCACAAATCAGTTTGGGACAAGATCGTTTAGACGTTCTGATCTAGATGAAATCATCCGATCTGAGGCAATATCATCTGATCAGAGATGATATCATCCAACGGTCACAAAAAATCCTAAAAATGGCATGAAAAATGGGGAAAGCTATTTAACAGGCGGTTAACGGGTGGTTCGGGGTTAAAATTGAATTTTGAATTATTACTAAAGTAATTTTAATTATTTTCTAAGGTTTACTGCACCAATTTTGGGGTGCAACAAAAATTACATAGAGGACCTTGAGAGAGGTTTGGTTAGTTAGTTTTGGAATAATATTGCATTACAGCTTACAGTTTATTCTAAGTTAAGTTACAATTCTGAGGAAGCATGTACGGTTGAAGCTCTAGTAATAAAACAACATTTTCTTCAAATATGGTAATCTGTATCAATTTTGTAGATTATTTGAATTCTATTTTGTAGATTGTAGATTTATTACCTGCATTCATAGAATATGCATAAATATTAGTATGAAACATAAAACTTAGTTACTGATAAGGTAAACTAGGGGATAAAGACTTACACTACCACTTTAGGAGGCAGGGCCCACTCCTAATAGACAGTCCTGAGCTCTCTCGCCCCTGCATTAGATTAGGATTAGTTATATTTGCATTCTAATTTATATAAAATAAAATAAATTGCATGAGGATCCTCATATCATAAATTAGTTATTTACACTTAGATTAAAACATATCATAAATTAATTGCAAATAATCAAATGCATCAGTAAATTACATCATTAGTAAAAGTTAGATTGCATTTATTTACTATATCTTGCATAATTCATCCCTGAATAATTTTTGTACACGTGTACGCATGAATTCTGGAATGAAAATTGAGCTATACTTAGTATTAACTCCTACGATATAATATATATGGGATTACTACTTTTTAAATCTAACCTTAATTTCCCTCGGATTGATAAAATTAAATGTAAGCTTCTATAGCTGATCACAAGTTATCTCTCTAACTAGTCCAATTTTCTCAACAATTCTTCACCAAGAACTTCCTCAAATTCGATCAATAATTCCTCTCTAGAACTTTTCCAATATACTCAACAAGTCTTTACCAAGATTTACCTCAAATTTATCCAACAAGTTCTCTCTAGAACTTTTCCAATATGCTCAACAAGTATTAACCAAGACTTACCTCAAATTAGCTCAACAAGTCCTCTCTAGAACTTGTCCAATCTGCTCAACAAGTCTTCATTCAACCATTCACTTAATGAAACATAATTTTCTTACAAACCATAACCTAGTGTTTCACTATACTTCCAACAACATATATTATGAAACTCAAACCTTGACTCAATATGATTTTAATGTCACATAACAATAATACTCATGTTCTTTCACAAACCCTAGTTCAATATATTTTTCAATCTCACGTAATAATTATACTCATGTTATTTCACAAACCCTAGTTCAAGATAGTTTTCAATCTCACATAACAATGATACTCATGTTATTTCATAAACCCTAGTTTAAGATAGTTTTCAATCTTACATAACAATGATACTCATATTATTTTATAAACACTAGTTCAATATAGTTTTCAGTATCACATAACAATAATACTCATGTTCTTATATCATCCACAAATCATGCACATGAACACTCACTCAAATATTTCCAACAATTCTTATCAAATAATCCTTTTCACTTCAGCTTTTCATATCACAACATTCAATCCAACAATATTTCACTCATAAGGAATATGTGCCCATACCTTTTTTTTTTATGGAGATATGTCTTCAAAACCTGTCTTAACCACAATCAAATATTCTTTTCCAATATCAAGGTTAGGTAGCAACAATTTATCTCAAAATCTCCACAAATATTTTCCCAATAATTATTTCACCATACAAAAGTAACAAGTCTCAAATACACCTTATAATCTCCAAAATTTCAAAATATAGGTCAACAATTTTATTATATCAAAACATATCTTATTTCACCTCAAAATAATTAACATAATCTATATTTATCTCGAAATACAAAATATAATTTTCCTTGCATACCTTATCACTCCTACCTTGTAAAATAAATTCTAACCACCAAAAATTAAAATAAAATATTTTAATTTTATTATACCTTATATCTCCTTTAACAAATTCACAAACTGCCTTTTAAATCTCATGAAACCCTTTAATTCAGATTTCCAAATATCAAAAACCTTTGGAAAATTAAATCATGAAATGCATACCTTTCATTTTAATTCTGCCCAAAAAGTGCTTTCGATGAAATTCGAACACACGACCTTGCCTTTCCAACACCCTAGCCCAAATCTTGGCCACTGGTTGGGATACGCATCCACACAAAAACCAAGAGTGCACGAACCCCATTTTATTCCTTGTTTCTTCTCACACTTAGCACGAACAAAACAATTTTTGTTTTGCAAAATGCAACCGTGTGAATTGAACCCATGATTTTACCCTCACAATGTTCTAGCTTGGCTTCAACTGCTACTTGCGCTAATGATGCCGGTGGAACTTCTCTACCACGTCGCTTGCACTTGAACCCTTGTCTTACCTCTAATATTTAAAACATGAATTCCTTTTCCTTACATAGCAAATCAGCGCATGAAATATTTTACATAGCATAGCATTCGAATATCATATGATCGGGGGGAGAAAAAATGAATATTTTTTCCCGTATAAATACATTTGATTTTTTTCCTTACACGTCGACTGAAATTTAAATTTAAATATTTAATTTAAAACCTTTGGCACCCATTATTTATTTAAATTAAAATTTTAACCATAGGTTAAAATATTTTAATTTAAATAAATTAAATTAAATCCTTTATGAGCTACATAATGGGTCTTTTCAAGGATAGATTATTTTTAATAATTCCTTGGACCTCATTTTCTTCACCTCATCATTTTTCCCAAAATATTATAATATTAAATATTATAATATTATTATTTTAATTTAAACTTGCTTCTCCTTCCTTGGGTCTTCAACCTTTTAGGCCTTTTTAGGCATATAATATTAAAAATAAATATTATATCCTATTTCTTTTAAAACCTTCCTTGTCTTTGGAAAAATTACCTGATGAAATTAATGATGATGAAACTGAAACAACAATCTCTTGACATCAATGACAACAAAACTTGCTCAAATTTCCAATAATCTCCCCCTTTGTCATTGATGGCAACCCTTTTTCCTATGGCAACCCTTTTTCTTAACCATTCCTTTTTCCTTTTTCAAAGTCTGCTCCCCCTAACTAAATGTTATCCTCCTAACTCAAATCTCTCCCCCTTTGTCATCAATGGAAAGGGGTCACCTTTGAGAGTAAATATAAGGCTCTTAGCTCAGCCCCATCCCACCTCCTCTCCTTGAGGTGGTTAATTTTGGGATGGGATTAAATATACTCCCATAATACACTATTATTTCCTTTTTCCACCTTCTTCCTCAACTGATCCTTCTAATTCCTCTAAATATTCTTGTTCCTACTTGTCTCTGGAAATTTTGCTCTACACCACTTAGCCATATGCCCAACATTATTGCACTTATAACACTTAATATTGTGATTCCTTTAAGGTACAAATATTTTGTAGTTCCTCCTGGTGAAGCCATATCTATTCCTATAATGAACCCTACAATTGACTGCCTTATGACCAAAGTGATTACAAGAGTGACAATTCCCTTGAAAGAGATACCATTTCTGAAATTTATATTGGTGAAACCATGTCTTTGTCTTTCATGTGTCCTGCACTACATAGCCTTGTTTCCAAACCTATGACATGAGAAGCAAAATCCACTGAATAAACCTTGCCTTGACCCCATTGGTCTCTTAGTCTCTTCTTCCCTGTGATGTTTCATGTTCCATATGTTCCTTATTTGTGCATTGTTCATTTCCTTGTTGATCCTTCTATTTTTCAAATTATACTCAAAAGTCTCACTTTATCTTATACTCTCTTCTTCCAAAGCTTCTTCTTATTTAGAGTTTGATATTGACTCATCTCCTTGTCCTCTATGTTCTTCTTCAAAACCAATTCATGTCTTGTTTGATGAAGATCTTTGTACCTTGATAATTGTATCCAAGGTCTTGGAGCTTCTCTCAAAACTGTGTAGCTTGTCTTTAGACTCTTTTAATTACTTCCTTAGTGAAGCTACCTCATGATCTAATATTTCACATCCTAAATATTTTACCTCTAACTTCTCTTTAAATCTCCTTGTCTTAGCTATTGAGTTTTTTAGATCTTCTATAAGCTTTCATTTTTCTTCATCACATTATTTAAATTGAAGATTAAGTTTTGAGTTATGCTTTCTTACCTTCATTAATTACTTAAGAGCAAAAATAAGCTCACCTTCAATATCAAATTCTCCTCGCTCTAATTTTGCCTCTATTAATTTAAATTTAAGATCATATTCATTCCTTTCTAATTCATTTCCACTAGAAGCACTTCTTCTTCTATTGCCATAAGAAGAATTTCTTCTTCTAGTCCTTCAAGAGCATCTTCATATTCATCTTCAATGAAACTGAACCCATTCCTTGTGCAATGATATTCAATATGACCAATGTTACCACACCTAAAACACTTGAGAATTATTGGTTCCCTTTTTACCTTTTTCTCAACATCTTATTTTTCTACTATTATAAATAGAATTTATTCTTCTTCATTGTCTGAGGATCTTTCGTCACTGTCACTTGAACTCTTGCTTGTCTTGTCTACATAGAAACTCTTCTTATACCTTTGGAAAAACTTATTTTCATGATTTTTTTATCCATACTTATTTTTCTTTTTATACCTAGATTTTTTTGCTTCCCTATTCTTGTGATCTTGTTTCTCTTCACCACGGTTATTTCTAGATTCTAGAAAATTAGATGCATAGTGACCATATTTACCACAACTGAAATATTTGACTATTTTCTTACCTTTATACTTTCTAGTGTCCTTGTTCCTTCTTTCATATTTTGCTTCTTCATCACTGGATAACTCATTACTTGAATTTGACTTCTTATCCTTTGTATTCTTTGTAACTTTGAAAGTTGCTTCTTTTTGGTGGATAGGATCATTCCCTATTCTCATCTCAAAAGTTGTGAGAGTTTCATGTAGCTTATCCATATTCAAAGTTTCAATGTCTCTTGTTTCTTCTATGGCTAAAACCTTTTTACTATACCTCTTAGAGAGTGACCTTAAAACCTTTTGACAAACATCTGATTCTTCAACTTTAAATCCAATTTCTTGAATGGATTTAACAACTTCATCCACATGAAGTAAGCATGTAGCAATGTCTTCCTCATCCTTCATTTTCAGGTCTTCAAAAATTTTCTTATGATTTTGCAATTTTGTCATCTTGACCTTTGTGTCTCCCTCATATATTTTATTCAACTTATCTCAAATCTCTTTTGTCGATGTGTAATGCATAAATTTTACAAACTCAGTTTCATGTAAGCCACTTAGGATTCCATTCATTACCTTTGAATTGTTCATATGTAGGATCTTACCATATTTATCTATAGGTGGAGTTGTTGGTGGTATGTATCCATCCTCAATTGCTTTCCATATCTCATTTCCTTGTGCCATTAGGTAAATATTCATTCTTACACTCCAAAATGCATAATTATTCCCATAAAACAATGGTGTCTTATTTCCTGAAGATCCACTCTAAGAATCCATCGATATTCCTATAAAATTTTCCTTCAAGCTGTTAAACTCTTCTTAAGAAACCCATTCTAATACCAATTTAAGTACACAATCTTGTACTGATAGGGGGGATGAACAATATAAGACCACTTTTTACTTTTTTTCACAAATAATATTATCCAATATAATTAATGGCAATATCAACATCAGTAATCAAAATAATACACAAATAATCACACATAATAAAGACACCAATTTTACATGGTTCTCCCAATGTGGGCTACTCCACAAAGAAAATATTTCACTAAAATTTTCTCAATAAATCTCTTGGGAATCCTTCCCTATTACAATGTTTATGGACCTTTGTCCAAAGGAGACACCAATCTCCTAATCAAGTTCATGGATCTCTATCCATAGGAGAACTCTTTCCCCTCTATTGGTTTGTGGATATTTATCCACTAGAGAACTCCTCCTCTACTCTAGTTGTGATCTCTTAGAGGACAACTACCTCCATTGCACTGGCTTGTGGATATCTCTCCATAGAAGACCTTTGTATTCACTTAGAATATGTCTATCCTCACTACCCTGGCTAACGGATATCTAATCACTAGAGACTATTGTCCTCTACTTTTTCACCTTTAAATCTTGCTCTTAGATCTACTCAATATCTATCTCAAATATGTACTAAAAACTATCCTCGATCTAGCATAAATTTTCTCACAAGTTTATCTTTGGTCTCGCACAAATCTTCCCTCAAGTCTACACCAAAATTTATCTCTACTATGGCACAAATCTATCCTTAAATTTGAACCATACTCTATCATCAAATATGTCCTCAAGACTTAACACAAAGCTTGATCCAATCATAAATCCACTCTGCTTAGATATGTTCCAAATATTTACTCAAAGCTTAAACAAATCAATCAATCAACTGTGCTCTCAAGTCTTATCAAATACTTGCTTTAAATCTATCCAACAAGTTCTCTTTCGAACTTGTCCAATATTCTCAACAAGTATTCACCAAGACTTACCTCAAATCTCCTCAACAAGTCCTCTCTATAACTTATCCAATCTTCTCAACAAGTCTTTACCAAGACTTACCTCAAATTTGTCCAACAAGTTCTCTCTATAACTTGTCCAATATGCTCAACAAATCTTCACCAAGACTTACCTTAAATTTTCTCAACAAGTCCTCTCTAGAACTTGTCCAATCTGCTCAACAAGTCTTGATTCAACCATTCACTCAATGAAACACAACTTGCTTAAAAATCCTAACCTAGTGTTTCACTATACTTCCAACAACTCACACTATGAAACTCAAACCTTGATTCAAGATGATTCCAATATCACATAACAATGATACTCATGTTCTTTTACAAACCCTAGTTCAATATAGTTTTCAATCTCACATAACAATTATACTCATGTTCTTTCATAAACCCTAGTTCAAGATAGTTTTCAATCTCACATAACAGTGATACTCATGTTCTTTCACAAATCCTAGTTCAATATAGTTTTCACTCTTACATAACAATGATACTCATGTTATTTTACAAACCCTAGTTCAATATAGTTCTCAATCTCACATAACAATGATACTCATGTTCTTTTATCATCCACAAATCATGCACATGAACACTCACTCAAATATTTCCAACAATGCTTATCAAACAATCCTTTTCACTCCAAATTTGCATATCACAACATTCAATCCAACAATATTTCACTCATAAGGAATATGTTCCCATACATTTTGTTTTGATGGAGATATATCTTCAAAACATGTCTTAACCACAATCAAATCTTCTTTGCCAATTTCAAGGTTAGGTAGCAACAATCTATCTCAAAATATCCACACAAATATTTTCACAGTAATTATTTCACCATACAAAAATAACAAGTCTCAAGTACACCTTATAATCTCCAAACATCCAAAATTTAGGTCAAAAATTGTATTATATCAAAACATACACAATAATTTCCTGTATACACCTTATTTCTCCTCTCAAAATAATTAACACAATATAGCTTTATCTCAAAATACAAAATTCAATTTCCTTGCATACCTTATCACTCTTACCTTGTAAAATAGATTCTAACCACAAAAAAATTAAATTAAATATTTTAATTTTCTTATGCCTTATATCTCCCTTAACAAACTCACAAACTGCCTTTTAAATCTCACCAAACCCTTTAATGCAGATTTTTGAATATCAAAAACCTTTGGAAAATTAAATCATGAAATGCATACCTTTCATTTTAATTCTTTCAAAAAAATTCTTCCGGTGACATTCAAACACACGAACTTGCCTTTCCAACACCCTAGTCCAAATCTAGGCCACTGATTGGGCTACACGTGCATACAAAACCAAGAGCACACGAACCCCATTTTATTCCTTGTTTCTTCTCACACTTAGCATGAACAAAATTATTTTCCCTTTGTAAAACACAACCACGTGAATGTAACCCATGATATTACCCTCACAACGTTCTAGCTTGGCCTCAACTACCACCTGCGCTAACGAAACTGATGGAACTTCTCTACCACATCACTTGCACTTGAACCCTTGTCTTACCTTTAATATTTAAAATGTGAATTCCTTCTTCTTACATAGCAAAGTAGCGCATGAAATATTTTACATAGCATAGCATTCGAATATCATATGATCGGGGAGGAAATGAAGATTATTTCCCCTATAAATACATTTGCTTTTTTTCCTTACATGTCAGCCCAAATTCGAATTTAAATTTAAATATTAAATTTAAAACATTTGGCACCCTTTATTTATTAAAATGAGAATTTTAACCATAGGTTAAAATATTTTAATTTAAATAAATTAAATTAAATCCTTTGCGAGCTGCATAATGGGTCTTTTCAAGGATAGATTATTTTTAATAATTCCTTGGACCTCATTTTCTTCACCTCATCATTTTGCTCGAAATATTATAATATTAAATATTATAATATTATTATTTTAATTTAAACTTGCTTCTCCTTCCTTGGGTCTTCAACATTTTAGGCCTTTTTAGGCATATAATATTTAAAAATAGATATTATATCCTATTCCTTTTAAAACCTTCCTTTCCTTTGTAAAAATCACCTGATGACATTAATGGTGACAAAATTGAAACAACAATCTCTTGACATCAATGACAACAAAACTTGCTCAAATTTCCAACATTGGTGCCTCCTTTGGAAAAAGGTCCATAAACATTGTAATAGGGAATTTATTCCCAAGAATATTTATTTAGAATATTTTCTTTGTGGAGTAGCCCACATTGGGTGAACCACATTAAATTGGTGTCTCTATTATGCATGATGATTTTTGCATTACTTTGATTACTATTGTTGATATTGTCATTGATAATATTGGATAATATTGTTTGGAAAAGAAAAGTAAAAGGTGGTCTTATACTGTTCACCCCCCCTCAGTATAAGCATGTGTTCTTCAATTGGTATAAGAGCGGGTTCCTTCGAAAGATTTTAATAGCTTGAAGGAAAAGTATACAAGAACATAGATGGCATATCAGAGTGGATCTTCAACAAATAAGGTGCCATTATTCGATGGGAACAATTATGCTTTTTGGAACATAAGAATGAATACTTACTTGATGGCACAGGGATATGAGATATGGCAAGTAGTTGAGGATGGGTAGACACCTCCAGCTAGTCCTCCTACATATAAATATGGTAAGCTCCTACATGTGTATAATGCAAATGCAATGAGTGCAATCTTAAGAGGTTTACATTAAGAAGAGTTTGTAAAAGTTATCACATTGTGAATCAAAAATATAAATTTAGGATAAATTGAAGATAACATATGAGGGAGACAAAAAGGTCAATATGGTAAAATTATAAAATCATAAAAAAAACATTTTAAGACTTGAATATGAAGGATTAGGAAGACATTGCTACATAATTACTTCATGTGGTTGATTTTATTAACTCCATGCGAGGACTTGGGTTTAAAGTTAAAGAATCAGATGTTTATCAAAAGGATTTAAGGTCACTCCCTATGAGGTATAGTGAAAATATTTCATCCATAGGAGAAACAAGAGATATTGAAACGTTTAGTATGGATGAGTTATATGGAACTCTAATAGCTTATGAGATGAGAATAGGGATGGATCATATTCCTAAAAATGAGTCAGCCTTCAAAGTAGAAAATAAAACAAAAGATAAGAAGCTAGATTCAATTGATGAGTCATCCAATGACGAAGAAGCAAACTATGGTAGAAGGAACAAGTACTCAAGAAATTACAAAGGTACGAAAATAGTTAAGTGATTCAATTGTGGTAAATATGATCATTATGCATATAACTATATATAAGCTAGAAGTAGCAGTGGTGAAGAGAAACAAGATCATAAGAACAGGGAAGCAGGAAAATCTAGGTATCAAAAGAAAAGTAGAGATGGACAAAGCAAGAATGGAAAAAAAAATTTACAAATACATAAGAAACGTTTCTATGCAAATAATATAGGCAATATTTCAAGTGATAGTGATGGAAAATCATCAGATAATGAATAATAAGAAGTGTTATTCTTGGCAATAGAAAGTGAAGGAAGTGATCCTATTGAAGATAAATTAGAAAGATATGAAGATGCTCTTGAAGAAGTGGAGGAAGAATCAAAAAATGAAGAGGAAGGAGTAGTAGATATAGAATATGAACTTATTTCTACTCTAAAAAAATTTAAAAAGTTCAAAAAGTAGAATTCAATATTCAAATCTCAATTTCAAGAATGTGATGAAGAGAAATAAAAGGTTATACAAGATCTGGCAAACTCAATAGCTAAGACAAGGAAATTTAAATAAAAGTTAGAAGCAAAAGTATTAGAATGTGAAATATTATAGCATGAGGTAGTTTCACTAAGAAAAGAAGTGAAAGATTCTAAATATAAGCTATACAGGTTTGGAAGAATCTCAAAGACTTTGGATAAGATTATCAATGCACAAATATCTTCATCAAACAAGACAAAACTTGGTTTTGAAGGACAAAGAGAACAAGGAGAGTATTCAAGCTTAAGCTCCAAATAATAAGGAGTTTCAAAAAAAGAGAGTGAAGGAGAAAGTGAGACTTATGAGGATAAGTTAAAAAATAGAAGGTTCACCAAGGAAGGAAATAATGCACAAATAAGGAACATATGGAATATGAAACATCACAAATAAGAAAGGACTAAGAAATCAGTGGGTTCAATGTAAGATTTCTTCAAATTACATTGCTTCTCATGTAAAAAGTTTGGTCACAAGGCTATGCAGTGCAGGACTCATGAAAATAAGAAATATGGTTTCACTAAGAGGAATTTCATAAATGGGCATCTCTTTCAAGGGTATTGTTACTCTTGTAATCATTTTTGTCATAAATCAATTGATTGCAAAGTTCATGATAGGAATGAGCATGGCTTCACCAGGAGGAACTTCAAGATATTTGCATCTTTTGGAAACCACATCATTAAGTGTTATAAGTGAAATAATGTGGGGCATATGGGTAAGTGGTGTAGAAAAAACTTTTCAGAGACAAGAAATAACAAGGATATTCAAAATAATAAATTGAGGAATAATGTTGACAAAGAAAAAGAGTAGTGTGTGTTGGGAGTCGAGATACTCCCACCCCAAAATTAATCACCTCAAGGAGAGGATGTGGGGATGGGGCTGAGCTAAGAGTCTTATCTTTAGCCCCAAAAGAGTCCCTTTGCCATTGATAACAAAGGGGGAGATATTTGAGTTAGGGATAGAGCATTCAATCAGGGGGAGTAGAATTAGAAAAAGGAAAAAGGAATGGTTAAGGGAAAAGGGTTGCCATCAATGACAAAGGGGGATATTGTTGCAAATTTTGAGTAGTTATGTTGTCATTGATGTCAAGAGTTAGTTTCAGTGATGTCAAAAGTCAGTTCAAGGAATTGACAAAAGGAGGGTTAAAATATTTATATTTTAATCCCAAGAGATTTGGTTTAAAGCTTCACATGATTGGTCAAAATATTGTCTAAATACCTTGAAGGAAGGAGATACCTAGGCCCAAAGGAAATAATATTATAATATTTATTATTATAATATTAAAGTTGTTAAGATAAGGCCTAAAGGAAATAATATTATAATATTTATTATTATAATATTAAAGTTGTTAAGATAAGGCCTAAGGTTAAGAAAGGAAACACCTAGACCCAAAGGAAATAATATTATAATATTTATTATTATAATATTAAGTGTTAAAATAAAAGCCTAAGGTTACTTATAAATTAATTATAATATTTATATTATAATAAATTTATAACTCTAAGTAAGGGGTTGGCGTAAAACATTAAGTTTAAATGCTTATTCTCATCGACATTCAAGCACGAAGGGAACATGGTATTTATACCATAAGGTTTGAAGGCATAAGGTAAGTCTTCGAATGCACATGTGAATATTGAATTAATCCGTCGATGTGAATTCATGAGCACAAGAGGACAAAGGCTTTTATTTTTAAAAGTGAAGTGGAGCATGTGGAAGGATAAAGCGGTAAGGTTTCATGACCCTATCACCAACCACATGGTTGACCTAGTGTCAAATCTTGGCAGTGCTAAGTCATTGGTGAACAACGGGTCTCATGTTCAATTCTCAGTGGCAGCAGAGAGGAGAATTTTTTTGTTTTAAGCGAATTGAGCGCCAGTGAAAGGGAAAAAGATGTTTGGGTGCTATAAAGGTCTCACGCGGTGGTTAGGCCATGGATAAGGTACAAGTGACAGTATAGTGGGGGATCAAATCCTATGGGAGGCAGCGTGCAAAGGTATTTATTTTGTATTAATAATTTGTGCATATGGTTCTAAGTTGTATGGTATGCATTGTTGTGCAGGTATAAGGTGTTAAAAATAATTTTTATTTTTACCATATAAAGGGTGTTGAAATAATTTGAGTTGTGATTTATTAAGTGCATTGAATATTATTTTATATGGTGGTTATAATTATTCTGGAAATGCATTTATGATAAGTGGGAGATATAAGGGAATATTTTTTATTATTCTATGCATTTAAATTTTTAAGGAAGTTATAGTGAATTATTTTGAATGTGAATTGTTGGAGTCCTTACTGATTGTGTTTTGAGTGTGTTAAGAGGGAGTTAAAAGGTGTATGAGGTAATTTTGATTATTTGTATATTTTTCTAAACATTTTGAAGGGTTTGATTATTTGAGAAACCAAGAGAGTGGTTTGAAATTTAATTGGGCACATTTTGGAAGGAATACTTTGTGGAAATTTTGAAGAAGATTGTTGCTATCTAACCTTTTGAGTGGCAAAAGGAGAATTGATTGTGAAACATATTTTGAAGATATATCTCCATAAAAGTAAAAATATATGGGCACATCATCCTTTTATTGAAGCATTGTTGGATTGAATGTTGTGAAAAATAAAGTGGAGTGAAAATGATTATTTGATAAGCATTGTTCGAAATATTTGAGTGGGTTTTTATATGCATGATTGGTGAATGTTTAGAGACCATTTGAGATAGAGATTGAATATTATTTGAGTTAGGGTTTGAGAACCACATTGTACTGTTTTTTTGAATATGTATGAAAATACTTGTTTAGGGTTTGTGAGCAAGTTGTGTTTCATTGATTGAATGATTGAGTGAAACTTCTTGAGCATTGGTTTTAAGTGATATTGAAATTGAATGTGCAAATATTAGAAATAAGATTTGTGAAAGTGATAGAATTAATGATTAAGTAGAAAATTTTGATTCTTTGATAGAGTACATCATTCTCTATATGTTCCAAAGGTTAAACAAATTCTGAATAGAATGCCTAAACTGCTTCAAGTGAAAGGAATTACTTTGAAAATTAGACAAACCATTTGATAGCATTGTGTGTAATATTTGAGATTGATTGAGCATATATTATGAGTTGTATTGAGCATGTGTTTAAGGTATATTTGAGGTAAGTATTGGTAAATACTTGAGAGAAGATTTAGCAAGTTATTGAGAAGACTTGAAGGTATATTTTAGGCAAGTCTTGGTAAAGAATTGAGAGCAGATTGGGCAAGTTCTTGGGAGGACTTGGAGGTAGATTTGAGACAAGTCTTTGTAAAGACTTGAGAGCAGATTGAGCAAGTTATTGAGAGGAATTGAAGGCATATCTGAGGCAAGTATTGATGAAGACTTGAGATCAGATTGAGCAAGTTCTTAAGAGGAATTGAAGGCATATTTGAGTAGAGTTGATTATTGATTTGTTCAAGCTTTGTGTTAAGGCTTGGGGTAGATCTGAACAAATTTTATTGGTGATTTGTTAAAGCTTTATGTTAAGGCTTGGGGTAGATCTGAATAGAGTTGATTGTTATTTTTTTTAAGGTTTGTGTTAAGGTTGGGGAATATCTAAAAAGAGTTGATTGGTATTTTGTTCAAGGTTTGTTTTAAGGCTTGGGGTAGATTTGAGTAGAGTTTATTGGTTATTTTTTCAAGCTTTGTGTTAAGGATTTATGAAAATTTTGAGGCTATAGTTTGGTGTAGATTTAAGAGAAAATTTGTGCTAGACCTAAGACAAAGTTAGAGTAGTATTGTACTTTATTTGGGATAGAGTTTGGTGTAGATATGAGAAATATTTGAAAGCAAGCTTTGGGGGTGATATAGAAGATAATAGTCTCCAGTGGATAGAGATCCATTAGCCAGGGCAGTGAGGACATATATCTTCTATGGAGAGAGATCCATAAGCCAAAGTAGTTGGGGTAGAAGTCTTCTAGAATATTATCTACTAGAGTAGAGGGGAATGAGTTCTCCTGTAGAGAGAGATCCACAAACCAGAGCAAGGGGAAATAGTTCTCCTATGGTGTGTGATCCACAAACCATATCAAAGGGAAATAGTTCTCCTATGGAGTGTGATCCATGAATCATCTGGGGAGATAGAGTTCTTTTGTGGAGATAAATCCACAAACCAGTTGAGGAGAAAGAGTTGTCTTGGATCAAGTTCCACGAATTAGATAAAATGGGAAAGAGTTCTCCTATGGAGAGAGATCTACAAATAAAAGCATTAGAGGATTGGTGTATCCTTTGGACAAAGGTCCATAAACATTGTAATAGGGAATTGATTTCCAAGAATATTCATTGAGAAAATTTAGTAAGAATATTTTCTCCGTGGAGTAGCCCACATTGGATGAATCACCTTAAATTATGTCTCTATTGTGTGTTATGATTTTTGCATTTCTTTTATTACTAGTGTTGATATTACCATTGATAATATTGGATAATATTGTTTGGGAAAGAAAAGTAAAAGTTTGTCTTATATTTTTCTCTCCCCTCTTAGTATAAGTATGTGTTCTTCATTTACTAGAAGGAAGAGAATTATTGACCTCCTATGTGTTAGGATAGGTTATAACTACATATATTATTTCATTATTCTCCTAATGTAATTCTAAAAATATTATTGTTTTACCTAAGCTATTGTTGGTGGAGAATATATTTATTTGTCAGTTGTTAGCTTTATTAGGGTTTATTCGATCCCATTTCTATGGGCTACTTTTAGCCTAATATTGTATTATTTAAAAGCTCTTGATTAATACAATGTTGATGTACTTCGTAACATGGTATCAGAGCTGGAATCAAGATGCAGACTAACCTAGGCATGATTCTTGAGGTCAACTACTATGAGCACCTTGACACATTTATCGAGGTGATGACTTCATATTGGTCCAAATTTTTGGACTGATTCATGGTGGATGACCCTAGACCTAATCGACGACCAGACAGCATAACAAACTATGGGTGGACACTCTTGAGTGGATGAAATAAAAAGTCCAAGCAAGAGGATTGACCACCGTAAGGTGGTCATTAAGATTGTAGTGTGTGCCCTACTGGATGGTTCCAACAGATCATGTAGGTGTTTCATCTTTGCTCAACTCGGTGCTTCCTCAGATACCATTTCAACCTTCATCTAGATGCCATCTCAAGAATTCACCATTATTCTAAAGTATTTCATGGCGTGAAGGATCGAGTGGAGATTTTTCATCGGTGCGCAGGCCACATTGAGGTTGACAGTCGTCGAGAAGTGCTCGTATAGTGTTTTTTTTAGCACTAAAAACACTCTCATAGATGGGATATGATCTACAAAAATGATTTGATCCAAAGAGTGGAGAGTGGACGTCAAATGATTTCTTCACATTAGTAATGCCGTAATCGAGATTTTGAGTGATCCTGTAACAACAAATCGTATTCTTGAAAAAAAATCAATTTTTTTTTTATATACTGTCGTCTGCCATCTGAACATAGCTCGAGTGCCACTGTCGAGAGCCACCTGAGCCACGACCGAGGTGGAGGTGCGGTCGGGTCGAGCTTTGGGCTCATGGCTCCTCTATAAGGAGGAGGGCACCCCCTAATCCAAGAGGATCAGACTGCTAGCTCATGTGGTAGTGAGTTGAGTGGTAGGGCTTAGGGAGCCCTAAGGTCATGGGTTGAAATCCCGCTGAACCCCCCCCACCAAGGTATAAAATTTTTTTTCCTTTTAATTTTTTTTTAATAATTTTTTTCTAAAGTTAAAAATTATATCATTTTTTTATAATTTAAAGTTTTTTTTTTTTTTAAATAATTTTCTACTATATGAAATAGTTCATTTTTTTTAAGTATTAAAAAAATGTTTGAAAAAAAAAAGGGGAGAATTTTTTTTAAGAGGGGGAGTATTTTTTTTCCAAAATCAAGGGGTATAGAGAGTAATTTTTGAAAAGACAATTTTTGGCATTATTGTAAAGGTGCATTTTCGACAGCGCCCGACACCTAGTGGTTTATTTATGTGGGCACTTTTACGTTGTATGTTGTATTTTTTCATGTTTTGCACTACTTCATTAAAATTTAAAATCAACTACACTCCCTAAGTCCCCGGAATAATTAAAACCTATCCATGTAATTTATTGCACTGCAGCGTTTGGTATTTGTGATAGCTTTAGCCAGCACTTACAGGTAAAGTTGTTGTGATTGCGCTACTGTATCCTCTGCCTAATATAGCTACCACAATGACGTCTGGCCTTGTTCTCTATAAATCATCCGAGAGATATAAGTTTACCATTTTTGCTATTTTTTTACTCCATTCCACTACCCTAATTGTTCTTGTGTTTAGGCGTAAATCCTGACAAATGTTCTGAAATCCAAAGTGTTTTGAGGAAATTACACCCCACACATGAGGGTTGATGAATTTCAATTGGAGGTGCCATCAACAATATGATTCCCTTTTAGTACCCGCCTAAGTTCCACGTATCGTATAATATGTAAAATTACCTACAGTCTCCCTCACGTAAGTGCGGGTAATTTTTTTTATTTTTAAAAATACCTATAGTCTCCCTCACGTAATGGCGGGTATTTTGTACAGTATAAATGCCTGGCATTAAGGTATATAGAAATGAGGACCAATTGGTGATATAATGAACCCTCACTATGGCTTCTTCTACAAAGTTAATGACTGATGCTCATCAGTTATTGAAAGGTCCTAATTATACACCATGGAAAAACAAGATGACTTTATCAATCTGACACTTGACATCAGGGAGAAGGTATATTTTCAGTCACTCTTCCTTATGGCAAGTGTTATATTTACAAAGTCCTCTATGTTCCAATATTGGCTAACAATTTGTTCTCAGTCACACAAATCCTAGATAAATATATGGTTGTCAACTTTCGTGTTGAGAATGACAAGAAGTGTTGTTCTATTACCAGGCAGGGTAAGAATATTACAACAGCTTCATATAAGCATGGCTTATTTGCCTTAGATGCTATCTCTACTCCCCATATTGCCATGATAGTCTCTACCAAGGAGGCAAATTCCCTATGGAACAAGATATATGGGCATATTAGTTCTGGCTACTTACTTGAGCTTAGTAAGTATGAGATGGTAAAGGGTCTTCCTTCCCTTTCTTCCACATTGTCAGTTTGCTCTGACTACTAGGTAGGAAAGCAGCATAGAGTACATTTTTATAAGAGCTCAATAAGAGCACATAAACCTTTGGAGTTGATTCACACCGATCTGTGTGGTCCTTTCACACCCAAAATTTGTGGGTGGAAGAGGCATTTTTAGTTATTTATAGATGACTACTCATGAAATATGTGGATTTTCTTTCTTCAACTAAAATCTAAGGCTTTCAATTTCTTCCAACAATTCAAGAAATTTGTTGAGGAGTCAGGGATTTCTATTAAAACCCTTCGCTCAGATTGAGATGAGTTTACCTCTAAAGAATTTTTTGCATTCTTAACTGAGCATGGAATCTCAAGACAATTAATAAATGTCTACACTTCTCAGTAAAATGGAGTTATTGAAAGAAGGAACCGTTCTATTATGGAAATGGTTCATTATATGCTCACAGGAGCTACTCTTGGGTAACAATATTGGGCAAAAGTTGTCACCACTTCAATATATCTATTGAATAGGGCACCCACAAATGCCCTAAAATAAATCACTCCATAGGAAGCATGGAGTGGTCGTAAACCCTCCATATCTCATCTTCGTATTTTTGGATGTCAAGCTTTCATGCACATACCAAAAGAGAAAAGGAATAAGCTAGATGAGAAGACATTGAGATGCATTTTTCTTGGCTATTGTGAGCACTCTAAAGGTTATCGTTTGATAGATCCTTTGACCAAGAAAATTCATGTCAGTAGAGATGTTATTTTTTATGAAGCTTTCACATCACAAAGCACATCTAATGTATACCTAGATCTTGTGGAATCTAAGGAAGAGAAGTTCCACCTCTTCTTCACCACAAAAGAAGAATCTGAAATGGTATACAAGTACAATTAGGGATGCAAAATTATCCACTCCACCACATTTGACTTTGGATAGACCTCGTACTCGCAGTATGACTCAAAAGGAAAGAGCAGCAGTAGAGACTAGTGAGGTTGATGATATTTGTCAATATTTTGAAAGTATTTCTGTAAATTCACATGGAGAAATAGAGGATATGGATATAGATGATGATAGGGTGTTTATGTCTTCAATGAATGAACGTGAACCTATTTCTGTACAAGATGCTCTTAGCAAGCCACAATGGAAGGATAATATGGATGCTGAGTACAAGTCTCTAAAAAAGAATAAAACTTGGGAGCTTTTCGATCTGCCACAAGGAAAGAAGCCCATTGGCTACAAATGGCTGTATAAAGTCAAGTACAATGCATATGGTACAATTTATAAGCATAAGGCCCATCTTGTTGCAAAGGGCTATGTGCAAAAGGAAGGCATTGACTATGAGGAAACTTTTACACCTACTGCTTGGATGACCACAATTCGAGTTATTTGTGCTATGGCAACACAATATGGGTGGAAAGTTCACCAGATGGATGTCAAGAGTGCTTTTCTAAATGATCTCCAAGAAGAAGTATACATTACTCATCTTGAAGTATTTGTAGAGGAAGGTCAAAAGCAGAAAGTGTGCAAATTATTCAAATCCTTATATGGCTTGAAACAAGCTCCTTGATCTTGGTATATAAAAATGGATAATCACCTCCTACAACATGGATTTAAGATATGTCCATCAAATGAAAAACTCTATTTCAAGAAACAAGGTTTTGAAATAGTGTTGCTTGTACTCTATGTTGATGATCTGCTCATTACAAGGAGTTCAAAAAATATGATCTCTACTGTCAAAAGAGACTTGTGTCAATATTTTGACATGTTAGATCTCAGAATTCTCCATTATTGTCTTGGTCTGGAATTCAGACAGAAGGAGCACTACATCAAAGTGTCTTAGAAAAAATATGGCAAGACACTATTGGAAAAATATCGCATGACTGATTGTAAGTCAATGGCAACTCTGATGGAAATGGGAATTTAGTTATCATTATATGATGATTCACCTTAGGTAGATGTTACTCTCTATCCATAGTTGATCGGGAGTCTCATATATCTAACCAATACTAGGCCAGCTATCATATTTGTTGTTAACTATCTTTTGAGGTTCATGCAGGAGCCTAAGACCACTCATTGGAAAGAAACAAAGTGTGTTCTTCACTATGTCTGTGGTACTATGGAATATGGCTTAGAATACAAGAAGAATAACAAATTCTTCTTGCAAGGATACACGGACTTTGATTATACCGGATCATATGATGATCGTAAGTCAACATTAGGATATATATTTCATCTTGGATTTGGTCCTTTCTCTTGGCACAACAAGAATCAACAGGTGGTTGCTCTCTCATCAATAGATATAGAATATCACGTCGCATGTGAAGTTGTGTGCGAAGTGATATGGTTGCATCGCATTCTAACAAATATGGGTCATCCATAAAAATCTCCAATTCATTTATTATGTGATAACCAGGGTGTTTTGAACCTTGTTAAGAACCTAGTGCATCATGAGAAAACCAAGAACATTTACACACAATGTCATTTCATTCGATACGACATTCCCAAGCACCGAATTCAGCTTCAGTACATTCCCACCGATGCTCAAGTTGCAGATATTTTCACTAAGGCACTTGCACGTGTCAAATTTGAATTTTTTTGCAGCTCTCTTTGTATTGCCAAATGATGTAATCAGGGGGGATGTTAGTATAGCTAGTAGTTTTTGCTTTACCCAAATAATTTAATAAGGGGGGATGTTAGGATAGGTTATAATTACCTATATTATTTCATTATTCTCCTAATGTAAGTCTAACAATATTATTTTTAGACCTAAGCTATTGTTAGTGGCAAATATATTTATTCGTCAGTTGTTAGATTTATTAGGGTTTATTCGATCCTATTTCTATGGGCTACTTTTAGCCTAATATTGTATTATTTGAAATCTCTTGATTAATACAATGTTGATGTACTTCGTAACACTATGTAGTGACTACACCATAAAGAATTTAATTACCATGTACAAAAATAGTCTATTCCTATGAGATAGCACAATCTAGAGTGTCTTTCAACCTATTTTCCATAATGTTTTAAATGATCTTATACATCATATTACAAGGTCTTACGGGATGAAATTAAAAAAAAAATGTCTTGCATTTATTGGGAACCAATGTAATAAAAGTTACATTGACATCACTTATTATAGACTTCATTTTATGGGCCTACTCAATCCTAACTAACATCACTTTTCATTAAGTCCCATTTTTTTGAAATAAAATTATAGAAAATCAATAGATACAAGGTGCTTTGTTGGGATGAAATCAGAAAGATATCCATAGTTTTATTCTTCATCAAGATTTCATTTTATCCCTATATGATAAATGGAATATTTTACAAAATTTTATCTTTTTCCTTCTTATATTTCATAGTATCTAACAAAATATTTTTGAAATAATTAATCACTTCTGTTCTAATTTCTTCTTTCTAAATATTTCTTCCATATAGAGTTAAACTACTTTTCATAATATGAAAAAATATATATATTTTTTGTTGTAGCATAAAAAAACATGTATTTATATATCCTTCCTTAACGCATTTATTGCTAGATTTTTGGAACCAATATGACTCCATTTTTAGTGCATTATGATAATTAGAATGTAATATTTTTTATTTCACATAAGAAACCTAATCCATTCCATTAACTTCTACTATCTCTTATAAAAATTTGATCTTGGACTCAATTTTCTTCTTTTCTCTAAAGATTTACCAAAATATTTACAATTCCACAAATTAATATTTGGCATTCCAAATATTCATTTATTCTTTTAGATATTTCATCTTTTGAACAAACCTATACATAAATGATCCTTCAAATCCTGGATCATCTAATTATAAAATAACCATCTAGAAGAAATCAAGGTCTTGAAGAGACAAATACTAGAAGAAAAATGGATTTGGATTACCATTATTAGGTATATTACAAGTCAAACGAATGGGGTTGTGATCCATTATTTCTTATAATAAAATATTTGAAGAGATTGTATGCTCAATTTTTAACCATGTGTTGGACAAGAATTTAACCAATATTTTTCTATATGATTTTACAAAATGCATTTATTATCCCATGTATATAAAAAACTTAAAGGAGTAACTTCCTAGATGCCATTTAAAAAAAAAAAACAAAATATTGCATTGATTTATACCATCCCAGAGTACTGTATTTATTTTCCAAAGTAGATAGAACAATGTTGAAGTCACCCTAAATAATACATAGATCACAATTATGAATCAATATTAAGTTTGAAAAAATATGCTATGTTCCTTACAACATATTTTATGAGGAGTAACTGTAGTTGGAGAATACACATTTATATCCCTAACAATGATATTTCCATATTCCTACAAAATAGCCTAGCAATTAAATTGTTTTTTTACTTCTAACAATTATCAATCCCCATTGCATTTGTCCCATATTGTTGAAATACTACTTAAAGTCCCCATAGAAGAAAATACTAAACAATCATATATTCTAAATATTTTTAAAAGAATCCTTACATTCCTTACTAATTAATTTTATTTATTGTGTTAAAATAAATTCAATACTCTAACAACATATTGATTCTTTAATAACTTTTTTAGGGGGTTTGTTCTTGCCCCTAACATTCCATGATATAATTTTTATCATCGTTTTTAATTTTATTAATGAAATTACCATTTATTGTTAGCACCCATGATATTTTTATTTGTATTTCTAAATCAGTGGCCCTTTCAGTTTTTTTTCTCTTTTTTCATGCTTTGACAACTTTCCTCTCCTTTGTCATTCCCACCAACATTTTTACCTTCATCAATTTCTTCTATTTTTCCATATTTTTCATTATGATACTTATCTTCTAAATATTTATATTACCCTAAATAATTTTAAATTCAATCAATAGCCTCATAAAAACCTTATTCTTTATGTTTCCTTAGATACTCTAAAGTACAAGGATGATCCTCCATAGTAATTGATTTCTTATGCTACCCTAAAAACCATAAATTTCCATTGATATCCTCCATATGCATTTATTTATTATGTTCATGAAAATATAAAGTACAATGGATACATTACATACTACATTCATTTTTATTGCAAGGAGAAGGTTTCATATTACTTGAGAAAAATCAATATTACTTACCTAGATTAACATTGACCTATCTCGCCTCGTTTACTTTAAAATTTGCATCCTCATATTTCTTTGCACCTTTAACTCCTATATTTGAATGCGTGCATTGTCCTTACTAATACCTTGTGTCATTTTGCTTCTAATGTTTTACTTTAGTGAATTATAATCGCCTTTTAATTTGATGGTGTAGAGGGGGTTTTCTTATAGCTTTCATAGGAGTGAAAAAATCCTTGATTTGGCCAAACCTGTAATATGATGTGATCTCCTTGATCTCTTTATGATACAGCAGAAACACCGACAAGAGGAGCAGGCGGGAGCGGAGGCAGGAATGGAGCAAAGCGGGAGCAGAGGCAGGTGCAATTTTTGCAAACATGTTTTTCATTCTGTTGGAGGTGGGAAACAGGGTTTCCAAACCCCTGGAAGCTGTGAGGCTCAAGGAGGGAACAAGCAAGGTTCTGAAGCAACTGAGGAAGAGCAGGTGGACAGTGACAAGGACACTGAGGGTTTTAAAAAATTAGAGGGACACGAACCCCCTGATATTATTTTTGATAAGAAGGCCCACATCAAGAATTCTGAGGGCAATAAGTCTTTTGCACAGGCCCTTAAAGGTGGCAACCTTACATTCTTTACCACCTCTCACTCCCAATGGGCAGAAGGTATCCGTGCCTGAAAGCGTAATGGCAGACTTTATATCGATGGAAAATTTTTCTCTGGTAGGCAAATTCATAGGGGGCAGGCCGGATATTGAAATGATTCGACGATGGGCATCCTTGAAGTGGAAGACTTCGGACACATGGAGATTATTGCATTATCAAGGGGGTTTTTGCGGTACGCCTTAACAATAGTGAAGATGCTAGTCGTATTCTAACGGGAGGACCTTGGTTCTTGGGAAGAAGTCTTTTTCTTAGGAGATGGGCTGAGGATTTTGACCCAAAAAAGCAGAGCATAAACTTTGCCCCCATTTGGGTCCGTCTCCCAAATCTCCCGTTTCATTGGTGGCATGAGTATTTTCTTCAGGGTATTGCCAAGACCATAGGGGAATTTGTGGCCATTGATAATCCAACCCTTGCACGCACCAGAATGACGCATGCTAGGATTTGTGTAAATGCAAACCTAGAATCTGAGCTTCCTACTCATGTGGAGTTAGAATATGGAAATATAACAAGATTACAGGTCATCGAATATGAAAATAGACCGGCATTTTGCTCTGACTGTAATATTCAAGGCCATATCAAAGGACAATGCTCTTTTTTGAGAAGCTAGCAAACCCTTCCTAGGAATAATGATTCCAAGCGGAAGTCTTTCATAAATAATGGCAAATACACAGGAATGTACAGGGTTAAAGATCCAAATGTTGAAAATGCAAAGGCCTCTGGTTTGGGACAAATGGAGAATGAGGCTGAGCTTCACATGGACAATGGTAAGGACAAGCAAATTGCTACATCACAAACTGACCAACAAAAGGTATGCTCTCCTTTCGAGAATCTAAATAAATTTAACATTTTGGCTGAAAACCAAATAATTACAGAGGAAAATCAGAATGAAGGGTCTAATGTTGAGGATATAATTCTTGGTCTCCCTGCTTACCTTGACTCCCCAACCAAATCTGGACCTTCCAATCCTCCTCCTGTTGGCCATAAAGAATGCCCTAATGATGAGTCCTTTTCTACGGAGAAAGATAAAAAGTGCTTTCAGAGTTAATCAGCCCTTCCAAGTGACATTTTTCACCTTTGTCTTTGTCCCAATCCAGATAAGGGGTTTCCAGTACTGTTATCCAACAGGTCACCCAAACCAAATTTAGCCCGAAACAGACTAGAAGCTCAATGAAATCCCCCATGATTGATCGTGGAGGTGAGAAAAAAAAGGGAAGAAAGTCAAATGCCCAAGCAATGGAAAGAAGAGGTCCAAGATGAGATAGCTAATGGAATTCAGACTACTCTGTTTCCACCAACTGGAAATCTTCCCTTTGAAGAAAACAAAATTCTTAAGCCCCCTCAAGTCCAAGGCAGGGGAAGAGGAAAAAAACTTTAAAAGTTCCAAATGAAGATCATATCCTGGAATGTAAGGGGGCTCAATGGCCTTCCTAAATAGTGGTTAGTCAAATATTTAAGAAGAGATTTTGATCCCACTATTCTTATTTTGCAAGAAACTAAAGTCGATGAAGTTTTGTCTAGAAAAATTGCCCTCAATATCTGGAAAAATGGAGAAGCAATTTTTTGCAAAGCCAATGGAACCTCAGGTGGTCTTCTTTGTATCTGGAATCTAGGGAAGGTGGAAGGCAAGGTTATTCAATTGGGGGAAAGGGTAATGAGCATTATTTTTAAGGATAAGGTTAATGACCTTTCTTGGATATTAACAAATGTGTATGCCCCTAATTCTATATCTGGGAGAGCTGATCTATGGAATTTACTCAGTCATTTCAAGGAAGCTTTTCAGGATATCCCATGGATAGTGGTGGGGGACTTTAATACCCCTCTTTACCCCTCTGATAAAAAATGGGGAGTAGGAATTCCAGCAAGAAGTATGGAGGACTTTCAAGATTTCATCAACAACAACAATTTATTGGATGTCAAATTAAAAAATGCTAAATTTACTTGGAGCAATAGGAGGTCTGGAAATCAACTTATAATGGAAAATCTTGATAGGTTTTTTTTGTCACAGGAAGCAATACAATCTTTTGGGGATGCAAATCTGTTGTCCTTGCCTCGCATTGGGTCTGACCACATCCCGATTTTACTTGAAATTGAAGAGACTCCAAAATTCAAAAGGCCTTTTAGGTTTGAATCTATGTGGATGCACCACCCTGATCTCGGAGACGAAATTTCTCGGTGGTGGCGAGCATTCTTGTCGAAGCAGTGCCTTCATTCGGATTAACACGAAACTTAAAGTGGTGAAAGAAAATCTAAGGATCTGGAATAAGGAAATTTTTGGAAATATTTTTGAAAACAAGAAAGCCATCTCTGAAAGGTTATCAACCATTGAGAAAAAACTTGAAGAGGGATTGCCAGACCCTTCCCTACAGGCAGATGAAAAGAAATCCCTTGCTGAGTACCATAATGTTCTAGCCTGCGAGGAGACTTTTTGGTGGCAAAAGTCTAGAGCTACCTGGCTAAAAGAAGGTGATGCCAATACAAGATTTTTTCATGCATCTACCTTAAGGAACAGAAGCCACAATAGAATTAAAGAACTTGTTAGAGATGATGGATCACTCCTTTCTAGTCCTAATGAAATCAGAAATGAAGCAGTTTCCTATTTTCAGAATCTTTTAGGAGAAGAACATTTCAGTTCTGCCTTAGCTTCAGAATCAATGCTTTACCATATTCCTCATTTAATTTTTGATGACTTGAATGGGGAGTTAATTAAGCCTTTCACGGATGAAGAAATCAAAGAGGCCCTCTTCTCAATGAACCCTGATAAAGCTCCAGGTCCAGACAGGTTTTCACCTCAATTTTTTCGGGCTTTTTGGGATATTGTAGGTTTTGATGTATGTGCTACTATCAAGGAATTTCAGTCCACAAAGCATATTCCGAGAAGTTTTAACTCCACTTTTATTGCTTTAATCCCAAAGATTCCTACTCCTAGATCTATGATGGATTTCAGACCTATTAGCCTTTGTAATGTCATTTATAAAATTTTGACCAAAGCAATTGCAAATAGAATGAGGAAGATCCTTCCTATGTTTATTGATGTTTGTCAAGGCAGTTCAGTCCCTGGAAGGTCCATCCTTGATGGGGTCATAACGGTTCATGAAGCCCTCCATTCGGTAGTCCGGACTAAAAACCGCTTTTGCTCTCAAGCTGGATATGAACAAGGCTTATGACCGCATAAACTGGAGTTTTGTCTCTGCCATTCTTCGGAAATTTGGTTTTCATCATGAATGGATCAAGCTTTTGGAAGGATGTTTTATGAAACCTTGGTTTTCAGTCCTTGTTAATGGTGCTCCTGCTGGATACTTTCAAAGTAAAAGGGGCCTAAGGCAAGGTGACCCTATCTCTCCCATGTTGTTTATCATTGTGGTTGAAGCCCTTGGGAGGACAATCAAAGCTGCTCGTAATATTGGTCTTATTTCAGGAATTAAAGCATCATCACAAACACGAGCAATTACACATGAACAGTTTGTGGATGATACTTTGTTGTTAACTCTTGCATCAGTTTTTGAGGCTAAGGTCATAAAACATATTCTAGAGCTATATGAGGATGCTGCGGGGCAAAAGGTAAATTTTTCAAAGAGTAAAATTTATTTCTTTAACACTCCCATTCAGAGGCAGATTAAGATTGCTAGGATTCTTGGATGCTCAGTGTCTACTCTTCCATCCACATACCTAGGCCTTCCTTTATTTACAGGAAGACCTACTAATTTCATGTGGACTAATGTAATTGAAATAATTCAGAGGAAGCTGGCTGGATGGAAAGGGAATTTGTTATCTCAAGCTGGCAAGGCAGTTCTCACAAAGTTTTCCATTCAAAGCATCCCTGTCTACTTTCTCTCTCGTTTTTAAAGCTCCTACAAGTGTCTACACTAAAATTGAACGAGATCCGGAAGAGGTTCCTATGGACTGGTTCTGAATCTAAGCAAGTGCTTTCACTTGGTGTCCTGGGATAGGGTTTGCAAACCAAGGGAGTTTGGAGGTATTGGGCTAAGGAGAATACAACATTTAAACATGGCCCTCCTGGCCAAACAAGCATGGCGTCTTTTGACAAATGCAAATGCAGAATGGATTACTATAATCAGAAGAAAGTATTTGCAACAAATTGAATTCTTAAGTTATTCCTTTCCTCCCAAGGGATCAATTTTTTGGAAATCAATCCTTCAAACTAAAAACTTGCTAAGCAAATGGCTATGTTGGAAACTGGGAAATGGAAGAAACATTGATTTTTGGGACCACAAATGGTTAAAGGACTATCCCCTCTTTGTAGACCCCATCATTTCAACCCTTAGAGCTTGGACAATTGAAGTTTTTGGTACCAAAGTTGCAGATTTTATTACTTTGTCAAACAATAGAAGGGTATGGAAGCCAATAATGAATAATGATCTACTAGGGGCATCAATAATACTGGAGAATGAATTAAAACAGTCTTTACTCCCTTTTGGCATTCTTGAGGACCAGCTTATCTGGGAAGCTTCAG
Organism: Wollemia nobilis; assembly: GCA_028583015.1. Classification (NCBI taxonomy): domain Eukaryota; kingdom Viridiplantae; phylum Streptophyta; class Pinopsida; order Araucariales; family Araucariaceae; genus Wollemia; species Wollemia nobilis. Next base: position 4,407,316 of record JAQPPZ010001821.1, read on the forward strand.
ACAATGGGGAATTTTCTGTCAAGACTGCTTATCTGATGCTTATTGATAATGATGAACCTACTTTCCCTCACTTGGAAGTTTGGCCCAAAAGCATTGTTTTGAAGGTTGGGTTTTTTGCATGGCTGGCCATCCAAAATAAGATCCTCACCATGGATAACTTAATAAAAATAGGTGTGATTGTTGTTAATAGGTGTTATCTTTGTATGTCTGAGTGGGAGTCTATTGATCATTTGTTTCTGTATTGTAATTTTTCTGTCTCAATCTTGTTAGGTCTATTACAAGTGTTTCATATTTATTGGGTCCATCCTCAGTCCATTTTTGACTTATTTGTCCAGTGGCCTTCCCCCTTTTTGAATAGGCGTCTTAGGTATATGTGGAAGATCTGCCTTCATCACTACTTGTGGCAGATATGGTTGGAAAGGAATCGTCGGGCCTTCTTGGATAAGGTTTCTCAGTCATCCTCTGTCCTGTCAAAAATTTTAGCATATGCTAATGAGAATGCTTGTTTAGTTCCTACAGCATCTAGACCTCCAAATCCTTTTGAAGCTTCATTAGGCCAATCATTAAACTTACCTCTCACTGATGGCCTCAATCATCCTCAAGTCTGTCCTAGAACCATGATCACATGGACCCCACCCCCCCTAGGGTGGATTAAGTTAAACTTTGATGGGGCATCTAGGGGCAACCCAGGTGAAGCTGGGGCTGGTGGCTTACTTAGAGACCACAAGGGTGAGGTGCTTGTAGCTTTTGCTGAACATCTTGGAGCTCAAACTAACAATGTGGCTGAAGCAAGGGCAGTTTGGAGGAGCCTCAAGGTGGCAGAGAATTATCCAGGGAAACTGTTGGTGGAAGGTGATTCTCTTATTATTATAAATCTTCTAAAGAACACTAAGAGATCTCCTTGGAGATTTTATGACTACATCCATGAAGCAAGGGCTCTAATTCATGACCGACTTGAGGCCATAATTTTGCATACCTTCCGGGAAGCAAACATGGCAGCTGATAGGCTGGCAAATGAAGGCATTGTAGCAGCAAATTTGATCACGTGGACTGAAAATCTTCCTCATGCGGTCTCAATGGTGATAGATAATGAAAAACTTTAGATTGGAAGGCTCAAAGTGGATCAATGACAGAAAATGGGGGCATTTAAAAAAAAAAAAAAATTGAACCTTATAATGGATTTTGTCATATTTGTTTTTTTTTGTTCATGTGACTAGTGTTTTTTGCAGCTGGTGGGGCACTAATATAGGTTTTTTATCTACAAATTCATGCATGGGAAACATCTGCTTTGGCCTCAAGTATTTCCCAAGGTGTGTTTGGATTCGATGTCGCAAAAAGGCCCTAGCAAGAAATAACAAAGTGTTGGAGATCCCTGACAATGAGGCACCAGACCCCACCATAATAGTCTTGGAGAAGATGACAATTTCATCAGCCTCCAACAGTATCAACCAGTTGAAGAGTCTGTCTGGCCTCATCAGTGCAGCTGTTGATTTGTGTGATTCCCTAAATCTTCTGTTTTATAGCCAGCAGTTCCAGGGGCACAAGGAGTCGAAGGCAAAATCTAAAGATGATGGCAAGAACGATGATAAGAAGTTAGATGAGGACTACAAGGAAGACTACTTGGCCTCTTGGCTGTCCATTCTATGGGATGTTTTTTTTTACCATATTCTATTATTTTTATATGGGCACAAGCTACTCTGCATGGTGCTTGCATGATTAGTTTTTGTCTTTGTTAGTTCTTTTTTGCGTCTTTCTTTTCTGATGGCCATAATATTAGGCTTCCATAGTTTAGTTTGGTCGTATTCTAATGGAAGAGTAGGTCTTGGCCATTTTTGTTGTCAGTTTAAACTTTTAGGGCTTGGCCTTTGTCCAGTTGGTCAGTGGACCCTATTTTGTAAAATGGTTTTGGGTCAACCAGTTAAAACCCGGTGTTAATTATAATATTCTCTTACTTACCAAAAAAAATATTTAAGTTTTTTTCATGACTAAAATTTCCAATATCTATTTCCATCATTTTCACTTTGCAACCTCTTGCTATGGGTCTAGTCTAAAACCATTTATGATATTAAAATGCAATATTTTCATAATCCACTTATTGATCATATTTTCTTGATTCAAATTTATTCCTAATGGATAGGTTTTAAAATATCCATGGTAACACATATTCAAGTGTATACAACATGCATACTCTCCTTAGTACTTAGTCCCTCTCTTGGATAAACTCCCCTAGAGTATTGCCAACATTTTTAAAAATCTCGTTATTTATGAGTTGATAAGTCCAAAAATTCTAATCCACACCAAAATCCTTTTAATAATATTTATATCCATAAAATAATTATCACTCCATGGACTTAAATATAATGCATATTTACCCCTAAATCAAGGGTCGTATCCTTTTTTATCCATTATTTCTAAAATGGATAAGATAATGAAGGAAAATCCTTTCAAAAGAAAATTCATGGAGTTATTTTAATTCAATCCCCAATTCTAGTTGATCCAATTTTTAATCTTAAAAATACTTGTCTAGTATCCATGGAACTTACGTATTGATCCTCTAGTTTTAAGAACCATTATATCATGTTTGATCATCTAAATAATAATAATCATTATTGGTATAATATCTACTACCTAGATAGGGTTTTCTATAAATTAGATCTTTTTATTATTTCTAAATAGGAATCCATATTGCTAATGAGGGTATAGTTATTTCCAACTACGACATCCTTATTTCCACTAGTGACTTGAAAAAATAACTTTCATGCCATGTTAGCTAGATTTTACTCACATGAATACTTTATTTTTTTATTTTCTCCTAAGATCTAAAAAATAAGTGGTGTTTGCTCGTTACTTGTACTTTGCTTCCTACATCTTGCTCTTAATTATTGTTTACTCCTAGCTTATACTTGCTCCTAGGTTGCACTTGCTGCCAAATCACACTCGCTTTTGGATCACACTCAATAATATTTATATTAAAATTTGTATTAATCATAGGATATATTATTATTTTACATTAATTTACAGTTAGATATTATTTTAATTTATCTAATATTTTTATTAATAATCCATATATGACTTCTATTGCAATTCACTTCCATTAAAACATCAAATATTACATTTCTTATGTCAACTATAGAATATTATAATACCTTTATCTTAAATACATTTCTATATTTTGTAAACACTAATGTTCCTAAATCAAATTCTTGATATAATTTTTAATAAGCTATAAAATCTCGTTTGGCTATTTATATTTTAAAGTATTTTTTTTACTAATTCAAACATCAACACCATGCTGAGTTATCTTCTACCTTATTTCATCATTAAGATACATATTAGCATTTTCAATATAATGTATTCATCAATAATTAATGGACATCTAGAATATGCTATTGTTGATCCAACCCTTGCACACTTTCTTGCAAACAATATTCTTTAAATCAAATATCAATTGAAATAGGTTTTTTACTTTCTACATGGTAATATTGATCATTGTAGGAAGTAACCTAGGCCTTTACATAGTTATTTATTGAAGGTCCATATTATTCCAAAATAAAAAGGAGTACATTCCGTTCAATATCTCAAAAATACAATCTTCATTAAGCTTTATGGGTTATTTTGGAGGCACCATCCAATTAAGTTTTTGAACTCATATTATGGATATTTTCATTTTAACATGGATTAAGGTATATTCTTTGCATTAAATCCATTATCATAGACCACTCCTATATGTATATTCAAAATATTATGATTAAATATCTTTTTCCAAACTTTAGACTTCCAATGATGAGTACTATTAAGAATTCTACAATGCACAAAATAATATGAATCCAAACTTGAATGTGATTTCAAATATATATATTTTTAATTTTATTATTCATTAAGAGAAACATTTTTTAGAAAATAATCATGGTACATGTCTCTAATAGCATTTTTAATACATCAACTTAAAAATAATTTATCCAACATTCTATTAACTCTTGTCAAGTGATCCAATAAGTTCTAGTTTATTTTTAAAAAAATAACCCCAAATGGTGGAATTGAATGTACAATGTAAAAGTAGATGTTATGATATCTCTAGATTTTTCTTACATAAGACATAATGAAGATAACCATAGTATCCTCTTCACCACTAAAAACTAAATAGATCCAAATCATTATTTATCATTTAATGATAAAAATAATAGGTAAAGCTTTAAACAAGTATTAAAGTAAAAATTCACAAAATCCCCTTTATTCACCAACAAAATTGCATTTTATTCTATTAATATAGACTCTCTAATGTAAATTTTCATGTTGTTCAACTACTAGGTATGATTTGCTTTATTAATAATTTTAGTTTATTCATAGACACTATCATAAAGAATAAAGAGAATTTCAAGAACAAACACCAATTATAATTATCATGGAATAACATAAGTAAATTATAGTAAACAAGATATATGTACTAGATAGTACCATAGCACAAATAACACTTGATGTAACTAATACCAAGAATCAAGCTAGATCATAAAAATACAAATATTTAAGTGAAAAACCTATAAATAGTCATATCAAATAATGTATATTAATCCATGAGATGTACCAAAATTAAATTTATCCCTTTATTAAAAATTACATGGTTTAATCATGGAAATATATAAATACATGTACACAAGAGTAAATAGATGACCTATTAAATATTTTTTTTTGGTAAGTAAGATAATATTATAATTAACATTGGGTTTTAACTGGTTGACCCAAAACCATTTTACAAAATAGGGTCCACTGACCAACTGGACAAAGGCCAAGCCCTAAAAGTTTAAACTGACAACAAAAAAGGCCAAGACCTACTCTTCCATCAGAATACAGCCAAACTAAACTATGGAAGCCTAATGTTATGGCCATCAGAAAAGAAAGACGCAAAATAGAACTAACAAAGACAAAAAATAATCATGCAAGCACCATGCAGAGTAGCTTGTGCCCATATAAAATAATAGAATATGGTCAAAAAAACATCCCATAGAATGGACAACCAAGATGCCAAGCAGTCTTCCTTGTAGTCCTCATCTAACTTCTTATCATCCTCCTTGCCATCATCTTTAGATTTTGCCTTCGACTCCTTGTTCCCCTGGAACTGCTGGCTATAAAATAGAAGATTTAGAGAATCACACAAATCAACACACTGCACCGATGAGGCCGGACGTGACTCTTCAAGCTGGTTGATACTCGTTGGAGGCTGATGAAATTTTCATCTTCTCCAAGACTATTATGGTGGGGTCTGGTACCTCATTGTCAGGGATCTCCAACACTTTGTTATTTCTTTCTAGGGCCTTTTTGCGACATCGAATCCAAACACACCTTGGGAAATACTTGAGGCCAAAGCAAATGTTTCCCATGCATGAATTTGTAGATTAAAAACCTATATCAGTGCCCCACCAGCTGCAAAAAACACTAGTCACATGAACAAAAAAAACAAATATGACAAAAGCCATTATAAGGTTCAAAAAAATATTTTTAAAAATGCCCCTATTTTCTGTCATTGATCCACTTTGAGCCTTCCAATCTAAAATTGTATTTTTATTAATACATTGTATGAGTCAATACAAACCATCAATACAACTTTAATATTGACTTAAGGATTTGGATGGCATTACTTGAGCACCCTAATTTTATGATGGTATCCTATTTATCTACAAAACATAAAAATTAGAACCTTTCCCAAAGGTTTAGTGAAGATTTCCATTAGCTAATACTTTATGGTAATGTACAATACATCAAATTTACATGCTACACTTTATCTCAAGACTAATGTATATCAATTCCAATGTACTGGATAGTGTATTTTTGGTTTTTTAGATAGCATTTTTATTATCCACCTAAATCTTGTATGGCCCATATTGGATGAACCTAGGATCCTCAGTCAGATGGCATGATAATTGTAAATATTATGATATGTCATAGTTAGCCCTAAATTAGATGATATAAATATTGTAGGATCCTCAATTAGATGGCCTAAATCTTGTATGAATATTTATAAACAAAAATTTATTTCTTTCTCATCCTTGCAATATGACAATAGTCATAGTTGAATATGTGGTCAAAAGTATAGTTTTTCTCATATTCATTACCTTTCGTATAAATAAACATGTATAGTATATTATGGTTCTATTAAAATACCCTTAACACACTTAGTTTATACCTAATAAACTTTTGGTTCTATCATATACCAAGGCATGTAACAAATTAAAAGTTTCATGTATAGTCTATTTTTTTGATTAGGTAAACAAGGGGTTTTAAGGATCCCCAAACTTGAGGGTTTTTATAGGGACCCATAATCTGATATGATGATTTTTAGAGGATTCCACAGCCATTACAACAAGCTCCAAAAGGGTTACCCAACAATAAGCTCCAAAAGGAGAAATATAGTTTACACCCAAAAGGGTAACCCACCAACAAGGAGCAAAGGCTAAAAAAACTAGCCACCAACCCTCCTACATAAAGTACAACAATAAAATCCTAGAGGATATGAAATGAACACCCTATATGGGGATCAACAACACACCCATATAAAGGGAGAAAATTAAAAAATCCCACTCAAAATTAAATTTTAAAATTAAGAACCCAGGCAAGCGAGAGGAACATTTTGATGAATAGTAAACCAACATCAAAAATTGCAAAAAAAAACCCCATGAGTTATCAAAACCGAAGTAATTTCTCAGTGAAGGATCTTAGGATTACACTTGCAAAGGTTCAAAATAGAAATTAAAAAACTATGAGTCGCCTAAACCAAAGCAAGAGCCACAAAACAAGAACAATTGCTCTCAAGTACAAGAAAAAGGAGATAGCAATATTTTTCACTACACCTAAGAGGGAGAAGGGTAAGATCCAAAAAAAAAAAACCTTAGAACCCTAGGATCAAACACATCACTAATTTTAGAATTGGATAAAGAGATCTCTACATACCATTGAAGCTAGGAAACCCACCAGAGACATGGGGCCAAAATCTAAAAACCATCACAACATAACAACCCACTTTCATCCCCAACTGGTTTGGGTCGGTATTTTGCCCTGTATCCTTGAAACAGCTAGATACAACACAAAATATAGAAGAAAGCATCACAAACCAGCCATGAATCCACTACTAGTAGAGAATCCTAGCAACATAGCCATCTAAACACCATCCAACCATATGTATTGATGTATAGTCTATTATTAATGAAATATAATAGGATATCCATAAGGAAATAAAACAATAAATTATCAACCCTAGGATCATTTAAAAGGATCCTTTATCAAATTTGTATATATATCCATAATATATCTAGTTGTCCCCCTCCATCTTGACTTTTTTTTGGTAAGTTAAATATTTTATATTTTATATTAGAATCGGGGCATTTGAAAGGTACCCCAATACCTTGATATAGCAAAAAATCAGAAGGAATATGAGACAAGGAATAACCAGGAGGAACAAGAAAATGATGCTAAGAAAGAACAAAATGCATCCTAAACAAGGTAGTGAGAAGAGATGCAGCCTTACAACAAACCCAAAGAGAGGGTTGTAGCAAAAAACTCCAAAACAAAACATGTAGTACAATTACTAAAAATTAGGAACATCCATTTGCATAGGAGATGCAACAACACAATATGGTTTAGCATCCTTGATGTCGTCATTGGGTGCATCCTTAGGAACTTCCTTGAATGTTTCCTTTGCAATCTCAACCACTTCATCCTCCTTGAATTTAGTTGATAGGTCTAGGACATACTTTACTTTACTTAATAGGTCAAGGACATACTTATGGTTGTGAACAAAAAACATATCCTTTATTTTCCACACTTTAAAATCATCGAAATAGGTGTAAAATACCTAAATCTATCATCTCAAAATTGTCTAGCCTAATTTCCATCCATTATATCACAAGGTAAATTAATTAATTAAGAGTTCATTTTTACTAATATTAATTAATAGAATTGATGATAAGAATCAAAGTTTGATCAAATGAATATAAATATTTAGGTGACATACGTCTAAATAGCCATCTCAACAAGGATATGATCCATATGGATGTTTCCAAACTAATATCTTCCTTTGATTTTATATAATAACAATGCATAATAAGGTCATACATAGAATTATTTAGAGTAAATTGATGACCTAGTAGCATTCTAATAAATATAAGGTATGAGTCAATCTTGACTCTAAACAACTATGTATTCCTAAAGTAATGTTTTCCAAATTTTTGCTTGACCTTTAAATATTCTACAACTAGATTTCTTTACTGATGTTAAACTTCTAAACGTGCAATTTCAAATTATTCCCCTTCAATATATCTTTCCTCTATAAATATTATTCCATTTCCAAAGATAAAATCTATGTTTTCTTTGTACAATCACTAAATAAAACATCTTAAACTTTTGCTAAGTTTAAATGTATAGGGATATATTCCAATGCAGATTTTATGAGTTGATGTATTTCATCTATGGTTGTAAACTCACATTTCTAATAAGCTAGATAAGTTTATGTCAAATTTAAAGTTGAATTCAAGCTCTTTATTCTTTATTTTACTAGATAGAAAAATTCATTAATATATTAGTGAAAATTTCCAAATACTTGCCCCTAATATGTATTCATTAATCATTTTTAAGTCAAAAGTGTTTATAAATAATATCATATATTTTTGTCATATTAACTAACAATCAAGAAAAAATCTCATACCATAATATAAATTCCAAACTCTTTGTAATTCAAACATGAGCTAAAATATGTGTATTATTAAAGATATTAAAAGGAAATTTGAATGAAATATATATCATAACCTAAATATATTTTATTTATCCTTCTAGTATTGCCTCTAAAATAGTTATAAAAGCCTCAACAATAATAATTGAAATATATGGAGATAAATATTTATTGTCATATTTACTGATAGATGATCCATTAATGAAATTAGAATATTTGGAGGGTTTTAAAAACATCCAATTCATTCACAACATTTTGATGAAATACAAAAAAAATTGACATGTTATTTAGAAAGTTTGGATAAACTTTATCATATTTTTATTTGTATCCACTTTAACAAGCATACCTAATTTTTTCATGGGGTTGAATAGAATATATGACATATGATCATACAAGTGATGATTTTGTTTTCATGAAGAACTTTACCATTTTCTTCTATGACAACAAAATATAGAATGTGTTTTTGTCTATTTCCCATAATGTTTGAAAATATATTATAAAACATGTTTCAAAGGTTTATTATATTATAAATTCAGGATATCGTATATTTATTTGTAATCAAGTAAATAAATATAGAACTGAATTTACATATTACAACCTTGTTTTTTCTAGCCTATTCAACCATATTTAATATCTTAGATTTCATCATCTTCAAAATATTTTGAAATAATATTATAAAAATAATTAAGGATAGGTTCCTTATCAAGGCAAAAAGAGAAAATTTTCTCCTATAGATCCTCCATTCATATATTTTTTATGAAATTTTTCATTTTTCATTTTTCTTCATGTAATGATGAAATATTTTGGACATAATCATATCTAACTCATGAAAAAATAATTGGACACTATTAGATATAAATACCACCATAACAAATATTTCTCAAAATTAAGGTTAAAGAATAAAACTATGGATAGTAATAATAATATAATTAAGTCACTTAAAAAGGTATTCACGAATCCATAATTCACTCTAAAAATTATTATAGTACAAGATATTCCATGGTCTCAAGTGAAGGTTAATAATTATTTTGACATACCCCTTAAATTGAATGAGGGATATGGAGAGAGATCATTATCATCCATAATCATTAAGGGACACTTTAATGCATGAATTTACTCCAACTACATAAAATTTATTTTCAACATAAATATCATACCTTTAAAGGCAATAAATTGGATCTACCATCCCACAAGCATGAATCACATGAACAGTGTGCATCCACATATCAATGTGATTTGTTTATGAATAGAAAATAGGATTATTAAAAATATTAATGAATATTTGGTTTTCATTTAAGAGAGTGAAATAAAATAATTGAATATGTCCTAACCTCTCAAAAATTATGAATACCCATTGATGATGTTTGAAGGCCTCACTAGTAGCAAAATATTTAGCCTTTATGAATTATTAATACACAATAGCTTACTAATAAAACTATCTAGAGATTGGTATAGAACCAAGATAAAATATAATGCTATTATTGGATAATAAATGATAAGATCATATATCAAATCATCATCATAGGAGCCCTACAATATGATAAGTCCTAATAGAAAAGTGGATTTAAATTTGATACAAGGATCAAATATAAAAATAAAATGTTTAGTACTTATGCAACAAATATCATAAGGGTTAAGCTTGTACCTAAATAAAAGTTAATAAAACAAATATTTAGCCTCATGTGTATGATTTAAAGAAGTTCACAATGGCAAAATAATATAGTGTTATTAACCAAATGGTAAAATAAGCATAAGTGGGCCTACAATTATTAATCCTAAAGTACTATAAAATATTCAAGATATACTTAGTCTATGACATAGTGATATCAAATGGTAATGAATCAACCTAAATATCCAATACATAGTTAATAAGATATAAATATATCATATTAAAGGTATCCTAGAACCATAGATTCATCTCCTCAATTAATGATGATGAGATTTACATAATGATATCATAAACTTCCAATATACTGACAACAATATATTCATCATAACACTCGATTTAAACATCATTATTTTCTCCATATAAATGGAAACCATAACTAAGAATTATGGGTTATCTCATGTCAAGCATGAGGTGACTATTTAATCGTATATAAATACTTATTCAGTTAACAAAGTAGAGAATTAGGACCATTCAAAAACATCCTAGTGGAGACAATATATAAATCTCATATTAAATAACATCATAAAGAAAAAGTAGTCTATACATACATCTAATGTCCATTCCATCCATAAGAATAAATAATAAAAGGAAACATCTACATAGATTCCATATGAGCCATAAATAAAGGTCTCTAATTAAACAATTTCCTCCTTCAAAATGAAAACCTTAATAGCAATTCTTATATTTTGCTTCTTAATTTGACCATTTGCATAAAAATTGGTTGTATAGAAGCATTAATAGCCAACTAGTTTCATGCCCCCAAGTATGGGAAATAATTTTTAATATTGGTTATTCATCAAGAACTCATAGTCCACAAGCATTGATTCTTCCCATTCAATATACCCCTTGTACCACAAATAAGAGAGAGGATCTCTAGTATCCTCAACCTTCAAAATCAAAAATTAAGAATGAGAGGGATTCTAATTATATTTATATTTTATGATGGATTTTACATCTTGAAGAATATTTTAATCGTGCATAGGTATTTGATGATAAAAAATAGGATGAGACACATCATATGTAGGAACATCAATAAAAAGAGGATATTAAGGGACTAACATATCCTTAAAATATACCATGTCATCCCAAGCTACATAATAAGGCATCGGAGGTCAAGTTCATTTAAAATAGTATCTAGAATAAGAATATAAACATTGGTGGAGAATCTTAAGTATTATCAAGAGCATCACAAATATTCATAGTGAAAATAAGGTAAAAATACTAAATATCTAAAATACCTTGACTAAAAACAACTAGATTAAAATCTCATTAGAGGGGAGAAGAATCAACAATTAGGGAGGGGAAATCAACCAATAGATTCAAAAGTGAACCAAAATAAACTAATGTAAGAACCTCATCAAGATCCATGTTACACCAAATAATAATGTCTCTACTAGCATGGTCATAGAGGTTGTAGGCCTTGAAGTTGTCATTATTCCTGAGATGAATGTATTGATTACCCTTTCGATGTAGTTATTTTTCTTCTCTTTTTCAATATGATCCAATACAAATAATACAAATATACAAAATTATGAAACATTACGGTTAACCATTTTTAATCTAAGAACAAGTGTCATAATTTTAACTATCTAATTTATTGTTATATTCAAAATATATGCTACTTAAGTCACTACTTTGACCCAAAACGTGATTTACATATTGAATTATTTGTACTATGAACTTATTAGCCCAATTTCAATAGTGATTAAGTACCTATGGATGCTCTTGTTGTATCCTATAAAAAAGTGTTATGTAAGTCTTTGGGCATTTTGTATGTAGGCCTATGCACACTCTATATGTAAGACTATAGGCATATTTCTATGTAAACCTATGAGAATCTCTATGAAATTCTATGGGCATATTTATGTAATCATATGGGAATCTTTGATGTTTCCATGCTTAGTGATATTGATTAATCCAATTATATGGCTAACCTTGATTATAGGAATTAATACATTTGTTATATTATAATTTAACCTTTAATTAAGGTCATGCTCACTTATGGTTGTCATTTAATTGGGATTTTCTATCACCATAAATACCCCCTAATAGTTGATTAATTGAATTAATTTATGCTATGTCGCATTGTGGGGGTGCCTCCTCATTCATTGTCATTGTGAATATTTGTGGTGAAACCACACATTATTCCTTCTATCTATTCATGTCATTTATCTCATTCTCTAGTTTCTTCTACATGCTTTTGTACTTTCCTCTTCTTTATTTTTCTACATATGTTTGTAATGAATATATATTTCCAAATGATTTTAGAATGTGTTGTTGATTCAAGTGTGGTGTCATAATCAAAACAAAGCTACTTTACTAAATTTCATAAAAATGATGTACAAGGAAAATTGTGGTAGATATAGACAATCCATTAGTTCTAGTGGATTTCCTAAGAAGCTTTAGGTGGGTCCTAGTTCAATCATTTTTATTAATTTTATGACTAATATATATTTTCTTGATTGCTAATAATTTACTCTTCCCTTTAAAAAATCCAAAATTTGAATTCAAATGATAGAATTTTTTGTTGAATATTCTATTCTAATGATAGAAAAAATATAGGACTAACACTTTTTGATAGTAATAGTCATTGATAAATGTGGCTCATGATTGAATTCAGTTTTGTGTGTTGGCATAATCATAATCACTTATGATACTTTAATGAAGTTGTATCTATGATATTTTTTATGGTAAAATTTATGTATAGTATAATTTTCATGCCTGTTTATTTTTTATTAGCACCTTCTTCAAGTGCTAAATTCAATTATCTCTTCCAATAACTCAAACTAGGTATTGTAGATTAATGGTGATGATATTTGGTTATAATAGGGAGGTCTAGCATTTGAAGAGCATTATTATCACTTTGTCTTGATGCACTATGATATTTCTAAATAATGAGGAGGCACTCATGAATTTAATTGATTAGGTGGACTATAGAAATATGGTTCTTGAATTATAAACCATTGGTTTGAATTTTAAATATTTATGATTATTTTTTCTAGACCTTGTTGATCTTCTCCAAACACTTGAATATTGGGTGATTTTATCAAACATGTAATTTATTATGATACAATAGTAAGACCAAACAATATCCACTGATACATCTTCATTAGTGGTGACATGGTCACATACTTCCCTTTTGTTAAATAAGGAGGTTTGTGATGGATGTCGTTACTTCCAATCATTTAAATTATTAATTTTGGGGTTGTCATCCTTGGCTATATGCACTGGTTACTATATGAGATATTCCAACATACAAATTTCTAGGATTCTAATTAAAATATGCTTGTACAAAATGAAATATTAGTATTGCATAAAATTAAATCACACTTGCAAAAAAGTAAATACCACAATTTAAAAAAAAAAAAATTCTAATCTAGTAGCTTCATAAAACTACCTTGGAAAAATAAATAAACAAAGTAATATACAAATTTATCATTAAAAAATAAAAAAAATATACAAAATATATTAAAATAAATAAAATAAAAATTCAACATATCTTACAAAGATATTAGTCGATGAACATATCTTACAAAGATATTAGTCTATGAACATATCTTACAAAGATAATATTTTCCATTGTGCTAATAGAGTGGGCCCTTAATCCTTAGTCCAATAAATATAAACCTCAATTTAAAATAACATTAAACATATACACAAGTGAGAAAAGGATGTAAACATATTTTATTAAGGGATGAAATTACTCTTTTATAATAATCTTCAACTCCTACATCCATCCTCTTCCTCTTCTTCATTTTTAGCTCCCATCCTATTCTAACATCTACAATCTAGATGTCTCCTATTTTATAGAGAGGTCATATAAAAAAAACCACTAACAACTTACTAACATAGAATATTCCCAATATAAATTGGTTGGAAACAAATCCAACCAATTCTATACAAAGAATATAACAACCAAGTTGGTTGGAAATAAATCCAACCAACTCTAAACAAAGGAGATAACAACCAAGTTGGTTGGAAATAAACTCAACCAACTCTATACAAGGGAGATAACAACTAAGTTGGTTAAAAAAAATAAACCAACTCTATACAAATAATATGATAAACTAAAATAGGTTTATGAGGATTCTAACTAATTTGGATCTATCCAAATTAGTTGGAAATCAATCTCAACAAATCAACCTTTATTTAACTACCTTAGATCTAATCAAAGTAATTCAAATTCAAGAATTATGATTTCTTTATAACAACTTTATCTTATAGCAATGGTTCTTCTCTAGAATTTCCATATTCATTTTCCACATGGAAATAGTTTCTATAAATAGAATAAGCATTTTTATCTTTACTTTCCAAGTTAAAAATAGAAATAAGCTTTTCCCACATGGAGGAAAATGATGAAACAATAGTATGCATCCATGTGGTGCCTTAAGCATGTTTAGATATTTCATTCTACCATGTTCTACACCATTTATACCATATCTCATGCTCTTATCCCACATCCATCTGTTTCAACATGTGCTACAAAAAGTATAGTTTTGGCTATAGAATGCTACATGGTGAATCCAAAAGGATTAAAAATCTAGATATTTTTTGATAGATTGCATTGAAAGGTGGGTTTTGAGAGGGTCCCCAAAATATTTTACATGATAAGAGTAAATACAATAGGTCAACAAACCACAACCATTAAAACTAAATATAGACCCACGAGGGAGATCATGACCTATCAAAACTAGATTTGCTAACAAAGGGGGATGATCCCAAGGGGAAGATCCCAGTAAATATCAATATCCAATTAGAGGTTCAAACAAACATGATAAAGGATTTTGCACCATTAGTCTTTGGTGTTGACATTTGTAGGATCTTCAGTTTTCTTGAAGAGAATCTTGAGTTGGTCATGAAGCTCATCCATAACTTTCACTACTTGATGGTAAAGGGTCCAAGCTGCCTTGGATGAATTTATTGTTGTAGAAAGCATGACCATAGTAATATCGACATGGTTGAGGATAGAGTTATGAAGGGTATTTGCAGATGAGATACCTTTTATCTCATACATATTTTCCTTAGGAGGATTCTCCTCATAGGAAACCTTTGGGGAGGATCCCTTGGTATTCAATTTATTGAGATGTGGGGATTCCAAGAGAGATGCAGGACTAGCATCGCATTTGATCTTAGGCATAGAGAATCTCAGGATATGATGTCTAAATTCATACCTATAATAAGGAGATTATGGTTACCTCGATCCATGGGTTTGCTTTTTAGAAGCAGGGGATGCAATTTAGGATCATCATTATCACTAGGAATATTCTAAGCAGGGGTATCATGGTTGGGAATTTCATTGGGTTTGAGAGGGGCTAAATTGTTAGTGACCATAGATTTCTTGGTGAAATCCTCTAGGGCATGCTTATACAAAAATTGGTGCAGGTCTTGGTGTATGGGATGGGTGGACTTCATCTTCCTAATGCTATTAATGGATAGATCGATGGACCTATATCAGGTAGTTAGGAATATTGACTTTCTGGATGTCCCTAAGGTGGTTTAAAAATGCTAAGTGGAAACTGTGAACATGAAGATCAATTTTATCTACCATTAGGTATTGTATGACTGGTATCATGAGATGATCCCAAGGAGTAGGCAAGGAAGTTCTAACAATTCTACCATTTTCAATAATAAGGTTCTTACCTTTGTCTATGAATTTGTCCATCTCCAACACCATGGAGTTTCTACCTCGTCTAGTGACTCATACATCAATCGAAAAACCAAAAACCTTAGAAATCATTTAGACACTAATTTAGAATTCCAAAACTCACACAAAAATGTATCCTTGATTCCACATCTTGATAATCTCCTCAGACACATCTATGTCATTGCCAAAAACTTTCTTTAGAAAAGGTAGAAAATCATGGCTTTCTATAATTTCTTCGACCACAGGGTCAAGTTGAAGAGACTCGAGCTTGAGTAGGGCTATTATTAAGTAAGGATATGGGTTGGTAAACCTAAATCTAGATAATAGAGGAGAATTAGGATGATGAATTTGCTTCAAGATTTTACTATGGGTTGATTTATAAGGATGTTCAACCCACATGCCACAATATTTGGATAGGGTTATTTCTAAGGACCATTGTTGCCTTCAATATTTGGAGATGTTTAGATCATGTGCCATGGAGCAAAATATATTTATCACATTGTAAAGGAACCAATACAATAGTAATACCATTGGTGGCATTGGATACAATATCATCTCAAAAATTATTACATTCCAAGGTGGCACATGAAGACTTTTTACCAGAGAAAACCATGGTGGCATTGATGATGAAGCCAAAAAAGGTAAGTGCTTGCCACCAGGGATGGATAGGTATGATTTGGATGTAAGCATGGACAAAGGTTTATTTTATAGCTTGACTAAGTATGGCTCCCTTCCAACCAATAATCTTTTAAAGGAGTCTATTAAGGATGATATTCCATATATTTTTGCTTGGGTTGTCGGTGAAGAGGGGGAGGCATAAATAATATGAGGGAAGATCATATATAGGGCATTGAAGGATATGGGCTATTCTCAATTGGTGTACAATGGGAGTGTTAATGAAAATATTTTGCTCTTAATGTAGTTGACCATTTGACTAGCAACCTCCTCAAAGAGGTTGAGGATGGATTGGGAGGTAAACTCTAGAGTGACATAAAAGACATCATATATTTCATGTACCATCTTCAAATATTATTAATTCAATGCCAAAACTAAGCTTAAAATCACATAAAAACCTATCTAAAATCACTTGGCAATGCATTTTACCTTTTCACTACTTTAGTCATAATATCAATATAAATTACAATGTATCTATAGTCACACATACATTGAAGGAATAATGGAGTGTTATTTTGTTGCACGTAGTGAGGTGTTTTAAGGCCTCATCATACCCTCCAACTTAATTTTATGAATGTTTTCATGCATCCCTTTCTTTATGCTAAGGAAATGATTTTTTATCCAATCACTATATTGGTATGTTCTCTCTTTCCCAAACTCAATTGCTAATGAATAACATCTTGTTAACTTTTTAACTTGTCTACTACTTTTTGTTTTTGGATTTTCCCACTTAGCTACTATTTTTTTTCTCCTGGATTTGCTACTAATTTTTCTATCCTAGCTACTATTTTTTACTATTACTTTTTTCTAGCTTAGCTACTATTTGGGTCATAGCTACTATTTTTTACTATTATTTTTCTATATTTGTTGTTGTTTTCAGCTACTATTGTTTCCCAAATTAACTACTATTTTTCTTTTCTTTTTTAGCTTAGTTGTTGTACAACATCCAATTGGCATCGTAGTTGAAAAGGTTTCTACCCATATATACCTAACTCATATTTTAAACTTAGTATTTTTTGTGGGGATTTCTTGCTTACCTCCTTAAGCTTTGTCACATCACAGGAATCCCGAAAATCATAATGAGTATTGTAGACTCTAGTGGATCTACCTCTTTGACCCAGGAATAGATTACCTATGGGGCTCTAGATAGACCAGGTTGGGTAAGGAAACCCTAGACAACGGGTGCAAATATTTACCATGATTACCCGTGTTCTACCAGATTCGATGATATTATGTTTTCTTTGTTATTTTATGACCAAACCAAGCATTGTTAAAACACATTAAGACCAGACCGGTGCCATGTCCATTGGGTAGTCATAGCAAGTTTAAATTTTATGAACCAAGAAAAGAGTAGTGAAGAGAAACTAGTTCATCCACATTCATTCAAATTATGTAATAAATGGAAATGATTAAACTAGAAAAAGAAGGTATCATTTACACATTCAAATTTTTGTAATACGAAAATGAGCAAGACACATAAACCATAAACACAAGAAAATCTAGGAATAGAGTTGGAGTTTATATTAATATGAAAATATTTACATATGAGAAGACCGACAGAATGCTCGAATCTTATATGATAATAGTTACAATAAAACCCCTAGTTCGAATATCGTAACATGAGGTTATTTCTCTCCATCCTAATTGCAGTGATGTAAGAGTCTCCAACTCTAGCTCATCCATAGGAAATGATCTCGATAGACAAAGCTTCCTAGATAGTCTCTGGATAAATGGCAGAAGAAAATATGATGTAAGAGACATAGGGATTAACACAGAATAGGAAATATGACTAACACTTAAAACATAGCTATACTTGGACTTAAGTTTTTCTCTTAGAGGTTTGATAAAAAATATGTTGCTATAGTGGTCTTCCATATATAGTGTTGATCACTCGAGCGGAGATGCAACCATTTCTCTATCGGTCCTCCAGCTGGCCTGATCTCACTTTCTCCAAAAGCATGATATAATAAAAAATAGGTACATGGCCCATGTTCTTCTATTTAAATGGATGGTGGTTGAGATTGTGTGTTATCTTTCCCTCTATCCTGGGTAGGCGGCTATGCTGCGCTTTGCTCATGGGCTTCCTTTGGTGAGTTGGGCCCCACTTCTTCCCCTCTGAGATCCTGTAGACTTTGATCAATGTAACTCCATGCTTCATCATGGAATGTTAAGGTAAATATTAGTAGGTTAAGGTCTTGTGTGACTTTGTTCACCCTTTATTTGGACCACTCCATGGTGTTTTTAGTGAAGACACATAAGCAATCCACCATCTGCACCAAAGCTGTGAATTGCTTTGATAATTTCACATCTTGACCCAAGTCAAAGCTTTGTATTTTATTGAGCATGAACTCCTTGATGTCAGGAGCTTGGATGAACTCATCCAGTTTAAACCCACAATCATTTAGTTCATCTTCAACCTCCTGCTCAGAGTTGACAACTTCCTGGTCCCAAAGGAGCCAATTGGGTCTGTTCTATAGGTAGATAAAAACTTTAGAGTATTCTTTTACAAAGAAACAAATAGAACCATCCTCCAATGTAGTTGTCCCTCTATTGATTTCCACGTAGTTTTATCTAAAATTTTGGTATACAGGATATATCAAGTTCACCCTTTGGTCAGCTTGTTGCAACCGATCACGTAGGAGGTCGATGGTGTGCCTGGTGGCATAGATATTATAAAATATTGATGCAAGATCCTCCATATTCTCCTATATTTTTTCTTTCATCTCTTTTTTGAATTCTTTAATAGACCCAAAGTGGTCACTGGCCTGTGTAGCAATGGCCTGGGAAGGAGCTAGCATTTGCTTCAATTGGTCAATCTCAGCCTAAAATTGTTGTACTTTGAGCTATAGTTGTCCCACTTCTTGAGCCTTGGTCTTTAAAACTACCACCTCTTTTTCTACTGTTGCTACCACCTACACTTGGGAGGCCATGTGGGACTTCATCATGTCCATTGGATAGACTTCTACCCTTATTACACCCTTGTCGATATCGATTGTGGCTTCCTTTAGGCTTGGTGGTAAGGGGATGTCAAATGTAGTTGTGGACATGTCACATGTTTCCTATCTAGCTATCCCTTGGGGCCTACTCACTCCTTTGCTGGGGGACCTTTGCTCCTCCATATCCTGTATTTGGTCCTCCTCATCTGTGGTGAATTGGAGCATGTCCCTTACTCTCGCCAACATGAGATTTTCTATATCCAGGGTAGAAGATCTAGTTCTGGCCTTTTTCTTGGTGGGGGACTATGGGGGAATTTTTTCCTGGACCTCATACTCCTTGAGTATGCTGGATAATCCCCCTACTTCTTGTATTTTCTTTAGATCCTTAGGGGGAATGGGATGTTCTTCTTGATTGATCACCAAGGTGGTGGTAAACAATGAGGGTTGGCCCACTACCAAATCAATTTGACTTGATGGACACATCAATTTCTGGGCTGATGAGGTGAGACTCTATGTTTGTTGTGAGGAGTAAGTGACCAAATCCTTCCCTTTTGAAGTGGCAATGGGAGAACTAGAGGAGGAGGGAAGTTTTACTTGCTCTTGTTGTGCTTCACCCACTATCTTCATCATGACTTCAAATAAATATGTATCTTGATGGACGACCTAAAAGGTGGGGTCCTAGAATTCATCTGGGGGAGCAGCTGGGACTAGTGGCACCACCTTGTCCACCAATAATTCTCTATGTAATCTTAAATCAGAACTATAATCTCCAACTACTTCCAATTTTTTATGAGGTCTCCTATCCATTCTCCATACCAATTCTAATGATTGGCCTTCCCTGATGGCCTTTTGCATTTCATCTTCAAAGTCATCCCCCCTATGGATGACTTGCAAGAGAGCGAGCTTGTTAGTGATAGCCCATCTATGATGGCCTTCGGGGTCATAGGGTCTCCAGGTAATTTCTAGGAAGAAGTATGTATCCATGTTCAAGATGGCCTACAACATTAAAAAATGACCTAGGTACGTATAAGGACCCATTGAGCAAGGAATTGGTAGCCATGGCACACTCCCCTTCTTCCTTAAGAATCTAATTTTGACCTCCTCGATGATCTAGCCTAGTTATTTCTAGGATAGCTATTGAGGTCGGGCAGTGCTTTGGTAATGCCTTTGGAGGTAACTTAGACCCATATATCCTGATATAAGAAAATTCCTTCATATAGAAGAAATCTCCTACCCTGGCTTCATGTAGAAAAGTCCTCACCCCAACCCCAAATCTATCAGGTTCATTTTTGCATAAATGGGTGTGTACCACTAGGAGGACATTTTCAAAGAAGGCTACGTAGCTTGAGCACCCTTCTTGCACACATAGTAGCCTATCCTAAATCGTGGCGGTATTTACTCCTCCTAATTGAGCCACCAAGGATTGGTCAAACTATCCTATAACCAAGTGAACCAAAAATGAATAGTAGGAGAATGGGGGAAGCTCTTCCTTATCAACCAGTATGGCTTCCTATAATCTCACCAATTCCCTATCCATGTTGTCACTGATGACATCCTCCCATCGATATAGAGGTGTCTTATCTATCCTGTTACATTGGATAATTAGGAACATGACCTCCTTCATGATATGCTCTAGATCTTTAGTGCCCAATACCAAGTTGATCATATCTGTGTACTATTGCACCCAAGGCTAGAGGAGGAACTTATGAACTAGGAATCCAGGAGGTCTATACTTACCTATTTTAAAGAGCATCTCTAGGAATGAATTTTCAGCTTAAAATTGGCTTGGAGGGCCAGTATATGAAAATCTAAAACTTACAAGGCCATAGCAAGCTCGAACACACACCTAATTCTATCGACTATCAACCTGGCTATGACTTGATTTGAGTGATCATGAATGATTTTGTTTCTAGAATCGTATGCCACTGCTATCCATACCAAGAGGTTTGAGGAGTGATAAATCCTTAGGTGAGTTAACCAGCCCAGTTTGGCGTTCCATTTGTTGCACATTGGGATCAGTTCACTATTGTCTAGCTACACCCTCATAAATAGTCTCCTTATCAAGGTAGGGTGGCACTAGCTATCTTCTTCAGTGGGGTCAAAACTATAAATCTTTATGCCCTCCACTTCTTGCTGCTAGTCCAACGTGATATCCCTACCCAAATCCAACAGGTCAATTAGAACCTTTGGGTCCTTAGCTCTCCATGCTCTCTTCATCATTGGCCAATCCCCTACTATTTTTTCAATCTAGGTCTTAACATCTGGCACTTCAGCCATAGCCATGCTAGTGGAAGCCATGGGAGTAGTTTTTATTAGAAAGAAAGGGGATTTCAAATGGTTATGCTTAACCCCATCAAGAATACACTCTGCATGCACCTTTAAATAAATGTCATGGGGTAGTTCCACCACATTCTATTTAAAGGGTCTATATTAATTTCATTAGGTGGGGCATGTGCTTTTTCATTCACCAAAAAATTCTTACTTGTCATGCCATGGAGCTAAGCGCACCACATTAACTCCCCTTTTGTTTTTTATTGGATGTTTTTCTCCCCCTCCTGGTTGAATTACGGCTAAATGGGATCCCACCATCCACTTGGTTGCTTCTCATTAGTTTGTATGGAGTGAGGCACATGACTTTATGGGAGGGGCACACAAAACCTAAATGCCATTAATATTCACATGCACCTCAAATGTTTGGTGCATGAATTTGAGTGGAGCGCACATAACTCATGCACCTTTGGAGGTTTCATGTGCCTCATACAAGACTAGGTGCATGTCCTCATGCACCCTTAAAAAATTTGTGTACTCCACTAGGAAGTGGATCACACGAACCTCAATCCGGGCATACGACCTTGTGCACTCATAAAAAATTTTGTGCACCCCACTTGGGAGTGGATCATGTAGACCTAGAGCTAGGCGCATGACCTTGTGCATCCAAAAAAAATTTATGCACTTTAAGGGAGTGGAGCATGTAGACCAAGAGTGGGGTACACAAACTCGTGCACCCTTAATAACTTTGCATGATCCACCTAAAAATGGAGTGCATGGACCCAAGGTCAGGCGCACAACCTTGTGCACCCAAAAAAACTTTTGCATGCTTCACTTGGGATTGGAGCACATGGACCTGATTGGGGTCTCATGGGCTTGTGTACCCTTAGGAACTTATGTGCACTCCACTCTCTAGTGGAGTGCACCGATCCAAACTTAGATGCACGACCTTATGCACCTGAGAAAACATTTGCATGCTCCAAAGGAGTGGAGCATGCAGACCTGACTTGGGGTACACAAACTTGTGCACCCTTAGGAATTTTATGCTCCACTAGAGAGTGGAGCATGCAAACTTGGGCTTGGGTGCACCACCTTGTGCACCTTAAAAAAAGGGAAATAATAAAAACAAAGGAAGGGAGAATTATCTTATAAGGCCAACACCAACTCTAACTAGGATAGGGGGATGGATGAAAAGGTTTTCATACATTGACTTGAGAACTCCAAAATCTTCGGGTGGACTAGTAACAAAAACTGATGACTATTTATAAAATATTTACACACATTTTTTTTTTGTCCTTGGGGTGAATTACCCCTCATGACCTCCATGAAGGGGGCCAAAGGACTTTAGGTTCTGACCATTGATCGGTATGGGCATCTCCTCTCCTTCCATGTCTTGTATCCTGTAAGTATGCTGGCCGATCACCTTAGCAACTTGATAGGGCCCTAACCACTTGGGTTCAAATTTGTTCTTCTCACCGGGCTTATCATTCTTTGGATCCCAATAGAGCACTACCTCACCCATGGAGAAACTTCTATCTCTGGACTTTTTTTTGAACAGTTGAATGGTCTTGTTGACTTGAGTGATCATTTTAGTGACTGCTTCTCTTCTATCTTCCTCCAATTGTACAAGTTGGTCCATCCTCCTTTGTAATGTGTCTAGTTTTTCATGGTCCTGGAGCAATAAGGAAAGGGTTGTTCATTCCAGCTGGGGTGGTAGGAGTGCCCTTTCCCCATAAACTAACTCATAGGGTGATTTTCTTATGGCTATTTTTATTGATAGTCTATCTACCCATAATGCATATTTTAACTCACTATCCCAACCTCTTTTGTTCTTTCCAAGTGACCTCTTGACTCGGGTGATGATGTTTTTGTTTGAGGACTCAGCTAGTCCATTTCCCTGAGGGTAATAATTTTTTGAGTGGGAAAGCTCTATACTATATTTGGCATAGAATTCAACCATCTCGAAAGAGGTAAAATATTTAGCATTATCTGTAACAAGTTTCCTGGGCACCCTGAATCTGGTTAATATATTTTCTTCCAAGAAACTGATAATGGCTAATGTTGTTGACCTCCTAAGAGGAGCTGCCTCAACCCACTTGGTGAGGTAATATGTGGTTGTGATTATCCATTTATGACCTCCCAAAGAATTTGGGTTGATTTCCCCTATCAGATCTATTCCCCACTGGGAGAATGGAGTTTCAATAATTACAGGTTTCAGTGGCATTGCGGGTAGGTTTTTCTTACCAGTAAAAACTTGACAGTTGTAACATTTTTTGATGAATTGATATACATATTTGAACATTGAAGGCCAATAATACCCTACCCTCATAATAGTGTTGGCTATTGCTTTTGGGGTGAAATGACCACCACAAAATCCTATGTGGAATTCTTTGATGATCTTGGGGACTTCCTTTTCTATCAAACACAAAAGTAACACTCCACTTGGGTGTCTCCAGTAAAGGCGGTCTCCTTGGAGATGATATTTTTGAGCTTGTTGTTTAATTCTTCTCATCCTATTAGAATTTTTTCCAAGTAAAAAGGATAGGGTCCTTAAATAGAACAGGATATCTTTATACCAGTTATATTCCCCATCATCTGGATGCCCGATCTTCTATGGCCCTTGTACTAAGATGGCATTATCCATATCCTCTCCTCCTTCATAGGCCATATATCTTGCCAACCCTTGACCTTTAATTATTTTGATTACCTTGAACTCGACATCGTATTGCAACAATTTCACCATCCATCTCACTGAACT
The DNA here is from genome assembly GCA_028583015.1 of Wollemia nobilis. Classification (NCBI taxonomy): domain Eukaryota; kingdom Viridiplantae; phylum Streptophyta; class Pinopsida; order Araucariales; family Araucariaceae; genus Wollemia; species Wollemia nobilis. Next base: position 4,431,982 of record JAQPPZ010001821.1, read on the forward strand.
TCCTATGGGTTCGGGTTGGGTGAGGACATATTTTATGGCTATATAGGGAATGCAGGCAATCACTTTACTAGAACCAAAGATGCTTTTAAAATGCTCCAGAGCCTAAATAAGAGTGAAGGCTTGTTTTTCTATCGGCTTATACCTCAACTGAGCCCCCTTCATCCCTGAACTCATGAATGCTATGGGTTTTTCGTTCCCTTCTTCATCCTTCTAGGATAGCACGATGGCTATTGTATGCTCTGAAGCAAAATAATAGAGGTTAAAATCCTTCGAATGATCTGGACAAGTTAGCATAGGTGCAGTGGTAATAGCTTCTTTGATTCATTGGAAGGCTTTGATGTTATCTTCATCCCACTTTATATTTGCATCCTTCTTTATCATGTCATTAACAGGTTTGGAAATTTTGGCAAAATTTGGGATAAATCTCCTGACGAAGTTTATCTTTCCAAATAAGGACCTAACTCCTTTGAGATTCTTAGAGGGCGGTATTTTTGCGATAGCCTCTGTCCTTTCTAGATCAATACTTATCCCTTATTTGGAGACCACATGTCCTAATATCTTGCCATGGGTGGCCCCAAACAAACACTTCTTTGGGTTTAAGGATATCCCATACTCCTTGCATATTTCAAAAACTTGAGATAAGTGAGAGAAGTGATCTACAGGATTCTTTGAAAAGACTGTGATGTCATCCAGATACACCACTACAATTTTAAACATTAACCCTTTGAAAGTGAAGTCCATAGCCCTCTAAAAAGTGGCACCAGAATTCATTAATCCGAATGGCATTCTTTGGTATTCGAAGGTTCCCCATGGTGTGGTAAATGTAGTTTTGAATCGGTCTTCTGGATTGACCAAAATCTGATTGTATCCCGAGAAGTCGTCTAATAGGGAGATCCTGGATGACCCCACTACTACCTGCAAAAGTTATTCCATGTTGGGGAGGGGGTAGTTATCTTTGAGGGAACTCTTATTCAAGTTCCTAAAATCAATGCACAGCCTTATTTCTCCATTCTTTTTCCTTATGGGCACTAGGTTTGCTATCCAGGAAGAGAACCTCACCTTTTTTATTATTTTTGCATTTAGCAACTTTTGAACCTCTTTTTGCATGATAGGATGTAGAGTAGGATTAAATTTTCTTTGTTTCTATCTGAAATTTTTGGCATCCTCCCTCAAAGGAATAACATGGGTCATGACATCAGTATTAAAAGTCCTTAAGTCATCATAGCTCCAAGAAAAACTATCCCTATTCTTTCTCACATATTGGATGTATTGTTTCTTTTCTTTTGTTGACAATGCCTTGTCTATCCTAACCATTTTTGGTTCCCCTGGCATCCCAACATTGACCTCTTCACCTTATGATTCATGAGGAGAAGTCCTATGTGTCTTGTCAAATTCATCAAAAAGGGATTCTAAAGATACCAAACCCCTAGGGATCTTATTGGTTTTTAGATGTATCACCTCTATTGGATTCCCTATGATATGCTACAATTTTTCCTCATCTTCTTCATCATAGAATACACCCAACAAAGTGATTCTGCATAGTCATAAAGTCCTTGATATCAGCATCATCTTGGAAGACCTGTAAGTATACCATATTATCGAGGATAGAAGGATGGTACACAGATATGGTGGAGAACCTGTCCATGTACTATGTATCTATCTCAGGATTGTCTGCCCTAGAAGCATTCACAACCAGTAGGTTAGCAAAATGGTTCTTCTCTCTAGGTATATGGGATATGTTGAAGGCTAAGAACTTAATAATTTTATCTAGCACTACCTATTTGTACTGTTTCAACCTGGGTTACTTGGTTTGATATTTCCCTTTGATTTGCTAGATGATTAGTCCGACATCTCCATAGATAGTGAGGTAGTTTATACCCAGTTCCTTGGCTTTCCTGAGTCCTAGCAGAAGTGCCTCATACTCTACCACATTATTTGTGTAGGGGAATTCTAATCGATAGGGCACACCCAGATAGTTTCCCTTTATGTCTATCAAGTTAATTCTAGCTCCAGCCCCCATTTGTGATTTTACCCCATCAAATGTCATTGTCCATATTTTAGTGGTTAGGACCCTATCTGATTTAGCATCAACTACTACCTTTACTTTGGGATCCATCCCTTCTACATTAGGCACTTCTTTAAGGAAAGGTGTATGCCAGATGGAATAAACACCCAACTCCTTATCTTCAATGGAGCTGACCAAATTGATAGTGGTGTTATTAGACCTCATCAGTTTGATTGAACATTTATTGAATGGTTCTCTCCTCAGGGTCACCTATTCTTTAGATGAAAGAGGGATGGTGGCATATGACCAGTCCAACTGGATTGACCCACCCAATTATTTTACCCAGTGTCTGGAGAGTAGTAGAGAGAAAAATGGGTCCACATCTACTATAGCCACATCCATTACAATCCCCTTCTTAGGGTATTGATCTAGGAAGACCAAGAGGCATACTAATTATCCCTACACAAGGCACTTGCCTATTTGTTGTCCATGACGAAGATGGGAGGGGAATCCTTTGTACATATTAATCCCAACTGATCTGCTACCTATTTTGGCATGATGTTGTGGGATGCCCTACTATCAAGCATGCAATTGTGTATCACATAGCGATCACCATATCCAAATGTATAGTGAAGGGATATATAAAAGGGCCTTACTAAAGTGGGGTTTCTACTAGGTGGATTGGAAGTTAAAGCAGTGAGGACATGACTCTCCCCTTGTTCAGTTAGTCCAAAGGCCCTACAAACCTGATCCCTATATTTAGGTACTATCATCAATTCCCCAAAAGTTATATTTATCTTCTATTTTGCTAATTCCAATCCTATATCAAATTTAGACTTCTTATTTTTTGTCCCACTACTGACTGGTTCTAACTTTTTAGGAGGAAGGTATTGGTGATCATCATTTGGTTTCTTCACATTAGCATGTTCCTTGTCCTAACTCATATTCCTTTTATCAGTCCTATCAGGTATAGTTCTGCTTTATAGCCTAGTAGCATGGACCCTTTCTAGAGTTTCAACTTCTTCAGTTGTGGGGGTCAACTTGCCTTGTTTTATTTGTTCAAAGTGGTTATTAGGGGGTCTTTTTAGAATCTTCACATCATCAAGGGCGAAGGTCGTAGGTCTATTATTAGGATTGGAAGGTTGGTTGGGTTCCCCCTGAGCTAGTGGAGTTTAAATGGTTTCATCCCAAGTCCAACAAGCATTTATTCTGATTTTATCTTCTAATTCTTCTTCGAGGTCAACACCTGAATGGAGGGTAAGGTACACACCACAATTGGCCGAGTTATGGGGGGCATCACATGCTAGGTAGAATAAAGGAAAATCAGAGGCCACATTGATAGAAGCCATGGGGTTTGGGATAGTATCTTGATCTTTCTGGACCTCCTTTCTTTTCCAATTATTATTTGGGTTTCTACCCCCCTCATTATTCCAATTTCTATTGAAATTTCTTCTAAAAGGGGGTCTACCTTCATTCTGATGTTGTGAGGGTTCTCCACTATCAGTTTTGTCCCTCTCAATCTTAGACAGTTGATTGTTCATAGAATGAAACATCTCTATTAACTGAGTTGATAATTTTTCAATTGGATCAGGTTCTGATTTTTTTAAGATGCCAAAACCTACTTTCTTAGGCTTCCTTTTAGCCTAGCTCAGGCTAGGGTCTACTAAGGTTGGCTTCATCTTCCCACTATCTATCATATTTCTTTCTATTACTATTGCTCTTTCCATACAAGCATCAATGGTGAGTGTGGGTTGCTGCCTGAGTTCATAGTTGAAGTCTCCAGGGAAGGCATTCTTATAGAAACATATAGATTGGTGATCATTAGGCCTCAAAGCCATTGGAATTCGATTTCACAGCTTGGTGAACCACCTATTAAAATCATCCATAGTCTCATTGTCTTTCTTTTTCATCATTACCAATTCGGTCAACAGAGATTGTTCATTCTTTTTCTCCCCATATTTTCTAAGAAATGTAGTTTCTAACTCCTGGAAAGTGTCGATACTATCCACTGCAAGGCTATTGAACCATTCTATGGCATCCTTCTCTAGGGTTTGAAGAAATAATCTGAGGACAACATCCTCATCCTCCACTTCTAGGATATCCATAGCATACAAAAAGTCTTTAATATGGTCTTCACCAGTCACAGTGTTATCCCCCAAGAATTTGGGTAAGTACTTGTGAGATTTTGGGGGTAATGGGTTCAGGACATGTGGTAACATGAAAGGCCTATATCTATTAGTACACCAATTATTTAGAGGTGGATTAGCCATTGGTGTGATTGGGCCCCTCGACATAGGAGGTACAGTGGGTGGGATAGTACTTGAGAGGTGGGAACTTTTAGGAATAAAAATAGTATTGTTGCTACTATGATTACTAGAAGGAATAGAAATCGAAGATTCCTTTCTACTCTTATGTGGTCTGAAAAGTACCTATGGATTCAAAATTTTAGGGTAGAGCTCTTTTCCACTACTTCTCATGGCTTCCAGATCAGCTCCTCATTGATGATGGTTTCAAGTTCTTTAGAGTCACCAACACAGTGTGCAAAAGTAAGAGGTGCTCTCTAGCCAAGATTACTCAACCTAATATTTTAGATCTCATAGTTCCAAATATAGTGGCATGGGTGAATGGATCAAGGGGATAAAGAAAATAAAAATATTTAAAGGATCCTCCTCACAGATGGTGCCAAAAACTAGTTGTGGGGATTTCCTGCTTACCTCCTTAAACTTTGTCACATCACAAGAATCTCAAAAATAATAATGAGTATTGTAGACTTTGGTGGATCTACCTCTTTGACCCAAGAATAGATTACCTAAGGGGCTCTAGATAGACCAGGTCGGGTAAGGAAACCCCATACAATGGGTGCAAATATTTACCATGATTACCCGTGTTCTACCAGATTTGATGATATTATATTTTCTTTATTATTTTATGACCAAACCAAGCATTGTTAAAACATATTAAGACCATACCGGTGCCATGTCCATTGGGTAGTCATAGCAAGTTTAAATTTTATGAACCAAGAAAAGAGTAGTGAAGAGAAACTAGTTCGTCCACATTCATTCAAATGATGTAATAAATGGAAATGATTAAACTAGTGAAAGAAGGTGTCATTTACACATTCAAATTACTGTAATACACAAATGAGCAAGACACATAAACCATACACACAAGGAAAGCTAGGAATAGAGTTGGAGTTTATATTAATATAAAAATATTTACATATGAGAAGATCGATAGAATGCTCAGATCTTATATGATAATAATTACAATAAAACCCCAGTTCAAATATCGTAACATGAGGTTATTTCTCTCCATCCTGATTGCAGTGATGTAAGAGTCTCCAACTCTAGCTCATCCATAGGAAATGATCTTGACAGACAAAGCTTCCTGGATAGTCTCTAGATAAATGGTAGAAGAAAAGATGATGTAAGAGACAAAGGGATTAACACAGAATAGGAAATATGACTAACACTTAAAACACAGCTATACCTAGACTTAAGTTTCTCTCTCAGAGGTTTGATAAAAAAATCCGCTACTATAGTGGTCTCCCATATATAGTGTTGGTCGCTTGAATAGAGTTATAACCATTTCCTTCTCGACCTTCCAGTTGGCCTAATCTAAAAGCATGATAAAATCAAAAATGGCCATATGGCCCACATCCTTATGCATAGATGAATGGTGGTTACAGTTTTGTATTGTTTTTCCCGCTATCTTGGGTAGGTGATTGTGCTGCACTTTGCTCGTGGGCTTACCTTGGCGAGTTGGACCCCACTTCTTCCTTTTTGAGATCCTATAGACTTTGGTCAATGTAGTACCATGCTTTGTCATGGAAGGTTAAGGATAATATTAATAGGTTAAGATATTTCATGACTTTGTTCACCCTTTCTTTGGACCACTCCATGGTATTTTTGGTGAAGACACATAAGTGATCCACCATTTGTACCAAATTTATGAATTGATTTGATAATTTCACATATGGACCCAAGTCATAGTTTTGTATCTTATTGAGAATGAACTCCTTGATATCAGGAGCTTGGATGAACTCGTCCAGTTTAAACCCATAATCATTCAGTTCATCTTCAACCTCTTGCTCGGAGTTGACAACTTCTCAGTCCTAGAGGATCCAATTGCATCTGTTCTATAGGTAGATAAAAACCTTGGAGTATTCTTCTACAAAGAAACAAATAGAACCATCCTCCAATGTAATCATCCCTCCATTTATTTCTACGTACTTCTACCTAAACATTTGATATACAAGAGATATCGTGTTCACTCTTTGGTCAGCTTGATGTAACCGTTCACGTAGGAGGTCGATGGTGTGCCTAGTGGCATAGATATTATAAAATATTGATGCAAGATCCTCCATATTCTCTTGTATTTTTTCTTTCATCTCCTATTTGAATTCTTCAATAGACCAAAAGTGGTCACTGGCCTATGCAGTGATGGCCTAGGAGGGAGCTAGCATCTACTTCAATTGGTCGATCTCGGCCTAAAGTTGTTGTACTTTGAGTTGTAGTTGTCCCGCTTCTGTAGCTTTAGTCTTTAAAACTGCTACTTCTTTTTCTACCGCTATTGCCACCTACACTTGGGAGGCCACATGGGATTTCATCATGTCCACTAGGTCGACTTCTGCCCTTATTACACCCTTTACCGAGATCGATCGTGGCTTCCTTTAGGCTTGGTGGTAGGGGGATGTCAAATGTAGTGGTGGACATGTCACATATTTCCTATTTGGCTGTCCCTAGGGCCTACTCACTCCTTTACTAGGGGACCTTTGCTCCTCCATATCCTGTATTTGGTCCTCTTCATCTACGATGAATAGGATCATGTCCTTTACTCTCACCCTTTTTAGTATGATGTTTTTAGTATCCAGGGTAGAAGACTCAGTTCTGGCCTTTTTCTTGGTGGGGGACTATGAGGGACTTCTTTCTTGGACCTCATACTCCTTGAGTATGTTGGATAATCCCCCTACTTCTTGTATTTTATTTAGAGCCTTGGGGGGAATGGGATATTCTTCTTGGTTGATCACCAAGGTGGTGGTGAACAACGAGGGTTGGCCCACTACCACATCAGTTTGATCAGATGGACACATCAACATCTGGAGTCGATGAAGTGAGACTCTTCCATTGCTATGAGGAGTAAGTGACCAACTCTTTACCCTTTAAAGTGGCAATGATAGAACTAGAGGAAGAGGGAAGTTTTGATTGCTCCTATTGTGCTTCGCCCGCTATCCTAATCATGACTTTGAATAAATATGTATCTTGGTGGACTACCCAAAAATTGGGGCCCTAGAATTTGTTTGGGGATCAACTAGGAATAGCGACACCACCTTGTCCACCAAAAATTCTTTGTGCAGTCATAAATCAAAGCTATAATCTCCAACTGGTTCCAATTTGCTATGATGTCTCCTATCTATTTTCCATACCAATTCTAATGATCGGTCTTCCCTAATGGCCTTCTACATATCATCTTCAAATTCATCCCTCCTATAATGACTTGCAAGAGAGCGAGCTTGTTAGCAATAGCCCATCTATGATGGTTGTAGGGGTCATAGGGTCTCCAGGTAACTTTTAGGAAGTAGTACATATCCATTTTCTAAATGGCCTACAACATTGAAAAATGGCCTAGATACGTATAAGGACCCATTGAGCAAGGAATAGGTAGCCACGACACACTCCCCTTCTTCCTTAAGAATCTGATTTTTAGAACTTGTCATGCCACGGATTTGAGCACACCACATTAATTTCTCATTAGCTACTGATTGGATGCTTTTTAGGTATGCCTTGTTGGATTACAGCTAAATGAGATCCCACCATCCAGTTGGCCACTTCTCATTGGTTTAGACAAAGTGAGGCATGCGACTTTATGGAAGGGGTGCATGAAAATTTTGTGCTATTAATATTTGCATGCACCTCAAAATGTCGACACATAACTCCAAGTGGATTGCATAGAACTCACGTGCCTTTGAAGGTTTTGTGCACATCATACAAGATTGGGTGTACAGACTTGTGCACCCTCAAAACTTTTATGTGCTACATTAGGGAGTGGAGTGCATAGACCTCAATCTAGGTGCATGACTTTGTGCACTCACAAAATCTTTGTGCACCCCATTTGGGAGTACAGAGCTAGGTGCATGATCTTGTGCATCCAAAAAACTTTTGTGTGCTCCAAGGAAGTGGAGCACACAAACCTGTATCAAGGTGCATAGACTCATGTTCCCTTAAAAACTACACGTGCTCCACCTAAAAGTGGAGTGCATGGGCCCAAGGTTGGGCGCATGACCTTGTGTGCCTAAAAAAATTTTCATGTGCTCCACTTGGGAGTGGAGCATGCATACCTGATTGGGGCACAAGCACTCATGTGCCCTTATGATTTTTGTGTGCTCCACTCTCCAATGGAGTGCATGGACCCGAATTCAAGCACACGACCTTGTGCATCTGAAAGAACCTTCATGTGCTCCAAGGGAGTGGAGTGCACAGATCTAAACTAGGGAAAACTACCTTATGTACCCTTAGGATTTTTGGACGCTCTACTAGATAGTAGGGCAAGCGGACTCAGGCTTGGGTGCATGACCTTGTGCACCCTTTAAGATAAAAAGGAAAAAACAAAAAGCCAATAATATCATTGGGTAGTTGGGTAGCAGTTGGTTTCTATCTAAAAAGCTAGTGACCAACACTTCTAAAATTCCAAGAAGCAAATGACAAATGAATATTTTTATTAGAATATTTCCCCCCAACTTTAAAATGATGCATGACATCATGCATCCTTAATGGGCTTTTCATTTTCATATTTTCTTTCTTTATATATATTTTTTTAGAAAAGAAAGAAATTTATGGGGGCTAAAAAATTATTTTCAAAGAATCAAGTCTTGTAATGGGTACTAGATATTTTCAACAATGTAAACTAATTTTGATGCTAGCAGCAAAATTAATGGATGGTCTTCTAAATTCTAATTGTGCATTTTAATCCAAAATAAAATGTGTGTACGAGATGAAATTATGTATAATATCAAACTAAGCAATAACAAATTATAAATATGCATACCTTGTTCTTGTATATGGCCCAATGTTCCTTTAAGATAGCTTTAAATATTATCCTCCTAGAGTTGGCCATAATGCAATTGTCATATTTATCCTTGCTATGAAAATCGACAACTTTTTTCTTTTATTTTTTAATAGAAGAGGCTACCATTTATGGTTTTCAACCATATTCTACCTTGACTACATCCACATAGGATTTTCACAACTGATTTTACCTTTTTTTCAAAGCAAGCATGCCAAAAACTAGTTTTCATGAAAGCCTTGGTCCAATAGCACCTTAGAAACATTTTCACCACTAAACTTCTCTCTTCATTTTTTTCTTTAATATCTTGAAATATTCAAATCATTTATCTAGAAATGTATTTCTAGTTCTACAACATAGTATCATGAATAGCTCAAGAATTTAGTGATAAAGTCCATACTCTACCTCTTTTTAAGTTCTTCATGGCATTTAGAGGCAACCAAAAACTATAAAAACTACTAATATCAGTATTGCTTCTATGCTAACAAAGAAGAAATATTAGCCATGACTACTACATTGTCTCCTTTGCTTGTTGTCCAATGTTTTGTGATTGTATCAGCAATTTCTCTACTTGCATAGGAAGTACATTCATTTATCATTTCCTTTCAAATGCACAATATTGATGAAGTTTTTCAAATGCTCCTTCTATTTTTCCAAAGGCAAGAAACTTTTGGAATAAACACCCAATTAGACCTTCTACTTTCTAATATTGAGCAATACAATGGCTAAATCCTCTTGATATTTCCTTTTCTTTGTTATCTCAATTGGTCCATACCTTAGAACTCCCTTTTAAATGGATAAAAGTACCTCCAAATATTATATCTTTATTTTCTTCATCTATATCGTCTTCCTTAGAGCTCCATTTATGATACAATATTTACTTTGGTGGCTCAACACCACCAAGTACAACAACCTTTTTGGATATTACCCATAAACTTGCCTTCTTTATGAGTACTACCCATGAACGTTACTCACCATCCTCTCTTGTAGGAATAATTGATGTATCTATGTCCTTTCCATAATCCCATGATAAATCAAACTGATACATACATGTGGATTGATTCCAATAGTAATTCACTATTGTAGTTCCATCCCTAGATAATATCATTGTATATACAATAGGTTTCCCCCCTACTTATAAATGCATGGTAAAAATAAAATATTCCTTTTCCACTCATTCTTTGGAGGAATCACTTGAACTATATCCTTTCTTTCCAATACCTTTTCATAATTCAACCTATCACTGAGCTTCCGTCTAGATGATATATAGTGCAATATGAGAAGAGAAAATTATGTATAAGTTGAAATACTCATTCTATCCTTGCAAAATGATGCAACAAGAATAGTAATATTCTTTCCACTATAATCTACCAATATATCTAAAAACCAAATACATTTTTGACCCACATGGTCCTTTTTAATCTCTACATATTCTATGCAAAGAATTTCATAAGACCATAGTTTTGAAACTTATGCATTTAGCTTTAGCTCAACATTCCAATATTTTTTTATGGTCTATCAAAATAAAGGATTCTTCCCTTTGCTCTTTTTAAATGACATCATTCCATCACCAAATTATAGATTGGATGTAGGTTGTCTTCACTTATATATCTAGTCTAATATGCTTATAATTAATGTGAGTGAAATTGCACTCAAGATTTCATAATTCAGAATTTGACTAACATGTTATGGCAATGCATTCATATGAATTAGATCCTAGAGTTGGAAAAGTAATCATAGAGTTTACTATAGTAGATTCAGGGCTTCTGACACTACCAGTGCTCAACCTAGGACTCCTACCACTCTTTCATTAAGCATCATGTTACCCCCATCAAGTTAATGTTCAGTCATAAACCTTACAATTGGACTATTTTTTTAGCTATAAATATATCAAGACACTATACAATAACTAGGATTTTTTGAATGCACAATAGAATACCTGCAAAATGGTAATTCTTCATAATCATCTTTGTATTTATATCCATTTGTAAATATCATCAAATAATTGAGACCATATATCCATTCCCATTTTTAGTATGTGTATCATATTCTTTAGGCAAGTATATTTGTGAAGGGATATCAAGAATAACACATCTCTAAGGGGTAGCACTAGACAAGTAGCTCCAAATAAATAATTGTCTTCCACAAAACATCCAACATAGCCTTGTCCTCCTATCCATACCACCAAATAATATTGAATTATTTTTTGTTCTTGGTGCAAGTGTTTTTATCCATTCTATTTATGCATTTCAAACCTGCTAAGTATATTCTCCTAAAAATATACGTTGAAAATGATATACCCCTGAAGTATTTTCTATTTTGATCATTGATGGAGTTTCTTCTTTTATATATACTGACAATGAGGTTATTTTGAATACTTAGAATGACTTTGACTACTATCCTCTTTAGAGTCAATTTCTTTACCACAATCACTATATATTGAGTTTGTATCAGATTTTTCATTTGATTCTTCATATGTTATTAACTCACAATTACTTCTATGTATTTCATTGAATCTCTATGCCCAAACAATTTATATGACCTAGAACTTTTGAGATGATGGAATTTTGTAGTTGTGTGGTATTTTTTTCCACAATAGTAGTGGACAATTATAGATGTTCTATGGCCTTTCTTTTTGCTTAGAGCCCTCACTGTAGGAAGGTTATATTTTAGTAGTTTTTTATTGGATTTATTTCCCATTATTGTTGCACTAATCAATTTTCTTACTTATCTAATAAAAAAAGAAAGCTTACCAAGTGTTTCAAGAAGTTTGCACTTGTTGTATGATTCTTATTTTTAGGTATTTAGTGGATGATTTATTTCCATGTTCTTCTGAAGTAGGATTAGTTTTTGTATATCCATATCCTTTGTCTTTTGCACTCTCATTAGAATTTCTTTTGAGTTGAACCTATAGCGATCCCGAGACACACGCACTGCTCTTTAATCTACTTGTAATATTATTAAAAACCTAAGATGAAATGGAAGACAATGAAAAATCATATAACACAAAAATAACAAATATGGATCTCTTTATTTGTATTGAAACTTGGTTACATGTCGGTCCCTCTTAGGGATACCCATTTCGATACAATAAGGTTACAAATAGGCAAAGAGTGCCCCTTTCATGAAGAGATGGTGCACTTTCAAAAATATTCCTGGTTACACACACGCAAAATGTATGAGGGATTACAAATGCCTACTTCTCCAGGTCTATTTCCTAGAGGGATCCCTTTTCCTCTCGTATGTAGCAGATTTTGTTCGATGAACCTGTGGCCCTGTAAGTAATGAAACAACAACACACACTTAAATATCTGAGAATGCCTCCCAAGATGAGGTTGTTAGTACTAAATATAGAAAATACAATTTAGACTAATGTTATGGATGCAAATGAATGGAAATGATGCTATGCTAACGATATGCTAAAATAATGAATCTAATATCTAAAATCCTAAGCTAAGCCTACGGGCCACTATCCAAGACAACGACCGCTAAAGTGACTCTCGTCCTCTTTGCTCCAAATTTATGGATCAAAGCTTGTATATGATGTTGAAATAATGGTTTCTATGCTCTCCAATCTATCAGAGCTTCGTCATACACGTGATATCCATGGGAACTCTCCAAGTCTTGAAAGCTCTCCTCAATGACCAATACTGATAAAAGATCAATTCTCTGATAAAAGATATCTCTTTTTTCTCTCTATATCTCTTTTGGTGCTCTTAGGATTGCACATTTTATAGTGTGAAACCCTAGGTCTATGTCCAAGCCCTAGAAATGAATTTATCATGTGTAGTGTAAGTTAGCATGAGAGGATTCTTATCTTTTCTATGTTTGGAAGCTAGTTAACTAAAATATAACTACCAACTTGAGTCTCCTATATGAACTGGTTGTTAGCATGAGAAGCTTTTATCCTTTGTTTATGTTTGGAGGTTAATTAAATTAATTATAAATGCAAACTCAAGTATCCTATGTGAACTGGTCATGAAAAGGAATGAAAAGTTACTCCTGATCACCTTTATTGCATGCAAACTACCACTTCCACCTGTGATTAGGCCTGTTTGTCGGTAAAACTGCTTCTTATGGCTTAGCCATTGTCATCTACAGTGACTAATATCTAGTCGTTGTTGCCTAAAGTGGCTATGGTATGGATGCTCTAGGCTTGAACAGCTAATATCTGGCCACTCTTGGCTTGAGCGGCTAGTCTTAGATGGCTTGAAAATGCCCCAAATGAGTGGTGAGAACCATTGTTGATGCTTGGAAATTCCGATATGATGTCCTATGATATTATGAATATTTCTATGTGAGTAGCTTCCCTAAGCATGACATGATTTAGGTATCTAAAGATGCCCCTTTTTGTGATGCGTTGTGTGGAAAACACAACGCTGAGCAAAAATGTAGACTAATTTGTTTGTAGGGTGTATGATGATCAATGGTCTGATCAACGTCGGATGGCCCAATCATGCAATATGGCATGCATCCCTTGAATCATTGCCTCAACATTCAAAGGACTTAGCTTAGTGTCTTGGGCATGTTAAATTGCACTCATTCCTCAAACTCAATTGGGTAGCTTCAGTTGCTACAACAATTTCGACCAGTAGGAGAGCTACAATTGAATATGTCATGTCTGCTTACATTCCTAGCAAAAAAAAGAAATTTATGATTGTTGTATGCAATTATTCATAGGATGAACACAATTTTGCTATGATCGAGTGATCTTTTTTTTATTTTATTATTATTATGTTGAAGTTTTGAACTACTTCCTCACACAATAAATTGGTGAAGAAATGACAATGAATGAAGTGACAAGTCACTTGACCAATATGACTAATCTAGTTCCTTTCTAGCATTTTTTGCTTTTAATGGGCAATCCCACATCCAAGTGTGATTCCAATTATTTATGATAATCATCTATCCCTATCCCGAGGAGCGGTCCAACTATCAATAGCCTTCTTAGGGATTTAGGATGAGTGATTCTATTTATGTTGAGATTGTATCACTTTGGCTTAATATTTTTGATATCATAGGGGAATTACGATGATTCTTTCACACCCATGGAGTAGTCTAACCATCTTGGTCTTCTTTGGGATTTAAGGGTGGCACATCGTAATTCCAAAATGAGTTGTTTTTACCCCAAGTGGCCTTATGGTTATCTACTCATCTCACCAAAATAAATGGAGTGAAAATCACTACAATCACCAAGTTTTATAGAGTAGGTGACTGAATACGAGGCCTACTTGAGATTGTGCTTTTATGTGATTTTTGTTATTTTTGTCATTAAGATGACTTCAATTCATCAAAATGTGTTTATTTTCTATTTTTTGTGATTTATCAAAGAGGAAACCTTTTATTTTGATCTGTGGATCTGGCCACTGTCAGGTCCAACGACCTTGGAGTTCCTTCTTGTGGCCACTGTCACCTTGAGAGACCATGAATTTTGGGCCACTGTTGTCAGCAACGACCAAGGCATAATTAAAGAAATATAAAATTTGCATTTTCTAGGGTTTGACCTTTCATTTTCACTGTTGAAGATTCACTTTTTAGAGCTCCAATGTGACAACGACGGTTGTAACATTGAAGTTTACTTGGCATCAAGGACATGGCTATGCAGTGTGAGACATCACCTATTGGAGAATCCAGAGCTTCTCGGGTATTTCTCTTTTTCAAAACGCTAGCTCTTTTTTCCTTTTCTAAGTAAAACTGAACCACACTAAGTAATTGGAAAATGAACCTCACTATACATGTTGGCAATGAATCAATAACCTGAGGTAGGTTTAGCTTATTTTCTAATTTGATGGGTTAGTCCCCAATTTTTTATTATGTTTTTATGTTAGTGGATTTAGCCTAGGGTTTTCTAAATTTTTATGTTATTCACTTGTTGTTGCCATTTTAAGCGTGTTTGAACTTAGCTTTGTTTTGATGTCTGAGTGGGAATTTGTCTTTAGTTTTTTTTTGTTTCCCCTCTCTCTTTGCTTTTCTTTTATGTCACTTTTACAATATTTTGATTTTTCATGTTTTTCTGGCCAAGGGTTCATAGGTTTTTTGTGTCATCCCTTGGCCATTGTCACTTAGAGCGATCGATTCTAAGCCACTATTGCTCAGAGCAGCCAAGTTTGAACCCAAACGGTCAAAAAAATTGATCATTGGGTCTTGGCTGGTGCTATCTCTAGTGGCCTCTTTTTTGCCATTGTAAGCGATAGCGGCTAAATCCCTTAGCCATTTTTTGCACAATTTTTGCTATTTTTTGGTTTTTTTGAGATAATGTTTTTTTTTTTTTTGATTTTTTTGATTAGGTGCAATCTTGTCCCTTTGCTTAGACTTAGAATAGCCCATCCTCTTTTGCACCATTTTCATTTTTATTGTGAATTATGCCTTAGATGCATTATAGTTATGTTTCATCTTTCTTTTGCTTTGCTTAGATCCTTATTGCTCGGGCTCAGGACCCAAAGCTCTTGCTTGACCTTCTTCCTCACTTGGAAGACACTGACTAGGCATGGCTCAAGGCTTGTGGGCTCTAGTATGTTACCAGATTACTTCACCTCATGTTGAACTAGGCTTATCTTATGGATTTGGCCCATCACTGGGACCCGCAAACTAATACCTTCCACCTCCCGATCGACGAGATGACCATTACATCGGAGGATGTGTACAGGATCTTCTGGATCCCTTTTGATGGGTGGTTATTGTTTCTTTGGCCACTAATGATCAAGTGGTCATCTTCACTCAGGTGTTCAAGAGGTATTCTAAGGATGCTCTCAAGGACACTAGGTTTGGAGGAGTGTCTATCATCCACTAGTACCAGGAGCAAGTTTTTACAGTGAAGCACATAGTGCTGCTGATGGTCATCAAAAATGTCCTCATCCTAGATTGCTTAGGATTAAGGTTCCCTTAGAACCTCCTTGTGATGGTTTAGGACCCGATGGACAGAAATGAGCCTATCATATATGCATGGGGTAGGTCTCTATTGGCTTAGTGTTATGACGAGTTGTACCACATCCATCGGAGGGGTCATGTCAGCATCACCTACAGTTGGCTTCTACAGGTCTAGGGATAGGAGCACATTAGGGTAGATTTCCCTAAGGGGCTTCTTATTGAGATTACAGCTATGGATGGGAGGATGCAGTGCTATGGTGTTAGGTGGGCCAAAGAGAGCGAGGAGTGCAAGAGTCACACATTCATAGGGGAGCTGACTCATTACACTAACACTTTCACTAGACTTAGGGATGGAGATATCATATGGCATATATATCATGAGTATCCTACTTGGGATGACCCTGATAGCTTTACTGCTAGGATGTAGTGCGAGCGATGGCTCATTGGCCACAAGGTCAACATCCGAGAGTACTTCTACTCTCAAATTCTTTTTTAGTATGGGTTGTAGTAGGATGTGCCACTAGTACCATTTATGTATAGGCATATCGGAGCAGAGAGACCTTCCTCCCTGATAGGTTATAGAGCTAGCTAATGAGGAGGATGCCCCAGTTGTTGATCTTAGAGTAGCTGGTGGAGTCATAGAGGCATTTGCATGGTGGTGGGGCAACCTGGTGTGGTATGGTGAGGGCAATCTGGGCTGAGAGGATGATGGCAAATATGGGGCATACCTAGTGGGGTGTAGGGTTTGTGCTAGTACTATGGCATGGTGCCAATAGGTAGAGAAGGTGGTAGTGGAGGACCAAGAGGCTATTAAGGATGCGATGGAGGATATGGAGCCTAAGGAGAGAGATTATACTCTTAGGGCACTACTACATGATATGGAGGCTGATTTCCAGTCGACAAAGATACAAGTATAGTAGCATGATGCCACCATATCACAAAGGGATGATACTATAGATCAACTGTCATATTAGATACAAGCTTTGTAGGCAACTCTAGGAGGAGCTTCCTAGATGCAGGTTGTTTTTTCTCCTTCTACTCCCAAGGATCCTTTGAGGGTAGCTCTCGATACTGATATCAATTATTTATAGGGTTTGTTGGATGAGAGTGATGTATAGATTGCTGAGGATGCAACCTAGATTGTTGCTCTCTCGAGGTAGATCATTAGGCTAGGCACCATTCCTAGGGCAAGAGGAGCCACTAATGGGTCACATGTTAGTAGGAGATCTATAGCAGGGTAGTCTTCCATTCGTCCTGGTCATGGGGCCCAACCTTGCATAGAGAGACCAATAGGGTCTCACTTGCAATATTCTCCTAGAGATCCAGCCATAGGGGGCGATGTTGTAGTGGGTACAGGCCTAGTATTTGATTGATGATACTCTTGGTTTTGATTCTTTTTTGAGGTCAGGATGACCTATATGATTGTCGCCCATGGGTATTTTTGTATATCCATGGACTTGACACACATACTTTTATGATATCTTTTCATTAAGAATCATTGTGTGTATCGTTTATTGCTCATGTTTTTGTTGTTATTTTGTTTTATGATGTGATGTGATGATGGCATTATGATGATTTGATGTATATGTTAGATGATAGATGATATTGTATATGCTTATATGGATGTGTAAATGTTTATATGATTTGATGATATGATGTGATGTATTTTGATGATGCATGATGAATTCATGATTAAATGCAAATGGATATTTCCTCTATGTTTTATGATGTGCTTTATGATGTTATGATGGACGATTCATGACTTGTGTTTGTGGATGCGATGTTATTGTTAAATGCATGTTTAATTTTTCTTTAATTGTATGCATCTAACTTATGTGATGAGATGGTATAAACAAACATGTATGCTTTAATCACTTAAAACATAAGGAATGCATATGACATTGACAATCTTAATGGGTGATACCACAAAAAGTAAAAAAAATAATCATGAATTTAAATAATCACTCTTATCATAAGAATTGATTAAGTATTCATATATGAGATGTAATGGTGTGTAATGTATTTTATTAATAAGTTTCTATAAATTAAAAGATATAAAGTAGTCAGTGGTTGTCTATATACTATTTCTAATATATATGCGGTATCTGTCCTACTATGTTGATACCCCCTAATTTATAGAATCTAATAAATAAAATTATGGTGTGAATAATGTTATGATTTGTTGCTATTTAAGAAATTTTTAGAGCTTTTTGGAGATTCAAACACTCTAGTTACCCTATCAAAAGCTGTCTACTGGCCACTTAGACTTTTGAAAAGTAATACTTTTACCATGGACATGGTTTTTCATGATCTTTGTGTGTGCAAGTGATTGTATATTTTGAGGTAGAACTCAAGCATTTCCTTCGATGTCAGGCGAGATTCTTTCAACCCATTACTAATATCAGGGATCCTCAAGTGTTCATCTCATCCTTATTTTGGACTTAGTTGGACTATACAACTAGGCAATATTAGGTTACCTAAGCTAGCTCATCCACATTCAAACATTGGTCTACACAAATGCATGAAACAATTGTAATAGACATATCATCATGCGTAAGGATTTCTCCTTCCAGTTCTATACAATGCTAAGAATTCTATGGATTCATGCTTTATTCCCTTTTGGCTTCCTTTTGGCTTTGGATATTTTCTCATATGTAGTGATGAAAATCATTGTTTATTCTTGATTGATTTTTTCTTTGAGTGGGGATTTTTTTTGTAGTGATGATAATCACTGTTTATGTTGCTCATATGTAGTGTTGAAACTCACTGTTCATTATTTATTTATTTTTTTTTGAGATAGGATTTTTTTGTAGTGATGATAATCACTGTTTATTTTGTTCATATGTAGTGATGAAAATCACTGTTTATTTTTTATTTATTTTTCTTTGAGCTAGGATATTTTGAATTTTTTGATTTGATTATCGGATCATTGCTATGAAATTTGGACTGTATGCTTGGCTTTTTGAATATGTACTTTTCTTTGGTATTTTGCTTATTTTGATTTAAGCAAGGGATTTGGATAGGGTAAATATTATCATTTTGCCAATTCTCAGCACCTTTAAACTGATTGCAGAGGGGTATAAGCAAGGAAGATCCTTTTCACTTAGGGTAACCTAGCCCACTTTGTAGCTTTCATATTTTCATTGTACCAGCTAGGATTTTTGTATTTCAATTAGTGACGGGATCTTGAATATCCAAGGCATTATCACGACTAGACCTTACCTTCTACTAATCAAAGTGGTTTTCATAAAAATTTGATAAGATCACTAGGTGTGGTTGATTAATCGAAAAACCTTAGTATAATATGTATAGCAAAAAATAATGGTTGTGTTGAAAAACACAATTACACACGTGTTGATGGAGGTATGGGTTTGCATGATTTGTTCAACAAACTGTGGTATCACTTTTAAGGCTCTCATGACATATGCAATTGTAGTGGATATGAAAATACAATGCAATTATGTGGATGCTAGATGTGAGATGCAATTGTTTTTGTACTTTTGATTTTTATGTTGTTTTTGTACTTTTTGTTTGATTTGACCAAAGGGCTTATTATGCCTTTGGATATTTTTGATTTCAACCAAGTAGCATGAAGTACCCTTGGAGCTTTATTTTTGACCAAGTGGCATGAAGTACCCTTGGATATTTTTGAATTGATTTTGACCAAGTGGCTTGAATTCCCTTGGAGCATTTTGATTTGATTTTGACCAAGTGGTTTGAATGCCCTTGGAGTGTTTTGAATTGATTTTGACCATGTGGCTTGAATTCCCTTGGAGCATTTTTATTGAATTTGACCAAGCGGTTTGCATACCCTTGGAGCTATTTGAATTGATTTTGACCAAGTGGCTTGAATGCCCTTGGAGCATTTTTGAATTGATTGGTGTTGACCAAGTGGTTTGAATACCCTTGGAGCGTTTTGAATTGATTTTGACCAAGTGGCTTGAATGCCCTTGGAGCATTTTTGAATTTATTGGTGTTGACCAAGTGGTTTGAATACCCTTGGAGCATTTTGAATTGGTTTTTACCAAGTGGGATGAATTACCCTTGGATATTTTGATTGTATTTTTGAAATTTTATGTTTTTATGATTTGTTTGTGTTTTTGACATATTTGATTTTTTTTGTGTTTTATGACATATTTGATTTTTTTTGTATTTTATGTGTAGAATGTCTTTAAGTGAATGATATTGATAGGTTCAGGCTCCTCAACACCATCTAATTGTTGAGCAAGATTTTGCTAGAAGGTTGTCATTGTTGTCAACATAGGCAGTTAGATCCAAAGATGCAGGCAGTTAGGTCCAAGGATGCAGTGGATAACAGACTTGAAATGGGTTTTTCTTAAAACCCAAGTTTGCTCTTCGTTTTGTTGAAAAAGATGCCCCGGTGATGAAGATATTTAATTTTAAATATTTAGTTTAAATTTTTATTTTATTTAAATTAGAATATTAAATTAAATTAAAAGGGCCGACGTGTTACTATTTCACGGCAATAAGCTACAGGAAGGTAACGAAGGTGGAGAATGACGCCGACAAAGTTAAATCTGGGCCGACGGATTTTAGGGTTTTGCAGCCGACATTCTTAGGGTTACAGCCGACGGATTTTAGGGTTTGGCAGCTGACAAATTCTAGGGTTTCTCAGTCGACGTTCTTCTAGGGTTTGCCTCTAAAATTTCTTCTATAAAAGCAAGGGTTCTTCGAGTTTAAAGAATGGCGTGATGCGATATATGTGAATGAAGTTCGGGTGCAGCAGAGAGAGAGGTGCGAAGAGAAGATAAGAACGCGGTATGCAGAAGTCGTGTTCTGAGTGTGAAATGACAGTGTGCTGGCTGTAGAAGTGATATTTCTGTGAAGTTGCAGCAGAGAACGCGGAGAGATATAGAGGAGTGGTTGAAAAAGTGCGAATCATTTTTCACAACAGTAGTCGAATGCCGACAAGCAGCAGAACGTAAAAAAAATAGCAGATCGTGATAATTGAGGTGAAAGTTTACATTCTGCAATTTTTATTATTATCTTCAAGTTGTAGCTTGAAAAAGGGGTTGGTGCCTCTTTCCAGCTTGGTGCTGGAAAAATTGGAGTTGGTGCTCCATTTTGTTGTAGCAGATAAAACTTAGGGGTTGGTGCCTCTTACCAGTTGGTGCTGGTGAATGATTATGTAAAGTTGGAGCTTTGCATTTGACTGGATTTGGATGGTAGTCCAAGCAGTCTTTTTGAGGAGTAGCCACATCGGTGAACCTCGTTAAAATGTCGTGTTATGTGTGATGCTCTTAGTACTTTTATTATTTCTGTTTTAATCTATTGCAGTTTATTTAAAAGTCTAAATTGTTTTAAGTTTTTAAAGAACACACTGATTCACCCCCCCTCTCAGTGTCATTGTGATTATAACAATTGGTATCAGAGCCAAGTACCTGAAGAGGCTTAAACAGCTAAGGTGATCTTGGAAATCAAGCAATGGCAAGTGGTGAAGGATTCTCTTCGAACAAAGCACCGTTGTTTGATGGGACAAATTATGCGTTCTGGAAAATTAGAATGCAGACTTATCTCAGTGCTTTGGGCTTTGACATCTGGGGTGCGGTAGTCAATGGTTACAAAGCTCCTGCCACCGCTCCAACAGACACTGCAGCAAAAGATATCTGGGATAAACTAGAGAAAATTCATGAAGGAGATGATAGGATCAAGGAGGCCAAACTTCAAGCACACCGAGCTCAATACGAATCTTTAAAGATGGACAATGATGAGAACATAGAGACCTTCATGCAAAGAGTCAATGGGATCACAAATTCAATCAGAGGTCTCGACGAAGAATTAACCGATGCTGCTATTGTGAAAAAGGTATTGAGATCACTTCCTTCTAGATTTGATTCTAAAGTCTCTGCCATAGAAGAAGCCAAAGATTTAAATCATTTTAGTATGGATGAGATGCATGGGTCCTTGACTGCTTTTGAAATGAGAATAGGAAAGTCTAATCCCACAGATAGAGAAGCAGCCTTCAAAGCTCAAAAAGGCAAAAGCACAAAACAGGAATCTGAAGAAGAAAATGATTCAGATATAATGGAAGCAAATTTTGTAAGAAAGTTGAAGAAAGGAAAAGGAAAGTACAAAGGAATGCTACCTCTTAAGTGTTTCAGATGTGGAGGCATTGGACACTTTGCTACCAAATGTCCTTTCAATGACAAAAACAAAGGTGAAGAAACTCAACATCAAGAAAGAGAAGAATGGAGGAAGAAACCAAATTTCAGAAAAGGTAAGTTCAATAAGAAAAGCTTTATCTCTCAAAATGCAGAATCTTCAGAGGACAGTTCTAGTGAAGACTCTGAAGAAGGAACAGGTGAGGCTCTCTTTATGGCGTTTGAGATAGACGAATCAGAAAACATAGAGGGGATGAACTCTGAAGTTGAAGATGTTGAGGCTGAAGTTGATTTAGAGGGTGAGCTAGTGTCTCGCTCTTACGGAATGGGAATCAGAGAAAAAGAAGAATGAAAAACTGTCAAGGAAACTTAAGGATGCAAACAACATTATTGCCAGTTTAAAAATACAGACTGAAGAATACAAGAAAATGTCTGAAGATCTGGAAATACAGGTATCCATGAAGATAGACCACTGCAGCAAATTGGAAGAAGAAAATGTGAGTCTCCGAATACAAATACAAGAGCTGGATCGAAAAATCAACTGTCATCTAAAACGTGAAGAAAGCTCGATGAAACTGGACAAAATTTTGAGCGATCAAAGATCCACGAGGCATCAAATTTGGTCTCGGCTTTACTAAAGGAGAATCATCAACTGAACCAAAAACAAGCAATGTTGAAAGTGAAAAGAACAAAGACAAGAAACAGGCTGTGGAAAGTAAAACGAATCAGGCAAAAGAAAGATATAATGCCAGACCTGAAATGACAGCTGACAATGAAGGCTTTACTAAGGTCACACATCAAAAGAATAGAAGATCCAAGGCTCCAGCAACAACCTGGCCAAGACCATCTTTCAGGTTTACTCATTATTTCTATGGTTTTTGTTTCAAGTGTAATGTTTATGGGCATAAAATTGCTGACTGCAAATACAACGTAGGTCCAAGAAGTTTCACTAGTAAAAATGCGTTTGCTCCTTTAATGAGATATGCAGTAGAGTGTTTTAAGTGTCACAACTTTGGGCATATTGCCAGAAATTGTCGTAGTATGTCTGTTTCATATCAACCTCAGGAAAGCAGATTTCAACCGTATAGAGCAAAACAAAATAGAATTTATACTGAAGGATATGTGCAAAATTCTAAAAAGGGGAAGTCACAGCTAGAACCCAACAACATAGTTAAGACAGAATGGAAACAAAAGGAACAGCTCAGGAAAGAACAGGAATCCTTAATAGTGCAGACTGCTTTTAGAGCTCAGAATAAATATGTACCGTGGATTCTTGATAGTGGTTGCTCAAGTCATATGACAGGTGATAGACAGAAATTTGAAAATCTTCAGAAATATGAGGGTGGTTCTGTGAAGTTCGGCAATAACGATGGAGCCAAAATAATAGGTAAAGGATCGGTCAAAATAAGTGAAGGGAAAATCAAGTCAGAAGAAGTTCTATATGTGGATGGTCTGAAACATAACCTGTTAAGTGTGAGTCAGATCTGTGACAAAGGACATGAAGTGTTGTTCAAGAAGCAGGGTTGTGAAGTCAGAAAAACAAAGAACGGGAAATTAATAGCAACCGGCTCAAGGACGTCTGGCAATCTGTACACATTATCAGAATTTTTAGAAGGTATGTGCTTCATGGGACAAGAAGAAGAGAACTGGTTGTGGCATAAGAGGCTTGGACACATAAGTTTTGATAATTTGGTAAGAATTAGCGCTAAACAAGCAGTGAGAGATATTCCAATCATTAAAAAACCTGCAAATAGTATGTGTGCTTCATGTCAGAAGGGAAAACAGACCAGAGTTTCATTTAAAACAAAAGAACATCACACTAGCAAGCCTTTGGAACTCATTCATACTGACTTATGCGGACCAATGAGGACTCAAAGCATAAACGGCGACAAATACTTCATGTTGTGTATTGATGATTTTTCCA
Organism: Wollemia nobilis; assembly: GCA_028583015.1. Classification (NCBI taxonomy): domain Eukaryota; kingdom Viridiplantae; phylum Streptophyta; class Pinopsida; order Araucariales; family Araucariaceae; genus Wollemia; species Wollemia nobilis. The sequence goes on from JAQPPZ010001821.1 coordinate 4,455,962, forward strand.
GAATGACTTGGATATTCTTCTTAAAAGATAAATCAGAAGCCTTTGAAATGTTCAGAACTTTCAGACAGCTGGTAGAGAATGAAACAGGGAAAAGAATTAAATGCTTGCGATCAGACAGAGGAGGAGAATTCATTTCGAATGAATTTTTAGAATACTGTGAAAAACATGGAATCAGGAGACAATATTCAGCAGCCAGAACTCCGCAGCAGAATGGTGTAGTTGAGAGGAAGAACAAAAAAAGGAAAAGGCACAGGGGGGGGGGAACAAAAGTAGATAGATTCTGGAAAGAAGCAGTTCACACAAGTAAGATATATTCAAAACAGGTATATGTTAAGAACTCGTGAATGCAAAACACCGTATGAGTTGTGGTTTGGTAGAAAAGCAACAGCTAAACATCTCAAAGTATTTGGCTGTAAGTGCTACATCAGAAAAACTGATGACAATCTTGGAAAGTTTGAAGATAGAGTAGATGAAGGTGTGTTTGTTGGTTATTCTCCACATAGCAAAGCTTACAAATGCTACAACAAGAGACTTAAGAAAATTGTGGACAGTGCAGATGTTAAATTCGATGAAGGGAGGAAACAAATAGTTAATTTTCAAGAAAACTATCCAATCTACGAAGAAGTCATTGAAGGAGATGAAGTACATGACACAGAAAATACAGATACGGCTGATGCAGATAACTTATCGGATGACTCAGAGGTACAAGAAAACAAAAAATTCAGAATGGGCAATTGGCAGAAAAAATCATCCTAGAAACCAAATAATTGGAGATCCCACAGCTGGCATTCAGACAAGAAAGAAAGTAATAAATAATTACTCTCTTTTATCCAGCATTGAGCCCAAAAACATAGATGAAGCAAGCAAAGATGACAGCTGGATGAAGGCAATAAATGAAGAGTTAGATCAGATTGAAAAGAACAAAACTTGGGAGTTAGTACCTAGACCTGCAAATAAGAATGTAATCGGCACCAAATGGATATTTCGTAATAAATTAAATGAAGACGGTCAGGTTATTAGAAATAAAGCAAGACTGGTTTGCAAAGGCTATGCACAGGTCGAAGGCATTGACTTTGAAGAGACTTTCGCACCAGTGGCCAGACTAGAAGCTATTAGAATGTTTCTGGCACTAGCAGTTCACAAGAACTTCAGAGTTTATCAGATGGATGTGAAATCTGCGTTTTTAAATGGGAAACTTGAAGAAGAGGTCTATATTGAACAACCAAATGGCTTTCAAATCAGTGAAGATCCCAACCTTGTCTGTAAATTAAAGAAAGCATTGTATGGATTAAAACAAGCACCACGGGCCTGGTATGCTAGGCTAGATAATTATCTTTCTCAACAGGGATTCAAGAAAGGTTTAGTGGACAGTAATCTGTATGTGAAAACAGAAGATGGGCACCTCATTGTTCTTGTTGTCTATGTGGATGATATCATATTCGGCAGCAATAAAGATGAATCATGTAAAGACTTAGCAAACAAGATGCAGACTGAATTTGAAATGTCAATGATTGGTGAACTATCTTACTTTCTGGGGTTACAGGTTAATCAGAATGAGAAAGGTATATTCATTTCCCAAATCAAATATGTGAAAGAGATGTTAAAGAAGTTCACTATGGAGGATAGTAAGCCAGTCAGTACTCCCATGACAACAGGCTGTAAGTTAAGTAAAGAAGACAAATCTCCACCTGTAGATCAAACCATGTATAGATCAATGATAGGAAGCTTACTATATTTAACGCGCAACCAGCACTGATATTTTGCAGGCAGTGTGCATGGTAGCCAGATTTCAGGCCAGTCCTAAAGAGACTCATGTAACGAAGCAGTTAAAAGGATTTTTCGGTATCTCAAAGGCACCATGGAGTATGGATTGTGGTATCCAAGAGGCAAATATTTCACTCTTATATCATATTCAGATGCAGATTGGGCTGGATGTGTTGATGACAGGAAGAGTACCAGTGGAGGAGCATTCTATTTGGGGGACAGATTGGTTGCATGGCACAGTAAGAAGCAAGAGTCAGTGTCTTTATCTACAATCGAGGCAGAGTATATTGCAGCAGCAACATGTTGCACACAAGTTTTGTGGATGAAACAGACCTTGAAAGATCTTGGTATTAATTTTAGTGAACCAATATCAGTAAAGTGTGACAACACCAGTGCAATCAACATTTCTAAGAATCCAGTAATGCACTCACGGACAAAGCATATTGCTATAAGGTATCATTTCTTGAAAGACAAAGTTGCAGAAGGAGAAGTCAGATTGGACTATGTCCCAACTACAGAACAGGTAGCAGACATTTTTACAAAACCTTTGCCCAAGGAAGTATTTGAGTATCTTCGAAGCAAATTAGGAGTAGTCACACTTCCTAAGAAGTGACTAGCTACAGGGATCACCTTCTCAGGGGGAGCACTTGAGTGTTTGAGGATGGACTCAGGGGGAGTCAAATTGTGCTTGAGAAGTGTGAGGATGGACTCAGGGGGAGTCAAATTGTGCCTGAAAAGTGTGAGAATGGTCACAAGGAGAGTCTGCAGCAGCCCTTTGGTATTATTGACAAAGGGGGAGAAGAGTTACAGGAAGGTATACAGGTGTTGCCAACAATTCCAAAGGGGGAGATTGTTGAGCAAGATGTTGCCAGAAGGTTGTCATTGTTGTCAACACAGGCAGTTAGATCCAAAGATGCAGGCAGTTAGGTCCAAGGATGCAGTGGATAACAGACTTGAAATGGGTTTTTCTTAAAACCCAAGTTTGCTCTTCGTTTTGTTGAAAAAGATGCCCCGATGATGAAGATATTTAATTTTAAATATTTAGTTTAAATTTTTATTTTATTTAAATTAGAATATTAAATTAAATTAAAAGGGCCGACGTGTTACTATTTCACGGCAATAAGCTACAGGAAGGTAACGAAGGTGGAGAATGACGCCGACAAAGTTAAATCTGGGCCGACGGATTTTAGGGTTTTGCAACTGACATTCTTAGGGTTACAGCTGACGGATTTTAGGGTTTGGCAACTGACAAATTCTAGGGTTTCTTAGTCGACGTTCTTCTAGGGTTTGCCTCTAAAATTTCTTCTATAAAAGCAAGGGTTCTTCGAGTTTAAAGAATGGCGTGATGCGATATATGTGAATGAAGTTCGGGTGCAGCAGAGAGAGAGGTGCGAAGAGAAGATAAGAACGCGGTATGCAGAAGTCGTGTTTCGAGTGTGAAATGACAGTGTGCTGGCTGTAGAAGTGATATTTCTATGAAGTTGCAGCAGAGAACGCGGAGAGATATAGAGGAGTGGTTGAAAAAGTGCGAATCATTTTTCACGACAGTAGTCGAATGCCGACAAGCAGCAGATCGTAGAAAAATAGCAGATCGTGATAATTGAGGTGAAAGTTTACATTCTGCAATTTTTATTATTATCTTCAAGTTGTAGCTTGAAAAAGGGGTTGGTGCCTCTTTCCAGCTTGGTGCTGGAAAAATTGGAGTTGGTGCTCCATTCTGTTGTAGCAGATAAAACTTAGGGGTTGGTGCCTCTTACCAGTTGGTGCTGGTGAATGATTATGTAAAGTTGGAGCTTTGCATTTGACTGGATTTGGATGGTAGTCCAAGCAGTATTTTTGAGGAGTAGCCACATCGGTGAACCTCGTTAAAATGTCGTGTTATGTGTGATGCTCTTAGTACTTTTATTATTTCTGTTTTAATCAGCTGCAGTTTATTTAAAAGTCTAAATTGTTTTAAGTTTTTAAAGAACACACTGATTCACCCCCCCTCTCAGTGTCATTGTGATTATAACACTAATGATATAAGGCAATACGCTCCAGGCCCAACACTCTATGAAATCATGTATGGGCCTATCCAGTTTGTCATGAACTTATCTCATAGATGTGGCGATAGATTTGAATTATGTTGGTTTTCTTTGAGCACTAGATCTCCAACCTTGAATTCCCTTAAGTGGACTTTACTATTGTAAGCTCACGTAAGGCAATCCTAGTAAACGTGAAGATGATCTAAAGCATTGACTCAACGTTCATCAAGAAGCATCAACTGATCAAGGTGGCCTTTCCACGTGGTATCATCATCTATGAAGTCCTTTAATGCTATGCGTAGAGTTGGAATTTCCAAATCTAGTGGCATGATGGCCTTAGTGCCATATACTAGTGAAAATGGTGTTGCCCCAGTGGGCATCCGTATACTAGTCCTGTATACCCATAATGCAAGATGCAACTACATGTGCCAGTCTTTGTGATTGTCTTACACAATCTTCCTCAAGATGGAGACTATTGTTTTGTTTGAGGCTTCTACTTTCCCGTTTGCTTGTGGATAATAAGGCGTTTAAAAACTGTGTTGAATATTGTATTTGTTCATTAAAGCACACACATTTTTGTTGTTGAAAGATAGCCCATTATCCAATATTATCTTCGAAGGGACCCCAAAATGGCTTATGATATTATGGAGTATAAACTCCACAATCCTTGGTCCAGTTGTTGATGTTAAGGGGATCACTTCAACCCATTTAGTGAAGTACTCTATGGCTATTATGGTGAATGTGTGTTGGCCTAAGGATGGGGGTGAGATCTTCCCAATCAAGTCTAGTACCCACTGCGAGAATGACCATGTTGCCTGGATGGGTTGCAAGGCTTGTGATGGTAAATGCATTATATTTGCATGATGCTGGCACTTGCTGAATTTCTTGACATACTCATAGCAGTCCTTTTCCATGGTAGGCCAATAGTAACCCATTATCAATATATGCTTAAATATGACCATGCCACTTAAATTCCCTCTGCATGTGTCATTGTGAGCTTTCAAAATTGCCCAGGATGCTTCCTAGGGCTCAAGACAAAGGAGTAACACTCCATCATATCCTCGTATGTAGAGGATTTCTCGTAGAAAGATGTATCTTGTTGTTTTCTATTTGAACGTTTGCCTTTTAGTATGCGACAAGTCTTTAGGTACTATTCTAAGTTTTAGGAAGTCCCGTAGTTGGGAAAGCCAATCCTGATAAGCCACGAATTCTATAGAAAAGACGACTTGCTCTTCCTATATTTTAGAGCTGGTGAAAATGGATTGAGGAACAACTATATGATGTATAGTTGCACCACACTCCATAGGTCCTTATGATATAAAAGATCCCCAAGGTGCCATTTGTAATAAATCTCTAGCTATGAAGGACCAATACTGATTTGGCTTGATGTTGATCATGTTGACTGATTATTGATTGTCAAAAGCTTCACAACATATTTCTAAGTGCGAAAGCATTTTTACATGAATGGTTGTAAAATCAATAGATGGATTCTAAGGGATTAAGGATCCCAAATAGGTCATAGTTTCTACAAATATATTTTACGTAGGAGGGATTGCCTCTATGTCATACCATTCCAACTGGGCTAGGTATGTGTCAAAAATTTCCTTGTAAGTCTTCAAGAGTGGGCACATGCATTGAAATAGTCCTTTTACCTGGTTTACTATGAGCAAAGAGTCACCAAAGATATTCAATATTTTAATTTCCATTTCTATAGTTGTTTGGAGTCCCAGGATCAATGCTTCATATTTTGTGTTGTTGTTTGTGCATGGGAAGTCTAGTTTGAATTATAAGGGCAATGGATCACCCTGTGGCGTGATAAAGACAATCCCTGCTCCACCCCCTTGTTCACACTTCAAACCATCAAATAACAATGACATGTCTCTTTCTTTCTTAGGTTCTTCGAGTTCTAGCAGATCTAATAATACAAAGATTGCATCATCAGGCAATTCTATAGTGAGAGGCTTGTTATCCTAAAGAGGTGCCTCTACTAAGTGATCTTCTATGACTTGTACCTTGATGGAATTTTGGCTTATGAACTCCAGATCAAATTCTATCAATAACATGATCCACTTTGTAGTACGTGTATTGTGATATGTCTTGCTCATCATGTACTATAAAGGATTTTGTTTTGATATGATATAGGTCGTATGACTCAACATGTAGTGTCGCAACTTTCAAGTAGCAAAGACTACTGCTAAACACAACTTTTTGACATGCGCATATCCTAGCTCATAAATCACCAAGGTGCGACTAATGTAATATATGGCTTCCTCTTGTGCATTATTTTGTGCTACCATGGTTCCTAATGCGAAATCAATAGCCGATATATATTGTAAAAATAGTATGTTTGGCCTTGGTGGAGCCAATACTGGCGGTGTTTCTAGATAAGTTTTGATCTCTGCAAAGGCTTGATAGCATTCTTCATCCCACTGAAAGGAGACCTCCTTGCATAGAAACCAATTCATAGATCGATATTTTTCTAATAATTGTGCGATGAATATTTTGATGGATGCTATCTTGCCTTGTAGGCTCCTTAGCTCCCTAATGTTGGTTGGGATGGTCATTTCCAATATAGCCTTTACCTTTGCAGGATATACTTTGATTCCTCTCTTGAATATGATGAATCCCAAAAGCTTTCCAAGAGTTATACCAAATACACACTTCTTAGGATTCAATTGGACATTATGTTCTATGAGGCGATCAAAGACTTGTCTAAGAACCTCATCGTGCTCTTTCCGCAATAGGGACTTGGCCAGTAAGTCATCCATGTAATCCTCAAAGATCTTATACATATAGTCATGTAATATTTATGTCATGGCCCACTGATATGTGGCACCAGTATTTTTGAGACCGAATGGCATCACTTTGTAACATAATGTCCCCCATGAAGTAATGAAAGCAGTTTTATGTTGATCTTTGAGCTTAATCCAAATTTGGTTTTATCCAAAAAAATCATCCATTAGGTAGAGCATCTCATGACCTATGGTTGCATCTACAAGAGCATCTATGTTTGGCAATAGGAATGAATCCTTTGGTGTTGCCCTATTTAAATATCTAAAATTTGTGCAGATATGGACTCTTCCATTGGGTTTTCCCATGGGTACCATGTTTGACACCCACTTAGGGTAGTCAATAGGAACTATGAATATTGCATCCAATAGTTTTTGTAATTTGTTCTTCACCATAAAAGTGACGGTTGGATGCATTTTCCTTAGCTTTTGCTTGATTGGCTTCTTCATGGGATCCAATGAAAGGTTGTGAATGACTAACTTTGGATCTATCCCTAGCATGTATTTGTAAGTCCAAGAAAAAATATTAGATCTCTCTTTGAGGAGAGGGATTAGGATAGCTTGTTCCTCTAGAGATATTATTTCTTTGAACTTGAATTTTCTTGGTTAGGTAGGGTCATTACTAATGTCTACCTCGAAGGTCACTTCTATAGCCATATGTGATCCATCCTCTAGCTGATGAGGCATGGGTATCAAATGAATGTCATTGGCACGATTCATAAGACCTACTGACTCAGGTTCCAAACCAACATGGAAGATGTCATACACATAACCTAATACAAAATGGAAAGACTATAACATCTCTTCTTTGGGTAAGAGGTCTTCAAGCTCAATGGGTGAATTAGCACGATCCCAATCAATGGCTTCTACATCAAGATGCAATTATTTGGTAGGATTTTCTAGATTATGAAGTAGAGTGGGCAAATCAATGGATATCATGTTGATGGATGGGATGAAATCTCCAGGACCACCTGAGTGTAATATTATTTTATGGGTTTCCCTTCCATGCTCATGATGAGGTTCTAAAGGAATGGGAATTTTTGGATCTGGCCCATCAGTAGGGCAGACAATAGGATCATTGGGCTCTAATCGCTCTCTGAATGTAGGTAGAGGGGGATTGACCATCCGATGAATGGCAGCTAGGTCAACAGGCCTCCCCAAAAATTATAGATGAGGGTCTATAGCATGGAGTGTCACCCCTATCTCTACTAGCTCATTGAATTGCCACAAGTGGTGAGGTCCAAGAAAAGCCATCTCGATCTCATCCTCAAATTCATCATCACTTATCCAAAAACCGTTAGCATTTGTATATAGCCCCAAGACAAGGGGTTCATGTCTTGGTCCTAAGTAGGCCATATCTATTCCATCTTCATATTATTCGTCACTTATAAAGAACCCATTTGCATTTATCTCTTGCCCCAAAGTTAGAGGTTGATGACTTAGGCCTCAGTAGGCTTTTTCTATTGAGTCTTTTGATTCATAGTCACTTTCATCTGATCTATACCCACTCTCATCGTGGATGGACCTTATGAATATTTTTAAATAGTGATGTCCCTGGTAGGCTAAGCCAAGTTGCACCTCGTCATCACTTGATTCATATCCATTCTCTTCATCCCACGAATTGTACCCTTTTGGGGTGGAATCAATTGAGATGTTTGGATGATAAATTTCTAGTGGTGGTATGTTTACCGTGGCCACTTGTCTATTGCTCAAATTTCCTGTTCTTAAGGGGTGATAAGCAATGAAATCAATATCTTCTCCTAACCCTAAGATTAATATATCCAATGCTACTATAGGAGAGTCATCTGGACCTCTGATATAATAGCCTAACCCAAATATGTCAGAGGGAAGCTGATATTATGGCTCGTATGGCCGATTGTGCCCCTGATCATATATGCTAAGGCCATAGCCATGCCAATGGCAACACTCAAAGTAACTCAAAGAAAAATTGGGGTTAGAGAGGTAATGAACATTGACTGTGAATAATTCATCACTATCCTCTTCTATGTCTGAAGACTTATGGGTGCAATCGAGGCTGACATAGACAAAATTTGTTTGGTTGGGAGGGATTCCAAGTGGAACCACTATTCCCACTAGTGGCCTCAAGTCTTAGACCTTCCCATATTTTGTACAGACTCAATGATAGGCATAAAGGTAATGTTCTACACAAGATACTCCCCTATGCCTATACTTGCCAAGTGTATTGATGCATATTATGTAGATGACCCTATGGATGACACTGGCGAAGCATGGTGGTAATCATTATATTCATCAAGCTCTTGTTCTTCCATAGGACTTGGAATTTCAATCATGGATATGGTTGGCACTTATTTGGGCCTTTATTCCTTAACTAAGGGTGCCTTTAGCTTCTGATTGTCTTTTGGTTTTGATGTTGATGGTACTTTAGAGGCATTGACTATTTTGTATGCACCAAGAGGTGTTGATGTGCATGGGTCTTTTCTTACCCTTTTGTCTTTGTTATCCATTTTTGTGGTTGGGGATGAAGGTGCTACATACAGGTGAGTAGAAGGAATTACAAATTCTCTCAAAATGTCCATCTTATTGACATATTTAAAATGCTCTTCATTGGCTAGAACCACATAGACCTTGTTCTTGTGCACATACTTGACACATGGTGGAAGATCGAAGGCACACACTTCATGGCCCTTATCCAAGGATACCCTAAGAGGATTTTGTACTGCATGGCTCCTTCCAAGACATGACACATCATAGGTATGGTCTTGTGCTCCACCTTGATAGGTAGGACTATCATTCCCACTGTATTGCATAAAGCATCATTAAAAGCTCTTAATGTGTAAGCTCCTGGAACCATATTGGACTTGGGGATATTGAGGTGCTCTATTACTATTGTTGTAATGATGTTTATTTATGAACCTATATCGACCAATACCCTCTTGAAAGTTAAGTTGTTTATTTCCACTACAATGTTTAGTGGAGGGTCTAGAAAGGCAACAAGAACTGTCTTAATATCATGATCATAGAATCGAATTACAGGTTCCTAGCATTCTTGTACTTATCCCACAAAGTGAGTGAATGCATTCGCATCTTGCGGTTGGATCTCAATTGTCCTTAAAATATCCATTATATTATCCCTATGCTTTGGAGACTATTGTATGAGCTCATACATGGATAACTTAGTTGGAGTCATCTATAGGTTTTGCTCTAATCTACTTTGTATAGTTACCATAGGTTATGTTGGTGGACCTGTAAAGTTGTCTTGCCTTCACCCAAGAGTGGTTGGGATGTTCATGGGAGTTGCAAGTAGTTGCAGTTAACCATATCCCCTAGTCCTTGTTGCTATATTAACAATATCAACCATCCCAACGCATATGTGGGTAGGTATATCAGCTCGAACCTGATTGACTTGGACCCCTTGCTCTCTAGGGACCTCATGATTGGGAAATGGGTTTTGGTATATGCCCATGTCTCTATTATCGGGCATCAGTGGGTTGTCAACTTTGAGTTCTCCCACCTCAATCATTTTTTGCACTTGATGTTTAAAACTAACATAAGCCTCAATGTCATGCCCCGGTATCCTATGATAAGGGCAAAATTTATCTTCCATATATTATTTTGTCTTAGGATGGTTGGGATCTATAAGAGGTATATCAAGAAATATGATCCTCCTAGCCTCGCTCAACTGATTAAATATTGATTGCATTGATTCTATCAGAGGCATGAAATAATGAGGCAGCTTGCATTCTCTATTTCACCCCTAATTGTTCCTTCAATCATAATTGACTGGCGAGGGATGTGCTTGATAGTTATAGGGTTGTTGTGCACCCCCATATTTGGGTGTAGCCAATATGACTTGATTGACTAGAGCAAGGTTGACCTGCTTCTACTTGTACTTGTCATTCTTACCTTTCTTGTTCCACTCCTTTTTGTTTTGAAGTTTAATGGTTACCTTATCTACTTTTATTCCTTAGATGAGCTTGGCCTACACCAAAGCTTCCTCAAACGAAGAATACTACTAAAGTTTTATCAATAGGGAGATGTGTTTAGAGAAAATTTTAGTGAACATACGAATGATCTCTTCTGTGGGAATTGAGAATGATAATTTTTCCATGAATTTTCTCCACCTATTCCCATAATCCATTACTGGCTCATCATCATACTGTTTCAAGTTGGCCAGGTCTGAAAGGTTCACCTTATTCTTAGCACCAAAGAATAAATGCTTCAAGAATGCGTTTACTAGTTGTTAAAAATTGGTTATTCTTGTTTAGGTAGTTGGTTTAACCATTGAGTGGCAACACTTAAAATATCATTATGAATGTTCTTAGCATGAGAGCGTCATTGTCTTCAAGATGAAAGTAGGCGTTGATAAAATTGGTGACATGCTCTTGCGCATCCTCGGTGAAATTTTCTAACCTAGGCATATCAAAGTGCTTAGGATATGGAGGGCTAGGGATTGATCAACATAATGGTTGGTTGTGTATTTTGCTCAATGTTGGCGAGTTCCCAGCTGCCTCTTGTTTCTCAAAGGTTTTTATATTTTTAGTAAGCTCTTGAAAAACGTTTGATGCACAGATTTCCTCCTCTTGTAAGCCTATTCACAATGGCAATAGAGGTAACTCTCTATCCATTTGATTTGTTTCATTTTCCTCCCTCCTACGAGGGGACTTAGGATTGTGATCCTAGTTTGTTGTGTTTGCCCTTCCCCCATTAGTTTGATTTCATTCATGGTTTTGTTGGGTATTTCATTGTAGGCTATATTGTCTAGTGCACCTCTCCTTAGGTGAGTCAGCACGTCTAGTTCTTTGGTGGTCACCATCATTTGTTTATAAATTGTTTTTTTTTGTAAAAAATGACATTGTTTTTTTTTAGCACATGATTACATTAAGCAGGTGGATAAACACACCTCCAATAGGGTCCCTAATAACTATTACATAGCATATCCGCAACATATGAGAGGGAGATATTTGAACCTAGGGCCTCTCCAACACAAGAGTTTCAACTACCCACTTCTCTCCAACTCCCCCACATGGGTGGATATTTATTTATAAATTGTTAAGAGCTAGCCGCTCAGCCTATTCTCTTAAGTGTTGCTCATGTTGGCGTAAGAGCCTTTCTCTTTGTTTATCCTATTTGAGAGCTTCCACTAGCTCTTACTCCCTACGTAATGCACTTTCTAACTGCCTCATTTAGTTATTTTGTGCTATCATAGAAGACTTATGTTTATCTAAATCTATTCTTGTTGTCTTGACTCGCATATTCCTAGAGGAGGTTTATGTTGTGCCTGTACTCTTGCTAGCTAATGTGACTTGTTCAGTGTACTATTGAGTATCCCAATGATCAAAATCTAGGTGTTTACTATAGATTTTCTCTGAGGTACCCCCAGACTGGGAGATGTGTGTAGAAGTCACAATTCATGAGCTTCCAGATGTAGAGTTCTTAGTATCTATAGTTCTTTGAGATGGTCATGTAGGAAACCGATCCAACCCATATAACTATCTTGTTTTCCATGGTTGGTCCTATGGGGTGTCATTCACTCCTATGAGGTCATAGTCTATGGGAATATTTCATTTTGCATGAAGGTTTTCTTCTACTTTATTCCAATGGCTAGATGTAGCTCTAGTTCCTTGCCCTTTAGTGGATAGACCTATTTCATATGTTTCTTGTGAATCTTGGGGTGTTGCGACTCTTGCATGCCTTCTTGATGGAAAGGTATTTGTGACATGTTTTATCCATGTGGATGAAAATGTAGTTGTCTCGTCATTCCTATGTGAGGAATGAGTTTTAGAACCTTTTTTATGTCCATGTGAGGAGGAAACCCTTGAAGCTTCCTCACATATTTGAGATATTTTTGTGTGTTTAGAGGAGGCCCTTGAGGTCTCCTCATGTCTCCTTGATGAGGATGGTTGTGAAGCCTCTTTTTGTTTATGTGACTTTGTTCCATGATGTGGTTCCTTACTTGGGGTTTCTAAGGAGATCCCCCAAGGGTTGAATTATCACCCCTTAGGCTCACGAAGCTACGTCTCACGGTATTACGGGTAGGTCTTTCAATGTTACTATGACTTCGCCTATGGGTATGAGTTGCTTCAGTATCTCCCTCGGTATCAGACCGAGGGTGCTTACTTCTTGTTTTGAACATGTTGTTTATGAATTAATATTTTGAGTTACAATTTAGGAATAGCCACACAATACCAAACAAATGTTTATCTTGATTATCGTTTTAAGTGTGCCCTAAAATTTTTGGTGTGTTTTGATGTGTTGTTCTTTTGATTTTTTGCTCTTGTTCTTGGATTTAGAATGAGAAGACTCATCCATAGGGACAATCAAGTACACCCATGCCAAACATGATTTTCTCAAAAGAAGCTAGGATACACCGCTGAAGACCCAGCGAGGGGTTTGCCTAGCTCTTCCACTCTAAACCAATGATTGTTCCAATAGTGGGAGATATTTTGAGCACAAGTAACTTGGTATCACTATAAGAAAGTTTCTCAAGCTGTTTCTAGGTACATCTAGGGGGAAAACCAATGGAAGGAGATGAACTCCAACATCACTAGACTGAATTGAAGGTTGGTGATGAAATCCAACTCCCTAATGTTTAAATGAGACATACATGTGTGGTGTTTATTTTAATTTTACGTAATATAAAGTGCATCATATAGCAACAATGAGTCTTTCCTATATGCCTAAGTGCAAAAATACATTTCAATATTCATAAATATGCATGAACTACTATAATTTGTATGAGCGCACTTTATTTTGTGCATCTATGGCCTCTAGAAGGGCGTCAAAGCAAGCAAACAACATACAATGTCTAGCACATTGGATTCTAGGGAAATTTTTTCAGGCACAAGCCATTGTTCCTAGCAATGCCTAGTGAAAAATTTAAAAGAATATCTAATATATGCGAAATGCTTAATTCTTTCTCCTTTTATTCTTTCAATTTCCAAACATAAATGTGCTTTAAGTTCTCTATTTTAGACACACATAAGTAGACAAAAAGCTATAAAATATTAGAGAAACTATACAAACATTTGATCCAACTCAGAGAGTCAATGTTTTTACCTCTTCTACACTCCAGTTCTAGTCGTTGTTGACCAGAGTAGCTAGTTCTTGGCCGTTGTAGCTCAGAGCGGCTAAAGATCTATTAGTTGTTGTAGCTCAGAGTGGCTAATTTATAGTCATTGTAGATTAGAGTAGCTAGACTTGCACATAAAAATAAGTTAGTATTCTAGAATAAAATGAAAAATTAGTGGAGGTCCCATCATGATCGCCATCTGTAGCGACCTCGGGATGCATGCACCACTCTTTACTCTGCTTGCAATGTTATTAAAAACCCAATATGAAATGGAAGACAATGGAAAATCATATAACATGAAAATAACAAATATGGGTCTCTTTATTCATATTTAAACTTGGTTACATGTCGATCCCTCTTAGGGATACCCATTTTGATACAGTAAGGTTACAAATAGGAAAAGAGTGCCCCTTTCGTGAAGAGGTGGTGTGCATTCGAAAAGCTTCTCATTTTGCACATGGAAATGTATGAGGGCTTACAGATGTCTCCTTCTCTAGGTTTTTTTCCTAAAGGGACCCCTTTTACTCTCGTATGTCGTAGATTCTGTCTGATGAACCTGTGGCCCTGTAAGCAATGAAACAACAACACACACTTAAATATCCAAGAATGCCTCCTTAGATGAGGTTGTTACTACTTAATATAGCAAATAAAATCAAATGCAAGTTAGACTAATGCTATGGATGCAAATGAATGGAAATGATTCTATGCTAATGATATGCTAAAATAATGAATCTAATGTCTAAAATCCTAAGCTAAGCCTACAGGCCACTATCCAAGATAGTGGCCGCTAAAGTGACTCTCGTCCTATTTCCTCCAAAGCTATGGATCAAAGCTTGTATCTGATGTTGAAATAATGGTTGCTATGCTATCCAATATATCAGGGATTCACCATACACGTGATCTCCAAGGGAACTCTCCAAGTCTTGAAATCTCTCCTCAATGACCAATACTGATAAAAGATCAATTCTCTGATAAAATATATCTCTTTTTTTCTCTCTATATCTCTTTTTGTGCTCTTAGGCTTGCACCTTTTATAGTGTGAAATCCTAGGTCTATGTCCAAACCCTAGAAATGAATTTCTCATGCGTAGTGTAAGTTATAATGATAGGCTTTTTATATTTTCTATGTTTGGAAGCCAGTTAACTAAAATATAACTGCCAAATTGAGTATCTTATGTGAACTGGTCATTAGCATGAGAAGATTTTGTACTTTGTTTATTTTTGGAGGTCAGTTAACTCAAGTATAAATGTAAACTCAAATATCCTATGCGAACTAGTCATGAAAAGGAATGCAAAGTTACTCCCGCTCACTTTTATTGCATATAGACTGCCACTTCTGCCTGTTATTAGGCTTTTTTATCGATAAAATTGCTTCTTATGGCTTATTCGCTATTGTATGCAGTGACTAAGATATAGCCATTTTCGCCTACAATGGATAAGGTCTGGCCGCTCTAGGCTTGAGTGGCTAGGATCTGGCCACTCTTGGCTTGAGTGGCTAGGCTTGGATGGCTTGAAAATGCCCCAAATGAGTGGTGAGAACCACTTTTGATGCTTGGAAAGTCTAAGATTATGTACTATGATTTTATGAATGTGTCTATGTGAGCAAATCCCCTAAGCATGACATGATTTAGGTGTCTACAAAACCACCATCATAATAGCTTCCACAAACATTGACCACTTGATTCATTTTGGAGAAAAAAACATTTTTGGGTGGAGGTTGAACATTTTTATCCTCTAAAACATGGTGCCCACTCTTGATCATACCAGCAAACATTTTGCTTTTTTTAATATTTCTACCTTTATTTTCTACTCTCATGACAAGAAAATTTTAAATAATTTTGTTACATGATATGCAATAAGATCTATAAGTTTAACCATAGTATTTGAAAATAAAATATCATCTATTATATTTGGATCATCTGGAACCAAATACACCTGAAACATTTCTAGACTGCATCATTGTTTGAACAAGGATTGAAAATATCACCATGGCTAGAACTAAGACCAACACTACTATTTATAGCTCTCTCTTCCAATATCTCCTTAAGTATCTTCACTCGAATCCCTGCATTAACAATTTCAATTTTAGAGGCTCCTCTCTATTGAGACCTTCATGCACCCCTTGTAGCAACCATTATAATTATAGTTGTTGCATCAAAACTCATCCTAGTTTTTTTTCTTCTCACTATCCTCTTTTGCATTGGATTTGGGAAAATCAACAAAATTTTATTGTTTCCTTTGTAGTTTCTCACATGGTAGATGCAATGTCTTATGTTGGCATACTAGAGGGCTTACCAGTTCCTTGTTTTTCCTTCTTCTTCTACATAGTTTCTTGCACAATATATTTCTTCTGTGCAAGATATTTTTTATCTATGCAAGAGTTTCCTATGCAATTTTTTCTCTACACAATTTTTTACACAGGGCTTTTTCTCTTCTATTCTATGCACGATATTTTTTTATACACACATTTTCTTTGCAGTTTTTTTCTATGTGGTTTCCTACACAATTTGTTTTAAAATGTAGATTCCTATATAGTTTTTTCTTATGTACATTCCTACATAGTTTTTCCTAACTAGTATTTTTCAACACATTTTTCTATTCCTTTTGGATCACTTCTCAATGTCAAAATATTGAATAAACGATTGCGTTCTTACTTCCCTATGTTTTTGAGTTTGCATTGTATACACCAAAAATATGAACATGACATATATTTTTAGTCATACATAATATTAAAATAATCAATTATAAAGAGCGAAATGAATACCTTAATGTGATATAATAAATTTTACACATTCATTATTAAAAAATAAAACTTAGAATCATCAAAAGCTATACTCATCCTAAATGTTTTGATATGTACATTTTTTTATTTATTTTTAATGAACACTTGTATCAGAAGGGGAGGTTTCTTGAACAATGTGTAGATCTTATTTATATTTCTATGTTTTAGATATAGATAAGAAATACTTATTTATTGCTTCTCAATATCATTATTTTATCATGTTTTAGCTAGTTATTCTTCCATTGGATTACAACAAGAATATGATCACTTAGTGTCGTAGATAAATAGACTAGTCATAACCTAATATTATGACCACCTCACAATGACTATTATTCACAATATATATATTTCACTTTATAAAAATGGAACTAGAAGTAACAACATATCAACTAAAATTTATTTGGTCTAAGAATCATGGAAATGTAGTTTAGCACTTTAACTCCCAAGATCTTTGATCATGTAATCATAATTTTAGGATTACAATGTTTTTATCACTATATGGATCAACTATAGGGTAATATAATCAATTAAAAATATGTGGTCTAGCACAATTCTTTATGAATAACTAAAAAGTTCTTATTATGGGAGGTGTCTTCACTAGTTATGTGTCATATTAAATGGACTCTCTTGGAAAGGTATGATTTGTAATCTCAGGTTTTTTATTTTTTATCTTCACACAAAAGTCGATGTATCATAAAATAATGTTCCCCAAAAAAACTCAAATTCTTTAATGTGTTATTTTGTAGTGATATTTTTTAGGGATTGAATTTTCCTCTTTCCAACTAGTATATCCATAGGTAACCAAAATAAACTCATTAAGGGTTTTAGCTATTAGGTACAATGAGATACCACTGTATCTACTATCTCATTAGTATATATAGGAGTTTCCTATCTATTTTTTTTAGTCATAGGTTTAAAAAGGAATAAAGGTTGTTTAGTGTGTTGTGGCTAGCCTTCATTTTAAGGGTGTGTTGGACCAGGTAACATGGCTTGTTGTTGGCTTTAGAATCCTTGTTATCCTTGATATAGTTGATTGTATTGTAGGTAGGGTCCCTATTATTATTGTGATGGTTGAGATCTACATGGCGATTTTTTACCATTCTTTTTTATGAACAAAAATTTTAGATCCAAGGTGGAGGATATGGCATTTTCCAATGCATGTTTCAAGGGTTATTCATCTAATTCATGCGGTATCATACGATAAACTAGTAAGGGTTGTAATTATTTATTTTCCCTATGATGTTGAGCTTTTCTATGCATTTTTGAATCATTGAGATGGTGTTCTTAATTTCTAGCAAAAAGTGATATTGATCAGTGGAATCATCCATTTTCAAATGCAACATATAACATTTTTATTTAGGGGGTATTTTTGGAGGGTTTGTTTTCTTCTACATCTAGGAAAATCCACTACTAGGGGTTCATTAGTTTTATTGTTAGCTTGCATTCCATCTAGTGTAGTGTTAATATGCACTTAGATATGATATTTTATAATTCCTCCATTATATCTCCTATGCCATTGCCAATTTTTTACTTCCCCTTATAAAAATATTTGTCAAAGCTAGTGTGAAATTAATTTCTACAAAGTTTAGTACTTTTTGGAAAGTAGTTTATTTATGTCACCTATTCTTATGATTTTTGAAGCATTATGGAATTCATCTTGTAATCCCCTCATGAATATGGTTTCACTCAATTCTTGGTCTAACCCTTCTCCACATTGCCTCAAGATAATCTTCTAAATTTTTACCATCTTCTTATTTCATTCTTTTCTTCAATCCTTGATCTTACAATATTCCTAGTACTTTTCGAGAAATTTGTTTTCTATTTTATCCCATGTATGTATTGAGTTTGGGTTTAATCCCATAAACCACCGCATGGTTGAATATTTGAACATGGCTAAATATAGTATAAGTTTTTGGTTATCTCATGCATAATAATGTGTTTACAATAATACCTTGAATTCATAATCAAGGTTTTCATATACATTACTTTACCTAGCTTCTATATTATAATATCCCTAACAAATATTATAGACTTTCTTATATTCCCATAGGATTTAAATAAGTATGGGTTAGGTTGAAGGCTATTGGATTATTCTATAGAATATTCAAAGAATATTGACAATCCTTCTATTGATAAAGGTAGTCCTCTAGAACTTCCTTCCTCTTTGCTTCCTTCCCCTTCACTTATGTGTAATAAATGGTTGGGCACATCTATTATGAAAAATACGTTACTTGGAAAACCTCTATGTGTGACAGTTTCCAACCTATGGTTTGATAATGAGTTTGTCTAGTGAATCTAACTCCTTGCATCTGTAGATCTATGCATTAAAATGGAAGTTATTTTTGAGAAAAAAAATAGAAATAAAAAGTTTGAAATGAAATTGTAAACTAACACACCTATAAATTCTTCAATCCACATTTTTCTTTTACATTGTAAGCTAGTCCATGAGGTTACCTCACTAGGTCCTTAGAAATGTCAACATCCCTAGAAAAAATACCAAAAATGGTGGGTGTTGTTATTTCCATCTATTTTAATTTTCAATCTTGGGTTGGTGAACTTGGCTATATGCACTAATTACTATATAATATAGTTTGGGAGACATATTTATATGATTCTAATTAAAATATCCTCATATAAAATGAAATGTAACTCTTGCATAAAGTAAATTACACTTGCAAAAAATTAAATGACATACTTGAAATAAAATAAATCTAATCTAGCAACTGCATAAAACTAACCCAAGAAAATAAATAAATAAAATTGTTATTCACAAATTACAAAAATATACAAAATCTATTTAAAATGTATAAAATAGAAATTCAACATATCTTACAAAGATATTGTTCTACAAACATATTGTACAAAAGAAATACTTTCCATTGTGCTAATAGAGTGGGCCCTTACTCCTTATCCCAATGGAAAGTAAACCTTTATTTAAAATAACATTAAACATATATACAAGTGAGAAAATGATGTAAACATATTTTATTAAGAAAGGGATGAAATTACTCTTTTATAATAATCTTCAATTCCTACATCCATCCTCTTCGTCTTCATTTTCAACTTCCATCTCGTCCTAACCTCTATAATGCATAATGCCTTCTCTTTTCTAGAGAGGTCATATGAAACAAACCACTAATAACTTACTAACATAGAATATTTCTAATCTGAATTTGTTGGAAATAAATCCAACCAATTCTATACAAATAACATAATAACCAAGTTGTTTTATGAGAATCTTGAGTCCTAACATATCATTGAGCTGGCGAGAAAACCTAGTTTCATCATGTTGCAGGGGGGGTCGGGTTAGGGCGAGGCAGCGCTTGGGCGGGTTGGCTGCTATGGTGGACGTCTACTGCACCGACGGGCTTCGATGCGGGGTGAATGCTAGGCGGGGTGGTTCCTGTTCTGGCTGGAAGCTGTGCGGTTGGGGGTGCTGTGCTGGTTGTCTTCTTTGGCCGCTGCGTGGAGTGCTTCTACGGGTGCTGGTAGCTGTTCATCATTGGTCCCCATTCAGGCTGGACCCCGGGCGGGTTGCTGGCATGCGAGATGGCCCCTGGACGGGGTGGTTCCCGTGGGGGCTGGCTCCTGGGTGGGCTAGTCCCTGGGCTGGGTGTATCCTATGTGTTTGGGCCCCGTTACGGGGTGGTTATTTTCCCTCTTCCCCTTCCCCTGCCCCCCTCCCCGGGAACTCTCTTGCCCTGCTTTTTCAGATCCCATGTTTGCTCAGGGTTCTCGTTGCTTGGTTTGCTTTTTCTTGGTAGGGTCCACGGTTTCTAGGCCCGAGTTCCTTGGTTTGGCAGGTTTTCAGCTTGCCTAGGGGCGACTGCTGAAAGAGGGTTGGTTCTGGTTTCTTGGTTGCCGCTTGGGGATCTTCATGTGCCCTTTCTTGGCCTCGGGGGGGGTCTATTCCCGCATATGATGCCCTTCCTCAGTTGCTCCAGGTTGCCTTTGCCTTTGGGATCTCCGTGTAGATCTGGGGTTTGTCTGGTCTTGAGGTGGACCCTCGGTTTCTGTAGTCTGCCCTTTGGGCCCTGGGGGGGGCCAAACCTGCAGCTATGTCTCCTAGGCTTCTGTCTCCTCCAGGCATGGTTGGGGCTGGTTGTTCTCTTGCTGGTCGTTTCAGTGGTCTTCCGCTGCTCTCGTCTTGGCCAAGGTTCCCTTTCCAGCCCCGGGCGCTCGTGGGACAGCTTCCCTGTCCCTCCCTTATTTTTTGCTTCCCAGCTCCGGGCCTCCTGTTGGGCAGGGGTTTGTTCCTTTGGCAGATTTCTCGCTGAGCAGGATCCTTCTCTTCCAGCTACTACTGGTTTCCTTGCTGAGCGGGTTGTTCTGCTCCTACTATTTTTTCCCGCGGGGCGGGTTTTCCAATCCTGCTGGTTTTCCCGTCGGGCGGGATTTTTCAATTATGCCGGTTTAGGGTTTGCTCCTTTTCCTACTAGTTGGGATTTTTCAAATAATTTTGTTTTTTCCCTGAGACAGGATTTTAGGGTTTACTATTTTTTCCCGCTAAGACGGGATTTGTCAACTTCATCCCTTTTTCGGATTTTCTCACTGGGTGGGATCTGTCCTAGGGTTTGTTTTTGAACCTAGGTTTGATCTTTTGACCTGTTGTAAAAAGGTTTTGGGATCCTTTCAAAACCTGCTAAAAAAAGGAAAAAAAAAAAAAAAAGGGCCCCGGGCCCCGGACTCCTGCCCTGGGATTAGATTCAGGCGGTGGTACTTCCTTTAGCTTCGGCTTTTTCTGTAAATAAGGTTTTGGGTCCCTTCTCAAAAAACTCGCTGTAAATATAATGCTACTTATCAAAAAAAAAAAAACATAATAACCAAGTTGGTTGGAAATAATTTGAACCAAATCTAAATGAAGGAGATAATAAATAAGTTTGCTAGAAATAAACTCAAACAACTATATACAAGGGAAAAAGAAAATAAGTTGGATGGAAATAAAATCAACCAACTCTATACAAAGAAGATAATAAACTAAAATAGGGTGATGAGAATTCTAACTAATTTGGATCATCCAAATTAGTTGGAAATCAATCTAAACAAATCAAACTTTATTTAAATACCTTATATCTAGTCAAAGTAGTTGAAAACAAATCTTCAAGAATGTTTATTTCTATCTAAAAACTTGATTTTATAGCAATAGTTTTATAGACACCCAAAAGTCGCACATTGTCCCTCTTATCATCTTCACGGTCAATTGATTTTAAAAACCCTTGAAAATTGCATAAATTGGCTCAAAACACTATTAATTTAGTAAAATCACTATTCATCATTATTAGCCCCTTTGTACTAGCTAAGCCCCTTCCTACACTTAATCATGGCTCCTCATGTGACCTCCTCCCCAACTCAACTAAGGTTGAATTCTCCACCATGGTCAAAAAGCATTTTATAAGCAAAAAGTCAACAACCTTAATCAAAACCTGCTTTATGGCTAATCCTATGGTTAATTAGTCTAATCATGCTTAATATAAACCTTTACACCTCACCTAGTCTACTTTGACTAGCCTAGTATTCCACCTCACCTAGCCTAGCCTTGCCACCTCTCATCCAAATATTTCTCCACCTCACACTCCCTTGGGTAATAAATGAGAAATGGAGACTTTTGCACACAAAAAGTAATTCTAAATTAGAAGATATTTGCAAAAAGGTTTCAATAAATGACATTTGGAGACTTTCCTCCAGGTCATTATGACTTGTGGATGGGTGAGGGATTATCTCACCCAATATTTATTTATGAGCTAGGACACATCAAGGGACACCTCTTAGGTGGACACCTCACCCCACACACCTCATAGGGGAAACCTAACCCTCTACCCTAGCCTTGGAAATTCTATAAGTAGAAGGCCATTTTCACCATATTAGAGATTCCAAATTTATCTTACAGAAACTCTGCATAAATCACTCCAGACATATAGCATCCATTACACATCCATAACATCCACATAGCAATAGTATTTTGGTCATATCCATAACATTCCTTGTGATCTAGATAGGTTATCAACATCAAAAAGACAATTTCTAAAGGTGACCCATCGAATCAACAAAGGAGAAATCACATCAAAAAAGCCCAAAAATCATATTGTGCAAGTTTAGCCTAAAAAATATAGGTTTGCACATCCTTGTGCGAACTTCCTATATCAAACTAGGTTTGTACCCACCCGTGCAAACCTCTTCTACAGCTAAACAGAGTTCACCAAACAATTAAATATGACTTAGTTTAGGGTTTCATACTATTTTTTAATTACTTCATTTATTAAGCTAGTTTAAAGATTTGTTGTCTTCATAAACACGAGGTTTGACTGAGGCATGCCCTTTAATGCTCTAATTAGATTTTATAGGTATAACAGGTAAAATGAACACATCAAACCAGTGGTGGATCATGAGCAAGAAGCCCACCTACACTAAGGAACGTCCAAAAGAGAGATCTTGTTGTCTTTGGAACACATCTAAGAGGGTTTTCTTTGGGAAGATCCAATTGTAGCCTTTAGGGCAAGGATTGTAAAATGGGATTTCAATCTGTAACCTCTCCTTTTATTTTAATAATAAAGTAGTGGATCACTATAATTTTGAATGAAGTATTGTAGTGTAATTGTCTCTTTTGCATGGTTTCATTCTGACACATCCGGTGGGACTCCCACCATGCATTAGCTTAATAGCCATCTAATACATCTTGTGGACTATTTCTATTTGGTAGATAGTTGTCAACTTTTGAATAATCCCACATAAAATAACATAAGATATAGTTTAGTCCACATCACAAAAGTTCATTGGTGCACCAATGAGATACAAGAGATTAGAGAGTACATACTTGGGCATGTGAACTTCCTAATTTATCTCAAAATTAGTCCCTAAAGCAAAAATATTAGTTTCATATACCCCATAAACTAGTAAGGTAAGTTAGGGAAAGTTAAAATCCTCATGTTCCCAAGTATTGCATGGCCCCATACCTAGATCTCAAACCACCTCTCACCATGGTGTATGCAAGGTGAAATCATTCCTTGTATTTTTTTACGACACCTAGTTAGTTTCCAATTCCAAATATTTTGCTTATTACAAGTATATGCATGATATCTTGAGGTTTTTGTGTCTCCATCAAGATAATATTTGACTTTTGGCTATTTGTTTGTGCAAGAAAATTTTCTAGGAGTATCCAGAAGCTGAAAACAATCACCAATATCACAAAACTAGTTAGCCCCATTCCCAGTGCCATATTTGCATAGCCCCGTGCGAACTTCTAGTAGAGGACAAATTTGTTCTTAGGATGGATATAGTACTCTCATCAAAACACAAAAAAAATCTAAAAAACCTTTACTTATTGTTGAGTCATGATAGGTGGTTACAACAACATATAAAAATTTCTCATAACTCACTTTCTTTATTGTCCCATAACTTCATTTCCACGTAGCACTACATAGTCTATTTTTAGGTGGTTCGCACTCCCATGTGTGAACTTCTTGGATACAGATAAATTTTCACCTTGTCATACAAACCTAGCTTTCAAGCTACAAAACTAAACAAAATTTGATACACAACACAAAGGATCTACACAGTAGAAATCCATCCTCTATCCCTATTTTCTCAAGGTTTGTACCCCTCGTGTGAACTTCTAGATACAAAATAAATTTGCACCCCACCATACGAACCTATTTTTTAGGTCACAAAATAGCACAGTAACTTCCACACAGAATAGAAAGATCCCACACAACAAAAATCCATTATCTATCTCTGTATTCTTGATTTTTGCACCCCCCATGTGAATTTTTAGATATAGGAGAAGTTTTCACCCCATCATGCGAACCTATTTTTTTAGAATAGTAAGTGTTAGATCCAGTCACAAAGCTTCTTAGAGCCTAGATCCCACAACTTTTGACTATTCCTATACTAGTACGTACACTACCATACCTATTATACATAGTCATATGTGTGAGGCTCTCCACCATGCCACTGAGGTTACTTTCTACACTATCATGGCTGCAGGTGTATCCTCCTCTCAAAATAATAATCTACCTTTTGAGTCTAATAAGGTTACTTCCATAGATCCATGAGATTTGTTGATTAGGCCATCCACACCAAAGGCAAGTCCAATATCCCATGTCACATCTTCCATTCTCCTCCATGAGGAGGATGAGACCTATGAGGACACATCTCCACTAGATGATATCTCCCCCTCAAATCCACCATCAACCTATTACCATCATGTTGTCTACACTACACTGGGTTGGTCGTTACCCACTATCATCTCTGATGAGTCTACTCCATATCCATAAACATCCGCTACTCACCCCTTTATATAGAATTCATCTCATCCACTCCTGGGGGATGACTATAATATTTTTATTTCCCAAATAAACCCTAATGTCATGAATATTGTCCAAATATTAGATATGATTTCCATTTTCCCTTCTTCCACCTCACCCCTACTTCATCTTCTTCCCAAATTTTGCATTCACAGTAGGCTTCATCAAGTTCCCAACCTCCATACCAACCATAATAATCATTTCCATATCAATATTCTTAAAATCCATCTCAATACTACCAAATACCATTATAGCATCCATCACATCCTTCTCAACAATTTCAACAACAATAAGTCACTCCATCTCTACAACCACACCCCTTCACTCCACAATTTGCTACCAATTTTCCTACTAGATACCCATCATTATCCTCATATGGACCTTCATTGGAATCTTCTTCATCATTTTGCTTACCTCCACCACCTCTATTTTGACATCACCATCGATCCCTCCCTCATCATATAATACCAACTACCCATCCTATATTGCCAATCCACCATGCTATTTGACCCATCCTAAATCTTCACTTACTACTCCTTTCATTCCACCCTAGATCTTATCAATAACCATCCCATATTCTAGCCAATTATCCTTCACTACATCTTCATATCTCCCAAAACCATATTTTATGCCACCTACTTTATTCACTTCACCACCTAATTGGTCCTCTACAACCACCACCCAGACGCAATCAGCTTTCTCATATGCATAGCAATAGTAGAAACCCATACCTAACCAATAGATCCCTAGGTACTATGATAAGTAGCTATAACTCACGATCCAATATTCATATATTTTACCACATCCATCTTAGGTTTCTTTCCCACAATATCAAGCCATGTCGGCACCTGATCCATAATAGGTTGCTTACTATAATCAATGGGAAGAGCAACAACTATAATACCCACCACATTTGGGTTATTTGTAGGCATCATCATAGCCACTCCCTCCACCCTCTTATTCACATCCATTTCCATATCCACCAGATACTACAATGGTGCTCTCTAGTGAACTCCAAGCCATGTAGGAATAGATCAAAACTCTAGATTTACGTATGACTAGTTATGGGTCTCAAAAATCCACATATGATGGGTTGTGTAATGAGCCCATTCATACATATGTTTCTATGCATCCTTATCATTACCAATTTGAGATCCCTAAATTTGATAAATTTAAGTAAGGAAGATCCCTGAGAGCACCTTAATAATTATTGTTTTATTTGTTACCAACTTCATGGTAGTGATATCCTCATGCATCACATATTTACACTTTTACTTGGGGGACAAGAATTAGATTGGTACAATCATTTGCCTCATCATAGCCTCTTCAAGTTTGAACAGTTCACTAATCTCTTTCTCAAAATTTTTTCCATCAACATCAAAACCAATATGACATTATTAGAATGTCTATGCTTTACACCAGTTTGACGATGAGCCCATTACTGATTTTATATCTCAAAGGAGGGTGGTCATTCATGATCTTTCTTTTACCCTTCCACCTATAGGTCTTGTCAAATAATTTACCAAAATTTATTATAATAAAATTTCTCAAACTTTACAAATCCATCATAGTTGCACATTCAAAGAGCCTATTGCTCAAGACAAGGTTATTAAGAACATCAAGGTCCATACAAATAATATCAAGCTCCATTCTAAACAACCCTATCCATCCAACTACCACTACAATCATAATCCATACATCCCACCCACTTCCAAACCACCTTATACAAATTAGGTGCTCCTCACTTCTTCATCTTCATCATCCCAATCTACACCATTCCAACCTCCACAATTAGCACCACCTCGTCCTCCACAAACTATATACCAATTCAATCTTCCATTGCCTTATAATCCATATGAGGGGTGTAATCCTTGCCCCCCTTATACACCATGCAATTGGACACCTTTTTCTAAGCCCATACCCGCTTTATTCCATTGATTATTTGATGGAGGTCATCACCTTACCTAACATCTAGCTCAATGATCCAAATCATCCTCTCCCTCAATACCATAATACATAGACATTTTGTGATTTTATCACCAACATGGCCATTCTCTCAATTTTTATCATACATTTCAACATACTATTAAAGATCTCATCGACCATGGAACTATTCAAGTTTCTAATCCCCTTGCATCACAAAATCAAATATTGATAATCTATCAAAATACTTGCTTGAACATGAGGTCTTAATGCTCAATCCAATACCTAACAAGTCAATCATATCAATTGTAGCCCTTACCAATAGGGGTTTGTGAATATGATCAACATCACTACCTCTAACCAATGATACCCACCTCCTACTAAATCTCAATGCCCTTCTACTTTTCTTCCACCACCTTCATTGAATACTCCAATTCCTCCATATCTTACTGTCATGACCCATCACCCCTAAACCCTAACAAAAAGACATTAATTGATCTTGGGATCAATTAATGCTCAAAAGGGGTCATAGACCTTAGGGAATTTTATAAAATTCCAATTTAGGGTTTTGAAGGAAAAGTAATTATTATGGAAATTTAATTAATCAGGTTTTCTTAGGTTAATTGCATTTAAGTTTGAATGCAATGTCCAATTCTTATTGGACCAATTAGGCACTAGTATTATTTAATGCTAAAGGCCTATATTATTTTTCCTCATGGCATAATCTGGTTGGAGGAGAGAAAAGTTAGATTCTCCTCTTTATATTTAATTAGGAGGAAAGTGGAAGCACGTGGGCATAAAACAAAATTAGGGCCACCCACCTTATCCTTGTGTGGACCCTCTTACTTTTAAATATTACCCTTCACATGGCATGATATATTTTATTTGGCCAAGGCATATTTTAATGTTATAATATTATGACCACTATTTGTCCCATGAGGGAAGGAATTTCCCTATAAATAGAGTACATCAGGGAAGGAAGGGTAGCTAGGAAATTTGGGAAGTCTAGGGAGTATGCTCTCCACCTTGGTGCAATAGAAACCAGAAGGCTTGAAATATTTTCTAGTCACAGTAAGGAACACAACAAGTTTTGGGGAAAACTATCTTTGGAGCAATCTAAAGAGGAGGGAGGAGGTTACTATGAATCAAAATAGGTTCAATATTTTTTGACTTCTAATCCTTCCTTATTAATTTATAAATATGAATAGCTTTGTTAAGTTATAAATATGAATATCTTTGTTAAGTTATAAATATGCATAGCTTTGTTTAATTGACAACTTGTATTATACTGATTAGTAATAAAGAATGCATTGTTAATCCCTAAATTCTGAATAAGGATGAGATTATGATGTTATTAAAATGGGTCTCTATAAATGGATTATCATAAGGTGTCTCAAATGTTTTAATCTAGTAAAACCCACAAGTTATGGATACATGGGTTGGACCCCTCTCCAACCATAAAACATAGATTGGTTGTGCTGATTTATAAAGCTAGTTTATTTTGAACCTAGAAGAGTATTAAATAACTAGGTAATCAGAATTTTTCCCAAACACCTTAGAAAATACCTAAATAGAGACACTGATAGCATTCATAGGATATGGATATTGTGAGTCACTAAATCCTGATGGTTGTGTTGGTGGAAAATAATACCAAGAATAGCCACAAACCCTCCTTTGGTGAATGCATGGCTAATACTTTATCCCCTATCACTACGTGGACCTATAGTAGGGTAGGATACTATGCTTATATCATTTGAACATTCCTCTACCTAGGTTTGGAATTAATTCATCCTATTATACTATTGTTATAATGTAGTCTTGAAAACATCCAGGATATGCTCGAATATTAGTGGTTAAGAGGGGAAAAGTGTTAGGTAAAACTCCAATATTTATCACCTACAAGAGGAAGCACACTAACAAAAAAATAGAACATAGAAACAATAACACAAGTGACATAGATATTTACATGGAAACCTACAATGCGCAAGAAAAACCATGAGGTAATGGCAACTTCTTTTTTATTATTTTCAACAAAAATTTACATCCATGTTTCTCAACGTTTTCAACAACTATCCCATTTTTTTTATATGCGAGTAAAGTCTCTTTTATAGAGTATAAGGAATATTTCAAACTATTTTTTTCCTCCTCCAATAGAAACCTCCAAAAGACTATTTGTTTCCACTCCCAAGATTGTTCATCTTCCGCATTCCTATCGTCTACCTAGATGTCTGCTTGGCTTTATATCAGGCTAGAAATCTACTAGCCTAGACATATGACAACCCAAAAATCAGTCCTAGATGTCTTCTAGCCTAGACATATAACATCCTAGATGTCAGGCCCATATGTCTACCAGCCTAGATATCTGGTAGCCTAGATGTCATGCCCAGATGTTTGCCAGACTAAACGTCTGGCAACCCAAATATCTGGCCTAGATGTCTAGCAAGTTAGACATCTAGCCTGTTGAATAGATGTCTAACCATGACATCTAGAAGGTTATATTTCTAGCTAACCTTCTTGCTGCATACTATATTCATACCTAGCATTATCCCACTTGAAGTCAGTATTCAGGAATTCTTTTGCTCAGAAATTTTCATCCAGTGCCAATTACCCAATGCTGACCTTGTTACTTTTTCAACAAGCCAAGAGAATTTCTATACCATTCAAACTTCTCTACCTTGATCGGATTTATAAGCATATCTATAGGATTCACTTCAGTGTCAATTTTATACAATAGGATCCTACCTTCTTCCACCATATTTATGATAAAGTGGTACTTGACATCAATGTGCTTCATGCAATCATGGAATGTTGGATTCTTCACTAGATGAATAGCACTATGGCTATCACAATGTAGCATAATTTTCTTCTTCATTACGTTGAAGTCACCCAACAATTGCTCTATCCAAATTGCCTCTTTGTTGGTATGAATTTTTGTAATGTATTTATCTTTAGTGTTTGATAAAGCCACAACAGACTGCAACTTAGAAGCCCAACTCACCGCTCCTCAAGCAAGAGTGAAGGTATATCCTCAAGTGGATTTTCTCCCATATCTATCTCCACCATAATCAAAATCTATAAAACCTATAACTTGCAAATCTACCAATCCAAAGTAAATTGCAACATTTGAAGTGGTTCTTAAGTATCTAAATATCCACTTCACTGCATTCCAATGCTCCTTACCAAGATTTTCCATGTACCAGCTGACTACTGCCACTGCTTGGGTAATATCTGATCTGGTGCTCACCATGGCATACATGAGGTTTCCTACTACTGATGAATACATTATATGAGACATGCTTGTCTTATCTACTTCTATTCTAGCACACTGGTTGGAAGACAACTTTAAGTGTGGAAGAAGTGGGGTACTAACTGGTTTAGCATTATGCATATTGAAGCACTGCATAATATTTTCCACATATGACTTTTGACATAATCATATCTTTCTTCCTTTTCTTTCCCTATGTATCTTCATCCCTAAAATTTGGTTTTTTGCTCCTAAATCCTTCATTTCAAATGTCCTAGCCAACTAAGCCTTAATATCAATGATTTTCTTCATGCTAGGGCCTACAACCAACATATCATCAACATACAATAGTAAAATAATAAAACTACCATCATCAAACCTCTTATAGTATGCACAATGGTTAGCTTCACTCCTACTAAAACCTTGGATCTTCATGAAGGTGTCAAATTTCTTGTACCATATCCTTGGTGCCTGTTTTAACCTGTACAGTGATTTCTTAAGTTTGAAAACCAAATGTTGTTTACCTATTTATTCATATCCCTCAGGCTAATCCATATATATCTCTTCCTCGAGATCACCATGCAAGAAAGCAGTATTTACATCAAGTTGCTCTAGTTCCAAATCCTGTGTAGCTACAAGTGCAAGTAGAACTCTGATAGTAGTCATCTTCACAACTAGAGAGAAAATTTCATTAAATTTAACACTTGACTTCTGCACATAATCCTTTGCCACCAAGTGAGATTTATATTATTCCAATAGCCCATCGTTGTTCTTCTTCACTTTGTACACCCACTTGTTTCCAAGAGTATTTCTTCCAAGTGGGATATCCACAAGTTCCCAAGTTTTATTCTTTCAAAGTTCCTCAATTTTCTCCTCCATGGATTTACTCCACTTTCTTGCATTTTTAGGCTCTCTAGCATCTTGAAATGAACTAGGTTCACCATCATCAATTAACAAAGCAAACAAGGACTAATACACATGAGAATACCTTTCTAGACACTTTGTGGATGTGTAGATCTTCTAACCCAATGATCTATCAGTTCTGGTTCTTGGTCTTGTGACCGTTGTGGCTGCTCTACCTTCTATTCTACTTGTTGTTCTACATGTTGATCAAAAAATTTAGCATGTTCATCTTCAATAAATTCTACTTCAATAGGTACAACATTAGGATTTTGTTGTACCTCCTTCCTTTGCATGGATTTTTCATCAACAATTACATCTCGACTAATAATTACCTTGTGGGTAGTAGGATCCCATAGTATACCCCTTTACTATATCTCCATAGTCTAGAAAAACATATTTTCTTGACTTCGGGTAAAGCTTGGACCTTTTTTATTTGGGTACATGGGCAAACGCGTCATAGCCAAAGGTGCACAAATGAGAGTAATCAACTGGCTTACAACACCAAACCTCATCTAGAATTTATTCATCCAATGCAGTTGTAGGTGACCTGTTAATAAGATAAACAACTATATTAACAAACTTTGCCCAAAAATTTTTCTCCAACATGGCTATGCTAAGCATACTTCTTACATGTTCCATGATTGTGTGATTCATCTGCTCAACCACACAATTTTATTGTGGAGTGTATGGTATAGTATTTTGGTGCTTAATACATTCCTGCATACAAAATTTATCAAATATTCACCCCCATTATCTGACCTAAGACACAAAATTGACTTGCCCAAACTATTTTCTACCTGTGCTTTGAACTCCTTAAATTTCTACAAATATTTTGACTTATTATTTAGAAAATAAACCCACACTCTCCTAGAATAATCATCTATAAAAGTCTGAAAATAGATGGCACCATTTAAGGACTGAGTGGGGACTGGTCCAAATATATCTGAATGTATAAGTTGTAGAAAATCAGAACTCTTACCAGGACTTGCAGTAAACCGAACCCTATTATGTTTACCAAAAATATAGTGCTCACATAAGTCTAAATTGCAAGACTTAATCCCAAAAAGCATACCTCTATCATGCAAAATTTTTAGGTTTTTTTCACTCATATGGCCTAGGCGTTGATGCCATAGCATTACTGCATCCTAAATAGAAGTTTATGCTACTACATGGTTTATCATTGTATCACTACATAAACAGTATAAAGTCCCATAATATTCTCCCTTTTCTACTAGAAGAGCTCCTCTGGTAATCTTGCAGTAGTTGTTGCTAAAAGTGATAAAATACCCTAGTTTATCCATCATTTTGATTGATAGCAAATTCTTCCTCAAATTGGTCACATGTCACACATCACATAACATCCTTTCTCTACCATCGTCTATCCTGATCCTTATAGCCCCTATTCCCATAATTTCTAAAGGATCATCATCATCCAAATAGACCTTTCCATCACAATATGGCTAATATTTGTCAAACCAGTCTCTATGGGGAGACATGTGGAAGGATGCACCTGAGTCCAAAACCCAAGTATATAAAATTGATATATTGTTACTGATATAGAAGGCTTCACATATTGTCATCTCTCCTAAATCTACTACACTGGCCTCAGCTGATGGCTGATTTTGCTTTTGACCATTATTTAATTTCCAATAGTCCTTCTTAGAGTGTCTTGGCTTCCCACAATACCAACACTTCCCTTTCTGATTAAGTCCTTTAGAATTAGATCTGGACTACTTTATACCTTTTTTACTCCCCTTGAATATTTTCATATCCAACTTATTCAAAAAAATGGAACAGATTACACTATATAATTTTGCAAATATGCAAATGCTTTCTTCCAACAATGCTTGCATCCATCTATATTTTCATGTAGTACGTACGCTTTACAATTTCCGTAGAAATTTATTTTGTATGTGCCTAGCCTGCATTCATTCCATACATATCTACCTCTATAATACACATGTATCATTTCACACATTTATGCTCTATTACAGTCACATCATTCATAAACATATGCAATCAAAGCAGAAAGAAACACACAAATAAGTGAAATCTCATGTAACACCAAAAAATGTCATGTATATATATATCAAAAAATATCTTAGGCTATAATAAAGTGTGTACCCTTGTGGGTACATCACCACATATCCATATCATGTACATATCTATCAAAAATGTCATCCAACTACAATAAAGTGTGTACCCTTGCGGGTACCTCACCACATGTATATATCTTGTATATCCTCATCATATAAAATCATAGGTAGTCACTCCACTACCATCCCATAGCTACATCCTACACATTTTCCTATGGGAGTCTCTCCAGTAACCTCATCTATCATCACCTGCTCCATGACACCTAGGGTTAGTTGTACATCACCAATATCTTGTACTACTAGTACCTCCATCCTCACCTCTAGCTCCACTCCCACATCCTATGATGCTTTTAGTGCTAATATCTTCTGTCTCCTCACCACAAATAAAGGTATACTCTATTGGATCCATTGAGAAGGATTATGTGACAATGACACTAACCCTAAATAGGTTGGTATCATCAACCCATGCATCATCATTTCACCCTCACACTGAGCCCTCTTCATAGAATCTTTCATATTGATTTCTACCACTCTCATGTTTTCTTGCTACAAATGCTCCACATTGACTCATAGACCATTTGCATCCACTCATGCCTACTCTAGTAGTGACACCATCACCCCCAAGCCCTTAATATTTGCTATCACCCACCTCTCTATATCCTATATATCAACTCCCATACACACCTCTCTTAATTGGCCTTCACCATTACCCTCATCTCATCTAGTAGTTATTATGATTACTTAGATAACTCAATAATATCATCTAGTAGTTATTATGATCACTCGGATAACTCAATAATCTCATCCCACTTAGCCCTCATAGCATACCTCTCGCCAATGAACACATCTCTCTTGCTAAACAACTTCTCCACCGACACTTTCATCTCATCCCTCTCCACTATCGATGTATCTTGCTCACTAGTGAGTGCATCCCTATCAAGGGATACCTAATCCAAGCTTGCCCTCACCTCATCTTGTTTCCTCAATGTGACCATGAGCTCTGCCTC
Source organism: Wollemia nobilis (assembly GCA_028583015.1). Lineage (NCBI taxonomy): Eukaryota > Viridiplantae > Streptophyta > Pinopsida > Araucariales > Araucariaceae > Wollemia > Wollemia nobilis. The sequence goes on from JAQPPZ010001821.1 coordinate 4,489,844, forward strand.
CACTATGCACTTCTCCTCCACCTCTATGTGATATGATATCCAATTCAAATTAGTATCTAATAGTCATAAGACCAATCTTGAATGAAGCTCCTAAAATTTCTACCCTAAAGCTCTAGTAATTTGTCAAATAGTGTCAAAAGAACTCATCAATAAAATTAGAAGCAAAATTTACCAAAGGCATTTGTACATTCCAAAATTGGAATATCTCAAGTTGACCAGAAAGCAAGGTAATCATATGCCTTCCCCAAAAAAAACAATCATCACAATGTTGTAAAGTGTTGTATTCAATCACAAATCATCTATCTTATTTTTTATCAATACGTCTCTTTCACAATCATCCACGATCATCAATCACAAATTCTTTGTCTTCCAAATCATCCCATCAATTCACATCATCAATTTTTTTACTAAACCATATTTTCACACAATCCATTACAAAAAGAGGTAAAATGTAGACACCCAAAAGTCACACATTGTTCCTCTCCTCATCTTCACGGTCAGTCAATTTGCAAAACCCTTTTAAATTACATAAAATGTCTCAAAACACTATTCATTTTTTTAAATCACTATTCATCATCATTAGCCCCTTTGGGCTAGCTAAGCCCCTTCCTACACTTAATCATGGGTCCTCATGTGACATCCTCCATAACTCATCTAAGGTTAAATTTTCTACCACGGTCAAAAAGTACTTTATAGGCAAAAAGTCAACAGCTTTAGTCAAAACTTGCTTTATGGCTAATCCTATGATTAATTAGGCTAATCATGCTTAATCTAAACCTTTACACCTCACCTAGTCTACTTTGACTAGCCTAGACTTCCACCTCACCTAGCCTAGCCTTGCCACCTCTCATCCAGATATTTCTCCACCTCACACTCCCCTAGGTAATAAATGATAAATGGAGACTTTTGCACACAAAAATTAATTCTAAATTAGAAGATATTTGCAAAAATATTTCAATAAATAACATTTGGAGATTTTCCTCTAGGTCATTATGATTTATGGATGGATGAGGAATTCTCTCACCCAATATCATTTATGATCTAGGATACCTCAAGGGACACATCTTAGGTGGAAACCTCACCACACACACCTCACAGGGGACACCTCACCCTCTCCCCTAGCCTCAGCCAAGTATATACGTAGAAGTCCATTTTCACCATATTAGGGATTCCAAATTTAGCTTAAAAAAACTCTGTAGAAATTACTCTAGACATATAGCATCCATTACACATCCATCACATCCACATCGTGATAGTATTATCGATCATATCCATAACATTCCTTGTGATCTAGATAGGTTATCAATGTCAAAAATATAATTTCTAAAGGTGACCTATCAAATGAACAAATGAGCGATCACATCAGAAAAGTCAAAAAATCATATTGTACAAGTTTAGCCAAAAAAATATAGGTTTACACACCCTTGTGTGAACTTTCCAAATCAAACCAGGTTTGCACCCACCCATGCAAACCTTTGCTACAACAAAACAGAGTTCACCAGACAGGTAAATATGGCTTAGTTTAGGGTTTCATACTATTTTTCTTAATTTATTTCATGTCTTGAGCTATTTTAAAGAGTATTTGTCTTCATAAACATGGGGTTTGACTGAGGTAGACCCCTTAACGCTCTAATTATATTTTACAGGACCAATAGGTAACAAGAACACATCAAACCAACGATGGCTTATGAGCAAGAATCCCACCTGCACTGAGAAACATCCAAAAGATATATCTTGCTATATTTGAAACACATCTAAGAGGGTTTTATTTTGTAAGACCCAATTGTAGCCTTCAGGGAAGGGATTGTAAAAGGATATTCTAATCTGTAACCTCTCCTTTTATTTTAATCATAAAGCAATGGATCACTAAAATTTGGAATGAAGTATTGTAGTGTAATTGTCTCTTTTGCATGGCTTCAAGTTCTCCTCTAGCATTTCCATATTTTTTTACCACATGGGAATAGATACTAGAAATAGAATAAGCATTTTTTATTTTTATTTTCTAAGCTAAAAATAGAAATAAGCTTTTCCCACATGGAGGAAAATGATGAAACAATAGTATGCATCCATGTGGTACCTTAAGCATATTCAAACATTTTATTCTACCATGTTCTACATAATTTCTACCATGTCCATGCTCTTATCCTATATTCATGTGTTTTAGCACATGCTATGGAAAGTACAATTTTAGCTCTAGAATGATATAGTTTAATTCCAAAAGGCTAAAATCTCTAATATGACCTACAAGTCATCATATATTTCCTATACCATCTTCAAATATTATTAATTCAATTCCAAAACTAAGTTTAAAATTACATGAAAACCAAAATGCATTTTACCTTTTCACTACTTTAGTCATAATATCAATACAAATTACAACCTAGTCCACAATTACACATGCATTAAAGGAGTAATAGAGTGTTATTTTGTTGCACATAATGAGGCATTTCAAGGCCTCATTATATTATTTTATTTTTAACTTCGTATTGTTTGAGCTTTTTTAATCACACATGATTTTAAATCATATGTTAGAACAATAGTGCAACCATAAGGGTATTGTGTGCAACTCTTGAGATCCACAAGTTGAATCCCACCATCATAGCAAATCCAATGTAGCCCAAAATTGGGCATTTATATTCATTTTTTACATATATACCCATGAATCCCACCAACTATTCAAAACCAAATGTCACAAATCTATTCATAATTTTCCATCCTAATTAGTAGTCCTATCATGAATGATATCAGTGGAGGTGGAACCTAGAGCTAGAAAGTGGTTATATTTTACTGGTCAATTTTTTTCTAAGGTTTACCATTTAATTTTTACTTCTATGCCAAAACATTAAGAAGCCATAATTTTCACATACAAAAGTATTTTGAGTCTATTTTTTAAGATCTATAGATTGGTGCCATTATTTCATGGATATATTATTTTTTTACTATGGTACTTTTATTTCCAAAATGACCATGGTTGAAATTCTCCTTTCTGGTGTGATATTAAATCCAACAACACATTGGCAATATAGTTGGTAAACTTGATTACATAAACATATATATGGTTTAAAATTCTTCTTTAACAAGGTCACATGTTCAAAACTCAATTCCTCTATTTTATTTTATCATAATAGTTTTGGTATTTTCCTAGAGCACCAAACATCTAACTGTTACTAACATTTTTGGTATATTGGTTGATTTACTATATTGTATTTGAGAGATTTTGAATTTACTATTTTTATCATTTTCTTATCTTATAGTTCATATTCTCTCTAACTCCAATAGCCCATTGGCATGGTGAAAAATATATCTTTTGGGTCACAAGAGGAGTATGTTCTAGATGGTAAACATAAGGTATGTCTTATTCCTATGAGCCCTTTCTAACCCATGGGATTGAATATTAAGAGGCTTACCTATTGCTTCATGACCCAGTCACTTTCTCTTAATATTGGAGGATAGATTGTAGTCATCATAGTGCATGTTAAAGATCTCATGCAAACATTATTACTTTAATTTAGGAGATGGATTTATAACTTCATGTTGAGGAAGATGTTGATCCAGTTTAAACACCTTTAGAAAGATAAAATAGTAGGATCCATTGGTCCATATGAGCATTCATTATAGGGGAAACAAAAAAAATATAACAATAACTAATATCATCGATATAATGGTTTTTTAGCTATACTATATTTGAGAGATTTTAAATTTTATATATTTATACTTATCTTATCTCATAGTACATGTTTGCTCCAACTCCGATAGCCTATTGGCATTATGACTAGTAATATTTTGGGTTACATGAAAAGCATATTTTGAATTCTTAGCATAAGGTACACCTTGTTCCTATATGATATTTAGAACCATTACAATTGATTATTTAGAGACCTAAATATTGATTTATAAATTCAATTTTTTTCCTTCATGTTGGACGATAGTCTGTGGTCACCATTGTGCAAGTTAAATATCTTCTCATGGAAGCTCATCATCTTGATTGATGAGGTAGAGTTATGAATTTTTGTTTTGGATAAGATTGATCTAGTTTATGTACCTTTGGAAATAGAATATAGTGGGATCCATTAGTATATATGAGCATTCATTATGGGGGACATGTATCATCTCTAGTGACTTCATTGTTTGGACCCTTGGTTCAAATTGTAGATACCAAAACCTATGTACTTGCAAAACCCCATTCAAATTGCACACTCTAAATCTACATAATATAATATATGCCTAAGTCCAAAATTAGGAATTTAAATCCTACACATTAAGGATATTTTCTAGATTTTATAAATCTGAAAAATATTCCTAGGATACCCTACCTAATCACTAAACATGTGTCCTGGCAAGATCACCACCACCCCTTGCCACATCTCACACACTCATGTCACCCTTGTCCCTTCACATGGGAAATCCCTCACACCTCAGTCCACTTACACCTAACCATTAGCTACATCACCCTAGTTAAGTGAGATATCCTAGATGACTCACTATAACTGCCCCTTCCATTTGGTAGCTCTAGATTGCAACTTCAAAATCTTGGCTTGCCACCTCAATTTTCCTCCAAAATTCCAAAGGGCCTATAAAGGCACGTTCACCCCATTAACCAAAAGAGGCTATAAAAATACGTTGATACTCTACCAAAATTGCTTTAGGATATCATCACCAATTATAGAGATAAACCATTTCGATCCTCAAATCACTGTCTTGAGGGTTTCTATGTTTCAAGTCCAAGTGCTCACTCACAGTTACATAGTCACAACCACCCTCCCACAGTTTATCAACCGTTATCCCAGCAATAAAAGTGGAAACCATTCAATCACAATTTGGTAATAATTATCAACATCACTATGAGTGAAGAGCTCCTAGAGTGCCTATTTCCTAATGCCATAATATTTTGTAGGAACTATTACAGTCACATGGGCACCCAAACTCCCAAAGTGGTTGGTTATTTTACCATGACATTTTACACATCATCGAAACCAAAGTCAAATTTACAAAAACACAAATCATCCCAAACTTGAGGCATCAAGTTGATCTTAAACATCAGACATTTTGCATACATCACATCCACCTCTATTTATAATTCACATTTTGTCAATTGGCTTGTGGATTTAATTCTTTACCCATTCGCCAATTGAGGAGGTAAGAAAACAAGTCAAAACTTTTAAAATTCATTCATTCTTGTACATAGAGAAGATTCAATTCCATCTATCCATCCATCTAATAAGGACATGTGTCTCTTTTTTTTGCATCGCATTATATTTTACATAATGCAGTACAAAAAAGGGCATTTGTAGACACCAAAACCTAGGTACTTGAAAAATCCCATTCACATTACACACTCAAAATCTACATAATAGAATATATGCCTAAGTCCAAAATTAGGCATATAAATCCTGCACATTAAAAGTATTTTCTAGATTTTATAAATCTAGAAAATTTTCCTAGGATACCCTGCCTAATCACTAGACATGTGTCCTAGCCACATCACTACCACCCTTTTCTACATCTAACACACTCATGTAACCCTTGTCCCTTCACATGGGATATCCCTCACACCTCACTCCACTTACACCTACCCATTAGCCACATCACCCTAGTTAAGTGAGACACCCTAGGTGACTCACTATAACTACCCCTTCCATTTTGCATCCCTAGATTGCCACTTGGTAATCCTGTATTTCCACCTCCATTTCCCTCCAAAATCCTATTGGGCCTATAAATGCACCTTTACCCCATTAACCAAAATAGGTTGGAAAAATACATCGACACTATGCAAAAATTACTTTTGGAGATCATCACTAGTTGTAGAGATCAACATTCGAAGCCTCATATAATTGTCTTGAGGGTTTATATCTTGTAGGTCTAATTTTCCACCCATTCTGTAGAAAAAATAACTGAATACCAAACACATAAAATAGAAAGGAGAGATTACAATGTAAAAAATAAATTTTCTTTGTATTAATATAGTGGATATTGAGTCTCCCAAATTTACAATGCTTTTGCCCCAATATATTAGGGAGATATTATAATTTCCTCTTCCTAAATTACAATGTTCTAAGTGGTGATCTTCCAAAATATCTAGCAAATGACTGGGAATCCTTCACTCCTCTGCTATAGCTCCAAGGGTGAGTGGGTTTTTTGTATCGAGTAATGGGACCACTCCAACTTCAACAACTTTGTAAGCACCTACTTCTTGCATAAATCAAACACAAATAAGGGTTTAGTAGCACATTTTGATCAAGGTATAAGATATTACTACAGAACCCTAGTTGTAGAAACATGAAATATGGTGCAAAAAATAAAGAAATAAAATATTTTAAAGCCTTTCTAAAAATCAAGTTATCAATCTACACCAATCATGCTAATGCTTTTCTGAGGAACCATGGGTGTACAGTTGGGGCTGGTTAACCATGGGATAATGGTTGAGAAACCATGAGAGGATATTTACAACTATGTAACTACAAGAATGTGGTTGGACCTGAAAGATAAAAACCCTCAAGACAACGATCTAGGGCTTCAAATGATTGATATTTACAACTGGTGATGATATCCTAAATCAATATTTGTAGAGTGTCAATACATTTTTCCAATATCATTTGGTTAATGGGGTGAAGGTGCATTTATAGTCTCTTTCATTTTTGGAGGAAAATGAAGGTGGTAATCCAGGATTGCCAAGTGGAAATCCAAGGCTACCAAATGGAAGGGGAATTCAGAGTGAGTCACCTAGGATATCTCACTTAACTAAGGTGATGTGGCTAATGGGTAGGTGTAACTGGAGTGAGATGTGAGGTATGTCCCATATGAAGGGACAAGGGTGACATGAGTGTGTGAGGTGTGGTAAGGGGTGGTGGTGATGTGGCCATGGCACATGTCTAGTGATTAGGCAGGGTATCCTAAGCAGATTTTCCAGAATTATAAAATCTAGAAAATACCCTTAATATGTAGGATATATATGCCTAAGTTTGGACTTAGGTATATATTCTATTATGTATATTTAGAGTGTGCAATTTGAATGGGTTTTTGCAAGTGCCTAGGTTTTGGTGTCTATAGATGCCCCTTTTTGTACCGTGTTGTGTAAAATACAATGCAATGTAAAAACAAGAGACACTTGTCTTTATTAGATGGATGGATAAATGGACTCAAATATTCTCGATGCACAAGAATGAATGATTTTTGAAAATTTTGATTTTTTTTCTTACCCCCTCAATTGGCGAATGGGTAAAGAATGAAACCCACAAGCCAATTGATCAAATTTGAATGACGAAAAGAGGTGGATGTGATGTATGTAATATATGTGATGTTTAATATCAACTTGATATCCCAAGTTTGGGATGCTTTGTGTTTTCACAAATTTGAATTTGGTTTTGATGATTTACAAAATGTCATGGTAAAATAACCAACCACTTTGGGATTTTGGGTACCCATATGATTGTAAAAATTCCTACCAAATGCTATGGAATTAGGAACCAAACACTCTAAGAGTGCTTCACTCGTATTTCTATCGGTAATTATTACCAAATAATTATTGAATGGTTGTTGCTTTTGTAATCCAATAGAAAGGGCTTGATGATAACCTTGTGCAAATTAGCTTGAACACAACCAAACTCAAATATTGAGGGACCCAGATGATTAAATGCCATATGTGATGATGTTGAATGGTTTTAAAGAAGTGTTCTTATGGTGAGTTACCCATCCTACTATATTGCATGGATGATCCATCACTGCAACATCTAGGTGTGTGGAGTAAATCACTAAATATGAGGCTCACTTGGTTTGGTGATGATGCAATATGATGATTTAATGGATTTGTTGGTTTGATGGGTTTGTTTTTTGCTTTACAACCACATGGTGGTGTTTGGCTACACCAGATAACTATGGGTGCATGGTTGGATTTTCTAATTATGCTAGCATGGTTGAGTGCACATCGTTAAACATACACCTACGATTATGGCCACTTTTTTAAGATATAAATAAGCCAAGGAGATAATTTGGATTTCTTTTTTGTGGTTGATGTTTTCTTGAGCGGTTGAGAGGCGACGGGTGAGACAAGCAAAGTGGGTCAGCGCACGAAGGTTGGAGGCTTGAATGGAGTGGAATTTGGAGTTTGATATGTCAAGGTAGATTCCTAAAACTCTTAGTTTATTGTGTTTGTGTTTTATTTTGTGTTTTACTTTTTTTATTTTGTTTTTTTTGGATAACTAAGAGGGAATGGTAAACAATTTTTTTTTAGTAACATGTATGAAAGATGTTTTTTTTTTTCTTTGATGAGTAAAATGCATGAAATATGTTTGTTTGTGCTTTTTTTTATGAGTAACATGCATGAAAGATATTTGTTTGTGTTTTTTTTTTTAAATAATACATGAAAATATTTTTGCTGTTTTTTTATGATTAAAATACATGAAAGATATTTTTTTGTTTTTTGTTTTTTTGTGAAATATTGTGTGCATTGATTTTGAATTTTTTTGTGCCTTTTGCAAGTGAAATTTATAGAGGCTCGATATCGATGGCCTCATATCATCTCTTAGGTATGAAATTCCCTTACTTATGATGACTGGAAGTGGTTAGCTGTAGTGAGACTAGATGGTTGTGGGAAGGTGAAGATTGTGAGGGTTGATGAGGAGTACTTGTCTACCTTAGTGGAGATATGGAACCTGTAGGTCCAAAATGGCCACATCCTTAAAAAAAATTGAAAAAATTATTCTAAGGCATGAGAAATATCCAATACGCTAAGGATATAGAGTATTTTGGAGCAGATCTGCACAAGAGGTTTCATTCTGCTCAACACTTAGTTTTTTTGCAAACATCAACAAAGTGTCCATTCCATCCGATGCCTAGTGTATTTGGTAGTGGTTTCGTGTGAGGTTCCCAATCCATAAATCTTTTAATTCTTGATGATGTTAGCACACTATAAAGTGCATATTGGAGATTTTTATTTATTTTGTGTGCTCCAACGACTAAGTGTTGAGAATCTACATTTCACTGAGTTCCAATACTAATGTGGAGCGAAATGGTGACAAGTTCCATGTTGTTTTGTAGGAAGGTCAAAGCACTTGAAAAGAAGTAAAAGTTGCAGAATAGCTCAATGATTATTTTGCACTACTTTTTGAATGGATTGGTGTTTCCACAATAAAACTAAGTCAAACCCGATGGAGTGAGATTTGATGAATGGATTTCAATTGGTTTTCAAAGCCACAGATGCTAAAAGGACTTAAATGTTTTAAAAAGGCTAAGTAAGCAGATTGGTGATAGACTTGATTCCACTCAAAAATTAGTATATTTTTTAAAGAATATCTATTCTACTGGCCGAACCCTTTCAATCTTACATCAACATTATTTTTGAGTGGATTGGTAATTTGTTTCTCCCCCACTAGTTTGTAGAGCATTGCTAATATTTAATCACATTTGTTCACTAAGAGCATCAATGATAGATATTTTGCTGACTATTTATGAAGATTAAAAAGGCATATTCTTGGAAAATTTAAGAATAGTTAGTTTGAGGTAGGAAGGTGAAGTATCCAAAGACTTTCAAGAAATAAGAACCAGAGTGATTGCATATCTGTAGTGGAATGGAGTTCTAAAGAATAATGAATGGTCCAAATCTGGTTTATAACGGCTTAAGGCTCAACTACCATCATCAAACCAATGAGTTGTAGAGTTGAGCTACCATGGCAAATGACTTCCATTAGATTTCTTAGACTCAAAGATTAAATGAGATAATGCCAGTGTATCTCTCTACTAATCTGTCAAATTCAAAATTCTTGTAATATCTCCTTGAATTTGTTTCATTATAAACTATAAATAGAGGTTGAACCCTCAATTTTTAGGGTTGGCTCTAGCGTGTTTTCTTATCATACTATGTAAATATTCTATGTAAACTAATGGAAGGAGCATTACCTAGATTTTTGACTTGAGAATTGTTATCTTTGATATATTTCATTTAAGAGGTTTGAAATTGTGAATTGCATTTCTATGAATGTTGTAACAATTAGTTCTTTATATTTGCACTAATTATTAAGATAGTTGAAATTTGTTCATAGTTAGATCTATGTTGATAGGAGGTTTATTTTTGCAAATTTTAATTATTGATATATTCTACTAAATTGGATTGTCAATATATTGGATATTGGAATTGCTTCTTCGAACATATCTCTATTTTTGCTTTATTATATGAATATTTCATGGTTTTGTATGCTTCTAATCCTAAGCGTGGGACACTAAAAGTAGTTTTTAGAGTTTTTCCTATGGATTCCTATGCTATTAACCCTATATAGCCATTGTTAATGCATATTTTATTAACCCTAAACTTTTTTCTAACCCTATTCCTCAAACCCTTATTGAGATTAATTGGGTCAACATCTTACTAAGTTGACAAGGAACCAGCCTACTCTGGAGGTTGGGCTAAAGCAATATTTCATCCATTCAATGTTGAGTGTTGAGCTATGACTATTATGTGCAAGCCTAGCTAGAAAATTGGAAGATAGTCAATTGCAGTATCAAGTAAAGCTTAATGTCAATTCAGTACCCAACAATTTTTGGCATGCTTAGTGGGACCTATTTGTAATAGTTTTTGGCACACCTGGTGGGACCTGTTTGCAAATTTTTTTGGCATGCCCAGTGGGACCTATTTGCAAGAAATACTAAAACCCATAATATACTTTATTATTTTATATTTACATGAAGAAATAAAGATTTTGTCAATTTTCTTGACCTTGCTAAGCGTAGATCAACAAATTCACCTGGTGACTCCCTGGTTTGTAAAACCTAGAAAATTTATCCTTGTAGATCATAGTTTTTCATGTATACCAGATCATTCAAGAGGAATAACCCAAAATCCTTTTTCTACTATGAGCTACCTTATAAAGGGTCTACTATTATAAGGAATTTAAATCAAAAATTTTATTTAGAAGAAAATACTCCTAAGGAGAATCCTATAGTTAATCTAACAACATCTCCAATAGGAGTTACACCTAGAAACATGGCATAAAATACAGTTCCAAATTAGCCCTTATATAAGTACCCCATATGGAACATAGATGGACTCTTTAGATTAGCCCAAATGCATTACATTCCCCAATTTATGTCTAAGACCATTCCCACCTATGATGGATCTGGTAAAACTACATATGTGCACTTCCAAGATATTTTGAATCTTGCAGTAATACACAATATAAAAAATGAATATGTTATTGTCAAGATCCTAGCCCTATATTTTAGAGGAAATATTCTGCATTAGTTTAGGAACCTTGAAAAAAATATCATTACCTCATGGGCAACATTGGTTGAGCTCTTTATGGAGGAATTTAATGAGTCTACTAATCCTTTTTCCCTCAATTAGTTCACATCTATGTAGAAACATCAACAAGAAACTATTTTAGATTTAAATTTGAGGTTCAAAAGGACCTAGAAGAGAATTCCCTTTGTAGATAGACCAGATGCAAGCCTTTATTACATGTATTATATCAGAGCCCTTGGATCATAGTTAGGCCTACAAACCCAAGAATCTAGGGTGGAAACTTTTCCATAGGTTTATAATGTAGTTGTTCATGCATAAAATGTCCTTATTAATGTGGAAAGATTACCCCCAAAATTTGTGTTGCTTTACAATTTGGAAACCACTAATATCCAAATTCAAACAAATGTTTCATCTTATATGGAACCTCCTCCTTTTTCATATCCATTTCTGCAAAAGGATCCCATTCTTCAGTCAAAAACACCATCCACTGTAGTTCCTTTCCCTCCAATTCCTTCCTATATTTCTCAAGAAACTTTGGTCATCCTTGATATTCAGAATACCTTGAAAACTCTTAGCAACAATATGAATTCAATGGAAAGAGAGAAATGGATAGGTCTCAAAAAATGATATTTTCTTATGTGAATAAAGATAAAAGACCTAGTCCTAGAAATACAACTAGGGTCAGAGTAAATGTAGTCTATGAAGAGCCTGAGTTTTATTCAGAAACAAGTATGGTGAATATTTGGTATTTTGTGAGCAATGATCATTATGATTCATAATATTGTGTTATGTACCAACACCATGTACAACAGGCTATGGATAAAGTAGAAAGAAATTAGAAAGGAAGAGTGAATATCCTTTGGAAACTAGAGCAGATCATGGTTGGAAAATATCTTGATGAAGATGGACCTATTTTTGTCATGACAAGGTCAGGTAAGAAAATACTGTAGGTTTATCTATAAGAGATGAGTCAATTTCATGTCCCCTCTCAGAAGAAGAAGGATCCACCTACCCAAACCAGTGATACTTTACCTATTCCACAGGCCAAATAAAAATAAGTCAATCTTCCCAAGAGATTTGAGAAAGAAATTAAATGGGATAGAATTAAGTCTAATAATGAAGCCCAAGAGAGGATTAGGTTCCCTTCCATTACCAAAAGGTAGATAATCAAGGCCACTTAGTAGTATAAGATGAAATATGGTGAGCCAAAGAGAAGGTCTGAGATACCTACCTTTGCCAAGTTCGAATACAATATTGTGGAAGAAATAAATAACATGCCATCTAAAGCTAGTCTATATGATACTCTCTTCATTCTTGGCCAAATAGACCTACTAAAAGCTTCTCTAAAAAACTATCCATAGGAAAAGCAAGCCACCACAATACTCAGTATACCCTCTAAAAAGAAAGAAATATCCCCTGTTGTTTTAAATAATAAACCTCCTCCTTTTTACATTTCTCTAATAATGGAAGGTTGGATGGTCCACAATTGTATGATTGACTCAAGGGCATCTACTATAGTCATGCCTAAAGTAGTTTGTGAGGATATGGGTATGGAGTATACCATATCTTTCCCTAGATTTCTACAGTTATATGGGACACCTGTGAAGATAGAGTGGAAGTGATAAAATATGTCTTGATGAGGCTACATAGATCACCTAAGGTAACTATAGTACAAGAAATAGTGGTGGTGGATCTAGAGCCTTATTTTGGCTTATGCCTTTCAAGAGAATTCACTGCAAATTTGGGTGGATGCATGTATATAGACTATTATAGCATGGTGATTCCTTTCAATGGAAAGAGGATAATAATAAAACCTGAGAAGTTTGTGTCTTACCACATTAAAAAAATTGAATAGGACATGTGCAATCTCACTCCTCTAGAAGAATTTTAATTTGTGGATAATTTTGAAGAGTTGGAAATCGAAGATGAACTACCTTTTAGAGAGGATTATTGATGAGCCATAAAATTGCTCATTTTTGTACTCTTTTCCCCATAATGTGTGACATATATTCTTGTAGATATAAATATTTTATGGAAATTATATATATAATTAACATTTTATTTTGCATGTTCTCTAATATTTATCTTTAAGTATAATTTGTGTAAATTTTGTGGAAATTGTTGCATTTTGGAATGTTTTCATTGAGGTCCTACTTGGACCTGGCACTTACAAATTAATGAGGGAAAAACATCTATGGAATATCAATGAATAGGTATGAAGTTAGGTGTCCAAATTCCTTTGAAGCGCTTGACTTTCATTTAGCACTTAAATGTTAGGCGCCTGCTTCCTGTTAGGTGCTTTATTTTTGTTAGGCGTCTGCTTCTCGTTATGAGAGAAGGCACCTGCTTCCTATTGTACAGTGGAAGATGCCTACTTTCCATTGTATGGTGAAAGGTGCCTACTTCCAATTATATGATGTAAGGCACCCACTTCTTGACTTCTGCATACAAGGCACCTACTTCCCAACTTCTTCAAACATGGCACTTGATTTCCACTAATGCCAAACTTTAGCACAGCTCTGTGGTCGGAAGAATAGAGTGAAACTTCAACAACCAGCATGAAAGGAATTCCAACATTAAAACTAGACATGGGACAATATCAAATATGACTCGTCATCCATATTATAGCTGATACATAAATGATTTCTATAAATTAGGCAAATAAATATTAGACATATTCTAAAAACAGAATACATCTAATATATCATGATATTTTTCTTGATTCCTTCAATTAAGCAAAAATTTGTAACAACAAATAATTTTCTTATTCATCCTAGAAATTGTTACAGGGCTTATCGCATACCTTATAAATATGCAGGTCACCCCTAAAGAAAACACGACAGACTTTTCTTGTAATTTTCTTCTGCTCCAACTATTAATAAAAACTCTAAGTATTTTCCTGTAAAACTCTTCTAAAAGCGTCTGGTGATAATTTTACCGTGGGAAGAACCTATTAGAAGCATGGGCCCACTTACAATAGAGTTCTTCCCTATTTCCCCTATTTTCTATATTTAATTTCATAGATTAATTTAATTTCTAGTTATTTCCCCTATTTTCTGTGATTTCAGTAAGGTAGTAATTTAGATTTTAAATGTTTTTAGTCCTATTTTCTTAGACTTAGCATGTGATTATTGGTTTAAATCCAAACTTCAAAAAATATCAAATACCCCCAAACCATAATCCAAGGGACTCATATTCAAAGGAGAAATTATAAGCATATATTTTCCATGACTACTCACAAGACTATGAGCTACCTCAGGTTGACAATTAAATGGAGGTAATTAATTGAACCATAGAAAAACTAACCAATGTTTTTCCCAATATTTTGGCACCATTGTTGGGGAGTAGCCATTGTAATTTCTTGTTCTAAATAAAGCATAGTTACAATAGTTTAGAGTATTCTCTTCAAAAACCTTCATCTAAAACTTTGTATGAGTCCACCTAAGAACAGGGAACCAGACGGTCATTTTGTTAAAAATAAAGAAGTTGTTTCTAAAAATCCTTCTACTTTAGTAGAAACTGAACCTGATACTGAACTCTGACCATCACAATATCCACCTGTGCATTTGTGGGAACACCCACTATTTGCACAGGACCCTTCTAAAACAATCCAGTAGAATATTAGAGCAGAATCAAAGATAAATAGAGTTTAATATGAGGAATATCTACTGAATGCTGAATGTTGGCAAGCAGTACTAGATGGAACTATCTCAAACTAACTTATCCATCCTTATAAATCATAAAAGAAATGAACTTGAAGCATTGATAACTACTTTGAATGAAGCATGGGTAGAAATTTCAATAGTAGGTAGAATGGTAGAAAATCTAGAGGAAACATCCACTAGTTTTAGTTTTCCAACAAGAGAGGCAGGGGGAGATCACAAGATGAAACCTATCTCTCCAGCCCACCTTATAATCTTTAGAGGAATACCAATAGAATATCCAGACCTGTTCCTATTTAAATTTGATGTTTTATATAGATATATGGATTACACCATAGATGCTCAAAATCTAAAATTATTCCCTTCCACCCTTGATGATTCAACTTTGCACTAGTTCATTAGCTTGGGGGATAAACGGATAACTACCTGGGAACAATTGAAAAAACTTTTCCTAGATTAGTATCAGGATTTTTGTAGAGCAAGATATGCAAGAGAGAAAGTCTAAGACATGACCTAAAAGTAAGGGGAATCTATGGAAGAATACTGGGATAGGTTTAGCTTCAATTTGCAAATATCGCCCCATTCAAAACTAGGAGATAGGTCCCTAAGAAGCATTTTTCTGAAAGGATTGACAAATAATACTTGAAGGATTTAAACATGATCTCTAGGGGAGACATTTACCAACACCAAATGGATGATATTCGGTAGTTGGGTCAAAAAATTTCAATAAGAAATGGTATGTTAATCCCTACAAATGTTAAGCAGTCAACCACTATCACTAAAACAAAAAAAGGTAACATGCTAGAGGACCTTAAAAGTAAGATGTTATCATCTCTAGCTCTTCAAATGGATACTTTTTTTCTTCATAGAAAAAAGTAGGAGAATGAGGCAGTATTAGCTTACTTATATCCTAATTGCAGAGGCAAACACCCCAAAAATGAGTACCCAAAAAACAAAGTTTGTGTATGTATTGTTTGTAAGAAGGATCATAAAATGAATTTGTATCCATAGGTAATAAAATCTAAAGAGGAACCTGAAGTAGCAGAGGAATATTTCATTGGTAATAGGAGGAATTGACAATAGTCTCCTATGGGTAACAATATGCAATTAGGAATATCATCCTATGGGGGCAACAATTACCAAAACCGAGGTCAATCCCAACCACCCAACATGGGTTGATATGATCAACAACCTTGGAATCCATTTCCCCAAGGAGAAAATCCTTGAAACCCTTACCCTTGGAACAAATACCAGTAGCCTAGGTAGTAGTGGATAAATTAGAATGCTTAGAATCAGTATCCATAGCATTCTTATCTAGCTCCACTACAACCAATTCTACCTACTCTTCCTGCTCCAAGGACTCCTTAGTTACCAACACAACCAATATCAAACCCAAATAACAAGCAAAGCTAGCCTATCATATGGAAAATGAGATTTATCTTATGTATAATAGTAAGGTAGATTGTGATCCTATCTAGTTAAGATCAGGAAAGCAAGTAGGTTTAGAATTCACTCCTCTTTTAGAAGAAGAGGAACCAATAGAAATAGAGAAAGGGGAATCACCCCTTATAGAAGAGGTAGAAGAAGAATCAACACTTGTACATAACAAAGAGGAGGTTCCACATTTTCCACAAAGGTTATAAAATCCAAGAAACCAATACATATAGAGTTTGATATCCTCTCTAGTTTAAAAAACTTAATAGTCACAATCCCTCTATTTTAGGCCATCAGAGACATACCTATTTATGGAAAAGCCATAAGAGAGTTGTGCCTCAAGAAACCAGGGAGAAAACAAGCTAAAATAATTAGTTTAGTAGATTAGTTAGTTGACCTCATATTAGGGAATACCTATAGCCAGCAGTACTCAGATCCAGGAAGCCCTATGCTGATTGTAAAAATAGAATTTTATGTTTTACACAACACACAAGTAGATTTGGGGGCTGCCATCAATGTCATACCCCAGGAGACCATGTAAAAACTAAAATTGACATATATGAAGCCCACTAAAATTGTGCTATAGTTTGTGGATAGGTCTATAGTACTCCTTGATGGAATACTAGAAGATATCACTATTACAGTAGATGCATGGGAGTATCCAGTAGATTTCTTAGTGTTACAATCTAAATCTGGACTAGGTGGATACCCATTAATCTTAGGTAGACCTTGGATGGCATTGATGGTTACATAAGTTGTAGAGATGGTAAAATGACCATTTTAGATGGTAAAAATATAAAGAAACTAATCATACATCCACCTGCACAGTCTGCAAATTTGTTGGAAGAACCTAAGGATGAGAATCAAAACATTTATGGTCTATAAATAATCCAACCTATGATGACACCTGAGGGGTTGGAAGATGAAAGTGATGAGGATAAGATCATATCTCACTTTTTTTAGTGAGAACCCTCATGTCCTCCTCCTAAATTGCCATTATTAAGAGGAAAATACCACCATATTTAGCAAATAGAAGTTGCACCTGGTAGAATGTTGAATGTAGATAACAAGTTGACAGTTGAACAACAAACCAAACTAAAACAAATATTGGAAAAACATAAAATTACCTTTTCTTAGGAGTATTATAACATGAGAGGAATAGCTCCTGAGACCTATACTAATAGAATATATCTGGAAGACTAGATTAAATCAATAAGATAACCATAGAGGAGAATGAACCCAACCATGAAAGAAATTGTCAAAATAAAGTTACAAAAACTCCTCACAGTTGGATTCATCTACCCCATTTTAGATAGTGAGTGGGTATCACCATTAGTGGTTGTGCCCAAGAAGAATGGAAAGTGGAGAATTTGTGTTGATTACAGGTTGCTAAATAAAGCAACTAAGAAGGACCACTTCCCTTTACCATTTATAGATCAGGTCCTTGACACCTTAGTAGGCAAGAAGTACTTTTATTTCTGAATGGGTTCAGTGGATATAATCAGATCCAAATAGGGGAGGAAGATCAAGATAAAACCACCTTCACTTATCCATGGGGGACATTTGTTTACTGAGTTTTACCATTTGACTTATGTAATGCACCTTCCAAATTTCATAGGGTAGTTATTAGAATTTATTTAGATGTGATTAGAGAGACCATGGAGGTATACATGGATGATTTCACTGTATATGGTGAAACTTTTGAAACTACCACCAAAAATCTGGAAAAGACACTTAAACATTGTGAGGAAACTAACATGTCCTTAAGCAATAAGAAATGCTATATTCTTATGTAGGAAGGGATAGTTTTAGGATATCACCTTTTTGCATATGGGATCAAAGAAGACAGAAAGAAAATAGAAGCCATACAAACTTTGTCGACTCCCAAAACACAAAAGGATATCCGTAGTTTCCTAGGATCATCCAGTTACTATAGGAGGTTTATATCAGACATTAGCAAAACTACTAAAAATCTTACCATATTGTTAACTAAATATGCATAGTTTATCTGGACTAAATAATGTGAACAAGCATTCAACACCTTAAAGGAAAAACTAATTACTACTCTAGTGTTGAGAGGTCCAAATTGGACCATACCTTTTCACATATATGTTGATGCATCTAACAATGCAATAGGCTTAGTACTAGGATAGAAATATGGTGATGATTTTTATGCCATCTATTATTATGTTAGTAAAAATCTTATAGGTATTGGGGCTCTATAGGTGACTTCCTTTGGAAGTCCTGTTCCACTTCCCTGCATCCCTTCCCTAGCCCTATCCCAGGTCCATGTTTTTGTTCCAACTTCCCTGGCACTTCCTTAACCCTTCCTCCTTGGTAGGATGGTGTTGCAGACGATCTCCTTAGGGTGGGAGATCACTGATCCACTGATCTACCCATTTCCTTACCCTTTGGTGGGGTTTTCCTTTAGTTCCTAGTATCTGGTATGGGTTTGGGTTCTTCCTTGGGACTTTCCCTAGGTTTTCTAGGTTGTTCAAGGATTTTTTTTGCTAGATTTTCAAATTTTTCCTAGGTTTTTTTAGGTGTCTTCTTGATGTTTGCCCTTGGTGGTTCTTCAGTTGTAAAATGTTGTGGTTGTGGGAAAGAGGCTTCATGAGTAGTTTTGCACAACATCCTTTTGGTCTTGAGGGGGACCATATGCTTTCTACTATGACTCTACTCTTTGGGATCAGTGTTGTGGATCTAGTAGGATTTTAGTTTCTTTCATGGCCTTGCCTTGGGGGACTTTGGTTTCCTTGTTGATGTGTCCTTATAGGGCTTCCTCGTCTATATCCCTAAAGCTATTCATTGGTGTTTTTGAAGGCTATCTAGGATTTTCAGCCACATACTTTCTATCTAGGCTCTATCATTTACATCTGGGCTTCCTCGTGACTCCTTCCTCTTGGGTTCCTTGGGAACTTTCCCATATATTTCCTATGGTGTGTTTTCTGCTTCTACTATTTTCTCAGCTCAACTAGCATATTTTAAGGCTTCCTTCTTCACTACATTAGGACTTCATGGTCTATGGATATCCTTAGAATGTTGACCCACTTTCTAGGCTTGTGTCCCATTGCATGAGGATTTTATGGCCTAAGGAAATTCTCAAATTGATGTCCCACATTTTAGACTCACAAAGGATTCATATTTTTCTTAGTTTGAGTGATCTTATGGCATCCTTGGTTGCTTCCCATCATTTTTTAGGTGGGATTTACTATAATTTTAGTCTCTCTACTCCACCCTTTGGTGTAGGGTGGTTTTTCTACATTTGACTAGTTTTCCCCTATGTGGGATGTTGTTTCTCTCATGGTTTCCAGTTTCCCATGGGTGGTTTGGTGCCTATTTCCTTTTCCCACCCTTGGGATGTTTCAAATTTATTTTTAGGTGTCTATTTCCCTTTCCTGCATTTGGGATGTTTCAAATTTGTTTATTAGGTAGTTTTTTCGTTTTCTTTTACCGCATTTTTCATTTTCCACCTAGCAAGCATTTCAAATTTTGTTCCACGTATTTTTTCTCACTACCTTCCTGAATGCATTCTTGAAGGCTTTCCTTAAGCCTTTCTTGATGTCCATCCTTGTACTATTACTTTTGAAGTTTATTGTAATCAGGTTTTGGGATCCTTGATAAAAATCCATTTTAAATTTAACTTAAAAAAAAGAACCCTCATAGGTACTAAACTAAATTATACTATCACAAAGAAATAATTTCTTCCAATAATACATGCTCTTAACAAATTTCATCATTACATTACAGGTTATTAGGTATTTTTACACACTGACCACTCAAAAATCAGATACTTGACAAAAAAACCTGATATTAGTGGCCAAATTATCAAATGGATATTGCTCTTGTAGGAATTTGATGTGACATTAGTGAACAAGATAGGAAAGAACAATATGGTAGCTGATTTCTTATCCAAATTGACACCTCCAGACTATGCAACTATAGAGGACCAATTTCCATATGAGAATTTGTTTTCTCTAAATGATCAGATACATTAGTACATAGATATGGCTAATTATTTAGCCACTAGTAAAGTAACAGTTGCACTAGCATACCCTAGGGTATAGAAAATAAAGATGATATTAAAAAAAAAAGCCACAAGGCCATATCAGTTATGACCCAGATTTAAAGAAAGAGTTGTAGAGTTGAAGGCATTAGGTATTGAATCTTATAAGGAATTAGAGCTAGATTCTGATGAGGAATGGGAGGTAGCAAAGAATCTATTTGTTTCCTAGAAACAAAGTTTGAAAAGCTCAAGGAGGACATGGTAGAAGACAAGAAGAACTGGAAGAAAGCTTATAAGAGGGCTCATAAAGAATAAAAAAAAGAGGTCAAGAAGCAATCTAGAAGGCCTCACAAGAAAATTCTAGTTGCCCAACTTGAGTAGTTCTAGTATTTGTATGGGTCAAAGGATGGAAAGCCTTCAAGGATGTAGGCATATTTTAAAAGGATGGGATTTCTAGGCCCTGTGCAACTTGAAGACCTAGCAGCAAGCAACATAACTCCCCCAATGGTAAAAATAGAGGTTAAAGCTAAAACTGAGCTTGACTCAATAGGGGCATATTTTCCCATCGCCAGGGTTGCCAAGGATCTAATATCCCATTTGGTGATAAATAATCGATGTTTGTGGGTGAAAAGTTACCACATCACCATGAGTACTGGAAAATGATTGAGCCTTCATTCCATAAGGATACCACTAGTTTCTCTGGTTATTATCTATACATTGATAAAGGCAAGGTGGCCTAGACCAGAGAACTATCCAAGAAGAGAGCAGGGCGAAGTGAACTAGTTCGGTGTAGCAAATGCCAAAAGTAGTAGGGTTAGGAGACATCCACTCCCAAGGTTTCAAAGGGACAAAAGCCCTAGGAAAATTAAAAATTCAAGGTTACTAATAAGACAAGGACACATACCAACAAGGCTTATTGGGATGAAGTGAACAAAATGAACAATTGGGGATTATGAGCCACATAATTGCTCATTTTTTGTACTCTTTTACCCATAATGTGTAGCATATATTCTTGTAGATATAAAATATTTTATGGAAATTCTATATATAATAGTTTATTTGACATGTTCTCTAGTATTTGTCTTTAAGTGTAATTTGTGTAGATTTAATGGAAATTATTGAATTTTGGCATGTTTCCATTGAGGTCCTACTCAAACCTGGCACTTGCAAATTAATGAGGTAAAAAACATCTATGGAATATATATGGAGAGGTACAAAGTTACATACCCAAATTACTTTGAACTACTTTACTTTCATGAGGTACTTAACTGTTAGGTGTCTACTTCCCGTTAGGTGCCTACTTTCTATTTGGCATCTGCTTCATGTTATGAGAGAAGGTGCATGCTTCCCATTGTACGATGAAAGGTGTATGCTTTTCGTTGTATGGTAAAAGGTACCTAATTCTCATTATACGATGAAATATGTCTGCTTCCTAACTTCTGCATACAAGGCACCTACTTCTCAACTTATTCAAACACAGTGCCTAATTTCCACTAACGCCAAACTTCAGCATGACTCTATGGTCGATAGAACAAAGTGAAACTTCAACAACCAACATGAAAGGAATTCTAGTATTGAAACCAAATATGGGAAAATGTCAAAGATGAATTGTCACCCATATTCTAGCTGATACATAAATGATTTCTATAAATTGAGCAAATAAATATCAGATGTATTTTAGAAAGAGAATACACTAAAATATCATGATATTTTTCTTGATTCCTTCAATTAAGAAAATATTTGTAACAACAAATCATTTTCTGATTCATCCTAAAATTTTAATACGGCTAGCCGCATACCTTATAAATATGCAGACCACCCTTGAATAAGACCCATCAAACTTTTCTTGTAATTTTATTCTGTTGCAACTATTAATAAATTTTTTGAGTATTTTCTTATAAAACTCTTCTAAAAGCATTTGATGATAACTTTACCATGGGTAGAACCTACTAGAAGTGTGTGCCCACTTACAACAATTTTTTTCTCTATTTCCCCTATTTTCTATATTTACTTTCATAGATTAATTTTCTTTCCAATTATTTTCCTTGTTTTCTGTGATTTCTAGCAAGGTAGTAATTTAAATTTTAGATGTTTTTAGTCCTATTTTCTTAGACTTAGCATGTGATTATTGGTTTAAATACAAACTTCAACAAATATAAAATACCCCCTAAACCATAATCCAAGGGACTCATATTCGAATGAGAAATTATAAGCATATATTTTGCACGATTGCTCACAAGACTATGAGCTACCCCGGGTTGACAATTAAATGGAGGTAATTAATTGAACCATAAAAAACTAACCAATATTTTGCCCATCAATTATAGTCAATTTGGGACAGGTATGTGCACATAGAATATTTTTATAGAGATAAAAAAAAGAGTTCCTGCTATATCTAACCAATACTTAAGAGAAACAAAAGTATGGACCATGCACTTTGATGGTGCCAAATGTAGAAATGATGCTAATGCTATTGTAGTATTACAGTCCCAATTAGAAGGGAAAAATATTTTCACATATAGGCTAACATGGTCATTCACTAATAATGCTACAGAATACAAGGCTCTATGCCTTGGGCTGATGCAATATTAAAGCATGGGCATAAATATTATAAACATATATGGTGACTCTAAATTGATTATTAATCAGGCAAGAGAAAGGTGCAACAATAAGAACCATTATCGAAAATCATATAGAAATAGGGTATGGGATTTAATGGAATACTTTGATGCCCTAAACATAAAATTTATTCCCAAAAGAAATAATATCTTGGCAAATTCCTTAGAATTAAGGGGAGCTAACTTCAACCCTTTTGTAGACATAGGAATTAAGAAATATAAAGGGATCAAAATGACTTTCAAGCATGTAATTGTAGATAAGCAAATTTTTTGGTAGGTCTTTGAAAGTTATGAACAAATAATTGATTTTCTAGTAAGAGAAGCCTATTTATCCACTTTTCAAGAGGAAAATCCAAAGGAAATTGATCAACAGCATGTCATTAAACTCAAAAACAATAACATACCTAGAGGTTTGGTTACTCTAGAGAGCTTGTTTGATAAGGAAGATAGAAAAAAGATCAAAAAAATGGAAATAAATGAGAAAATCTATAAAGAAAATGAAATTGAAAGAGAAATGAAGCTCAAGTTTGGAATTTGATGTTCTCTAGAAGAAGAGGAGGATATCAAGGATTTATGTCTAAAGTACCAAGACATTGTAGCTTGGTCATATGAAGACCTCAAAGTATATTACAAGAAGGTTATACAACACATAATTGAGGTAGATCCTAATGAAAAACCATTCAGGTAGAAATAGAGGCCTATGAATCATAGAATTGAAGTCATAATGAGAGAAGAACTATTGAATTTGCTAAAGGCTAAGATCATTTATCCAATCAAACATTCAACCTGGGTAGCCAACTTGGTACCTATGAGGAAAAATAATGGTGATATCTTCTTGTGTGTAGATTTCAAAAACCTCAATCAAGCATCACTAAAAGATCACTATTCCCTCCCACAAATTGATCAAATCTTGCAGATTATGGTAGGAGCAAAAAGGTTCTCATTGCTATATGTTTTCTTTGGATATAACCAAATTTGGGTGAATATTAAAGATTATTTTAAGACAACATTCACCACAAAATGGGGAACCTTTGCATATCAAAGAATGCCTTTTGAGTTGTCTAATGTTGGAGCCACATTGTAGAGAGCAATGGACTATGCTTTTGGGGAGATGATTAACAAAGTCACTCTAATCTATTTAGATGACATGATTGTGTTTTCCCACAACAAGAAATACCACTTGGTACACCTAGAACAAGTCTTCCATAAGTGTAGAGAATTTGGCATCTCCCTCAATCCTAAGAAGTCATTTTTTTCAGTTCATGAGGGAAATTTGCTAGGCCATGTGGTCTCCAAAGAAGGTATGGCTATTGATCCAGATAGAATCAAATTCATTATTGCTCTTCCACTACCTATCAACAAGAAATCTCTGTAATATTTCTTTGGTCAAATAAACTTTGTTAGGAAATTCATCTTTGACTTGGCTCAAAATGTGAAGCCTACGTCTAAACTACTAAAGAAGAATGTAGATTTCAAATGGACTGAGGTAAGAAAGTAATATTTTGAAATCATAAAGCAATACATTGCTATAGTTGCAGTGTTATTCAACCCATACTTTAGCAGAGACTTCATTATTTATGCTTATGGAGCTGAGGAAAGTTATGCCTCAGTGCTCACCCAAAAGAATGATGAAGGAGAGGAGCACCCCATATTAATTTTTTTGGTAGTTTAAAATTAATTAAAGTGGATTTTTATCAAGGGACACAAAACCTTATTACAATTCAAAATATTTCAAACAAGGCCAAAATATGGCCGATAGGAAAATTCTAAGGATGGGCCTCAGGATAGGATCTAGGATAGGAAATAGGATCCAGGATAAGAATAAAAAATAAAAAATTAGGATAGGATGTCTGAAGTAAGAAATCTAAAAATTCACATGCAACTAGAAACAGGAAGAAACCACCCAAAAAGAAAAGGAGAAGGTGGAAAATTTGAGTTTCAAAACTCCTACCTACCCATAGAAATTGAAATTGAAACTGAACCAAAAATTAGGAAGTTTCAAAAATAAGGCACTCTTGCCTACCCATAGAAATTGAAACAACCTAAGATGTGGGAAAGGAAAGAATATGAGTGTACAATCCCACTCAGGGGAGAAACCAAAAACTAGTAGGGAAATGCCAGAAAACCATAGGTTTTACAAAAAACCACCCTTCAACATAGGGTGAAGCAAAGAAACTACTAACAAGGAAAAACCCACCCAAGAAAGGATGAGAAACAAGCAAGAATTCCAAAAAATAAAATAGACTATAATAAAACCACATCCCTCATAGGATTGGAAAGTGGAAAAGCAAAGTAAGGATTTCCATAGGCCATGAAATCCTCTTGTAGTGATGCAAGGAAACTATGAGGATGTCAATAGGAGCAGAGGAAACAACAGACGTAGAACAACAACCCATGAGAAAGAGATGTGAAAGTTTCCAAGGAACCCAAAATAAAGGAGCCACAGGGAGAAACAATTGTAGGCATTAAGTATAGGTCTTCCCAAACTGAAAGGATGCAGCAGTAAAACCCCATCGAATATTCAACACCACCAAAAAATAGCTTTAGGGAAATAGATGAGGAATTCCAACAAGAATTCAGTAGCAAGAAACATAGATGCCCTAATGCAAGCCAAAAATAATACTAAGAGCCCACCAAACCCACATCAATGATCCCAAAGAGCAGAGTCATAGTAGAAAGCGTAGGGTCCATCAAACCAAAAATATGTTGTACAAAAATTCTCATGAAACAACTCTCCTATAGCCACAAAAAACCACATCTGGAGCACCACTGAAATCCAACACCAAGTAGTAACCTACAAAAAACCTAGGAAATATCTAAGAACTCCAAGAAAAAGAACCCCTAAAGCAACCCAAAAATCCTAAGGAAGGTCCCAAGAAAATCCCTAGGACATCCCAAAAACTAGGAACTGAAAAGAAACCCACAATATGGCAAGGAAAGGGGCATAAAAATGGTTAAGTGACCTCCCACCCCAAGGAGATCATTTGCAACACTATAAAACCAAGGATAAAGGGTTAAGGAAGTGTCAGGGAAATTGGGATTGGACCAAGGATCTGTAACAGGACCAGGGAAGGGCTGTAGGGAAGTGGAGAAGGACTTCCTAGGGAAGTCCCTTGCAAATCCAATCCTCCTCTAACCTAGGATACAAAATTATAGTGATCCTCGTATTATTTTAGAGCTAGCATCTTCATGAATATTAGGTTAAGTATAATTTCATTGAGAAACAAGTAATTGCTATAATAAAATCCTTGAAAAAATTTACTTGGTTCAAAGCAAGACCCTGGTTTATGTGGTTCGTCTAGATGTAAGAAGCTTTATTTTACAATATGAAATGGGAGATAAAAGAGATGGTTGGATTACTAATATCTAAGAATATGATGTGGAAATCCATCCTACCAAGATGGTAAGAGGTAGAGCCCTATGCCAAGGTCTAATATAAGTAGTGGTTTCAACAGAAGTGATAACTACTCAGTCAACAATAGATGATCAGACTGAAGAATTACAATCAGGTGAATCATACTGGGTATATCAAATGACTAAGTACTTTTATACTGGGGTATGTCCTAATATTAACCCATCACAGAGGAGGAGATATAGACTTCAATATTTGAAGTATGTCTTAATTCCATAATTTTTGTACAAAAGAAACCTTTATGGAGAACTCCTAATATGCTTAAAATATGATTAATAACAAAATGTCATAGAGGAATTCCATGGAGGACTATTCTGAGGATACTTCTTAGGTAGAGTAACAACTTTGAAAATTATCAAGGTCGGCTATTACTGGTCTACCATATTTTATGACACCTTCAAAATAACTAGATCCTATAATCAATGCTAGTGGTATGTGGGAAGAACAAGGAATGCATCATTTCCCCTTAAGCCAATCAAGTGGAAGAACCCTTTCAACAACATGGGTTGGAATTCATAGAATTTACCAATATGCATTCCTCAATTGAGCACATGTACATTCTAACTACTACATACTACCTCACTATATGGGTAGAAGCTATTCCTACAAAGAAATCAAACCAAGAAGTGGTGATACATTTTACAAAAAGCTTGATAACAAGTTTTGGTGTTCCAGAGGCTTTGGTAAACAATAATGGACCAGCATTCATAGGAGCCAAATATATTGAGTTTACCAGAAAGTATGGCATTACCATAAATAATACTTCAAACTACTACCCCCAATGAAATGGACTAGCAGAATCAACTAACAAGAATTTGTTGAGGATTTTCAGAAGATCATTAGAGGGTAATAAGATAAGTTGCCACCTATTGTTGTAGCAAGCTCTATAGGTAGATAGAATCACTATTAAAATGTCCATAAAAAAATCCCTTTATGCCTTAGTATATGGTAAAGAGGTAGTTTTACCTATTCATTTATAGATTCTATCTCTCAAGATGATAAACACAGAAGAAGAATTTGAGAAAAATCTAGTGGGAACAAGGTTGACACACTTTTTGCAGTTAGATGAGAAAAGAACTCAGGCATATGAATATTTTCAAAAGCATTCAGTTGACATCAAGGCATGGTTTGATAAGAAAGCTAGGTTCAAAAAATTCCAAGTTGGAGATTTTTTACTCAGGTGGAATGTAAAAATGGCTAAACCAGGATATCATCTGAAGTTTGACTCCTTCTAGGATGGTCCTTTCAAGATAGCAAAAGTTAATGAAACCAATGTTTTTCAGCTTGAAGACCTCGAAGGAAACATATAGCCAATTTCGGTCAATGGTTTTCACCTTAAACTTTATTTTTACTGAAATATAGATCATTATAACATATGTGTGTAATTTGTATCATATTAATTTTTCATTTTATTCATGTTTTCATTTTTGATAAAATGTTATAAAAAAATGAGAAAAGTTTTGCTTCAAGAAAAAATCAAAGTGATAAGTTGCAAAATAAGCTAAGTGTCAACAGAAGTAGCAGTTTTAGTGGAAATCAACATATCCCAATCTGCAATCAAATGAACTAAGGTGACAATGGAATGACACATGAGTTCCAATCTGCTCTTAGAATAGACTAAGTGACATCATATCATGATGAAAGTTCTAATCCAACAAATTTCATGACCATTTTTGAGCAAAAACCGAATCCTACACCACGTCTCTTTCAAAAGGGTAATTATTCATAAATTAATGTGTAAGCTTCCTTTGCCACTCTAAAGGAAAATAAAAATTTGAGTGACATTGTGAGTGTAGGAAGGATTTGAGTTTTAGCCAATCATAAAGAAGTGTAACATCTCCAAGTTGCCAACATGCATAATTTCAATTTGAAAAGCATGCAAACAAACAATTCTCATGGTGCTTGTATTAATGGTAGAGGGTGTGCATGAATGAGCAATTAAAAGTTCTCAAATGTGCAAAATGCATACATTCAATGAAAAAAATACCTACCAAGTAGGAAGAACCAGATAATAGATGAGCATTGTCTGCAAATGCCAGAGAGAAAATTCAAAATATTGCTTGCAAAAATGGCTCCTAAGAAAGCACTAACAAAAATGCAGAAACTAGAAGAAAATCTAAACAACCATGTGAATCAGATGAGGTAATTGGTAGATATGGTAATGACCCAAGTAAGAAGAAATTTATTGAGAAGTAATTTTGAATTTAGATACTTTGAAGGGAGACCAATTCAACCTCAAGGTATCATCGCTATAAAATCCTTCTTATTTTATTACATCTATAATTCTATCCACCATTACCCCAAGTTAATTTTTGCAATGATTAAATTTTTATGAACTTGAGAAGAGGGCAGTGAAAACTCCTAATGGCATAACACTATTCACCATTATCAAAGAGCTTTGTCATGATTTGTTTTTCGTAGGGGTGATCCCACCCTTAGAATTTAAAAAATTTGATATAGCAAAACAAGCTAGGGTTTATGCTTCATTAGTGGCCTTAGAAGAAAAGGAAGTAATGGAAATATGGCTTCCCAATTTAGAAGGATAAAGGAGGAATATGAGATGCCTAAAGTCCCAATACCCATTGACCAATTTTCTAACCCAGAGCTCTACTCCATGCTAGCTTGTTTAGAGGGTTTGGATTCTGACCAACTCATGACTGATTGGAAAATAGCCACTACATATTATATTTCCAATGAGAGAATGTATGAGCTATATGTAGAAAATAAGGGCGTTAAGGTCATTTAATTTGATTGGTCAGCTTTCCTAGATAAAAGAATACATGAGCAATTAGTAAGAATGAAAAGGGATTTCGATGCACCCTCTCTTTGGCATTGCTCAAGTCTGGTTTGGATGTTCTTTTCTATTGTAAAGAAAATGATGCCTTGGATCCTAGTAAAAGAAAAGAATGATCAGGGAGACCCTATTCTTATTTACTATTAGACTAATCATTTGAGGAACACTGAGTCTATTTATAGATTTAACTTGGAAATTTTAGGGCTAGCACTGAATATAATGTATGGGAAATTCCCTAAGTTACCACTAGCTAGAATTTTTTTAAGAATAGAGGGTATCAAAGAAGGAGATTGGTACATTCTTACATAAGGTACAATCATTAAACTATATGACTTCACTAGTAAGCCTTTTTTGCTACCTCCTTTTGTTACAAATAGATTATTAGCCCTAGAATATTTGAGGAAAGTAGATTTTATTAATATTAACTATGGCTCTGGAAGTAAGAGAAGGTGTTTGTTGACCTAGCGTAGTGTTAATGATATAACCATCACCAAAAAGGGCCAGGGTGAACAAATCGCTCAATATTTGGATAGGTTGGGTCTATTCTACATTCTTCAAATATGGATATATGACCCTGATGATAAATTCCACAAGAGGAACATCGCCCTGAATGGAGAGAAGGCATATAAATTTGAGGAAACCTCAAGGACTCATTTTGAATAGGGCAAAAATAATAAGGAAAATGCTTGGAATGTTGCCAAGATGGAACAAATTTGTACATGGTTAGATTTCTATGAGCAAGTTGTTTATTTTGATTTAAATAAGAATGAAAACCATTAGCTACAAGAGTCTACCATTAGATAAATTGAGGATAAAAGGAAATAGAATGAGGCCAAGATAGTAGACTAGTGGAGGATAAGAGTGTAAATTGGTAAAGAGAAATCCAAGTTTGGACTATTATCGATAATGATTTTTTTGATAAATATGATACGAATATCACAACTTGGAAGGCAAAAAATCCAAAGAATATAGTGATGATTTATAAGAAGCCATAACCAAGTTTAGATTCCCCATCCCCACCTTCACAAGAATAAGCTCAAGAAGAAGGATCTAGTACTCCATTAACTACTACTAAAGCTCTAAATATATTTGAGCCCTCAATAGAACAACTTGAGAATTTCCCAAAAAGGATATAGTTAATGAGTAGAATGAACTATTCTAATGAGAGATCCATTAGCACAGAAGTCATTTAGACATTAAGTAGGCCCAAAATACTAGCCCTAGGTGGAGAGCCCCTTGATACAGAAATAGATTGGAATGAGAAGGATACAAACTTTGTGTTCAAACCAATGAGTTTTACTGTTGTAGCTATAGTGGAGTTGAATCTTATTTCTAAAGAAACATTGTAGGAAGAACCAGTGCAAGAAGAGTTATTCAAGGAGGACATAGACAATTATAAAGTGATAGTGTTGTAGGTTTTTAAAAGAAAAGATAAAAGGGCATCGAAGGGAACTCAAAAGGAGATTTGTAAGAAACAAAAGTTGGATAAGGAGAAAATTGGTGAGGAGACCATTGTTTCATCTGTAGAGGAATTGATACAACAAACACAATAGCAAAATGAAGAGACAAATCCAAAAAATCCTACATTTGTAGGTGAAGGTATGATTTATATCTCCTCTTCTCTTTCTCCTCCTCTTCTCCCAAAGAAAACTCCTTCCCCTTCTAAGGAAAAGGTTGTAACAAAAGTGCCCTCTTCCCCACATAGTTCACCACCTATTTCACCAGTAAATACTTAGGTCCAAACCAACCCATATCCTCCAAATTCACCTAAAATTCCTTCTTCATCATCCCCCATAATTCCATATTTTCCATTGCAACCTCACCCATCATCTAAAAAGCACGCTATTTCATCTGCACCCACTCACCCTTATGTGAGTATTACTATAGTTTCCATGACTTTACCAATTGCAATAAAAATGATAGTCATAGATTCCACTGTAGTTACTTCTACCAAGCCATCATCAGCTACTGAGTCTACTCTCTCCTATCTCATAGCCTCTCCTTCTCCTGTGAGTTATCCTACACTAGCAACTTTGCAAAAGGAGAAGGAAACTTCACAGAAGATTCAAGATTTCTGGGCATAGAAACTATCCAAACCTTTGAAGAGGATGGCTATGAAGAGAATAACCATGTCTATTGATCCATTTTCTAGGTAGAGGACATCTAGATCCATCATTACTCTAGTGAGCAAGCCTGAGACTAAAATGACTACTCAAGACTACCATCTAGAAAAATACACAGAATACATTAAGCAGTTACCTGTTGAGGATGATCTAGTTATAGCTAAGGCACACTTGGACACTTTCTATTTCAAGAGTGATATATACAAAGAGAAAGTGGACAAGTTGGAGCGAACAGTAGAAAAGATTCATAAGACAATAAATAACCAAAAATAGGTAGAAAAGGTAATCAAAAGTAAAGCAAAGAACTAGAAAAACAAGTTCCAAGAGGCCAATAATCTCAAGGAGTAGGTAGAGGAGAAAAATAATAAAAATGAAAAAAAAAACCAAATAAACATAAATCTTGAAGTAGTACCTTCAAATTGAAAAGGCTAGGTCTTCAGGCTTCTCGAAGGCAGGGCTTAAGAAAGTAAGGAAAGAAATTTTGTCTGAGATTTTGGATAAATGATCATAGTTACAACCCATCATTGACTACATGGATGATGCCATCCACTTACTTTAAAATATTCAAGAGGATTTGGATAGCTTCACTAGAGAGCTACAACCCATGGTGATTCCAAATGAGTAGATTTATAAGTTGGTAGATAGCAGGATTAGTGATACTGCTAAACGTATTCCTAACAAAGAATAGAATATTGCTAGAGTTGCTTCCAGATTTGTAGTAAAGAAGCACAAAATGCTACAAAAGACTTGGTTTTTGTATTATAAAGTAGAGAATACCATCAAATATGTAGTGGACATAAATAAAGAGATGATTCAGAATGGCTTCAAAGGGTTATGGCTGGAGGATAACACTTTGTTATCAGAAAAAAAGAATTAAAAAGTGTACCTAAAAGCCTCTAAGATGAATCTAAGATTTATGCTCTAGAAGAACCAATTGATCAAGAGCAGGTTTCACAAATGATTATTGATTTAACCAAGCTCTAATACCTGATGGATGACTTGGTAAATAAAGTAAGTGCTACAAATTATGAAGACACTGTTGAGTTGGAGTACATTCACAAGAAGCTCAAAGAGACTTCCAACCCCTCTAAATTAGTCTGGAAGTAACCTTTGCAAAATTTGAAGCTAATGGTGTAGTTGTTTGGAAAGGATGCTAAAGAGGAAGATAAAGAGCAAAATTCACCTAAGGAAGAAGAAGAGGTCGAGCAAGACCAAGAGGATAATGCTGAAGAAGAAGCTCAACAAGAGGGTGAAGAACCAAATAGAGCTATTGTAGACTCTCAAGGGACACAAGCTTAGAAATTTTTTTGTTGTACATTTTTTATAGTCATGTAGAAGTTTTGTGTTTTATTTTGTTCTCTTTTGACTTTGACATTGTCAGAGGACAAAAATAAAAACATGAGTCTAAGAGATGCAAAAAATAAATTTTTTGTGAAGGCATTCATGTCGTTTATGAAGAAACTTTAAAGGGAGAACATAGTTGTATTTTTTTTTAAGCATTGGAGTAGTTTTGAAGGAGTGGCAGAGGTTTTTTATGTTTCCAGTATGATCTCGATATGAACCATTACCCTCTTGGTGAATTTATAAAGTTTTAAGAGGGTAGTGATCATATAGAAATTATTCTATGAAGCATTGCTTAAATATTTACAATTTTTTAACTCCTTATGCCTAGTGGATAAGACTCTAAGTTCGATGCATTTGAAAGAAAATCCACCTGGGAGGCACCAAAATGCTGGCCCAAAATGGCCACATCCTTAGAAAATTTTAAAAAATTTATTCTAAGGCATGATAAATCTTCAATCCATTGAGGATATAGATTATTTTGGAGTGGATCTACACAAGAGGTTTCATTTTGCTCAACACTTTATTTTTTTTTCAAACATTGGTAAAGTGTCTATTTTTCTCGATGCCTAGTGTATTTGGTAGCGGCTTCGTGCGAGGTTCCCAATCTATAAATCTTTTGAGTCTTGATGATGTCAGCATGCTATAAAGTGTGGATTGGAGATTTTTCTTTATTCCATGTGCTCCAACAACTAAGTATTGAGAATCTACATTTTGATGAGTTCCAAGACTAATGTGGAGCAGAATGGCGATAATTTTCACACCATTTGGTAGGAAGGTCAAAAGCGCTTGAAAAGAAGTAAAAGTTACAAAATAGCTCAATGATCATTTTGCATTACTTTTTGAGTGGATTGGTGTTTTTACAGTTAAACTAAGTCAAAGCTAATGGAGCGAGATTCAAGGAGTGGATTACAATTGGTTTTCAAAGCTATAGATGGTAGAAGGACTTAAATTTTTTAAAAAGGATAAGTGAGTGGATTGGTGACAGACTTGATTTTGCTCAAAATTTAGTATATTTCTCAAAGAATCTTGATTCCGCTAGCTGAAGCCATCCAAGCTGATATAAGCATTATTTTTGAGTGGATTGGTAATTTTTTTCTCCCTTGCTAGTTTGTAGAGCATTATTGAGATTTAATCACAATAGTTCACTGAGAGCATCAATGGCAGAGATTTTCCTGACATTTTTATGAATCTTATGAAGGTGAATTCTTGGTGGATTGAAGAATAGTCATTTCAAGGTAGGAAGGTGAAGTGCCCAAGGGTTTTCAAGAAAAAAGAACCAAAGTAGTTTTATATTTGTAATGGAATGGAGTTATAAATAATAATGAATGGTCCAGATCTAGTTTATAATGACTTGAGGCTAAACTACCATCATTGGACCAACAAGTTGCAAAGCTAAGCTATGATGGCGGATGACTTCTAGTGGATTTTCTAGACTCAACAAGAAAATGAGATAATGCCAGTGTAGCTCTCTACTAATCTGTCAAATTCAAAATTCTTGTAATGTCTCCTTGAATTATTTCATTGTAAACTATAAATAGAGGTTGAACCCTTGATTTTTAGGGTCAGCTCTAGCATGTTTGCTTGCCCTACTATGTAAATATTATTTGCAAATGAATGGAAGGATAATTACTCAAATTTTTGACTTGAGACTTCTTATATTTGATATATTTTGTTTAAGAGGTTCAAAGTTGTGAATTGCATTTTTGTTAATTCTGTAACGGTTAGTTCTTTCCATTTGCATTGGATTTATAGTTGTTAAGGTAGTTGAAATATATTCATAGTTAGATCTATGTTGATAGGAATTTTATTTCTAAAAATTATGATTATTGATCTATTCTGCTAAATTGAATTGTCAATATATTAGATATTGGAATTGCTTCTTGAAAAATATCTTTGTTTTTGCTTTATTATATGAATATTTCATGGTTTTGGGTACTGCTAATCCTGAGCGTGGGACACTAAAGGTATTTTGTAGAGGTTTTCTTATGGATGCTTATGTTGTGTAGACACCAAAACAGCACCAATCCGATTATGTGACTGCAAACACTGATCGCATTGACACACACAACCCCCAGGGCAGCCCCCAGAGGTTAAACAGTGGTCCTAACCACTCTTTCAGTAGTTTTTGAAGGTCAGAAGTCAATTCGGCACCCTCAGGTACTTTGCTCCATACTCGTTTCACCCAGGAACGAATACGGTTTGGTATTCGCCCCGCCCAGGGACGAATAGAAGTATTCGCTCCGGGGTGGAGCGAATAGCGGGTTTGACGAGCAAAAAGTCAATTCATGACAAATGGCAGCTCGGATCCGCCACTTAACGCCTCCTTCATTTCATGGGAGTGTGGGTGAGCGTTTTCGAGCGTTAGAGGCTGTTACAGGGGCAGTCATGAAGCCCCTAATCAGGGAGGAATCTTCCCTCCCCTGGAAGGGCATGGCTGCCAAGTGGCGCCTCTGCATGTTCATCCCAAGAGACCTCCAGGTCTATAAATTGGTGAGCTTTCTCACCCCAAAGGATACAGAGTAAGAGCATTTTTGAGCAATGAAGTGCTACCGTTTTACTTCCCCATACATCCTTGTGCGATTTGTGCCTTTCACATCCTTGATCTCTTTTAGAGAGGAGGTCATTGGGTGACTATTGGAAGGATGAATCTTGAGCCCAAAACCCGACACTTGACCACAGTATACCACCCAATTTGCTGACAACACCTTGTAAGAGATTTTGGACCCATCCCAAGTGGATTGGTGCCGAAATCAGGCCCCAAACGGTGGGCGGCCTGCCCGGGCGCCCCCGCACTGCTGTAGGTCTAATCGTCCCTTTTAGGAATGATTGGGAATCTGTGGTAGATTTTCTTTCTATCATTTTCATTTTGTATTCGATCTTTATGCTGCTTAGATAGTTTGCAATTTCAATTCCATATCATTTTGATCAAGTGCTATTTTGTTTTATCATGTTTTCGCCTCCACTAACTTGCAGAGGGTGCCATCGAAATTTGGGTGTTAGAGGCCGAATTGGGGAAATCCGACCATCTGGGTCATCCCAAAATGCCCCCAATTAGCTAACCCCCACTTTTGCAAGAAATTTGGAGCCGTCTGGAGGTGACATTTGGGACGGTTCTATTCGGCATTTTGTTGTAGGTATATTCGTCCCGCCCCGAAACGAATACGAATCCATGGTGAGTTTGTAGACTGTTCTTTT
Source organism: Wollemia nobilis (assembly GCA_028583015.1). Taxonomy (NCBI): domain Eukaryota; kingdom Viridiplantae; phylum Streptophyta; class Pinopsida; order Araucariales; family Araucariaceae; genus Wollemia; species Wollemia nobilis. The sequence continues at coordinate 4,525,662 of JAQPPZ010001821.1, forward strand.
TGCAATGCCTTCCCGGTGATGTTCCCATGCCTCTATGAAAATTTTAGTCGATTTGGAGTTGTTTTGATCATCATTTTATTTATTTCTTCGCATGCATTAGTTTTTGGGTTTTGAGATTGCATGTTTGATCTTCTTTGCAGGTGCTATTGACTATCTTTTTGTTTCTTTGAACGTAGGATCGGAACATCGGAGGAGCAACAAGGAATCGACACTCGTATACACAAGCGATGGTGACATTTTGGTCCGCCCATCTTACATGTGGGCACGCGGAAGAAGGATGGCTATCCATGGATGTAACCAAGAGACGAATTTAACGCTCCTCGCCCCTGAAAAGGGAGGAGGCGAATTGTAACCGAATTGTGAAATACATCAATAAAAGAAAAGGGTTGTTTATTTCATTTGGGTTTCAATTCGTTTATGCTTTCTCCATTTTTATGCATTTTTAATTCGTAGGATTTAGCGTTAAGTTTAGTTCCATTTTTGCATCGTGCTTGGAGTTTTTCCTTTTTTGTTTTCGTATCCTCGTGCTTTCAGTGGCGATCACGGTGGGACCCTGTCCTCTGCTTTTTTAGATCAAAAATCTGATCAAAGCTTGCTTTGCTTGCAGGTATCTTTTTTTTTGAATGCGGGACTGTTGTTCGTTCCAGCCTGTGGCGAACACAGAGCTGTAATTTGTCTCATCCAGGGACGAATGGGAATGCGCCCCACCCTGTGATGAATACAGTTCTGTTATTCATCCGACCCAGGGATGAATAGCTCTCTATGCATTTTTAGGACAGAGACTCAGAACCAGAAGATTTGGGCAGAGAAGAGGTAAGGATTCTGAACTTTCCCTGTCATTTTTTGCTATCAATTTTTTTATTTCTGGATTACTTGCTTGCTTAGGGAAAGTTTTCTTTTTGCTGCTTGCTTGTTTCCTTTTGCAAAATAAAAAGAACCCCACACACCACGTGGCAAATTAAAAACCAAGGAGCTGGTCGTAAAACCCCAGCCCTTGATCAAGACCAACGGTGGATTTCATCACCACCTTGGCTTGAATCTTGCATCCATTACCCCGATCGCTACTGTTGCTAGACGTAAATCCTGATGAAAGCTGACCGAGTGTAGTTGGGGTGATTCCCAGTGCATGAGGATAAGTCTTCTATGGTAGGTGTCATAAACAGGGTGATTCCCCTTCCGTACCGCCTACGTTCCACGTACCATCTGCTCTCACGTACCTATAGTTTCCCTCACGTAAGGGCGGGTATATAGAGAGGTTGGTATATCGGCCTGGCAATGGTATATCGAAGGGGCGACCATTTTTGGGAGTCATAAGAGCCATCATTTTGCATTCATAAGAGCCATCATTTTGCATTTAAACGTTCTTTAAAACCAAAAAAAAAAACAAAACAAAAATCAAAAACACACTAAACCAGGTCTAGGACACACTTTCAATCTTTAAACGAGATAATCACTGCTTGTGTGTGTGTGTGATCTTTTTTGTTTAGTGTAGCATAAAAAAATCATAAAAGAGATAAAAATCTACATAGCTTGTAGAGAGATACCACCATGGTGTGCACCCGTAGCCAAGCCCAATCACGGGCGGAGGCTACGGAGAGTGTACAAGGAGGCACAAGTCACCTCCGCTACAGCCACAAGGACTTGGTCATTCCACCTTGGTGGCCTGACCCACGAGACAGTCCACATAGGGACATTTTAGAACAAGGCTATAGAGACACCCCTTTGAGGGGCGCACCCAGTCAACATGAACCCTTTCAGGAAGAGTCCGTACACGTACCATTTGACTTAGGCAGAAGGGCTCCTTTGGATGCTCGTTATGAGTGGCCATCGCGTGATGAAGCGCTAGAGCCGTATAGGGACCATAAAGAGGGGGCACATGATCATGTCATCCCCCCTTTACCCCTTCTCACTGTTAGAACCAATAGACAAAATCCAGAGTGCAAGGCTCTTCAAACAGGGTGAGCTAACTCTGCCCGCCCCTTTCACACATATGAAAGGGGGCACGAGGAAGATGATTACATTCCTCAAGAGCAATATACAGTGTGGGGGCCATGCGCCTCCACACCAGCTATATACCATGATCACCCACTGAGGCCAGAGCCTCGGGTAAATGCCACCAACCTCGACAGAGGGAAGTGACCTATTGAGATCTCGGATCATCACGATCGAGGTAAATGCATAGGAGAGGCATCTAGGCCTCCTAGGCTCAATATGGTGGAACAAATCGACCTGGAAGTCGCCAGACATGCCGCCCGCCAAGCGCAGATCACGCGGCTTGAGCAAGACCAACAGCAGCTAGAGCATTTATATCGCCTTAGCAAAGAGTGCATTAGGTGCCAAATAGATGAGCTGCTCCATAACCCGATGCCTGAAAGGGTTCCAACCCCACGCACCCAAAGGGTGGAACCATATGAGAGGCGCAACCCCTTGGTGTGAGATAGGTCTCCGTGACCTTACCAAGTGCTGCCTTCGAGACCTCCTAGACCCGAACGGGAGGCCACTCCCTGGAACAATGATGGGTACCCTCCGTGGGGACCCACCCAGGGTCATAGGTCTCACCCAGAGACTCCTCAAGAAGCTTACGAGGAGTACGAGCAAGAAGATGAGTGGGCCGAAATGCCCTACCAAGGTGGGGGGGTTGCTATCCGGCCACCCCTCCATAGGCCTCAAGTCTCCCACAACCCACAACGGGAGCAAACCAAAGAGGAAGAAATTAAATCCTCAGATGCATATAAAGCGTTGCTAGAGCATCTGGAGTCTGTGGAAACCAAAAATTTTGGGCCCCAAAAGCCCACTTTACGCCAGCTCCGTAGTCATCCTGTGCATCCGTCAGTGCCAGCACCTCCTTACCCTGAACACTTTAAGCTGCCTCAGTTGGCAACCTTTAGAGGTGAGGAAGATGCTCAAGAGCATGTGACGAGATTCTTGAGCCAATGCTTTGGCATTCAGGACAATGATGCTTTGTTATTAAGAACATTTATAACCACATTCGTAGGCCCTGCCTCGGATTGGTTTACCCAATTACCAAAGCATAGCATCAAAAACTTAGATCAGTTAGTGGATGCGTTCCTCGAACGCTTCACCTTCAACACCAAGAAGAAGGCATCACTAAGTGACTTAGCCAACCTCAGGAAGTATGAGGAAGAGACCATGGCGGCCTACGGGAATCGGTGGAGGACTTTGCTTTCAAAGCTGCCCTACCTCCCTCCTATGTCCGACCTCACTCAAATGTTCTCAAAGAGTTGTTTGAGATCGATCTCTATGCTATTGTAGCTGCAACAATATGCAACCCTAGAAGAAGCTCTGGCACAAGCCAGAATTATTGAAGAGATCAAAATACAGGATGGCGAGATAGCCAAACCTAAGAAAAAAGAGTGGACTAAGAACACTAAAACCGGGACCACGCAACAGAAACCCGTGGTGGTCAACCAAGTTGCAATCAATGTCCCTAAGCCTGCACAAGCAACACAGCCTCAAAAGGCTAACTATCAGGCAGTGCCTCCCAACAACTATGATAGAGAAAATCAGAGGCAAGAACAGAATCAACAGCGTCACCCTAGGCGACAATACACACCCTACACAGAGTCCAGGGACTCCTTGTTTGACCGCTTGTTAGCGGCAAACCTGATCAACCTGCCAGAGATCCAGACCATAGATCCCAATGCACCCAAGCCTAAGGGGTATAGAGAGGACTTGTACTATAGGTTCCATAGGTGGCAGGGACATGACCTAAATGCCTATTGGAAATTTAAGGGCTTGGTGCAAGACTTGATTGATAACAAGACACTAGCGGTGGATAATCCCGTCGCACCAAGCAATCAACAAATGGAGGTCTTCAAAGACCCCTTGCCTGCTCATGCTCCGTAGGCAAAGACCCTACAAGTTAATGAGGTCACACAGAACTGCCCCATGCAGGGATATGTAGGGATGATCAGTATAGTGACTCGGAACAGGAGGTATCCGAGCATGAATGCTCCTACGATAGCTGCAGGAGAGGTGCCAACAACATCACAACCACAACAACACCTTGCACAACCTCCTCCGCCTAGACCAGTGGCCACACTTCGGACCAAACTCACTCAGAGTTTGAGGACCACATCGGCTAGGCTCTCCATATACGAGCTTATACAACAATCTACGCCCCATCGAGAAGCTCTAATGGAGATATTGAAAGCCATCGAGTTGCAACCCCACGAGACAAATTCTTTCAACAACTTTGTGGGCCATGTCAAATGATGCACTGAGCCGGTCATCACATTTTGAGAAGATGAATTGAGATCAGTGACTGATGACATGGCAGATCCACCCCTGCACGTTATCGTGCGGGTCAACGGGATCCCATACAAGAGGGTGTTGATAGACACTGGCTCGTCCAGTAATATCATCACAACTATGGCCCTAAAACATCTGAAGTTGCCCGCATCTCACATCACAACTTCCACCTACACTCTACGAGCATTCAATGATGCAATCTGCTCGACAGTTGGCACAATAGTCCTACCAATCCAAGTGGGACAAAAGACCATACCTACATTGTGCCACATATTGGAGGGTGAGATGGCCTACAACATCTTGCTAGGCCGGCCATGGATCAGGGACATGAAGTGTGTCCCTTCGATAGCTCACCAATGCTTAAAGTATACATTTGAAGGGGAGGTGCATGTAGTCCCGATGGACTTAGAACCCTTCAAGTATTGTAATGCGGTGCAGCTGATGCCGCAATCGACCCTGCCATCAACGCATTTGGATTTCCAGTTAAATCCATCTAAACAGGGTCCGATTTCGTAGGCATCCCCGTTAGCAAGTTCTTCAAAATCCCAATCGGGTTCATCTTCATCGTCTGGTCCTCCACCAACGACACCATCTATGGGGGCCAAATAGAAGGACAAAGGGAAGAAACCCCTGGAAGAGGCAAAACCTTTGGAAGAGACACTACCATCAGTATCAACTATCTCTACTGAGGAGATGCCTAGCCGAATGGAAGTCGAGGCTCCTAGTTCACCCGACATGGAGTGGACTCAGGGAGAGCTTCCATTCCCTCCCCCTCAACCGCCAATGATCACCGTTGAAATGGCCAATACGGGCCTGGGGGAGTATCTGGTGTGGAATATTGTAGCAACACCCGCACTAGAGTCCATGCAGGACATGGGGAGACCTCGCCTTCCCATTGGCACTATTGTTCCCCTAGGCTACCCGCCGAACCAGACAAACTTTGTGTATGGGGGCCTTGATCATGGCGTTGCACCATGCACGCAAGAGGACGAAGATGAAGAGCCTTTTGCTGAAAATGTCAATTATTTGTCTAACCCAGACTTTGCTCTGAGATACCTTGGCCAATGCAATTGGCACGGATATGGGCTAGGCAGATATGAGCAAGGGATACGTGTTCTTTGCCAACCAAGATACCAAATGCCATATGACAAGTCAGGAGTAGGGTTCAATCACCCCCTGCCCTTAGACATCTTGGTGGAGAACATGCAAGGCCTAGGGATAGGCAACAAGGGGGGATTGGCATCAGATCCATATGCCAACCCTAACACCACATATACATTGAGGGATTATCTCCCATTAACGGCAATCAACCTTGTTGGCCCTCGCAATCCCTTCCCTCCGCTCGAGAGAGGAGAAAGCTCGAGAGCTCATTTTTAGGGAGGGTCTAGACAATGTCAAGAAGGGTCCTCAGAGGATGAGTCAGAGTATGAACCAGCATCATATGACCCCTTCGAATCAAATAGTGATCACTCACAGGTGATCCCCATGGATGATTATCAAGAAAGCTTCTTGACGATGTTCCCTTTGGATGCTCCAATCGAGCAAGTGCCACTCCAAGGAAATCAGGCCCCACCATAGAGAGCGGAACAACCCCAATGGGGCCAGATCAATTTGCTTGAGCAAGGCGAGCCTTTAACATCGCGAGTAGTTGTCGGAGCCAACGAAGGCCTTTGGATCTCCGATAGTGATTATGAAGATGAAACCGAGATGGCATATCTTAATCACATGCGGCAAATGCAGCGACCATACCCCTTGGAGATTAACGACATATTCGAATAATTAAACATAGTGCCAGGGCATGAGTGGTACGTAGACCCAGCGTGGTGGGACCAAGTGTTGGATCCGCCACTCTGGGCATACGAAGCATACCTTCCACCCAGAGACCCTATAGTGACATCAGTGCTGAGGACAGACCCTGTCTTCCTATCCGCACATAGGGCCGATCCATTCATGCCCATCCCTCTAGAACCAGACCCCGAGCATAGAGAGCATCCAGAATGTCCGAGTAACCACACCCATGGTAATGGAGACCAAAATCATTCCATCAACATGATCTCCATTGACTTAACCGCCCCCATCCACAATCCGGCCGATCCAACATAGTCATTGTCTCTAGACATAGATGCCATAGACTGGGATCGCGTCAATTCACCTCCATCCCCATTCCGAGTACTGGCCTTTCGATGAAATGCTTCATTTTACCCCTAGGCCAACTCAGGATATCTTCCATGCTGAAGAAGAACCCGAGGTTCCTAACGATGATCTTAACTCAGAAAATGATATCCATTTGATCCCAACTCCACACCAGTTGGAGGACGGATCCCACATGTCAGTCGAGGAGACGACTGACGTAGACATCGGCTCAGACCCAATGAATCCATAGATCATCAAGTGGGGGTAAGTCTATCCCCCGAAGAGCAAGCCGACTACATTGCCCTTCTCAAAGAGAAGAAGGAGGTTTTTGCATGGTCATACAAAGACATGCCGGGACTAGACCCGTAGCTAGTCATGCATAATCTAACGCTTGATCCGACAGTCAAGCCAGTTAAGCAAAAACTATGCAAGATGCACCCAATAGTGGCCTTAATGGTCAAAGATGAATTGCAAAAGTTGTTGGATGCACAGTTTGTCATCTGCATGGATTATCCACCATGGCTGTCCAACATGGTGCCCGTCAAGAAGCCTGATGGGAGGATTCGCATATGCACTAATTTTTGAGATCTAAACAAAGCGAGTCCTAAGGATGATTTCCCCTTGCCGAGCATCGATGCCTTGGTAGACGCTACAGTGGGTCACGAAATGCTTTCCCTCATGGATGGTTTCTCGGGATACAATCAGATTTGTATCAATCCCGAGGACCAACTAAAAATGGCGTTCACAATGCCTTGGGGAACATTTTGTTATAAGGTCATGCCCTTTGGCCTTAAAAACGTTGGCGCCACCTACCAACGTGCCATGACATACATCTTCCATGATTACATGCACAAGACTTTGGAAGATTACATGGATGATTTGTTGGCCAAATCTCTTTTGCGCCCGGATCATCTCGGTGACTTAAGCAAGATCCTCGATCGCCTCATGGAGCATAAAGTCAGACTGAATCCCAAGAAGTGCATTTTTGGCGTCACATCTGGAAAACTCTTGGGCTTCATAGTCTCAAAATGAGGCATCGAGGTGGACCCAAACAAAGTCAAGGCAATCCTTGAAATGCTTCCCCCAACTACCATTAAGCAGCTCAGAAGCCTGCAGGGAAAGGTCACGTCGATCAAGCGCTTCATAGCGCAGCTATCTGACAAGTGCCGACCCATGAACAAATTGTTGCACAAGGGGGTAGCATTTCACTGGGATGACGAGTGCCAGTCAGCCTTCGATGACATTAAACAATACTTGGCTTCGCCGCCAGTATTGGCACCACCTAGACCAGGAGTGTCATTCTACTTATACATCTCAGCTACCGAGGTGGCACTGGGAGCCATGTTAGCCCGAAAAGAGAATGAACTTCACAGAGAATAGGCTACTTACTATCTTAGCCGCACCCTGGTCAGCTATGAACTTAACTATGCATACGTTGAAAAACTCCGCTTGGCAGTGGTGTTTGCTACCAAAAAGCTATGCCATTACATGCTGAGCAACAAGACGTATGTTGTGTCTAAGGAGAATCCATTGCGGTACATGATGAGTCGTACTTATCATAGTAGCCGCACGGCGAAATGGATCATGTTGTTGACGAAATTTGACATAGAGTTTATCGGACAAAAATCCATAAAAGGTCGGGTCATAGCCGATCAACTAGTAGAGGCTCCTCTCGAAGACGATCAGCCTCTGACTATAGAACTACCCGATGATGGGGTCTTCCATGTCTCAGAATCACCAGATTCTGATGAGCCTGAGTCTCAGGCTGACATAACCCTATTTTTTGATGGTTCTAAATGTGAGCAAGGTGGTGGCACGGGAATCGTATTCTTCACACCGTAGGGCGCTCCAATGCCTCTGTCATTTAAATTAAATTTCCCATGCACCAACAACAATGCAGAGTATGAAGCCTTGCTCATAGGTCTTCAGACAACAATCACCATGAACATTAAATGATTGAACATCTTTGGTGATTCGCTGTTAATCGTCAACCAAGTCAAAGGGGTATTCCAATGCAAATGCCTAGTTCTGCAGGCCTACAAAGCCCTTGTGGACAAATTCTTGGCGAAGCTTGAATGGTACGACATCGAGGCACTCCCTCGATCATCGAATCATTTTGCGGACACTATGGCCTCTTTGGGGTCCCTAATCCCGCAAGACATTTTTGGTGATATGACAACCATTCAAGTCAAAACACTATCGCAATCAGCGATGGAGCGAGCAAGCTCTGATTTAACGCCAGGAATCCACTTGATCCAGATTGAGCCATCCACGGACAAGTTCTCTCGAATCCATGATCATTTGAATCATGCCAACTAGGGGTCCTTGTTCTCCCCTACTCCCATTAATAGCAACACAATGCTATTCTTACAAGTTCTTTCCCGCTCAACTTTTGCTAGGGATAAACTTCAAGAGGGATTGGCCATTCAGACTATCGAGGTTTTCGATCAGCAGGATTGGTATACACCCATCAGGGACTACCTCAAGTTAGGTAACCTCCCGCTTGGATTGACGCACGCCGCAAAATGATCATTCAAACAGAAAGTGGCAAAACATGTCTTGTTAGGAGACATTTTGTACCATCGGAGCTACGAAGGGATTCTCCTCCGTTGCTTGGACCAACAGGAGTCCGCTTGGGCAATCACCCAAGCGCACGATGGTACATGCGGTGGCCACTTCAATGGTATGGCCATCGCAAAGCGCATCCTTCGCATGGGCTATTATTGGCCATATTTAGAGTGAGATTGTTGTGCGTATGTGAGGAAGTGCGTGAAGTGTCAACATCATGCCAATTTGACACACGTACCTTCTCAGGCCTTGCAGCCGATTCAGTCGGCTTGGCCATTTTCATAGTGGGGCCTAGATCTAATCGGAAAGATCTCCCCTGCATCGTTCGGCCATCACACGTTTATCATAATGGCCACAGAGTACTTCACCAAGTGGGTGACGTTCCCCTAACCTCCCCCCATTTCCCCTTCAGTGCATGCTTTGACTACAAAGTACAAAATTCAGCATAATTTTTTGACACCCTATTATCCATAGGCAAATGGGCAAGCAGAGGCATCAAACAAGATGCTAGTCACCATCCTCAAAAAGATAGTCATAGACAATCATAAGGATTGGCACATTCAGATCCCACTTGCCTTGTGGGCTTATCGCACTAGCATTCGGACACCCACTAGGGCAACTCCATTTTCGTTGGTGTATGGCTCCGAGGCAGTCATGCCTCTCGAGTTGGAAATTCCTTCCCTGCGCATATCAATGCACGAGTTCATCGATGATGACACTGCATGGCAGGCCCGGTTAGACCAGCTTACGTTGCTTGACGAACGACGCGTTAATGCTCTTGAGCATTTACGTATCTATCAAGAGCGACTTAAGAAAGCATACAACATGAAAGTTCACCTAAGGGACTTTCAGGTTGGTGACTTGGTCTTGAAAGAGAACCAACAGAACTCTAACTTGCCACCCCATTTAAGGGACAAGTTCACGGCAAACTGGTTAGGTCCTTATGTCATTGAAAGTAAAATAGGACCTGGAACATACCGGCTAGCCTCTCTTGATGGAATCAAGGAACTAGAACCCTTGAACATCAGTCATTTGAGGCCCTTCCATATTTAAAAGAGCTATAGCCCACCCCAAAAAGCTCCAAGGATTCCCACAATCGCTTGGTCAACCCAAAAAGCTCCAAGGATTCCCACAATCGCTTGGTCAACCCAAAAGCTCCAAGGATTCCCACAATCACTTGGTCAACCCAAAAAGCTCCAAGGATTCCTAATCACTTGGTCAACCCAAAAGCTCCAAGGATTCCCCCAATCGCTTGGTCAACCCAAAAACGCTCCAAGGATTCCCATAATCACTTGGTCAACCCCAAAAAGCTCCAAGGATTCCCATAATCGCTTGGTCAACCCAAAAAGCTCCAAGGATTCCCATATCACTTGGTCACCCAAAACTCCAAATTTGTAACCCAAAATGCTCCAAAGATTCCATTACCCCTTTGGTCAAACCAAAAGCTCCAAGGATTCCCTTAATCGCTTGGTCAAAAACAAGAAAATTCAAAAACAATAAAATCATCAAAAATAACAAAATTTGCATCTCATTTCCATGCATACTCAAAAATCATCATAACAATACAGAGTTCTTTTGCATCTCATCTGCATATTCACAAAAATCAAGCCATCAAAAACACAAAAATATATAGCCGCATTAAGCATCGCATCCATACATTGCATATTTGTGGTCATAAAGGTCAAAGCACCATAGACTGTCATTACTTGGCAAAACCATCATTTTTCACATTTTTCCACTTTATCAATAACTCATCGCCCATAACCGCCATTCACGTTATTCTCCCACATCATAGTCAGTTGTTTTCTAATGTATCGAGAGTTTTTCGTCATTCAGCCATCATTAGCTTTCTAGCCACGTACTGTACCAAGTCAGACAGATTTTATGCAGGTAGAATTCTACTTGGATCACACCTTGTTACGTAGCATCCCAACACAAGTTAAAACATATAACAGAATTCCCAAGTTGTGTGAATGAAAGATGAAACCTGCAAAGCAATCCAGGTCACCATAAGCGAAACGGTTATCTTGCTCATCCCCCTGTGCGAATGACCCCAAGAATGCTGAGAGTTGGCAAAAGGACAAGCATCCTCCCTACCCAATTCCCCAAGAATCCCAAGTTCTCAAAAAGTTGCAAAACATCAAAAATTTGCAAAAGTCAAAACTCCAAAAATTTGACATCTCAAAGTGCCTACCTCAAAAAGCACAAACAATAGTGATTCTCATCACTCACTATTCCAAATCCCTTGCTCAAAAGAAACAAACAAACAAAATAAATAGTGATTTTTATCACTACAAAAGAGCAAGTATCCCAATACAATTGAAGAAAAGAAGGGAGTCGAACTTGAATCCCTGGAACTCTCAGCATTCAGACGGGTCATGAGGCAAACCTCGATCATCGGTTTGGTTGATAGCCTATCGGTCACTGGTGGTAAACCTCCCGCATGACGATATATCTGTCACATTAACTTGTGTGCGAGATCAATGTTTGCATGTGGATGAGCTAGCTTATGGTATCCTACGATAGCACCACAGATTAATCCGACTTAATACAACAAAGGAGTTAGTGGAGCTAATCAGGTGATCCTCAGTACAGGTTTGGTTGATAGCCTATCTGGCACTGGCGGTATCCTGACAAACACCACATAAATGAACTCAATTGCACACACAGGGATGTGAAATAACTTGGTCAAAGACAAGTCTGATTCATACCTTGTTCAAAAGTCTTGTAAGATAAAAATACAGTATTGGCTAGATAGTTAGAACATCTGAGTTTTGAAAAACCCTACATACATCCTAGACCAACTTGCTATCTTTTCATCCTCACACTGCAAAAAAAAAAATCCAAAAAATAACCCATATGCATAAAGACAGTCATGTCACCCAATAATCGCCTAGGACAAAAAGCCACAAAGTTCTAAACAGTCTATGGTGCGACTACCAAACATCACAAATTCAATTCATCCATTCCATTTGCATATCATATAAATTAGAAACATTTGCATTCATCAACACATATGCATCCATCAATATAAATCAACATGCATACATCCATATTCATCCATCATCGTGCATAACATCAAATCATGACATGTGCATAAATAAAATAAAGTCATCTATATATATATCATCAAAAATGCCCGTAGGCTACAATAACTGGTCCTCTGACCCCGCAAAAGCCAAAAACTCAAAAACCCCCAAGCCTAAGGCGTCGACCACCATGATCACGTAGGATCGGTGCGACGGGAACTACCCCCCATGGTGTGGGTCCTATGGGACCCCTCAGGGTGGCTGTTGCTAGCCCCCGCATCATGCCTGCTACCCCTCCCTCATCCATCGCCTACGACGAGATGATGCTGACTGCTCAGTATCACTACCCCTCGTCCGACGTGAAGATCCACCTCCCGAGGGCTCAGGTAACCGCCCACCGAGGCGGATAATCTCTCCCTCCATATCCATCCGATGCCGAGACCAATCTGTCTCCCACCGTAACCACTCTGCCTCCCATCGACGGTAATAAGCTACTGCATCATCATGCTGTGCCAATGTCTTCTCCTTCTCCGCTAGGAGATCCCTCTCTTCCCCATCCCTCTCCCCCTCCGAGTCCGAGGAGATCCCTCTCCTCAAAGCCTCCCCAGCTCCTCATCTCGCCTCCATAGTAGCTCTACCAATCGTGCATTCTCAATGCACCCCTACCTCCATGTCCTCCGCCATGGCCTGATGCATAGGCGACTCTAGAACAGCAGCCTGCTCTGGCTCCCACTACTCCGGGACGTCCTGCATCTCCGGCTGATCTGGAGCCCCAAAATCCATGCCCAAGTCATCCACCTCCACCATGTCCGCATCCTCTAGCGGAGCTCCCCAACCCTCACCTGGTGCCTCCGCACCCTCATCCCCTCTGCTACCTCTGCCTCCCAGTGGTCCCTCTCCCCACCATCGTCGTAGAGTCCACCACTGATCATACTCCATGGTAGTCCCGACGTCATCCACGTCCGGGACGTCAATCACCGCATCCGAATCCTCACCTAGTGGCACAATAACTGGCCAGGCTAAAGTCTTCTCGGCCCTCGACATCGATAGATCACGGGCTCACCAGGCAACCCCTGGTGCACCCCAAACTATCATGTGACCCAACCATATGGGAAGAACTCTTGCTCAATCCCATGGTGCCCAATCAGCCATCGCCCCCTCTACCCATCGGAGCCACTCTCCGCCTAGGCCAGGTAATCCCGGTAGGGGTGACACGAACACCTCCCTAGAGTCAGCTGAGCGAAGGCATCTGCATAGTGCCCTACGACACCTACCCATCGTCGACTCTATCCCTGCTCCTCAGACCACCACCACAGAGCCGCATACCCTACATCCTGATCCACCATCTCCACCTGGGTCATCCATGGTAACCCCGCTGGCCTCTCCACCGCTATGTGCTGCCATGCCCAGCACTGCAACAAGAAGCTGCACCCAATACCCTTTCGCCTTCGACAGTGGACCTCGTACAACTCATCATAGAGCTATGCCAGCAATGTCTACCCCCACCTCATGATCATTGGTGCCTCCGTCGGGCACTCCACCAACCGAAACACCACCTCCAATAGGTTCCATGGGAACCTCATGCCCGAAGAGTCGGGCAGCAACATGTTGGAAATGAGGCCCATAAGCAATGCGTGCCTCACTCCCAACACCCCCCTCTCAAGCCACCATCTAACCAGAATGCCACCAATATGGCAGTCGAGCTCCGCCCTCTCCACTGGGCTGTCCACACCCACCTCCGCCCCATGCCCGAAGCAGTGTGTCAACACTGTTGTCCACTGGTATCGTGGCGTCGTCCTGATCGACAAGCCGTCTATCGGGATCTGTAAAATCTGATAGACATCCTCCAACGTAACCGTCATCTCCCCTGTTGGGAGATGGAAGGTGTTAGTCCGAGGATCCCACAAGTTGATCAGGGCCATCAAGTAGGCCCGATCCCCGACTACCGGCTCCAGTCGAGTCACCTGCTTGAGCCCAAGGGCATCAAGCCACTCCCAGTCCACCAAGGTCAGTGCCTCCCATGCTTCAGTGAACACCGTAGGCACCCGATACCGGCTCTTCACAACCTACAAAAGAAAACACGCAAAAACATTAACACATTAAAAAAATCAACAACAATGGTTTGTCAGTTCTAAGTTTAACTTTTTAACTGATAAATTCAACAAACTTAACTAGGGTTAAGCTACGTTTTTAACGCTCAGTTTTACCCTACGTTTCTAACCTGAGTTTTTGATTGTTGTTAAACTAGAGTTTAACTAAGTTTTCAGCTCAGTGACAATTTTGTTAGTCTAGGGTTTCATTTTAAGTTAAAAAATCAAATAAACAAGACAAAAGACAAAAACAAAGCAAACACACAAACAATAAACGAGGAGGATCACTTACTGGTCTCGCTTCGGCTCCACCGCTGGATCCGGTAGGTGAACTCATGGTGGCAAAAAAATTTGGCAATGCTTCGCTTCGCAGAATCAACCTCCTCCTCCTCAGAGCTCCAAACTCACCAAAAAAAGCAAATGATAATGACCCCAAACTTTGATTTTGGCCTATAAATAGAACTTTCTGCCTGTAAACGTCCTACCCTAGGATGAGCACTCTGGTTTGCACTCATCCCACCCTAGGACGATTACCATCCTGGTATTCACCCGACCCAGGAACGATTACAGAGCAAGAAAAACAAGAAAAACAAAAAACACAAAATGACCAAAAACAAGCAATAAACTTGCCCAATAAGAGTGCTTTTACACTTGATATTTCGGGCATGCAAAACAGACGTCGGGATTGCAAATCTTCGCTCTCCTACTCCCTAAGAAGGCTACCATAGCCGGACCGCTCCACGGGAGAACGGATTGCCGAGAATTTCATCCCTAACACGACGTCACCAAAAGGGTTAACACCCACCAAAAATAGGTCTAAATGTCGGGAAAACTGCACACACATTCAAAGATCAAACATCTGAAGGCACCCTTACCTAAGTCATCTTGGGTCAAGTGACTCGTCACTTTTCTCATGCAGGTCATTCCCTCATCGATTCGTCGCTTGAGGGGGTAGTCACACTTAGTCACCAATCAACAAAATACACACCCAATCATGGAAACAACATGCATTCAAAGAATCATTGACAAAGACAATTACGCCCCTGCTTGGGGCAGCAAACAAGCAATAATCACAAGCTGATCAAACACTTGGCATTCATGAATCATGAACTCAAGGTTCCCATGGACAAAAGGTTGCGCCCTTTGCCTATTCATGACTGATCAATGTCCAAGCTCAAGTAACACCTCACCAAAAAAGGTTAACACTTGAATTGAGTTCCTTCGCTCGTCAGAAGCAAGGATTCAAGAATGCATGCCCTTTCCATACTTGGGGCATCAAAAGTTGGTTAGGTTACTGAGAAACCCTAATCATTAGTGCTTTGGTTATCTATTTTTGCTCAGCACTGCGCCATGCGCAGCGCTTCCCAAAAAGGGGCATCTGTAGACACCAAAACAACACCAATCTGATTATGTGACTGCAAACACTGATCGCATTGACACACACAGCCCCCAGGGCAGCCCCCAGAGGTTAAACAGTGGTCCTAACCACTCTTTCAACAGTTTTTGAAGGTCAAAAGTCAATTTGGCACCCTCAGGTACTTTGCTCCATACTCGTTTCACCCAGGAACGAATACGGTTTGGTATTCACCCCGCCCAGGGATGAATAGAAGTATTCACTCCGAGGTGGAGCGAATAGCGGGTTTGACGAGCAAAAAGTCAATTCATGACAAATGGCAGCTCGGATTCACCACTTAACACCTCCTTCATTTCAAGGGAGCATGGGTGAGCGTTTTCGAGCGGGAGGGGGTATAGGGGGGGGCCCCCACCCCCCCCAAAGAGGAGGACACCCCCCCCCCCCCAGGGGGCGCGCCCCTTGGTGCCTCTGCATGTTCATCCCAAGAGACCTCCAGGTCTATAAATTGGTGAGCTTTCTCACCCCAAAGGATACAGAGTAAGAGCATTTTTGAGCAACGAAGTGCTGCCGTTTTACTTCCCCATACATCCTTGTGCGATTTGTGCCTTTCACATCCTTGATCTCTTTTAGAGAGGAGGTCATTGGGTGACTATTGGAAGGATGAATCTTGAGCCCAAAACCCGACACTTGACCACAGTATACCACCCAATTTTCCGACAACACCCTGTAAGAGATTTTGGACCCATCCCAAGTGGATTGGTGCCGAAATCAGGCCCCAAATGGTGGGCGGCCTACCCGGGCGCCCCCGCACTACTGCAGGTCTAATCGTCCCTTTTAGGAACGATTGGGAATCTGTGGCAGATTTTCTTTCTATCATTTTCATTTTGTATTCGATCTTTATGCTGCTTAGATAGTTTGCAATTTCAATTCCATATCATTTTGATCAAGTGCTATTTTGTTTTATCATGTTTTCGCCTCCACTAACTTGCAGAGGGCGCCATCGAAATCCGGGTGTTAGAGGCCGAATTGGGGAAATCCGACCATCTGGGTCATCCCAAAATGCCCCCAATTAGCTAACCCCCACTTTTGCAAGAAATTTGGAGCCGTCTGGAGGTGACATTTGGGACGGTTCTATTCGGCGTTTTGTTGCAGGTATATTCGTCCCGCCCCGGAACGAATACGAATCCACGACGAATTTGTAGACTGTTCTTTTTGCAATGCCTTCCCGGTGATGTTCCCATGCCTCTGTGAAAATTTTAGTCGATTTGGAGTTGTTTTGATCATCGTTTTATTTATTTCTTCGCATGCATTAGTTTTTGGGTTTTGAGATTGCATGTTTGATCTTCTTTGCAGGTGCTATTGACTATCTTTTTGTTTCTTTGAACGCAGGATCGGAACATCGGAGGAGCAGCAAGGAATCGACACTCGTATACACAAGCGGTGATGACATTTTGGTCCGCCCATCTTACATGTGGGCACGCGGAAGAAGGATGGCTATCCATGGATGTAACCAAGAGACGAATTTAACGCTCCTCGCCCCTGAAAAGGGAGGAGGCGAATTGTAACCGAATTGTGAAATACATCAATAAAAGAAAAGGGTTGTTTATTTCATTTGGGTTTCAATTCATTTATGCTTTCTCCATTTTATGCATTTTTAATTCGTAGGATTTAGCGTTAAGTTTAGTTCCGTTTTTGCATCGTGCTTGGAGTTTTTCCTTTCTTGTTTCTGTATCCTCGTGCTTTCATGTTGTTAGCCCTATCTGGACATTGTTAATGCATAATTTCTTAACCCTAAACCTTTTTCTAACCCTATTCCTCAAACCCTTATTGATATTAATTTAGTCAATATCTTACTAAGTTGACAAGGAACCAACCTACTATGAAGGTTGGGATGAAGCAATATTTGATCCATGAAATGTTGAGTGTTGAGCTATGACTATTGGGTGCAAGCCTAGCTAGAAAATTGGAAGATAGATAGTTACAGTATCAAGTAAAACTTGATGTTAATTCAGTGCCCAATAGATTCCTGATAGTGGGTCATTTAAAATTCTAATAGGGGAGCTTACTATCATCTTGAAGGATGTTTATTGTATCTTTGGTGTTCCTATTGAGGGTTCATAGGTTCAGGTTGGCCATAATAAGGAGTATAATTTTAGGCCCATATACGGTGATGATTGGGATGTGGATTGTAGCAAGGGTGGTATTCCTTATATTCAATTATTTAAGGATGAGAGGTTAGGTACACTTATGAACTTCATGATCTACATCATAGGCAACATATTGTTGCCTAACAACATGGGGTCTAGGTCCTTGGAACCAGGTGAGGCTTGTGATAGATTTGATTGGTGAGCCTTATATTTATGCATGGGCTCCTTATCTATTGTGTTATATGTATTTTTATCTCTATAAGGTGAAGAGGTGGGAGTGAAAAGGACTCATATGCAGTTTTTTACTTTAGCTATGGGCTTGGGAGTATATTAGTATTGCTCGACTAGAGGGTCTACCTTGTGAGTGGGATCACTTATTGTATTGCACTCTTTTTTGGCAGACCAACAATGAGACTTTACTAAGTTTCCCTATCCATAGTGGATAAGAGTATTAGGATATGCTTGGTGGTTTTACTAGAGGTGATATATGTTGGTGACCATGGAGAGGTTTGACTTGGGATGATGATGCAACATAGCTTTGATGGATTAGGCAAGGTAGGTGGGTGGTTGGGAAGCATGGGTGAGATATGGAGTTTATCTAGTTTTATTTAGTGATGTGGTGGTTTGGTATGATGCATGGATTACTTGATGCACTATTTGTGTATACACATCAAGGTGATGATATTAGTGTCCCTATTGCTCCTAAATTTTGGACTATGTATGATAACCAAGATGATGAGGTGGTAGGTGTCTAAGATGTAGATGATGTTGGGACTACAATTGAGTATGATGCTTGGTTTGTTATGCTACCTCCATGGGCACCTATTCAAGCTATGGATGGTGTGGCTAGTGGTGATGAATGGGATACTGATGAGTAGGCTTCTCGATGGTAAAATTTCCATCAAGGTAGTTGTAGTAGGGGGTGAGCTAGAGTAGATATTCATCCTATAGATATTGGGGATAATGTTGGTGGATATGGTAGTGATGGTTATGGAGGGTATGGATGTGGAGATGAATGTTATGGAGGATATGGTGATGGGGGGCTAGATGTACCTCCATGCTATAATATGGAGGTTGGTATGTCCTCCAAGATGAGTGGGGTAGCTTGGGTTAGATTGTAGTGACTTGTGATGTAGATATCAAGAGCTTAAAGAGTGTACTAATATCTTGAGATGTTGAGATAGCAAAATTTGAGAGTGATGTGGATGGGTTACAAAGTGGATCTAGTGGAGGTTGTTACATTCCAAATATGAAATATCATCGACTATGTTGCACAATTATATTTCCTTTATTATTTAGTAGGTTAGCTATCCAAGGGTTATCTTATCTTATCATCATATCATCTTATTCATTTTCTCTTGCAAGGACTTTGCCCTTCGAGAGGTGAGGAACAACCCTCCTTAAGAGGCTTAAGTTGATTTATAGTTTAATCTCGTTCATCCTTCAAATTCATTATTTCTGATGTTAATTGTTTACTAGTGCAATTGCAAAGTTTTGGTTATTATTTCATAGCAGAATAATATTAAAAATATAGATGGCTAGAAATAGCCTTCCAAGTGTTATCAGGTTCGATGGTTTGGGTACAACACTGTGGCATTCTAATACTAGAGTAATCAGTATTCCATTGTTGCAGTGACTACTCACAAAATTCCCTATGCTTAAACCACAACAACACCAGTGTCTGCAGTCGAAGCATTAGCTTGCCAACATAAGATCCCAACAACTTGTTATTCATAGAGAAAAGTAAATTTGTGTCGTGCATCTTCAACTAGAGATTATTATTTAGAGGAAGTAAATGTGCACAATAGATTATAAAACCTTAGGGTAAAAATTATCAGTCCAAAATATACTACTTAATATGCACTAAGGGGATGAGCACAAACCCTAGGCACAACTGGCAGATAAATTGGAAAATACCTTGTGGTGGCAAATGAATAAATTTGTTGGACATTTTGAGTCCTCTAAGTCAAAGTTGTCATTGATGTCACCTGATAGAGTTATCACTCTTATTAAGGAATTCGACAAGAAATAAAGTCACCCAAGTCATCCAGGAAAAAGCTTCATCAGTGCAAAAGTGAAAGGAAAAAGGCTCCATAATATTTTAATATTATTGGGAGCACAAGTTAAGTGATTGGTTTATAAAAACCCAAGATGGGTTATTGCAGAGGTTAAAAAGGAGGTTTAATAATTATTTATAAATTATTTAAATTCACAAGGAATTTAAATTTTATAAATAATATTTAATTATACCAAGATTGGGCATTAAGACAAGGTTCTAAGGTTTAATTAAATTAAACCTAAGGTTGGTTCTTTTTAATTTATAATATTTAAATTTAAATTTAAATTTAAATTAATTATAAATTAAAAATCACGTCGACGTCAAAATTATTCGAAGCATCGACGTGATTGCAAAAGAGGACAAAGGCATTATATAAATGCCATCAAAAACATTTACCAAGGCATCCCTTGCAATTATTATTTGAAGCGCATGCGAAAAGGTTTTGTTTTTCGAAGGCCTTACGATTTACGTAAAGGCTAAAGGTGTGAAGGTTCGGAGGCTCTAAGTGCAAAGGCCAGTGTGGCCTAGTGGTATGTTGGCTTGGTACTAAGGAGGAGGTCCCACGTTCGATTCGCGTGAGGCCTTTTGGATTGCAAGGAAGAAGCGCTTGAAGCACTTGTTTTTCGGAGGAGCGTTGTTCGCGAAAACTTTATGGTGGACGTGCCATTTTAGACACGTCAGGGTGCATGGCCCAATGGTGGCTTGGCTGCGGCTAAGGCATTGGGAAGGAGGACATCGGGGGATCGAATCCCACCGAGGGTAAGGCAAGTGGATTTAATTTTTGATGTTGTTTAATATTTTAATTTTTGCCAAGGTTGCCTAAGGAGAAATAAGGATATGGTATGCCCTAGGAAAGATAGATATTTTTGCTGATTTTCCTTTTGGAAGTATATCATATTATATATCATTGGAAAGCTCTTTTCGAGAGCTATTTGTTTAGATTGCTTAGAGGGAGAAATAAGGTGTGTGCAAGGAGATATTTCTGGTTTTGTCAAGGAGTTTCAAAAGTAAGTTTGATTCATTCTTTTGAGGGTTTATTTCTTGCATAAGAGGGTATGGTGCATTTTATTGAGTAGGAGTAATAAGGTGTTATTGAGATATTATTTTTATTATTGTGTTATTACTCAAGACCTCTAACCCTTGTTGATATTGGAAAAATAAAATGTGTTGAGTGTGGCAGATTTAGTGGACAACTCATAAGGCATCAAAAAGGTATGGGCAATATTCTTCATTGACTTATTTGGGTGATTGATTTTTGAAAATATATTTGGAGATAAAAGGATTGATTGTGGTTTCCTTTTTGAGGAGTTGTTGGTTTAATGCTTCAAGGTTTTCTAGTTTGAGAGTTGTGATTAAACCTTGTTTTATAAGCATTGTTGTTGAAGCCAATTGGTCATGCAAAGAACTTGAACTTGAGTTAAGAACATGAGTATCATTGTTATGTGAGATTTGTTGTTGAGCATTGTTGGAAACATTTTGAGTTGGTTGATACATGCTTGGACTAGGGTTTGTGGAAAGGATTGTTCCTTGAGGTGATTGGTTGAGTAGAGTTGATTGAGCCTAGTCAAGTAATTGTGTGAAGTGGTTGTTCAAGTTCCATGAAACAAACTATTCTATATTCTGATTTGAGTTGAGATTGAGATTTGAGAATAGAACATATAGAGTCTCTAACAATTCTCTTTATGCTTCTATGAGATTTATTTGAGTTGAGATTGGGATTTGAGTATAGAACATATTGAGTCTCTAACAATTCTCTTTATGCTTCTATGAGATTGAGATTGAGTTGAGATTGGGATTTGAGTATAGAACATATTGAGTCTCTAACAATTCTCTTTATGCTTCTATGAGATTGAATTGAGATATTGATTGAGCATTGAGTATAGAACATATTGAGTCTCTAACAATTCTCTTTATGATTCTATGAGATTGGACAAGTTCTGTGTGAGCTTGTTAAACTGATTTGAGGTAAGTCTTTGAGAAGGCTTGTGGATTGATTTTGTGTAAGCTTTTGTGGAAGCTTGCTATGCAGATTTGAGGAAGTCCTAGAGAGGACTTATTGAGAAGATTTGGACAAGTCCTAGAGAGGACTTATTGAGCAAATTTGGACAAGTCCTAGAGAGGACTTATTGAGAAAATTTGAGTAGTTTCTGTGTGGACCTATTGAGCATATTTGAGCAAGTTCTATGTGGACCTATTGAGCATATTTGAGCAGGTTCTATGTGGACCTGTTGAGCATATTTGAGTAGGTTCTATGTGGACCTGTTGAGCAGATTTGAGTAGGTTCTATGTGGACCTATTGAGCAGATTTGAGAAGGTTTTGTGTGGACCTATTGAGTATATTTGTGCTAGATCAAATGAACTATGTTTAGTGTAAATTTGAGTGGACTTGTGCTAGACCGAATGAACTATGTTTAGTGCAAGATATTGAGCAAAGTTGTGCTAGATCGAATAAAATGTGTTTAGTACAAGAGATTGAGCAGATATGTGCTAGACTAACTAGACTATGTTTAGTATAGTATTAAGACAGATCTTTGGAGGTGATAGAGTATAGAGGAAAGAGTCTTAGTGGATAGAGATCCAACAGCCAAGACAATTGAAGATAGATCTGAGTGAGGAGTCTTCAAGTGGAGAGAGATCCACCAATCAGTGCAGCAAAGAGACAGAGTCTTCTAGAAGATCACTAGCCAGAGTAGAAGGGGAAAGAGTTCTCCTATGGAAGAGATCCATGAACTTGAGATTAGGGGATCAACATCTCCTTTGGATAGAGGTCCATAAACATTGTAATTGGGAAGGATTCCCAAAATATTATTTGAGAAATATTTAGAAGAAATATTTTTCTATGGAGGTAGCCCACATTGGGTGAACCACATTAAAAATGATGTCTCTCATGTGTGTGATGCTTTGTGTGATGTTTACTATTTTATTAATGTTGATGCTACTATTTGGGGAAAATTTTTATGTTATACTGTTCACCCCCCTCTCAATATAAGCACATGTTCTTCAATTGGTATCAGAGTTGGTCTCTCCATGAAGAGTTTAACTACTTGGAAGAGGATCCTTCAGTAACACACATGTGCTCAGGGAGTGAAGAAAGTATAGACTTTGAGGAAGCACTCTTCAACTATCTCCAAGATCTTGAAAGGATTCAAGAAGAGAGTGCACAACTAAAGGAACAAATATGAAATGATGAATTGGCAAGAATTGAGCTTCTACAAAGGTTAATAGAACTCGAAATAGAAGTGAAAGAAAGAAGAGAGATTGAACATCAGTTGAGAGACATGTTGGAAGCCAAAGAAGTAGGACTTGAGAAAGTGGCAGCATAAATTGTTATGCTAAAATGTAGAACTGAAATAAACAAGAGATTACAAGGAGTTGCACCAAGTCAGCAAGAGGGAGGAACATCAAGCAAAAAGGAGGTATCTTACCATATCTCAAGGAAAGAAGACCACAAAAGGAAGAATACCAGATCGAGTCCTCATCAAAACAGGTTACAAAATTCCTTCCATGGATATTATTTTTCTTGCAATAAATATGGTCATAGAGCTATGCAATGTACTAGCAGAGACAATGATAGTAGTAGTATGGATTCTCTTGCACCACATATGGATGATGATGTTAAGTGTTACAAATGCAATAGTTTTGGGCATACAACTAGAAGGTGCAAACTAGAAATCTCTAAGTCTAGTAGAAAGACCACAACTCAAACTACTAGAAAAGAAGAAAAAGGGAAAGGAAAGTTAAAATCCTTGCTAGTTCAAATAGCTTTGCATGCTCAGGATAGAGAAGAAAAATGGTTTCTGGATAGCGGATGCTCTAGACATATGACAGGAGAAAAGGACAAGTTTATAGTTTTGAAAGAAGGAAATAGAGGGTCAGTAAACTTTGGGGACAATGGTTCAACAAATATTTGTGGAAAAGGAACTCTAAGTATAGGCAATGGGAAAGCAAAAGCTGAAAATGTTCTATATGTGGAAGGTTTGAGACATAATCTCTTGAGCATTAGTCAACTCTATGATCAAGGCTATATGGTAACTTTTCATCAAGATAGATGTGAAGTAAGAAAATATGAATCTGGGAAACTAGTAGCTAGTGCTATAAGAGAAAGAAATATTTATGTACTCAATGAGATCAAAAAGGAAAAATGTCTCTTATCCAAAGAAAATGAGATCCGGTTTCAACATACAAGATTGGGACCAAAGGAGAATCTTCTAATGGCTTTGGAAGATAAAGAAGGTGGTTCAATAGAAGACAAGTCTAAAGGAAGTAGAAACTCGGACAAAGGCAAACAAATAGAGGATTATTCAGTAGAGAATGGTTATGATCTCAAGGGAGAACTTATCTATGCCCTTGACATAATAAAGAAGGTAAGAAAGCAACACTCTAAGCTTGAAAGTCAGTTTCAAGAATGTGATGAAGAAATATTATTGCTCATAGAAGATTTAGAGAAATCAAAGGCTAAGGCAAGCAAGTTCAAAGATAAATTAGAAGCAAATATCTTGGAATGTGAGAAGTTAGCACAAGAAGTGGCTACTTTAAAAGAAGACTTAAAGGACTCCAAGATCAAGATGAAGAGTTTCAAAAATAGCTCTAGGAACTTGGATAAGTTCATCTGTGGACAACAACGAACATCATGTTCAACAGGTCTTGGCTTTGGAAAGGTTCAAAAGAAATAGGAAGAAGAATCTACCTCAAGTCTTGAAGAAGAAGGAACTTTAGAAGAAGATACTTCAAAATATGACAATATAAGTGGGAATGAGACATCAGAGGATGAGTTGGACAACAAAGAGTTCAACAAAGATAGGAACAATGCACAAAGAAAATACAGATGGAACAACAATCAGAATAGGATACCAATGAGGTCAAGACAAGGAAGCTTCAATGGAAGATGTTTTTCATGTCACAAGTTTGGGCACATGGCTTCACAATGCAGGACACATCAAAGACAGGAGTATGGAAAAGGATAGCTTTTCCAAGGATATTGCTACTCATGCAATGAGTTTGGTCACAAGGCAATGAATTGTAGGATTCAAGATAGAAGAGGATATGGCTTCACTAGGAGAAGTCCTAAGACAGTTGCACATCCAAGGAATAATAACATTAAGTGTTATAAGTGCAATAATGATGGTCACATAGCAAGATGGTGTAGAGAAAATATTCCAAAAATAGGCATGAACAGGGATAGGAATATGAACAGGAACATGAATATGAATAGGAACAAGAATATGAAGCAAGAAGATGAACAAGAATAGAGACTCAATAGGAACAAGGATGAGAACATGAACAAGAACAAGAACAGGAACATGGATGAGAACAAGAGTAGGAACAGGAACAAAAGTGATGACAAGAATAGGGATGATGACTTGGAAAGAAATAGTGAGAGGATTCAGAAGACTCAGAAAAGAAGAGAGAAAGATAAAGGTAAAGATCAGTGCTTTTGGGGAGTAGAAATACTCCCACCCTAGAATTAACCACCTCATGTGGAGGTGGGGGAGGGGCTAAGCTAAGAGGCTCATTCTTAGCCCCGAGCCCCAAAGGTGACCCTTTGCCATTGATGTCAAAGGGGGAGAGATTTGTGTATTGGGGAGAGATTTGATATGAGGAGAGATTTGATATTTGAGAGAGCATTGAGCCAGGGGGAGCAGAAAAGAAGGTCAGGTTTCAGTAAAAGGATAAAGGTTGCCATCAATGACAAAGGGGGAGATTGTTGGACATTTTGAGTCCTCTAAGTCAAAGTTGTCATTGATGTCACCTGATAGAGTTATCACTCTTATTAAGGAATTCAGCAAGAAATAAAGTCGCCCAAGTCATCCAAGAAAAAGCTTCATTAGTGCAGAAGTGAAAGGAAAAAGGCTCCATAATATTTTAATATTATTGGGAGCACAAGTTAAGTGATTGGTTTATAAAAACCCAAGATGGGTTATTGCAAAGGTTAAAAAGGAGGTTTAATAATTATTTATAAATTATTTAAATTCACAAGGAATTTAAATTTTATAAATAATATTTAATTATACCAAGATTGGGCATTAAGACAAGGTTCTAAGGTTTAATTAAATTAAACCTAAGGTTGGTTCTTTTTAATTTATAATATTTAAATTTAAATTAATTATAAATTAAAAATCACGTCGATGTCGAAATTATTCGAAGCGCCGACGTGATTGCAAAAGAGGACAAAGGCATTATATAAATACCATCAAAAACATTTACCAAGGCATCCCTTGCAATTATTTATTCGAAGCACATGCGAAAAGGTTTTGTTTTTCGAAGGCCTTACGATTTACGTAAAGGCTAAAGGTGTGAAGGTTCGGAGGCTCTAAGCACAAAGGCCAATGTGGCCTAGTGGTATGTTGGCTTGGTACTAAGGAGGAGGTCCCATGTTCGATTCGCGTGAGGCCTTTTGGATTGCAAGGAAGAAGCGCTTGAAGCGCTTATTGTTTTTCGGAGGAGCGTTGTTCACGAAAACTTTATGGTGGACGTGCCATTTTAGACACGTCAAGGTGCATGGCCCAATGACGGCTTGGCTGCAGCTAAGGCATTGGGAAGGAGGACATCGGGGGATCGAATCCCACCGAGGGCAAGGCAAGTGGATTTAATTTTTGATGTTGTTTAATATTTTAATTTTTGCCAAGGTTGCCTAAGGAGAAATAAGGATATGGTATGCCCTAGGAAAGATAGAGATTTTTGCTGATTTTTTTTTTGGAAGTATATCATATTATATATCATTGGAAAGCTCTTTTCGAGAGCTATTTGTTTAGATTGCTTAGAGGGAGAAATAAGGTGTGTGCAAGGAGATATTTCTGGTTTTGTCAAGGAGTTTCAAAAGTAAGTTTGATTCATTCTTTTGAGGGTTTATTTCTTGCATAAGAGGGTATGGTGCATTTTATTGAGTAGGAGTAATAAGGTGTTATTGAGATATTATTTTTATTATTGTGTTATTACTCAAGACCTCTAACCCTTGTTGAGATTGGAAAATGAAAATGTGTTGAGTGTGGCAGATTTAGTGGACAACTCATAAGGCATCAAAAAGGTATGGGCAATATTCTTCATTGACTTATTTGGGTGATTGATTTCTGAAAATATCTTTGGAGAGAAAAGGATTGATTGTGGTTTCCTTTTTTGAGGAGTTGTTGGTTTAATGCTTCAAGGTTTTCTAGTTTGAGAGTTGTGATTAAACCTTGTTTTATAAGCATTGTTGTTGAAGCCAATTGGTCATGCAAAGAACTTGAACTTGAGTTAAGAACATGAGTATCATTGTTATGTGAGATTTGTTGTTGAGCATTGTTGGAAAAATTTTGAGTTGGTTGATACATGCTTGGACTAGGGTTTGTGGAAAGGATTGTTCCTTGAGGTGATTGGTTGAGTAGAGTTGATTGAGCCTAGTCAAGTAATTGTGTGAAGTGGTTGTTCAAGTTCCATGAAACAAACTATTCTATATTCTGATTTGAGTTGAGATTGAGATTTGAGAATAGAACATATAGAGTCTCTAACAATTCTCTTTATGCTTCTATGAGATTGATTTGAGTTGAGATTGGGATTTGAGTATAGAACATATTGAGTCTCTAACAATTCTCTTTATGCTTCTATGAGATTGAGATTGAGTTGAGATTGGGATTTGAGTATAGAACATATTGAGTCTCTAACAATTCTCTTTATGCTTCTATGATATTGAATTGAGATATTGATTGAGCATTGAGTATAGAACATATTGAGTCTCTAACAATTCTCTTTATGATTCTATGAGATTGGACAAGTTCTATGTGAGCTTGTTAAACCGATTTGAGGAAGTCCTAGAGAGGACTTATTGAGAAGATTTGGACAAGTCCTAGAGAGGACTTATTGAGCAGATTTGGACAAGTCCTAGAGAGGACTTGTTGAGCAGATTTGAGCAGGTTCTATGTGGACCTATTGAGCAGATTTGAGTAGGTTCTGTGTGGACCTATTGAGCATATTTGAGCAAGTTCTATGTGGACCTATTGAGTAGGTTGGGAGGAAAAAGTTCTGTGTGGACCTGTTGAGCAGATTTGAGAAGGTTATGTGTGGACCTATTGAGCAGATTTGTGCTAGACCGAATGAACTATGTTTAGTGCAGATTTGAGTGGACTTGTGCTAGACTAAATGAACTGTGTTTAGTGCAAGAGATTGAGCAGATTTGTGCTAGACCAAATGAACTATGTTTAGTACAAGATATTGAGCAGAGTTGTGCTAGATCGACTGGACTATGTTTAGTACAATATTGAGAAAGAGCTTTGGAGGTGATAGAGTATAGAGGATAGAGTCTCAGTGGATAGAGATACAGTAGCCAGGACAATTGAAGATAGATCTGAGTGAGGAGTCTTCAAGTGGAGAGAGATCCACCAGTCAGTGCAGTAGAGAGATAGAGTCTTCTAGAAGATCACTAGCCAGAGCATAAGGGGAAAGAGTTCTCCTATGGAAGAGATCCACGAACTTGATATTAGGGGATCAACATCTCCTTTGGACAGAGGTCCATAAACATTGTAATTGGGAAGGATTCCCAAAATATTATTTGAGAAATATTTAGAAGAAATATTTTCTCGTGGAGGTAGCCCACATTGGGTGAACCACGTTAAAAATGATGTCTCTCATGTGTGTGATGCTTTGTGTGATGTTTACTATTTTATTAATGTTGATGCTACTATTTGGGGAAAAATTTTATGTTATACTGTTCACCCCCTCTCTCAGTATAAGCACATGTTCTTAAAAATTTGGAATAAACCTTATGGTGGCAAACGTCTTCTTATTTCTAGTGGCATACGAATAAAAATCTAGAGTTCTAAACAAAATTTTGAAAAAATCTTATTTCCTTCTAGCCAACCAATCACATTGCATAATTTTCAATTTAATGATTGAAAATAAAATCGATGAAAAATTGTAAATATCTACTTGTACACCATTTTTTCTTTTCCTTGCCTATAACATATTATGGTCATCTGTTGGTACATCATATTTTATTACATGTAACTCATTTAGCCAAGATAGAACAATATCAAACACCTCGCTATAAATCCTATTGCCCTTACATCATTGCTAGTTTAGGTGAAATTTGTTGGTCCATCCAAAACATCTTTAATTCATTGACATCGATTTGAATCCATTCATGGATTTGTATATACCAGTTGGTGCATGAAACATTAGTTAAACCATCCTCACTGGTCTCTATGAATCCTAAAAAATATTCACCCATCGACACCATCAAGTTCCATCTTAGTTCCTTCACTGGGCATACTAAAAGTTTATCCAATGTTGACACTATTTTTTTTAGATGGGGGTTTAAAAATATTACTTTGCATATATATAAATGTGACTTAGGTCACACATGCCCTTGAAACCCTTATGCATAACCATACTCAACCCGTGTTTGCTTTTCATATTGACGTATCATCTGATAGTATCATGTTTTCCCCATGTGCTTCCTAGGTCAAGTCTGTATTTTGTGTTTTGTTTCCTCATGTTTTGAGTAGGTCATTTCATCGTTTCCTTACCCTATATTCTGATAGCTAGTTCCTAGCCATCATGTCAAGTTTTTTTCTGATTCCTACCCATTGTCCATGACTATCCACCACCCATCCACTATCTGTTATTGATTCCTAGTTGTCATGTCAAGCCATCGATTCCTAGCCATCAATCCATTATTCATTGATCATCTGCAAACCATCCACTTGCTGGAAATTTTGATTAGATAAGTTTTCATTGATGTCAACAATGATTGATCATTGATATCAAGCTTTCAACACTAGTCAGTGGCAGTTTCAATGGGCAGCATCAGTTTCAGGTTCTCCAATAAGTGCAAAAATATGGTCCGATTTTAGTTAATAAACCAGAAAGTCAGATATGGTTCAAAGTGTAAATAAGAAGCCCAAGAGAATAATATTATAATATTTTTTTTTATAATATTATAAAGGGAAGTTTTAAATTAATTAATATAATTTTTATTATAAATTAATTTATAATTTAATTTACTTAACTGAAGTTATTTAAATTAATTATTAATTAATTTTAATATTAATTATAGGTTATTTTATATTAATTTTTATAACCCTAAGGTGGTTTATCAAATTAAAATTCAAATTTTTTAAATTCAAAATCCAAGCGCCGACATGGGAGCAAAATTCCAAAAACATGTATAAAAAGGGGATCATCCCACCTTAGAAAAATTACCATGCCTTCGATTTTTAATACATGCAAACCTTGTGAATCATGCTACATCCAAGAAAACCTTGTGAATCATGCTGCATCCAAGAAAAGAGTGAGCATTGTGATTTTCATGGAAGTCAATGACATACTAAATCATAAGATGAAGGAAGCATTTCTTCCTTAAGTGGGCATCACTAGACCACGTGGTGGACTCCCAAGTGCTAAGGTGCTTAGGCTTGGGGAGATAGTGTATCGAATCACGTCGAAACCCCTTTTGGAGAAAGCAAAAGGTATGCATTGAAATTTAGCACCATAAATTTTGAAAGGGTTAGTTAAGTATTTGAAAATTAATTTTTGCATTTTATTTGGTTTGTAAGGTTGTTAGGGGAGCTATAAGGGTTATGCAAAATTAATTTTTTGGTGTTATTTACCTTAGTATTTGGAAATGGTAGTAAGGTGTTTTAGGAAGTTGTTCTGTGTTGGATATTATTTTAAGTTAGATTTTATAAGGTGTATACAAGGAATTATTATTTTCATGTATGATTTGATGGTTGGGAGCAATAAGGCATAATTGATATTTGAGTATTTTTGTGTCTAAGGAATATTTGATAAAGTTTTAAGAGTGAGATTTTTGTCATCTAACCATTGAAATTGGAAAGAAGGAAATTGTGATTTAGAAATTTTTTCCAAGGGCACGTCTACATCAAACAAAAGGTATGGGCATAGTGTTCCTAGTGAGTAATTATTAAATGTTGTGAATACTAGGTTGGATTGAAAAGGATTTGGTTAAGATTTTTCTTGTTGAGTGTGTTTTGAATTATTGCTTCAAGGTTTTATGAAATAAAGAGTTGTTGATAAAACCTTATTTTATAAGCATTGTTGTTGAAGTGATTAAGTTGAGTGAACTTGAACTAGGGTTTTCAAATATCATGAGTATCATTGTTATGTGAATATTATTTATAATCATTACTGTTGAAGTGATTGGTTGAGTGAATAAATTGAACTAGGGTTTGCAAAGAACATGAGTATCATTGTTATGTGAGATTGATTAATAAGCATTGTTGGAAACATTTGAGTGAGTATTCATATGCTTGAACTAGGTTTTATAAGCAAGGATTATTTCATTGAGTGATTGGTTGAGTAGAGTTGATTGAGCCTAGTCAAGTGGATGTGTTAAGGTGATAGTTCAATTTATATGAAACGAATTATTCTATATTCTGAATTGATTTAAGAAAGAGGTTGAGTCTTGATGAATGTGAAACATATTGAGTCTCTAAAAATTCTCTATATGTTTCTATGATAAAATAGAGATTGAAAGTGATTGAGATTTTGTAAGTGTGAAACATATTGAGTCTCTAATAATTATCTATATGTTTCTAAAAGAGTGATTGAGAATTGAGGTAAATGTGAAGCATATTGAGTCTCTAATAATTCTCTATACGTTTCTAAAAGAGTGATTAAAATTAAATGAGCATTATGATGTGTTTGAATTATATTGATTCTCTAACAATTAT
The DNA here is from genome assembly GCA_028583015.1 of Wollemia nobilis. Taxonomy (NCBI): domain Eukaryota; kingdom Viridiplantae; phylum Streptophyta; class Pinopsida; order Araucariales; family Araucariaceae; genus Wollemia; species Wollemia nobilis. Next base: position 4,556,977 of record JAQPPZ010001821.1, read on the forward strand.
CTTTATGTTTCTATGATACTGGACAAGTTCTAGTATGGACTTGTTTGGCATATTTAAGGTAAGTATTTGAGAAGAATTGTGAATATATTTGTGTGAGATTTTGTGGAAGCTTACAATACAGAATGAGAGCAGATTTGAATAAGTTCTAGTGAATACTTATTGAGCAAATTTAGAAAATTTCTAGTGAGGACTTGTTGAGAGTAGATTAGACAAGTTCTTGAGAGGACTTATGGATAGATAAGTGTGAGATTTTGTGGAAGCTCACAAGGTATATTTGAGATAAGTATTTGAGAAGACTTGAGAGCATATTTGATTGATTTATTTGTTCAAACATTGAGTTAAGGTTTGAGGCAAATCTAGTAGAGTTGATTTGAGATTGATTCAAGCTTTGTGTTAAGGCTTGAGGATAGAAAGTGAGGATATATTTGTGCTAGATCGAAGTACTATGTTTAGTGTAGATCAAAGGATAGATATTGAGGATAGATTTGTGCTAGACTGAAGGACTATTTTTAGTATATATTTGAGGATAGATTTTGGTGTAGATTTAAGGATATGTTTGTGCTAGACTAGAGATATAAATTGAGTAGATTTGTACTAGACTGAAGGACTATGTTTAGTGTAGATTTGAGATAGAGCTTTGAAGGTGAAAAAGTATAGAGGATGATAGTATCCAATGGATAGATATCCATAATAACATAAGCTTATATTGATAGAGGGAGGGTGAAAAGTATAAGACCACCTTTTACTTTCTTTCCAAAACAATATCAATTAATGTCCTTAATTGCAATAACCAAATATAGCAGTGTGCATTAATAACTTAGATAGAAGTAGTAAGCAAGAGCACAAGTCACCACACATAATTGAGGCACAAGATTTAATGTGGTTCCCACAATCTGGGGTACCCCACAAGCTAATATCATTATAATATTTAACACAAAAATATCCAATACAATGATTTCTTTGATCTGCTCAAAGCTAGGCAATAAAAAGTTCAAATAGAACTTGTCCAAATCTAATAACAAGTTCACATAGAACTTTTCCAACTCTTAATAATAAGATCACACAGAACCTATCCAAAACTGAATAACAAGCTCACACAGAACTTGTCCAATGCTGAATAAAAAGCTCACACAGAACCTACCCAATGCTGAATAACAAGCTCACACAGAACTTGTCCAATGTTGAATAAAAAGCTCACATAGAACTTGTCCAAATCTGCTCCAAAAAGCTCACTAAGAACATGTCCAAATATGCTCTAGCAATATCACCAAGAACTTGCCTAAAATCTTCTTCAACAAGCTCACTAAGAACTTGTCCAAATCTGCTCTAGCAAGCTCACCAAGAACTTGCCCAAAATTTGCTTCAACAAGCTCACCAAGAACTTGTCCAAATCTTCTCTAGAAAGCTCACCAAGAACTTGCCAAAAATATATCCAACAAGCTCACCAAGAACTTGTTCAAATCTGTCCCAAAAATATCCACAAAACTATCCTCAAAACTATCCACAAAGCTGTCCAAAAACTGTCCACAAAGCCCTTATCAAAGGCTCAAACAATCACGCACAAGTAGAACTCAAATCTCATCCACAAATCTATCAAGGCAAAGTTTCAAAGATGAACTCAACAATGAATGGCAATGTACTCTTCAATGAATTACAACAATGATCCACAATGATATCAACTCAAATCAACTTCATAGAAGCATAAAGAGAATTGTTAGAGACTCAATATGTTCTAATCTCTCTCTCAACCCAAATCAATCTCAACTCAACTCAATTCAACTCATAGAAGCATTAAGAGAATTGTTATAGAATCAATATGTTCTAAACTCACTCTCAAACCAAATCAATATCAACTCAACTCAAGTCTTATAGATCCATAAAGAGAATTTTTAGAGACTCAATATGTTCTAAACTCAATCACCACAAGGGACAACTCTCTCTCACACAACCCTAGTCCAAGTATGTATCAACCAACTCAAATGTTTTCAAAAATGCTCAACCACAAATCTCACATAACAATGATACTCATGTTATTTTCTAACTCATGTTATTTCACAACCAATGGGCTTCAACAACTATGCTTATAAAACAAGCTTTAAACACAAATCTCAATTCAGAAAACCTTGAAGCATTCAACCAACCACTTTCGAAAAAGAAACCACAAACAATCCTTTTCCCTCCAATGATATTTCAGAAATCAACCACCATAAACAATAAATAGGAGAATGTGCCCATACATTTTATGAAGATGAAGAAACCCATTTGTAAATCTACCACACTCATCACACTTTGAAAATAACAATACAACCTTCACTTGAACCCTTTTACAAAAATAGAAATATCTCTTTATGTACACCTTATTTCTCCTTCAAAATAGAATAAACAATAGCCCTCGAAATAATATTTTCAATGATATATAATATGATATACTTCTAAAAATAAAATCTCCAAAAATATTTCCTTTTAACAACATGCATTTCAAACCTTATCTCTCCTAGGAAATCTTTGAAAAATAAAATATTATTAAAAATTAAAACTTACCTTTTAAGCTTAACGAGATTTAATCCCATATCGCTGCCCCTACACAACTCAAACGGTGGCACAAAAAACCACATGAGCCACCACTCACACAACACCAAGAGCACAAGACTTCCTTCTTTCCTCCTATGAAATTTCCCTCAAAAATCATATGCGCAAAAAGGTTCTCCTTTTTCCTTGAAAAAACCAGCACTGGCAGGTTTCAAACTCGGATCTACTAACGCTTCAACACCCTACACCCTTTCCTCTTGCCTCTAGGAAACAAGTGCCTATGGCACTTGGTAAGGGACTTCCATTACCCTTCTTCCTCCTCTCTTTGATGGAATCGAATGAATTCTTCCCCCTTTCGCTGCCTTAGTGAATCGAAAGCTTTGCACTCTCCACACCATGTTGTACCTTGGCAAATCGATCGTAAATTAAATGTCGAGTCCCTTGCTTTTGAAAAAAATTTGATGGCATATTAATATATGCCTACCTTAAAAAAATTTGTCGTTGGCTATAGATATTATGTGCCTCCTCCTTTTGACGTCAGAAATAAATAAAATATTAATTTTTAATTTTAATTTTAATTAATTTAAATTTTAACTTAAATATTTAAAATTAAATATCTCTATCACCGGGACACCTATATTGATGAAACGAAATCCCAAACTGAGTTTTAAGAAAAACCCATTTCAACTCAGCCATCCATGGTTTTAAATAAAACATTTTATTTTTCCTACCTTGCTTTTCACTAAAACCTTATAAATTTCCATGCTTTCCAAAATGTCATAAATGCTTATATATGAAATAATCTGGCCACAAAAACCAAATGTGATCCATGTGACATCATTGAAAACATAAAATACCTCAAATTGCCAAAAATATTCCCCTTTGTCATTGATGGCAACACCTCTAATGCAAACACCACAATCACTCCAAAAACCATCTCTGAGAATCAAAGCTGCTTCCCCTGACTTAATGATCTCTTTGGAGGCTTCTCCCCCTAACTCAATGATCTCTTTGGAGGCTTCTCCCCTAACTCAAATATCTCTCCCTTACTCAAATCTCTCCCCCTTTTACATCAATGGCAAAAGGGACACCTATGGGGCTAAAATATGTGACTCTTAAGTTTAACCCCCTCGTCCCCTTCTCTTTTGAGGTGATTAATTTTGGGGTGGGAGTACTTTACTCCCATCTCACTTTTTTTCTTTCCTCTATAAATTTCCTTCCATGTTTTTTTGATATCCTTCTCTTGATGAATTACTTGAACTTCTTATGTAGAACCTATTTGACCTTCTTGCTTTGAACCTATTTGACTTCATTGCCTTAAACCTGTTTGGAATTGAGTCCTAAACCATATTGCAATATGACCAAAGTTATTGCAATTAAAAAATTTGATATTGTAGCCTTTGGATGGTGCCCATATCCTAAAATATTTCTTGAAATAATTTCCATATCCATTCCTTTCCTGAACCATGTACTGTGAAGTTCTATTTTCATGACCATTATGACCATGACTTCTGAATTGTGTAGCTCTAAAACCAAATCCATATTGCTCATTTCATTTGCACTGAGAATCTCTATGACCAATCTTGTTGCATGAGAAGCAATGTCCCTAAAAATCATACCTTCTTCCTTTGAATTTTCTTCTAGAAAAATCAAACTTCTTTGATCCATGAATTCTACAATGTATAGCCCTATGTCCAAATCCATTACAAGAAAAAAAATGTCCTTGAAAAGCCCTTTGTTCATGCCTTGGTTCCTCATACCTTTCTTGACCATTATCCTTATGATCATCTTCAACTTGTGCATTTCATTCTTGAACCTTATTTGTAGCATCTAAAGCCTCTTATTTAGTTTCTTCCTTGACTTTATCTTCAAGAATTTATTTTCCCTTTGAACTTGATTCACCTCACTCAAAACAAGATCCAAACTAAATATTTGGATCCATAAGAACTTTGGAACTTTCTTCACAAGTATTAGGTGCTTGTCGCCCCTTGCTCAGTTTCATCGTGATTTCGCGACAATTTTTAGTCTCTTCACCTCCAGCTGAGTTTTGTCATGATTTCACAATAGTTTGTCGCTCTGCCCCTCTTTTGACCATTTTGACTGTGAAAATCAAACACGTTGTGATATCGTGATGGTTCTGCCCACCTGCTACTGTTGACTGCATTGACCACGATTTTGCGACACGTCACAAAATCGTGCCAATTCTGCGTTGATTTTCTCTCTCCTCATCTGACCCACGATTTTGCGACATGTCGCGATATCGTGACAGTTTTCCAACTTGGCTCTCTATGTGGTTTTTGGTCGCGATTTCGTGACAACTTTCGGACTTAGTCATTTTTTGCCTCAAAACCTATAGAAGAGTTAGAATTGCAACAGCTTAAGCATGAATAAGCAATAATCAAATCAATGTGGAAAAATTGCCAACATTCTTGGTGGCTCGTGGGGTATACAGTTTTGATGTATGCAAGAATCCCAGGCCTGAATCCATTGGGCAACAGATTCATGAAAACATTAGAACAAAAACTAACTACTGGAGTTCATCTCAATGGACTGCTGCGACATCTTTTGCTAAAAACTGAAACTTCAAGAACCTGCATTTGGCTCAACTGAGCATGGAATGGAAATGGATGGAATGAGATCCTATGGTTGCACAGGCAATGAAATGCAAATGGAATGGGAATATGATGGAGTGGTGAAATGGGTGAAAGTAAGGCGGTAAGCACAGTAATAGGATGCTTTCTGTGTTACCAGCTACGATGGAAGTGGAATGAAAATAAACGAAGTCATGGAATGGAAGTGAAATGAGAATGAACTGAACTGTAAATAAATGCGTAAAACAATAGATAACTGAGAAGAAAGGGATAAGAATAAGCGGGAATAACATGAAAGGGGAAAAGAAACAACAGCAGTGGCTTTTTCTTTACTGTAGAAGAAAAAGGAGGAAGATGAAGAAGGGAAAGGAAGAAAAGGGAAGAAGAAGGAAGAAATTGCTAGAAAGCCACCAACTACTGGGAAAGGAGAAAATGAAGAAAAACAAAAAAATAGGCACCTACGGCTCACATGCAAAAAGAGCCGAAGCGATAAAATAAAAACAATACTTTTTTTTTGGCTTTTTCTCTTTTCTATTTTTTCTGCTTTGTTTTGTTTTTTTTTCTATATACAATAATTTACGACATGATTGGCATGTCACCACCACAAACCTAGATGCAGGGGGTTATCCATTAAATCGATAGTGTCCTGACCAGATCCGACCATACTTGAGTTGATCTTTAAAATTAGGATGCCCTCCTCTGAAAGTCCTCCATATTGCAGACAGGGGCAAATTATTCTGCATGCCAATACCCATACAGTCAACAAAGAACATAGCAAAGAAATTTGTCACATGACAGGCTCCTGTAGGTACCCAATGTAGTAGTGACTGAAGACACTCCCACCATCCTGGAGGATTCCCTAGTTGTGGATTAAGAATAGGTTCTTCCAACGCCTGGATCTGATCACAAAAATTGTCTAGGAATAGTACCTTCTCCAGGATCTCATTAGACTCATCCTCTTGATGAGTCATATTTAGTAGATCATGACCAGATGCTTGCATTCTATGCATAGTCATGTTCTCTTGGTGCTCAGGATGTTCTTCTTCTATGTCACTCATCTCCTATGGATCTATCTTTTGATAAAAATTACAAGCAACCACATCATCCATGGCTGGAACAATGCTTGTGTGTTATCATCGCTGAGCTCCACACAGCTGCATCCTAGGCTACGGCACAGAATAAGGAATTTGGCATGGTGGATACTGCATAGGGTAGAGAGGGGTGGTGACTATCAGATACGGTAATGGAGCTTCTCGCCACTGCAACTTTCCTGATAAGAGCAAAATTTGTTCCACGTGTAATGCTTCTTTAAAGATTTGAGGAAATCTACATTCGCCAGATTGCAACAAGAGGAGGCTTAGGTCGGGATGAAAAGCATGAACATAGAAGAAGTGGGCTTGGGCAGGTGTGGGGTGGATCATCTCTAGAATTCTCCTCCAAATTTTGCTAAAGCGGACATTAAAATCAGTGATCCTTTCCATAGGTGCTCTCGTGATATACATGAATAATTGGAAGGGATCCTAAGAACTGTAAAAGAGATCCTCATCGAATCTTGTGATTAGCGCTCCCGCTAGATCATCCCATGAGCTGATGCTTTGATGCTTGAGTAGTCTGTACCACTGTAACGCCTTTCCTTGCAAAGACAAAATAAGCAACCTGAGCATAACATCTTCGTGAACTATATCATGTATGGTTGAAAAAGTAGCAATATCTTCAACATGCTCTCGGGCCATGCCTTGGATGACATTATATCTTGGTAGGGCTTTCAGGGCACCTTTAGGAATCTCGTGCTAAATCTGGAGATTCAGAGGGCCAGGATCATCCCATCTAGGACAGCTTACTCTCGTCATGATGTATCTTGTTTGCTTGAGAAAGGTAGGCGTCCACAACCAAGAAACTCGGATCTTCAACTCAGCAAAGTCGCTAGATGAACTTACAAATCTTCGCTATGAGGTCAAGACAGCTCATCGAAATCTTGATACCTCCAGGTAAGAAACATAAAACAGGTAATCTCACCGATTATGAATCTTTTTGAGAGAGAAAAAGTTTGTCCCATCGGGTGTGCCAAAAAATGTTGGTCACAAATCTGCCACAAGAAAGGATTTTTCTATAAAATGCACCCTAGACCCGGCCAAAATTGAAAGTTTGGGAGAAAGAAATGTCTCCCAGGCCAATATCCAGAGTGGGTTGGTTCCCTCACTATTCTAAATTATTTTTAAGATCAAAGTTGCAGGAAAGAAATTGACAATGATGCAAAAAGAAACAGAAAATATGGCCATAGCTGAATGTATCTGATCGGGAAAGAATAACAGCAAATAACTCTAAGTACGAAAAAACAAATAACATAAGACAATGTCGTGATCCACTCGTAATCTTGCATAAATGACCTCCAAAATGACATTCCAGAACTCTCTCTCTTATTAGCAAATGTTAAAATCCAATACAGAATTAAAACTAAGCAGCAAATAAAGGATCTGAGCATAAATCAAGAATGCAGTATGTAGAAGGGAAAATACATAGAAAAATCACTTGCGAAACCAGTGAGCCGAATGTCTAATATTCATGCAAAGAACTTAAAATCTTCCAGCAAAAGTATCTCTCACACCCGATACTTACTAATGAGATTTACATTGGTTTTTATAGAGGTTTTGCTTCTTTGCAGCATTTAAGACTTACAACAAACCTCCTCGAGATATACAATTTATGCAACGAAAACAAAGAAATGCTCCCCTTAAACGGCCTCAAAAAAAAATCAGCAATTAAATGCCATATAGAGGAGTCGGCCATTTTCATTAAATGGTGTTCTTGAAAATGTGCATAAAACTGTTGGAAAAATCGTGAATAGCAACCTCAAATTCTTGGAAATCTTCAATTCTAGTAGCTTGGTTGCATTCTTCTAGCTTGACTATATCGAAAAGCAGCAGCACATTCAATTCTGGACCGTTTTGAAGCATCGAAAATCACAAAATAACATCGGACAGTTTAAACTGTTCCCAGGCGCAAAACTGCAACGAGTCACGAAAACGTGACAGGTCGTGAAATCATGACGTTTTCATGCTCCGTACACTTCTGCTGCTTCTAAGCCATGAAAAACAACCATGTCATGAAATCACTACGCTTTCGGCCTCTTTATCTCCTTCGCTAGCTTGCACTGCAAAAACACAATGCTACACGATTTCGTTATGCTTTTTGTCTTTTGGCTCTATCTTCCCTTCTGCATCGCAAAAATCCGACATGTCACGATTTCGCTACGCATTTTCTGCATGTTGTACGGCCTTGCTCTTAAGCTACGAAAATGTGAAACTATTGCCTTAGAAGGTCTTCAACTTCATCATGTCACGATTTCGCTACATTTCTCAGCACTTAGTCTTTTTTCAATAAAGTGTCACGAAATCGCTACCATTTCTTGCCCTCTGCATGGTTCTCACTTTTTGTCATGATTCTACGATGTCTTTGCCTGGCTGGAACTTTTCCTCAAAATTTGCGCGATATCACTACGTTTTTGTGCCTTATATTCTTTTCATTCAGGTGAACCGCGATACCAGAACATGTAGCGATTTCACTACGCTCTCTGCTTTGTTTGGCTTCATGTTTGAACTGTAGCAAAATCGCTACCATTTTACTACTTAAGCCATTTGATCCACCCATGCTACGAAAATGCAACGCGTCGCGATTTCATGATGCCTTTTGACTTATGCACTTTGCCTCAGTTCTTGTCGCGATTTCACTACAACATTGAGTCTTGTCGCCCCTTGCTCGGTTTCGTCGTGATTTCACGAAAATTTTTAGTCTCTTCACCTCCAGCTGATTTTTGTCACAATTTCAGGATAGTTTGTCGCTCTACCCCTCTTTTGACCATTTTGACTACGAAAATCAAACACATCGCGATATCACGATGGTTCTGCCCACCTGCTGTCGTTGACTGCGTTGACCATGATTTTGCGACATGTCACAAAATCGTGCCAATTCTGCGTTGATTTTCTCTCTCCTCGTCCGACCCATGATTCTGTGACATGTCGCGATATCGTGACGGTTTTCCAATTTGGCTCTCTATGCAGTTTTTGGTCATGATTTCATGAAAACTTTTGGACTTAGTCATTTTTTGCCTCAAAACATGTAGAAGAGTTAGAATTGCAACAACTTAAGCATGAATAAGCAATAATCAAATCAATGTGGCAAAATTGCCAACAAGACTCAAGAGAGAAAAGTGTTGCGATATCGCGACATGTCACATTATCATGACCAGAAGACGAGAGAAGATGCAAGAGAGAAAAGTTTCGCGATATCACATGTCGCATTTCATGACCAGAAGACGAGAGGAGGCGCAAGAGAGAAAAGTGTCGCGATATTGCGACATGTTGCATTTTTGTGACTCAGGAAGGAGAGAGAAGGCACAGAGCAAAAATATCGTGATTTCATGACATGTCATGAAATCATGACCAAAAGAAGACAGGAAAGGCCAGAGAAGAAAATGTCACGATTTCGTGACATGTCATGAAATCGCGATCGAAGGAGCAGAAAGAAAGCAAGGAAGGAAACTGTCACGATATCATGACATGTCATGATTTCATGACCCGAAGCAGATAGTGAAAGTGGAAGGCAAAGCTGTCATGATATCATGACATGTCACGATTTCACAACCCAAAATAAAGAGAGAAAGTAGAAAGGAAAGATGTCGCGATATCGTGACATGTCACGATTTCGTGATGCAAATAGGCGAGAAGGAAGCAGAAAGGAAGAATGTCACGATATCGTGACATGTCACAATTTCACAACCTGATATGCGAGGAGGAGGTAGAAAGGAAATATGTCGTGATATCGTGACATGTCATGATTTTGTGATCGAAAAGGAGAAAGAAGAGCCAGAAAGGAAAGATGTCACGATATCATGACATGTCGCGATATCGCGACCCGAAGAAGATAGAGGCAACGAGGAAGAAAAATTTCATGATATCATGACATGTCACGATATCATGACCCAAAGAAGAGAAATGCAGTGAGAAAGAAAAATGTCATGATATCGCGACATGTCGTGATATCGTGACATACTACTAGTTCATAATTCGAAAAGGCATGTGTTCCCAGATGGTGTTTCTCAAGGTGATCAAAGGCCTCATTAATGCATGATTTCTTGCCCAATAAGATTTTTAAGCATGGTGGCCACTCGAATGCAGCACCCAGAGGTTAGAGACGTTCAGACGACTCATCAATACATGTTTCTACGGCTGCCCCAGGGGCAGTTTCCAGTTAGGGTAAAATATGTGAAGGTTCAGTCATGAAGGCGGGGAAAAGAGCCAAATTTTTAGATTCAAAGGATGTATTCTTCCAGGTGGGTCATTAATGGCATAGAGGGTTAGGACCTCAAAAAAAACCCAGACATTGTAATAGAAGCTAGTGGTGAGCTAGGGAGAAAAGGGGAGGAAAACAAGAAAGAAAAGAAAACTACGCCTGTGGGCTAGTGTTGTAATTTGTTTTCTATGATCAAAGGAGAATATTGGATCTAGATTTTTGGTGGTGAATCTGGGTTCCCCATCAAGTGGTATTAGAGTAGGAGTTACTAAGTGTGTGAGCAGATCACCGAAAGTGAGGCAGTTTGCACCAGGATCTATGGAAGAGCGGGAGTTCCTGAGTGTGTGAATAGATCACCAAAAGTGAGGTAGTTTGCACCAGGATTTGTGGAAGAGCATAGAGTTCCTGAGTGTGTAAACAGATCATCGGATGTGAGGTAGTTTACACCAGGATCTATGTAAGGTTTGTAAGAAGAGAGTGAGGAAGAATGCCTCCATGAAGAAACCATGGTGGTGGAAGAAATATGGTGCCAGCAGAAGATTTTAGAGCTTTGTAGAGGCAAGTTCAGGCCCTACAAGAGGAGTTGCATAGAGGGCTTGAACCCAGAGGAGAAGAAGGAAGTGAAGATGAAGTTGATGAAGAAGAGGACTAGTTTGAGGAAGAAGAAGAGGCTATAGATCCTGCACAAGCCAGGTTATACAGAGCCATCTCCAAGATTGGAAAGAAACCAAAGATGGAGGTTTCTGCGTACTCTGGAAACCTAGATCCAGAGGAGTTGATTGATTGGATCAATGACCTGGAAGAATACTTTGAATATGAGGAGGTCGAAGATCCTGATTAGGTTAGATTTGCTAAGACCAAGCTGAAGGGTCATGCCAACATCTGGTGGAAGGGAGTACAACTAGAAAGAAATAGAAGAGGAAAGGAGAGAATAACAAGATGAGATAGAATGGTAGATAAGTTGAAAAGATAGTTTATTCCTGTAGATTACGAATTGGATCTGCTAAGGAAAATGCAGAGTTTGAGATAGTCAAGAAAAACTATCAAAGAATACACAGAGGAGTTTTATAAGATCTCCATCAAAACTGGCCATTCAGAGGCTAACAAGGAGAAGGTGGCCCGTTACATCAATGGGTTGAGAACTAGTATTCAAGAAGAGTTGAGTCTGGTTAGGGTGAGCACCATTGAGGATGCTTACTAGTTTGCCCTCAAAGTCGAAGAGAAGCTGAACAGATAGTTTGAGGGTAAGCAAAGAGGAAGAGGTCATGGTGGAAGAACTGGTGGAAGAATAGATGGAGGATGAGATGAGAAGAAAGAAGAAGCTAGCAGTAGTCAGGATCAGAAGGGGGATAATGATTACAGATCCCGTAATCATAATAATGGTTACCAAAGAGGAAGAGGTAGATATGGAAGAGGAGGATTTCATGGAACCTGTTTCCATTGTGGGGAAGAAGGACATTGAGCATATGAGTGTCCACAACACCGAGAAAGGATGAATAAGAGACCTGAGGGTCCTGCCAAAGCTACTGTAGTAGATGAAGGTGCTGAATCAGAATATTCTAAGGAGGCAGAGAGAGGAGAAGTTATGGTCACAAGGAAGAACCTGTTGAATGAGGAGAAACAATCAGACCAGAGGAGGAGCCTGTTTTGCACAAGGTGCAAATTTTTATGTAAGGTCTGTAATGTTTTTATAGATAATGGTAGTACTGATAACTTTTTATCTAAAGAAATGGTTACTAAGTTACAGTTAGAGAGTAGGAGACACCCGCACCCATACCATATTGCATGGTTGCGAAATGGCCATAAGGCATTGGTCAGTGAATAGTCCTTAGTCAAGTTCAATATTGGGAGATACTAGGATGAGGTCATGTGTGATATCCTGCCTATGGATGCTTGCCATATGTTGTTAGGAATACCATGGCAGTTTTATCACCGTGTAGTCCATGATGGACATGCCAACACTTACTCAGTGACGAAGAATGGAGTGCGCCATAAGCTAAAGCCACTGAAGGGGATGGATGAAAAGAGGTTGCTAACAAAAATGAGAGTGGAAGTTGTGGGGTTTGAAGAACTTAAGGTTTTGTACCCTAAAGACCCAGATTTTTTTGAAGCTTGGAGAGCTTGTATAGCCCCAGTTACTCTGGATAGGACTGTCAATAGGAGTATTGGTAAATCACCATACCAGATTGTATGTGGTAGTAGTCCAAGGAATGCTTCTGAGCTGAGAATGATGGATAAAGGAGAAAAGAGCAGTGCTGAGGCTAAATATTTTGCAAGTTTTGAGATGTTGAAAAATAAGGTGACAGAACAGTACAGAAGTGAATGTCACTTCTCAATCCACCCTGGTTGTCTGATGCAGGAGCATCCAACGGAAAGCAAAATACCACAAAGAGGAAAAAGTGTCATGATATCGCGACATGTCGACAAAGAAGAAAAAGTGTCACAATATCACGACATGTCTCATTATCATGACCAAAATCCGAGTGAATGCTCAAGAGAGAAAAGTGTCGCTTATCATGACCAGAAGACGAGAGAAGGTGCAAGAGAGAAAAGTGTCATGATATCGTGACATGTCGCATTTTCGTGACCAAAAGACGAGAGGAGGCGCAAGGGAGAAAAGTGTCACGATATCATGACATGTCACGTTTTTGTGACTCAAGAAGGAGAGAGAAGGCATGAAGCAAAAATGTCATGATTTCATGACATGTCATGAAATCGTGACCGAAAGAAGACAGGAAAGGCCAAGGAAGAAAATGTAGTGATTTTGTGACATGTCGTAAAATCATGACCAAAGGAGCAAAAAGAAAGCAAGGAAGGAAACTGTCACGATATCGTGACATGTCATGATTTCACGACCTAGAGCAAAGAGCTAAAGCAGAAGGCAAAGCTATTGTGATATCACGATATGTCACAGTTTTGTGACCCAAAACAGAGAGAGAAAGCAGAAAGGAAAGATGTCACAATATCGCGACATGTCGCGATTTCATGACCCAAAGAGGTGAGAAGGAAGCAGAAAGGAAGAATGTCACAATATCGCGACATGTCATGATTTCATGACCCGAGAGGCGAGGAGGAGGCAGAAAGGAAATATGTCGTGATATCGCGACATGTCATGATTTTGTGACCAAAAAGGAGAAAGAAGAGCTGGAAAGGAAAGATGTCGCGATATCGTGACATATCGTGATATCACAACATGTCATGATATCATGACTCGAAGAAGAGAGAGAGGCAACGTGGAGGAAAAATGTCGCAATATCACGACATGTGATATCATGACCTGAATAAGAGAAATGCAGCGAGGAAGAAAAATGTTGCGATATCGCGACATACTACTGGTTCACGATTCGAAAAGGCACATGTTCCTAGATGATGTTTCTCAAGGTGGTCAAAGGCCTCATTAATGCATGATTTCTTGCTCGGTAAGCTTATTGAGCATGGCGACCACTCGAATGCTACGCCTAGAGGTCAGAGACATTCAGACGTCTCATCAATACGTGTTTTTGTGGCTGCCCCGGGGGCAGTTTCTAGTTAGGGTAAAATATGTGAAGGTTTAGTCATGAAGGTAGGGACAAGAGCTGACTTTTCAGATTCGGAGGATGTATTCTTCTAGGTGGGTCATTAATGGCCTAGAGGGTCGGGACCTCGAAAAAAACCCAGAGATTGTAATAGAAGCTGGTGGTGAGCTAGGGAGAAAGGGAGGAAAACAAGAAAGAAAAGAAAACTACGCCTGTGGGCTAGTGTTGTAATTTGTTTTCTATGATCAAAGGAGAATATTGGATCTAGATTTTTGGTGGTGAATCTAATATCCCCATCATAGAACCATAAAGATAATTGTTAGAGACTCAATATGTTCTAAAATCAATCACCACAAGGAACAACTCTCTCTCACAAAACCCTAGTCCAAGTATGTATCAACCAACTCAAATGTTTCCAAAAATTCTCAACCACAAATCTCACATAACAATGATACTCATGTTCTTTTCTAACTCATGTTCTTTCACAACCAATGGGCTTCAAAAACTATGCTTATAAAACAACTTTTAAACACAACTCTCAATTCTGAAAACCTTGAAGCATTCAACCAACCACTTTTGAAAAGGAAATCACAAACAATCCTTTTCCCTCCAATGATATTTCAGAAATCAACCACCATAAACAATCAATAGAATAATGTGCCCATATATTTTATGAATATGAAGAAAACCCTCTGTAAATCTGCCACACTCAACACACTTTGAAAAGAATAATTCAACCTTCACTTGAACCCTTTTACAAAAATAGAAATGTCTCTTTATGTACACCTTATTTCTCCTTATAAATAGAATAATCAAATAGCCCTTGAAATAAGATTTCCAACGATATATAATATGATATACTTCTAAAAATAAAATCACCAAAAATATTTCCTTTTCACAACATGCATTTCAAACCTTATCTCTCCTAAGCAACCTTAGAGAAATAAAATATTATTAAAAATTAAAACTTGCCTTTTAACCTCAGTGGGATTCGATCCCCTGTTGCTACCCCTGCACAACTCAAATGGTGATGCCAACAACCACATGATCCACCACTCACACAACACCAAGAGCGCAAGACTTCCTTATTTCCTCCTATGAACTTGCTCTCAAAAATCATATGCGCAAAAAGGTTCTCCCTTTTCCTTGCAAAAACCAACGTCGACGGATTTTGAACTCGGATCTGCTGGCGCTTCAACACCCTACGCACTTTCCTCTTGTTGCTAGGCCACAAGTGCATATAGCACTTAGTAAGGGACTTCCCTTATCCTTCTTCATCATATCTTCAATGGACTTGAACAAATTATTCCCCCTTTCACTGCCTTAGCGAATCGAAAGCTTTGCACTCTCCACACCACGTTGTACCTTGGCAAATCGATTGCAAATTAAATGTCGACTCCCTTTCTTTTGAAAAATATTTGATGACATATTAATATATGCCTCCCTTAAAAAAAAATTTCATTGGCTATAGATATTATGTGCCTCCTACTTTTTATGTCGGAAATAAATAAAATATTAATTTTAAATTTTAATTTTAATTAATTAAAATTTAAACTTAAATCTTTAAAATTAAATATCTCCTTCACCAGGACAACTTTTTCGACGAAACAAAAGCCCAAACTAGGTTTTAAGAAAAACCCATTTCAAATATGCCATCCATGATTTTAAATAAAACCTTTTATTTTTCTTGCCTTGGTTTTCACAAAAACCTTATAAATTTCCATGCTTTCCAAAATATCATAAATGCTTATATATGAAATACTTTGGCCACCAAAACCAAATGTGATCCATGTGACATCAATGATCCATGTGACATCAATGACAACATAAAATACCTCAAATTACCAACACTAGGGTAGTGATGACAGGTGTCTTCAATGGATAGAGTTTAATTAGCCAGAGTAGTGGGGGCAACAGTTTTTCTAGAAGATCACCAACTAGAGCAAGAGGAGAAAGGAGTTCTCATGTGGATATAGATCCCCAAAATTTATTAGAGTATTATTTTCTCCTTTTGACATAGGTCTATAAACATTGTAATAGGGAAAGGATTCCCAAGAGATTTATTGAGAAAATTGTAGTGAAATATTTTCTCTGTGGAGTAGCCCACATTGGGTGAACCACGTAAAATTGGTGTCTCTATTGTGTGTGGTGATTTGTGCATTACTTTTATTACTTTTATTGATATTGCTATTTATACATTGCATAATATTGATTGGGAAAGAAAAGTAAAAAATGGTCTTATACTATTCACCCCTCTCTCAGTATAAGCTTGTGTTCTTCACCACTAGCCGCTATCAATTCATATCCTATTGTGTCATACTGGTCATTCATTAATTATCTTCTAGCTATATGCTCGATTGAAACTGGTCGTTAAATACCTAATATCTATAAACTAGTCTTACTAAGGTAGCTTTTGGAATTTCAAAAGGGAAACTAACCATTGGTTAAAATATTGTGGATGTATAACCGTTAGAAAACTTGACCGAAACTAGTCATTGAAGATCCAATTCAAAAAATGTATTATAGTTGGAGTGACAGTTGAAGTGGAAAATAAACAATTTTTTTTCCCAAATTCATCAAAATTATTGTAGAGTTCAAAGGTGAAATTGGTTATAAAATACTTTTTGACAAGTGCATGAGCAAAAGGTGGACCAAAGGACCAAACGACTGGTTAACCAACTCAAAGAACTCAAATGAAGGGATATTCAAGTCGCAAAGAAGACCTCCAAGGAACAAAGGTACACATTATTCTTCTCCTTTATGAATTAATAGTTTCGATCCCGACCATCCATTACTCAACACCATGGCATCCAATACTTCTCCTACTTCTTCCCAAGAGAACCTCACACAAGAGGAAATAGGGAACCCTAATACCAACCCCTCGACCATGCAAACATTAGTAGACAGCATGAACCAATTGACCAAATTGGTGCACCAACTAGTGGACAAACAAATCCAACCAATCCCTCCTAACCCAAATCGCTACCATAGACAATAGAAAAATGAGGATTAGGATGGAGAAGAAGTTTATGCACAACAAAGAGGTCATAATGGTAGTCCCAAAAATTACTTCAATAGATAGAGGAATGGTGAGGATACTAACAATGAAGAAGTTTATGAACAAAAAAGAGGTCATACTCAAAATTGCTTCCATAGGCATAGGTATAATGAGGATCAAGATAGATATGACATTTACCAACAATCAAGAGGCCCTAATGGGGTCAATTTTCCACTCATTGATATGCCCACATTTAAGGATTATGATACACGTGGTTGGATAGTCAAAATGGAAGGCATTTTAGACTTATACCAAATTGAATACTTAGAAAAAGTTCCTTTTGCTGCCTCCAAACTAGGTACTGAGCTTATCAATGGTTTGTATGGATCAAACAAGAGAAGGAAAACATCATCTACTGGGATGATTTCACAAAATATTTTCTTAATAGATTTGATGAAGGATCCTCATATTATTACATGGTGTGGTTGTTATCACTTAATTAAACAGGATTGGTAATGGATTATATCTCAGAATTCACTAGTCTACTTTCCTATGCAAGAAACCTACAAACTGATGTGGTGATAGCTACTTTTAAAAATGGGTTGAAAGAGAATATTAAAGTTGAAGTGGATCTACAAGATCCATACTCTTTAGATTCTTGTATAAGGATTGCCAAGTTGGTTGAGAAGAAGGTGCAAATAAGGACATCCACACGACATGATTCATATGGTCATCCTAAAAACCATAAAAAATATTTTCATAAGAATGATCAACCATCAAGATATTTTTTCTATAAATATCGCAATAACCATCCAAAATATCAGGTGTGTGTACCACGATAGAACTTTCAAATTGAATATACTGATAGGGAAGATGAAGAAATAGAGGATACTGTCTCACTTGACTATCCCATATATGAAGACCAAATTGAACATGAAGAGGTCAAATTTGAGGAAGATACTATGGAAATTTTAGTACATGCCCTTATGGGGTTATCAACTCACCATACAATCAAGGTAGTAGGGTTCATTCGACAAAGGAAGGTAACTGTACTAATTGATTCATGAAGTACTCACAACTTTATTGATGCAAAGATTACCAGGGCATTAAACCTACACATCAACTCCTCCAATAAAGATAAATTTCAAGTTATAACTACAAACGGGGGTAGTGCTCAATGTATAGGTAAAAAATCTTCAATTTAATTACAAATGGTAAGTTATACTTGGTAGGGTCCTATTTTTTTTAGAATTTAAGGAATTCATAAGTTATCTTGGGAGTTGCATGGTTAGAACAAATGAAAACCACTGTCAGTTTTAATTATAAGTAGCACTTTATTGAATGGAAATAAAATGGGAATACCATTTGCCTCTAAGGAATTCCAACACCTCCATAAAATATAGTAAGTTCACACAACATGGAAAAAATATTAAGAAAATGTAGTTACGAATTCATTGATCAAATTAATTGTATGGAAATGAAAGCACAAGATACTCCAAAAATCCAATCAGAAGATCTATGAAACATTGTGGCCAACTATGATGAGGTCTTCCAAGAACCAAAGGGACTACCTCCCAAAATATCCCATGACCATGCCATACACCTTTTTCCATGAATTCTTCCTCCTAATTATTGTCCTTATCGATATCCCCAACCTAAAAAAATAGAAATTGAGAAAATTTTCCAAGAACTATTAGAACATGGAGTCATTTGTCACAGTACTAGCCCCTATTCTTCACCAGTAGTTTTAGCCTGTCACAAAGATAATTATTGGTTCATGTGTCTAAATTTTCATCCTCTTAACAAAATCACCATAAAAGATAAATTCCCTATACCTGTCATTGATGATTTATTATATGAACTACATGGTGCAATTTTTTTTACAAAACTGGACTTACGTTCGGGGTTTCACCAAATTAGGGTTAGAGAAGAAGATATTCCCAAAATGGCTTTTCGTACCCATGAAGGTCATTATGAATTCTTGGTCATGCCTTTTTGTTTCACTAATGCCCCATACATAGTCCAAAGTCTCATGAACCATGTGTTTCATCCTTTCCTTCATAAATTTATCTTATTCTTCTTCGATGACATACTCATATATAGTAAATCATGGAATGATCATCTATTGCATGTGGGAAGAGTTCTTCATATACTACATAGGGAAAAATATTTTTTCAAGCACTCTAAATTCTCTTTTTGTGTTCAAGAAGTGGAGTACTTGGGTCATATAGTTTCTCAGGAAGGTGTTAAAGTGGATCCCAATAAGATAAAGGTGATTCAATATTGGACCTTACCTAAAACCATCAACAAAACTTCATGGTTTTTTGTGTCTCATTGGCTACTATCACAAATTTATGCATAACTATGGTAAAATTGCAGATCCTCTCACAACTATAACCAAAAAGTATGCTTTTCATAGGTCAGAAGCAGCCACTCAAGCCTTCAAGGCTCTCAAAGAAGCAATGTGTACTACTCTAATTTTTGTGACTTCGGATTTTCACAAACCATTCATAATTGAATGTGTTGCTTCAAAGAATAGGTATTGGGGCAGTATTAATATAGGAAGATCATCCCTTGGCATTCGAAAGTAAAAAAATTTCAAGAAAAAATTTGGGAAGATCAACATATGAAAAAGAAATGTTGGCTATTCTACATGTAGTGGAGAAATGGAGACACTACTTAATTAGTAGTCGTTTCAATATAAAAATTGATCATAGTAGTCTCAAGCACTTTATAGAACAACAATTTTCTTATCCAGAATAAAGCAAGTGGTAATAAAATTGTTAGGACATAATTTCATTATCGAGTACAATAAATGGAAATAAAATGTGGTAGTAGATTAATTATCCAAAAAATATAAATATGAAGTGGTTATTAATGCTATTTCAGGTCCTTGTTCTCAATGGGTAGCTCGGCTACAAGAAGAATGGTTGTGCAATAGTGAAACTGCTCAAATAATTCAGGATTTGTTGTTGGGTTCATCCAGGCACCCTCTTTTCTCCTATGAAGACAACATATTAATAAGGAAGAATTACATTTACATTCCACACATTTTGACAATCAAATCAATATTTTAGATGAGTCACATGCTTCTCCATCAATAGGAAATTCATGGTTTTTGAAAACTTATATGCGGATTAAAAAATATTTTTGTTGGAAAGGATTGAAAGTAGAGGTCAAACAATGGGTGGATGAATGTGAAGTATTTCAATGCAATAAGGGCAAAATAGTGAAATCACCAGGGTTGCTTCAACCATTACCCATTCCAGACCGTTAGTGGGAACACATTTCCATTGGATTTTATTGAAGCTCTTCCTAAGTCAGAAGGTAAAATAGTAATTTTTGTGGTAGTTGATTGCCTCTCCAAATATGCTCATTTTAAGGATCTACAACATCCATTTTTAGAAAGAAAAGTGACTAAGGTATTTATGGACTCAATTTTCAAATTGCATGGAATGCCAAAAAATATTGTAAGTGATCAAGATCCCATATTTACTAGCAATTTTTGGAAAGAATTATTTCAACTTAGTGGTACCAAATTAAATATGTCCTTCGCATACCATCCACAAGATAGATGGCCAAATTGAGGTAGTTAACAAATTTTTGGGTACCTACCTAAGATGTTTTATTTGGGTAAACAATATCAATGGAGTCATTGGCTTTCCTTGGAAGAATGGTGGTACAACACTTCGTACCATTACTCCATCAAGATGTCTCCCTTTGAAGCATTGTATGGAATTAAACCACCAACAATAGCAAACTATATACCAGGATCTTCCAAAGTGGCCCAAGTAGATGATTATTTTCAATCAATACTCGCTATTCTCAAAGATAATTTGACCCAAGCACAAAATTATATGAAGTAGCAAAAATACACACACCATTTGAAAATACAATTCAATATTGGTGATATGGTGTTCCTGTGCTTGCAACCCTACAAAAAATTGTCAGTGAAGATCAAGTCCAGTCAAAAGTTGGCTCCACAATTTTATGGCCCTTACAAAATTATACGTCACATTGGAGAAGTGGCATATCAAATAGAGTTGCCTTCATCATCATGTATACATCTAGTATTTCATGTTTTCTATCTCAAAAAGGTGATCGACCAAAAAGTTCAATTTCAGTCAGAATTACCAGTACTCGATGAAGAAGGATGTATATATCTCCATATTGAGGAAATTTTACAAAGCAGAACACGCATACTAATATCTCATCACATCTAAGAATTTATCATCAAATGGTAGGTCCTACTAGAAGAAGATGCCACATGGGAACCTAAAATTATTTTTCAGATATTTCTAGCTTTGAGGACAAAGCTTTTCGATGAGGGGAGCCATGTTACATTCCAAATATGAAATATCGTTAGCTATGTTGCACAATTATATTTTCTTTATTATTTAGTAGGTTAGCTATCCAAGGGTTATCTTATCTTATCATCATATCATCTTATTAATTTACTCTGCAAGGAATTTACCCTTTGAGAGATGAGGAAAAACCCTCCTTAAGAGGCTTAAGTTGATTTATATTTTAATCTCATTCATCCTTCGAATTCATTATTTTTTATTTTAATTGTTTACTGGTGCAATTGCAAAGTTTTGGTTATTATTTTATAGCTGAATAATATTAAAAATATAGAAGGCTAGAAATAGCATTCCAGAGGTGGGGATGCTTCTATGGTTGTGACTATTTTTCAGGGCCTAAATATAGCTACTTCATGAATGCAAGCGAGGTATATTGATTTTCTTGAGGATACTCTAGCTCAGTATCATATTCCACTACCTCTGCAACCTTTATCATCAGTTTCTAGCTCTAGCAGGTTAAGTGAGTCTAGATCTAGTGGTTCACATTTATAGGTTCTTGGATTCCACACTCTGTTTGGTTCAAAAGGATCATATCATGGCTCTCATATAAGTCATGGTGGTGCTATATAGTAGCACTTATGATATATTTTTGTAGTTTTCATTTTTTCTTATGAGCCTCAATACTCTGATGTATATAGCCTTTTGGGTATTTTTGTACTATGATGTTTATATATATACAAATACATGACTTTAAATGTGACCATTTGTATTATGATTTTTATTTTATTTTATGTATGGATGCATATGAAATGATGTAGTGATTGTATTGAATGAATGGTGAATGTCATGTTCTAATGATCATTTGATGTTTTATAGACTTTTGCTTGATCAAATTTATTCTCATTATTTAATCAGGTGTAGTAACATTTGGTATATATAAATGACATGGATTGTGGGATGTAATGGTGGAAAAGATATGGGGTGGTTTGGATAAAGGATATAGGATTTTTTGCAAAGACTCAAACATCCTAGTGATATTAAACAAACTCATATATTTATATCACACATCCATATGATGCTAAGGTTGTCCTAATTTTTCAAATTTCTCAAGGACCAACTGGGTGTGCAATGATCGTTAATTTCTCATTATGATCTAGGTCAATCTAATCCATTGTAACTTATGCCAATAAGCCAGCTCATCTATGAGCATCCATAGGTCTGTACAAAAGAAGGTCGCTAATATGAAATACTTGTCATCATGTGTAAGGCTACCCCATTTCCAAGCAGGTTTCATTCAACCCATTGTTGTAATGAGGATCACCCCATGGTTTTTGAAACACTAAGAATTCTAGGGATTCAAGCTCCTTTCTCTTCTTTTATTGCATTAAATTTTTAGAATTTTATTTTTGAGTTTGCTCATTTTTGTGTTGGAACAAGTTTATTGCTTTTTGGATACTTTCTCTTTTGAGGATGATCAAGGGAATTTTTATTGTTTTTTTAAATGCTTTTGGGATACTTGTCACTTTGAGGAAGATCAAGGGATTTTTATTATTTTTTGTATACTTGTTCGTTTTGAGGAAGAGCAAGGGATTTTTATTGCTTTTGGGATACTTGCTAGTTTTGAGGAAGAGCAAGAGATTTTTTTTTAAGGGGGGGATGAAGGTGGAGTTTATACTTTTGTCAAACCTTTAGCATTCTAGATCATGCATCTAATTGGATGAATAGGGGAAATATTTCATTTTATGGCAATAACAACTCATGAATTCATAATTCCTAAGATTCATAATGTTTTAATGTGTTTTGATGTGCATGATCCAAGAGAAAACTTGATTTACTAAGAACATCTTATTGCATCTAAATATTTCTTGATTTTTAATGGAGGTTGCTCAAAACACTATGAGTGGTTGAGTGAATGAAAACACCTAGATTTTGCTTATTGAATGATATGATGTATGAATATTTTGTGATACCTTCACTACAACCTTTTGGAATTTAAAATGTGGACACAAAATAGTTAGTGGATGCATAATCTTTATTACTAATGATTATACAGTATCTATCCTAGTTTATTTGAACCCCTCAATCATAAAAATATCATAAGAAAAGTTGCAAATTATTGTGGTTAGTGGAGTGATGAGTAATTTTTGATATAAGATACCCCTAATTAAGGCAACAAGACATAGTGGACTAGAAATTATTGATGTGGAAAAATGAAGCTACCATTCATATTAAAAATGCAAGTATAAATAATTACAAAACATAAATGAACCAACCGAGGAAGAAGGGAAGATCCAAGGAGTTCATAACAAAGACTAATCCTAACAAAACAAAGGATAATAAAATCCTATAATGCTACGTAAAATATGCCACATGTCCTAGACCTAATTAATCATGAGCGACAATAGTCACTCACGTGGATAAACATCAAATACTAAGTCCTAAACCTAAAAACCTAGGCTAAACCTAAGTAAAATAAAAATTAAAATCAAGTCTCATCATTTGTCCCAACAAAAGAAGCATTGGACTCCAATGCTTTTAAAAAAGAGGGAAAATCCTAGGACATATGGTGAGTAGAAATTCAGTGAGCTTGATGCAAAAGTTGACCATGATGGGCCACCAAATATGAAGTAGAAGTACCCTAACAAGTTTGGTGTGTCTTCATATCAAAAAGTGTATTGGTGGCAAGCGAAAGCTGAGCATCAAGAACCACATCAACAAGATGACTGATAGCTGGAGAAGATTCCAAGGTGGAATCATAGTATGGCTTGAGGAGATCAACATTGACAATATCATGAATGTCAAGATGTGCTGGAAGATCCAGGTAAAAGGCATTATTTTAAATCTATTGAATAATGTTATAATAGCACAGAGGCTTGATTTTTCTATATACCTTATCCACAAAATGTCACCTATCGATATAAAACCACACTTTATCACCAACCTAAAAAATATGAGTACGACGTCAATCCATCTATTGTCATTGCTACTGCTAAGTCTTCTGAAGAATCTGAATTACTTTGGATTGAAGGCTCTACAGGTGTTGTACAAAAGAGTTTTTATTTTCCTACTCCTTTATAATATGCATAGTAGCTTAAGAGGGAAAGGACAACAACAACTCATAAGGATCCAAAGGCTGAAATCCAAAAAAAACTTCAAAAGGAGAGTGCCAAATAGAACTGTGAATGACCCTGTTATATGTGTGCTCAATGTGAGTGAGGCTTAAATCCCACTTGGCTAGAGTAGAATGGTGGTAAATCCTTAAACTCTACACAAGCGTATGGTTAATCACCTTTGTATGCCCATTGGACTATCGATGATAAGCAGTAGAGAAGTTAAATGAAAATCCTAAGATCTTCCAAAGGGACCTCCAAAAGTGACCCACAAAGCACGAGTCATGATCAGAGACAATGCTGGTGGGAAGACCAAAAGATCACCACACTATCTCAAAGAAAATATAGGCTAAGTCCTAAGCAGTACTTGTCTTACGACATGGAATGAATTTGGCCATATTACTGAATCTATCCACAATGATGAAGACACAGTCATGTTGCCTCACTATCATTGGGAAACCACTCAATAAATCCATGGAAATTCTCTCCCAAGGATGAGAAGTAATGGACAAAGGCATGCCCATGCCCAATTTCCTGTTTGTGGATTTAGAGCCGTTGCATACGGTACAATGTTGAAAAAAATGGACATATCACTGCATGTGGGGCCAAAAGAAAAATCTTTGAAGATGATGAAGATTTTTCTACTTGCCAAAGTGTCCTCCATAAATTGTAGAATGAGCCTCTTTCAAGAGAGACTCCCTATGCTCACGGGGAACACAAAGCTTATCCAAATTATACAACATTCCATCCTGAATGTGAAAGTCTTGAAGACCTCTCAAGTTGGAAGAAGAAGGATGAGAAATATGTTGAAAAACTTTGGAAAAATCAAGATCCAATGGATACTATGGAGGCCAAGTTTGAAAACCAATATGAGACATAGTCACCACTGTAAAGTCTCGGTCTTATGGAGGTCGACTCAGAAAATCGGCCACTGCATTATTTTACCCTTTCCTGTATTTGATCACTAAATGGAACTATTGCAAATATGATTCCCACTTCATGTGGTGAGCTTCTTCAATTTTAGACTAATATTGAAGAAAATTAAGGGGCATGTGATCGGTGTGAACTATTGTCTCTTTACCTAGAAGGTAATGTATCCAGTATTTGATGGCCTGTACCAATGTATACATCTCCTTATCATAAGTGGAATAA
Source organism: Wollemia nobilis (assembly GCA_028583015.1). Classification (NCBI taxonomy): domain Eukaryota; kingdom Viridiplantae; phylum Streptophyta; class Pinopsida; order Araucariales; family Araucariaceae; genus Wollemia; species Wollemia nobilis. The sequence continues at coordinate 4,582,462 of JAQPPZ010001821.1, forward strand.
TTTTTCTTGGCCTCTGAAAAAGTATCAAAATGATAGGCCACTGGATGGTCACTCTACTTAAGCACGACTCCAAGTGCATAATGTGAAGCATATATCTCTATATCAAAATGCTATGCTAGATTTGGCAACACAAGGACATGTGCTCTACACAATTTTCATTTCAAAGTGTCAAATTCCTCTTGTTGTTCCTTTTTCCACTAAAACTGAATTTTAATCTTTGTTACATGATGAAGAGGAGCAACAATAGTGGAATAACCTACAATGAACTTGCAATAGAAATTATTAAGTCCAAGAAAACTCCTCAACTCTATGATAAAATTAGGAGTAGGCCATTTGATAATGATTTCAAATTTGGTAGCATCCACTTGAACTCCTTTTTCACTTATTACAAATCCCAGATAAGAAATGGAAGTTTACCCAAAAGAACACTTGGGAATATTGGCATACAATTGGTTCTTCTGAAGAGTTTGAAGAACATATTCCAAGTGCTTTCCAAGTTGGGGAGAACACAAGGATTTCATATAAATAAATGATTACAAATTTATCCAAACAATCACAAAAAACTTCATTCATTAACCTCATGAATGTGACTGGAGCATTTGTAACACCAAAGGGCATGACAAGCCACTAAACGAGCCTCATATTGGTCTTGAATGCAGTATTTCAGGTGTCCTCTACCTCAATTCTGACATGATGATACCCACTTTTAAGATCGATTTTGTAAAATAATTTAGGCCCTTGGAGCTGATCCAAGAGATCGTAAATTCATGGAAGTGGATATTGATTTTTGATTGTGATATTATTCAATGCTCTAAAATCAATGCATAGCCTCCAAGTATCGTCCTTATTCAATACAAGCAAAATAGGTGAATCACACGGAGAAGTGCTAGGTTTTATGAAACCTTTGGCTAAAAAATCATGAATTTGTTTTTTAATTTCTTCCATTTGCACTATTGATTGTCTATACATTGGAGCATTAGGAAGTGAAGCAGCAAGAACAATTTCAATGTTGTGATTAATTGTTCTTTGAGGTGGAAGACTTGTAGGTTCTTGAAATACTCCTAAATATTATTGTAGCAAATAACTAACTTAAGCATGCATATGTTGTTTTTCTTAGGTGCTTTATTGTCTTCATTCTATGGTCTGATAAAGATGACTGCTAGTTCCCTTGCATGATTTACAACTTTACGTGTTTGTCTACAACTGAGCATCAAATTGTGTGTGGTTTATTGAGTGCTTCTAATTATGTAGGCCTTATCATATTTATGCAAGGTATATGTATTTTTAAGACCATCATGAATAGACCTCCTATCATATTTATAGGGTCTCTTAAGTAATAAACCACAACAGTCCATTGGAGTGACATCACACACAACTATGTCCACAAAAGAGGGAATAAAAGCAAAATTCACAATGCATGTGTGTGTGATTTCTGATGAAGTCCCGCTATCCTTCCATCCTAAAGGATACATATGAGGATGGGAATTCATTGGTAGCTTTAGTTTGTCAACAACAAACCTCACAATTAGATTCTTTTGCGAGCCACTATCGATGATTCAATCAACTACAAAGGAATCATTGAGGTGAACTCTAGTCACAAACAAGTTCTCACGATGGCCTTTTGAAGTGTTCATAAGGGTTAATTTGTTCAACCCAACCAATTACTTATATATCTTCCTTTCCCCTGTATTCTCAATGGGACCTTCTTGAGATTCCTCATTTGAAGGCTTTACAAATAGGGACTTCTTTTTCAAATTCTTCAACTTAAAATATTGATGTTTTTGATGACCCTTATTCTTACAATAAGTACATTCCATAGGAGTTTTGGATGATTTTGGAGAAGAAGAAGTGGAAGAAGAAGTGGGAGAAGGCGAAGATGGGGAAGAAGAAGACTTAACCACCTTGGATTGTTGTTGTGAAGCTTTCGGATTTCCAACCAATGATGAAGAGTGAGTCCCGCATGATGACTCTCACAATTCCTCCTTCGCAAGTATGGCTTGATTGAAAGCCATATCAATGATGACAATGACTTTGTATTTCAACTTGTGATAAAGTGGTTCCTACAATCCACTTTTGAATTTTATCACAAGTTGAGTAGCAGAATCCTGCACGGAATTCAAAATTCTTAATTTATTAAATTGCAACACATAATCATGAACACTCATGTGAGCGGTTTGGCAAAGATGAAGCCATTTGATCTCAAGGTCTTCGACATAATTTGAAGGGTAAAAACTACTCTTCAAAATGCATTGCAATTCATCCCACGTATCAATAGGATTTTGTGTTCTATGTCGATCCATGACAAGGATCTTAGAAAGGCTTGAAATTTTAAGTTTTACAAATGTAGCTTTTTGGGCCTTCTCCAGTTTTGTGTACTCAAACCAACTATCCATGTCTAAAATTTAGTTGTTGAGAACTTTAGGATCCTGCAACTATCATAAATGGGAACATCACAATGTGGTTGAATATCTTGAGTGGTGACCTTATCTTCTAAAGCACTCACAAGTTGTGTGAGTTCATCCATTTTATCAGCCAATTCGGTAACCATTTTAGCTCGAGTTTGTGCCAGCAAGGAAAATCACAAATGGATACCAAAAAGTGGATACTAATTACAAAAGTGCAATATTGCCCAAAAGAATTGCAAAAAGAAAATGTAAAGTTTCAATTTGCATTTTTTTTTTTTTGAAAAAATGATAGGCAAAAGAAAATTTGCACTAATTTTAAATCCCTTTGTACAAAATATAATAGAAAGTATTTTAGGATGACCAAAATAATGTCAAAATTGACAAAGGTAAAAGTAAATTTTACTTTACCAGAATAAATATTGAAGAAATTTTTATGGTATCCGAAAATACTTTAAGACCTGTTGGCATTTTTGCCACATTGATTCTCATTGATTGAAGTATTAATGTTTAAATTCTATACTGGCTTTGATGCGGCTTTGATGCAAAAGGAGCAAAAAATGACTAAGTTCAAAAACTGTCGCGATTTCGTGACGTGTCGTGAAATCGCGGTCAACGCGGTCAACGGATGCAGCTAGACAGAACCGTCGTGATATCGCGACGTGTTCTATTTTCGTGGCTTGCGATGAGCAAAGGAAGGGAGAGCGACACACTGTCGCGAAATCGTGACGGAAATCAACGCACAGTGCACAAAGTAAAAGACGTCGCATTTTCGCGACGCGGGTGGCTTCAAAGGCTTAAGTTGAAAACATGTAGCGATATCGCTACCGTTCCGAAACAAAGCCAAAACAAAATGAAAACGTGTAGCGATATCGCTACATGTTCCGAAACAAAGCCAAACAAAATGAAAACGTGTAGCGATATCGCTACCGTTCCGAAACAAAGCCAAAAAAATGAAACGCGTAGCGATTCGCTGCACTTTTAGAAAGGGTTTCGGCAAGGCAAAAGATGTCGCATTTTCGAGACAAAAAGTGGCAAATGGTACGGAAAGGGAAAGACGTAGCGATATCGCTACCTGTCCCAAAATCGCGGTCATTTTGGTTCGAAAAGCAAAAGACATGAAAGTTGTAGCGAAATCGCTACACTTTTGACGATAAGGCCGAGCGAGATGAAGACGTCGCGAAATCGCGACAGGGAATGAAAATTGTGCAAAAGACATGGAGATGGTAACGATTTCATGCCACTTTGTTGAAAAATGACTAAGTGTTCTCATATGTAGCGAAATCGTGATAGGGGTAAGGTCGAAGACATTCAAAGTGCAAAAGTGTCTCATTTTCGTGGCCTATGAGCAAGACAGTATATAGTTCCGGAAAGACGTAGCGATATCGCTACATGTTCCATTTTTGCGGGGTAGTGCGGAGGAAAGGACCAAAAGACAAAAAGCGTAGTGAAATCGCCCAGCGTCTCATTTTTGCGAAACAAGCTAGCGATGGAAATAATGAAGCCAACTATGCAGCGATATCGCGACAGGAAGAATTTTCGCGGGTTCCAGCAGCAAAAGTGTACGGCGTAAAAAGACGTCGCGATTTCGTGACCTGTCGCGTTTTCGCGACCTGCGACAGTTTCTCGCCAAAACACAGTGTAAACGGCCCGATAAGGTTTTTTCGATTTTCGAGGATTAAATGCTTGCCAAAATTTAATGTTTTGCGGATTTCCAATGCGGTCAAGGTCGAAGAGCGCCCAGGCCACCAAAATTGAAGATTTTATTTGTTCGAAGCTGCTATTCGTGGATTGTTCTAACGGTTTCATGCACATGTTCAAAAACAAATTTAATGAAGGTGACCACTGACGTCTAATTGCATTCAATTTTGGGTTCCTCAAGGCTGCAATTAAGGGGATCATGTTCCTAGTTTCTGTTGCATAATTGTAGATCTCAAGAAGGTCGGTGGCAAATATTAAATGCTGCAAAGAGGACGGCCCTCTATAAAAACCAATGTAAATCTCATTTGCAAGGGTTGGGAAGTTTTCTGCTAAAAGCTCGAAGTTCATTTGCAGGAATAAAAGACTTGGATTCTGATTTTTCAAGCAGCTGTTTGGGTGATTTTCATTTCTGTTTGTTTTACATTTCTAATAGCACTCATATTCCTTAATTGCTGTTGCATTTGAATTCTGCATATTGGATTTAAATACTGTTGTAAGGGTATGATTCCTGGAAGGTAGTCTTGGAGGGATTTTTTGCATACGTTGTGCGAGAATTAAGTTAATGTCTTCTGTTACTTGCTGTTGTTGCGCTTTAAGTGATCTGCTGTTATTCTTCCCGATCTTATAACTTCGGCTACGGCCATATTTCCCATTTCTTTTTGCAAATTTTAAATTTCTTTCCAGCAACCCTAATCTTCAAACAAAATTTAGAATAGTAAGGGAACCAGCCCACTCTGGAGATTGGTCTGGGAGCCATTTCTTGTTTCCAACCTTTCAATGTTGGCCGGGTCTAGGGTGCACATGTAAAAATCCTTTCCTGTGGCAGATTCATGACCAACAATTTTTGGCACACCCGATGGGACAGATTTCTTCTGTCTCTAAAAGATCCCATAGTGTTGAAGGTTTAATGTTCGCCTTCATATTGTAAAACTAGAGCATTTGGTGACTCTACTGGACTCAGAAATCTTTGAACGTGGATGCAGTGAAAGCTGTACTTCATGATCACGAGATCACGAGTCTAAGAAATTTGGAGATCTTGTCGAGTTTTTTGAACTTGACAGCTCAAGAAGTGGTGAGCATTCTAGGTTGGTTTCCCCATCCCTTCCATCATCTGCTACACAAATCTCTGGTATTGTTACTAGTGTTTCATCCTCCCAATCATATCCACTAGTTCAAATGGCTCAATATCCTCCACCCAAGAAGTTCTTGGCATGGAACAACTCTGGAGCCTTGAATTTGTAGGCTCAGAATCCAGTTCCTCAGGCCGCGTTGAAGGCTTTGCCAACTTATGATGGTACGGGTAAGACTGCATATGAACACATAAATGATGTAGCTTCTCTAGCGGCCATTCATGATATAACTGATGAAGATGTAATGGTGAAGTTGTTGGTATGCTCCTTGAGAGGTAAATTGCTATTTTGGTACCGAACGTTGCCACCGAGCACCGTAACATCATGGGATCAGCTAGGAGATCTGCTAGTTAAAAATTTTCATGAACAGGCTGACCCCTTTTCATTGTTGAATCAGTTTACTGTAATCCAGAGACACCTGCAGGAAGAGATAGCTGATTTCAACGTCCGATTTACCAGAACCTGGCACAGAATTCCTGATGGTCTTCGGCCTACTGATGAATTGGCTGCACTTTACTACCTCAGAGCGTTCAACACAGATATCGGCTGGGCGGTTCGACAGTCCGATGTGACAACATTTCCAGAGTTGTTTGAACAAGCCATAAAAGCGGAAGCTGATCTAATTGCTATAGGTAGACTTCCACCGAAGGTAACTATGCCTATTATACCAGATTTGCCTCAGTATTTATATTCTGGCTCACTTCCATAGCCCATGCCATCTATGTATCCCACCCCATCATGGAGCTCCAAAGCACCTCAAATTGCACCTATCCCAGCTCCTCAGTTGTCTACTTTAGCAAGTTTGCCGCTTCCAGCACCCAACACTCAGCCATCTCCCATTTCCATTTCATTTCCAGCTTTTCCTGCACCCCCAGCTCCTTTGCCATTGCCAGCACCTCCTACACCTGTGAACCCCGATCCTTATACAACACTATTGCAAGAGGTAAAGTCTGCCAATTCGGCAATTAGGGCAATGGGTAACAAAATCACACTTATTGAGAGAAAGCAAGCTGAGCGAGATTTCCAGCCAAGGAGATTTCAACCTCCTCCAATTACAAGAGACCAAGCTGCCTCAACAAGTAAAGCACCTGAGAAAAGCTTAACTGCTTTGGTAAATGAAGATGCAGCCCTTACAGACAGAATGTATTGGTGCTCGACTTGTAATGACCCTCATGGAGAGGATACTTGTATGGTCCATCTGAATTATGTGCAGACATTGGCTGCTAGTTCTTCGGGCGGACAAGTTAATATGATCTCTGAAGCTGGCTATAGCTTAATGTCTCCGCTGGAAGAGCAAGTTTTAGTTCTTACAAGGACTGGAAAGAAGCCTGTGACAGTTGATCCTACTGACTTAGAGCCATTGAAAGTGTCGGCTGATGCGAAGAAGCCAGTGAAAGCTCCTGTGCCAGTTCCAAAGTCTGATGCGCCTATTTTGCCAAAGGATCCTATTTTCCACAGAGTTCAAGAAAAGGCTGCAGCTGCACCAGCAAGATCAGAAGCGGAGGAGCAAGCTCGAGAAAGGTTGAAGTATCCCTCATTGACAAAGAGGCTAAGAGTGGAAGCCACTCAGCAGTATCGAAGCAGATATGAACATCCTATTGAAAAGAAGGACTCTGCTATGGTTGCATACAATATTGTTGAAGAATTAAAAAAGACCCTAGCTAAGGTAAGTCTTTACGATGCATTACAGTTGCCTGGCCAAGTAGATTTATTGCAGGAATCATTAAAATCTATAAAGGATAATGAAAAGGGTTCTACCCAGACAGTGTATGCTCAAACCTTAACCACTTTTGCTACTGGGAAAAATAGACCACCCCCATTTTATTTATCATTGCAAATAGAGGGTTGGATTGTGCATAATTGCATGATCGACTACGGGGCTGCTACAAACTGTCATGCCCAAGGGAGTTTGTGAAGCAATGGGAATGGAATATACACGGAGTAGTCCTGGAGTTCTGCAATTAGATGGTACTCCTATAAAAATGGTGGGTGTAATCAAGGATGTCCCAATTGTTCTGCATACTATGCCTCAGATTACTATTATCCAAGAAATTGTTGTGGTAGATCTAGAACCCTACTTTAGTATGTGTTTATCCAGGGATTTTACCACAAAGTTGGGGGGTTATCTGGCACTAGATTATTCCCACTCAAGGGTAGGCGTCTCAGGATTCAGAATGAAAAACCTTCCTCTTTTCATATCGAGAAGTTGGAAGAAGTAGAAAAAGACATGCAGTCTATTCACATGCTTACTGAAGAGTTCGAGGATTCTATTTTGATGAGTGAGGTTTTAGATAATCTTCAGTTGGATGCCCAGTTTTCTATGCTTGATTTTAACGCCATGCTGGAGACTGAAATCGGCTGTTATGCCATCCAAAAACCTGAGAGTGTCATAAAGCAGGAATTCCCTAATCAAGCTGATCAGAATGCTGTCACAGATCAACTATGGCAGCTATATTTCGATGGGGCTAGATGCAAGAACGGTGCAGGAGAAGGTATTGTTTTGATTTCTCCTTCTAGTGTACAAAGAACTTATTCATACCGTCTTACATGGAATTGTACTAACAATGCTGCCGAATATGAAGCATTATGCTTGGGTTTAAAAAAGGCAAGGAAGTTAGGAATTGAGCAGCTCAAGATTTTTGGTGATTCTGAGCTTATTGTAAACCAGATTACAAATAGGTGCATTTCTAAGCAGAATTACCTTAAAGCATATCACAACCAAGTGTGGGACCTATTTGAGTTTTTCACAGCTCTAAATATTCAAGCTGTTTCTCGAGAGATGAATAAACATGCAGACCTTTTAGCATCTCTTGGAGCCAATTTTTCCCCTATTGAACAAGTAATGAAGAAACCGAAGACGGTAAGGATGGTGTATAGGCCAAGTGTGCCCGAAAAAGAAATTTTTTGGCAAGTCTTTGAAGATGATGAGCAGATTGTCAACTTCTTGATTCATGAAGCTGCCACTGTCGAAGGGAGAACTTTGGAGCACGAAGAAGCTGAGGGTCTAATTCAGTTACGGAATAATCACATTCCGAAGGGTCTTATAACTCTGGAAAGCTTATTTGATCAGCATGATCGATCCAAAAAACATCGGATCGAGATTGACAAAAAGGAGTACATGGAGTTAGAGTTAGAGCCTAATAAAGTCATCAAGGTTGGAACTGATTCTACGCCAGATGAACTGCAAAATATCAGGCAACTGTGTGAGGAGTTTTCTGATATTGTGGCTTGGAGTTATGAAGATTTGAAGGGATACAATAAAAATATTGTGCAACATACGATTGAATTGGAGGAAGGAGTTAAACCTTTTCGGAAAAAACAGTGACCATTAAATCCAAAGATTGAGACGTTGATGAGGGCTGAGCTTGTGAAAATGCTGCAAGCTAAAATCATATATCCAGTTAAGCACTCAACTTGGGTTGCCAATCTGGTCCCGGTTCAAAAGAAGAATGGAGACATACGATTGTGTGTAGATTTCCAAAATTTGAACCGTGCATCGTTGAAAGATCATTATCCTTTGTCGCGTATAGATCAAATACTGCATGTTGTTGCTGGAGCTCAGCATTTTTCACTATTGGATGGATTCTCTGGATATAACCAGATTTGGGTTAAAGATGAGGATCAGTACAAGACAACATTCACAACAAAGTGGGGCACTTTTGCTTATCAGCGAATGCCTTTTGGACTATCAAATGTTGGGGCTACCTTCCAAAGAGCCATGGACATTGCATTCAAGGAATTATTGAACAAGATTATTGTGATATATCTTGATGACATGACAGTATTTTCACATAGACGGGAAGATCACTGCTCTCACCTGAGGCAAATTTTTGAAAAGTGCAGGGAATTTGGGATTTCCATTAATCCAAAGAAGTCAGTGTTTGCAGTAAAAGAAGGTAAGCTTATGGGGCATGTGATTTCAGAGGATGGGTTAGCAATAGATCCAGCCCGAGTTGAAGCATTGAAAAAATTATCACTCCCTGCAAACAAAAAGGAACTGCAGTCTTTCTTTGGACAGATCAATTTCATCAGGAAGTTCATTTCTGATTTTGCTCAGGTTGTAAAACCTATGACTGAATTGTTGAAAAAGGATGCAGATTTTCAATGGACCGCTCGAAGGAAAGAAGCATTCCAAGAAATCAAGGAAAGAATAGCGCAGGCCCCTGTTTTGATTAACCCTGATTACTCAAAGGATTTCATTTTGTATGCAGTTGGGGAAGATGAAAGTTATGCTGCGGTTCTTACACAGAAAGGAGATGATGGGAATGAAAGGCCCATTGCTTTCCTTAGTCAGGTTATTTTACCTCATGAAGCAAAGTATAATTTCATTGAAAAATAGGTGTATGTTGTTATGAAATCCCTTAAGAAATTCAAGCATTTTATATCTCAGAGCAGAACAATTGTTTATGTTATTCATCCTGATGTAAGAAATTTCATTCTTCAAGGTGAGATGGGTGATAAACGTGCTGGTTGGGTCACCAAGATCCAAGAATTTGATGTTGAAATTCATCCGACTAAGCTAGTGCGTGGTAAGGCTTTATGCCATTTGGCAAAGATGGCAGCATCTGGTATAGGTGAATATCAAGCAGAAAATCTTGTTAGTGATGACAATTTAACAAATTTCTTAGTTCAGGAAAAATATTGGGCAGAAGACCTCATTGCTTACTTCACAACTGGTAGATTTCCTTCACAGTTGAATGCCTCACAGTGGAGAAGATTTCGTCTGCAAGCTCTTCGGTATGTTTTGTTACCAGAAGGATTGTTTTTTAAGAATATTGATGGTGTTCTTCTAAGATGTGTCAAAGAATCAGAAAAGGCTAGGCTCCTGGAGGAGTTTCATTCTGGTCTATCAAGAGGACATTTTGCAGGAAGACCAATGGCTTTGAAGATAACTCGAGCTGGTTACTATTGGTCGAATCTGTTCTCAGATGCTTTCAGGGTTGCACAAGCATGTGACAAATGTCAGAGATACACAGGAAGAGTTAGGAATGCAGCACTGCCTTTGCATCCGATTCAGGTTGAAGCACCCTTTCAGCAGTGGGGGTTGGATTTTATTGGGATTATTGATCCGAATTCCTCAGCTGGACATAGGTATATTTTGACAGCTACAGATTATTTCACGAGGTGGTCTGAAGCTATTCCAACAAAGGTTGCAAATCAGACTGTAGTGATTTCTTTTATTGAAGGCCTGATTACATGCTTTGGCATTCCTGATGCCATTATTACAGATAATGGGACCCCATTTATTGGAGCTAAACTAGCTGAGTTTGCAAACAAGTATGGCATTTTCTTAAAAACATCTTCCAATTATTATCCACAGGGAAATGGCTTGGCGGAGTCCACAAATAAAAATTTGCTTCGGATTTTAAGGAGGTCTTTGGGGGAGAACAAGAGATCATGGCACCTTTTATTGAATCAAGCTTTATGGGCAAATAGGATTTCAGTTAAGAAGTCTATCAAGACCTCACCCTATGCCCTGGTTTATGGGAAAGAAGCAAGGTTGCCTGTTCATCTCGAGTTTCCAGTGTTACAGCAGTTGCAAGATTTTCAAGACAATGAAACAGACATAAGTTCCTTGGATAGGCGGTTAGCTCAGTTATTGCAGTTGGAGGAGCAGCATTCTGAGGCATATAAAGAGTTTGTTAAACACACACAGGGTATTTCGAAGTGGTTTCATAAACATTCTGCAGATCGGCCACTTAAAACGGGAGATTTGGTGTTGAAATGGAACGAAAATAAAGCTAAGCCTGGGAATCACAAGAAGTTTGATGCTCTGTGGGAGGGTCCCTTCCGCATTACCAGCATAGGTGCAGCGAATTCGTTCTATCTAGAAGACTTGGATGGCAGCCCACTTCCGATTTCAGTAAATGGCTTTCATCTGAAAGCCTATACTTCATGAACTGACAGTCCAGTATAAATTTGTATATAGTAGTAAAAAAAAAAAAATATATATATATATATATATATATATATATATATATATACATGTTTTGTTTTTATTTGTCACCTTGGTTCTTTTGCTTGTGAGCCATAAGTGTCTCTTGTTTTTCTTTTGTTTTTTCTTTTCCCAGTAGTTGGTGGCTTTCCAGACAATTCTTCTTTTCCCTTCCCTTTCTCTCTTTCCTTTCTTCATCTTTCTACTTCTTTTTTCTTTTGCAATAAAAAAAAGAGAGCCACGGCTGTTGTTTCATTTCCCCTTTCCTATTATTCCCGTTCCTTCTTATCCCTTTCTTCTAAGTTCTGTCATTTTACGCATTCATTTACAGTCTTCATTTTCATTCCACAACCTTCATATTTTCATTTCCATTCCATAAGTTCATTTACTTTCATTCCATATCCATCGTAGCTGGTAGTATAGCAACATTCTGTTACTGAGTCTACCACATCGCTTTGTCACTTCATTATTCCATTATTATCATCATTCCATTTGCATTTCACCGCTTGCACAATCGCAGGATCTCCCTCCATTATCTCATTCCATTTGTTTCATTCCATAATCAGCTACATGCAGGTTCTTCCAGTTTCAGCTTTTCAGTAGAAATGATCGCAGCAGTCCACTAAGATGTATCACCGTAGCCAACCTTCTGTTCTAAGTTTTCATGACTCTGTGCCCAATGGATTCAGGCCTGGATTCTTGCATACAGCAAGCTGTATACCCCGCGAGCCGCCAAGAATGTTGGCATTTTTGCCACATTGATTCTCATTGATTGAAGTATTAATGTTTAAATTCTATACTGGCTTTGATGCGGCTTTGATGCAAAAGGAGCAAAAAATGACTAAGTTCAAAAACTGTCACGATTTCGTGACGTGTCGCAGAATCGCGGTCAACAGATGCAGCTAGACAGAACCGTCATGATATCGCGACGTGTTCTATTTTCGTGGCTTGCGATGAGCAAAGGAAGGGAGAGTGACACACTGTCGTGAAATCATGACGGAAATCAACGCACAGTGCACAAAGTAAAAGACGTCGCATTTTCGCGATGCGGGTGGCTTCAAAGGCTTAAGTTGAAAACGTGTAGCGATATCGCTACCATTCCGAAACAAAGCCAAAACAAATGAAAATGTGTAGCGATATCGCTACACATTCCAAAACAAAGCCAAACAAAATAAACGTGAGCGAATGTCCGTTCCGAAACAAAGCCAAAAAATGAAACGTGTAGCGATTCGCTGCACTTTTAGAAAGGGTTCCGACAAGGCAAAAGATGTCGCATTTTCGCGACAAAAAGTGGCAAATGGTACGGAAAGGGAAAGATGTAGCGATATCGCTACCTGTCCCAAAATCATGGTCGTTTTGGTCCGAAAAGCAAAAGACATGAAAGTTGTAGCGAAATCGCTACACTTTTGACGATAAGGCCGAGCGAGATGAAGACATCGCGAAATCGCGACAGGGAATGAAAATTGTGCAAAAGACATGGATATGGTAACAATTTCATGCCACTTTGTTGAAAAATGACTAAGTGTTCTCATGTGTAGCGAAATCGCGACAGGGGTAAGGTCGAAGACATTCAAAGTGCAAAAGTGTCGCATTTTTGCGGCCTATGAGCAAGACCGTATAGAGTGCCGGAAAGACGTAGCGATATCGCTACATGTTCCATTTTCGCGGGGTAGAGCAGAGGAAAGGACCAAAAGACAAAAAGCATAGTGAAATCGCCCAGCATCTCATTTTCATGGAACAAGCTAGCGATGGAAATAATGAAGCCAACTATGCAGCGATATCGCGATAGGAAGAATTTTCGCGGGTTCCAGCAACAAAAGTGTACGGCGTAAAAAGACGTCGCGATTTCGTGACCTGTCGCGTTTTCGCGACCTGCGACAGTTTCTCGCCAAAACACAGTGTAAACGGCCCGATAAGGTTTTTTCAATTTTCGAGGATTAAATGCTTGCCAGAATTTAATGTTTTGCGGATTTCCAACGCGGTCAAGGTCGAAGAGTGCCCAGGCCACCAAAATTGAAGATTTTATTTGTTCGAAGCTGCTATTCGTGGATTGTTCTAACGGTTTCATGCACATGTTCAAAAACAAATTTAATGAAGGTGACCGTTGACGTCTAATTGCATTCAATTTTGGGTTCCTCAAGGCTGCAATTAAGGGGATCATGTTCCTAGTTTTCATTGCATAATTGTAGATCTCAAGAAGGTCGGTGGCAAATATTAAATGCTGCAAAGAGGACGGCCCTCTATAAAAACCAATGTAAATCTCATTTGCAGGGGTTGGGAAGTTTTCTGCTAAAAGCTCGAAGTTCATTTGCAGGAATAAAAGACTTGGCTTCTGATTTTTCAAGCGGCTGTTTGGGTGATTTTCCTTTCTGTTTGTTTTACATTTCTAATAGCACTCATATTCCTTAATTGTTGTTGCATTTGAATTCTGCATATTGGATTTAAATACTGCTGTAAGGGTATGATTCCTGGAAGGTAGTCTTGGAGGGATTTTCTGCATACGTTGTGCGAGAATTAAGTTAATGTCTTCTGTTACTTGTTGTTGTTGCACTTTAAGTGATCTGCTGTTATTCTTCCCGATCTTATAACTTCGGCTACGACCATATTTCCCATTTCTTTCTGCAAATTTTAAATTTCTTTCCAGCAACCCTAATCTTCAAACAAAATTTAGAATAGTAAGGGAACCAGCCCACTCTGGAGATTGGTCTGGGAGCCATTTCTTGTTTCCAACCTTTCAATGTTGGCCGGGTCTAGGGTGCACATGTAAAAATCCTTTCCTGTGGCAGATTCGTGACCAACAAGACCTTACCAAAAGGTGTGCGGGAAATTTTTTTGAAACAATAGCTTATAGTGGTCAAAGATCAACTTCCACGTTAGCTACTTGCAATTCGAGGACTACCATGAATAAAGGTTATCAAACCTTTAACCCACACAATGTGGGATTTCTCCTCTGCTCATGAAAACCAATGCCAGCCTCATGCATGAATGGGAAAAATGCTAGTAAAACCTAGCATAGTTATATACGTGGCTTACGCATGCCACAAAACACCATTTTAGGAGCAAACAAAAAGGGTTTGTCTTTATCCTTTTCTTGGCATGCAACAAAGACCGCCTCATGTCACTCTGAAAGACGATAAGCCAATGGTAAAAACATCAATGTTTTCTAAGGTTTGTAGGATATTTTAACAAACCTCCAAAGGTGTTTGGGAAAATAGATAGTGCGGATGATAGCTAATAGATGCATCTCTAAATGTACAATTGCATAGGTAATTTTATGTGTCCTCCCACCAGATACGTGATCAACATAGGAAATAAATGAGTTCATATTAACAACTTCTAAATTGTGCAGAGGTACCTCTATTTACAGTGAACAGACATCTTATGATCGATGGCATCTAGATACTTTTCAGGATGCAGGTTTTGACTAAAATATGGTGGATTCTATGTTTGGTGCACAAAGTAGTACGATCATAGCATAAATGAGAGAAGGCAGTGAGAATTGCTTCATCAAAATATTCGTCCAGGAAGGACAGCAATCGGTCTTAATAATACAACAAAGAGAACAATGATATTAGGGCATAAACTACCTATCTTGCATGCCCAAAGCACTAAGTCATATACGACTTAGTTTATTACAACAAGGGTTGTGTAGGAAAAGTCGACAACAACTTTTGCAGAGAATTGTTGACAACAAGTGTATGCAACAGGAATTTACTGTCAACAACAATTGCGCAACAACAATTTCTATAGCAAGAATTCTGACAATAACAATGGGCCAATTATAATCTCTTAAATAGCAATAATTGCTACAATTTTACTCTAGCAATTGTTGTACAAAACAACAATTTATGTAGCAAAGTTTTAAAAGCTTCACACAAGAAAATGTGGTAAAAAATGATCCAAAACCACACTAATACGCCTGCTTTGATACCAAATTTGATGTGGAAAAATGAATCTACCATTCATATTAAAAATGCAAGTATAAATAATTACAAAACATAAACAAACCAACCGAGGAAGAAGGTAAGATCTAAGGAGTTCGTAACAAAGACTTATCCTAATAGAAAAAAGGATAAGAAAAGCCTATAATGCTATGTAAAATATGCCACATGGCCTAGACCTAATTAATCATGAGCAACAATAGTCACTCACATGGACAAACCTCAAATACTAAGTCCTAAACCTACAAACCTAGGCTAAACCTAAGTACAAGAAAAATTAAAATTAAGCCTCATCAATCATCCAAATTAACCAAATGGTTCCTAACATGATAAATGGTATGAACATGTGCCTCAAATGCTTCTATGAAATGTAGGTGGAATGCATGGATGAATGTATAAAATGTGATGAATATTTTTTTTTAGCCATGTATATGTACATATATATAACCTGTACTATGCATAAAACACCTTAAGGTGTATAATATTTAGTGGCTCAGGTTCCAATATTCCCTCTACATTTACAATTCTATACATTCTCGGACCCAACTTATGCTGAAAATGTATGGACCTAACCAATTAACAAAGAATTTATCTCTTAAGTGTGGCAATGCATTGGTGTTTTATTGATTCTCTTGAAGAACAAGATCCCCTACTTGGAATTTGTGAGGATGGAATTTTGAGTTATAAGCATGATTGATACAATCTTGGTATACTCATAGGTGTTCTAAGGAATTGATTCACCTTTCATGAAGGATTATAATTTGGTCAAGATGTGCTTGTCTAGTTGTGTCATCATCCATGAATTCTCTTAATGCAACTCATAAAGAAGGGATCTCAATCTCAAGAGGTATGATTGCTTTGGATCCATAGACAAATTAAAATGGAGTTTCCTCCATTGGCATTTGTATGCTTTTTCGATAAGCCCATAATGCCAAGGGGAGTTGAGTATGCAAATATCTATGGTTTTCTTTGACAAGTTTCTTTAGAATGGCTATCAAGGTCTTATCGTTCACTTTAAATTGTCCATTTGCTTGTGGGTATAAGGAGTCAAGAAATTATTTTGGATATTGTACTTATTGCATAATTCTCAAACATCCATATTTTTGAAAGAATTGCCATTATCAAAAATTATATTTGAGGGAATCCCAAAACAATAGACAATATGTTGGAGTATGACTCCGCAATTTGAGGTCCATTCATAGTGGTCATCGGGATCACTTTGACCCACTTGGTGAAGTATTATGTGGTAGTTATGATGAAATTGTGTTGCCTTAAAGAGGCAGGTGAAATTTTACCAATCAAAAGACCCCATTGTGAAAAGGGCCAAAGGATTTGAAAGGGTTGTAATGCGTATGATGGTACATGAGTGAGATTGGCATGATGATATTTTTTACATTTCTTCACATATTGACAATAATTATTTTCCATGGTGGGCCAATAATAGGCCATGTGTAAAAAATGCTTTGTGATGGCCATTCCACTAAAGTGGCCACCACAAGTACCATCATGGGCTTTGATTATGGCTCTTTGTGCCTCTATGAGGTCTAAGCATTGAAGTAAGACTCCATCATAGCCATGTCTATACAACACATCCCAAAAGAGAGTGTAATGAGATATTTTTTGTTTTAACATTCTCTTTGAAATTCATGTTAGATCTGATGGAAGGGTCCCAGAATTGAAAAATTATTTTATTTGATCAAGGTAATATTCATATGGTCTACGTGGATGAAACAAACACTCTTCTCAACTTTAGATTTTGCTCAAGCAATTGAGAATTTGGATATTATTGTGATGATAAGTGACTGGAATTCTCTATTTTTATTTTTAAGAACCAATGATCCTAAAGGAGCCATCACATCCATAAACCTATTAGTCGAATGAGGTAAGTTGTCAATCTCATACCAGTCAAACTTTGTTAGCAATTTTATTACTACTTCATGGTATTGTTTCAAGAATGGCTCTCTACATTGGTAAGTTCCTTTCACTTGGAAAATGACAATTTGGGAGTCATAAAAATTATTATATGCTTAATTACCATAGCTAATGTTGATTGAAGCTCCAATATTAAGTCTTCATACTCTGTATTGCTAGTTGTGCATGGAAAGTCAAGTTTAAATGATAAAGAAATTGGTATTCCTTTGGGTGTATAAAATACGACTCCACACCTTGTCCTTTTCACACTTTGACTCATAAAAGAAGAGAGTGATATCAACATAATCCATATGAGGGACTAGTTCTTCTTGTTTAGTGATGAAAAATATTGAATCATCTGGAAGCTCGATAAGAAGAGGTTGATCATTTGGAAGTGGAGCTTCCATGAGTTGATCGGCTATCACCTGATCCTTGATGGATTTTTGGCTAATGAATTCGAGATAAAATTCCATTAAGAGAATTATCCATTTTGTATTTTGGGTATTTTTGTATGTGTGAGTCATCATATAATATAGAGGTTTTTATCTAGCTATGACATAGGTAGTGTTTTTTTTGGTAGGTAAAAAAAATTATTTACTTAACAGGTTGAAGGACCCAATCCCAGTTACAATAGGCATTTGTTATGTCATCCATACAAAATTTGGCATAGCCCATTACATCAGGGCTAAAAAACAAGATATTTATAGACTGGATACCCCTACACTAGTAAACTGGGCAAACAGATAAGTAAACTTAACCCAAAATCAAAGGCAGAACCTTTAAATAGGGAGTACAAAAAATCCAATAAAAACCCAAACAAACATGGGTATTCCAACCTCTAGCACCTGTCACCTCCAATATATTGGGAATCCTCCCCATTCTCATGCTTAATGTTATTTTTTTGGTATTTTACAAGGAAGACATCGATCACCATAAAGAGCTCTTGGAATTCTTTGGTAATGTTGGAGAGGATGGTACCCAGCTCCTTGATCATACTAGCAGCAACATTAAGATGCTCCACTACTATGGTGCCATGGTTGAAAATCATGGTGTGCAACAAATCTTCTACACTACTAATGGCCTCTTCCTCATCATCCAAAATGATCTTAGGTGAGGGGTGAGGCTCATTCTTGATTTTCTTCTCCAATCGATGTGATTTTTTGCTTTTCTAAGGGAGGCAAACAACTTTCATTTTTCTCCTCAAGCTTGGACTGGTAGGGCGGGACACCGAAGGGACTGCATCCTTAGGGATGGGGGTAGGGCTTTCCTCTCCATAGCCACTAGGATAAGAAGGGTGAGTGGAAATTAGAGCATCACCAATAGGGGGGCAACTACAATGGGGTGTCGATCGAGGGACCTTGGAAATCCACTAGGAGGTCAGGATCACACACCTCAGTATTATGGGAAGGCTCAGTGGAGGGCTTGGGGATCAAAGTGAAGAGGGGTGGGATATATCTAGGCTAGGACATGAGGGTATGCTTGTAGATAACTAGGAATATGCCCTAGTTCCAGTAGGAATTTGGATGATTTCTTGTCCCTAAAGTTCTCAATGGTGATGTTGATGGACCTAAGGAGAAAATCAAGGATATTCATGGGGCTAATATTGTGGAGGTGATTGGTGAAGGCTAGGTTATAGGATCAGAGGGGGCTTCTGAGACTATCAATAGTGATGTATTGGATGATGGTAACAATGTGAAGTAGGGGAAAAATGGTGCACCTAAGAGTGTTAAACAATATGCATCTAAATCTGGTGTTTAAACAAGCATTGCAAAAGGATAAATTTAAGCAACCATGGAATCCAAATAAGTGCAATAAAAATGTGTTTCTCTTTATTTTATTTGATAAATCAGAACATGGTTACAATAAACATCCCCTTGAGGTATCTTAGTTTGATACACTTGTTTACAAAGATGATGGGTGCCCTAGGATCAAGCCCTTTCATACAAGCTCATGTGCACTTCCAATGTTCTTCCTCATACCCACAATTGAGGTGGGTGAACCTATGATGCTACTACTTTGTTCTTCACTGTTCTAATATTTTATTACTTTCTAATGCATTGTAAAACCTGCACCTACTCACAAGGAAACCAGATTTGTTAAATAGCAAGTGCATAGAGTGTGAAACATGCAAAATCCATACATGCAACTATGATATAGAAAATGTAAATATGTAATGTGCCTATCTAAAACAACTCCAAATGATATGAAATTGTAGTGACATGTAAAATATATGATTTTAGGAATATCTAATCACAAATAGAATAGAAATTGCATCTGATGGTGTGGCGTATTTGTAGTTTACCTATAAAGCCTGCAAAACCTGAAACAATCAATGTTTGGACAAAAACACATATAAATAAAATGAAACTTGGAAAATATGCATAAAAAATGATTTTAAGAGAACCCATATGGTCATATTTGTAAATTAACTAACAGTTTCATGTGCATAATCATATGGTCCCAAAAATCCTGCAAAATATTAAAAAGACAATATCTCACTCAATATGATTCCAAAATGCATGAAATTTGGACAGGAGATTCATATGCTACTCTATAATACACCTAAAAAATAATAGTAGAAAAATCATGTACATATATGACACTATCCTCGGGTAGGACTGTGGTGACTGTCACAAATTGGGAAGCATCCTAGGGTGGTACAACCACCAATTCTGCACTTATTTTATCACCAATTCCTCTGTGAATTGATGAGCAACCTCCTCAATAGTGTTGTAAATTTTGGTGGTGAAATTCACTTAGATGATACAGTTTTGCAAATAAATTGTGCTTCTTATATCTCTCGCAAACCTTCTTTTTCTAGGTAGATATTTCGAGGCAAAAAGACACAAAAAAGGTGAGGGGAAATCTTGGCAACACTCTATTGCTATGTCTCAAAATTACTCTCTATTATTTGTGTGGAAAATGGATCTACTTTATAGCCAAAGGAGGCCTTTGTTCAAATGGGCATGCATGGCAAGAGGTGCCACTTGTCTAAAATTGAGCATGCATTGGGAGGGGAAGAGAATCTCCCATTTTGGCTTCCATTCTGCAACATATCATAAGGATTTTTTACCCTTAGGTCATGCATGCTCTCATATAACCACTTTTCCACCATCCCTAGGTGGGATGGCCACAAACTATGGCCATCCTAGAGTGGCCCAAAAGCTCCCAAAAGTGGGTTATAGCCTTCCTAGAGTGGTTAGGATCACTATTAAACCTTTGAGGATTGCCCAAGGGGGTCATATGATGTCAATTAACCAATTATTGTGGTCTCCTTATCATATTGACATGATTTTAGTGTCTATAGATACCCCTTTTTGAGATGCATTGTGTGCAACACAGTGCTGAGAAAAAATAGATGACTAAAATATTGAATGATTAGGGTTATTTGATAACCTAACCAACTTTAGATGCCCCAATCATGGAAAGAGCATGTGTTCTTGAATCCTTGATTTTGACTCAGTAAAGAAATTGGTCTTGGTTTCTCTTTAGCTTCCAGGTATGCTTGGGGGACTTATAACCCTAGGCATTAGAGAATACCAAGTATTCTGGTAACTTTTGAGGTGTACCAATAGGCAGGGTCATATATCCTATTATGTGCTTAGTTGAAATATTTTATTGTTTACTTCCCCACGTAGGGGTGTGATTGTCTTTGTCAAAGATTCATTGGATGAACACAATTTGCATGATTGAGTGTGTGATTGTTGATTTTTATTATGAAATCATTAGGTATGACTACCCCCTCAAGTGACGAGTCAATGAGGGAATGACCAGTGATAAAAGTGATGAGTTGCTTGATACATATGACTTAATCAGGGTTCCTTCAGTTGTACACATTGTGAAATGGAGCATTTTGTAAGTATTTTGATTATTTTATTTATGATTCATGGAAGAAAGGAGTCGAAAACCTCATTCCCATGGGGTGGTCTGACCACAATGGCCTTCTTAGGGATTGAAGTAGTAATTTTTTAATGCATCCATGAAGAATTTGAGTTCCATATTCATATTGAGTGAATTCCATCAGATTTGACTTGTTTGTGTTGGGTTTTGGACCCTTTTTGTTGCTTTTTTGGTTGTTTTTGTGGTGATTTTAATTGTTTCAATTTTTTTTGAATTTTTTTTTTTGATGTCCTTTCATAGAAGAAAGTAAATTAATACCTAATAAATATTTGCCTCCAATAAGTTAAGGAACTTTATTTTGGTAATATTTGGGATATTGGCAAACAAGATTAAGTCTAATCCTAGCCTTGATGGCAATTAGGAGATAAGATTAAGTTGAATCATAGCCTTTATGGAAATTAGGAGATAATATTAAATCAAATGCTAGCCTTTATGGCAATTAGGAGATAATATTAAATTTAATTCTAGCCTTGATGGCAATTAGGAGACAAGGCTTAAGTCAAATCCTATCCTTGATAGAAATTAGTAGAGAAAGCTTAAGTCGAATCCTAGCCTTGATGGCAATTAGGAGATAAGCTTAAATTAAATACTAGACTTGATGGAAATTAGAAAATAAGCTTAAGTCAAATCCTAGCCTTGATGGCAATTAGGAGATAAGCTTAAGTCAAATCCTAGCTTTGATGGCGATTAGGAGACCAAGCTGCTTGATTTGCTTGAATATGCTTTTGATATTTTACTTATTTACCCCAAATAATGAGGGTGCATGATTGTCTTTGGAAGTGATTCATAAGATGAATGTGATTAACTTTATTAAATTATCAATTATTTATTTGTATTATATTTGTTGTTATTATGATCAATGGGCTTAGTGGATGCCATTGGGGCATTTTGGGGTGACGTAGATGATCGCATATCGCCTAGTAGCATGTTGGGTTGACCAAGCAGTTTGGAGATACCCTTGGAGCATTTTTGGATGACCTAGATAGTTGTATACCACTTAGGAGTGTTTTGGGTTGACCAAGTAGTTTGTAGATACCCTTGGAGCATTTTGAGGTGACCTAGATAGTCATAGACCACCTAGGAGCATTGTCGGTTGACCAAGAAGTTTGGAGATACCCTTGGAGCATTTTGGGGTGACCTAGATTGTCTTAGACCACCTAGGAGAATTTTGGGTTGACCAAGAGGTTTGGAGATATCCTTGGAGCATTTTGGGGTGACGTATATGGTTGTAGACCACCTAGGAGCATTTTGGGTTGACCAAGAAGTTTGGAGATACCCTTGGGGATTTTTGAGGTTTATTGCTAATTAGGGGAGGTATGATACCAATAATACCCTAGTTAATGTTTAAAATGTTTGTGTGATTTGCAATTATGTGCTTTTGGACCATTAGATGCATTATATGTTATGATTTATGCATGCATTAGGTGATGTAATACTTATTTATTATATGAATATGCTATATGTATGCTATGTACTAATGACATGCACTAGCTAGATGATAAATGTATGATTATATTTTGTGATCTATATGTGTAGATGCTCTACTATGTATGTACATATGGATGCAATGGTAAATGTTGAATGCATGTTTAATTTGATTCAATTTTTTATTCATTTAAGTTATGTTGATATGATATGGTGAATGTTGTATGTAATTCATTATTTACTTGATGATGATCTAATGTAAATGAACCTATATGCTTTAGTCACTTAAAATATAAGGAATGAAATGTAATATGTGTTTAACAATATGATGGATGACACCACAGGATGTATAAAAATCATGAATGAAAATGATAACTCTTATCATAAGAATTAATCATTTAATCATCCATATGTGAAATGAGATGATTGTGATATGTGTAGATGTGTATGATTGATGTAATTATTTGTTGCTATTAGGGATTTTTTGAGGTTTTCCATGAGACTCAAACACCCTATTTGATTAATCAAAAGTTGTATAATGACTATATAGGACTCTTGAAAGACAAAATATTTTGTTATGAAGATCAAGATATTCACTATCCATATGTGTGCAAGTGAGTTCATTGTATGATAACACATAAAGTTACCCCAGTACCAAACAGGATTGATGCAGCCCATATGTACTGAAGATCACCCTATGAGTATCATGATCCTGGGTTTTTTACATGGTTGGATTAGACCACTAGGTAGTATAGGCTACAAAAAGCTAGCTCATCCACATGCAAACATTGGTCTGTACACACACAAAATGCTAATGTGGCAGACATATCATCATTTGTAAAGATATCGCCACTGACAGGTAAGCTTGGTGCCACCTAACCTATAATGAGGATCACCTTATGGTTTATCAAATGCTAATAATTCCAAGGATTCAAGTTCAATACTCCCTTATTTTCTTTTATTTGATTTCAGGGATATTTTCTCATGCTTAGTGATGAAAATCACTATTTATTTTTGTATTTTGTTTTCTTTGAGAAAGGTATTTGGGGAGTGGTGATAACCACTATTTATTTTGGGTAATTGGGTAAGGAGGAGCTTGTCCTTTCACTAATTCTTAGCATTCTTGAACCATCCGCACAAGTGTATGAGCAGGATAGACTTTTCACTTAAGGTAACCTAGACTACTTTAAAGGTTTAATATTTCCTTGTGAAAAACTTGGATTTATTAGTGATGGGAATTTGAGGTATGCTAGGTGCTATCAAAACTAGGCCTCATCTTCTGAAAGTGAAGATAGCTTTCTAAAAAAATCTGAGAGGATCACTAGGTATGGATGAATGACTGGAAAACCCTAGTATATTACTTATAGCAATAGGAAGGGGTTGTGCTGAGAAACACAATTACTCACAAGGGTGAATGGATGATGATGATGTTGTGGATGCATGATTGGCATACAAATGTGGTGTCATTTGTAATATTTTAAACACAACCTATACTAATGCAAATGTAATAGATGAACATGCCGAATGTAATGCAAGTAAATGAATGCATATGCAAAATGTAAAATGCAAATGCTTTTGTGTTTTAATGTTTTTGATTGTTTTTGAAAGTTTGATGTTTTTCAATTTGTTTGGATTTTTGGTGTTTTAAATTATTTTTGAATTTTGAGTGCTTTAAATTGTTTTTGAAATTTTGATTATTTTGAATGTTTTTGGATTTTGATATTTTATGATTTGTTTGAAATTTTGATGTTTTCAATTATTTTTTTTTTTTTGAATATTTTGTGAGGGGAAGACATGATACCTTAGGCACCCACAGTGTGTGTGCTACTCAATGAAAGTGAGGAAGGTGTGATAACTTTAGATTTATCACTAGGCTTCATTGGTTGTGATGTGGATGGTGAGGAAGGTATGCTACCTTTTGGACCCCTAGCGTGCATTTTTTCCACTACAATATGATCAACAATTACCATGTTCTAATGAGATGAGATAGGTGAAGGTGAAACATTAGATGAAATCACCAGTTGTGTAGCTCAATTTTGATATTTTTGCTTCTCTACTGTAATACTGATCATTCCCACATACTATTAGGGAGGTGGGTTGTTATGCACTTGATTGGTTTGCTCAACGTGGTTGGTAGGTGTTTTTTTATGCCTTGTGTATGGGATAGAGATATTGGAATATCCTATTAGTTGGTTTTTTGGAGCAAGAGGATTTCCCATCAGAAGCTCTTGCCTCTAGATCATATCCTGAACTACATCTCTAAAGGGATAATATGTCTGGATGTCATGGTCTCTTTATCGATGGTAAACATAGTATAGAATTTTCCTGTGTGCCTTTGATCTATGCTTATTAGGTTTTAATGGATGGATCTCGAGAAGTGTGATTGCTTGCACCTTATACAATCGATTGAATATCGATGCTAAGGGCTCTAAAAAATGAGTGTATTGCCATGGTGGCTGATGTGGTTGGTCTTGTCTTTGGTTTTTTTGATTATTGTTATCATATTTTCTAGGTGTGGCTTTATAGTTAGGCTTCTAAGGTGACATGATTTGCACAAGCCCTGGAATACTAATAGCAACTTGATTGATTGATGTTAGCTTTGGTTGTACCAGGTTTTTTTTGGTATTCTTGGTCCACTCCTTGTGTGGCTTCACAATTTCTCCCTCTTGAATTTTGATGTCTTCAATTATTCTATCTTGTGCTAGAGCATATTCAAGAGTTGGATACTATTGGAGTTGCAACAACAAGAAGATAGGCTTCAGATAGATCTTAGAAAATATGCCAGTCAACTCAAATATGGGTGGTATGTATGGTAGCTTAGCAAGAAGCATTCACCACCTATTTCCATAGTTGGTAATTGACTCATCATCATATTACTTCAACCCTGTGAGGTTGCTCAGTGTCACCTTTCACTCAGTGTTGAATGCAAAGTATTCCAAGAATATTTCTATGAATATTTTCCTCCCTTGTAAAGTCAGTCAGGTGGGGCATTTTAAATTGTTCAGGATAGGAAGGGGAAGGATGGATTTGTTGACTATAAAATTAGTGCATAGTGGGCTTCTAGGACCTAGACCCAGAGGTCTTATTCTCCACTAATTCTAGGTGCTCTAGCAATACCCTATATGCATTAGAGGATTTTATCTCCTCTTCCTTGTTTTGGCTCTATAGGGAGGGTGAGGGATGCCAATCCTATTGCATAGTGGTTGAATGTCATCCGCCATGCCTCTATAGGGTACTTCATGGTATTCTTCTCTAGGTTAAAGCTCATTGTAGACCCCATAGGGTGTTTCTTGAACTAAACTATAAGGAGGGGTATGCACTTGTGGAAGGCGATCTATGTTAGACCTAGGAAGTAAGTCTCGATTAGGCCTAGGAGGTCTAGGGGGCAGCATTTGAGATTGTATTGGACACCTTGTGTCGTTACATATTATAGGTTCTAGTTGTAAGAACCACTTTATGTAATACATTTTGTAATTGCTCTTGTTGTATCTTTTGTTGTTCTTATATCTTTTGTTGATACAACCTTTGTAGGTGTGCTCGTTGTGAGTCCACCCATTGTTGATTTCTTTGTTTTTGATTCAACTAGAGTTGATCCATATGTTGTTGTTTGTTAATATTTGGGCTATGTGCCTGATGAATATGATTTTTTTGCTTAGTTGCATGGGGTTCATGTACCCTCGTATTTAAAATACGGATGGGTTTATCATGTATTTTTCCCTAGTAGGATCTATTGCTTGTTTTCCATGCTCTCTAAAGGTTGCATTAACTTGAGACTTTAGTTTATAAATTGGCTTGGTATAGTTCGATGATGTAGAGCCATCATGTGGTTCCACCACGTACTCTTCATGAGGAGTAGGAAGATGACTTGGGTCTTCTTCTTCATCTATGAGGAAAGACTCATATTCAGTTTTGGATGTAGGCTTTATATATTCAAGTTACACAGAAGCACGACGTATGTATGCTGAGTGCTCTCTGTGAGGAGTATGGGGGTGATTTGCTCTATCAAACGAGGTGGTTTGCTCATCCAAGCTAGGCCATGGTGTACTCTCATGGTCATACTCTGATTGATATATAGAGCAAGTTGGGATGTGAATCCGTGATATTGACCTACTAGACCCCTTAGTGGGAAGATTATTTTTTATATAGAATTCTATCAGGGTATCCAAATCAGGAATTTTTCCCTAGAGGACCTATGGGTGTTTCCCTAGTAGGGGTATCTCGAAGGTTTGCCCCCTTGAGGATGGTATTGTTGTTATGATAAAACATGGGATATCATTCAAGGATAGGCATGTCCTCTGGACTTATTTGGAGATATTCACTAGTTATGGAGCTTGAATCTCTCTCTGAATTGGAGGTCTTATTTTCAATCGAATTTGGACCAAATCCGTAAAAGAGGGGTCCATAAGCTATTTTTAGAAAATTGACTTTTCAAAAAGAGGTTATAAGTGGTATATATAAAAATGATCAGCACGATGATCTGATCACAATGGGATAGGGCTCCAAAATCTGACTTCTGGGTCAAAATTTTGTATTTTTGAAATATTTGGCCAACTGGGGCCCATGGGGAAAAGCCCACTTTTAGGATTTTTTTTGGAAATTTTGTGAGAGGTATAAAAGGAGCTAACTAAGAAAACAAAACAAATTTGACAATTTTTGGAGTTGTCTAGACCATTTTAGTGCAGTTTTTCCATATTTTCAGCTTCAAAAATAGAGTAATCATAAAACCAACATAACTTTTTTTTTATAGCTCTGATTTGCACAATTCTCGATCCACTGGATGCAGAATCAAAGAGTATATTTCGAAAAAAAATAGGGTTTAGTCATAGATCAAGAATATTATGTTGACTACCCAAAAAATAAAAAAAGCACAAAGTAGACAATATGATTATCTATTTTAAGGATTAGATGTATATGATTATCTCTTTTAAATGTTAGAAACACACAATCAAATGATCAAAAAAGCACACAAGCAAAAAATGTCGTTATCTCCTTTAATTTTTAGATGTAAATCCCTAAGTTGTTTGGTGTGTTTAGATTTGTTTTTTCTCTTGCTTTCTTGTTCATGCTTTGGAATTAGAATGAGGTAACTCAACCAAAGTGGTGACTAGGAACACTAGTGTTAAACATGAGGTCCTCAAAAGAGTCTATGGTACACCGCTTAAAATCCACAATGACTGGAGGGTTCACCTAGCTCTTCCACTCTAAAATGACAAGCATTTACAATAGTGGGAGGAAGTTTTAACACTAGTGACCTATTCCATCTAAAGAGAGTGCCCTATTCTATCTAATGTGGGCAAGTCGATGGAAGGAGGTGAAATCCAACATCACCGATCTGAATTGGAGGATGGTGATGAAATCCAACCTTACCAATGTTATTTTGATATGTGCAAGTGTGTGTGGTTCCTTTTAAGCTTAAATAAAGTAAACAATAAAGCACTCAATGATATTTCACTAAATGCAAGGAAATGACATTTTACTTTCAGAAAAGCTAGATAAAAAGCAACCTACAAGATGCAAACCCTAAATGATAACCTATAGAAGTGCATTTCTAGTTAGTTCCTTTCCAATTTTTTTTTTTTTTTTTTTGTTTTATCTAGTTATAGAAAATCACACCTAACTATTACTTTTCAAGAAATCACAAGAGGCAATAAAAATCAAATTTTAGAAGTTTTGAACAACATAAATGAAAACAAAGGGTTTTTATACCTACCTCAATGGTCTATAAGCCTGCTATTTCTAGAATTTGGAATATAAAATCTCTTATTTTGTGACCATACCAAGGTGGGATGGTGTCCAATTTGATGGCCATATTAGGGTGGGATAGTTGTGCGGTCATCCCAGGGTGGGACGATCAGCAGTCCAAAGACCGTTTCAGGCCAAAACGTCCAGTACTTGCAATAGAAAGTAAGAAAAAATAGGATCAAACATTCAATAAAATCAATAGGGATAGGGTCCCACCATTATCACCACTGAAGTAGAGGAAAAATAGTACTCCTAAGAATGCTAAACAAGATGCATCTATATCCAATATTAAGTAAGCATTACAAAAGGAAAAATGCAAGCAACCATGGAATCCAAATAAGTGCAAGAAAAAGTTGTTATTCTCTTTAATTTATTTGATAAATAATAACATTGTTACAATAAAATTCCCCTTGAGGGTTCTTAGTTTGATACACTTGTTTAAAAATATGATGAGTGCCCAAGGATCAAGTCCTTTCAAACAAGCTCGTGTGCACTTCCAATGTTATTTCTCGTACCCAAAATTGAGGTGGGTGAAACTATGATACCACCAGGTGGGTGACACTATGATACCACCACTTTGTTATTAAATTTTATGATCTTGTATTCCTTACTAATGTGCTGTAAAACCTTCACCTACACACAAGAAAATCAAATTTGTTAAATAGCAAGTGCGTAGAGTGTGAAACATGCAAAAGCCATACATGCAACTATGAGCTAGAAAATGTAAATATGCAATGTACCTATCTAAAACAACTCAAATTGATCTGAAATTATAGATACATGTAAAATATATTACTTTGGAAATATATAAATACAAATAGAATAGAAATTGCATCTGATGGCATGGCGTATTTTCAGTTTACCTACAAAGCCTACAAAATCCAAAATAAGCAATTTTTGAACCAAAACACATACAAATAAAATGAAACTTGGAAATTATACATAAAACAGTATTTTAAGAGAACCCATATGGTCATATTTGCAAAATAAATAACATTTTCATGTGCATATTCATATGGTCCCCGAAAGCCTACAAAACACTAAAAATGCAATATCTCACTCAATATGATTCCAAAATGCATGAAATTTGGAAAAGATATTCATATGATACTATATAATGTGCCTAAAAATGAATAGTAGAAAAATAATTCACATATATACCATCATACTTGGGTAGGACGATGGTGACTATCATAGATTGGGGACCATCCTAGGGTGGCACAACCACCAATTCTACACTTATTTTATCACCAATTCCTCTATGAATTGGTTAGGAACCTCATAAATAGTGTTTTCATAAATTTTGTGGTGAAATTCACTCAAATGATATAGTTTTACAAGAAAATTTCATATCCTAGATCACTCGTAAACCTCCTTTGCTAGGTAGATATTTCGAGGGAAAAAGGCATAAAAAATGTGAGGGGAAATATTAGCAGCACTCCATTGCTATGTCTCCAAAATCCTCTCTATTATTTGTGTGGAAAATGAATCCACTTTATAGCCAAAGGAGGCCTTTGGTAAAATGGGTATGCAAGGGCATGCATGGCAAGAGGTGCCACTTGTCTAAAACCAAGCATGCATTGGGAGGGGAAGAGAATCTCCCATTTTGGCCTCTATTCTATAGCATGTCATAAGTATTATGCACCCTTAGGTCATGCATGCTCTCATAGGTAGGATAAATGGTATTTTTTGGGTGCCATTTGTCCAAATTTGACTTTTTGGGAGTCAAACCTTGTGGCTATCCCACCTAGGGATGGCCACTTTGCCATCATCCCTAGGTAGGATGGCCACAAACTATGATCATCCTAGGGTGGGACGGTCATGCCTATGTGGCCCAAAATATCCCAAAAGTGGGCTATAGCCTTCCTATATGGTTTCACAAGGGGATCATATGATGTCAATTAACCAATTCTTGTGATCTCCTAATCATATTGACATGATTTTAGTGTCTACACAATGCCATAGTCCCAGGGACGAGGATCAAGATACTCCCCCTTATCCCACACTAGATATTTACCTTTATCAGGGAAGTGCTCTATTTTCTCTTCAAAATTGTATTTATCCTTTCTAATAGCCCTCCCCTTAGGAGCCAAACTAGAAATTTCAGCAAGAAGATAAACATTTACCTCAATTTGAAACCTAAAGATCTGAACCACCTCATTGTACCATGATCTAATGAATTTATTGGTAACACACTCATACACCCCACTGAAGAGATTAAAGAAATATATGAATCCTTTAGCTCCAAGTAGAGATTTGGCAACAGGTTCAATATGGAGCTTCAATGGTTTGAGGATGGCCATCTTGATAAAAAACCTATAGGAGATCTTGCAGCAGAATTAGAGACTGCTAATCTAAAGACCTATCCACAATTGAGGATGCAAAATATGGGTGAATATTGATATAAGTGCCTTAAGACCTTGGCACAGGGGAAGAGTATCCGAAGGGCCCTTTTCAAAGTAGTTTGAAAAATGGAAAGGGCACAAACCAACCTTGTCACCTGGGCAAGATAGGGAGGCAACTCTGACATGCAAGGGGGTTGAATGAATGCCAACATGGAAGGGACTAACCATTAGAGTGAAGCCTAGGGAACCAAAAGTGGGGTGGATGTGGAAATTAAAGGGTGAGTGGGTAGACAATAAGGATGGCGAGGTGGCGATACGGGATGAAAAAATAGACACACATAAGGCTAAGAACTTTTTCATGATTAGAATGACTTGGATGGTTAGGGGTACAGTCAAATTTACAAGGAGCAATGATGATTTGGGTAGGGGAAAAAGAATCCTTGGTGTTGATAACAACACCTTTGGAGAGCTACTTGTTTTTAGTTGGATAAATGCTCCACATAATTTTTGGTAGCATCGACGATGTCCTGAGGGAAAGACTCTTCCCAAATGGTAAGGTTATTTTTATTGGCTACTTTGTTAGCCAAAAGATCAACTACTACATTTAACTCTCTGAACACATGTTGGATTTTTTTGAGAGGGTGTTGATTGAGAGTAAGTTGGCACTCTTGGATGATGTTTTGAGTATTCCATCCTCCAATTGTATTATTTTTTATGTGGTTGACCATGTTTAGAGAGTCCCCTTCAAAAATCATGGATTTAGTCAAATATTTTCTAAATTCAATACTTATCCTTAGATCCTAGGCTTTGGTGTAATTGTTTGTTTAGAATCCCAGATTTTCGATGAAGGCTTTGATTATTTTACCTTTGTGGTCCCTGATGACACCTCCAGTCCTAGCAACCCTAGGATTTCCTTTATATGATACATAAAAGTTCACCTTGAACCAACCTTGGGGGAGTTCCATTTGGAATTGGATTTGTGGTTGGTATGGGTATGGGGTTTAGAGAAATTGGTAGAAATACCCAAGAACTTAACCATGGAATATTCCAATCCAATCATAGGCATTTCCAAATAGGGAACTAGACTTGAGTTTTCAATTGCAAATCTCAAGGCTTTATTAGCCACTGCTTCAGGGTCCTTTGTATGATCATTGAATATTCCACTACTACGCTCAAGCAATATTTACCACATCGAATTATGTAGGAGAGCTTACCAAAATAACTTGATCACATCGAATTATGTAGGAGAGCTTACCAAAATAAATTTATCCTAGGATGCCAAAAAACTTTGGGCCACTGAGTAAACAGGTCAGTGGTTGACTTGGGCCATACCCATTTGACCTAGAAAATACTTACCAGCATTGAAAAAATATTGTAGGTGAAAGGGAACTCTAAAAAGAGATGTTTATTAGACTCCCATGCTTTAATGCATAGATAGAACCTATTGGGGACTATGATACCTCTCTTAATCAGGTTGTCAGTGGTGAGAATCCTATTTTTGGAAGCTAGCTAGAAAAAATGGGCCACCTTCAGGATGAGATGCTTGATCCAAACTCTTTTAAATACAACAAGGGAAACCTTGGTGTTGTGGATTTTCTACAAAGTGTCCATCAACAAAAACATAGTATTAACCAAAAAGTAACCATCATTGGTGCATTTCTAGAAGTTTTTTCTTTCTTTTGAGTTTTAGGAATAAAATTTACCCTAAGAACTATCTGTAAGGATGAGATGACCTTGTTGAGCACTGCATTGCTCGTTCTGAAGTGAAGCTTCTTCCATTTATATCCATATTGATTATACATAATGAAATTTGTGACTTTGGACCCAAAAATTCTATTAGTGAGGTGTTTGAGAGCAGCGATGTTAGGGTCCCTGATGAGGGGCTCATCCCTTATCTATGGATCATGCCAAAAATTGATTTCTTTCCCATATCCAAGCTGCCACCTGGTACATTGCTAGAGTAGTTATCTATTTTGGATTATAGATCACCAGAAATGGGATCATTTCTAAGGAATCCCCTCTTCCCTGAAGGATTGGTGTTGTAAGTATTTTCTTTTGATAATGGAGATCCACTCTAAGTTTTCACTAGTGAACACATTTTAGGCCTATTTTGTGAGAAGGGCCTGATTCAACTTATTGATCCTACGAAATCCAAGCCCACCCTTATCTTTTGGAGTGCATACTTTATCCCAGGAAACTAAATGGAACTTTTTTTAATTGTCAATCCTAGCCCATAAAAATAATTTTTGAATTTGTTCAATAGTTACGCCTACTACAGCTAGGATTTTTAAAATTGAAAAAAAATATATAGGGATGCTTTAGAGAACAGACATGACTAAGGTGGCCTTACCTTCCTAGGATAGAAGGGCCCCTTTCCACCTAGCCAACTTCTTTTGGAATATCTCAGTGAAATTATTCCACATTGTCTTGGTTGGTCTCCCTTGAAACATTGGAAGGCCAAGGTAGGTGGCTAGGAATGTTGGAATGGAAAATCCTAAGATATTCGTAATTTTGTCTTTCCAGGTTAGTGAAGTATTGGTAAAGTAAATATTACTTTTAATGAAATTGATATTTTTCCCTCCTACTTCTTCATAGAGGTTGAGAATGGATTTTATGACTTTAGCTTTAGCTACAGAGGTAGTAGTAGCCAACAGGGTGTCATCCACAAATTGTTGGTGAGTCGAGGGTTGAAGGTTAGATGTTGCTTTAATCTAGAGATAAGCCCTCTAGAGAAAACACCTTTTATAGATATACCCAGGATCTCAACCAAAATGATGAAAATAATGGGGGAAATGGGGTCCCCTTGCCTCAGCCCTCTAGTGCTGGGGAAGTAACCTATCGCTGAACCATTAACCAACACAAAAATCTAGGATGAAGAGATGCATTGAGAAATCAGTTGAACCCAACTATCATGAAAACCAAACTTTAGAAGGACCTTGGTCAATAACTCCCTATCAACTTTGTCAAAATATTTGTTCATGTCAAGCTTGAGGAAGAAATCTTATTTGTTAGAATTAAGGACAAAATGAATGATATTATAAATGGTGATGACCCCATCCACTATGTTTTGGCCCTTAACAAAACTTTCTTGGCATGGGTCAATCGG
Source organism: Wollemia nobilis (assembly GCA_028583015.1). Classification (NCBI taxonomy): domain Eukaryota; kingdom Viridiplantae; phylum Streptophyta; class Pinopsida; order Araucariales; family Araucariaceae; genus Wollemia; species Wollemia nobilis. Next base: position 4,616,000 of record JAQPPZ010001821.1, read on the forward strand.
GGAGGGGAGAATGCCTTTAAGTCTATTGGCCATGGCTTTGGATATTACACAAGCTAATGGGATGATAGTCAGACAGGGATTTAGATTTGGGGCATTTAGGTATGAGGGCCAAGAAGGTGGAGTTTACATCCCTTGTAATGGCTTTGGTATTATATATTTATGATATGGTATTTTATAAATTATATTACACAAGATAATGGGCTGATAGTTAGACAGGGATTTAGAGTGGCATTTAGGTATGAGGGCCAGGAAGGTGGAGTTTACATCCCTTATAATGGCTTTGGTATTATATATTTATGATATGGCTTGGTAGATTTCAGGACCAATGATGTCCCAGATAGCTTGGAAGAACCTTGGGGAGAAGCTGTTAGGGCCTAGGGCTCTGCTCGGCTACATGGAAAATAGATATTGATGAATCTCATCAAGGATTAAATGGTTGAGCAAGAGAGCATTCATGCTATCAGAGATGGACTTGGGGATGTGCTCAAGAAGGGAGTCCATATCTTGAATAGATGAGGGGGGTAGAAACCAAGGAGGGTCTAAAAGTGACTAACCACTTCATCATAGATCTCATGGATATCTGACATGAAAGTGCCATATTGCCTTATTAGACCCTTGATCATGTTTAATACTCTATGCTTAAGGGTGAAAATGTGGAAACAATTGGAATTGGAATCTCCTTATTTGATCCATAGGTGCCTTGATTTATTTTTCCAAAACATATCTTACTTTTGCAAAATGTTGTGATATTCTGACAATAAAAGTTTTTCTTTCGTTCTCAAGATGTCATCTCCCTATCCCTGCTAAAACTAGTTTTGAATCCTTTGAATCCTATATTTAATGTTCTACTTATTTTTTAAGATGTTTCCAAAGGTTTATTTTTTCCACACCTTTAATTTGGCTTTAATAGACCATAATTTTTTAGTGACTTGGTTTGTGATAGTTCCAGGGAAGCTTTTCCCCCACCATTTAACTATACAGTCTTTAATTTTAGGGTTATGAATCCACATTGATTCAAATTGAAAATGTATCATGAACTAGGGTTTGTTTAATATCTCCAAAATTAGGGTATTGTGGTCAGGACCAATTTTAGGCATAGCTTGTAAGCTAGCATCTCCAAACAGTGGAAGAGCATCTTGAGATAGAAGGAAACAATCAAACTGAGATTGCCCCCCACTCTTCTATTAGTCCAAGTGAACTGATCCCCTCTCATCTAAAAATCAATTAACTCATTTGCATCCACAAAGTGACTAAATTACCCTATGATTTTAGGATTTATCTCTTTCCCGCCTCTCTTTTATGAGGGATGTAATGGGGTATTAAAGTACCCGATAAGAATCCAAGGGATATTACTGAATGCTTCTCTTATCTGAGTGAGATTGTTCCACAAAGACAATCTATTCTACAAAATTTTTGGGGCATAAATATTTGTTAGAACCTAGGAGTTTTGGGTAATAGAGTCATGAAAGAAAATGTTGGAGATTCTACCTTTTCTTGAAACTACTATTCCTTCCACTTTGGTAGGGTTCCACAAACAGAGGAGGCTACCCGATGTTCCAGAGGCTGGGGTAAAATAAAACTCACATTTTCTCCAAATAATATTGGTAACTTTAGCTAAACATTGCATGTCTAATTTGGTTTCTTGAATAAGAAAAAATATGGGATTTAAATCCTTTCACATGGAAGCAGCCAGTATCTGTTTTTCTATCCCATTCAACCCTCTCACACTCTAGGAGAGGATTCTCATTTGGAACATTTGGAGGATTTTTTGCCTCCTTTGCCTTGTTGCGTAGGAGGTTTGGATTTATTTGGTTCTTCTCTATTGGATATTCTGAGTTCCTAGAAGAGAGTTCATTGGGTGACATTGGTTATGTCTTCTATTGCGTCTCTACTCCTCAGATCTGCATAAGAGGGTCTACCTTTATTTTTATCACCTCCAACATCTATCTAGGATTTTTTAAAACTCCTAGTCTGCTTGAGGATCTAGGCCTCTGGGGAATCTAGGATGACTCATCACTAACCATCTCATCATTATGGGTTTTAGAAGTGGAGTGGGGTGATCCAGTCCTAATGGGTGGTGGTGAACTAGGTGGAGGGTTGGATGACATGGGGGGATTTGGTTGGAGGACTTAGGGGTACAAGGACACTGGTCAATAGGGGATTAGGGTACAGAGTTGGGAATGTAGAAATATTTTGTTAGGTAAAGCATACATTTTGAGGAGGTTGATCTGGTTGGTTTGATCCAGGGAATTCCTCATGGGGACATTCCTCATCATTATCATTTGCAATGATACTGGTATTATTGAGTAAATTGAACCTATTGGTTAATATGAATAGAGTACTTGCCTTACTTGAGTCATTGGTTGAGGAGTATGGTACTTTTTGATTGCCTTTGGATTTTTGGAATGGGCTTGGATTAGCTTTCGACTTCTAGGATTCTCGTATGGGTGGGTTCAACAGATTTTAGGAGTCATTCTACATGGGATTTAGAGTTAGACACTGGAATCAGAGGTGCCCTTGGATGTGGTATTCAGTGTAGAATGAGGGTTTATTCTCATACTCCACGGGTTTGTAGTAGTGGTAGGACCCATAGATTAAATTTACATGGTCCAATATTTGGGTCTCCAAGTTTATGTTAACGCAGATTCGAGCCTGCGTCAGTCATGATCAGGTATGTGTTTCTAGATTGATAGTGATGAACTCCCCAATCACTCGTGAAATAATTTAGAGAATATCCTCATGCCATAAATTAGAAGATAAGTTTGGAATTTAGATCCATATGGATGCAAAGTTGATACTCTAGGTATCTTAATCGAAGTCCAGTCTCCACCTGTGAAGGAAAAGGCTCCTTCATTCGAAGAACCATGGTCCCCTCAATATTATTTGATCTACATCCTCCTAGGTGTTGAGCCATATCAAAAAGAAACTTATAGACATTGCTAATAGTTCTAGGCAACCCTTGGTTTTCCATTTTATCATTGTCCATCGATGGATAGCATCCATGTTGGGTCTTCCACCTATAAATTTCCCAACTAGGGAGAAGGAGTCGAGGGTAAAGTACCCTTCCATGACTTCATCTCGGTAAAATGACATCATAGCCATGAGTGATAAAGCTACGAGGTGCTACTGGTAAGGGTTTGGAATTTCCCTTGAGCACTTCTATAAATGGAATTGTATGATATTTTCTAATTTTTGCATATGCTTTGTCTGATGGGTCCTTCCTCCCCCATGCACCTTTTCCATATTTCAGAACCATCAAATCTAAATTTTCTACTATTCCATTTTTGATCTCCTCGATGGCTGCTCCATCGCTGGTGTCACTTGTGCTTTCTCCCTATATGCTCCTTGGTGCCTTGCTAGCACCTTTCTACTTCTCACTCTCTGAATATACGAATTTCAAAAATGCTCGCCATCACTCCATTTCTCTTCACCACTATGCAATTTGAGTTCTTTCAAAACAAGTGACATAGATAGTATTACTTAGCATATAATATTTGTGTTTCTTAGTGGTAAGAACCAATGCTAAGAATAAATTCTCAACGTAAGGATATCTTGTTTCATAAATCACCAAGGTTTGACTAAAATAATAAATTACTTTCTCTTTCTAATTTTTGTTCTTTTGAGCATTGTCCCTAATGCAAAATTTGTTACAAAAATGTAGAGGTGAAAAGGGACTCCTGGATGAGATGGTGTTAGTACTGGTGGTGAAGCCATATATTTATTGATGTTATCAAAATCCTCTTGAAATTATTTTGTCCAATAAAAGGTTACCCCCTTGTGTAGAAAGAAATTGAATGGTCTACATTTATCTGAGATTTGTGCAATAAATCATCGAATGGGTTGAATCTTTCCTTGCAAACTACACAACTCTTTAATATTTTTTGGAGGTGGCATTTCAACAATGTTCTTGACCTTATTAGGGTCCACTTCTATACCTTTCTTGGAGATATTTAATCCTAGAATTTTACCTGATGTGAATCCAAATATGCACTTCTTGGGATTTAACCTCATCTTGTGTTCAAGTAATCGATAAAAAACCTTTTCTTGTACTTCAATGTTATCAAGATGTATTTTGGATTTAGCAATTAAATAATCCACATAGTCTTCAATGATTTTCTACATATATTCATGGAAGATATACATTATGGCATGTTGATAAGCAGCTCCTACATTTTGAGACTGAATGACATCACCTTGTAATAGAAATTGCCCCAAGGTGTGTTGAATATTGTTTTGTTTTGGTCTTCATGATTGATTCGAATTTGGTTGTATCCTAAAAACCATCCATTAGAGAAAGTATTTCATGGCTTGCATAATATTCTACGAGTTGATCAATGTTCATTAATAGAAAATCATCCTTGGAACACACTTTTTTTAAGTCTCAAAATCTATGTATACGTGTACCCCCCATTTGGCTTGTGAATGGGTACAATTTTTTAGATCCATTCGATATAATCAATGGGTACCATGAAATCCACATATAAAATTTTTTGTAGCTCTTATTTGACAATGAGTGCTATGGTAGGATTAAGCTTCCTCAAATTTTTCTTGAATGGTTTAACTTTAGGAGCTAAGGTGAGGTTGTGGACCATCAAGTTGGGGTTAATACCAAGTATGTCTTTATATAACCATGAAAAGATGTCTTTATTCCTTTTTAAAATATATAGGATACACTCTTTCTCTTATATGGATAGATATTTTGCTATTTTTACAATTTGTGTATTATCCGCATCTTGACTTAGGTTCACATCAATGGATTCTTCAATAAGCATATGAGAATTTTATTCCAACTGATGTGGAGTAGGAAAAATATGAATATCATCTTCTATATGTTCAAAGGATTTGGGAAATGCTTCTTCTACTTCAGTTTGAAAATTAGAAGAAGGTAAATGTGAAAATTGATGAGGAATATAAGCATTATAATCTCGTAGTAATTCTTTAGATATGATGAACTCAGATATGGATGGTGGGGATGAAATTCTATCCATGTTGATAAGGTTAGCATCAATTGGAATTAACTTTGCCAAATCATATGGATTACAGAGTGGGGTGAACAAGTCAACAAAAATCATGTTAACTTGGTGGAAATGAAGTGGCTACAATTTGGAGAGTGAGCTATCTTGCTACCTCTCTCTAGGGATAAATTTACCTATTGTGGGTGAATTATGATTTTACGGATGCAACCATGGTGGTGGTGGCAGGTTTGGTTTAGGTCGCTCCCATGATTTATTGAAGTGAAAGATGGATTGATCAATAGGAAACATTGTAATTTAGCACTCATATCTCTCAATGGAATCTATAGGGGCCACATCTTCTTGGGTACCATAAAAAATATGATTGATCATGTCCAAGTTTTGTCCCGTTTCTTGAAAGTCTTCAAATTCATCATCATAAATAGAATCATTGGAAATGTAATTTATCATAGCTATATGTATTCTCATTTTTTAAAAGGCCTCATGTAAATAAGTCACTAACTTAGGGCCCAAATACTCACCATCACTATCATCACTATCTTTTATTTCCTCATACTCCTCTTCAAACTCTATGGTGAGTTGCTAAAATTATGCTTAAAGGAGTGTGAGGTTGATGGCTTGTATCCTAAGCTAGAGTGATCATACACTTCTCGATATTAAGGCTCAAGGATGTGATGTAGGTCCTGTTCATGTCATCCAAGACCAAATACCGACTAGTTAACCCTAAAAAAATATCATAAGGGAAAATCTAGGTTGAATAGATATTCTAAGCTAGCACAAAATTCTTGTATGTGTTCTTCATTATGAGGATGTGGATTGGATAAAGAATATTCCCCATATACAAATTTGATCCTATTTTGCTTGGAAACCATTCTATACACTACACTTATAGCTAAAGGTGGGTCACATGGGCAATTGTAATCTCTAACAGATTGGATAGGTGGTGTTATGGCTACATTCTTAAATATGTACTCACCAATACTTAAATTGGTGAGATGGACTGCAACTTGAGTTGGTTGTGATGTGGATGAATCAGGTGTTTATGTGGAGGCTTCAATGGTGGCTTACGATTCAAATGGATATGATGGTTCGCTTAGAAATGGTTCTTCTTGTATAGGTGATCCTATCTGTGAAAAAATTGGTGGTAATATTTAATATGGATTTGCTTTGATGGAATTTTTAGTGATTGGTCGATTTTGTTAGGATGAAAAGGTGAAATTTGTTTGCGATGTGGGAGATGTAGTTAATGAAGATGATAGCTAGTTAGTAGGATGATCAGGTGTGATGGAAAAATAGTATGAAGTGGATGAGGGTTGACTTGGGTTGATGTTTTGAGATGTAAATGTGTGATGAACAATTGGTAAAGCCTCCAAGATGGGTGATTTGGATAAGGTATTATTGTAGACACCTAAAACATGTCATGTTTATGATACTACTCATATGGGCACCTTTGTAGATCATATGAATGACCTTGGACCCTATTAAGGCTAAGAAGTAGTTCTATCCACTCATTTTAGATAGTCTAGGCCTATTCAACCTTAGTTGTGGATGACAACTGTGGCTAAGATGTTAATCATAGCTAAAAACTGTGGCTATATTCTTAGCCATGCTGAGAAACTATGGCTAGCCCTATAATTGTCTTGAACTTCCAAGTTGATACAAATTAGTTCTTCCAAAAATATTTGCAACCAATTCAAGTGGTTATGGACTACAAATCCTTTAGAAGGTTCCATCCAACTACCCTAGCCTAGAATTTCTTGATCTTGGCTTCCTTGGGAAGCCAAGATTAGGATTGGAGAGTCTATTTATAGACCCCTAAAAGAGACCAAAAATATCTCAATTTCATTGTAGTGAAGCCCTACCGAACTGGAGAGCCAATTGCAACCTTTGAAGAGTATGGAGATGTTGCCCAATTCTAGTTTGATACCTATATTTGCAACAATGGAGATTCCAAAGTATTGAGAAGTAAACCTCATAATTCCACACCAATCCAACATGAATTCAAGTGAAATCAACCACCAATATATTGTTGAGCAAGGTGCAGCGACAGTATTGTCATTGTTGTCAACACAATCAGATAGATCGGTTGATGCAGTGGACAGGAGTTTAGAGGTTATTCAGAGTATGTACAGTGATGTTAAATGCTTATGAGGATGTTTTTGATGTTTGGGTGAAGTTGTTACAGGTTGTTTGTGCAAATTTGCAAAAGTTGAAAAAATCTTCAGAAAGTTGTCAAAGCAGCAAAATAGTCAAAAAGTCGCCACGGGCACAGTTGGACAGGATAGATCAGTTTGGAACATGCCAGCATGTCAATAAATAGTTTAGAACAGCATTGGATATGTCAGCACAATGTTTGGAGTGATCGGTGGTGTTTTCGGTATCTTGGCGGATGATTTGGCAAGTGGTTGTACAGGCTGAAAAAGTGCAGGTTTTGTCAGAAGCACTACAAAAAAACCGTAAGGAGTTATGAAGCAAAATTTTAACTGGAGGTGTTCGTTATCTTCAAGATAATTTTTTCTAAATTTCAATGAAAATGGAGAAACGAGACAAATTTTACAAGCGTTGCAAGACTGTCACAAAAACGCTATTTTTTGAAAAAGTGTGTCAGTAGCAGTTTTTGTGGAAGTGGTACAGGTGAACCGTAATGAGTTAGGTAGTGAGTTTTAGTTTGAACATATTCAGTATTACAAATATGCTACATTTAAAATTTCAGATAAAACTGAGTTACGAGGTGAGAGTTATGATTTTTGCAAAAACGTTATAGGTCTCTTTTATGTCAATTTGTGCCACTTGGGAAAAATCCTTTAGTTGGCCGTTTTGATCTTGAAGAGTCGCCAGAGTTTCAGTTTCAGTGTTGTTACACCTTCAAGGCATGAAATAGATCATATTTTGCTTTTGGTTTGAGTTTTCACGTGGCCCCGAAGTATGAGAATGAGTAAGGTGTCAATTCTTTGCATGTGACGTGTTTGACGAAATGCCTTCTCAATATAAAAAAAGGGAGTTATATTATTTTAAGCAGTTTCATTAAATTAAGATCTTTGGAGAAAGTGAAAAGGAAACAAGAATTCAAGTATGTGCATTTAAGTTAGAAGTGTTTTTATTGAAGAGTGTGATTTTATTATGCGCAAAGAGAAGAGTGTGTGGAGAAAAATAAAGAGTGAAAATCCGTGTTTTTGGGAAAAAGGTGAAAAATGTCACTTTAGTATTTTGGGAATAACTTTCTCATACAATATTATTTTTGGCTGAAATTTTGTGAGGTCATAGACAGATTTCTGCACAATACCCAAGAAGTGTTTAGTAATTGACAAAACGAGCTAAAAGAACGGTCAATTTTTTTGTGAGAAGAGAAGATTCATATATGTCATTTTATTATCAATATCAAAATTAAGTGGGTGCTTGGTAGAGGGGTTGGTGCTCCTTTCTGTTGGTGCAAATAAATCAAGGGTTGGTGATCCTTTCTATTGGTGCAGATAAATCATGGGTTGATGCTCCTTCCAGTGGGTGATGGTAAATTGATTGTAAAGTTGGTGCTTTGCAAAGGCTAGATTTGGATGGAAGTCCAAACAGTCATTTTGAGGATGTAGCCAAATCGGTGAACCTCGATACATCTTATGTTGTGTGATGTTCTCTTGTTATACTTGCTTTATTTGGTTTCATGTTTTCATTTTTTTGGCTTTAAGAGTTGAAGATTTAAGTTTTAAAAGAGCTACATTGATTCACCCCCCCTCTCAATATCATTGTGAGACTAATAATTGATATCAAAGCGAGGTTATTGAACAAGCTTAATCGGCTAGGGTGATATTGGAAGTGACACAATGGCAGGTGGTGAAGGCTTCTCATCAAACAAAGCACCATTTTTTGATGGAACTAATTACGCATTTTGGATACTCAGGATGCAGACATATCTTTGTGCTTTGGGATACGACATTTGGGATTCAATAGATAGTGGATACACAATACCCACCACTTCTCCAATCAATGTTGTCGATAAGAAACTCTTTGAGAATGACTCAAAAGCAAAGAATGCTATCATATGCGGATTAGTGGACAATGAACTGGTAAATATTATGAGTTGTAAAACGACAAAAGAAATATGGGACAAACTAAGGAGCATTCATGAAGGAGATGTTAAGATCAAGGAGGCCAAGTTACAAACACATCGAGCTCAGTTCAAAGTATTAAATATGAATGATGATGAGAACATAGAGGCATATATACTGAGAGTTAATGAATTCATTCATGCGATTAGAGTACTCGGCGAGGAAATCAAAGATTTTGTCATCATGAAAAAGGTATTACGATCTCTTCCCCAAAGATTTGATTCTAAAGTTTTAGCTATAGAAGAAGCTAAAGATCTAAATTCTTTTAGTATGGATGAGATGCATGGTTCTTTGACTACATATGAGATGAGAATAAGAAAATCTAAACCCACAGATAGAGAAGCTACTTTTAAAGCCCATAAAAACATGAAAGCAAAACTCCTTATGAGTTGTGGTTCAGTAAAAATGCAACAAAAAGATACTTTAAAGTTTTTGGTAGCAAGTGTTACATCAAAATAACTAAATAAAACATTGGTAAGTTTGAATATAGAGTGGATGAAGGTATTTTTCTTGGCTATTCGTCAAAAAGCAAAGCTTACAAATGCTACAATAAGAGGCTAAGGAAAATTGTGGATAGTTCTGATGTTAAAGTTGATGAAGGTAGGGAACGAGTAATTAGCTATGAAGAGAACTACCCAATTTATGAAGAGGTTATTGAAGGAGATGAGGAAAAGGAAATAGAAAATAAATAAAAAATTGACTTAGATGATTCAAATAGTGATTCAAAAGTGGAAGAAAATAAGAAATTCAAAACAAGCAGTTGGCAAAAAGATCATCCTAGAGAGAAAATAATTGGAGACCCCACAGTTGGTGTTCAGACAAGAAGAAGAGTAGTAAGTAACTACTCTCTATTATCCAACATTGAGCCCAAAAATTTTGCTAATGCAAGCAAAGATGAAAGTTGGATGAAGGCAATAAATGAAGAATTAGATCAGATCGAGAAAAACAAAACTTGGGAGTTAGTACCAAGACCTACAAATAAAAATATAATCGATACTAAATGGGTCTTTTGAAACAAATTGAATGAAGATGGATAGATAGCCAGGTATAAAGTAAGATTGGTATGTAAAGGCTATGCACAAGTTGAAGGTATTGAATTTGAGGAAACCTTTGCACCTGTGGCTAGACTAGAGGCAATTAGAATGTTTTTGGCTTTAGTAGTTTACAAGAATTTCAAAGTTTATCAAATGGATGTGAAATCAACATTTTTGAATGGGAAACTTGAAGAAGAGGTTTATATTGAGCAGCCAGATGGTTTCCAAATTGGTGATGATCCCAACTTGGTTTGCAAGTTGAAGAAAGCATTATATGGCTTAAAATAGGCACCTCGAGCATGGTATGCAATGCTAGACAACTATCTTACTCAACAAGGGTTCAAGAAAGGTATGGTGGATATTAATTTGTATGTCAAAATAGAAAATGGCCATCTTATTGTTCTTGTTGCATACATAGATGATATCATATTTGGCAGCAGCAAATATGAGTCATGCAAATATTTAGCAAATAAGATGCAAAAAGAATTTGAAATGTCAATGATTGGTGAACTTTCGTATTTCCTCGAGTTGCAAGTTAATCAAAATGAGAAGGGAATATTTATTTCTCAAATTAAATATGTGAAAGAGATGCTAAAAAAGTTCACAATGGAGGATTGTAAGCCAGTTAGCACTCCCATGATGGCAGGTTGCAAGTTGAGCAAGGATGACAAATCTCCACATGTTGATCAAACCATGTACATATCTATGATTGGGAGCTTACTGTACTTGATAGCTATTAGACCAGATATTTTTTAGGTAGTATGCATGGTAGCATGATTTAAGGCTAGTCCCAAGGAGACTCATGTGACAACAGTGAAGAGGATTCTTTGGTACCTCAAGGGTACTATGGAGTATGGGTTATGGTATCCGAAAGGTAAGGACTTCACCCTTATTGCGTATTCAGATGTAGATTGGGTAGGATGTGTAGATGACAGAAAGAGTACCAGTGGAGGTGAATTCTATCTTGGAGATAGGTTGGTCACGTGGCATAGTAAGAAACAAGAGTTAGTCTCCTTATCCACAACAGAGGCAGAATATATTGCAGCAACAACATGTTGTACGTAGGTATTATAGATGAAACAAACCCTAAAATATCTTGGTATTAACTTTAGTGAGTCAATTTTAGTTAAGTGTGATAACACCAGTGCCATTAACATCTCAAAGAATCCAATTATGCATTCTTGCACAAAACATATTGCTATCCACTATCACTTTTTGAAGGAGAAAGTTGTGAAAGGTGAGGTTAAGTTGGATTTTGTTCCAACAACAGAGCAAGTAGTGGATATCTTCACAAAACCATTGCCCAAGGAAGTATTTGAGTACCTTCGCAATAAATTGGGCATGCTCCCCAAGAATTGACTAGCTATCGAGACCACATTCTCAGGGGGAGCATTTGTGTATTTGTTTATCTTTTTGCTCATGTTTGTGATTTTTGCTAAGTGTAATAATTTTTGCCTAAGAATGTTGTGCATGGACTCAAGGGGAGTTTGCAGTAGCCCTTTGGTATTTTTGTCAAATGGGGAGAAGAGTTACAGGAAATTGCACATGTGTTGCCAACAATTCCAAAGGGGGAGATTGTTGAGCAAGGTGCAACGATAGTATTGTCATTGTTGTCAACACAGTTAGATAGATCAGTTGATGCAGTGGACAGGAGTTCAAAGGTTATTCAGAGTATGTATAGTGATGTTAAATTCTTATGAGGATGTTTTTGATGTTTGGGTGAAGTTGTTATAGGTTGTTTGTGCAAATTTGCAAAAGTTGAAAAAATCGTCAGAAAGTTGTCAAAGCAGCAAAATAGTCAAAAAGTTGCAAAAGTTGCCACGAGCACGGTTGGATAGGATGGATCAGTTTGGAACATGCCAGCATGTCAAGAAATAGTCCAGAACAACATTGGATATGTCAGCACAGTGTTTGGAGTGATCGGTGGTGTTTTTGGTATCTTGGCGGATGATTTGGCAAGTGGTTGTATAGGCTGAAAAAGTGCAGGTTTTGTCAGAAGCACTATGAACAAACCGTAAGGATTTATGAAGAAAAATTTTAACTAGAGGTTTTCATTATCTTCAAGAACATTTTTTCTAAATTTCAATGAAAACGAAGAAACAAGGCGAATTTTACAAGCATTGCAATACTGTCACAAAAATGCTCTTTTTTGAAAAAGTGTGTCAGTAGTAGTTTTTCTGGAAGTGGTACAGGTGAACCGTAAGGAGTTAGGCAGTGAGTTTTGGTTTAGACATATTCAGTGTTGCAAATATTCTATGTTTCAAATTTTAGATAAAACCAAGTTACGAGGTGAGAGTTATGATTTTTGTAAAAACGTTACAGGTCTCTTTTATGTCAATTTGTGCCACTTGGGAAAAATCCTTTAGTTGGTCGTTTCGACCTTGAAGAGTCACCAGAGTTTCAGTTTCAGTGTTGTTACACCTTCAAGGCATCAAATATATCATATTTTGTTTTTTTTTTGAGTTGTCACGTGGCTCCGAAGTATGAGAACGAGTAAGGTGTCAATTCTTTGCATTTTGACGAAATGCCTTCTCAATATAAAAAAAGGGAGTTATATTATTTTAAGCAGTTTCATTAAATAAATATCTTTGGAGAAAGTGAAAAGGAAAAAGGAATGTAAGTTTGTGCATTTAATTTAGAAGTGTTTTATTGAAGAGTGTGATTTTATTTTGCACGGAGAGAAGAGTGTGTGGAGAAAAATAAAGAGTGAAAATCCATGTTTTTGGGAAAAAGGTGAAAAACGTCACTTTAGTATTTTGGACATAAATTTCTCATAAAATATTATTTTTGGCTGAAATTTTGTGAGGAGGTCATAGATAGATTTATGCACAATACCCAGAAAGCGTTTAGAAAATGACAAAACGAGCTAAGAGAATGGTCAATTTTTATATGAGAAGAGAAGATTCATATATATCATTTTATTATCAATATCAAAATTAAGTGGGTGCTTGGTAGAGGGGTTGGTGCTCCTTTCTATTGGTGCAAATAAATCAAGGGTTGGTGCTCCTTTCTGTTGGTGCAGATAAATTAGGATTTGGTGCTCCTTTCTGTTGGTGCAGATAAATCAAGGGTTGGTGCTCCTTCCAGTGGGTGCTGGTAAATTGATTGTAAAGTTGGTGCTTTGCAAAGGCTAGATTTGGATGGGAGTCCAAACAGTAATTTTGAGGATGTATCCAAATCTATGAACCTTGGTACATCTTGTGTTGTGTGATGTTCTCTTGTTATACTTGCTTTATTTGGTTTCAATTTTTCATTGTTTCGGCTTTAAGAGTTGAAGATTTAAGTTTTAAAAGAGCTACACTGATTTACCCCCCTCTCAGTGTCATTGTGAGACTAACATATATATCCAGACATGAAGGTGACCCTTGAACATCAATTCTATAGAGGATTTAAGCATTACCAACCCAATTTTCAAAAGAAATAATACTTTGTCTATGGCCACTGTTGTCAATAGTTGCCCACAGTCTTAGCTATGGTTGCCAACCATGACTAATAGAGCCAACTACTTTGAGCATCCATGGCTAGGTTTTTATGCCCTCATTTCCCTATTTTAATCTTAGATTTTCTTTTATAATTGTGCATTTGGGTTGATCTAACATATATTAGTCTTATTCCATGCATTTGCATGGTTAATTAGCACTTTCATAGGTAGTTTTACCTTCATTTGTGTCATTTATGCTTACTTTCATAAGTTTCCATAGATTATCTTATTTCATGCTTCATACTTTAGATTACATGCAATATTAGCTATCTTTACACATTTTAAGCCATGCTTTGTGCTTATTTGTCAATATCTTAAGCATCTTTACATATTTCATGCTTTCTTCAAGTATTTGATTTACTTCTTGTATTTCTTGAACAATAACCTCATCATAAGAGGCTTCATATGCATTTGATGTATTTTGTTGTTTCTTGTACACAGGTGATAGACCCTTAAAATATTCAAATCACTCTTCAACATCATTCCTATTGAAAATGGAGAAGGAGACATCCTAGTAAGCTCTCATGCAAAGTTGATGAAGACCTAAAAAGCACTTAGAGTATATCAACCCTGTTTAGGAGCTTTAACACAATTTGTAAACATGTATCACTTGGTATCCCTAAGAGGTACGTATATGTAATCCATTTTACCACTGAATAATACAAAGGAGGCTTAATTTCTTTCAAATTTGGTTTCATATATGTTATTTCTTTTAAATTTTCTTATCATGTTACAATAGTGGTAGATATACATTATTTAATACCTTCTACAGTTGTTAGTTGGTGTGGTTCAAATGATGAGGGGCTAATTGGAAATATGGGTGTATGGAAGGGATGACTCATATGGATTGGATATCAAGTTATAGGACTTGAATATTTTGATGTCAACTAGAATGCAATGGATTTTTCCCTCATGCACATAGTTCAAGAATTGATGTAATGTCAAGGAAACACACTTCATTTCTCTAATATAGGGATATCCAAGAATTATGTTGTACTGCATGGCTCCTTCCAATATATGGAAGAGTACATGGATTGTTTTCACCCCAACTGTTATAGGTAGAACTACATTTCCTACAGTGGAGCACAAAGTATCATTGAAAGCCTGCAAGGTGAAGGTGGATGTGGTGATGTGAGATGATGGTAAATTGAGATGTTTTATGGCTAGGGAAGCGATGATATTTATGGAGGAGTCAATATTTATGAGCACTATTTTAAATTATTTTCAATCAATATGAGTTACAATAAGCAATGGAGGATCGGGTAACTCCGATGATATGCTCCTTTCTTCAAATTTATAGAATGTTATTGAGGATTTCATGCAATTCTAAATACTTCCCACAAATATATTGAAGGCATTAGGATATTCTAATTGAAGTTCAATGGATTTTAGTATTTCCATAAATGCCTTGTGATGTGGGGAAGATTTTTGTATGAGCTTATATATTTACAACTTGGATGATACCATTCTTAAAATATATGTCAGCCGACTTCTCAATGTGATGATTGGCCTAGGTGGATGATTTATAATATGAATGGGTGGAAATGAAATGGTTGGATTTAGTTTTATGGGTACATTTTGTTGTGCTAAAGGATATGGTACCGCTTTGGTTAGCTCTTTTTCTTTGCCCTTGGATGACTATGTGAATAGCCCCCACAAAACCTTGGTATAGTTGTGACACATTATTAACTTGATTGAGATAAATATTTAGAATTTGATGCTCTCATTTCTTGTTGATTTGCCTCATGATAAGATAATGTTTTTAATATATCCCAAGGTTTTGGGTTTGCTGGGCTAGGGGGTTATCAATCTTGATTTTTCTCTTTTCAATTAGGGCTTGCATGATGTTCTTAAACCCATAACAAGTCTCGATTTCATGACCTTTATGCCAATGAAAGGTGCAGTATATATTCTCCTTATAGTTCCTATATTTTGTCTTGTTAGGATCTTCAAGATTTATTTTTGGTAATATAAAAACTTGTGCATCATACAACTTTTGGAATATGGTTGAATACGGTTCATACAATGGGGTGTAATTGTATATTAGCTTGTATTGATGCTTCTAAATTTTTACAGATTGAGCTTGGTTTTGTAGTTGTTGTGGGGGTGGAACCACCTGATAAGTTTGTTGTTGTGGTTGTTGTTGTTTTAGGGGTTCTTCTACTTGTACTTGGGGTTTTTGGATTTGCTATGAAGGTTTGACCAAAACTACTTGATTAAACTGGTCGATATTGGGTTGACCATGGTTATTCCTCTTTTGATTTTTGTTCTGTCATTTTTTATTTTTCAATTTTATCTCACCCTCTTGAATATTGATTTCTTCTATTACTCAGGCTTGGGTGAGTCCTTCTTCGAATGTTCTATATCGTTGTAGATGTAATAACAAGGAGATTGGCTTGGAATAACTCTTCATAAAAATTCATGTTAATTCTGGTATAGGGAGGGAGAATAGTATTTTTTCATGATCACCCTCCAGTGGTTGCCAAATTCATAGACTAATTCATCGTCATATTGTCATAAATTGAGAAAATCAATCAATGTTGTCTTCTTTTTAACATTTAGAGAGAACCGCTCCAATAATTGATATGCTCGCTGCTCAAAAGTATAGATACTTTGATGTTGTAAATGATAGTACCAATCTAGGTCATCTCCTCCAAACATCTAGGGAAAAGTATGGAGCATAAGTGCATCATTATTTTTTATTCTGAAACATGCATTAATAAATACAATCACATGCTCTCAAGGGTCCTCATCCCCCTTGAAGTTGTCAAACTTTAGTATTTGAAAATCTACTAGGTAGAGTGGTGATGGTACTAAAGCATGAATTGGGTGATTGAGTATCTACCTTTGAGTAGGTTTCTAGTATTGCATACCCAACATTTGCATGACTAGGCTATCAATATGACTTTGTAAAAATTAAAATTTAGATCTTCTAATAAAGGGTTAAAACCCTAATTTATTTGCTACTATTAGAAATAATGTGCATTATTAGTGGAGATTTGATGATGTGGGATATTCGTGTGATATGGATTATAGTATGGTTGTTGATGAGAATTTTTATGATGAAGGGGAGATGGGGGTATGATGGCATGCTGACCTAAAGGGCTAGCATACATTTGATGAAGTGGATTAGTGGGTATGATCATGGTTGAGGGTGCAACACCCAAGATGGATATTGAGTGAAGAAGGTGTGTGGCTAAGATGTGGATGGTTGGTTATGATCTACCCCTTGTGATTTCCACTATGGGTTAGGATTAATGTTATGATTAGAATTATTCATAATCAATTGATCTAACTAAAAAATACTTGTTGTATGGCAATCATAGATGAAGATGGTATAGCCATGTAGGTGGTAGATGATTGGGCTAGTTTGGTGGCAACCATGTTAATGGATGTAAGTGGATGGTAAGTGGTAAAAGGTATTATCACTAAATGAGAGATGTTTTGATGTGTGGGATGTATGGATGCAAGGATTTGCAAAGCGACATTAACCTATGCTTCGTAGAGAGGGTTAGTACAAGTGATATTTTTATTCAACAAGATGAATGGTTGTTTATTATATTATGATCGATGATTATGTATCATGATGGCATCAGTCAATTCAAAGAGTGGATTCATGAAGGTTTGGTTGGACTACTACAGGTGTGGGAAAGTGGTTTTCTGATGTAATGAGGGAATGGTATAGGGTGGAATGGTAAGCAGAGGCAATTATGGAAATACAAAAATAGATGCATTCAGATATAGCCTAACAACATCCATGTCTACATAAGTGACATGATAATTCGATGGTGTGGGTGGCTCACTCCTAGAAGTTTTAGGGATGGAAGCATAAGTAGCTCTCTACATTATATTTGTGTTTGAGGTAGGGGCACCACTAGATGGCCTGACATTCAGGTTCAAGGACATAGTAGGGGCTACACTGACTTGCCCTACCACTGAATTGGTAGAGGCCTAAGAGGATTGAAATGAAAACTCCATGGACGAAGGCAACTGACTCTAAACTTGGGTTAACTTTCTAGCTTGGCTATGGGTTGTTACCATACACTAAGTGTAAGATACACTAAGGGTAAGATGAGGTAAGAAAAAATATGAAAGTATGTGTGTGAATATGTGATGGAAGCACGAGCAAACAACATGCAAAACAAACAAACAAGCAAGTTTGTTTCTAAGTTTTCACAAATTTTGATTTTATTTTTATTTTTTATTTTTTATTTTTTTTGAAAAGTTTTGATTTTTTAAATGATGTGCAATGTTTGACCCTAAAAATGAATCTATGAATTTCACCTAGATACTCTCACACACTAACTTGGTGATGAAATTCAAGTTGTGAAACCCATCAAGACTTGGTGATGAAGCCCAAATCCGATGAGGGAGCCTAGGTACTACCAATCCTCACCCAATTCACCATGGGCATCGATACACCCTTTGAAGAGGAATGTGTGCTATTTTCCATGGCTATGATGGTTCTTGGACCACCCTTGGTAAAAAAATAGGGTAATTATTGGGGGTTGGCAATGAAATATAACATTTCCAATGTTCATGTGCAAGTGTGTGAAGGATTTGCTTATTAGGGTGTGATGCAAACTATCATGCAATTTGTTTATTTCCTAAATACAGAAAGCAAAAATAGAAAAGTATAGATAAAAATAGATTAGGGGACAAATGGCTAATTTCAAGCAATATCTACTAGGGTTATGGTACTCAAATCCAACCACCATTGGGTTTTTTTATCTGGTCAATCGTCATTGGGTGATTAACCAACTATGCATACACATTTGGGAATTCCCAAATGCAAACCCATGGTTTTAGCTATGTACCAAAAAATAAGGTAAAATAAGCCTAAAACTCTAAATGTGCCTGGATTATCCCTAATTAGGCTATGCAAATGCTCTCATTATTAATCTAAAATGCAAGTTATTTTGATTTTTTATTTATTTATATATACCTAGCCTAAGACCTGGATGCAAACAAAGGAAAAAAAGGACAAAGACTCCTATTTGACTTAATAAAATCCTAAAGCAATAGAAAGGGAAGGAGGGCTTTGGATGTATGAACCTGTAATCCTTTTATTACTCCCTCCTATTCGTCTAACTTCTAGTCCATGGTTCTATAGGGTTCCAACCACTGATGCATGGTTTTGTATAACTCCAACCACCGATTTGTGATTTTCTAGGTCTATAATTGTGTGCTCAAAGTTCCTCAAGTGTAGGGCCAAGTCAAAATTGGTTTTGAATCTATCAATTTATATCCTCAATATTTGTGCAACTGAGCTCCAAAAACCTACACTCATAAATAAACACATATCAATAATGAAAAATAGCAAGGCAATGACAAATATAACCCTTAGGTGGTCCCATCGTGATCATAATTTCTATAGCAAAAAAAAACTAAACACCAAACACATGAAATAGAAAGGAGAGGTTGCAATGTAACAAATTATTTTTCTTTGTATTAATATAGGGGTCTGAATATTTAAAATTTACAATATTTTTGCCCCAATATCTTAGGGGAGATATTACAATACTCTCTTCCTAAATTACAATTATCTAAGTGGTGGTCTTCCAAACTCTCTAGAAAATGACTAGGCATCCGTCGCTCCTTTGCTATAGCTCCAAGGGTGAGTGGGATTTTGGTATCCAACAATGGGTCCACTTCAACTTCAATAGCTTTGCAAGCACCTAATACCTAAACACATCAAACACATGAAATATGATGCAAAAAATAAAGAAATAAAAACTTTAAAAGCCTTGCTAAAAATCAAGTTACCAATATGTGTCGATCATACTAATGCTTTTTTGAGGAACCACGGGTGCATGGTTGGGGATAGTTAACCACCCTCCCATGGTTTCTCGACCGTGCTCCTATGGTTAACCAGCCCCAACCACACACTCATGGTTCCTTAGAAAATAATTAGCACGACTGACACAAATTTGTATCTTGATTTTCAGCAAGGCTTTTAAAGTTTGTATTTATTTATTTTTTGCAAAGTATTTCATGTTTCCACAAATAGGGTTTTATAGTAATATCTAATACCTTGATAAAAAGGTGATACTAAACCCTTTTTTGTGTTTTATGTGTGCAAGAAGTAGGTGCTTGCAAAGTTGTTGAAGCTAGAGTGGTCCCATTGTTGGATACCAAAATCCCACTCATCCTTGGAGTTGTAGCAAAGGAGTGACAGATGCTCAATCATTTTCTAGAGAGTTTGGAATACCACCACTTAGAGCATTATTACTAGGAAGAAAACATTGTAATATCTCCCCCAATATATTGGGACAAAAGCATTATAAATTTGGGAGATTCAAGATCCCTTGTATTAATACAAAGAAAATTTATTTGTTACATTACAATCTCTCCTTTCTATTTCATGTGTTTGGTGTTGAGTTCTTTTGCTACATAAATTGTGTAGGATTGTTAAGACATTTTTAATCCAACCTTATTAGTCCAATATCAATACTAATATGTTATGTAACTTCTAGGAATTAATGGAGATGCAAGAATCACAGTTGATATTGAATCATTGTTTGTATTGTAGGAAAACCTGCAATAATATAATAAATAAAATATGTTTCTTGGATGCCTTTTAGGAACATCCTCATGGTCCTAATATATGGACTAAAATATGTGATCAGTGAAGGGACGTATCCCTTTGTAACATAATGTAATATATAATAAATAGGTTATGTTAGGAGGGCCCTAACATGCCACCCTCCTTTGAAAAAGCTTTGTCCTCAAAGCTAGAATTGTGGAAATTGTTGTTGAATATGATGGAGCATCTCCCATGTAGAATATTCTAGAGGTAGAAATTTCAATTGAATTAATACCTCGATGATGGTATGGTTGTGGAGGTGGCACATACGATGGTTTAATATAGCTTCTGGTTCAACCATGAGAGCTCCATTATCAAAAAAATTTGGAAGTTGAGTTTGTGTCACGATGTTAGTGCCCACTATGGCTTTAAGGCAAGAGACATGAAATACTAGATGGACCTTGGAATATTATGGTAATTCAAGATTATATGCAACAGGTCCAATACGTTGAATAATTTTATAAGGGCCATAAAATTTTGGTGCTAATTTTTGTGACCCTTTTACTTTTAAAGAAGTTTGACGATATGGTTGGAGGTAAAGAAATACCATATCCCCTTCTTGGAAAACCCATTCGATGCAATTTTGGTCTGATTGTTGCTTCATGCGGTGTTGAGAAACTTGTAGATTGTACTTCATAGTGTGGATGATATTATCTCTAGCTACCAACTCCATATCTACGGTTAGAACATTTGTACTTCCTGGAATGTAGGAGGTTAGAGATGGGGGTGATTGGCCATATACTACTTCGAAAGGGGTCATTTTAATAGTTGTGTGGTATGTGGTATTATACCACCATTCAGCTAGTGGAAGCCATTTAACCCAGTGAAAGGGTTTTGTAGAAATAAAGCATTGGAGATATGTTTCTAAGCATTTATTGACCACTTTTGTTTGACCATCCGTTTGTGGGTGGTAAGCAAAGCTCATCCGAAGTTGAGTACCTTGGAGTTTAAATAATTTCTTCCAAAAATTACTAGTGAAAGTGGAATCACGATCACTAACAATAGTGGAAGGCATGCCATGTAATTTGAAATTATTGTCAAGGAAGATTTGAGAGATAGTACTGGTAGTATAGGGATGGGCTACTGGAAAAAAATGGGCGTATTTAGATAAATGATCTACCACAGCTGGGATAGTTGTTTTCCATGCAGATTTTGAAAGACCTTCAATGAAATTCATTGAAATATCCACCCATTTATTGGTTGGTATGGGCAAAGGTTGAAGAAGGCCCGGTGTTGGCACGATTTCACCTTTATTTCTTTGGCATTTTTCACATTCATTGACTAACTTCTTGATATTATTTTTCATCCTTTGCCAATAAAATTATTTAGTCACTCTTTTGTAGATTTTTAGGAATCTAGAGTGTCCTATAGTAGGTGTAGCATGTAACTCATGTAGAAGCTTTGGACGGTAAGTCGATGCGGGTAAGAGGACCAACCATTCTTTGTAATGAAACATGTTATCTTGCCATGAGTAGTGGGGTTTTCTCATGGAATTTTTTTGGAGATTTTGAATTATGGTATGTATAGTAGGGTTCGCATACCATTCATCCTTAACCTATTCGATCCATTTAGGGATGGGGCAGGAAAAAGCATGTAATTGTGAAGTTTCTTCAAACTTTTTGGAAAGTGCATCCACAGCCATGTTATCTTTTCCTTTTTTGTATATTATTTCATAATCATAGCCTAATAATTTTGTTACCCACTTTTGTTTTTTTGGGGTCATTATCCATTGTTCAAGGAGGTATTTTAGGCTATGTTGGTCAGTGCGAATAATAAATTTTTTTCCAATAAGGTATGGTCACCAATGTTGGATAGCATAGACCATAACTAACATTTATTTTTCATAAGTGAAGTGTGCCAAATTATTTTTAGAAAATGCTTTACTACTAAAAGCTAAGGGCTTCTCATTTTGCATGAGCATTGCTCCCATTCCTAATCCGAAAGCATCGCTTTCAATAATGAATGGTTGGGAAAAATCTAGCATAGCTAGGACAAGTATGGTACACATGGCATTTTTCAAAGTCATGAAGGCTTAATTAGCTTTTGGAGACCATATGAAGGCATTATTTTTAAGTAGGGTTGTTAAGGGTGCTGCTATTTTCCCATAATATTTAACAAATTTGTGATAATAGCCCATTAATCCTAAGAACCCAAATACCCTTTTAGAGTTTTTAGAATTGGCCAATTTTCCACATCTTCAATTTTTTCGTGGGTCTACTTTAATGCCTTCCTTGGAGACAATATGTCCAAGGTATTCAATTTCTTGCTGGCCAAAGGAACACTTAGATCTCTTTGTGTATAATTGATTTTCTTCTAAAATCTTGAGTGTTTGCTCGATATGTGTTAAGTGCTCTTCCCATGTTTTGCTGTAAATTAGAATATCGTCAAAGAAAACTAAAATAAATTTGCGAAGGAAGGGAGAAAATACCTTGTTCATAAGGCTTTGAAATGTGGATGGAGTTTTGGTGAGGCCAAAGGGCATCACCATAAATTCATAATGTCCCTCATGGATGTGAAAAGCGGTTTTTGGTATATCACTTTCCCTAACTCAAATTTGGTGGTATCCAGATCGTAGATCGAGTTTAGAAAAATATGTGGCTCCATTAAGTTCATCGAGTAGTTCATCAATGACTGGAATAGGAAATTTATCTTTAATCATTATTTTTTTCAATGCATGAAAATCCACACATAGGCATCATGATCCATCTTTCTTTCTTACTAGAATAACTGGTGAAGAGTAGGGGCTTCTACTAGGTCGAATGACCCCTGCCCTTAGTAAGTCTTGTACTAATTTATCTATTTCCATCTTTTGTAAGTATGGATATCGATAAGGTCTGATATTAGGAGGTTGGTGTCTCGGAAGTAATTGAATAGCATGATCATGACTTCATTGTGGCGGTAATCCCTCTGGCTCTTTGAATATTTGTTCATGTTTCTCTAGGAGTTCTATTAATTTGGTTGTGTTTGTTTGCTCTTAGATGGTGTTTTGTAAGGAAAATAGTTGGTAAATCATGCCACTTCCTCCTTTCCAAAGAATATTTTCCATTCTATGAGAACTTACAATTTGTGTGGGACCTATTTTTAAACCTTGAGTTGTTTTGTATAAATTGCATCCATAATTCTTCAAAGTCCTATTGATTTTTTTGAGCGTTCATAGCCATTGTACTCCTAAAAAAATATCACATCCTCCTAGAGGTAGTACATACATATCTACTTTCATGTTATATTCCCCCATCGTAAGTTTGATATTCCTGCATTTGCCTTTGCATGCAATTTTTTTGCCATTGCCAATCATGAATTCAAAGTTATTGTAGGGATATATAAAGTAGTTAGCTTGTTTGGCCAACCTGGGGTCTATAAAATTGTGAGTGCTACTAGATTCTAAGAGCATAATAGGGTTTTGTTTCTTAAAATACCCTTTTACCTTCATTTTTTGTGGAATAGAGTATCCCGCTAATGCGTTAAAGGATATCTCTATTTTATCTTCTTGGTTTTCTTCTACGCCCTCAGTTATTACCTCTACTTCAATGTCATCCTCTTCTTTGGGGGTGACATAAATTGTGTCCAAGATATATAATTTTGATGAGATGCATTTGTGGTTGGGGGTAAAATTTTCATCGCAATGAAAATAGAGGCCCTTTTCTCATCTTTATTTTAGCTCCTCTTGGCTAATTTGTTTAATTGGCATGACCTTATTTAGTTTTTGGTTGGTTTAGATGTTTTGTGGCTTTCTTGGGAAGACTCTATCTATTCATATTTGGTTATTGTTCTTATCTTCTATCATATGTGCTAATGCCACAACATGCATCATGTCGATAGGGTTTTGTATTTGTACCTCCATTCTAATGTCTTCTTTGAGGCCACTGATGAAGCAAATTTGGAAGAATGATGCATCTAGTCCTGATGTCAGGTTCACCAACTTCTCAAATTGTGCTTGGTATTCTCTTACGGTGGAGGTTTGGCAGAGTTTGGTGAGGGCTCTTGTGAAATATTCAAATTTTGTGGGGCCAAATCACAACATGAGGTTTTTTGTGAATTTTTTCCATGTAGGGGGGCCTTTTGTTTTCTCATACCATTGATACCATTGGGTCACAATTTGCTCCAAGTGAAATGATGCAATACTGACTTTTTGAATCTCTAGAATTTGATATAGGTCAAAATATTGATCGGCCCTATATATCCAATTTGTGGGGTCACCTCCATCAAATTTTGGGAAGTCTAGTTTTGTGGTGCAAGGAAGGATTGATGTATGTGGTCCCTTGATTAGCGGTTTTTGTGGTTGTGTATTGTTTTGTTGTCCATTTTGCATGAGTAGAAAATTTTGTTGTACTAGGTCCATGGAATGGGTTGTAGCATCTAACTTAGTGGATATCTTTGTATTCGAGTTGGTGATGCTCATGTTTAGATCTGCCATTCTGGCAGTGATTTTATCCTCCAAATTGTCTTTCCAAAATGCCATTCCTTGCATTAGGTCTTTTATTTCCTATGTAAACCTTGAGAGTTCTTTCGTAACCTCCTTGGCTACTTATTTCGCAATATCTTTTGTTGAGTCTTGAGATCTCCTTCCATCGGTCACTTAGAGCATAATTGAGTTTTTTTATATAATATTTTATGCTTTCAAGGTTTTGGTTCTTTTGTTATTGATGTCAAAAAAATATTGACTTTCTTGTCAAAATTTCTTGCAAAAATTTGCAAAAGTTGATTCACCAAAATTTGTTGTTAATTTTGAAAAAATTATTGCAAAATTTGTTTGTCAACTTTGGCAATTTGTTGTTAATATTGCAAAATTTATTTATCAACTTTGGTAGCACTCCGCAGTCAGGGTAGGTCAAGGCGGTATGAGGTAGGGAGTCTAAGGAACTAGGACCAAGGCAACATTGGCAGAATGGGGTAGGTAGTAGGAGGCACAAGGAATGGAGGACCAAGGAACGAGGACCAAGGTAGCAGTGATATAATGGGGTAGGTGGTAAATGGCACAAGGAAAAAAGGTCAAGGTAGGCAGTAGTATGCAACACTAGGCACACGAGGCATAGTCAAGAAATGGTGGAAAGTAGGTAGCACAAGACACGAGGTGAGGACAAAAAGTAGGCAGGCACGGTGAGGTAGAGAAACCCCTCGAGCACGAGTGCATGACTACGCAAGGTAGTCATAATGGGCCTATTGTGCTTTGTTTAATTTAAATCGTCCTTTGTTCTCCACACTCCCAATGTGGGATAGAACAAAAACCTTTTTTTTCTTTAACTTCTCAATGTCCGACATCGACGCTTGTTTCTTGGTATTAGAAATTAATTTAAACTTTAGAAAAAAAATTAATTTATCACTGAAAACTGTTGTCGTCATGTTGTGTCATCAAAAAAATTGTAGGGGGTGGTTTTCATCGATTTTTCAATTGTTTCAATTATTAATATTGATTTTTATCCAGTGGAATAGCTTAAAAATGCACGATTTATATTTTTTGACATTATTCATTGGCATTTTTATGGTTTAAAAGCTAGTTTCCATCGATCTTTTCTGTTTTGCTACAAATTAGTCATAGAAATGCAGATTCATTTTTTACTATTTGCCACAAGGAATAATCACTGATCATTTTGATGTCCTAGAGGAGGAAATGACAGGGAAAAAAATTGCCTGCTTCAAATAGCTCTGATACCAGTTGTTATGTAACTTCTAGGAATTAATGGAGATGCAAGAATCACGGTTGATATTGAATTTTTTTAGGAAAAATTGCAATAATATAATAAATAAAATATGTTTCTTGGATGCCTTTTAGGAACATCCTCATGGTCATAATATATGCACTAAAATATGTGATAAGTGAAGGGACGTGTCCCTTTGTAACATAATGTAATATATAATAAATAGGTTATGTTAGGAGGGCCCTAACATAATAAAGTACATATTGTCCTCTTTGATTGTCTTAATCATTGAATGTAAGGACCAAATGGTTAATACTATAATACCTCATGTAGAGTGACATAGCAAGGAAATCCTTAGAGCATAAGGTTTGGCTCAATTAGGTGTTTCTAGGATTTTTTACAATGAAAAATCTTGTTAAGATATGATCTTAAGCATAATTTCTACCATATCCTAATCTATGAGCTAGAGGGGAAAAAGGGGTAGAGAAATTGTAAAAAAAAAAAACATATAGTAAAAATGAAAAATCCTAAGCTAACCTAAGCTTATAGGGGATAATGCACTAATATCAAGATAAAATACCTCTATATAATAGGCTTGGGTATAATGCATTGGTATACATAAGATGATCATTTCCTTGTATTAGTATATTAAGAACAAGTTTGCATATAAATAAAATGGGATAGATATTGGTTAGTCATGGCCTCCTATATACACACAAACACATACACATACATGAAATGGGATAGAAAATAGAAAATAGCCATGGCATCAAGCATTTTTATATGAATATAAAATATCTCAAGTTATACTAAAAGTGGGGGCTCAAAATCTTACCTACAAGACCACTCAAGAATTCAAAAACTGCTACACAAAAGAAAATTAAGAGAAAGTTATATAGCTTGTTAGTATTTTATAGCTCTAAAACAACTACTATTTATAGATTACCAAGGAGGAAGCTTCACTCAAAATCTCATGCTAGTATTTATGGCCATGCTCCTCTATTATCTGCTTGACTATGTCCTTGATATTTTTTAGATTACTAGATATGGGACCATCAATCCATATGCATTAGATGATCAACTACCATTGATATCCTCTATTTGATATCTTTGGGATCAAAATACAAAATAATACCTATAAGTGTTTTTTTCAAATTTAGGTGCTACTATTGTAGACACCATAACTTTATCTTTAATAAATCATCTGTTTTCTTGGGTTGTCAAATTAAAGTGCTATTGGTAGGTAATTATTATCTTTCCTTAATAATTACACATTGGTCTAGCTCATATATATTTTTGGAAGCTTGTGCATCATTATTGATGTATTGTGGTTTGAACTAATACTTATTGCATCATGTTTTACTTACCAAGACTTTCTCCTTGTCCTCCCACATTGAATATTTAGAACCTTTGAGATTGATCTAGGTACTTTTCTAGAAGTGTCCTTTAAGGAATTTCTCTCTCTTTCTTTTCCATTGGACCTTTGATGTTCCACTTTTTGAAAGTTTTCCATTCTATATAATCCACTTATCAAAACTTTTATTTATTCTTCTTCTTCAAGACTTTAAAAATTTTGACCATCTGTAGTTATCATTTATTTTGTACCTTTTGGTATTCTTTTCTACTTTCCACTTCTTAAGATCCTTAGGCCATGCAACACATCAAAAATTTTGTTCCATTTTTTTGGGTTAGAAATTTTGAGAACCTTTGATCATTAGATACCCAAAATTTCATTTGTAATTTTTGAAAATCTTGGTCATATTCCATATTTTAGAAGTGTAGGAGCCATAAACTATTATAACCATTCTAAAATGGTAGCACTAGTCCTTTAGTTAGAACTTATTTTCTTTTTAGGATTGAAATATTTTCCCCTAGTTTCTATGAGCCTTCCCCTTGGTTTTGATTCTTGGTTTCTCCCAAGTTCTTGTCAAGGAAATAATTAACAATAATTCTATCAAAAAGGCATGAACTACTTATGGTGACATGTTTTACATCCATGATGCTTTATATTTGAAGTTTTTTAAGATATCACTTGTAAATTTATTGTATTTAAGTATTATTCTTACTTTTGGATGAGTCATTAATATAGAGAAACTTAATTCAATGACTTTCTTGATGAAATACATTAGATTAAATGTCCCACAAGATCTCTACATGATGGGTTCATGCAATTTATAATTTACCTCTCTTAGCTATCAATTATTCCCAACTATCTCTCTCAATGAATGTGGCATGCATGTCGTAGAGATATAATATATGGGTGATTAGGATCTAGGAACCCAAATAGACATGGTCTATATCCATGTTTTATAGATTTTCCATATCCACTATTTAGATCAAACCATATCCAATGGTAGAGTCATTTTAGTTATCATTGAAATAGATTCTACAATACTACCAATGGAAGAGTTAATTTAGTTACCACTAAAAGACTATGAGAAATGACCATGGGATGATAATTGTTAATATTTGGTAATTAACTTGGCCCAGTAGTTGTTGGTGTTATACACCCATATTCATCCTTTGGTGATAGCTTCTCACTAGTTCTTCGACATTATCTTCCTAATGGTCATCAATTGTTCAAGGGATTTTCATCTTACACAAGGTTCCAAGTTATCCTCAATCACAATTCTCCCTTTTTGGTTGGATTGTACTAGTATTTCAATTTAGCTTTAGTGTATTACAAGGGTGTTCTACTTTTAGAAGATGAAGAAAAAAAAATAAGGTCTTATATGTTATGCAAAAATTTAATTGAGTTCAGATCTAATAATGGATAAATGGTCAATTCAATTTTATAAATGGTTTGAGTTGTGGAAGATTACATTACGTTTTCTTCTTATAACATCTTCCCTAAGGTGAGTATACCAACTTGCATTAAATTTATTTCATGTAATCATTGTTTTACCCCTTGCCATGTTTTATTTCTACCATACCCTATCTTATTTTTTCAAGGTGATGTAATAATATCTCTACTTTCCCTTTAAGTGTTGGGCTTGTTGAATGTAAAATTAATTTTCTTCTTGTTTTATGGTGAAGGATAGGGCATATCCTCACTTGGACTTTATTACACAATCCTATTGCTACCATTAATCAAGTAGTCTCTATTTTCAAGGAAAAATTCTTAGGTGCCAACCTTTTTAATGTATATAGAAAGTCCACCACCTTATGGAGATCCATTTTTCCATGATATGAGATTGCTACTATGACCTTACATATTTTGATACAACAACTATCACTACCTTATATTAAATCTATCACCCAAATTAACTTCCAAATGTATATATTTTATTTACCATACTATAACCCATAACAT
Organism: Wollemia nobilis; assembly: GCA_028583015.1. Taxonomy (NCBI): domain Eukaryota; kingdom Viridiplantae; phylum Streptophyta; class Pinopsida; order Araucariales; family Araucariaceae; genus Wollemia; species Wollemia nobilis. The sequence goes on from JAQPPZ010001821.1 coordinate 4,645,123, forward strand.
TTGATACTCAAGCAATTTTTGTTTGATCACATGATTAAATATATATCCTACAAAAAATATTAATATATATAAAGGATTCAAGGATAGAGTTTTAGATAAATCCCACTAACTAGTACTAGAATAATGTATCCCTCTATGGTTTTAAGCTTAAATTTATTTTTATCCTTTCAAGAATTTATGATATATGTTCCACTTGAGATTGCATCAAACTTGGTGTTATGACCTGGTTTTTTTTTTATTCATCCCATTTAAAGACTACATCACCAACTCTAAACGTTTATGGAATGAATCTTTTATCAAACCATATTTTGACCACTTCCTGACACTTCAACAAATATGCTCTAGTTTCTTGTCTCTACTCTTTGACCTTTAGTATTTCTCCCATTCTTATAGTTATGACATTATTCTCTTATAATTCTAGTTGATGCAACAACTAAAGTCTAGGTTACTCAAAAGATATAGGTAGCTTAGCCTCCTTAACATATACTAGGCTATACATGGAATATACTAAATATTTATTTGGGATAATATGATCTTCCCATAGAGATATTTTAAGATGAAGGTGCCATTGCAACTAATGTTTTGAGACTATACAATTTAGAATTTTTAATAGGTTCTTAATTATAGATTCAATCAGACCATTGTCTTGTATGTAGTAATTTGATTAAGATTTTAGATAAATACAACATTGGAAGGTGAATTTAGTAATATTATAACCTATGAATTCCTTAGAATTATCAATTATTATCATATTTGGGATAAAATCTTTGTTATACCACCTTCTAAAATCCCTATGATTACTCGCTCAATAACATCTTTTAATGGGACTACTTCAACCCATCTAAAATAGTTTGTGGTAGTTGGAAGCCATGTGTGGCATTCACTAGATGGTGGCTTTATCAATATGATAAAATATTATCCCCATTGAGAAAATAATTCATTTGTATCTATGGGGTTCAAGGGAATTGACACGTTTCTCTTTCCTCTAGTGAAAAATTTGTATTTATCACATTTACTTATCCATTGATGAGCATCCATAAACATAAAAGGCCAAGAATAACCTACTTTCATGATATTATTCGTCATAGTTTGGGCTAAGAAATTCCCACCAAATAATCTTTGATGAAATTCCTATAGAAAGGGCTCAACTTACTCCTTTTTAATGCATCTAAGTAAGACTTTGTCAAAATTTCTCTAAAATAGAACTCCATCTATTAGTGTGTAGTAAATGTTTTACAATTGGAAGGCTCTTCTATGCTCTATCTAAATTGGTAGGTACTTGTATATTTGTGTATATTCAATCATTTGCTCCACCCAATCTAGTTTCTCTTCTTCCTAATTTATTAAAAACTTGCACACTTCATCCATTTCTCCAATAATATCTAAATCTATCTCTTCTTTTAGATATTCAGCCAACCTTTGGCAAAACACCCTTCCTCTAACTAGATTTATGGGATTAATTTCAACATCATATTATAAAGTTTAAGTAATCCATATAATTATTATTTTTCTTATTTCTCCACCCATTATATATTATTTGAAACTTGAATGGATTTCATGACCCATCTTGGTAGGACTTTGATCAGGTATACTCGAAGGTGGTAAGAAATTAGGCCACCAAGATCGAGGTACCAAGAAAAATGAAACTTTATATTCTTTGATAGAATTAATTAATTAGGAATTTTTATATCCCTTGGATGGAATTAATTAATTGAGAATATTAATTAATTAGGGAACCATAAATATTTGGAAAACTATTATATTGTGGAAATATAATAGTTAATCTAAAAATTATTATTGAGGAAATATAATAGTTTTAATTTGAAATTAATTTTATGGTTGGCATATCATTTTTAGGTTAGGATTAGGTTTTTCACATATTTTCCTTTTCAATCATGAGCTGCAAGTGAAATCCTAGTTGGATCCTATTGGCATTTACCCTCAAACCTCCTCAATGATAAAAATTATTCTTTTTCATTCTAAAACCTAACACAATTATATTCAAATTAGGTTTAAGGTTGAATGTCAATAAAAAGTTTTTTTTCTACTTTAGGTTTATGGGAGTGTTAGAAAAAATTCTTGGATTTTATCTTCACTCAAAAACTACAAACCCTAGGGGGTTCATATTGACAGATGATGTTTAACTTACAAGAGTTCTAAGGCATTGAAAGGGACTGCTTCAATGAAGACTCAAGAATACCAAGCCTTGGAAATCATAGAGAATGAGAGTGTGGTAAGAATGGAGAGGGTTTTTTAGAATGCACAACTAAAATTCTCTTATTTTTTACCTTACTGCTATGAATCTTACTATTGGGAGGATTTTGGTTTTATTTCTTGGAGGCATTCAATAAAAATATCAAAAAATGCATGCATACAAACTGTATTATATAACTTCAAAACCGAGAGATTGGTAAAAAGATAACAACTAGATTCAATGAGAGAGAATATAGAAATAACCCTTCATGAGATTTTTCATACAAGGTTAAATTCTTTTGTTTGTATGTTCAGTTGGAAATTATTCTTGCTTGTGAATGAAATCTGCTACTGTAACGAGTTATGAACATTCTTTTCATTTTGTATGAGGAAAAAAGAAAAGTACATATTTTTGGGGTCTTTTCATTTTGAATTAGTGAAACATGAAATTAAATTGCATACAAGAAAAGAAATCAGGTATGGTTGAGCTCCTCCCTTTGAGTGAAGTGACAATGAGGGTTTATGGTGTTTCTTGAGTAGGATGTGAGTAAAACTAGAATTAAACTTTAAATAACATTTGTACCTTTCAAGTTAAATCCTACTTGGTTGTTGCATGGTATGTCTTGCTCTCTTCAGCTAGGTAGCAACCAGTTTGAGGGAGTATTACAATGATTTTCTATTTTAACAAAAGTATATCTGCCCTCATGTACTTTCAATTGATTGTTTTAAAAAAAGGATCTTGTTTCAAAACTATGCAAACCAATTTTAAATGCTTGTGTATTTCTTAGAATTTATATCTTGTACCAATTTAGGAAACCATTTGGTAATGGTTGCATCTTATTCTAGTACTCCGTTGCAGTGTGTGGTGACCAATTTTAATATATATATACTTTTTTTTCAAACTAGCTACAAAGCATGTAATTGTCTTTCCTAAAAAATAATTTAAATGAGTTAGATAACATTTACTTTTGGAAGGTGTTTTGATATCAACTCCCATGTTATGAAGTTTTGGTTAACATGCCTATCATATTTTGAATTTATATGCCTTGGGTGAAAATCTTGTTGTGTCTTTAAGCATTTAACCTAATAACCTTTTTTATGTATGTCAAGTTTGAAAAACTTAGACTACAAGGCTAGTTCAAACAACAATATTCTTGTTCTCATATTGAAAATACCTTCATTTGGGTATATGAATTGGACTTTAATGTGACTATATCTAACATGAAAAAAATCCTATTAGGTTGTGTGAAATCTTGTTTTATTTATTCAATTAGGGCTACTACAATTTAAGTTGAAACTTTGGGATCTTGAGGAATACTTGTTGGTTCTTGGCTGAAGAAGACTTGTTAACTATCTTTCTTTGAAGACTTTATAAGAACCGTTTCCATTGATAGCAATATGATTAAATATAGAAGATCATATTATTAACTGTTGCATATATAATACTGATTTTGATAAGATGATTGTTCAATTTTTGAAGTATTCACCTTATGTTTTTTGTGAAATTGTAACAATGACTATAATGATGATTTTTTTCTAAAAGTGTACTTGATTATTATGATTGAAATTAAGGGCAATAATTGGAATCTTCCTTGCTTCTTTTTGGTATTGTTTTCTCTAAGAGGAATAAATGTTATATTGGCTACATTTATTAAATGTCTAAGGAACTACACTTAAGTTGAATACTACGATAAGAAAACAATGGGTGGTTGAAGTATAGAATTTTGTATGGATAAACCGAACTAAGTACTTTGAAAGCATGTATACATATGTGTGTGTAATTTATTGAAATCAGTTATGAGTCAGCTAGTAGAATATTATCAGTGGTAAAACTATAAAACCATAGTGTTATTCCCTATTGAGTTTAAAAGAGTTTGTAAATGGGATTACAAGTATATTTTAACTCGTGTTGATGTATATTAATTGATAATTACATTGTGGATTCTTGCATTTCATATATTAACTGATATTTAGTAAAATAATATGAAAGTCCCCTCTAATAGGCTATGTGTTGGTTTTATGAAATCAATGCATCAACATATGAAATATTTTGAATTGTCAGGAGCACATGTTTATTTCCTATTAAAAGTTTACCTTAAAATCCATATTTGAGAATAGAAGTATTATAATTTTTTTTCATTTTGGAATATTATTGAATTTCTATTGAAAGCATATGTATTATGTATGTGTGGGTGGGTGTGTGTTGAGTAGAACTTATTTTAGCTTTATGAAACATAAGAAATGTTCCTCTTCTTCTGAGTAAATTTTTGGAGAATAATAAATATCAATTTTTTGGCATGAGTTGATTTATTTATTGGATATGATTTTTTTATATATCCAAAGGGAAATTTGTGAAGCTTATTATCTACAAAAAGGACACATGAAAGGTACATATATAAATCAAGAGATATAATTTCACATTCTTAGAGCATTCTAGTATTCATTGATATTACTCTTTTCATTGCTTGAATGGTCTTAATAAAATAAGTTAGGTTGTTAGAGTATATGCTCTTGTTCTCTGATACTGTCCTTACTATGTTGGATATGGGGATAGTTGGTAGACATTATTTACAATATTGATGCTTCTTCAAACCTTGATAAGGGAAAAATCTGAAATTCATTCTAAAGTCATTGAGTTCAACACTTATATGCATTATTTATTTAAATTACTACTACTTAATTTATTGAGTGCATCATCTAGGAACACGAAATTGTTAAATATTGGTGAAGTTGCTAAATATAAATGTAGTCTGCTATAGATATAATGTACTATTATTGATAATGCACTTGATACTATTATTGGATCCATGGAGAAAGTAGGAGAAGGTTTTTCATATCCTTGGTATTTTGGCATGAGAATTCATTAGAGGGGATTATGGGATCCTCTCTAATGAGTTATTGTGTGTATAGCTTTATGGTTTATGCATGATTACATTAAAATATTAGAGGGAAGGAGTCCCTTGAGTTTAGGTTGAGGAAGAAGTTATCTTCAAGAGGATGAATGTGGAGTTCATCCAAAGGAATTATGGGATTCCCTCTTGTATCAATAATGTGAATTAACAAAACGATTCACAAATATGGGACATAAGGATTATGGGATCCTTATGTGCCCATATATTATAATAATGAGTTGGAAAAGGGACAAAGAGCTTCCTCAAATAATTGTATTATGTGATTTATATATATTTTTTATTATACTAGAGGAATTGGTAACTTGTTACAATTTTCTATGCCTCTTCATGGGTTCAAATATCACTCCTTTTCACCACTATACCTTCCAGTTGAATTGGGTAAACCTTTTACGTAGCTGGATACGATGACATGACACACCCACCGATACTATGAGGCCCAAGGGATTATAATCCTGGTCTCCTATGAAAGCATTTTGACCATTGAACCAAGTCCCTGGACCCCATGATTTATCATTAATAAATGGATCAAGGATATTTCAAGGTTGGGTTTTTTACTTAGGGGGTTTCCTAGGATAAAATACGTATCATATGTGATTATATTGTTGATATATTATGATATTGATTCTATTACTATTTAGAGTTAACTTGTTATGGATTTGGTTATTTTGCATCTTAAAAAATTACAATTGATTAGTGTGTAGTGCTATTTATGGTATTTTTAATGGTTAAACTAGAGGTAACCTAGTCATGGTGATTAAGAAATACACACTCCTTGTATTATTAAGTAGTCCTTACTTCATGGTAGTATAGTTGATTAAATAATAACATCTACCTAAGAACATGCTTATGAATTAGTAGTATATATAGAGAAAGATAGAGTAACTAAAGGAATTGAGATAGCATGAACACAATACACTTAGTACACCTACATAGATGGACTTATGTGTGGTGATGGTTGTGCTCTTTTATGGACTAAAGGGGTAATTTGGATCATCGTATATATGAGACAAACAACTTAAACATGATATATTACTTCAATAGACACTTGCATAGAATGACTTATGCAATATGGGGTTATGTATATCTCGAATGGGTGCAAAAAAAAAGAAATTAGTCTCTCTTGAGTAGGTTAGGTTTTTGGGTTGTTACAATGGATGATATAAGATGAATTTATTATTTGAAATCATATACTTGAAAATCTTTATACCTTGGACTAGGGAATATAATTAATTTTAAATAAAGTTATACCTTTATTCATACCATTTTAGAGTCTAGCTAAAAAATATGATTAGGTGTTTATATTATCTGTCACCTTTTGTGTCAAAATGGTTGTTACATTATCTTCTCCTCCATATGTATAAATGATAAAGTCTTTTTTGAAATATAGATTAATAAATTCTAAAGCCTCCTCAATAGCTCCTTCTATATTTTCAAAAGCATCCTTCCCTTCATTGGTCCATAGTAAAGGTATATCCTTCTTCAACATAAATGTCGTTGGCCTAATAATCATTACGAAATATGGGAAAAAATTTCTAATGAAATTTATATGACCAAAAAAATACCATAAGATATTTTTATTTCTTGGTAGTGAGAGGCTTGCAATGGCCATAATTATTTTTGGATATATAGCAATATCATATTTTTAGATAATGTAGCATAGAAATGTTTCTTGCAAACCATAAAAAGAACACTTATTTGGATTGAGGCATATCACAAATTCTGGATATTACTTGTGAATACTTTATCTAGATGCTCTTATTGGTTATATTTATTTTTAAATAAAACTATGGGGTCATCTAGATAAATTGATATCATATTGTTAATTAGATCCTAGGAAACAATATACATAGCTCTTTGAAATATTTCTTCAACATTAGACAATCCAAAAGGCATCCTTTGATATGTTAAAGTTTCCCAATTCATGGTAAATGATATTTTAAGTTGATCCTCATATTTTACCCATACTTTATTGAAATAAGAGAATCCATATAGTAGTCAGAACCTTATAGAACCTACCACTCTTTGGAATATTTATTCTATGGAACGAAGAGGATGGTGAGAGAGTATTTATTTATATCTCCAATATAAACACAAATTCTATTTTTAGCATTCTTTTATCTTACAAGCACCAAGTTAGATAACCATATAGTTTTCTTGATTGGATATATAATTTTTTATTCAATTATCTAGAACTCCTTTCATGTGAGAGGTTTCATATTTGGGTTTACCACCCTTACCTTTTGCCTTATAATCTTAGATTTAGTATGTAGCTTGATTGTATGTTGGATAATCTCCTTGTTATATCCTTTAAGGTCTTAATATGTCCAAGCCATCACCTATATGTCTAGCATAAATAAATGAGATACTCTTTATCCACTTGAATATCAAAATTGTATATTTTTAGAACTTTCCCTAGGGCTACTTCTACTTCTTGGTAATCCTCTATATTAGTTATGATTTTCCTTTTTTCCTTTGAATTTTTCATCTAGGCTAGATAAATATTCTAAGATGATCAATCCTTTTGGAAGCTTATTGGATTTTAATTGATAATATGATATCCATATGTTTATTTGATTTATGATGCAATTTATTCATCATATTCATATACCTATTGGTGGAATCAAACTATATGCTTATCACTTTCAAACACTCACCAATTCACTTCATTATAAAAAATAGTTTGCATACTTATAATTTTTACCAATTGATGATTATGAAGCATGACATTGACTAGATCGAGTTATGATCCAATCATTGCCATTTGATAAACTTATATATTTTCATCCCTTGGAAAAAATTGAATAAATGGTATTAAAATATTTAGTTAGGTCTAGATCCTATGCCTATAGGATTTCACCAACATTTTTGGCTAGATCTTGAGACCTCACCTACTTAATTATTGGTTTAGTATCACCAAACATCTAAAGTGATTTCATACCTATTTTTCTACCACATAAATTCCTAATGTTAGGGCTTCATACTCATATACATTATTTGAATATGTAAACTGCAACCTATATACCTAAAGTGAATTTAATCCTTTTAGTGAAATTAGGCATACAGCTACATTGACCTTTGTTTTTCTTCTAGCACAATCAAATTATAAATTCTAGAGCCCAATAGACTACAAAAAATTATTTGAGATATCTAGAATGGGTAGGAATTCTTGAATAAAAATGGCATGATGTCAGTTTACTTACATATATCGAAAGATTCTAAATTTTGCACGTTGCTTGTCCATCAACTTATCTAATCATCTAACACAGTAGAATACAATTTCATAGAAAATTATACTTTTGAGGTTGAATATCCTTTGGGATGTTATAATTCTTATTATATGACATGATTAGAGGTATTTGTTCTATGTGATGGTATTGAAGAGGTTCTATTAGAATTTTTATATTAGCCCCACCTTGGTTGCTTAACAACATATGTGTCTAGTCCAAAGACAAATAGCCTCCTATTTAGAAGTAAAATATCATGATAAATAGATGCCAAAAGTTTTTAAGAGCTCAATAACTATTAGATCCTTGTGAATAGTTAGACTTAGACAAGCTTGTAGTGTTAGGGGAATTTTTTTAATCATCCCAAGGGCTTGGATTAGTGTCTTGTCCAACTAAATTACACCTTGGATCAATGGTTCAAATTTTAATTCTAATGGTTCAACAACCTCTTTTGGGATGAAAACAATACTTACCCTAGAATCTAGTAGCAATTATGAATCAATTTATCATTGTGGATGAATGTAAGGTAAAATGGTGTTAAATTTACCTTAGACACTTCTAGCACAAATATCTCCATGACCATGGGTGTATTTTGATCATTGTATGTATTATGTTCATTCAATGCCACTTATAAATATTTTATTTTCCCTAACATAGTAATTTCTTCCCATAGTGAAATAGCTACAATAGATATTTTAAGGTGTTTTATTATATTGAATGACTCTAGGGAATTTATATTTTGGATAGTGGGATACATCCACTAGGGATAGGTTATCACATACATAATGGTCTCCTCATTTTCTTCCATTACATTTTTCTTGTCCTTGGCATATAAAATATCTATTCTTGAGGTCTATATTTCTTTACTAGATATGTAATATGCTTCTTCTTAATCCCAAGTTACCAAGTTTTATTTATGAAAGTCAACCTTTATGCTCATAAAATAAATATAGTTCATAACTTGATAAGTAGACTGCTATAAATAAGAGAGTTTATTTTGGTTTAATTAGGTGCAAGCTCTAGTAGGATAATAATTATGTAAATACAGATTGGGGGGCTCTATAGGAGACTTCCATGGGAAGTCCTTCTCCACTTTCTTGCAGCCCTTCCCTGGCCCTATCCCAGGTCCTTGATCCTATCCCAGTTTCCCTAGCACTTCCTTAACCCTTCCTCCTTTGATGGATGGTGTTGTAGATGATCCCTTTGTGATGGGAGGTCACTTCATTTTTTTACCCCTTTCCTTTCCATTTGGTGGGGTTTTATTCTGGTGTTTGGGTTCTGGGATGGTTTTGGATTTTTCCTTGGGACCTTCCCTAGGTTTTTTGGGTTGCTTCAGGGATTTCTTTCCTTGGAGTTCTCAATTTTTCCCAAGTTTTTGCAGGTGCCTTCTTGATGCTAGATTTTAGTGGTTCTTCAGGTGTGGACTGATGTGGCTATGGGAGAGTGGCTTCATGAACAATTTTTCACAACATATTTTTGTTTTGGAGGACTATGTGCTTTCTACTGTGACTTTGCTCTTTGGGATCAATATTGTGGGTTCAATGGGCTCCTAGTATTTTTTGTGGCCTTTCCTAGGGGTATTTGGTTTGCTTGTTATTGTATTCCTACTATACTTCCTCTTATGTTTTACTAAATTTGTTCATTGGTAGTGTTGAAGGTTGTTGAGGATTTTTGGCTGCATCCTCTTTGTTTGGTATGACCTATTTTTAATGTATGCAACTAGTTTTCCCTATGGCTCCTTCCTTTTGGGTTCCTTGGGAACTTTCCTTTCTCTTTGTTGTGGTTTGTTGTTCTCCATATGCTTCTTCATCTACTTGGCTGGCATCTTCATTGGCTCCTCTCTTTACTACAAGAATATTTCATGGCTTGTGGAGATCCTCAAATTATTGTTCCACTTTCCAGGCTTGTCAAGGATATGGTTTCTTCTTAGTTCGTTTGACCTTTTGGCATCCTTGCTTGTTCCTCATCCTTTATTGGGTTGGATTTTATGTATTTGTAGTTTCTCTACTCCACCCTATGGTTTTGGATGGCTTTTCTATAATAATTATGGTTTCCCAACATTTCATTATTGGGTTGTGGTGGTTTCCTAATCCCTTCCTACTACTCAAGGGGGTTTTTGTATTTTCAGATTTACTGGTTGATTTTTGCCTAGTTTTTGGTTCTCCCCTACGTGGGATGTTGCTCTTTCCCAAATGCTGGTATTTCCCTACATGGTATGTTGAATTCTCTTGATTTTTGGTTTCCTCGATGTGGGTTGATACCTATTTCATTTTCTCGCCTATGGGGTTGTTCAAATTTATATTTATGCAGGACTATCCATTTAATTTTTGCCTTTTCTATTTCTTGCTAGGTGGGCTTTTCAAATTTTAGTTTCCCACTTCCCGTGCACTTTCCTCTCTTCCTTCCTAAAGGCTTTCCTTTTTCCTTCCTAAAGGTTTTCCTGTTGTATTTACTCAAGCCTTTCTTGAAGTTCATCCTTGGGCTTTCCTATGACCTTCCTATGGCTTTTCCTGATGAAGTCCGGTGACTTGTTGTAATCAGGTTTTGGATCCCTTGATAAAATTCCACTTTAATTTAAATTTAACTGACCAAAAAAAAGAATTTGTAAATACTCAAATTTTGTATTTTTCATATAGTTACTTTGTATAGGGGCTATGTTATCTTTTGATACTATATATTAAATGAAATGAAACCACACGAACTAAAATGCAATGTTCTAAATAAGCAATTAACATGAGAAACTTTTGAAAATACTTATGAAATAGCCATTAATGAAATATCACAAAAATAGGAACTTCATGCAAAATATGGAGATCTCAAATGCTTCCTGCTTCATATAAGTTCTACATTGTATCTACTACTATTATACTCAATGCTCTCTATATCTTCTATTTCTTCTATTACTCTCATACATCTATCAAAGGCCTATATATAAGAGATATGTTTCTTTGAATTTTAGCTACCTATGAATTTTCATCTTCTTATGATTTACATGTGGACTGCATGCACATTTACATCATTAAGTACTTTGCACATTTTAACACGTGCATTTATTACATTGCATAAAGTAAATACTAAAATCCTAGTCTAAGATAAACTTGTAATCTAAAGATGTACCCAAGGTGGTACATTGGCATGTACCAAATAATGTAATTTATTCTAACACCCCCATGTATTACATTATTTGGGTATTGAATATTTTTATCTTAAATATGGTCTTCATATTTCAAATGTTCTTAAGCTTGATTAGGTTCTTCTTTTGGTTTAGTCTTCATGTTGTCTTTTCTTGTCTTCTTCATTCCACTACTTTTCTGTATTTCAAAGTGATTGGTAAATTTTTTCCTTGAATTTTTCCAAGTATATTTTATGAACAAGGAATCTCATAATATTGCAAGCCATAAGTGGATCAAAATTGATCCAATTTATTTCCTTTGATTCTCTAAATTATCTTGTCTTCTTGTTCTTAAAAAATTTCAAACTTGAATTTATTGTTAGTAGATGCTTCAAAAATATAAACTTGAAATAGATAACCTAATATAATATCATTTTCTCTTAAAATATTTTATAGTACTTTTATTTATAGTAACAGAAGAAATATGAATGAGATTTTCCTCCACAATATTTACATGGATGAAAATTCCAACAGTTTACTTTCTCATGACCAAATTTGTTGTAATAAATACATCGTGAAGATATCTCAACTTCTTTGTTATTTGTCTTAGAAGAATCAGTTTCATCCATTTACTTGATAAAATAGTAAAACCATCTATGTACAACTGAAGTTATTCTATTTTTTTTTCTTTCATAAATCTATAGGACATCTTTATTATCAATATTATTTTCTACCTTTTGTGTATGGTTTTTTATTGTATTCTCAATATCTTCATTAATATAGATATCATAAATTCCTTTCATCATGTCATTGGAAGATATCTCTATAGAATCTACTTTTTCCAAACTATTAGTTTGTGAGTTCTCAAAAATATTTCTAAGTCATATTGGTTCTTCTCTTCTAATTGCTATTTTCTTATTTCCACTTCTAGAATGAAGTATATCTTTAAACCATTTTAATTCCTTGAAAACTGTATACTTAATAATTTTTTCCATAGTTCCTTTTAAAGTAATATTTCTTGTAACTTTTTAATTTAAAAGGAATGATTTTGGTAGAAATTACAACTTTAAACCTTTGAGGTTGACTACATTATGACTCCCTAGTTTATACATCAAATTCAATGAATGTTTTCAATTCTCAAATTGTATAATACCTTGAAAATATTAATGTTCAATAAATGGTTTTGACAAGGATTTAATTTTCTAAATATCTAGGTAGAATAAATTTTAACCTGTAACAACCTAGGTCTACTCACCTGGTTGTCAAAAAATAAATTTAAAATTTCTCTAAATGCAAACATAAATGTCACACATTTACACAGATACATCCAACTTGATATTAGTACTTTGGCATAGATAATCACACTTCAATATCATTTACCATTGCAACTGGTGTCGTAAGTGCTCGAGACTAGCCAAATTCCCATGATAGGTTGCCATTAAAAGATTCTTACTCCTTTATTGAGTTTTATTTGATCTTGAAAAGGGGTTGCCTTTATAGGGCCCATAATACCTAGAAAGGTGGATGCACTAATTCCCTGACTCAAAGCATAGTGGACAAGGTTTCACAACCTCAATTTTGTCCATAATGGTCCATTGACCTATAAATTTTTTAAAGTTTTCATGCTTTGGGTTAGTGTAGCTATGCTAGTTCCTGATCATTGACCTTCAGCTAAGGTTTAATCAGGGCCCACCATCATATGAATTTCAGACCAAATGTCTTAGACCCAGCTCCAGTTAATGGTAATGTTGCCCATACCATCTACCTATAGACCTTTCAAATTTATGGATGAGCTCCCTAGCCATGATTCTTGTTGGTAATTACACAATCGGAGTAGTCTCATGAGCATCCTCACATACTACTCGTGTGATAACTTGGGCCAACTCCCTATTCTATCATCCTTTACTCTCTACAATGTAGGACCACTATCCCTTTTGGCTTGCTGGAGAATGGTTACCTTTGATTCATAATAATCACCACTGTGAGCTATTAGAGTTGGGTGAGAGCTATCCTTCTTGATGAGCATCGTATAAAAACACCTTTGATAATTAATCACCAACACCTTTCATGGTACTATGTCATGATTAGAAGAAACATAGTTGTAAAGTTAATATATTTTTTATGATTTTACTGAAATTCTCAATAGTTTAAACCTCCATGACCACCTTTAATAAATCTTGGTTTGCCTTCTCCTTGGCATATTACTCTTTTTCTCTTCCCAGTTTTAACCTAGTTCAATAGGTTTTCATAATTTAATATGTCCTAAGGTAATATATTTTTTGTAATATGTTTTGAATATAAAAATTATAATATCCCATAAGAAAATAATTCATCATTACTTAGAGAAAACATAATTAATGGAATATACATTTTATTAATTTAATGCTCTTGATAATAAAAAATAATTCCTTGTACATATTATAAATATATTTAATTATTTTCTTGTACCAATTCTAAATTTAAATATTATTTTTAAAATATCAAGACAATTTAAACCACACATGATGCCTAAATACATCTAACACTTTCAAAGATTTAATATATTTAAGAAATTTGAAAGACAATTTTGTTTCCTAGGAAACCTAGCTTGTTCAACCTACCAAATTTTATTAAAAAAATCTTACTGTATTTAAAAATATTGTTTACCTTTACAGTAAAGAGGTACATTTGGAATGAAAACACTTTAAATATTTAAAAATGTATTTTGGGTCTTCTATGGCAGACCATTTGCAAAACTACACAACGCCATTCGTAAGTGTTATATTACAATCTGAATCCATAGTTAGGACAACATCATTTCTGGTACATGTTAAGGAAGTGCAAGCGAACCAATCACTATAGAATATGATGGTTTTTATGGTGGTCTAAGGCTTTTAAACAAGAAAAATCTCATACTTAACATAGTTTATCCATACACCCGTTCTTCCTTAAGCAACTACATCAGAAATAGATATTTTTATAGTGCCAATCAGGAAATAACCATTCAATGCATATGTTCAAATAAAAAAACAATTAGTTTTTTAAAACTTCCTTTATTTGGATGTCAAAAACAATTACTGTGTAAATAAAATAATACATTAAGAAGAATTAAATTTTTAAATCTTAGCAACTTAACTAAATTAGCCATATCTTTTATTATGTATATAAAGAACTATCCTTGCATGGAATAATATTCATCCATAATTTTTCTATTATTTTATTTTTAATTAATTCATCCATGACTCAAAGGTTTTGAATTGAAAAGAGAGCATCCAGTCACTTTAAAAAATTCAACAATGAAAGCTACAGGTCAATTAAACTTTGAGCTAAAAATGATGATAGGTACAAATATTATCTCCTAACCTAGGAAGCATAAGATTTCTAAGCTCACTCAACTTCTATAGTTTACAATGGTGTTTATGGCATGTCCATCCTTGAGTCATCAAAGATAATCTGATAGAATTCATATTTTTTCTCCATAGTCCCACAATAGAAGACAGGTGGTTGAATAGCTAATATATTGGGTATATTGGGTCAGCATGGTCCTTAATAATGAATGCAAAATATATATGCATCATAGACATAGAGCAATGCTATTTCTAACCATTTCTAAAAATATATCAAGCATTTCATATATTTTGGTCATGTATTTTATAAGTTAGTGCTTGTAATCTATTTAATTTTAAATAAATCATTAGACAAGCTATTGGCCATACTTGAGATCAACATTTCCCATTCTACTTATTACATTTGAAAAATTGCATTTCAATAAATTATTTTAAATAATCTTGGTCAGCAGGCCCTGTCCAAGTGAAGGAATATTTTTTCAACATGGAGGTGAGGGGGGTAGCTATCTTCCCATAATTGCAGACAAATTTGTGATAATAGCCTGTAAGCCCTAAAAATCCTTGAAGTCCCTTGAAGATGCGAGGTTTCGACCACTCTTGAACTACTTGAATCTTATTAGGGTCAACCTTGATGCCATCCTATGAGACAATGTGTTCCAGATACTCTACTTCAATCAGACTAAAGGAACACTTGGACCTTTTGGCAAAAAGGTGATGGGTGACCAACAACTGTAAGTTTGATCCACATGATTGAGGTGCTCTTCCCATGTGTGGTTGTAAATAAAGATGTCATCGAAGAACATAAGGATGAACTTCCATAGAAAGAGCCAGAATATGTTGTTCATAAGACTTTGGAATGTAGAAGGAGCATTTGTGATACCAAATGGCATTACCAAGAATTCATAATGACCTTCATGAGTGCGAAAGGTAGTTTTGGGGATGTCCTCATCCTTGAGTCGGATTTGATGGTACCTAGAGTGGAGATCAAGCTTGGTGAAATACATGGTCCCATGTAGTTCATCGAGTAATTCATCAACCATTGGAATAGGAAATTTATCCTTGATCATAGTCTTGTTGAGTTCTCGGTAGTCAATACATAGGCACCATGAGCCATATTTCTTGGGAACAAGTAGGATAGGCGAGGAGTAGGGGCTAGTACTAGGTCGGATGACACCAGCCTTGAGTAATTCCTATACCAATTTTTCCAATTCTAATTTCATGGCATGAGGGTACCTGTATGGCCTAATATTTTGTGGTGCACTACCTAGGAGCAATGGGATAACATGGTCATGAGAGTGACATGGTGGTAGTGTAGTCGGTTCTATAAATACAACATCATTTTTGTGTAGAACTAGTTGTAGGTCTGATGGAATTTTAGCCATTAGTGACGTGGTTGGTTGGATGGAGAAGAGTTGTGCAATGACACCACATTTTGATTTCTTTAGCACTTTCTCCATACGATTGGAACTAAAGAGGTGAGGTGTTCCTGCAGGGGAGCCCTTGAGTAAGTGTGTTTGTCCATTTTTGGAGAATTGCATCCAAATTTCTACAAATTTCCAACTGATGGTGCCCAATGTACTCAACCATTGAGATCCCAAAACCATATCATATCATCCCAACTAGAGGACAAACATGTCCTGCTTTAGTTCATAGTACCCTATCATGATCTTGACATTTTGGAATTTTAATTTACAAGGTAATGTTCTCCCATTGGCTATCATGACCTCGAATGAATTACAAGTGTGGATATAGCAATTTACCTACTTAGCAAGTCGAGGATCAATGAAGTTGTGTGTGTTGCATAAATCAATAAGGATGGTAAGACGTTGGTCCTTGAAAAATACCACAACTTTCATGGTTTGTGGAGTGGTAATGCCTGCAAGATCATGGACTAAAATCTCTGCCTCAAACCCTTATGTATCTTCTTCCTATGGATAAGGTGTTTCAGGGGGGTCCTCATCCTCATCACTCTGGTCAGTGTTAGCAGGTTCTTCAACATCTATCAAGAACAATATTTTGTTTGCACACTTATTTCCTTTAAAAAACTTTTCATCATAATTATAACATAATATTTGGGCACGACGTGCATCCATCTCCTCTATAGTTAGTCACTTGGGTGTAGTAGGTTTACTATCCACTAAATTTTGGGTTCAAAAAGGAAATGAAGGTCGGTTTTGAGGAAACCGTGGGGGGTGCCTTTGGTTTGAGAGTTTATATTTGGCCAGACGGGCCAAAATGATAGCTTCCATCATGGAATGTGGTTTCAACATATTTAATTCAGCTTCGAGATCCCCTTTTAACCCACTAAAAAAAAAACTCATGAAGAACCCTTCCATCAATCCTCTTGTCTTATTGACCAATTTTTCAAATTGAGTTTGGTAGTCACAGACTAAGGATGTTTGTTGCAGTTTGGTCAAGGCCCTTGTGAAGTCCTCATACTCACTAGGCCCAAATCGGGTTAGTATTTGGGACTCAAAGTCCTCCCAAAAGAGATTTGGGTTAGAATTACGTAACCACTAGAACCAATGTAGAGCCTCAGATTCCAAATTGAAGGAAGCCATCTGAACTCGATGATATATTTTGATCAAACCTACATAACCACCCATCAACATCCTTCCCATTAAATCGAGGGAAGTCTAATTTTGTAATTTTAGAGGATGGGTCATGGTCATTCCTTGTAGATTTTTCATCTTGGTGTTCTGTTTTGAGTTGTCTCTTATGTAACTTGCTACCCACATCTATCAGCGTTTCTTCTAAGTGAGCGCTAGAGGCATCATGATATATACGAAGACCTTGGACCTCTTCCCTTATGGAGAAAATTGCCAAGTTCAAATTCTCAATGGCTTTTTTAAGGAGTCCATCTGTTCTAGCTCTTTTTGATGTCCACGGGTACCCTGGGCCATTTTGGAACCTTTTGTGACCTGTTACTAAAATTAGAATTGGATTTCAGGATTTACTATTTTTAGTAAGTGTCCAAAAAAGTGTTTGGGTGCTATATATCAAAATTATCGGATCGAAGAGGTGGTCAAAATGAGCTATATTCCACAACACTACTTTTTGGCACCCCAAAATTATATTTTATCTCCTATTTTGTTGAGTCTAATGGTGTTTACAATTTTTGATTTTGAGCTATAGTGTAAAAGTTGGGTACTAGAGCACTATCCATAATTGGTCTCTGGTCACTCACTCAATGCTTTTCTCAGCCTGGATAGTCTCTCTAACACTGCTTACCTCACTAGTCTAAATATTCTCTATATTATGTAGGTTACTGTTATGACAGTTCTGTTCTGACACTAAAAACTATAATTTCGACCTGATCGTGTCGACTCGACCGACCTGATCATATCTGCCACTATAAATTTGACTGTTATCCTTTAGACTATCAACTTAACTATCACCCTCATATTCTATCCCGAATTCATGCAATTTATGCTATTTTTTTGGTAGAGTATTCCTTTCTCATATGCTCACTTTTGGGAATTTGGAATGCAAGTTTACAAACAGGGATTTTTAGTTTATGATTTTGTTGCAGGTTGAAGTTTTAACAAAACTAGGGTATGCTAAGTAAAGGAGTATGTAACACCCATAGGCCCTCTGTTATACCGCAGTGATGAACAATAGTGCTCGGACCAATATTTCAGGCCACTACCCAAGGAGGATTCCACACATACCCTTGAGCACACTATTTGCCTCTCTGATAGTATAGGAGGGTAATCATTCAGGATGTTGTGTCCCATGGACTATGGATGATACAAGGCTGATAATATTTCTACTAGATAAAATTTTGTTAACTCTAGAATGGTCTCTCGATACACCCAAAGATGTGTGGGAGCTTAAGTCCATGCGCAAGTTCTGTCTGAGACCTAGGTATTGGATCCTAATCGCCCCTCACTTCACTATACATTGTATGGGCTATATAGCTTAGCAAATAATGATATATCCTTCATGATATTTTAAAACCCCCGGCATAGGGTTTCTACCTACTCAACTAAAAAAGACTAATTTTTTTTTTTTTGACTGGTATTTGTCTTTTTTTTTTTATAATAGTAAAAAAAAAAATTACACAAAAATAATAGAGGATTATACCTAACAGGAAATAATCATTACTATTGCAGTAGAACTTGGCCTTGGAAAGCACTCTGATACCACTTTTTAGGATCCTGCTATAAAATAAACTCAAATAAACACACTCTCACACAATTTCTTAGAAATAAACTCACATAAACATCATATTAATATTCAAAACAAAATACACATTATAACAGAAATTTGCATAAAGGAACAATCTCACAATAAGATAGAATCACAGGCCTCTTCGAGGGGGCAACCTCCTTCAACACTTCATTAATTTGCAAAATATGAATACATTGGTGCCTTCTCGGGTATTTAAAGAGTTCCCTTCCATGGTTGGCTTACATGCAAAATTCCACCTGGATTACATGCATAATGCCATACAAATTGCATGCATAGTGCCACTTGAATTACATGCACAATGCCACTCAAATTACATGCACAAGGCCACCTTACATAACCTATCTACCATGTGTTACATAAAAAGGGTGTCATTTGTCATAGGCACTATATAAGATAAAACTTAGAACATTACAAAATATTAATCATGGGTACTACCCACATTATTTAGGAATTATTACATCATGGAAGTTATTACATTAAGTGTTAGGATGAGATCCTAACAATTTACCTCCTATAGATATCAATTTTTTTCCAACTAAATAACATAATGAATGTGTCCTATGCTTGTGGTCAAAATATGATGGATGGGTGGCTAGGATACAAGACCCAAAAAGACATGGACGATAGCTAGATATTTTAGCTTTCCCATAGCCATTATTTGGATCCAACCACCACCAATGGTAGAATCATTTTAGTTATCTCCAAAATTACTCCTAGACTACTACCAATGGTGGGGTCCAATTTAGTTATCATAAAAAACATTGTGAGAAATCATTATAGGCTACTAATTATTAATATTTTATAATTAAATTGACCTAAAAATTCTTGGGGTTTTACACCCATACTTAGCCTTTGGTGATAGCTCCCTAATGGTTATTTAGCAACAACTTCCTAGCAGTTATCAACCCATGATATAGATAAGTCCTAGCAATTTTTGCTAGAGTTAATTTTTGTAAAAACATTGTTGATGAAGATGTAAAAAACTTATATAATCAATTTTGTATATGGATCACAAAAAGTTCAAATATAGATTGTTAGGACTGAAATTTCACTAAGGCAAAGAGGTTTAACCACTTTAGAATTTAAAGCATGAGTGGCTAGGTGTATAAGTGGTTGGGTGCGTAAGTGGTTAGGCACATGAGTGGCTAAAATTGTGAGTGGAAACACTTATGAATGGCCAATATTTTTTGTTTTTATAGCAAAATTCTCTCAAAACTCAATGATCTACCTAAGAACCCAATTAAAAGAAAAATTATGCAATAATTGGTGAAAAAATATGAGTACTCTCTGAATTGGTTCTTTTCACCATTGATCATGGATTTCAATGGCATGGGCCACCTATACACTTCTCAACCACAAAGAAAAAAGTAATTACATGAAAGTGACAACTAGTCTCCTAAAAATTATAATAAAATTGACCACCATTAATCATGAGCAAAGGAGACTACAAATTTGATAGGTGGTACAAAAATAAGGAATAATTGAGATTTGAGCATTCTCAAGGGATGATAACCTACTAAGGACATGTGACTACAAAATATGGTGGATGGTACTAATAAAATCAACTAGCTAGGATAGAGTAAGAAAGTGGCACCCACTTATTCCAAGCATGTTTATCAAGCACAAGCCCTGGGTAGGGCCAAGTTGTGTTGTTCTTGTCTGGCCTATGGAAGGACATCCTTTTAATCATTATCTAGGCTAGTACAACAAATTATAAATAACATCATTTACCTGAATATGAGGGTTGACAATTTGAGTGTTTACATGTTGTATAATATACAATTATGCTCTACAATTTCAATGAAACAAATTAATGTTTAACCTTTTCTAGCAATGTATTGTGGAATTATTTATTTTATGAATGCTCTATAGAATCTATACATTTTTCTAAAATCTTTATGGGTGGTCAGTTTTATATAGCCTAAGTTTTTTGGATTATCACTCTAGTCTATTGTAATATTAGATATGCTTAGCATTTGATTATGGGGTTCTAATTTCTTATATAAAATATTAGTTTAGGGTGCTAATGGATATTGAAGTAGTAGAGGGCATTATCTTAGCTTAATTTACTTTTTGTAATACTTTGCTCAGTGACTATTCTATTAGGCCCCATATGTATTTTAGTTCTATTATGTTTTACATAGGATGTGGTCATGCCATTAACAAAATGTCATCCATATTTAATCCAAATATATCTCCTTTCTCTTTCTAACACTTCATTTTTAGTTTATTCTTCTTCCATTTCATTTATTTTTTATTTTATAACAAGGAAATGATATTTTCTAAAGGTTGGTTGGGCAGAAATCTTGAACCATCTAATATTGATTCTATGGTCTAGGGCACGCTTTTTAGTACTATAAATATCATCATAAAAAGACATTTATTCATCCAGTTCATTATAAAGAGGCCTTTATCATGAGTGAACTCAATATATTTATGGTTAGAGAAAGCTCTAGGGATGGATTTGTTTCTATTAAAATAATTTTTTAATAGACTCAAATCTAGGGGATATCAAATTACTTTCCTCATACCTTTGATTTAGAAAGTTAAATTTGATGGTAGACCTTCACTTTTGGCCAGATTTTTAGAGAAAGCAACATGTAGACATGGATCCAAAATAAAAACAATTCCTCTTATTTTGAAGCTAGACAACTACAATTTTGTTAGATATCTTTAAATTGACACAAATATTATTTCTCCAATGTTTGAAAAATGGAGAAAATATAGATAGCTCAAGCACATTGCTCGATGCATAATTTGTTGAAGGAACCAAAAGCCTCTTCCATATTACCTTTGTAAAAATAAAATTGTTTGAGGGACTCTTTCCCACCTTGTATTTTTTACACTTTTTAATGTGTTTCTTCTCTATTTAGGGTGGATGTTTTTTTGGGGGCTTGAGATTGGGACTTTTCTTATTTTCACTGTATTGGTCTATACACCTATGGTTTGTAATAATGCTTGGGTGTTTTTATCCCATATGCATTACTCTTTAGTTCCCCCCTAGAGTTAGGTATTTATAAAAAGAGGTTGTACCTATTTGAAACTCACTTCATTGATGATACCTGTAGGCCGAAATGCATTTAAATTTTTGTAGATGTATCACTTCTTTTTTTTAGAATAACAATTAATTCAAATGTATTTTTTTCCTTTACTAACTCATCTCTTTATTTAATTTTATAATCCCTTGTTTTTATTCATTTTGTTTTCGAATACATTTTTGCTTCTGATGTTATGCTCTTCATTTGTATGCAATGTGATCTGGTGAACCAAAAATCTTGCAACACTAGGAATATGCTCTTCACTTGCACATTTATGATCTAGTGAATCAGAAACTAGTTTACATTCTTAGAGTACTACTTTACCATGTTTCTGGATGAACTAGATGAACTCATGATAAAGGGTTCACTCATGATATATACCAATATTTTTTTAGCATGCGTAGTAGGATGAATCATTCAATATTCATTTCATATACCTAGACGCTCAAGAATATAGTAAATATCATGACCTCATAAGTAGAGAATACACATTCACCTAGTGACTCCATGTATTGAAGAACTTGAGATCGGTGACTCTATTTAAGGAATTATCTCTAAATATAAGATCTAAAATTGTGTGCTAGGGAAATTATAAGAAGAAAATATCAAAGAAACCATGTAGTTCATTGAATTACCTATGCACAAAGCTGATATAATACTAGGTAAATCTCACTATATTGTTAAAGTTCTTTCTATACAAAGCCATATCCCTCTACAAGTATTTCTTAGATAATTTTTTGATAGTACCTACCCATAAAACATGGTTGAAAAAGTCTACCCAATATGGAATAGCAATGGTCCCATTTTTCTTATAGATTTCCATAAATTAACTCAATTTGTGATTAAAGCATTTCTAACCTTTGATGGCTTTGAGAAAATTTCACATGAGCATTGCCAAGATGTGGCTACCCCAACTGCTATTTATAATATCCAACATGAATATGTCATAGTGAAACTATTAGCCATATATTTTAGAGGAAAAGAATCACCTAGTATAGCTCTATTGATCATGAAAATAATAGTTCAAGGGATTTGCTTGTTGAACCATTCATCTTAGAATTTGACTATGTAGATCCATTTTATTGCTTGTCTAGTTCACCTCCATTTAGAGGCATCCAAAAAAAATATCAATGATTTCAATATCATAATCAACAAGATGTGGCAATGGATCCCACAATATATCAAGCCTTCCTAGCCTCAACCATACATTTATTACATTTGAGCATTCGTGCTAGATCTAGGCATCCATATATAATTAGCCAACAAAATGAGATTCCCAAAAGTTTTCTAAGGTATGATTTTACAAAAATTGTGTCAATATTTTTTGGTAACCTTCCTCTAAAAATTACCATGACATACTTTCTAGAGCTTCCGTAGCTTGTGTAACAAGATTTTACCACTTCAACACCTCAATTTTCTCTTGTTTATATAAATAGATCTTTGTCTTAGCTAGGTACATTGTCTGTACCTCTATTACCTACCCCAAAACAAAAAAAAGATATATAATTACTTAAACTAAGGGTAGCATTCTAAATAATAAAGTCATTGTGTTGGAGAAGAGAAATGCTAAGAAGAGATAAAATCTAGTAGTCTAGAAGATTCTCCTATGTCACAAAATACCATGGGGTAGGGTTATACATAAGAGGTTGGACTCGAAATGTACTTGTAGAAAAATGGTGAATCCTAATCAAAATCAAGGTGAATCCTAAGTAAATCAAATCAATCATCTTCACACCAAAATTTGGGGCATTTGAAGACCTAAAACATAAGGTCATATTTGGGGAGAATTTTGACCTATTAAATCACCTTATAATCTCATCACATCATCACCATTAGATCAGGCTCGAAAAGAGTTTTCCAACGAGTACAAATATGCCTATGTTTGGATATATATTGTGGCAAATTGACCCTAAGAAAAATTGGTCCTAAAAATTTTAGGCGAATGGGCCGACATCAAGGGTCCTCATATTCACCAATTTTTAATTTTGGAAATCCTATATTTACTCAATTTATGAATATTCACCACTGTACATAACATTTCCATGGGGCTTCTAGCAGCAATAT
The DNA here is from genome assembly GCA_028583015.1 of Wollemia nobilis. NCBI lineage: Eukaryota > Viridiplantae > Streptophyta > Pinopsida > Araucariales > Araucariaceae > Wollemia > Wollemia nobilis. The sequence continues at coordinate 4,669,186 of JAQPPZ010001821.1, forward strand.
GGCTAGATAAAGAATATTTCATATACTAAGATAGAGGATGTGTTGTTTAGTTTTGTTTCTCATGAAAGCTACTGGTTCTTGTCCTACAATGATCCTCATAATGTAAATACATGTATGTTGTATCAAAAACAAGCTCAAATAGTAGTATATAAAAATGTAGAAAGGATAGAGAAGTTGTAGAAAGAGTTGGTGAATATTATTATGGATCTAGAATAAGTTGTGATAGTTAAGGAACATGAGGAAGAAGAATACATTCAATTCCTAACCATATCTGTGAAGAAAAAATTTCAAGTAGAGCCACAAAATTTGATGAGGATATCATTTAGACCTAGGCTTGTGTTTTACTAGGCTTAGTTTATTATTTTCTAAGTCTAAAGTCCTAAGTCTAAATTAGCAATAAATTAGATTTATTATTTATTTCTAATTTAGAATTAGGACTTTAGACTTAGAAAATAATAAAGTAAACTAAGCCTAGTAAAACACAAGACTAGGTCTAAATGATATCCTCATTAAAAATTGTATCCATTCAAACTTCTTACTCAATGTTATAAGGAACAAGCTAAATAGTAGCTAAGACCAAAATCACCTATGCCAAATTTAGCAAAACCAAAGGCCACTCAAGAAGATCCTAAGGAGAAAGCATTAAGGAAGCTGAGATATCCCTTTGTGACCAAAATGCAAAGACTAGAAGGCATTGAGAAATATCACAAAAGGTTCAAGGAACTTGATCAAAAGGAGAAATAGTTATCAAAAATGAATAAATTTAGCATTGTTGAGGAGCTAAAGAAGACTCCTTATTAGGTAATCATGTGTTGTGCATTGCTCATTCCCAATAAAATATATTTTCTTAGAGCACCTTGAAAGGAATCAATCCTAAAGGAATGAAATTGCCAAACCTAGACTTGGCTTACTTAAGATCAGCAAAGTCCTAGCATGGGTAAGAACTATCCACCACTATTTTATATGTCTTTATCCATGGAAGGGTAGGTAGTACATAATTACATGGTTGATTTAGGAGCATTCACTATTATCATGCCAAAGGAAATATGAAAAACAATGGGAATGAAATACAATCAATTGATCCATGGAGTTCTATAGTTGAACAATACTCCTATATAGATAGTTGAGGTTGTCAAGGACATACCAATGGTGCTCCATAAGTTGTTGAAGTTAATAACTATTCAAGAGGTGGTTGTGGTTGACCTTCTAGCATACTTTGGTCTATGCATACTTGGGAGGGTACTTGTCCCTAGATTTTTCTCATATGGTTATCCCTTAAAAATGCAAACAGGTTAGGATTTATATGGAAATATTATCTCCCTTTAAAATTGATAAAATTGAAGAAGAAAGAGTTAACTTGCTTGAGGATGATCTAGACTACTTTGAAGAGGTTACTAGAAAATTTCAAATGGAAGATGAATTCACCTTGGGAGACTTTAATGTTGCATCAAAGGATGGTATAACACTTTATGGTGCTATAAGGTTATATGGATTGGAGTTTCTAGCCATTTTGAATATAGAATTTCAAGTAATGAGGATGGATGAATTTTTATCTCTAGAAGAGAAAAGAGAAAGATCCTATAATAGTATTTGGTAGCAACAAGAATCTTCCAAGACATTGCTCTAATATGACAGACTAGTGGCATGAGTTCCTAAGTGGTGATTTGATGCATTGGGACCAGGATAAGACTAGGTTAAGAAATCACACAAATTTTGACACCATAGGACCCAAGACTTAGAAAATTATCTAAAGGTATGAATGCAATGTGTGAGACAACTAAAAATAATGGCCAAAGGTTATCAATAATGGTAAAATAAATATTGCATAAATTTTTTTGCACAAAATAAGAAACACAAATATTTGTACTATGAATGTACATAGAAAAGCACAATCACATAAGCCTACAACAATTTTGAAAAGCAATAGATGGCATGTAATGATTTTAAATTGTAAATAAGCTATTAGGCCAAGGTAAAGTAGTATTTAATTCTAGTTTGCACTTTAAGATGCTTGTATATTCTATCTGATTTGGAAATCAATTTTGGTAATAAAGGTAAAGAACATGAATTTTTAGCATTAAATATTCAAGTTTTTAGCTCTAATATATAAAAGTAGAGGCCCACATTTTTTAGTTGCATATTATATAGTTAAGTAATTGGGAAGTAGACAATTAGATCACCTAAAAAGGGAAAGCATTAGGCAAAAAAAAATTGTTGCAATCTATTACCTAAATACTAAGCTAAGTTAGCCATGGATGACAAAATAATTAAACTCGAGGACAAGATGGCTGATATTTATGACATAGAGCTCACTATTGAAACAAAAAATAGAAGGAAAGTAGAATGAAGATCCATTGAGCATCTAGGGGAACAACCAACCACAACTATGTGGAATTATTTGCTACCATTATATATGCCTAGGAACATGCATCCTTATCCAAAATTGGTGAAAATTATGGCAAATAATTACAATGTAAGGTAAAGAACAATTTATAATAATAAAGGCTAGGTACCTTTCATACTTTTAGTTGATAATATTGCAATCACATTTGTATTAGGGACTCATACTCTTATTGGAAATTCCTTTTTGGATCCAATATAAAAAATCAAAAGTATAATTATGAGAAGAAGTAGTTTCCTTGGCTTAGTGACCAATTGCATCATCACCTCACTAAATTCCCTGAGGGCCCCATAAAAATTGTTTAGTTTAAATTCTTAATAGACTTTTTTTCCATGTTAGAATTCATCTTCAATCTAAGTAGTGATGAAAATGCATATGACTTCCAAATAACTATGACATATGCCTTGACCTATCACAAGGTTCACTTTCATTTTGAATAGGCTTAATACCTTAGTGATGCAATGCATAAATAGCTAATACATTTTAAGAAAAATGAATATGGGGTATTTATATATCATTCATAATTGATATGGTTTTTTGTCTACCATAAACCAAATATCTTCCCAAACCTAAAATAAACCAAAAACCTTAGAGGGAGAAGCTCTTCCATTGGTAGACTAGACCCTAACTCTTAGAACTTCAGGTTCCTTTTGTTGGAAAATTACCATTGGTAAAAGGTTAAAAAGAGTATTTTACCTTGGGTAAGTTTACTTACATTTTACCTTACCTAGACGGCAGTTGGACAACAATGGGTGGCAAGAGAGTTTTAATTTAATTTCTTCTACCTTCCCTTAACTTCTCCTATTCCCTCATTTTATCTAGTATGGTTATTTTGTGTTTATTTAAATCATTTGTAACCTAATTTCAAGTGAATGGTTAATGCATATTTTACCTTTGTATCGAATAGCTCACCTCTCACATTTGGTATTAGAGATGAGAGCTGAGACAGGCCTGAATCCCGAGGTGGTGGGGCTCATAATTCGAGGTGGTGGCATGGATCTCGAGGCAACTCATAGGAACCGACGTGGCCCATAGGAGCATATTGGCATGATTCTTGAGGCACTGGTGGAGCTGGACATGATAGGCACGGGTAGACAAGTGGCCCAAGGCAGATTGACATGATTCTCGAGGTGCTGGTGGATCTGGACATAATAGGCATAGGCAGACACATGGCTCGAGGTTATTCATTGATGAGGTGACACATTAGAGAGGGTGGCATGTGGCTCGAGGTGGCACGTGACCTGAGGTGGTTTGTTGGAGATGCCACCTATGTGTAGCTTGAGGCGACCTGTGTGTGGTACGTGACAAAAGGATCACATAGCCTACAGACTGCCTATAGGAAATCAAATCACATACAGTGCTTTGCTTTTTTTAAAGAGCATCAACATCACCGCATCGATGATGTGGGACTATTAAGTCCCAAATAAAAAAAAATTTGCTTCGCGCCAAAGAGCGAAGCCAAAACATTGCTTCACGTGTGACACGAATGCAATAAATGTAGGGAACCTGCTAGTGCTCTCGGATCTGCCTGGTAGCACAGTGGCTACCCTTTGCCTTGACGCCCGCAAGGTCGCACGGTCGAACCTCGACGGGGTCAAAAAAAAATTTTAAAGAAAATTTCTTTAAAAACCTTTAAGGTAATTTAAAAATTTTGAAAGGTTTTATTTATCATTTGAGTTGATGATTGACATTTCCTAAGAGGAAATAGTTGTAAAAAAAAATTTATGCTTTAAGAGGTAAAAAATTAGTAAAATTCCTAAGAGGAAATCTTTGTAAAAGAAAATTTCTGGGAAATTTTCTTAAATGATAAGATCAGAAGGATGTTACCAAGAACTTTGTAGTTTGTTACTGAGAACAAACGTTGAAAGATTTGATGAGCACATGATAACACTAGGCATAAATATAGTCTTTTCACAGTTGCAAAACGCAGTTATTGCACAACAGAAAAATCCTGATCTAGGATACGAAGCAGATTCAAAATATAACTCCTTTGGGAGTAGATTTGAACAATCCAACACAATGGAGATTGCTCCACAAGGATCTAAAAATACTCATTATTGTAATTCAGTTGAAATCCTACAACCTCCTTCTCCTGAAATTATATTGATCAGTGATGACAACGAACAAGTCGCTGACAATTTTGTAATTGTTGAATCACAACAACAAGAGTGAGTTGTTTATGATTGTAAATAAAGCAAGGCTTGATAGTTTGTAAAGTCTTTTTGAAATAATACTATATAAGAAAGGTTTCTTGTTTTAGTAGATAGTAATGGGATCAAATAACAATCTACCAATCCTCGAATTTAGTGGGGATAATTATGAGTACTGGTCCATCAAAATGAGGACATTACTCATAGGAAAAGGACTATGGGATAGTATTGAATATGGTTACACTACTCCAATAGATTGGACTACTTTGAGTGCAACCGACAAGAAGATATTCAAAGATGCACAAAAAAATAACTCTTTTGCCTTATACCATCTTCAAGTGGCATTAGATCCAAGTATCTTTCCTAGAATTGCATCTTACTTAACTACCACAGATGCATGGAATGCCTTGAAAGAAGGATTCCAAGGAAGTGATAAAGTGAAGCAAGTCAGGCTTCAGACCTTAAAAAGAGATTTTGAAAATCTTAGAATGAAGTAAAATTAAAGCGTCGATGACTACTGTGTATGAGTCAAAGCAGTAGTTGATATGATGCAAACTTTAGGTGATGACACAAAAGTTGAAACAATTGTGAAGAAAGTGTTGAGAACACTTCTTCCTAAGTGGAATCACATTGCAATCATAATTGAAGAATCAAAATACCTTTCTACTCTTACATTTGATAGTTTGATTGGATCATTAACATCACATGAAGAGAGACTTCAAGGAGCACCTTCAACAAGCTATGGAGGTTATGACAACGCCTTCACTTCGAACAAAGCTGCAAGACGAGGACAAGGAAGAGGCCGAGGCAGAGGACAAAAATAAAGAAGCAAAGGCCAAAGCAACTCCTACAAAGGATGAAATCAAAACAAAGGTGGAAATCAAAATAGAGGATCCAATAAGAACCAAAGCGGCAATGCAGGCCATGGAAATCAAGGACGAGGAAGTAACAAGACTAAAAAATCTTGTTTCAACTGTGGGAAACAAGGACACTTCGCTCGTGACTGCTGGTCAAAGTCTTCAAAAGATCAAAGCAGTCAATATGGCTCATTCTACGGAGAAGAAGAAGGTCCATCAAATCTTTTTCTCTCTTATGGACAGTCAGATCAAAATCTTAAAGATACATGGATTTTGGATACTGGTTGCTCCAACCACATGAGTGGCAAAGAAAATATCTTTGCTACATTAGATTCAAATTACAAATCCCATGTTAAGTTAGGGGATAATAAATCTTTGCAAGTTGAAGGCATTGGAGCTATGGAAGTTCCAACAAAGGCCTTAAAAAAGTGAATGACATATACTATACTCCACAGCTACAACACAATTTGTTAAGTGTTGGCCAAATGATGGAGAAGCATTACAAATTAGTTTTTGATGAAAGAAAATGTACAATCCTTGATAAAAAAAATTGTAACAGAGTCATCATAGAATTACCTATGACAAAGAATAGGTTATTCCCTCTAAAATTTGGTGAGCTAGGGGGGGCTCAACTTGCAAACATTGTTTTTACAAATCCAAGTGTATTGTGGCACTTGAGATATGGTCACCTCAATTCCGCTAGCTTGAAAATATTAACATCACAATCTATGGTGACAGGACTACCAAAAATTCAAGAACATAAGAAGGTATGCGAAGCATGTGCTTTGGGAAAGCACTCCAAAATGAAGTTTCCAAGAGGCCAAGCGTGGAGAGCAAGCTATCCTCTTTAGCTAGTACATTCGGACATCTGTGGTCCAATGCAAACAAAAAGCCTTAGAAAAAATTCTTATTTTCTAACATTCATAGATGATTATTCTAGAATGTGTTGGATCTATTTTTTGAAACACAAATATGAAGCATTTTATTGCTTCATAGACTTCAGAAATAATGTAGAAAAGCAAATGTGACTACTATGTCAAATGTCTTCACACTGATAGAGGAGGAGAGTACTCATCAAATGAATTTTTAAATTATTGTAAACAAAATGGGATAAAAAGGAAGTTCACCACTGCCTATACCCCATAGCAGAATGGTGTGGCTGAGAGAAAAAACCGCACCCTTGTTGAAATGGCACGAACAATGCTTCAGACAAAGCATCTAACATACAACTATTGGGCAGATGTAGTGAGAACTAGTGCATATATTCTAAATAGAAGTATGACTTCTAGTTTAGATGGTATCACTCCTTATGAAGGATGGTATGGTAAGAAACCAAATGTCAAACATTTTCGAGTATTTTGTTCTTTAGCTTATGCACACATTCCTAAGGAGAAGAGAAATAAGCCTGATTCCAAGAGTCAAGCATGTATTTTTGTAGGGTATTGTGAATTGACCAAAGGGTATAGATTGTACAATCCTAAGACACATAAAATAATTATCTCTAGGGATGTAATTTTTGATGAAGGGGGAGAATGGGGTCATAAAAAATTTGTTGATATAGACTCTAATTCGAAAAGTTCCACATTTGTACACCCTAAGAAAATTAGTGGAAATAGTTCCCCTCCACAAATTCCACATCAAGAATCTTCATCAAGTACATCAAGTGGTACACCAAGTCCAAGAGGGACTCATTTGTTGGCACCCCCAAACTCTCTGAAATGATTTCAGAGATCTATAAGCACTCCAATTTCGATGGATATTGATCCAGTTTCTCAAAGGAAAGAGACAAATAGAGGAAAGCGCATACTACAGAGTCATCCATCTTCTCAAATGTTGGATAGGAATTTCCAACAAAGATACACTAGGAGTCAAGCTAGTGAGATGGACGACATTTTGTCAAGACTTGAAAATCTTCAAATGTCGGGAGATGATGAGTCTCATGAACCAAGGGGTGATGTAGTCAATTATGCTTTGTTGGTCGCTGTACGACTAGAACCATCTAGCTATGAAAAAGCATGTACTGAAAGTATATGGCAAGATGCCATGGAAGAGGAAATTTCCTCAATTAAAAAGAATGATACTTGGGAGCTTGTGAAGCTTCCCAAGGGAAAAAAATGTGTTGGATGTAAATGGGTCTATAAGACCAAATTCAATGTTTATGGAAGCATTGAAAGGCACAAGGCAATATTAGTAGCTAAGGGTTTTACTCAAAATTATGGAATAGATTATGAGGAAACCTTTGCTCCAGTTGCTCGACAAGAAACAATCAGAACTATTCTTTCCTTGGCATCCCATAAAGGATGGAACATTCAACACATGTATGTGAAAAGTGCATTTTTGAATGGATACCTGACAGAAGAGGTGTATGTTCAACAACCTCAAGGTTTCCAAGAACAAGGAAAAGAGAACCTTGTTTATAAATTGAAAAAAGCACTTTATGGCCTCAAGCAAGCACCACGAGCGTGGTACTCATGAATTGATGGATATTTCAATGAGTATGGTTTCACAAAAAGCAAGAGTGAACCAAATCTATACTACTTGAATAATGGAGTAGATATCCTCATAGTTTGTTTATATGTGGATATGATCTAATATTTATGGGTAGTAATAATAAAATGAATATGGAGTTCAAAAACTCCATGATGAATCAGTTTGAGATGAAGGATCTCAGATTAATGAGATATTTCCTAGGAATGGAAGTACATCAATCAAAGAATGGGATCTTCATATGTCAACATAAATATGCTCTTGACATGATCAAGAAATTTGCTATGTAGCAGTACAAATCAGTTGCAACACCAACAGGACATGGAATCCAGCTAAGCAAATATGATGGAGCACCAAAAGTTGACATGACCAATTTTAGAAGCATGGTTGGGAGTTTAATGTTTCTCACCAACACTAGGCTAGATATATAGTATGCTGTTTCTCTAGTATCAAGGTTTATGGCATGCCCATCCAAGCTGCATCTTCAAGTAACCAAACAAATTTTACGATATGTAAAAGGTACATTGGATTTTGGAATCCATTACCACAAGTCTAACTCTGTGAAGTTAGTTGCTTATAGTGACAGTGATTGGGGCAGTAATATAGATGACAAAAAATATACATCAGGGAACTATTTTAGTCTAGGTTCAGGACTAATAACTTGGATTTACAAGAAGCAATTTGTTGTAGCATTATCATCTACAGAAGCTGAGTATATAGCCATTACCCATGCTAGTACTCAAATCCTCCGGTTGAGGAAAATCCTTGAAGAGATTGGTGAAAAACAAATTGGTCCAACCAAACTGAATTGTGATAATATTAGTGCTATACAGTTGGCATATAATCCGATCCACCACAAAAGGTCAAAACATTTTGATATGAAGTATCACTTCATAAGAGATATGGTGGAAAAACAAATAGTTGAGCTTCAATACTGTAGCACTTTGGATAATCTAGCAGACATATTCACCAAAGGCATGGCTAAAGCTCAATTTATAAAGTTGAGAGACTATATAGTCAGTCCTCTCAACTTTAAGGGGGAGAACGTTGGAAAATTACCATTGGTAAAAGGTTAAAAAGAGTATTTTACCTTGGGTAAGTTTACTTACCTTTTACCTTACCTAGACGGCAGTTGGATGACAACATCTTTGGGTGGCAAGAGAGTTTTAATTTAATTTCTTCTCCCTTCCCTTAACTTCTCCTATTCCCCCATTTTCTCTAGTATGGTTATTTTGTGTTTATTTAAATCATTTGTAACCTAATTTCAAGTGAATGGTTAATGCATATTTTACATTTACATCGAATAGCTCACCTCTCACACCTTTATGGAATTATATATATATATATAAGGTCATTTTTATCATTCATCTATGAGGAAGTTACCTAGTTGACAAATCAATCCATAACATGTATCCAAACCCCTAGAAGAGAAACTATATATTGGTACTTTTAAAATAATTATATAGTAATAAGGGTATAAGACTTAAATAGGTAACCTGATATGTTACCCTATTATGTTATAGATTGGATTTTTGGAGCTAAATTTTACTGTCAAATATACTATGCTAATGCAATTTTGGGTTAAAGTAAACAAAGGTTTTACATATGACCTATCCCTAAACTATGATCTCATTTCTCAAATATACCAAAATAAGCGTGAACTCTTGGATGTGAAACTTAAGGACCTTAAACCCAAAGTGATTATGGATAAATGATGGTATGATCTAGAAAGTATCTTCACAACTAAGCTACTATATGTAAACAATAAGCCTCATGCATTTGAGCATGTCCAAAGACTAGGGATAGAGGCATTATGAAACAAGCTAAAGATAGAAGTTTACATAGATCTATGTCAAGTAGATAAAAATACTACTTGGATAATTTTTTATGTTGTGGTGAAGTCATATGACCCAACTAAGAACAAGGACCAATTACTAAGAAAACAAAGAAAATAAATAATTTAAAATAGGCATAAATGGTTGGAAGAGAAAAAATAGGAATGATGGATTTGTAGGTGTGAAAATGGTCTCTAGAAGAAGGGATCTGTCAACATCGACTAAAAATTTATATCTCACTATGATGGTAATTACCAAAGGAGGAAAAATTGAGATAATAAATAAAATGAGCCTCATAATCAAAATGTTGAAGAATATGTCTCAAATGAGGAATTTGATTCTTAGGAACAAGATTGAACAAAAGATCATTGTGCTTAGGAGGAGGTGCAAATTTAGGAATAAGATGATGAAAATTTAGGAGAAACAAGTTCAAATAAAAAGAAACAATAAAAGGAGGTCCCAATATGATAATAAAAAAAAAGATATTTATCATTGCAAGATCTCCAACAAAGCTATGCACTTTGATCAAGGCACATAACAAGATATGAGCTCATATAAAAATTTTATTATATAGAAATAGACCTAGATAAAACTCCATTAGGTTTTACTAGACCCACTGGTATAAAGAGAGAAGCAAATTGAACTTAGAGCTAGTAGTTCGTATACTCAATGGAATACAAAAGAAGCCAAGGAAATTCCACTACTTATAGAACAAGTGTTAATTCTTGAAATATCTAAAGAGTATTCAAAATTTAAAAATAAAATTAAAATAAAGGTATTTCCATCACAATAGCTAGAAGAAATGATAAAAGGTGCTAGGATCCAACATATAATCTTTGCAACTTAGGGTAAAACTAGAGTAGAAGGCACATGTGTGTTTCTGATCACCCTAATACTTCTTCTTCTGTATCACCTCCACTACCTTCATATCCCCCTAAGAAACCTCCACCCCCATCATAGGAGGTTCAACCTAAATCACCTACCAAAAGTGTCACATCTTACACACCCCCACAACATGATTGATTTCCTAGGATCTCACAATATATATTTTCTAAAGATGTTGCTACTACCATATAGAATACCTCTCCTTCCTCATTTACTCTCTTATCATCTTACCTTATTCTCATGCCCTTATCTATCCATATAGCCCTATTTATCCTTATTCAAGTACAATAGGCTTATTATGACACAAAGATGGATGAGTGAGCATACACCAAGAAAAGAGGAAAAGAGAGAACCACCAAGAATAACAAATATCATAAACCTAGTGAAAGAAAAATATATTATGACCATAATTAGCCTAACTACTAATAAGTATTCCTCAATTAATAGCCAAGAAATATGAAATAATAGTCTAAGAGGAAGACAATGTTAAAATTCTATTGGATGATGTGGTACAAAATTCTCACTCAATAGTAAAGCTAGTACCCATGAAATCAATTCAAATAGAAGGAAATTATTATAGGGTGAAGTAGACAAAATAATGCCTAACTAAATATTTGGATGAAGATAAGACCAAAAAATAATCCTACAAATAGAAATTGAAAGGCTACAATAGAGCCTTGATGATGCTCCCACTAAAGAGCAGATACAATAGAAAGATAAAAAAATTGGCCCTCAAGGAAGAGCTAGGAATGCTAAAGCAAGAGCTTGCTGAAGAAAAGAAGGAACAAGATTCTCATATCTCTAAAGAATATTTTATGAAAATCAATAAGGATATTTGGAATAAAATATTTAAGACTACTAAGTCATTCTATCCAATCCTAAAAAATTTAGCTTTCAACTTGCAAGCAATCAAGGAAGCACAAATAGAGTTCAAACATATATGAAGTAAAATGGGCACAAAAGTGCATATGCATATAATATTGTGAGGACCTTGAAAGAGGATTCTAAACCACATTTGAAAATAATGATAGCTTGGAAAAAAAGCCAAAGCAAAAGGCTAGTTGATGAACTCATCAAATGGATCAACTAATTCAGTAGGGATGAGAGATATCCAAATCACTAGAAGACAAAGGGGTTAAAATAGCTACTCCATTGTTAGAGGTTATATTCCCTATATTATGAACAAAAATGGTAGTGTCTATACTAAAGAGCAACTAGAGTCTAAGTTTGAGATTGTAAGTAGTAGTAAAAAAGAATTCAACAAGTGGTTAGAACATGTTGGAGGAGAGGATTTTTATTTATTCCATAAGCTCTCCACCATGCATGCTAAAATACAATATCTAGTAAGAAGGTATTTGAAACCCTCCTACAAAAATACCTAAAAACTTAAAGGTATTTGTAAAAAACTCATAGGAGTCAAACTGTAGCACCCTAAAATTGACGCAGTTAAACCTTAGTAAAAAGATAAAAAAATTGAATTTTAACCCAAAACCACCCCAAAACTACCCGTTACTCGCTCCCCTTGTTTTTCATGTCATTTTTAGGATTTGTTTTGACCGTTGGAAAATATCATCACCGATCAGACGAAATTGTCCCAGATCTGATGAATTCGTCTGGAACAGAACATCCAGACGATTTCATCCCAAAACCAAAATTTCATAATTAGCTTCTATTTCAACAACTTCTCTAACTTGGGCAAAAAGTGTGTCTGCACAGTTAGAGTCTCCCCCGTTGGAGATCTCCCAAATTGGGATGATCTTCAACCTCCTAACCTCTCCCTAATCCTATATAAACTAGGATTTTCTTAGTTTATCCCCCTGAACCCCCTAGCTGACTGATTTCCCTACAAATTTAGTTCCTTATGCATTAGAACATCCTCGCACCATTGTTTGCATTCTGTATTTCAAGTTTTCTTGCAAGAATTCTATTGTTTTTCAGTCGAAGCAAGCTCGGATCGTCGAAGGCGATTCTAGACAATTTCGGATGATCCTATCGAGGATCGGCAATGATATCATATGATTGGAGGCGATCTTGACTGGAGTCCAGATTGGGGGCAATAAGAGCCTGAAGTTTGCATTTTCTTATCTTTTCTCTTCATTTTCTTATGCATTAGCTTGGTTTATTTTATTCTTGCATCCTGGAGTTCACCTCATTTAGTATAGATGCATGCTAAAGTTAAAATAAATTATTAAAGTAATGCATTTTCCTTTAATCATTATCTGGATCTATCATTTAGGAAAATTTACTATCATTTCTATCATTTCCCCTTGCTTTTGTAGTTGTATTTTTGGTTTTTGGTATCTGTCTCTGTGATTGTAGGTTTCGGTCTCCGTTCCCTCCCCCCCCCCTAAAGTGCACCCTTTTTTTTTTTCAGTGTAGCACCCTAAAATTGGCACAGTAAAACCTTAATAATTACACTTACTCTAGTAAATATTCAAATTCAAATTTTAACCTCCAAAACCACTCCCAAACCATCGTTTAACCTGTTTCCTCCTTTCTCACGCCATTTTTAGAGTTTGTTTTGTCCATTTGACGATATCACCTCAGATCGGACGATTTCATCTAGGCTAGGACGTCCAGACGATCTTGTCCCAAAACTAATTTTTCACAATTAGTCTCTGTTCCAACGGCATCTCTAATCCAAGTAGAAGCATGTCTGCACCGTTAGAGACCCTCCCCATTGGAGATCTCCCAAATAGGGATGATCTCCAACCTCCCAACCTCTATCCTAAGCCTATTTAATCCTAGGCCCTCCCCCTTAGCATCCCCCTGGCTGAAATTCCTTGTAACTCGAATTCTACATGCACTAGACCATCTTAAATCATTGTTTGCATTCACATTTTTTCAAGTTTGTTTGTAGGAACTTCATTGTTTTTTAGCCGGAGCAAGCTCAGTTCGTCTCAGATGATCTCATACAATCTCGGACGATCTCGACCCAATTCGAGATGATTTTGACTGCAATTCACATTAGGGGCAACCAGTGCCCAGAGTTTGCATTTCTTCATCCCTTTTCCACTGCATTATTCTGCATTTAGTTAATTCTATGGTTATTCTTTATTATTCTGCATCTTGGAGTTCACCCATATAGCTTATATGCATAATATAATCATGATTTGTCAATAAGTCATTATATTGCACTTGTGTCTTAGTTTGTTATTATCATTTTAATGTTCTTACTATCATTTTACATAATTACCCTCTGTTATCATAGTTGCATTCTCTGTATTTTGCATCTATTTTTTTATTTGTAGGTCTCTGATGAATTCGTTTGACGAATGTGTCAGATCTCAGATGATCTTGTTAGATAGGAGACGATCCTATCAAATTCCAGACGATCCTGACTACTTCAAAAATTAGAACCTTCATCAGACATCCGGATCAGGTATGGGTCTTTAATCCATCTTGTTCTTTCTATTTTTCTGTCCAAATATGTTTTTGTCTTCATTTAAATCTGCATTTCATATAGAATAGCTTAGACGCATTTTGGCCAAACCTAGGACTTGGATGATTAAAGCTAAAACTGAACACATCAAACACATTCCCAACCTAGGCGTGGAAACTGCCATTCAAATGTTTCCTGGTGAACCCACCATCCATCAAAAAATCACCATAATACACCTCCCCCGAGAGGCGGGACCTTCGCAAGGCCTCTCAGTCCGAGGTACCACGCCATCCTTTTCCCATCCCCCTTCTAGGCACGGATCCTATAGCCTGAAGGTAAGGGTGTGAAAAATTTGGAGCGATACATTTTGGTGAACCCGACGTGAATGGCATTTTCATTCAAAAATATTTGAAAACAAAAAAAAAAAAAAACAAAAATATATATATATGTATACAAGAAAAAAAAAAAAATCATCATTTCAAGTTTGCATGTTTTAGATTCAATTCTAAATAGTAGATGCTAAATATTACTTTTAGAAGTACTAAAGAAACCATGAGTTTTTACTCAAATCAATATGAGCCCATCAATAATGTTGGAAGAATTCAGCCAAATACATTTGTTGATTATGACCAACCTCATCCCTATTCAACACCACCTCCATCACACTTTTCTCATTTTTCATCCTTACCCCAACAGGACAATCCCTTTGCCAATCCTCTTCATAACGATATTATCTATTCTCCCATATATCCATATTATGTCTATCGATCCACATACAATCCTCCTCCACCCTTTCAATATTCTTCTTTCAATACAACACATTCATTTCAACAAGAAAATACTTATTCTTCCAATTCTACCATGCACTCACCTCATACTTCGCAATCTTCCTGTCATCATTCTACCCATAATAAAGAAAGTAGAGGTGAGAAACCATTAGGTCCTTTTATGACGAAATTCCTAAGGCATTTATCAAAAACCTTCATCACGTAAATTTACTAAGCTCAATCAACCAATGGATATAATTCTCAAGCATTTACTTGATACAAATAAGATTGAACTCCCTTCCATAAGACAACCTGATACCACAACAGATTGGTTTAAACCCGAGCTACATTGTGAATATCATAGAGTAGATGGACATATGACACAAAATTGTAAAGATTTAAGATGTGCAATTCAAGATTTGATTGATGAGGGTCTTTTTAATATAAAAGAATTACAATCTACAACTGATTATAAATCTCCATTAAACAATCAAACTCCTACACAACAAATACCAATAATCAATCAAGACATGGGGATCTCCCAAGAACCCCTATTCAATTATCAACAACAGGAAACCAATCAAATATTGCATGTTAATGTGTCCCATCATGATGATATTACTAATATTGTAATAGAAACTATAAATGAGCAACCTCAAGTTCAATCAACTCAATCCGATATTCAAGAGATGGATTCCTCATTTGACCAACCTTCAAAACTATCTTTGGCTCTAGAGAATGATCCAAAATGGAATGTAAGCATAGAAAGCTCATATTTAAAATCAAAATTTCAATCTAAAATCCCCTTTGATAGCCAACAACAAGTGATTAATCCTCAAGCAAAGATATCCCTTTTAGAAGTATTACAAATTTATCACAAGGAAATTTTGTTCAAAATACCTAGCCAACAATTTGTTCCTCATCATATTTTCTCTAAGAACATAATTAATGGTGTAAACCCTCTTGAGGTTAACCATATTTCATTCTATGATGAGGATATTCCTTCCTCTACTCCACAAGAAGACTCCTATCTTTACATTACAGGATCTAGTAAAGAAACACCTATTAAAACTATCATGGTAGATAATGACTCCTCTCTTAATTTATGCACTTATCAATTATTCCAAAAACTCAAATCAAAGGAAGAAGATCTTAATGAATCAAATGTTATTATAAAATCTTTTAACAATGAAATTCAAGAAGCTCAAGGTACTATAATTCTTCCCCTTAATATTGGACCCAAGATCTTGGATACTTTGTTTTATGTGGCATATTGCCCTTCACCTTACAACCTACTTCTCCAAAGTCCTTGGATTCATACGATGAGGGTTGTCCCTTCCACTCTTCACCAATGTTTGAAGTTTGAAATTGCAAATAAAATTGTTACCATACATGGTGACCCAAAACCATTTGAAGAATATTTAACATTTGAAACATCAAGTTCTATACATTCTCTATTGTCACAATTATCTTCTATCCATCACTTTTCTTCATCCATATATGATCATCCTTGTTTACCAAATAACACCCATGCATATCTTTCACATATGCTCCCTCCATCTTATCAAGATTTGGAATATAGTGATAAGAATGAAGAACCTTCTTATCCTTCTTACATTTTATTTTGTAACATGATCAATTTTACACATATAAAAGTCAAATATTTTGCTACATTATTTTACATTATAACAAAGCTTTTGTTATCACTACCTTTTATTCATCACCTTTTGTTCTTACCTTCAATACAACCAAATTATCCTTCAAAACCTCCTTTGATTTTGAAGCAACCTTAGACATGCTATACTCAAATAACCTTGTATAGTGTATATAGATCATCTTGTATATACCACCAATTTCAATTCATAAATTAAAATCAAAATACAAAAAAATCAAAATCCTCAAAATCTTCAAAAAAATACTAATGCAACTAAGGACCTTAAAGGTAAATTTGAGCCCAACCGGCTTGGACCATACATTATCACTGCTAAATTTGAATCGAGAGCATACAAATTATCTACCTTAGATGGTAAAGAACTTAAAGAACCCATGAACATTTTGCATCTTAAACGTTACTATGTATAAATTTGGTCATTTCATCCTTGTATATATTTGTTTAAAATATTTCAAAATCACTATCTTGTATTTCTTTCAATTTATAAATTCAAAAACACCAAAACATTCATAATCATCAAAATATTCAAAACTATTTGTTGTATTTATTTATGGCACTTGTTAATTCTTTCAAAAACAAACAAAAAATAATAATAAAAATAAAACAAAATAGCAATATTCTTGACTCTTTCGAAACCAAAACAACATAAAGAAGAAAGAGAGAGTCAACATTCTCAAAACTTCTCAAAAAGTATTTATATATATATCTTCTTACAAATGTTGCAGTTATATGTTTCAAATTATTTTGGATAAATTAGCATTTATTTGGAATCCCTCACTTTCACACTCACAAAAATAAATATCTTGATTTTATCTGGCATGATTACTAATCTCTCTTATATCAAAGTCCACAAAATTCAATTAAATAAAGTTTGAGCACAGAGAATTGATCTTGTTATTTACTTAAACCAAGCACATCCTTTCACAATAAAATGATTATATTTGTAATTTCCATGCTTTGCTACATAGTAGAAGTGGTTTCTTGAGCGAAAAGTTTCCCCTGCTATCCTATCATGCACATGGTCTAGAATCTTTGAGAATTGGCAAAAGGACAAGCTCACCCCTACCCGGAATAAAAATCCCTTGCTCTACAGACTAATCCGAGCAAGTATCCCTAGCATAGAAAAAAAAAAAAAGCAAAGTTCAAGAAAAAGAGAAAAAGAAAAATATTATTTTATATCATTACAACATTATCAAGCAAAAATACAAGAAGAAAGCAAAAGAAAGCAAAAGCAAAAGCAATAAAATCCCTTTCCCTACCCTTTGAAAAGAAAAGAAGGGTTGATGAGCTTGAATCCCTGGAATTCTCAATTATTCGAAAACTTGTGAGGTAAGCCCCATAACAAGTGGTTTGTGCCCAACCCGCTTGGCCTTGGGTAACTCCTAGCGTGGCGATATGTCTGTCACATTAGCGACCTTATTTTGTACATACCTATGTCTGCTTATGGATTAGCTAGCTCTTGATAATCCAACTTACATAGTAGTCTAGTATGGTTATATGCATCTACATCATGGTTAATGAACACTTATTTGGTTCATTCAAATCACTTGTATCATATTATCTTGCTCAAAACTGGTAAATGAACATAGCAATTGCACACACATTTGTATTTGAGAGATTTTGTGTATCATTATGATAAATCAAGATTGGAAATGAATTCACATATGCACATGGGATTCCTTATAAATCTAACTTTTGTCTTTAAGATACTTTGAAATATTTTTTTGCAAATTGTCTGGAATAATTCATTTTCTTCTTTAAAGTACAGTTGTTTAGTATAAAGACAACTACATACATAATAGAAAAATCAAAATTTCTTTCAAAACCATACAATCAAAACACACACAAAAAAAAAAAAAAAAAAAAAAAAAATATATATATATATATATATTGTCGACTTTCGCGACGATGGTATAGTTCCAAAACCAAAATTGGAATTTTATGCCTAGCGCAAGTCCTCATCTTCATATTTTATGTTTATTAAAAATCAACCATGCAATAAAACAATCTATTTTCTTCTTTGATTTTCGTGATGATGGTATAAGTCTATACCTACATATTCTATGCCTAGCGCAAACCATTGTACCAATTTTTATTCCCCATTTATTTGAAAATCATGAAAACCATATGACTTAAATCATTCTGTTATACAATTATGTTTTTTTGACAAAAAGCATGCACATTATCACTATTTCATGTCATTATGTCAACCTTCAATTTTGCAATGATGGTATAATTCCTAGGGAATTATCCAAAAAATTTATCACACTTAGGAATTTATGCCTAGCAAAAATCATTTTAACATTATTTCATGCATACTATTTTTATGAAACTCTGAAAACAAAACATCATCATCATCATTTGCACCATTGCACCAAAGTCTTAAGACAGTCTCTTAAGCACTCTTTTACTTTTTAACAATATTTCTATACTGGGATTAGCTTGACGACCGAGTGAGCGGTGACTCCATGAAATGGTCTATAATAGCGACAATGTCCTTTGAAATTATTGTTAGAAGTCCCTTTTATTTTTTTTATCACATCACATCACAAACAACCAATTTGTTCCATCAGATTATTTCATTTAAAATTTTCAAGCATGACATTTCAACCATAATATTTCCAACGACGTAATTACATGAATCATCAAATCAATCAATCAAAACATTAAAAGCATCATAAAAATACATAAGACACAAGTCATATGATCAAAAACATATCTCATCTATATATATACATCATATCAAAACTGGATTGGTATGCCACAATCTGTACCTCGGCATACTCAATCCTCTATCAAAAATAATAAATACTATATATCAATTTGTGTAGTGCAATCTGTAGTATCTAGCCTCGAGAACCCCTCGAGCTCTCAACCTCATCTCCTCCCCCGCCCTGAGGTGGACGAGGTGGCCCCATCGCAGTATGTGTGGTACTACGAGTCCTAGTCATGGATCGGGATGAAGTCCTTGATGACCCAATCCTGATCGGATCCGCGATGGTAGCCGGTAGTGGTAATCTCTCCTCCTTTGGCACCATCTGGTAGTATAGTGTCTGATAAAAAGTGATTTGGGTAATAGCCCGTGCTAGCTCCCGAGTGCTCGCCCCTCCGTTCCGTGCTCTAAGGCATGCAATCTCATCTTTGAGCTGTGTAACCTCAGCTCGATGGCATGCAACCTCATCCTGCAATGTCTACACCTATGCCTAGAGATGGATTGTCTCCGCTCGGAGAGTCACTGTCTCGTTGCTCTCCCCATTGTCAACACCCTTGCCCTTTTCGGGTGATGGTGGCCTCTCTCTGTGTGGAGAAGGGGGTCTCTCCTCCCTCCTCTCCTACTATCGCGGCCTCTGCTATGCCTCTGGTCTCCTCTGCTCTCTCCCACCATGACCTTGGGCCACCTCAATGGCCACCTAGCACCACCTCCCCATTCAATGCACAACTGCATGAATCGGACCTTGAGCCCTCATAGTCGTTAGATACCCCAGCATCGTCCCCATCCACTGGTTGAATGGGGGCATCATCTGTGTCTTAACTCTAGAATCATTGCATATCTGGAGCCTCGCTAACTGTAGTGTTATCCTGGATAGTCCAGGAAAACTCATAATCCCTGAGAGATGGGATCCCCTACTGTAGATCGAACTGCCACAAAACTCGGTCATAGCGGTGGAGCTCCACCTCTCCCCTCTCCATCCTTAGCCAGCAAACTCGCCTAATGTGATCCAGCTCCTATCCGTCCTCGACCCACCCTGGATGGTCCCTCCAAGGCCTCCAGGTGATCTGGTCGGAGACAAGGTCATCAAGTAGTCTCCGGGACATCGGTAGATCTATCCGTCACTATGACCCTCTTTGAAGCCACTAGTATAAAGCTCGGGGCCTCTCCCCATCAATCCCTGTCAGTGGGAGTCCTACCGGCATCCACACTACAATGTGCTCCCAGCACCAAACCTATAGTAGCGATGTCATAACCAGACATCGGTCGCCCTTGTACATGACCCCATGCAGGATCCTATACAATCGACATAGAACAAAGCTCCCCCAAGCAAACCTATAGCCGTGGTATCTCATGTCATAGACCACATCTTCCAGTACCCATGGTACCCTGCATCCGCTCTAGTGGCACAATAGAAGTCCACCCACCACTTTGGCCAAAACCTGTGTGAGTCTAGATGCCCTAGGCATCTGACATAGCGACTCGATGTTCACTCCGCCCTTCTCCAGGGCAAAGCTCGAATCGCCACACAGTCACATCATAGTGTGGCCATGGTTGGCCGTAGGAGTGATCAACTATCCTTGTATGGGGATCCTCAAAATCCTCCATACATCCTCTAGTGTGGGAGTTATCTCCCCTATCGATAATCGAAAATAGGAAGAAACCAAATACCACCTCTCTGCTAGGGCTGTCAATAGCCCCATATATGTAGAAACTTGTGGCATCTTTGCCACATGCTGCAAGCTGACCTGTGCCAGCTGATCTCGCTCTGCCTGAGATATGGCAGCCAAGTCATCTCTCAACCCATCGTATTTCCATTCTCTACTCTTTAGTAATCCTCTCAGCAACATAAAAACAACAACACAATAAAAATCATTAATAAAAACTCAAGTGATTAATAATGCAAGTAAAATCAGTTCAATTTTATACAAATGATGATATCATCCACTATTGGATGATATCGTCCCAAATTTGAGCAAAATCGCCTCCAATTTCGTAAGCCAAAATTGTCCCTAATTTGTCGAAATCATGATGACAAGTTCGAAATCGGCGAACTTGAGACGATTTCATTGAAATTGGGACGATTTCATCCCGATGACGTCGGTGGCCCAAAAACAGCCGCGATGCTCAAAAATTGCTCAAAATTCACCTAAAAATCATGTAAATTGCTCAAAATTAACCTCTGTCGATCTGTGCGTTGTCTCCACCATTTTTTCTTGTAGAGCTCTAAAAACCAAAAAAATGAATAGTAAAAATGAATTAGGGTTTTTACCCTATTTTTTAATTTTATTCAACATAATTAAAATTTTTGCTTTTTCGCGTTTTTACCTCAAACGTTCGATTTGGGTAAAAACACGAAGGGGGCACCATAGTAAGCTGTCGTACGATTCGACCAAGAATCGTCGCCTAAAAATGGGAATAATTTTTGCTTTCTCATAGATCAAGAAGAACTCATATTTAACACATTTTCTTTGGAAAATTGGCTAAAGAGGGGGCAAAATGTAGCACCCTAAAATTGGCGCAATAAAACCTTAATAATTACACTTACTCTAGTAAATATTCAAATTCAAATTTCAACCTCCAAAACCGCTCCCAAACCGTCGTTTAACCCGTTTCCTCCTTTCCCGTGCCATTTTTAGATTTTGTTTTGTCCATTTGACGATATCATCGCCGATTAGACGATATCGCCTTAGATCAAACAATTTCGTTTGGGCTAGGACATCCAGATGATCTTGTCCCAAAACTGATTTTTCATAATTAGTCTCTATTCCAACGGTGTCTCTAATCTAGGCAAAAGTGTGTCTACGCCGTTAGAGACCCTCCCCATTGGAGATCTCCCAAATAGGGATGATATCCAACCTCCAAACCTCTATCCTAAGCCTATTTAATCCTAGGCCCTCCCCCTTGGCATTCCCCTGGCTGAAATTCCCTATAACTCAAATTCTACACGCACTAGACCATCTTAAATCACTGTTTGCATTCACATTTTTTCAATTTTTTTTGTAGGAACTTCATTTTTTTTCAGTCGGAGCAATCTTAATTCGTCTCAGATGATCTCGTACAATCTCAAACGATCTCGACCCAATTCAAGATGATTTCGATTGTAATTCACATTGGGGGCAACCAGTGCCCAGAATTTGCATTTCTTCATCCCTTTTCCACTGCATTATTCTTTATTTAGTTAATTCTATGGTTATTCTTTATTATTTTGCATCTTGGAGTTCACTCATATAGCTTATATGCATAATGTAATCATGATTTGTCAATAAGTCATTATATTGCACTTGTGTATTAGTTTGTTATTATCATTTTAATGTTCTCACTATCATTTTATAGCATTACCCTCTGTTATCATAGTTGCATTCTCTGTATTTTGCATCTATTTTTCTATTTGCAGGTCTTTGATGAATTCATTTGATGAATGTGTCAGATCTCAGATGATCTTGTTAGATAGGAGACGATCCTGTCAAATTCCAGACGATCTTGACTACTTCAAAAATTAGAACCTTCATTAGACATCCGAATCAGGTATGGGTCTTTAATCCATCTTGTTCTTTCTATTTTTCTATCCAAATTTGTTTCTGTCTTCATTTAAATCTGCATTTCATATAGAATAGCTTAGATGCATTTTGGAAAAACCTAGGACTTGGATGATTAAAGCTAAAACTGAACATATCAAACACCTTCCCAACCTAGGTGTGGAAACTGCCATTCAAACGTTTCCTAGTGAATCCACCATCCATCGAAAAATCACCATAATACACCTCCCCCGAGAGGCGGGACCTTCGTAAGGCCTCTCAGTCCGAGGTATCATGCCATCCTTTTCACATCCCCCTTATGGGAATGGATCCTATAGCCTAAAGGTAAGGGTATGAAAAATTTGGAGCGATACAGTAGGTTTCTGATGAATTCATCAAATCAATGATGATATCATATGATATCAAATGACCGACTGAGATCTGAGATGATTCTATGACATTTCAGATGATTACATATGATTTGAGACGATTTGGACTTCTACAAAACTCAGAATCTGCATCAGACATCCAAAATCAGGTATATTCTATCTTATTAGCATACTTTATGTGTTTAGCATTTATTCATGTTTTTTGTATTCATATAAATCAGCATTGGCATATAGAATAGCTTAGATTCATCTTGGCCAAACCTAGGATATGAATGATTAAAGTACAAAATGAACACATCAAAACTACTCTCAACCTAGGCATGGAAACTGCCACTCAAAAGTTTCCTGGTGAACCCACCATCCATAAAAAATTCACCCTTATACCCCTCCCCCGAGAGGCGCGACCTTCAAAGGGCCTCTCAGTCCGAGGTATTGTCCCATCCTTCTCGCATCCCCCTTCCGGGCGTGGATCCTATAGCCTAAAGGTAAGGATGCAAAAAATTTGGAGCGATACATTTTGGTGAACCCGACGTGAAAACTAAAAACCTTTTGAAAACAATCCAAAAAACAAAACATAAATGCATTTAGAATCATCAGAAAAACAATTAAATATTGCATATCATATTTAGATGGTAGATTATAATAAAAGACGAGTTGTCACCATTAATGTTGAAAATCAATTAGCAGCCATAGAGATTACTTCTTTGCTTAGAGTATCTCAAACATATAGAGTCCCACCTTTATGGGATGAACTTAATAGGAGATTGAATCTTATTTCATCTAGATCAACCAAACTTAGGCAAATCAAGAGGTTTGTCCTAGATAGAATCTTGGATCCTGATCAAGTGACCTTATATCATGAACTTCAGAGAGCTTGCCATAGGTGGTTAGCAGATAAAAGAGCCCTTGTGTCTTTCGAGTTGTACACCTTTGAGGAATACCTCGACAATGCAGTTGTAGTACATAAATTTCTATCTCATATAGAGGATCAAGAGGTCGTCCTTATGGATAGAAAGAGATGGAATAGAGTTCCTAGAGTTGTGTTATATCGAGAGTATTGCCATGAGCTCTATTTTTACAAGTCAGAGTTAGAAGTAGATAACATCACCATAGCACACTTTGTCAAATTCTTGAAAAACCATTTCCAATTTGAAGAGGAGCATTTCATGACTCTTGATGAACTTGATCCCATCAATGACATCTATAAACTATTTATAGAAAACTAAGCCATTATTTTATTATTTCTTGCATTTAGTGTGTTGTTTGTTGTCTTTATAATCATAAAAACATTAAAAAACAAAAACAAAACAAAAACATAACAAAAATCAAAACATTTTCTTTTAAGTATTATAGTAGGTATATAATTAAAATATATACCTCCCAAATTTGTTGCAAATATATATATATATATATATATTTGCTAAAATCTAAGTTTAAGCATAATGACTAGACTTAGGAATGGAAAACAGACTGAAGTAGAAGAAGATTGGTTAGGAAAACCAGTAAATAAACCAGATGTACTTCCTGAAGACCCAATTCAGGAGGAAGGAACACTAGACCAACAAGAAGAAGAGTTTGTTGAAGCAAATGAACAAAGAGAAATTGTTAGAGAGGAAGGATCCTCATCCCCTAAAATGACTCCGAAAGGAGCTGTTACTTTTGAGAACATGGAACATTTCTGGAAGTTCCTCAATACTAATATTGGCACTCTTAATCGAGCAATCCATATGGACAAGGATCAAATTAGTGACACTCAAGCAACCCTAGAAGAAATATATCCCACACGCACTAATCCCTTGTCCTTCGTTGATCAAGAAAGTGATCAAGTTGGACCATCCAATTTGGATATGGTCGCTATAATCCAGAACATGCAACAACAATAGGTTACCCAACCACCTAGAGTGCCTGTTACCAAGCCTAGAGTTATTCCCACACAAAAGAAACCTTCATTCACTACTCTATTTCGCCAAGTTATTGATCAACATACCTCAAATCAACAAAAGCCTAAAACAAAACCTAACACCAATTTCCAACAATCTGGGATACAACATAATGCTACTACAAATCTTCTTCATAATACTCTCCCTACCAACCATTTGCATAATAGCAATATAGCATCCAATCCTTATGTCACGCCATCATACGCTCATAAATCCCATACTCAGGTACCACCGAACCAATATGGTGGACAAACTAGTAATCTGGAAGCCATGGTGAAACAATTAGTCTCCCGCATGGACCAGATAGATCCCTACCATCCCTCGTACAATTATCGAGAGATGTGTAGTCAGCCTTTAGATCCTATAGTTGTAGCACAACCATATCCTAAACACTTTCCTATGCCTGTCCTACCTATATACAAAGGAACCGAAGATCCCATAGAGCATCTTCGTATGTTTAGGATAGCATGTCATGATATATCACATGATGACTTGTTATTACTAAAGATGTTCCCAAAAATTTTAGGAGGAATGGCATTAGAGTGGTATTATCAACTACCCACTCATTCTTTGAGGAATTTCGAAGAAACCTTCGAGTCTTTTGTTCATCAATTTAGTGCCTACATCGAAAGGCATGTAACCATTAAATATTTGTACAACTTAAAACAAGACAAAGATGAATGTTTTGCTGATTTCCTAGCTCGGTGGAGGTAGTTGATAGGAAAATTACACTTTGTGTTACCTTATCGGGAAATGTTGGATATCTTTATCAATAATTTACAAGAACAACTATCCTATGAGTTATCAATTGCTACCTTGACCACCTTCGATCAAGCTATAGACTTAGCTCGAAGAGTGGAAGATGCTCTCATTAGGAGAGGTCAGCTTAAAAAGAAAGATGATGAGAAAACATCCAGAAATCAATATAAAAATAAACAAGTTGTGGGTGATGGAGTCACCGATAGCAGAAACGTTGCCAATGTTAATACTGCAAAAACAACGAAGAAGTTCATATTGAAACCTCCTGATAAACCACCTCGAGAATTTACTAGGTTAAATCAACCTCTATCAACCATTCTCCCATAATTACTAGCACGAGGTTTGATCCAATTACCAAATATCCGGGAACCTGATCCAACTATACCCGGATACAGAGCTGATTTACACTGTGATTTCCATAGAGGACCTGGACACGCTACCAACTCTTGTAAAATATTAAAACATAAAATACAAGACCTAATTGATAACAATGAGATGGAGGTACAAGCCTTCCAACCTAAACAAAATCCTCCCAATAATGCTCAAAAGAACATCCCCCAAAATCAGAATCAGAATGCCAATCAATCATTGGACATATTTCAACATCCTTTACCAAAGCATGGTAAAGAAGTGGCTAATCAAATTGAGCATCATAATGTTCCCCCTCCTACCCGATATGTAGGAACTATTAGTGGGCATTTACCTACTCATGATTTGGAAATATTTGACACAACTTTATCCATGGTTACGACTAGACCTCTATATAATACTCAGACACCTGATCTTAGTGATGTAGAATATGAGACTGAAAGTGACATGGAAATCACCTCAAATCAATCGAATAGCTCTAAAGATGAATCAGATCCTATTCAACCTATCACAAGTTCTATGGTTCTAGAAGAACCATTTCCAAGAAGAGTCACTACTAGACCATCTTCTCACCAATTACTTTCTAATGAACAAGCCATAAATGCTAGACCAAGACCTATTCATCATCCACAAAATAATATTGTCGGTACCATCGGAGCTATTACTAGACAACAGGCTCAAAATTCTCAACAAGATCAAACTCAGAATGATGGATCAGCTCCATTTGTTTTGAAAGTTCCTAATAAAGGGAATCATGCACCTAATGTTCAACCTAAACCTCCTTATAATATTAATGAACAATTATCAAATACTATAGCTAGAATTTCCCTTTTGGACCTTTTAAGATCTTCTCCTACACATAGGGATGAATTAATGCTCACATTAAGCCAAATGATGGTACCACAAAATATTCAACCTGAAGCCATGGCCAATACTATAATAACTCGTGAAGTCGATTGTATTGACTTTCGGGATAGAGATATACCACAACATAGTTTACATAAGGATAACCCCTTATATATTACTGCCCTAATTGGAGATGTAGTAGTTAAACGAGTCTTGATTGATAATGGTTCATCTTTAAACATTTGCACTTTTGACTTCTACCAAATATTTGGGTTTAGAAGTGATGAAATGAAAAGAACTGATATGATCATAAAAGCCTTCAATGACGAAACACAAGAAACATGTGGAGTTATTACTATCCCATTGCAAGTTGGTCCTAGAACCTTAGACATGACCGTGTTTATTGTACATTGCCCTGCATCGTACAATATACTCTTGGGTCACCCTTGGATCAATGCGATGCGAGCTGTTCCCTCAACTTTACATCAATGTGTTAAATTCGAATTTAAAAATCAGTTGGTTACCATTCATGGTGATCCCAGACCCTTTGATATGTGTGCTTTGGCAGAACCTGTTGGAGTTCAATTTTGCCCTGCTTTATCATCCACACATCCTAATTCTCATCATCCATCTAAACGTGTGAAACACACACCCATAACATCATCTACTTCTACTCCATCAACTCCACCTCTACATATAGTTCAACCATCCTCTGAACAAACCACATTAGGACCTCAAAAAGATCCTAAACCCACAACCAATGCTTCTTGTTTTACTCCTATAACTTCCATACCTATAGACCCATCCATCAACATCTCTACAACATCTACACCTACCAGAGGCATATTTTCCACATCCAAAGATGTAGGAAATGTTCCTTCTACCTCTTACGCTCTTACTGATGAGCTCTTACCCGATTTATCTAAAATTCTTATATCAGAAAAAACAAATGTTGCTATGCAAGATTCCCTTATTTTAAATAAATTGCCACCCTCTCCTCGTACCTTGGGCCTCCCACGACCCTATGGGAAGTATTTACCAAGTTGGGAGCTATGCTTTTATTTATAAGGGATATGATCGGGGAAGAATACCTAGAAACATCAAGACACATTATGATGGATATGCTCGATGTTATTTTACTAATGAGTATATTAAAGCTAAGCCTATAATGCTTAAATTGGGATATAAAGGGAAAGGTTTGGGACCTTCCCAAAATGGTATGAAAGAACCTTTTGAGGTAGAACCATGGCCTGCCCGATGTGGTGTGGGCCTATTTCCTAGTAAAGGTCAGCCCTTCCCATTTGAGGATGATGACCATCTCATATCTTACCAAGATTATTTGGATGAACGTGATCCTTTGCATTTAATAAATAAGCCATTTACATGTAATATGCTCTCCATAGCTTACCCTCAGATGATCGTTGAATCCGACGATGAGTTGGAGGGAGATATTTTCCATGATGTCTCCATTGAGGAATTATTACATAATGGATTTTATTTCGATGGCTCTATACCTAGTATAGCCCAGCTTGAGGCCACGACTCCTCAAGATGAATTATCCAAGCTAACCTTGGAAGAATTACAAGAATTGGGCGTTTCACCCACCCCACCTAATTTTGAGAGAGATCTACACATGGAAGTAGAGAATGTCATAAAAATTAACATTGGAACCAACGATAACCCTCACATAATCAACATTGGATCAGAATTAAGTCAAGAAAAACAAGATAAATACATTGCATTTCTTAAAGACTATGAGGATGTCTTTGCTTGGACATATGAAGATATGCCAGGTTTAGACCCTTCTGTAGTTATGCATCACCTAGTAGTCCATCTGGATGCTAAACCTGTTAAACAGAAACTTAGAAAAATGCATCCTAAAGTGGCCTTACTAGTCAAAGGGGAATTAGAAAAACTCTTGAAGGTTATTTTTATACAAGCCATTGATTATGCTGAATGGATCTCGAATGTAGTTCCAGTAACTAAGAAAGAAGCTACCAAAGTTAGGGTTTGCATAGACTTTAGAGATATTAATGTTGCATGCCCTAAAGACGATTTTCCTCTTCCCAACATGGATCGGATCATTGATTTTACTACTGGGAGTGGAATGATATCCCTAATGGATGGATTCTTTGGTTATAATCAGATCAGGATAGCTCCTGAAGATCAGGCTAAAACAACCTTTATTACCCCTTGGGGAACCTTTTGTTGGAAAGTGATGCCATTCGGTTTGAAGAATGCAGGTGCAACATATCAACGAGCCATGACTTATATCTTTCATGATATGATGCATGATATTCTACATGATTATGTAGATGATATTATAGCTCGTTCCATCAAAGAAGATGATCATTTAGATGACTTGAGAAAAGTCTTTGATCAGTTAAGGGAATATCTTATCCGACTGAATCCAGCTAAATGTATATTCGGAGTTAAGTCCGGTAAATTATTAGGGGTTATAGTTTCTTTACGTGGCATCAAAATTGACCCTCTCAAGATCGTGGCTATCACTGATATGCCCGCACCCACAAATATATCTGAATTACGAAGTCTACAAGGTAAACTTCAAGCTATTCGTCGCTTCGTCGATAAGTTGGCGAACAAAACAGGACCCTTTCTTAAGCTTCTTAAGAAAGATGTCTCTTTTCATTGGGATGACGAATGTCAGGAAGCATTTGACCTCCTCAAACAATATCTCCTTAACCCTCCTGTGCTTTCACCACCTAGATCTGATCGCCCATTTATCTTGTATATTTTTGCTTCAGATTTTGCCTTAGGAGCTATGTTAGCTCAACTTGATGATGAGAAGAAAGAACGTGCTAATTATTACATTAGCCGAACCTTAATCAGTTATGAAACTCGCTATACAATATTAGAGAAGTTATGTCTCACAGTCATATTTTCTACACAAAAATTATGCCATTATATGCTCAGTCAGAAAATGTATGTTATTGCTAAATTCGATCCTTTGCGGTATCTCATGAGTCGACCATATTTATTTGGTCGCACCGCAAAGTGGGTTCTTGCGCTAAGCGAGTTTGAACTCACATTTATAGGACAGAAGTCTGTTAAGGGTCAAATCATAGCTGATCAATTAGCTGATGCACCCTTAGAGTCTACCCATCCCCTCATCATTGAGTTTCTTGATGAATGCCTTAAACTAGAGGCAGACCATCCAGAGCAATGGTCCTTATACTTTTATGGAGCCCGATGCATGAGTGGGGCTAGTGCAGGTATTATTTTAATATCTCCGTAGAAACATATTATACCTCTGTCCTTCAAATTAACATTTGCTTGCACTAATAACACTACTGAATATGAGGCTCTAATCCTTGGATTACGGGTTGCCTTGGCACTAAAAATTAAAAATTTATTAGTTTTTGGTGATTCTCAACTTGTCATAAATCAAATCAATGATGTTTATCAGACCAGAGATGATAAATTACATCCATATAAAGCATATGTCTTACAATTATTATCTTTATTTGATCAAGTTACCTTGGAAGCTATTCCTCGAACTAGCAACCGTGCGGCTGACGCTATGGTTGCAGCTGCATCTCTTTTGCCCTTGGAGTTAGATGACGAATATGCTACCATCATTATTCATTGACTCCAGGAACCCACTTCAAATAAATCATGCTTAGAACCTTTGGATGTGTTTCTAATCAATGAAACTACTCCCGAACCTTGGTACACTGATATATTTAATTTTCTTCAAAATGGGACCTTCCCTGAAGGTTGTAATAGCAACCAGCACTAGTTATTACGTAGACGATCAAGTCGCTTCATAATTATTGGCAAAATGTTGTATAGGAGATCTTTTGAAGGCATCCTATTGAGATGTTTGAATCTAGAAGAATCTAGATCAACTTTTAGTGAAGCCCACGATGGATCTTGTGGGGGACAATTTAGTGGTAGCATAGATAATTGATCTTGTTATTTACTTGAACCAAGTATATCTCTTCACATTAAAATGATTTCATTGCAAATTCGATATGATGCTACATAGTAGAAATGGTTTCTTGAGTGAAAAATTTCCCTTGCTATCCTATCATGCACATGGTCTAGAATATTTGAGAATTGACAAAAGGACAAGCTCACCCCTACCCAGAATAAAAATCCCTTGCTCTACATCCAATCCGAGCAAGTATCCCTAGCATAGGAAGAAAAAGAAAAGTCAAAGAAAATGAGAAAAAGAAAAATATTATTTTGTACCATCGCAGCAATATTTCAGCATTATCTCAGTTTCAAGCAAAAATACCAAAAAAAAAAGAAGAAGAA
The DNA here is from genome assembly GCA_028583015.1 of Wollemia nobilis. Taxonomy (NCBI): domain Eukaryota; kingdom Viridiplantae; phylum Streptophyta; class Pinopsida; order Araucariales; family Araucariaceae; genus Wollemia; species Wollemia nobilis. Next base: position 4,700,434 of record JAQPPZ010001821.1, read on the forward strand.
GAAGCAAGATAAAAGCAAAAGCAAAAAGCAATAAAATCCCTTTCCCTACCCCTTGAAAATAAAATAAGGGTGAATGAGCTTGAATCCCTGGAATTCTCAATTATTCAAAAACTGTGAGGTAAGCCCCATAACAGGTGGTTTGTGCCCAACTCGCTTGGCCTTGGGTAATCCCTAGCGTGGTGATATTTCTGTCACATTAGCGACCTTATTTTGTACAGACCTATGTCGACTTATGGATTAGCTAGCTCTTGATGACCTAACTTACATAGTAGTCTGGTACGGTTACTTGCATATAAATCATGGTCAATGAACACTCATTTGGTTAATTCAAATTACTTGTATCAAATTATCTTGCTCAAAATTGGTGAATGAACAATACAATTGCACACACATTTGTATTTGAGATATTTTGTATCATTATGATAAATCAAGATCGGTAATGAACTCACATTTGCACATGAGGGTTCCTTATAAATCTACATTTTGTCTTTAAGATAATTTAAAATATCTCTGCAATTCTTTTAGAACCATTTCATCTTCTTATTTAAGAACATTTGCTTAGCATAAAAACAGTTAAATATATTTCTTTCCACAAATCCAAAAATTTTCTTTCACGAACATCTTCAAAAACCTAGTAAATAAAGTCATGTTTATATATTATTATTTTCTGTTTATCTCAAAAATAAAAAATCAATCATGCAATAAAACTAAAATATCAATTTCTTTTTTGGATTTCGCAATGATGGTATAAGTCTATACCTATAATTCTATGCCTAGCGCAAACCATTGTTCTAATTTTATTTTCCCATCCATTTTAAATTCATAAAAACTTATGGCTTACATCATTATGTTACACAATTGTGCTTTCAAAAGAACACAAATTTTTCTATTTCATTTCATTATGTCAACATTCAATTTTGCAATGATGGTATAATTCCTAGGGAATTATTCAAAATTTTTATCACACTTAGGAATTTTATGCCTAGCAAAAATCATATTTCTTTAATATTTCATGCATAATATTTTTATGAAAATCTGAAAACAAATCATCATCATTTTTCATCATCACAACACAAAGTCTTAAGACAGTCTCTTAAGCACTCTTTTACTTTTAGCAATATTTCTATACTGGGATTAGCTTGATGACCTAGCGAGCGGCGACTCCATGAAATGGTCTATAACAACGACAATGTCCTTTGAAATTATTGTTAGAAGTCCCTTTTTATTTTTCATCAAAACACACCACCAAAACAACCAATTTGTTTACATCAGATTATTTCATTTAAATTTTATGCCATGACATAAAAATTATAATTTATTTCCAAACGACATAATTACATGAATAATCAATCAAAAAATCCAAAATTAAAGCATCATACAACATATACACAAGTCATATCATCAAAAAGAACATATATATATATATATCAATAAATTATGTACATCATCTGGATTGGTATGCCACAATCAATACCCTAGCATACTCAATCCCATAAAAAAGTAGTAATAATACAATCAATCTGCACTCTATAGTAGCTAGCCTCGAGAAGCCCTCGAGCTCTCAGCCTCATCTCCTCTCCCACCTTGAGGTGGAGGAGGTGGTCCCATAGAGGTCCGATCTGTGTCTCGGGTCCTTATCGTCGATCGTGAGGATGTCCTCGACGATCCCATCATGATCGGCTCCGTAATGGGGGCTAGAAATGGTATCCTATGCCCCTCTGGGACCACATGATAGTATAACCCCTGGTAGAATGTGGTCTAAGCAATAGCCCATGCCAGATCTCGAGTGCTCGCCCCTCTTCTCTAAGCCCTGAGCCATGTAGCCTCATCTTGAAGTGTCTACACCTGAGCCTAGAGGCGGGCATTCTCCACCCGAAGAGCCGCCATCTCGCTGCTCTCCCCCACCTCGACACCCTTGCCCTTATCGGGTGATGGTGGCCTCTCCCCCTGTTGAGAAGGGAATCCCTCCTCCCTCCTCCCTATCCACTATGGTCTTTGTAGAGCTTGTGGCATCCTCTGGCGTCTCTCCTGTGGAGACCATCGTTGCTCTCTCCCGCTACAACCTTGTGTTGCCTCAATAGCAGTCTGGCACCGCCTCCCCATCCATTGCACAACCGCATGCATCGAACCCTGTGCCCTCGTCATCTAAGGAGGGCGGATGCCTACATACTAGGCATCATATCCATCGATGACCCTAGCATCGTCCCCATCCACTGGCTAGATGGGGGCATCATCTACGTCTTGGCTCCAAAATCATTGCATGTCTAGAGCCCCGCTCAGTGTAGTACTATCTTGAATAGTCTAGGAGTACTCATAATCCCTAAGAGAAGGGATCCCTGCTGAAGACCGAACTATCACAAAACTCGGTCGTAGCGATGGAGCTCTACCTCTCCTCGCTCCATCCTCAGCCAGAAGCCTCACCTGATGTGATCCAACTCCTGCCCATCCTCTGCCCACCCTAGATGCTCCCTCCATGGCCTCCAGGTGATCTAGTCTGGGATGAGGTCATCTAGCAACCTCCGTGACATCGACAGATCTATTCACCGCTGTGACCCCCTCTGTAGCCACCAATAGAAAACCCGGGGCCTCTCCCGGTCAACCCCTGTCAGTGGGAGCCCTATCGACCTCCACACCGTGATGTGCTCCCAACACCAAACCTGTAGTAGTGATGTCACAACTAGACATCGGCCTCCCTTGTATATGACCCCATGTAGGATCCTATACAAGGGACACATTACAAAGCTGCCCCATGCAAATCTGTACCCGTGGTCTCTCATGTCGCAAACCACATATGATAGGAGCCATGGTAATCTGCACCCACTTTGGTGGCACAGCAGTAAGCCACCCACTACCCCTACCAAAACTTGAGTCAACCTAGATGCCCTAGGCATCTGCCTTAGAGACTCGATGTTCACTCTGCCCTTCTCCAGGGCGAAGCTCGGGTCTCTGCTCAGCCTCATCATTGCCTGGCCCTGATTGGCCACAGGAGTCATCAGTCGTCCCTGTATGGGGATCCTCAAGATCCTCCATACATCCTCTAGTGTGGGAGCCATCTCCCCTATCGGTAACCAAAAGCAGGACGACCTCGGATACCACCTCTCTACTAGGGCTATCAGTAGCCCCATGTCCATCGATACTTGTGGCATCTTTGCCACATGCTGCAAACCGACCTATGCTAGTCGGTCGTGCTCCACCTGGTCGAGCATGGCTATGTCATCTCTTAGCCCCTCGTATTTCCACTCTTGACTCTTTAGTAATCCCCTCTGCAAAATAAACAATAAAACAACAAAATTCATTAATAAACCAATTATTAAAATCAATTAAATGCAATTCAAACAAGCTTAATTTCATAAAATGATGATATCGTCCACTATTGGATGATATCGTCCTAAATTGGGTAAAATCATCCTTTGTAGGATGAAATCATCTTCTATTTCACAACTTGGGGATCGCCCCTTGTTGGACGGGATCGCCCCTAGTTCATCGATTTTGCCCTCAGATGAAATCGATGATCTAGAGACGATTTCGACAAAATAGGGATGATTTCATCCCGACGTCGTCGATGGCCTAAAAACGGCCGCGATGCCCCAAAACAATCAAAATTTAAAACAAAAAATTGCACAAAAAAAATTCAAACATAATTCACTAGGATTAGATCCTTACCCGTAGCCCGCGTCGGACCTCTGTCGATCTATGTGCTATCTCAACCAATTTTGTCTGTAGAGCTCTCAAACAGTAAAAATGAATTAGGGTTTTCCCTATTTTTCTTAATTTTATTTAAAAACAACTTTTTTCATTTTTTTTAATTTTGCTTTTCCGCGCTTTTACCTCAAACGTTCGATTTGGGTAAAAACATGGAGGGGGCACCATAGTCAGCAGTCATATGATTCGACCTAGAATCGTCGTCTAGAAAATTGAGTAAATTTTTGCTTTTTCGTAAAACGGGAAGAACTCGTCTTTAACGCATTTTCTTTAGAAAATTTGCTAAAGAGGGGGCAAAATGTAGCACCCTAAAATTGGCATAGTTAAACCTTAGTAAAAAGATAAAAATTTGAATTTTAACCCAAAACCACACCAAAACCGTCCGTTACCCGCTCCCCTTGTTTTTCGTGCCATTTTTAGGATTTGTTTTGACCATTGGACGATATCGTCATCGATCAGACGAAATCATCCCAGATCTGATGAATTCGTCTGGAACAGAACGTCCAAACGATTTCATCCCAAAATTGAATTTTCATAATTAGCTTCTGTTTCAACAACTTCTCTAACTTGGGCAGAAAGCGTGTCTACTCGGTTAGAGTCTCCCCCGTTGGAGATCTCCCAAATTGGGATGATCTCCAACCTCCTAACCTCTCCCTAATCCTATATAAACTGGGATTTTCTTAGTTTATCCCCCTGAACCCCTAGTTGACTGATTTCCCTGCAAATTTAGTTCCTTGTGCATTAGAACATCCTCACACCATCGTTTGCATTCTGTATTTCAATTTTTCTTGCAGGAATTCTATTGTTTTTTAGCCAAAGCAAGCTCGGATCATCGAAGGCGATTCCAAACGATTTCGGATGATCTTGTCGAGGATCGGTGATGATCTCATATGATTGGAGGCGATCCTAACTAGAGTCCAGATTGGGGGCAATCAGAGCCTGAAGTTTGCATTTTCTTATCTTTTCTCTTCATTTTCTTATGCATTAGCTTGGTTTATTTTATTCCTGCATCCTGGAGTTCACCTCATTTAGTATAGATGCATGCTAAAGTTAAAATAAATTATTAAAGTAATGCATTTTCCTTTAATCGTTATCTAGATCTGTCATTTAGGCAAATTTACTATCATTTCTATCATTTCCCCTTGCTTTTGCAGTTGTATTTTTGGTTTTTGGTATCTGTCTCTATGACTGTAGGTTTCTAATGAATTCGTCTGACGAATTCGTCAGATCGATGATGATCTCATATGATATTAGATGACCGACTGAGATCTGAGATGATTCTGTGACATTTCAGACGATTACATATGATTTGAGACGATTTGGACTTCTACAAAACTCAGAATCTGCATCAAACATCCGAAATCAGGTATATTCTATCTTATTTAGCATACTTTTTGTGTTTAGCACTTATTCATGTTTTTTGTATTCATATAAATCAGCATTGGCATATAGAATAGCTTAGATTCATCTTGGCCAAACCTAGGATATGAATGATTAAAGTACAAAATGAACACATCAAACCTACTCTCAACCTAGGCGTGGAAATTGCCACTCAAAAGTTTCCTGGTGAACCCACCATCCGTCAAAAATTCTCCCTTATACCCCCTCCCCTAGAGAGGCATGACCTTCAAAGGGCCTCTCAGTTTGAGGTATTGTCCCATCCTTCTCGCATCCCCCTTTCGGGCATGGATCCTATATCCTGAAGGTAAGGATGCAAAAAATTTGGAGTGATACACAAACCCCTACCATAGTAGGTTTGGGATGCAACTTGTCAAATATTGCTTCCCAAGAAGGATATCCTAGCTCATCAATAGGCACACAAATATGGTCAAATAAAGGACCCAATTTAAAGAGTGAAGGTGGAAAGAAAAAAGGTGAAACTTCCAAGGCTTAGAGATATTAGGCCTTTTGTGTGCCTTTTTACCAGTAAAATCTTTCCTTCTATTTTTTACTCCTTTGACCAATGAATAAGACTTTTTTGGATTCCAATTTTGTAATCAAAATTCCCCAAGATGTGCCAATAATGTGGGCCCATGAGAGTTACCTTATATATAAGTCCTATAAAGAAATTTTGGACTCAATGTTTGTAAAAAAATTGTTTATCAAGATGCATGGAAGCCTAAACTTAATCATTTTTACATATACTTGGTCAAAATTTTAAATACAACTTATCAGGACTAGAATTCACTAATGCAAAGAGGTTCGACCAATTAAGAATCTAAAACATGAGTGGCTAGGTGCATAAGTGGTTGGGTGCATAATTTATTGGGTGCATAAGTGGTTGGAATTGTGAGTGGCTAGGAATAGTTATTTCTTATATTTAAATCCTTTGAAATTTTGACCATCATCCTGAGACCCTAGAAACAAGGAAAAACATGCAATAGATGGTGACAAAAGAGGAGCACTCATTGGACTAGTCCCTTTCACCAAAAATCATGGACTTCAATGGCATGGGCAACTACTTCTTAGCCACCTAGAAAAAAATAGTTATAAGAAATATACAATCAATATTCTATAACCTACAACAACATTAGTCACCACTATGTTAGAAATAGACTATATTACATAATTTGGATCATGTTGTAGACACGGAAAATTGACCCACATTTAGTGGGAAATCTTACTTAGAATACCTAAGAGGTCTCTAACCCTTGCCCTAGGTAAGGATAGGCCTATTTCCCCCTTGCCTTTCCTTCCTTAGTATTTTTAACGAAATCACACCTGATTGCGACGGGGTATAATTTTACAAAAGCGATATTGCGCCCCATCGACACAGGGTATGATTTTACTATTTTAGGGTTTTAATTTTTAAAACATAAGTTTAAACCCTTCCAGCATGTTTTGCATTGTCTTGTTTTTTCTTCCTACCCATTTTACCTTGAATTTCATCTATAAAATGAGGGATTAATCTCACTCTAAAAAACAAAACATGACGATTTTTCTAACATGCGATTACTAAGATCAAAATTTTTATGATTTCTCACTTTCTTCTAACTTGCTCACATTTTGCTTTTTCTATGCTTCATGTTTCTTTTTGCAAGCTAGACTTGAGGTACAAATTTTGGATTTGATATTTTTCTGCATTGATTGGATTGTTGTGTGGTTTGGTGGATTCGTGTTGTGGTTCGAAAGGAAAGAGAGTGCATGTTCGGATACCTCAATATCTTCTATCTGCTTCTATATCATCCATTAGGTTCTATGCACTTTGTTTTCTACATTTATATTTTATTTTTGATGTGTTTGAAGCGAAAGCACACCCAGTCCCAACGAGGCGTGGCTTTGCTAACCCTAATTTAGGGTTTTTTGATCACAAAATTAAAATTGTATCCCATTTTTATGGAGCATAATTTTGCTTGTAGTGTTATCATGCCTATTATCTGCAAGGCATGATTTTATCTAGGACAAAACTGGAGGTACTTATTAATTTTTGATTGCATGAGTATTTTCTAAATTGCTTTGAGGGCATGTTAGCATAATCTATATTATGTTTCTTTGTTTTTGCATTATTGTTTTATTATTATTTCTCCAAACGTCAATTTCCAATTTTATTTTCAAAGGTCATCTAAAGTACCTAGGGGGCTTGACTAGTGCACCTCCAAGCACTATTGTACAATGGCCTAAGTAATACCTCTAATGTTATCACATTTTTATTAGTGTTTCATAAGTTATCTTGTAGGAACAATTACTTTGAGATCATTATACAAGAGGTAGAAAATCTAGGATCAACCATTGGTCTAGATAAGTGCTCTAATTATTTTATTGGTTGAAGATCTAATCCGAATATTGATTCTTAGGCATATGAAAGTGAAAATCATTTAGTGTGCATCTAGGGTTAATTATTGTGCATTTATCTTTGTGTTTTTGCTTTAAAGGTTTTCTAGTAAAACCCTAGGTTAGAAAGCATTCAAATAAAGAATAATATTAGGCTAGATCTTGTATTCTTGCATTTTATTTTTTGCATTGTTCTTTATATTTCATAGCATAGATCTAGAAAGGTCAAACTTAGGTGATTACTTGAAACTAAATACATCAAACTATTATAAAATTGTAAGGACTTGGAGTGAGTCCTTAAATCATTCATAATGAACCCATCCATTTAGAACTAAGTGAATATAACAATATACCCTCGTGGTTCACCCCATAAGACCTTCCTGTGGATCCAACCTTTCTGGAAATAGTATGTGGGCAGTTTTCCCCCACTACATATTTGGTGAACCTGACTTGAACACCCCCTTTTCTTTTGAAAATAATAAGAAATTTAAGTAGGGAAAAATGGTGCACCTAATTATGAATAACAATATGTGTATCTATCCTCTATATCTTATGAGCATCAAATGGAAGTATGCATGTAAAAATGGAAGCAAAACCAAACAACAAGGTATGAAATAAAGTGAGCATATTTCTTATTAATTTGGTGGATCAGATCCAAGGTTACACAAAATTCCCCTTGAGGGCTCAAATGTGATACAATTTTTACAAATTTTGGGTGCCCAAGGATCAAATCCTTCAAGAAATTCGAGTGCACATCTAGTGTCTTTCCTTGTACCCACAATCGAGGTGGGTGGGCCAATGCCACCGTTGATGGTATCTCTAATATTTTATGTCTAATATTCCTTCCCAATGCCTTATAGGAACATGCATCTGCACACAAGGAAACAAAAAGGATCAAATAGCAAGTGCATGTGAAATAAAACATGCAATCCCCACAGGCACAAAAGGGCATATATATTAAAAAAATATCAAATCACCTCATAATGACTTTAAACTTTATGGGGATGTTAAATAGGATTTTTTGAAGGGATATAACCAAAAAATGATCTGAAATTGCATTTGTATGCCCCTCGATTTTGTGCCACCCATCTGCAACCTATGAAAACCAAGAAGCAATTCCTGCCCCTAAACATGTCCAAAATACATGAAATTTGGAAAGAATACATAAATCAACATTTTAATACTACCCATGTGGTTATATTTTCAAAATTGGTCACATATCCTTTTGCATGCACTTGGGGTGCCTGGATAGGCCCTACGAACCTGCAAAAACTTAAAAATATGATAAATCGACCAATATAACTCCAAATTGCATGAAATTTGAACTGTAGCATCCTATGATGGTCTAGAATAAGCCTAAAAAAATAGTAAATAAATTGTGCACAAATTTATCCTCATCCCATGGGGGGACGGTGGTGACTACAACTAATTGGAGGGCACCCAGGGATGGGATACCCACCAATTTTGCACACCTTTTGCTACCAATCTCACTAGGGAATAGTCCTAAAAACTATAATGGGTATTTTCATCAAATTTGAAGAATAAATTAACTCGGATGGTAAAGTTATGCCTAAAATACCCTCTTGAAGTCACCCGATAACCTCCTTCACTAAGGAGAGTTCCAAGGGAAAGAGAGCACAATAAAGTGAGAGGAAATCTCGGTAGAACTTTGTTGCATATTCTAGAACTCCTCTATGTATATTTTTGTGTGGACCTTATATCCATTTTATAGCCCAAAGGGGCATATGTGCAAAAAGGCAAGCAAGGGCATGCATGGTAGGAGGCACCATTTGTTAAAAGGGAGGTATGCACTGGATGTGGAAGAGAATCTCCATTTTTGGCCTCCATTATGAAGCATGTCATAAGGATGCAGTGCCCTCTAACCCACATGCTTCAATTTATGAGGTAAATGGTAGTTTATGGGTGCCATTTATCCCATATTTGACTTTTTCTTGGTCAAACTTGCTCATCGTCCCACCCTGGGATGATGGCTCACCACCACTCCAAGGTGGGACGGTGGGAATATGCCACCGTCCCAGGGTGGGACGGTGGTGAATTTTGGGTCAAAACCTCTCAAAATTGGGCTAGAAGCCTCCAAAACCTCACCCAGAGTGGCTAGAACCACTATGTGCCTTCTAAGGGCTGCCCAAGGGGCCATATGGTGTCAATTTAGTCATTTTTTGTGGATGCCTAATTGGATTGACCATATTTTAGTGTCTAAAAATGCTCCTTTTTGAGATGTGTTGTGTGTAGCACAACGCTGAGAAAAAATATATGATTAAAATGTTCAATGATTAAGGTTACTTGATAACCTAACCAACTTTAGATGCCCCAATCATGGAAAGAACATGCGTTCTTGAATCCTTACTTCTGACTCAGTAAATACATTGGTCTTGGTTTCTATTTAGCTTCCAAGGATGCTCAGGGGACTTATAACCCTAGGCGTTAGAGAAAACCAAGTATTTTGGTAACTTTTGAGGTTACCAACAGGCAAGTTCATCTGCATTGTTATGTGCTTAATTGAGATATTTGCTTGTTTTCTGGCCTAAGTAGGGGCATGATTGTCTTTGTCAAATATTCGTTGGATGAATGCAACTTGCATGATTGAGTGTTTAATTATTGATTTTTGATTATGAATTTGTTAAGCATGACTACCCCCTCAAGTGATGAGTCGATGAGGGAATGACCAGTGGGAAAAATGATGAGTTGCTTGAACCAGATGATGTTTGTTAAGGTTGCATTCAGTTGTTTTCATTGAAAAATGGCATAGTTTTGAAAGAATTTGGATGATGCTATGGAGATTTCATGGAAGCATAGAGTTGAAAACCTCCTTCTTGTGGGATGGTATAGCCATAATGGCCTTCTTGGGGAGTGAATTAGTAACTTGTCCATGCATCCATGAGAAGTTTGCATTCCATCTTGACCCTGAATGAATTCCATCATATTTGACTTGTCTTGGTGGGTGTTGAACCTTTTTCTTTGGATTTTGTGTTATTTTATTTGTTTTTATTAATATATATGTATGTATACTTAACCAATGGGATTATTGGATGCCATTGGGTCATTTTGAATGACCAAAGAGTTTAGGGATACCTTTGGGGCTTTTTTGGATTGAGCAAAGGGTTTTTGGAGACCTTTGGGGCTTTTTGAGTTGACCAAAGGGTTTATGGATACCTTTGGGGCTTGTTGGGTGACCAAAGGGTTTATGGATATCTTTGGGGCATTTTGGGTTGACCAAAGGGTTTATGGATACCTTTGGGGAATTTCGGGTTGACCAAAGGGTTTATGGATACCTTTGGGGCATTTTTTGGGTTGACCAAAGGGTTTATGGATACCTTTGGGGCTTTTTGAGTTGACCAAAGGGTTTATGGATACCTTTGGAGATTTTTGAGTTGACCAAAGGGTTTATGGATACCTTTGGGGCTTTTTGAGTGACCAAAGGGTTTATGGATACCTTTGGGACATTTTGGTTGACCAAAGGGTTTATGGATACCTTAGGGGCTTTTTGGGTTGACCAAAGGGTTTATGGATACCTTTGGGGCTTTTTGAGGCTCTTTCGACTCTTTTTGGATTTTTGGATGTTTAGCATTATGAGGTCGAAGGACCCACTTTATTGTATCCTACGAGAATTTTTGGAAACTATGATGTATTTATTTTACCCCATATATATATGAGATTTTGTTATGGTCATCATGTGTCTCCCTTATTTATTTATGAGATGGATCAATATATGCATTTTCTTTTGTAGATGTGTTGGATGCTTATTATGTATGCATATGGATGCTTTTGTGATATGATGGAATGGTGATAAACATATATCATGTATTCATGTGTATTTGCTTTTATTTGATGCTATCTATATGCATGGATGCACAGTGAGATAAAATATGGGGTGATTGAAAAACATGGATTGTGGCTAATGATTTGACATACTATGTGAACACTATAGACTGTACAAAATACATTAACACTCTTTATTTTTGTTTTTTTTTTGTAATGGAAATGTGAAACCATTATTGCGATGTAAAAAATGGAGTAAATGATATGACAAGTTTAAATAATGTAGGTGAGGTTTTTAGGAGACTCAAACACTCTATTCAACTGATCAAAAGTTGTATACTAACCGTGCAAGACTTTTTGACAAGGTATGAATTTGTTTAGGATGACCAAGATACTCAATATCCTTGTGTGTGTTAGTGAGTTCATTCTTGTGAGATGAATAAAGATATTGCCATTGCCAGATATTCTATCCACCAAACCTATAATGAGGATCACTCTAGGAATGCCACAATTTGGAGTTTTGTACTCAATTGGATTAGACCACTAGGTAATATAGGTGATCAAAATATAGCTCATACACATGCAAACATTGGTCTACACACACACAAAGCTAATGTGGTAGACATATTGTCACGCGTTTAGGATACCACTATTTCTAGGTAGGCTATCCACCAAACCTGTAATGAGGATCACCTAAATGGTTTGTCAAATACTGAGAATTCTAGGGATTCAAGCTCAAGATCCCTTATTTTCTTTAATTTTATTGAGATACTTGCTCATATGTAGTGATGATAATGTAGCACCCTAAAATTGGCATAGTAAAATTGGAATAATTACATTCACCTTAGTAAATAAATTTAAATTCAAATTTAACCTCCCAAACCGCCCGTTAACCGTCGAGAAGCCCGTTTCCTCTTTTTCTACACCATTTTTAGCAGTTTTTTTGAACTTTTGACGATATCGTCTCCGATCAGACGATATCGCCCCAGATTTTATGATTTCGTCTGGACTAGAACGTCCAGATGATTTTGTTGCAAAACTGAATTTGCATAGTTGGAATTCGTTCCAACGGGTATCCAATCCGGGCAGAAGCGTGTCTGCGCCATTGGGACCCTTCCCCCGTTGGAGATCTCCCAAATTGGGATGATCTCCAACCTCCCAAAAACTATCCTATGCCTATTTAACTCTAAAACTTTTCCTTCCCCAACCCCTAGCTGAATTTTTATGTAAATCAACTCCCTATGCACTAAAACACTTCAAATTTGCTCTTGCACTAGTCCTATATTAATTTTATTGCAGGTACACCACTGGTTTTCAACCAGAGCCAGCACCTATCGCAGTCGACGAACCTATCAAGATTGGAGGCGATCTCGTCAAATTCGGGACGATCTCGTTCTGATGTGAGACGATTTCGACTACAGCACACATCGAGGCAATCAGTGCCTGGATTTTGCTCTTCTTTTTCTTTTATCTATCATTTTATGCTATAAATTAGATTGTCTATTCAATTTTTATACTATATTGCATCTGGAGTTCACCCATTTTGTCTAGTTTGCATATTAAGATCATATTCTGCTATCTAAACATAGTGATTTGCATTTACTTTTGTTCTTGTATATTGTTCAATACTCATATTACTTTTTCATATAGTTTGCCCCTGTTTACAAAATAGAATTTCTTGTATTTCACATCTGTTTGCTATTTTGTAGGTCTCTGATGAATTCGTCTGATGAATTCATCAGATTGCAGATGATCCTATCAGTTTAGATGATTTTATCAAATTGAAGGCGATTCTATTGAATTGCAGACGATCCAGACTGCTACAAGTAATCAAAAACTTCATCAGACTTCCGGATCAGGTAATATTCATTGGCCTCCTGCAAATTCTCTATTTCTACTTTCTTTTCTGTTTGCTGTATTCATTTAAATTGCATTTTCATGTAGTTTAAGTTAGAATCATTCGGCCAAACCTAAGATGAATGCTTAAAAATAAAACGAACCATCTAAAACTCATTCCCAAAACCTAGGCATGGAAACTGCCATCAAATGTTTCCTGGTGAACCCACCATCCGTCGACAAATCACCAAAATGCACCTCCCTTGAGAGGCGGGACCTTTGCAAAGTCCTCTCGTCCGAGGTACCGCACCATCCTTTTCCCATCCTCCTTCCGGGTGCGGATCCAATAGCCTGAAGGTAGGGATGCGAATGGTGAACCCGACGTGAATGCATCATAACCTTTTGAAAACAAAAGCAAAAACAAACAAAAAAAAAAAATTAGAACAACTAAAACTTAGATGCATTTTAAAACATTTAAGGTTCAAAATCATGTTTACATGGTAGCTCCTAAAAAGAGGTTAGCAGTTACTATAAACGTAGTAAACCAATTAGCAGCCATAGAAGTTAATTCTATCCTTAGTATCCCTGAAACAAGTAGAAATCAATCCTTGTGGGACGATCTTATCAGGAGACTTAGTATCATTTCATCTAGGTCCACACAACTTAAACAGATTAAGAGGCTAGTCTTGGATAGAATCCTGGATCCTCATCAATTAGTGTTCTATCATGAACTTCAGAGAGCTTGCCATAGGTGATTAGCCTATAGGAGAGCTTTAGTATCTTCAGAGTTGTTTAGCTTCGAGGAATACCTCGAGAATGCAGACATTGTACACCGATTCCTAGGCATTGTAGAGGACCAAGAAGTTGTTCTCACAGATAGGGAAATATGGAATAGAGTTTCGCGAGCTGTGCTATATTGAGAGTATTGCCATGAGCTTTACTTTTATCAACCAGCATCTGAAACAAACAATATCACCATAGCCCTTTTCATCAAATTCTTAAAAGAAAACTTTCAATTTGAAGAAGAACATTTCATGACCCCTGAACAACTTGAACCTATTAATGATATTCATAAGTTATTCATAGAAGATTAGTTCATCTACTTTTAGCCTTATTATTATTGTGTGCATTTATTGTTTCATTTGCTGTCTTTATTATATTGTTTCAAAGAAAAACTAAAAAACTAAAAAAAAAAAAAAAAAAATCAAAAAACATAGTAAAAACTTAAACATTTCATTTACAATATTGCATTAGGTATATATAAATATATACCTTTTAATTTGTTGCATACTATATATATATATATATATATATATATATATATATATATATATATATATATATATATATATATATATATAAATATATATATATTTGCTGAAATCAAAACTTAGCACCATGACTAAACTTAGGAATGGTAAAGAAATTTTAGGAGAAGGAGAAGATTGGCTACAAAATACAACTGAAAACCCAAATGTCCTTCTTGGAGATACAAATACGGAAGGTGAAACTCTAGGATAATCATATGAAGACTTAGGTGAAGATAAGGAACAAGAAGGAAGTGTTAAAGAATCTTCATCCCCTAGAATAGCTCCAAATGGAGGCATCACTTTTGACAACGCAGAACATTTTCAAAAATTTCTTAATCAACATATCGACGTCCTTAATGTGGCAATCCGTATTGATAAAGGGGAAATTAGTGATGCTCAAGCAGCCTTAGAACGGGCGCTTGATATGCAAACTAATCCCTTGTCTTTCATTGATCAAGAAAGTGATAAGGGTGGACCATCTAATGCAAATATGGTCACTATAGCCCAAGCCATGACCAAACAACAGGTCACCCAACCTCCTAAGCAACCTTGTTATTCAACCTAAAATCACTCCCGCACAAAAGAAAATTCCCTTCACTACTTCCTTCCTCCAAACTATTGAGCAAAATGCTTTAAATAGACAAAAATCTAAAACAAAGCCAAATACAAACTTTCAACAATCTACAATACAACACAATCCAACTTCAAAACTCCTCCATAATATTTTTCCTACCAATATTTTACACAATAATAACATGGCATCTAATCTACATGTTCCTCCATCCTACGCCCATAACACTTATGGCAATGCCCCACCGAATCAATATGGTGGGCAAACTAGTAGTTTGGAAGCTATGGTGAAACAATTGGCTTCACGTATGGACCAGATAGATCCCTACCGTCCCTCGTATAATTATCAAGAGATTTGTAGCCAACCATTGGATCCCATAGTGGTAGCTCAACCATACCCTAAACATTTTCCCATGCCCATCCTGCCTATCTATAAAGGAACCGAAGATCCCATAGAACATCTTCGCATGTTTAGGATAGCATGTCACGACATATAGCATGACAACTTGCTATTACTAAAAATGTTCCCCAAAAGTTTAGGTGGAAGGGCATTAGAGTGGTATTATCAATTGTCCACTCATTCCTTAAGAAACTTTGAAGAAACAGCTGAGTCATTTGTTCATCAATTTAGTGCCTACATCGAGAGGCATGTAACTATTAAAGACCTATACAATTTAAAACAATATAAAGACAAATTTTTTGCTGATTTCTTAGCAAGATGGAGACAATTGACAAGAAAACTGCACTTTGTGCTACCCTATAGGGAAATGTTAGACATTTTCATTAACAATTTACAAGAACAACTTTCTTATGAGCTATCAATAGCTACTTTGACTACCTTCGATCAAGCTATAGACTTAGCTTGAAGAGTAGAAGATGCCCTCATTAGGAGAGGCCAACTTAGAAAGAAGGATGATGAGAAAACATCTAGAAATCAATATAAAAACAAACAGGTTGTCGGTGATGGAGTCATTGACAGTAGAAATGTTGCTAATATCAATGCAACAAAAACAACAAAAAAATTCATCTTGAAACCTCCTGATAAGCCTCCTCGAGAGTTCAATAGATTAAACCAACCTTTATCAACTATTTTACCTCAAATTCTTGAAAGATCTTTAATCCAACTGCCAGCTATCTGGGAACCTGACCCAAGCATACCCGGATGAGCTGATTTGCACTGTGATTTTCATAGAGGTCCTGGACATTCTACCAACGCTTGTAAGAGATTAAAACATAAAATACAATATTTGATTGACAATAATGAAATGGAAGTGCAAGCCTTCCAACCTAAACAAAACCCTCCTAATAACACTCAAAAGACTGTTCCCCAAAATCTAAATCAGAATGCCAATCAAACTTTAGACATATTTCAACACCCTTTACCAAGACATGGTAAAGAGGTAGCTAATCAAATTGAACATCATAATGTTCCCCCTCCTACCCGATATGTAGGAACCATTAGCGGGCAATTACCTGTTCAGGATTCTCACACATTCGACACAACCTTATCCCTGTTACAACCAAGCCCTTACATAATTTTCAAACTTTTGATTCTAGCGATATAGAGTCAGATAGTGAGAGTGAAGTAGACACCATTCAATCGAATAGTTCTAAAAATGAATCAGATCCTATTCAACCTATCACAGATGCTAATGTTCCAGAAGAACCATTTCCCAGAAGAGTGACTACTCGACCTTCTTCTAATGAAGTCCTTCCTTATGAACAAGCCATAAACTCTCAACCGAGACCGTTTCAATGTCATCCCTATAACATTGTAGGTACCATCGAAGTCGTCACCCGACAACAAGATCAAAATCCCCAACAAGAACCAAACCAGAATGATGGACCAGCTCCATTTTTTCTGAAAAATCCCAATAAAGGAAATCATGCTCCTATTGTTCAACCTAAACCCCCTTACAGCATTAATGAGCAATTGTCTAATACCACCGCCAGAATCTCCATTTTAGATTTATTAAGATCCTCTCCCACCCATAGGGATGAATTGATGCTTACTTTGAGCCAGATGATAGTACCTCAAAACATCCAACCTGAAGCTATGGCCAATACTATCATCACGCGAGAGATTGATTGTATTGACTTTCGGGATAAAGATATCCCACAACACAGTTTACACAAGGATAATCCCTTGTATATTACAACTTTAATTGGGGATGTAGCTGTCAAACGAGTCCTGATTGATAATGGCTCATCTCTAAACATCTGCACCTTTGACTTCTACCAATGATTTGGTTTTAGAAGTGATGAAATGAAGAATACTGATATGATTATCAAAGCCTTTAATGACGAAACACAAGAAACGTGTGGAGTCATTACCCTCCCATTGCAAGTTGGTCCTAGAACCCTTGAGACAACTATGTTTATTGTACATTGCCCAGCATCATACAATATACTTTTGGGTCGCCCTTGGATTAACGCCATGCGAGCAGTCCCATCAACTTTACACCAATGTGTTAAGTTTGAGTTTAAAAATCAGTTGGTCACTATTCATGGTGACCCTAGACCTTTTGATATGTGTGCATTGGCAGAACCAGTTGGAGTGCAATTTTGCCCTGCTCTGTCATCCACATATCCTAGTTCTTCTTCATCTAAAACTGTGAAATATAAACCCATCACTTCATCTATTCCTCCTCCATTAACTTCATCTTCCCATATAGATCAACCACCTTCTAAACAAATTACTGTAGAACTTCAAAAAGCTCTTAAAACTACAACCAATTCTTCAAGTTATAATCCCATAAATTCAAAACCTTCAGACACATCTATCATACCTTCCACATCTCAAGACATAGGTAATAAACCTTCTACATCTTATGCCCTTTCTGATGATTTTTTACCAGATTTATCTACAACCTTAATATCAGAAAAAATGAATGCTTTCATGCAAGATTCAAACCTTTTAAATCAATTGTCGCCATCTCATCGTACTTTGGGCCTCCCACAACCTATGGGAAGTACTTACCAATTCGGGAGTTGCGCCTTCATTTACAAAGGATATGACTGGGGAAGAATCCCTCAGAATATCAAAACCCATCATGATGGATATGCTCGGTGCTATTTTACCAACGACTATATTAAAGCTAAACCCATGATGCTTAAAATGGGATACAAATGGAAAGGCTTAGGACCTTTCCAAAATGGCATGAAAGAATCTTTAGAGGTAGAACCATGGCCTGCCCGATGTGGTGTGGGCCTATTACCTAGTAAGGGTCAATCCTTTCCTTTTGAGGATGATGATCATCTCATATGCTATCAAGACTATTTGGATAGACATGTTGATTTGCCTCTTAAAAATCTATCATTTTCATGCAACATGCTATCCATAGCATACCCTAAAATGATTGCTGACCCCGATGAAGAGTTGGAAGGAGATATCTTCCATGATGTCTCTGTTGAAGAGATGTTGTACAACGGGTTTTATTTTGATGGTTCTATACCAACCATAGCTCAACTTGAGGCCGCTGACCCTCAAAACGAATTATCTAAATTAACTTTACAAGAATTACAAGAGTTGGGCATTTCACCCGCCCCACCTAATTTTGAAAGAGATCTACACATGGAGGTAGAAAATGTCATTAAAATTAATATTGGAACTGAGGACAACCCTCACATAATCAACATTGGAGCAGAACTAAGTCAAGAAAAACAAGAATAATACATTGCATTTCTTAAAGAGTATGAAGATGTCTTCGCTTGGACATATGAAGATATGCTAGGTCTAGACCCTTCTGTAGTCATGCACCATCTAGTGGTCCATCCGGATGCTAAACCTGTTAAACAAAAACTTAGAAAAATGCATCCCAAAGTGGATCTCGCTAGTCAAAGGGGAGTTAGAAAAACTCCTGAATGTTATCTTCATACAAGCTATTGATTATGCTGAATGGATCTCCAATGTAGTTCTAGTCACCAAGAAAGAAGCCACCAAAGTTAGGGTTTGCACAGATTTCAGAGATATTAACGTTGCATGCCCTAAAGATGACTTTCCTCTTCCAAATATGGATCAAATTATTGATTTTACTGCTAGAAGTGGGATGATGTCCTTAATGGATGGATTCTCCGGCTATAATCAGATCAGGATAGCTCCTGAAGACCAGGCTAAAATAGCCTTCATTACCCCCTAGGGTACCTTTTGCTGGAAAGTGATGCCATTTGGCTTAAATAACACCGGTGCAACTTATCAACGGGCTATGACCTACATTTTTCATGATATGATGCATGATATCCTACATGATTATGTAGATGATATTATAGTGCGCTCTCTTATTGAAGATCATCATTTAGACGATTTAAGAAAAGTTTTTAATCGATTACGAGAATATCTCATTCGATTAAATCCAGCAAAATGTATATTCGAAGTTAAATCCGACAAGTTATTGGGAGTTTTAGTTTCTTTACGAGGGATCGAAATTGACCCTCTCAAAATTGCGGCTATCACTGATATGCCCGCACCCACTAATATATCTGAATTACGAAGTTTACAAGGTAAACTTCAAGCTATCCGTCGCTTCATTAATAAGTTGGCGGACAAAACTGGTCCCTTTCTTAAACTCCTTAAGAAGGACGTCCCCTTTAATTGGGACACAGAATGTAGAGAAGCTTTTGAACTTCTCAAGCAATATCTCCTTAACCCTCCGGTGCTTTCACCGCCTAAATCTGATCACCCATTTCTTCTATATATTTTTGATTCAGATTCTCCCTTAGGAGCTATGTTAGCTCAGCTTAATGATGAAAAACGAGAACATGCTAATTATTACATTAGTCGCACCTTCATCAGTTATGAAACCCGCTATACAGCATTAGAGAAGTTATGTCTAGCAGTCGTGTTTGCTACGCAAAAATTACGACATTACATGCTTAGCCAAAAAACGTATGTCATTGCCTAATATGATCCTTTAAGATATCTCATGAGTCGACCTTATTTATCGGGTCACACAGCCAAGTGGGTTCTTGCTCTAAGCGAGTTTGATCTCACCTTCATAGGACAGAAGTCTGTTAAGGGTCAAATCATAGCAGATCAATTAGCTGCTGCACCCTTAGAGTCTACTCACCCCCTCATTATCGAGTTTCCTGATGAATGCCTTCAATTAGAGGCAGACCTTGTTGAACAATGGTCCTTATACTTTGATGGAGCCCGATGCATGAGTGGGGCTGGTGCAGGTATTATTTTAATATCTCTACAAAAACATCTTATTCCTCTGTCCTTCAAACTAACCTTTGCTTGCACAAACAATACTGCTGAGTATGAAGCTCTAATCCTTGGATTACGAGCTGCTTTAGCACTTAAAATTAAAAACCTCTTAGTTTTTGGGGATTCCCAATTGGTTATAAACCAAATTAATGAAGTTTATCAGACCAGAGATGATAAAATTCACCCATATAAGGCCTATGTTTTACAACTAATGGCCTAGTTTGATTAAGTTACTTTGGAAGCCATTCCTTGAACTAGCAACCGTGCAGCTGATGCTATGGCCACCGCTGCATCTCTCCTACCCTTGGAGTTAGACGACGAATATGCTACTATCATCATTCGTCGACTCCAGGAACCCGCTTCACATAAGTCATGCTTAGAGCCTTTGGATGTGTTTCTAATCAAGGAAACTACTCCTGAACTCTGGTATACATACATATTTGATTTCCTCCAAAATGGGACTTTCCTTGCTAATTCTAATCGCAACCAACGTTGGTTATTACGTCGACGAGCAAGTCGATTTGTAATCATTGGCAATACTTTATATAGGAGATCTTTTGAAGGTATCCTATTAAGATGTCTAAATTTAGAAGAGTCTAAATCAGCCTTGAGTGAAGTCCACGATGGATCTTGTGGAGGACACTTTAGTGGTAGCGTCATTGCTAAAAAGCTCCTTCGAATAGGATACTTTTGGCCTACCATGGAAACAGATGCACATGAATATGTGTGCCATTGCGACAAGTGTCAAAAACATGCTGACCTTGTCCATGCGCCTGCACAAGAGCTGCAGGCTATTTCTTCTCCTTGGCCCTTTTCTAAATGGGGCTTGGATATTATTGGTAAAATTAATCCCGTGTCTTCTGATGGACATAAGTTCATCATAACCACCACTGAGTATTTCACGAAGTGGGTTGAATCTATGCCTTTAGCTTCCTGCACTGGTTCACAGGTCTCTAAATTCATTTTTAATCAAATCATCTGTAGGTTCGGAATTCCTACAAATCTCATCTCTGACAATGGAACTCCGTTCAAAAATAAAGATGTTAAAAAATTATTTCAAAAATATAAGATTCAAAATCGCTGGTCTACTCCCTATTATCCTCAGGGTAATGGTCAAGCAGAAGCTTCTAACAAAACTCTAATCAAAATTCTCAAAATACTAGTCAATAAAACTGGCCATGACTGGCATATTCAATTATATCCAGCCCTGTGGGCTTATCGAACTAGTGTTCGAACCCCCACGGGAACTTCACCATTTGTTTTGGTATATGGTGCCGAAGCAATTTTTACATTTGAATTAGAAGTTCTTTCTTTGGATCTGCTACTTCAAGACACCGAAGTAGGAGATGAATATCGCACTGGCAAACTCAGTCAGCTAGAACTCCTAGACGAAAAACGCATCAATGCTTTAGAGCATCTCCGTGCATACCAAAACAAGCTTAAAAGAGCATATAATAAGAAAGTTCGTCATCGATCCTTTGAGATTGGTGATCTTTTTCTAAAAGAAAATCAAAAAAATACAAATGCAACCACAGACCTGAAAGGTAAATTTGAGCCCAACTGGCTCGGACCGTACATCATTACTGCAAAATTTGAATCAGGAGCATATAAATTATCTACCTTAGATGGTAAAGAACTTAAAGAACCCATGAATATTTTACATCTCAAACGTTATTATGCATAAATTTGGTCATTTCATCCATGTATATATTTGTTCAAAATCATTATCTTGTATTTCTTTCAATTTATTCAAAAACCTCAAAAACATTCATAAAATCTTCAAAAATATTTATTGCATTTATTTAAAGCACTTGTAAAGTTCCTTTTGCTCCAAAACAAAAATCAACATAAAAATCCAAAAATAGCTATATGCTTGACTCTTTCGAAACCAAAAAAATATACAGAAGAAAGAGAGAGTCAACATTCTCAAAACTTTATCAAAATCATTATTTTCTTACAATTATTGCAATTATATGTTTCAACTTATTTTGGATAAAACTAGCATTTATTTGGCATCCCTCACTTGCACACTCACACAATAAATATCTTGATTTTATTTGGCATGATTACTAATCTCTCTTATATCAAAGTTCACAAAAATCAATTAAATAAAGTTTGAGCATAGAGAATTGATCTTGGTATTTACTTAAACCAAGCACATCTTTTCACAATAAAATGATTATATTTGTAATTTCCATGTTTTGCTACATAGTAGAACTGATTTCTTGAGTGAAAAGTTTCCCCTGCTATCCTATCATGCACATGGTCTAGAATCTTTGAGAATTGGCAAAAGGACAAGCTCACCCCTACCCAGAATAAAAAATCCCTTGTTCTACAGCTAATCTGAGCAAGTATCCCTAGAAAAAGAAAAAGAAAAGAAAAATTCAAGAAAAAGAGAAAAGAAAAATGTTATGTCAGCAATGTTCCAAGCATTATCAAGCAAAAGAAATACAAAAAGAAAAATAAGCAAAGTTCAAACGAAAGAAAGAAAAGCAATAAAATCCCTTTCCCTACCCTTTGAAAAGTAAAGAAGGGTGAATGAGCTTGAATCCCTGGAATTCTCAATTATTCAAAAACTGTGAGGTAAGCCCCATAACAGGTGGTTTGTGCCCAACCTGCTTGGCCTTGGTTAACTCCTAGCATGGCGATATTTCTGTCACATTAGCGACCTTCTTTTTTACAGACCTATGTCTACTTATGGATTAGCTAGCTCTTGATAATCCGATCTACATAGTAGCCTAGTATGGTTATATGCATCTACATCATGGTTAATGAACACTTATTTGGTTTCTTCAAATCACTTGTATCATAGTATCTTGCTCAAAACTGGTAAATGAACAATGCAATTGCACACACATTTGTATTTGAGAGATTTTGTCTATCATTATGATAAATCAAGATTGGCAATGAATTCACTTATGCACATGGGATTCCTTATAAATCTAACTTTTGTCTTCAAAATACTTTGAAATATTATTTTTGCAACTTGTTTGGAATAATCAAGTACAATTATTTTTCACAAAGACAACTATAGAATTAGAAAAATCAAAAATTTCTTCCAAATTACACAAATCAAATCATATATATCTTATCGACTTTCGCAACGATGGTATAGTTTCAAAACCAAAATTGGAATTTTATGCTTAGCGCAAGTCCTCATTATCATATTTTATGTTCATCAAAAATTAATCATGCAATAAAACTATCCTTTCTTTGATCTTCGCGATGATGGTATAAGTCTATACCTACATATTCTATGCCTAGCGCAAACCATTGTAACAATTTTTATTCCCCCATTTATCAAAAATCATAAAAACCATATGACTTCATTTTACACAAATTATGCTTTTCAAAAGCAAACACATTTTTATTATTTCATATCATTATGTCACCTTTGCATTTTGCAATGATGGTATAATTCTTAAGGAATTATTCAACAAATTTTATCACACTTAAGAATTTATGCCTAGCAAAAATCATTTCACAATATTTCATGCATAATATTTTCATGGAAATCTGAAAACAAACCATCATCATCATCATCATTTGCATCATCACAACAAAGTCTTAAGACAGTCTCTTAAGCACTCTTTTCTTTTAACAATATTTCTATCCTAGGACTAGCTTGATGATCGAGTGAGCAGCGACTCCATGAAATGGTCTATAATAGCGACAATGTCCTTTGAAATTATTGTTAGAAATCTCTTTTTATTTTTATCACATTTCATTACAACCAATCAATTTGTTACATCAGATTATTTCATTTAAAATATTTATAGCATGACATCCAAGTTATAATATTTTCCAAAACGACATAATTACATGAATCATCAATAAAATCATTACATCAATCAACTCAATCAATCAATCAAACATAAAAAGCATCATAAGCATCACATAAGACAAGTCATATGATCACAAATATCTCATCTATATATATCAACAGAATATATACATCATCAAAACTGGATTGGTATGCCACAATCTGTACCTCGGCATACTCAATCCTCTATCAATACAAGTATAATACAATATCAGTGGTAGTATCCAACCCTCTAGCCTCAA
This sequence comes from Wollemia nobilis, assembly GCA_028583015.1. Lineage (NCBI taxonomy): Eukaryota > Viridiplantae > Streptophyta > Pinopsida > Araucariales > Araucariaceae > Wollemia > Wollemia nobilis. Next base: position 4,724,674 of record JAQPPZ010001821.1, read on the forward strand.
GAGCCTCTAGGGCTCTCGGCCTCATCTCCTCCCCCGCCCTGCAGAGGACAAGGTGGTCCCATCGCAGTATGTGTGGTACTGCGAGTCCTCATTGTCGATCGGGATGAGATCCTCATCGAACCTATTCTGATAGGATCTGCTATGGCAGGTGGCACCTGTATCCTCTGGCCCTCTAGCACCGCCTGGTAGTATAGTGCCTGATAGAATGCGGTTTGAGAAATCGACCATAGCAGCTCCTGAGTGCTCACCCCTCCGCCTCGTGCCCTGAGACGAGCATTCTCGTCTCGTAACTGACACCTCAGCCTGGTGCTGTGTAGCTGCATCCTGTAACGTCTGCACCTGAGCTCACAGATGATCTCTCTCTGCCCTAAGAGTAGCCATCTCGCTACTCTCTCCAATGTCCATGCCCTTGCCCTTATTAGGTGATGGTGGCCTCTGTGGAGATGGGGGTCTCGCCTCCCTACTCTCCCTCTCCCTCTATCATGGCCTCTCCTATGCCTATGGCCTCCTCTGCTCTCCTCTGCCATGACCCCGGGCTACCTCTATCACCGCCTGGCATCGCCTCCCTATCTGACGCACAACTGCATGGATCGATCCCTGAGCCCTCGTCATCCTAGGAGGGCGGATGCCTGTGTACCAGGCATCGTAGCCATCGGCTACCCCTGCGTCGTCCCCATCCACTGGCTGAATGGGGGCATCATCCGCATCCTGACTCTAGAATCACTGCATATCTGGAGCCCCGCTAACTGTGGTGTTATCTCGGATGGTCTGGAAAAATTCATAATCCCTGAGAGATGGGATCCCCTGTTGTAGACCGAACTGTCACAAAACTTGGTCGTAGCGGTGGAGCTCCACCTCCCCCCTCTCCATCCATAGCCAGCAGACTCGCCTGATGCGAGCCAGCTCTCGTGCATCCTCTCGCCCACCCTGGATGCTGCCTCCATAGCCTCCGGGTGATCTGGTCTGAGACCAAGTCATCCAGTAGTCTCTGGGACACCGGTAGGTCAATCCGTCGCTGTGCCCCTCTTCGGAGCCACCAGTAGAAGACTCGGGGCCTCTCCCCGTCAACCCCTATCAGTGGAAGCCCTACTGGCCTCCGCACTACAATGTGCTCCCAGCACCAAACCTATAGGAGTGATGTCATGACCAAACATCACCCACCCTTGTACACGACCCCGTAAAGGATCCTGTACAGCCAGCATAGAACAAAGCTGCCCCAAGGAAATTGGTAGCCATGGTCACGCATGTCGCAGATCACATCTTCTAGCATCCATGGTACCCTGCATCCACTCTGGTGGCATAGCAGAAGTCCACCAACCACCCCAGCCAAAACTCGTGTCAGTGTAGATGCCCCAGGCATCTGGCGCAGTGCCTCGATGTTCACTCCGCCCTTCTCCAGGGCGAAGCTCGGGTCATCGTAGAGTCGTCCCATCGCGTGGCCCTGATTGGTTGTAGGTGTGATCATCCTCCCTTGTATGGGGATTCTAAGAATCCTCCATACATCCTCTAGTGTGGGAGTCATCTCCCCTGTCGATAATCGGAAGCATGAAGAGCCCGGGTACCACCTCTCTACTAGGGCCGTCAGTAGCCCCATGTCAGTAGAAACCTATGACATCTCTGCCACATGCTGCAAGCCGGCCTGTGCCAGCAGATCCCACTCTGCCTAGGTGAGAGCGGCCAAGTTGTCTCTCAGCCCGTCGTATTTCCACTCTCTGCTCTTTAGTAATCCTCTCTGCAAGCATAAACAATCAAAACAACAAACAATCATTAATAAAAATTTCAGCAATCAATAATGCAACTTAAAGATCAAATTTTTGCAATTGATGATATCACCCACTATTGGCCGATATCATCCAAAATTTGAGCAAAATCGTCTTCGATTTTGCGTGTCGAAATCGTCTCTAATTTGACGAAATCGTCCCTTTTTCGCCGATTTCGCCCTTAGGCGAAATTGACGAAATTGAGACGATTTCGTCGAACTAGGGACGATTTCGTCCGGACGACGTCGATGGCCAAAAATGGCCGCGATGCTCAAAATTCATCCTAAAATTCATTTACAAAGCATGTAAATTCAAATTAAATCAATCTAAACTAAGTTTAAACCCCTACCCGTAGACCGCGGTGGACCTCTGCAGATCTGTGCGCTATCTCTACCATTTTTGCTCCAGAGCTCTAAAAACAGTAAAATGAACAATAAACAATGAATTAGGGTTTTACCCTATTTTTCTTAATTTTATTCAAAATAATTCAACAATAATTTTTTCTTTTTCGTGTTTTTACCGCAAACGTTCGATTTGGGTAAAAACACGGAGGGGGCACCATAGTAAGCTGTCGTACGATTCGACCAAGAATCGTCGCCTAAAAATGGGAATAATTTTTTCCTTTCTCGTAGATCGAGAAGAACTCATCTTTAACGCATTTTCTTCAGAAAATTCGCTAAAGAGGGGGCAAAATGTAGCACCCTAAAATTGGCGCAGTAAAATTGGAATAATTACATTCACCTTAGTAAATAAATTTAAATTCAAATTTAACCTCCCAAACCACCCGTTAACCGTCGAGAAGCCCGTTTCCTCTTTTTTCGTGCCATTTTTAGCATTTGTTTTGACCGTTTGACGATATCGTCTCCGATCATACGATATCGCCCCAGATTTGACGATTTCGTCTGGACTAGAACGTCCAAATGATTTTGTCGCAAAACTAAATTTGCATAGTTGGAATCCATTCCAACGGGTCTCCAATCCGGGCAGAAGCGTGTCTGTGCCGTTGGGACCCTTCCCCCGTTGGAGATCTCCCAAATTGGGATGATCTCCAACCTCCCAACAACTATCCTATGCCTATTTAACTCTAAAACTTTTCCTTCCCCAACCCCTGGCTGATTTTTTATGTAAATCAACTCCCTATGAGCTAAAACACTTCAAATTTGCTCTTGCACTAGTCCTATATTAATTTTATTACAGGTACACCACTGGTTTTCAGCCATAGCCAGCACCTATCACAGCCGACGAACCTGTCAAGATCGGAGGCGATCTCGTCAAATTCAGGACGATATCATTCTGATGCGAGACGATTTCGACTGTAGCACACATCGAGGCAATCAGTGCCTGGAGTTTGCTCTTCTTTTTCTTTTATCTATCATTTTATGCTATAAATTAGATTGTCTATTCAATTTTTATACTATATTGCATCTGGAGTTCACCCATTTTGCCTAGTTTGCATATTAAGATCATATTCTGCTATCTAAACACAGTGATTTGCATTTACTTTTGTTCTTGTATATTTTTCAATACTCATATTACTTTTTCATATAGTTTTCCCCTGTTTACAAAATAGAATTTCTTGTATTTCGCATCTGTTTGTTGTTTTGCGGGTCTCTGATGAATTCGTCTGACGAATTCGTCAGATTTCAGACGATCCTGTCAGTTTAGACGATTTTATCAAATTAAAGGTGATTTTGTTGAATTGCAGACGATCCAGACTGCTACAAGTAATCAAAAACTTCATCAGACTTCCGGATCAGGTAATCTTCATTGGCCTCCTGCAAATTCTTTGTTTCTGCTTTCTTTTCTGTTTGCTGTATTCATTTAAATTGCATTTTCATGTAGTTTAAGTTAGAATCATTCGGCCAAACCTAGGATGAATGCTTAAAAATAAAACGAACCATCTAAAACTCATTCCCAAAACCTAGGCGTGGAAACTGCCATCAAATGTTTCCTGGTGAACCCACCATCCATCGACAAATCACCAAAATGCACCTCCCTTGAGAGGCGAGACCTTCGCAAAGTCCTCTCGTCCGAGGTACCGCACCATCCTTTTCCCATCCTCCTTCCGGGCACGGATCCAATAGCTTGAAGGTAGGGATGCGAAATTTTTTGGAGTGATACAGATAATCACTGTTTATTTCGAGTTTTTTCTTTTTCTCTTGAGCAAGGGATGGGGATCATTGTTTCTTGTTCTTTTTGATGTGTGCACTTTTTGATTTTTTACTTTGGTATTTGTAATTTGAATTTTTGATTTGTGGGGGTTTGCAAATTTATATGGTTGCAAATATGTGAAAATGTGGGATTTTGATGATAAAAAAAGGGGGGAAAACCACTTATTATTGTGGGGAAATTGGGTAGGGGAGAACTTGTCCTTTTGCCAACTCTTAGCATTCTTGAAACATTCACACAAGGAGATGAGCAGGATGACCTTTTCACTTAAGGTAACCTAGACCACTTTGTAGGTTATATCTCTCCTTTCATAAAACTTGGATTTATTAGTGTTAAATGTGTTGGAATTTGATGTATGCGAGGCACAATCTAAGCAAGACTCTACCTCCTAAAAATCTTGCTGGAATTATACAAAATATGAGTAGAGATTGGATATGGTCAAGTGATAAAAAACCCTACTGAAATTCTAAAATAAATGGCTAAGTGAAGGGAATAGACACGACTATGGAAATGTAGGAAATGAAGGTGGAAATGATAAGTAACTATGGAATGAGGTGAATGGTGACCTTGAAAACATTGATTGTGAATTGTGACTAGTGTACAATCTTAGTGCTAGACATGCATGAGTAATTCTAAAAATGCAATGTGCGATGAAGAATATGCCTAATGGAAGCAATAATGCAATGGTATGCAATTTTATGGGAGTGCAATATTTTTGTATTTTTATGCTTTAATGATGTTTTTGAGTTTTTTATCAATATGTATATACATGTGACCAATGGGATTAATTGGGGGCCATTGGGGAATTTGGGGGTGACCAAGGGGCTTATAGATGCCTTTGGGGCCTTTATGGTTGACCTAGATGATTGTAGATAGTCTAGGGGTATTTTAGGTTGACAAAGCGGGATATAGGCACCCTCGGAGCATTTAGGGATGACCTAGACAATTATGGACCACCTAGTAGCCTTTTAGGTTGACCGTGGGATGTAGGCACCCTTGGAGCATTTAAGGGTGACCAAGATGGTTCTAGACTACCTAGGAGCATTTTAGGTTGACCAAGTGGTATATGGACACCCTTGGAGCCTTTAGGAGTGACCTAGATGGTTCTAGACCGCCTAGGAGCCTTTTAGGTTGACCAAGTAGGATATAGGCATCCTTGGAGCATTTAGGGGTGACCTAGACATTTCTAGACCACCTAGGAGCCTTTTAGGTTGACCAAGTAGGATATAGGCACCCTTGGAGCATTTAGGGGTGACCTAGATGGTCATAGACTGCCTAGGAGCATTCTAGGTTGACCAAGAGATATGTAGATACCCTTGGAGCCTTTTGTAAATTTGCTTACTTTTTGTTATTAGGAGGAATGTGCAATACCTTGCATACCCCTAGAATTTACTATGATTGATGTGATGCTATTGACTTGGCCATGAGGATCAATAGGAATTCACCCCCCTATTTTGGCAAGGAATCTTGGGTAATAATAATGTCTTAAGGGGGTAGAATGAGTGACCCACTCGTGGATAAAGCTCCCTCATCAATAAGATCTTGGACCTTGCATCTAAAAAAATGACAAGTGCTAATTTCATGTCCTCTAATTCAATGATAGAGGCAATAATGATCCTCCCTATATAGTTTAGATCTGGATCTATTTGGGTTGAACATGGGTATATCTGGTAAGACAATTGCCTTTGTATTTTGTAGGTTGTAAAAAACGGTCAACATGGGCTTAGATAACGAAGTCTAAGTATGACATTGATACCTTAAACAAGGTGAATGTGACTGACTCATTTTACGAGGTGATGAGGTTATATGTGTCTCAGTCACCTATTTAGGTTGCTCTTCTTGACTACCATCTATAGGTAACAGATGTTGCACTATGTCAATTTGTTGGTTGTTGATTTGAAGATAATTCTTGTCAAACATATCCTGTACCAAGTTTTTGAATTTAAGACACCTATGCACATCATGCCCCTTCTACCTATGGTATTTGCAATATAGGTCTTTGCGATATCCATAGGGCTTAGGTGCATAGGGGTCGACAAGTCGACTCTCAGATAAAGTAATTGTATTTTCCGTGTAGAATCACTCAAATAGAGAATCTCTGGACTCATTAATGGGAATAAATTATTGCTTAGGGTGATGTTGTTGGTTTAGCCCTTGATTTTTTTGAGACTTAACATTGGACTGTGTAGGAGTGGATTGGTCCTAATAATCAAGGGGTTGAAGTTTTGGATGACTCAACCGTAACTCAATGCTTGTGAGCTGATCCATGATCTATTGCAAATCATTCTATTGGTGACTCACTTGTAACTCCACATCAGCTAGCCTATCCAAGATATGTTGTGGTACTAGTGGAGGTGATGACTGGATGACTATTAATGGAGTTGGATGACAACTTATATTTTGTGGAGGTGAACTAGGTGTGGGAGCTAGGATATAATTGATCGAGGGTGGATCAAAAGTCCCTAATATTTGAGTAGATGTGGATGCTTCATGATGATTGGAGCTAGAGATTATATCCACATGTGCTTGTTCTTCATTTAGCTCATGCTCATGTTCCAACTCAAAGTTTTCAACTATGGTAGTTGGGTTACCCCCACTTCGGTCTAGGGGGTACACCAATCCTTGATCTTGTGGAGATATTAGATGATATGGAGTAGGCATGATCGAATCCATCAGTGGTATCTCCTCTTTTATGGATGGAATTTTGGATGGTGTCACAATTTGCATAGATGGGTTCAGAGGGATTTGGTTCTCTGTCATCATATTGATCATTCGACAAACTCATGAGAAGATGCATTTACATTTGGACAAGTTATGGCTACCTCATAAACTTGTCCAAGGTGATTTGTTTAGCCTCCATGTTTGAAGGGTGCATTAGGAATGCTATCAATGGGTGGCAAATCGACAGGAGTATGACCAAAATATTTTATTGGCTTGATGATAGGTGTGAATGCAACATTGGGTACTATGCACTCATTGAGTTATAGGTAGGTGAATTGAATTGTGTCCTCAACTATGGTGGATGAAGATGGTATGATAGGATTTGATTCATCTGCATCAAAAATGGGATCTTCCTCCTTTTTTTTAGGAGTGAAAATATCTTCTATAGGTGTATTGATGATAGCTATGGGAGCTTTTGTAGCTGGATTTTCTGATTCATCCTTGCTTGAAGAGATAGAGGATGGTAATAGCAGTGGTGAAGGTAGCTTCACGACTAACCTTGGGGTTGAATTTGGACTTTGAATAAGGTCATTGTTTTTAGTTTCCAAATGCTTGGGTGACACTATAGGCCTTTTTGGATGATCCACTTGCTTATAATACTTGAAGGAGATTGGGTCAACATGGACCACATGGACCTTACCTTCACCAATGTATTTAATGCATTGATGCACTATAGATGGAACACATTCCATGTATCTTATCCATGGCCTTCCAAGCAGTATATTGTACTGTATTGCACCCTCCAAGATGTAGAAAAATGTAGGCATAGTATTTTTTCCAACTTCAAAAAGTAGGATTATTGTGCCCATAGTGGAGGATAAAGCATCTTTGAATGCTTGCAAGATGAACTTGGATGGTGCAATGCGTGAGGGTGGAAGGTTGAGATGTTTTAGTGAAGCTATGGTAATAATGTTTATTGAGGAACCTGTGTCAACCAATACTCGCTTATAGGGGAGCCTATTGATACTTGCAATGATGTGCAAAGTAGGATCTAGTGAATTGGTAGGTACGGGTTTGACCTCATGATTTTGAAAGGATATAGCAGGCTTCTTGTACATTCATATGTATTCCATAAAGTTTGTGAAAGCATCAGAGTCATGAGGTCCTCAATGGAATCCAAGATCCTCATGAAAGGTTCCCAATATTTTGAGGACTCTAGTAGAAGCTCGCTCATGGTTACTTTGGTTTATGGTATATGCAAACTTTGCACATGCCTACTATGGATTGTTAACACTTGTTGGATGAGAGTTCTAGGTGGTGAAGACCACAATGTAGAGGGAGTGTAGACCTCCCTGCTAGGCCCTTTGGAAGGCTAATTATATCTGGTTTGTGATTGGAATCGATGTTGGCTAACCGAATAATCGACTTGATCATGTGGGTAACCCATTGATGTTCTCTTGGTAGAGGTACTTTGGTGGTGGGGTCTTCTATGTGAGGAGTGGACCTCAAGACAACTTTTAGGGTGTCGTGCAGGAATGATGAGATCCTTAGGAGAATAGAAAATGTGACTACTATCAAGGATCCATGCAAGAGTGAGGATATCCTCATACATATAATTATGGTGCTCAAGGCCTCTCCTAAATTTTTCTACTTCACTAGCTCATGAACGAGCTTGACCATGCATAGTTGTCATAATGTGTTGACTAGGCAAACCCTGAAGGAAACCCACACTAAAGAAAAATTTGACTTCCAAAAAAGGCTATAAGTGTTATGTATAAAAAAATCAGTGTGACAATCTGATCATAATGGGTTAGGTCTCCAAAATTTTATTTTTGGATCAAAAATTTATATTTTTGGAATATTTGGCCAACCGGGGCCTGTGGGGAAATGCCCACTTTTGGGATTTTTTGGGAAATTTTGAACTGTGAATATTTAGGACTTAAAATTTCTAGGAGATGTGTATAAGGGTCTAAATAATAAAAAAAAACAAATTTGGCAAGTTTTGGAGTTTTCTAGACCATTATATGACCATTTTAGTGTAGTTTTTCTCTATTTTTGGCTTCGAAAATAGAGTAATCATAAAACCAAAATAACTTTTTTGTTATAGCTCTGATTTGCACGATTCTCGATCTGTTGGATGTAGAATAAAAAAGCATATATATTTTTTTGAAACCATATTTTAAAAAAAATAGGGTTAGGGTTTAGTCGCAAATAACAAATAAACATAGAAAGCAAACAATATGATTATCTTTTTACTTATTAAATGTGTGTCCTAAATTGGTTTCAGTGTGTTGTTGTTCTTTGCTCTTGTTGTGTAATTATAATGAGGGAACTAAACCAAAGTGGTGACTAGGGACACTAGTTATAAACATGATTTATCAAAATATTCTAGGGTACACCGCTTAAATCCCAGTGGGGGGTTTGCCTAGCTCTTCCACTTTGAAATAATATTTCCAATAGTGGGAGGCAGTTTGAACATTAGTGGCCTATTCCATCTTGAGAGAGTGTCCTATTCTATCTAAGGCATCTATATGGAAAGCTTGTGGAGGGATGTGAAATCCAACGTCACCAGTATAAATTGGGGGTTGGTTATGAAATCCAACCTTACCAATGTTATAGTGGAACGTGCAAGTGTGTGTGGTTCCTTTTAATCCAAATAAAGTAAGAAAATAAGCATTCAATGATAATTCACTAAATGCATGCTATAGGTGTGTTTTAATTTAAAAAATATAGGATAAAAGAAACCTACAAATTTCACTTATGAATGCACATCCCTAAATGATAACTTACCCATTGGGTAAGCCACAAGCAGTCAAGCCATAAAGATGCATTGCTACTGTAAATTTCCTTTGATTTTTTATTTTGTTGTTTTATGTTATAAGAAAAGTAAAAATATGGATTTTAACCTTTCTATGCAAACAAATTATGTAAAAAAAACCAATTTTTACAATCTTTGAAAATGCAGCAGAAAAACAGAAGGGTTTAGGCACTCACCTTATTAGTTTTGAGACCTCCAAATTCTGGGTTTTGAGCAGAAATTTCTCTATTTCTTCATCGCTCCAAGGTGGGATTATTAGAATCCCCACCACCATACCAGGGTTGTATAGTGAATTTTCCATCCCAAGGTGATCCATATAAAGGTTCTGCCACCATTCTAGGGTGGGGAGGGGAGCACCTACAACACAAAAAGGGCAAAAATGGCAAAAAGGGAGTCAAATTTTCACCCAAAGCACAAGGGACAAGGGTACCACCATGATTTACAGTGAATTATGGAAAAATGGTGCACCTAATTATGAATAAAAATATGTGTATCTATCCTCTATAGCTTATGAGCATCAAACGAAAGCATGCATGTAAAAATGGAAGCAAAACCAAACAACAAGGTATGAAATAAAGCGAGCATATTTCTTATTAATTTGGTGGATCAGATCCAAGGTTACACATTAGTCCCATTGAGGGCTCAAATTTGATACAATTTTTACAAATTTTGGGTGCCCAAGGATCAAATACTTCAAGAAATCCGTGTGCACATCCAGTGTCTTTCCTCGTACCCACAATCGATGAGGGCAGACCAATGCTGCCGCTGCTGGTATATTTGATATTTGATGTCTAATAATCCTTCCCAATTACTTATAGGAACCTACACCTACACACAAGGAAGAAAAAAAGGTCAAATAGCAAGTGCGTGTGAAAGAAAACATGCAATCCCCATAGGCACAAAAGGGCATATATATTAAAATGTATCAAATAAACTCATAATGACTTGAAACTTTATGGGGATGTTAAATAGGAGGTTTTTAAAGGATATCATCAAAAAAATATCTGAAATTACATCAGTAGACCTCTCGATTTTACACCGCCCGTCTACAACCTATGAATACCAAGACAAGCAATTCCCACCCCTAAACATGTCTAAAACACATGAAATTTAGAAAAAATACCTAAATAAATATTTTAAGACTACCCATATGGTTATATTTTTAAAATGGGTAACATATCCTTCTACATGCACCTGGGGTACCCGGATGGGCCCTATGAACCTATAAAAACTTACAAATGTGATATCTCGGCCATTATAACTCAAAATTACATGAAATTTTAAATGTAGAATCCTATGATAGTATAGAATAAGCCTAAAAAATAGTAAAGAAATTGTGCACAAATTTATCCTCATCCGACGGGGGACGGTGGTGAATACAACTAATTAGAAGGCACCCTGGGGTGGGATACCTACCAATTTTGCACATATTTTGCTACCAATACCACTAGGGAATGGTCCTAAACACTATAAGGGGTATTTTCATCATATTTTATGAATAAATTCAACCGTATGGTAAATTTATACCCAAAATACCCTCTTGAAGTCACCCGGTAACCTCCTTCACTAAGGAGAGATTTTGAGGGAAAGAGAGCACAATAAAGTGAGTGGAAATCTCATCAAAACTTCATTACATATCCTAGAACTCCTCTATATATGTTTTTATGTGGACCTTGTATCCATTTTATAGCCCAAATGGCCTTTGTGCAAAAAGGCATGCAAGGGCGTGCATGGCAGGAGGCACCATTTTTCAAAAGGGAAGAATGCACTGGATGTGGAAGATAATCTCCATTTTTTGCTTCCATTATGAAGCATGTCATAAGGATGTAGTGTCCTCTGACCTGCATGCTTCAATTGGCGAGGTAAATGGCAGTTTCTAAGTGGCATTTGTCCTCGATTTAACTTTTCCTTGGTCAAACTTGCTCACCGTCACACCCTGGGACGATGGCTCACCACCATCCCAGGGTGGGATGGTGGGAATATGCCACCATCCCAGGGTGTGATGGTAGTGAATTTTGGTCCAAAAACTCCCAAAATTTTGCTAGAAGCCTCCAAAACCTCACCCAGAGTGGCTAGAACCATTGTGTGCCTTCTAAGGGCTGCCCAAGGGGTCATATGGTATCAATTTAGTCATTGTTTGTGGATGCCTAATCGGATTGACCATATTTTAGTGTCTACGAGAAAGATCATTAATTTATTTGCCAAACATTTAAAAATATAATTTTCTTGTGTGAGTGCATAGGTCTCTTTGGTCATAGCTCTTCTTGTATTTTTCCTTTTCCTCAATGGCTTCTGACATTGGGGAAGGATGAACACTGCTTAGGTTTGATGAAAATTTTCATGAGAATGATAAAATTGATAGAGAAAATCATAACCTGGAAGAAGAGGCTGATAATAATCTTGATTCTATTTAATATCTCAATGGGAATATTATCTTTAAATATTTTGACCATGTATGGACTTTCTATAAATATCATAACATGCATTGGATATAGCCTTATAGGAAGAAGCATTACTTGAAAAGGATATACCACTTCAAGAAAATCCTTTGAGTGAACCTTTAAATGATGGTAATAAAAATTTTCAACCTACTTATGCCACTACTATGACCACCAGCATTGGATGGAATCCACCAGTTCCTCCAACTAGTAATGGCACCCAAAATTATTTTCAATTTCTTCTTTCATCTTCTAATTTCAACACTATTGTATCTATTCCACCACAAGTTAATATTCCATTCTCACAAGGCACCACATATAACAATAACCTTCTCATATCCAACCTAAGTCAAGGGAATATTAGAAACACACATAATCCAAAAATGCAAAACTTGGCAAATATGGTGAATCGGTTGGTTTCAAGGATGGATATGATTCAACCTTCAAGGTTTACATATAGTTATAAGGAAATATGTAATCAGCCATTGGATCCTATTGTTGTGGCAATACCTTATCCCAAGCACTTTCCTATGCTAGTTTTACCAATATATAAAGGAATATAATATCCAATAAAGAATCTAAGAGGATTCATGATAACTTACCATGATATTATTTATAATGATATGCTCCTATTGAAAATATTTCCAAAATATATTTTTGGCATGCCATTAGAATGGTATTATCGATTATCCAATTATTATTTGAAGAGTTTTGAGAAGACTGTAGAAATATTTGTTCATCAATTTAGTACATATATTGAAAAGGAAGTGACCATGATAGATCTATATGATTTAAATCAAAACAAGGAAGAAATTTTTTCATAATTCTTAGCTCATTGGAGAATTTTAGTTGGCCGAATAATACAATTTGTGTCTCAAAAATATATGCTCGATATATTCATTGGTAATTACAAGAATAGATATCTTACGCACTAGAAACTATTACTATCACATCTCTTGATCAAGCAATTGAGTTAGCAAGAAAATTGAAACAAAATCTCATTAGAAGAGGTTATATTAAGACTAAATAAGAAAAACCTACTAACTCTCAACATAAGAATAAACATACAAGAGGTGATAGTGATAGTAGGCCTATAAATAATGTCACCAATGCCCTACAAAATATTGTACTTTAGAAACTTCCCCAAAGGAATTTTACAAGACTTAATATGCCTATGGAAGTAGTTTTGAAGCAACTATTAGAAGCTAAGGTAATTGAATGACCTCCTGTAAAATAGCCAGATACTATAGCTCACTGGTATGAAGCGGGATCAACATTTTGCATTTCATAGAGTAGAAAGACATTGGGAAAATTATTGTAAAATATTGAAACACGTGGTTTGGGATTTAATTTATGCTAGTCAAATTGACACCAGTAGTTTTTAGTCTTCAAGCAACCAACAGAATCAAAATAGAACTAGAAAAAACAACCAAGTGTCCTATAAGAGTGTGCCACATCAATATGATGACATGATGTATGATATTCTCTAGGACTATGTGGATTACCTTTTGGCTCATTCACTAGAACAAAATGATCATGTCCATGATTTAAGGCAAATATTTGAAAGGATTTGGTAATACAAAGTTCATATTAAACCTACTAAGTGTGTATTTGGAGTCACATCTAGCAATCTGCTAGGCTTCATAATGTCTAGATGAGACATTGAAGTGGATCCTACTAAAATATGTAGCTATCATTGATATACCTCCTCCTCACACCCTGGCTGATCTGCATAGTCTAAAAGGTAAGTTGTAGTCTATTCATCGATTCATTGCCCAATTAGCTAATAATTATTAGCCTTTCCTTTGGCTCCTTAATAAGGATGTAGTTTTCTAGTGGGATTCTGAGTGTCAGAAAGCTTTTGATGACCTCAAAAGGTATCTCACCTCCCTACCTATTTGATTTCCCCCTATTCCTAGTAGGTATTTGTTGCTTTACATAGCGGCCACTACTCACACTTTGGGAGCCATGCTAGCTCAACATGGTGATGAAAAAAAAAAGATCTATCTACTATATCAATATAAATTTTGTCAGCTATGAAACTAGGTACACCTCCTTAGAGAATCTTTGTCTTGTCATAGTGTTTACTTCCCAAAAGTTAAGATACTACATACTCAACCATAAGATATTAGTGGTTGCAAAGTTTCATCCTTTACACTATTTGATTTCTAAGCCTCACCTATTAGGTCAAGCTACTAAATGGGTATTAGTCATTAGTGATTTTGATATAAATTTCATAAGTCAAAAGGCTATCAATGGTTAGGTTATTATTGATTAGTTAGACTTAACTCCCCTAGAATTTGCCTATCGTATAGTTTTTGAGTTTCCTGATGAGTGCTTCAATGATGAAATTGAAGAGTCTGAGTCTTGGACTTTATTTTTTGATGGATCCTGATGCATGAAGGGTATTGGAGTTGTTGTTCTTCAAGATTCATTTATATTACATGAATAACACTACAAAATATGAATCTTTAATACTTGGTCTTTGAGTAGCCTTAGCTTTGCAAGTTAGGGCCCTTTCAATATTTGGTGACTCTTAACTTGTGGTTAATCATATCAATGACGTTTATTAGACTTAGGATGATAAACTTAAACCATACAAGGATATTTTTACCAAGTTGTCTTTTTTGAATAGGTAACTATAGATTCTATCCTTATATTCTCAAACCACCATGCGGATACAATGGTTGCTACTGCATCCTTTTTCCCTTTGGAGTTGGAAGATTATCAATCTTATATTATCATTCAACAACTCTAGGAACCTGCATATTTGAGTTCTTTTTTGGTTCCCATAGATTTTTTGACCATCAAATATTTCCCATATGAACCATGGTATAATGACATCTTTAATTTCCTTAAATATGGATCAATACCTGATGGTTTAGATCGTAGTGTAAGCTATTGTGCAAAGGTGCATATCGATTTGTTATAATTGGCAATACTTTGTATCGATGTTCTTTTGAAGGTATCCTCTTATGATGTATTAACTTTAATGAAGCTAGGATTACTCTTAGTGATGCTCATTATAGTTCATATAGAGGCCATTTTAGAAATAATTATATTACCAAAAATATCCTTAATATGGAGTATTATTGGCCTTCCATGGATAAATATGCATGCAATTATATTCAACACTATGACAAGTGTCAACGCCATGCTCATATTATTCATGATCATTCTCAATACCTTTAGGTTATCTCTTCCCCTTGGCCATTCTCCATGTGGGGATTGTACATTATCATGAAAGTTAACCCAGTGTCATCTGATTGTCATAATATTATTATTATTATGATAAAGTACTTCACTAAATGGGTTGAAGCCATACCCCTGGCTATAGTGATAGAAACTCAGGTTTCCAAGTTCATCTTCAATGAGATTCTTTGTAGGTTTGGGATTCCTTCAGTGATTATTTCTAAAAATAGCACTCCCTTCAAGAACAAGGATATCCATAATATTTATGCTAAGTACAATATTCAGCACAGATGGTCAACTCCTTATTACCCTCAGGGTAATGGACAAGCCAAAGCATCCAACAAATCCTTTATCAAGATTTTGAAGAAGTTGGTTAGTATGATCGATCATGATCGACATACCTAGATTTATCCTACCTTGTCGGCCTACCATACTAGTGTGTGTACTCCCATAGGGGCATACCCATATGTCTTGGTGTATAGTATTGATACTATGTTTCCTTTTGAGATTGAGATTCCTTCTTTACACATCTTGTTGTAATATATTGAGGTCAGTGATGAGTATCGTGCAAACTATTTGCACCAATTGGAGTTATTATATGAGAAGTGTATTCATGCCTTAGAGCATTTGCAAGCCTATCAGGATAGGCTCCAACAATATTATTATAAGAAATTTCACAACCATTGTTTTGAGGTTAGGGACCTTGTCCTCAAGGAAAACCAGAAGAACACTAACGCTCATGTTGGTATTCAAGGTAAATTTCAGCCCAATTGCTTGGGGCCTTTTGTCATAATGGCTAAGTTTGGCTCAGGTTCTTATAGGTTAGCTTCTATGGATGGTAAATAGCTTAAATAACCAATGAATATAATGCATTTAAAAATATATTATGCTTTATTTTATTTTTTATGTTGCATGTACATTTAGCTAGATCATATTGCATGTTTTCTTGAGATATTCTACATGCTTGTCTATCATATAACCAATGAAATTTTGTTCTTACATATTGCTTGTCATATGTGTATTTTTGCTTTCTCATAGCTTATTTTTTATATAGTTTTTAGGGATTCGAAATAATGGCAGGTGATGATACCTAGTTAGGTTGTAGCTCACATGAATTGCATTATCACTAGGGCTCTGATGCCTAGCGAAACCCCAACCTAGGACCCACATACCTTTTTATTATTTTCTCCTTGGATTCTCTTCTTGGTTTTCTCATGCATCTTTCTTCTTCTCTTCTCTTCTTTTCTTCCTTGACTTTGAAAAGTTTTTATAATTTCCATCATCTCATGTAAAAGTAAAGGAATACAATTCTCCTTTGGTATATTATTTTCTTTTGCATGATTCTTACTTCTCTTTTGCTTTATTTGATTCAGACGAGGATATACATTCTTCTCTTATTTTATTGATCACTTCCTCCCTCTTAACTTTTCACTTGCTAAAACTTCAAGCAGGGGGCACACACACATAATTATTTTCTCCTCGTTTTATTCCTCTTATTTATTCTAGCACATGCACACACTCATATTATATTATGCTCATATTGATTGGTTCATACATACATCCACATACACCCTATCAGGTAGTACTAGTATATACATCATTCACATCAGCATACATTATATATCACCCCTATCGAGTTACATCTCTCTTTGAATCAATGGGCTCAAAACCCCATTATAGGATTAGCTCCTTGGTCATTTCAATAGGGTTCAACATAAATCCTAGTAAGTAATCACCCCATAGTAGTCACTAGTGAGCAATCATCCATAGTGGGTTATGCTCCAGCCACTTGATCATTTTGAGCAATCACCCATAGCAGGTTCTTCACTGCATACATGGTCCATATTTTGAGTATAACACCCTCTAGTCAGGGTTATGCTTTAGCCTTATTCTCACTTTCATATGGTTAACCTTTGGAGCTTATTTTTCTTCTTCTCATTCTTCTTTTTTCTTCCCTTCTTCCTTATTTTCCTTTCTTCTATGCATTTCATGCTAGCTGCATTAGATTCATGTTGTACCTAGTAATATTTACTTTATTGCTTGCTTGTTTTGTTCTTCATGTTTTTGTGTTCTACTTTTTCTTTCTTTACATTTTTAAGTTTCTTAAGGAATTTCCTTTCCTTTCAAAACTTGAGGGGGTACCCTAGCCATAGAGGCATTAGTATTAGTAATGCCTCACCTAGTGTTCAAGAGTCTAGAGTGTCCTTCTGTGATATCCCTCTTGCACCACTCATTTGTCCAAACCTAGCCACCCCTTTGTGTTTGTTGTCTTCTTTCCTTTTAGGAGTCTACATCTTTATTTGATGCATTTACTTGGACTTAAATGCATCAAAGAGGGGGAAAATGTAGACATGGAAAATTGACCCACTTTTAGTGGGCAATCTTCCTTAGAACCCCTAAAATATCTCTAACCCTTGGCTTAGGCAAGGGTAGGACTCTTTTACCCTTACCTTACCTTCCTTAGAATTTTCAATGAAATCACACATGGTTGTGATGGGAAATGATTTTGTGGAAGTGATATCATGCCCCATCAACACAGGGTACAATTTCATGAAAGCGATATCACACCCCATTGGCATGGGGTATGATTTTGTTATTTTAGGGTTTTAATTTTTAAAATCTAGGTTTAAACCCTTCCAACATGTTTTTCATCAACCTGTGTTTTTTTTCCCATCCCTTTCACCTTGAATTTTATCTATAAAAGGAGGGGTTAATATCACTCTAAAAAAAACACAATGATTTTTTAACATGCGATTGCTAAGATTGAAATTTTTATGATTGCTCACTTTCTTCTAACTTGCTCACATTTTGCTTTTACTCTACTTACTGTGTCTTCTACAAGCTAACCTAGAAGTGTGACTTTTAGATTTGATCTTCTACTGCATTGATTGGAAAACTATGTGGTTTATTTAATTTGTGTTGTGGTTCAGAAGGAAAGAGAGTACCCATTTGGATACCTCAATATATTCTCTCTACTTCTATGTCATCCATCAAGTTTTGTGCACTTTATTTTTACATTTATTTACATGTTGTATCTATATTTTATTTTTCATGTGTCTAAATCAAAAGCATGCCAAATCCCAATGAGGCGTGAATTTTCTAACCCTAATTTAGAACTTTCACTCATAGAAGTGAAGTCGCACCCCATTCTAATGAAGTGCAATTTTGCTTGTAGTGTTATTGTGTCTGATATCTACGAGGCATGATTTTTCTATGACTAAATTGGGGGTATTTTTTAATTTTTTATTGCATGACTAGGGTATGTTAGCATAATCTATTTTCTATTTCTCTGTTGTTGCATTGCTATTTTATAATTAATTCTCCAAAGGTTAATTTCCACTTTTATTTTCAAAGGTCATCTAAAGGGCCTAGGGGACTTGATTTTTGTGCCTTCAAGCACTATTGTACAATGGCCTAAGTAGGCCCCCTAATTTTTGATCACATTTTTTTAGTGTTTCATAAGTTATCTTGCAAAATTAGGTACTTTTGATATCATTGGAAAAGAGGTAGAAAAAGCTAGGATCAACCACCAGTCTAGATAAGTGCTCTGATTATTTTATTAGTTGAATATCTGATATAAATATTGATTCTTAGGTATTTAAAAGTGAAAAGCATTTATTGTGCATCTGGGGTTAATTATTATACATTTATATTTATGTTTTTTCTTTAAAGGTTTTCTAGGTAAAACCCTAGGTTAGCAAGCATTCAAAGAAATAATCATACTAGGCTAGCTCTTGTATTATTGCATTCTATTTTCTATATTGTCCTTTATATTTTATAGTATAGATCTAGAAAGGCCAAACTTAGGTGATTGCTTGAAATTGAATACATCAAACTATCCCAAAATCTTGAGGACTTGGAGCGAGTCCTTAAACCATTCTTGGTGAACCCATCCCCCTAGCATTGAGTGTAGAGAATAACATACCCTTGTGGTTCAACCCATAAGGTCTTATTTCTAAGGATCTAATATTTTTGGGAAATGTATGTGGTAGGGTAGTTTCCACCTCAACACATGTAAATGTACCTTTCTTGATATATACTTAGGACATTAGATTACTTTAAGGGGAAGTTATCTAATTACTTCATGCAATGTAATAAATGCACAAGTATCAATGTGTAAGCTATATATGTGCAAGTTGTCCCTTGCACAACTAGGTAGAGTGTTGGCCAAGGAACCTATTTCCTATATAAAGGACCATAGACATAGAGCAAGATATAGTAGTAGGAAGTAGTGTAGAATAATGTGGTGTGATGTAGTAGAGTTTGATGTAATGTGATGGAGTGTGATATGCTCAAAGCTCATTCTTGAGTAGTAGCTTTATTCATGGGGTGTTCATTTCCTCCATACTTACTTTGTAAACATTTCTATCATTTCTATTTATAGTATATTTTCATTCATTTTGCATATTTACTTTATTTCATATTATTCTGCATCTTGTGTTTGCTATTTCTAATTACATCCTACATCAAAATCTAATAGTGGTATAAGAGCTACGGTAGATCAATAGGAAAACCACCATTATCATTGACCTTGAGTTTTTTTCAATCTGATACACCATTGGACTAGTCATTAT
Organism: Wollemia nobilis; assembly: GCA_028583015.1. Taxonomy (NCBI): domain Eukaryota; kingdom Viridiplantae; phylum Streptophyta; class Pinopsida; order Araucariales; family Araucariaceae; genus Wollemia; species Wollemia nobilis. The sequence continues at coordinate 4,744,286 of JAQPPZ010001821.1, forward strand.
CAAATTTTTTTAAAAGAGTCTAGGTGATAGAATTAGGGAGAGCCACAAGTAAGGACTAAAATAAATCCTAGTCTTTGAAATACTGAGATTGCATATGGCTAGAGTATTTTCATAGAGATACAAAGGAAAACTCATGAATACTAGAACTCAACATTTGATCCACTAGTTTGATGAATCAACTAGTGAGGCTCATATATGAGATCTGGAGAAATTTACCTAAAGTTTATTTATTGCAAAAAATTAATTCTTAGATGATTGGGATACCTCCTACAATAAAAATCTATGAGATTTCAACTTCTTTTCTCGAAGATTGAAGTGCCTTCATAGTGCAGAGATTAGTTGCTACAAGAGAAGAATACTACAAAGGACACTGTTGGATAAAAATCATGGTGAGGTTAGGAGATAGGAGATCTCCATTTCTATATTGGAAACTTCACAAGAAGAAAATGCCATAGAATCCTTGATATAGAATAAAAGGCCATTGAATCCTTGATACTGAAGAAAAGGACACATAAGCCTTGATACGAAAGAAAAGGCTATAAAAACCTTGATACTAAAAAAGGCCATAAAAACCTTGATCTTGAAGATGAATCCAGAAGAGGGTATCTAATTCAAAAGTAGATTTTAGTACTAATACTTTATTGTAGGAACAAGGAGATTTAGTGAGTTGGGAAATCTTCCTACATGAAATTTAGGAAGAGTATATTCTTCAAAATAAATCTAGCACCTGAAGCAAAAGAGATCAAGAGAAGATATCATTGATGAATTTATAGACTTGGAAGAAGAAGAAGGACTAGGAGAGTCCTCAAATATAGAAGTAGCAGAATCAAATATTTAGGAGAAGATCTCACCACCAACACTTCTAGAAGTAGAAGGTTGAATATAAGGTCTCAAGGAAGACCATAAGAAGCTGCAAAATCAAATGCCTTGTAGAGGTCTCTATGAGCATCTAGTTAAGGATTGGAGAGCCTTGATAAAGAAATCATCAAAGGAGTTCCAAGGAGAACTCATTGGAGAAATTTATTATTAGATATAGTCAAATATTTGGGAAAATTATCACCATATTATAAAAACCCCAAGAAGAAGAATTTTGTAAGGAGTGCAAAATGTCAAAATATCTCAATACATTTAGAATATTGAGAAGAAGGTCCTATTTTAAGTAAAAATTTTACAAGAAGCTTGAAGGAAAATTCAAATAGAAGAAGCCTACCAAATCTAGGAAATTTGGAGATTACCTCTCACAATAATAAGACACCGCTTCAGAATTAAATATCTCTTCAAAGCTACAAAAAAATGAGGAGACTACAAGAGGAGAACAATCCACCAAAATTCTAGGCTCATGAAATAGATTTTGAGACCATTTTTTGGTGAAGAAGAAGTTTTTCAGGGCAACCTACAAAGAGCTGTAAGATCTTACTTAAGGCAGCAACTTGGTGATCTTAGACACCAAGATATACATCCTCTACAGAAGCAAAAAAAAGAGCTTTCAAAAAAGGGTAATCAACTATTGGTGCAAGTATATTCATTAAGTGGATTACTTATCATATTTGTTTAAGCAACTTAATTGGATTAAAGTTACAAAAAGGAGAGTTGAATTATAGTTTTCAAAAGTGCAAAAAGAGAAATGCTCCTTTAAGGTTAATTTGCACTTTAGGATTTGATTAGATTTCAAAATTTTAACTAACTATCAATTACCTATTATCTACTTTGGAAAGTAAAATAAGACTAGCCCCTACTACCTTGCTTATAAGAAAATTGTAGAATAATCCTTGAAGATTCATTTCATATTATTATTGATTGGTTGCTATAAATTGATTAATTACATTATTTTTTAGATTTTATTGGAGTAATAAGGTGAAATTGTTATTTCATTATAAGTAAAATATTATTATATTCATTTGCACCATTATATTGCTCTCAAAAATATTATTGTTTGTGTTCATGAGAAGGACACAAAAATAGAACTTATCAAAGTGTCTAAAGACACTAATAGTGCACAAAAATTTGTAATGTTTAGTGGCCAAGAGAATCCACCAAATAAGCTCAAATACTCCAAGCATTGGAGAAGAAATTAACCACCTAATATTAGTAAAGGAAGCCTCAAATTGAGACTTGGTGAGTCTCATATTCAAAGCACAATAAGGTTTCTAAAACAAAGATATTGTGAAGGAATATACAGAGAAAAAAAGAGCTTATATAAAGTGGTTACAAGCTTGAATTCATTTACAAAATACCCAAGCAATAATGGGATGGTGTCTAATCAGAGATACAACCTCAACACCCCTATATTACATTTAAAATTCTACCACAAAAATAGAAATTTAGATTTGAAAGGATTTCAAAATAAGGTGCAATAAAGGAAATTTTATATTAAAATACTTTACATTGTGTTGCACTATCCTAATCTAGTTTATACAGGGAGAGAAGGTATATTTTAAGGTTCCTCAAAGGCACTATATGCACTAAAAAAAAACTAGGTGAAATCAGTCGTATGCTATAATCAATCCAAGCATAGCACAAGGAGCCACTCAAAGGGATCATTCTCTCCATATCCTGACTCACCGAACCTACAAGAGATAAGATGTAAAAGCAAAGGGAGAAACAATATTATTCGATAACAACATCATCTATAAAGGAGGATGTAAACAAGTAAGAAAGGAAGGAAAAATTAAAGCACCATTGGAGTGTTTCTTACTCCACATCCATTGGCTAAAATTGATGCTCAAAGCCTCCAAATTATTATTCCACATACTAGCTGAAAACACTACAGGTGAATGAAAGAAGAGTTGGGTATTTTTAGAGTTAAAAATATATCCAAAGGGCACGTTGAACCAATGATAGAGACAACATCCATACAGAGAAAAAAGTGACATTTTCACTAAAGGTAAACCCTAATGCTCAAATCAAGCAAGTGCTCATATTCAAGAGAGGAGTTACATGAACAGGTTGGTGCATTGAGTGTATGGGATACACTTGTCCATTGGGAGATCAAACATTTTTCTAAAGAACATAATATTCATACATTACTTGAAGGAAGAAAAAGTGTTTCTTTGGCATCTATTACTCCTCAATAACTTGAAGGGAAATAGATGTGCCACTTGGCACTTTAGACAAGAATCTTCTCCATTTTAAGGACATCAATGTTCAAGCACATCATCAATCTTTGTATCTGCATTTATCACTTCACTGTCTATGTACACAAGGTTGAGTTACAACATGTCAAGAAGGTGATAAAGCCTTCAATGCTCATGTCAAGCAAGATCAAAGGAAGAGTCTAAATAGTGCAGAATTTAGAATGCTTTATGTTCCAAGTGATTCCATTGGAGGGTAAAGTCAAAGCACTCAAATAATCTATGTTAATATTGCAGCCCTAGCTTATCTAGAAATAGTGTCAATTATTGCTTGGTAAAAGGTAAAGTTCATTCCCATTCTTATGTGATTTCTTCCCTTGGGAGTTTTTAGGTTAAAATTGGGAATTTGACTATATTGAAAGCCATACATCAAAGGGAATATTTTATCAAATAAATATAGTATTTTAAATATAAAACCTAGGAGTAATAAGGGTTTCTACTAGAATAAATCTTAAATATTTGCAAATATTATTGTGGTCTAATTTTTCCAAAAATTAGGGAGTCATAAGGGCTATCACATAAAATTAATTTATTGGAAATTAGATGCACTTAGATTAATTTTCAAAGGGTTATTTAAAAGAGATTTTTATCATAGTTTTTTCAAAGGTTGGATATTTATAATATTATTGTCTCAAAATTCTCAAAAGTAGACAAAATATCCAACATTATAACATATTTAAAATTTTGGAAAAGTTATTAGTTCAAAAGGATTATAGAAGTTGATTTTGGTATTTACAAATATTTACAAAATCAACCAAATATTGAACTATAATTTACAAAAGCACTATATCTTACCCAAAGCATACTAGGGAGTTATAAGGTCTTCTACAAAACTTGGTAATATCAGAATCTATCAAATATTATCAAGTTACAAAATATATGCTTTCTTCAAAACCTAAAAAACCTTAAGATTATATACTCACATCACTTGGGAGACATAATAAAGTCTAAAAAATAAGGATTAATAAATAATCAAGTTTATATTCTTCAATTAGATATCATATATCCTAATATAGGGAGTCATAAGGTAGATAACAAAGACAATTCTATCTCAATTCTTCTACTTCTTCAAATGGAAAAAGGAATGTCATATAATGAATGTGGAATTTGCTCCAATAGAAATCAATATACAAGATACAAAAATATGTGGTACATTGACTTATGGTCCAGGCATCATATGATAGGAAATATACAATGGTTTGACTATATTGAAGATACTAAAGGCTACAAACTAAGAATTGGAGATAGCCAAATTTATCCCATACATGGATATGGATGTGTAACACCAAAAAGATAATTTCCAAATATTCTACTACAAAAAGTATTGTATGATCCTAAACTAACATTAAATATCATCTCAGTAAGAAATTTAGTAGAAGACAACTATATTATCAAATTTGGATATATGGATGGAATCAATACATGTCTCATAATGAATGAAGTTGAACTAAAAGTAGCAGGATCAATCCATATAAATACATATATACTAGATTCAATGAAAAAATCATAAAATATTGTGATGTTTGATAATGATGCTAACATATTTTCAAAGAAATAGGTTCAAGAAATTGAAAAACCAATACATCACAAAGGTAAGCATAGAAGAATCAAAAACAAGAATATGAGAGGACAAGTGCACCATCCTCTACTCAGCAATCAACATTCAGAACCAAATGAAGATACCCTTGAAGAAAATAATAAATGTGGTTGGATAGAAGACAAGGATGATGAAACTAAACAATTAAAAGATCATTCAATAGAAGAAGATCCAAATTGAAGACTAAAGTCTTCAACATCCAAATAATGTAATACAGGGGGTGTTAGAAATAGACTATATTACAACATTTGGATCATGTAAATGTACCTTTCTTGGTACATGCTTAGGGTATTAGATTACTTTAGGGGGAAGTTATCTTGTTACTTCATGCAATATAATAAATTCACAAGAGTCAATGTGTAAGTTATATATGTGCAAGTTGTCACTTGCACAACTAGGTAGAGTGTTGGCCAAGGAACCTATTTCCTATATAAAGGGCCATAGACATAGAGCAATATATAACAATATGAAGTAATGTAGAATATTGTGGTGTGATGAACAAAGTGTGATGTAATGTTATGGAGTGTGATATGCTCAAAACCTATTTTTGAGTAGTATATTTATTCATGGAGTGTTCATTTCCTCCATATACACTTTGTAAATATTTCCATAATTTCTATTTATAGTATATTTTTAGTCATGTCATAAATTTAATTTATTTCTTATTATTCTACATCTTGTGTTTGTTATCTCCCATTACATGCTGCATCAAAATATAACACACTAATCATGAGCAAAGGATCCTATAAATATGATATTTGGTGTAACAATATTGTATAATAGGGTGCCAAACATACTCAAGAGATGTGAATTTGCTAAGAACACATGACTACCAAATATGGTGGATGGTGCTAATCAAAACAATTGGCTAGAATAAAGCAAGAAAGTGACACCACTTCTTTCAAGCATGTTGATCAAACACAAGACCTAGATAGGGCCAGAATATACTATTCTTGTTAGGCCTATGATAGGACATCCTTGTAATAATTATCTAGGTTAGTATAGAAAATTACAAATAGCATAATTTACCATAGTATGAGGATCAATAATTTGAGTGTTTACCTATTCTATAATATGTAATTATGTTCTACAAATTTTAAGAATCATATTGTTGTTGGACATTTTCTAGCAATGTGTTGTGGAATTCTTTAGTTTATAAATGCTCTATAGGCTTTATATATTTCTATAAAATCTTTATGGGTGGTTTATTATTTTAGGTCTAGATTGTTGTTTAGAGTATCACCTTGGGCTATTGGAATATTAGGGATGCTTATCATTCAATTATGTGGTTTTTATTTCTTTTATAAAAAATTTCTTAGGGTACTGAGGGCTATTGGAGTAGTAAAGGTCATGATCTAAGCTTAATTTACATTTTGTAATGCTTTGCTTAGTGACTAGTCTCTTAGGTCCTACATGTAGTTTAGTTGCAGTGTATTTTGCATAGGATGTGGTAGTGTTTTTAGCAAAATGGAATTCACATTTAATCTATATTTATCTCCACTCTCTTTATAACCCTTCATTTCTAACTTTATTCTTCTTATATTTCCTTCATTTTTTCTTTTGCAACAAGGAATCAACCTTATCTAATGGTTGGCTATGGAGAAATCCTAAACCATCCAATCTTGAATTTTTTGTCTAGGGAACACTTCTCATCACTAGGAATATGATATACAAAGGGTGGTCAATAATGGTTTAAGGTATTTTATACAATAACCCACCAAAATCAACCCAAAAGAGATATTTTTTGTTTATCACAAGAAAGTTCCATGATGAGTGTCGTCAAATCTTCATCATTTAATCATTATGTGTCAATCCAGGGCGATGTCCAAGGCTATATACGAAAGTAGGGGTTAATAGACTAATTTTTAGTTCATTTAGATCTTGGAACAATTAGTGTTTTGGGGGTGTCAGGTGTCCCTTTTAATCTCCTAGAAACTAAAACTGAGTGCCTACTTATCCTTTCATAATTGAAATTCACACAATTGCAAGAAAAGCAAATCTAAACTATTGCAAAATTGAAAATGATAGAATTTAAAATAAAAAAATTGAAATCACATAATTAACTATAACAACAATGAAAATTTTAGAATTGAAACTTCACACCTGCAGAAAATGAAACCTAAGACAATGATGAAATTCAAAGGTTGGTAAGCAAATATTGCAAATCTGTAGCAAACTGAATTAACAAGAAATTCTTTAATGTAAACTGGAAATACAGACTAGAAATGCTGAAGCTGAAACATAAAATGTTATGCTATAAAATCTATTCTAAATGACTTAACTATAATACATTCATATACCACATGCTAGATGAAGTTTAATTCAATATTAACTATGCAAAAAGTTATCAGATTCCTACTGACCTACTGTAGCAAGAAATTAGCAGAACTCTGGTAGGAATAATCCCTCTTCTAGGCCTGGAAGTAGCCCTTTCTTACTGAACCAAAATAGGGGAAGAGTACTTGCTCTACACTACAAAATATTCAAACTGAACTCAGAAGAAAACATGAATGACAAATATTGCACTTTTATTTCATTATAAACATATCAACAGTGCAGGGGAAGTTTTGCAGACTATTGATATGTTGTAGTACACAATTACAACACTTGGACTGCTCTATCTCCTAGTACCTATATCCTCTTATCCTATATGCTCAACCAAATGGGAGAACTTTATTTATATAGCAAAGTACAATAGTGATAAGGTTTAGTGCTTTAATACAAGACTGTTACAACTATTGCAGGACTGTGTTTCCCAAAAATGCAGGGATCTGATCCATTAAACCTTATCCATTCCATATTTTGGGCTTCATCCATTGAGATACAAGTGTTGGAAAATATAGAGATATCATTAAAATAGCTACAACCACCGTTTACCACCCTCTATTGCAATTAAAGGTACTTTTGACCCAAACTATTACTTATGTGCTTATTCTAGAGTTGCTCTAAAATATCAGGCAACAGAACAGAGTTTATATTAATTCATGCTCCAAAAATGCATGAGAATAGTTGTGATGGTGTAAATAGTCTCCATAAGTTCCCAGAAGATTTATTCCATATTTTGCATGAGCTGGAGTGGACAAATTCCAAACCATGTTGTATATGTACAACTGGCTAGAATTTGTATGGAAAAGTTCTTATTTTCTGCACAGTCAAACTGTTGACAAAGTTTTGGCAAATTTTGGTTATTTAAAATGGTTAAACGATGGGAAAATATTATAAAAGAAGCACAAAACCAAATAGATAGTAGCACCTTAATATGACAACATTAACTTTATGCAAAATATACTAAATAATACAGCTGAAATAGACTATAAAATATAAAAAAAATAGTCAAAATAGGATATATGCACTTTAATATTTACAACATGTAAAAATCAATACATAATGCATTCTATCACTATAATTAGCATCAAAACATAACATAAGGTGTTCAAAAATGTTTATAAGTTATCAAAACTAGTCCATGGATGAGGCATTTGCAGGCCTCATCATTTCCCCCCAACCTATTTTAATGCATGTCCTCATGCATTCTAGACAACCACAATAACACAAATATCTACATCCATATTTCATTCTTCATAACTCAATTTTGGTCCTAGAACATTATAATATCCTCTAATTACTTGTATTTTCTTGAGCCATTCCTGGAACTACTCATCTATTTGGGGATCACTATCAAAGAAATAAGGAACTGGAGTTATCACATTTGGAAGCCTATACCTCAAACCTACCCAGTGATCCTGCAACTTGTGGATAACCTATACTATGCCTTCTACTCTTCTTTTGAACCATAATAAATTGTTAAGTGAGATAGTGTAGCATCCTAAAATTGGCATAGTGAAACCTTAGTAATTACATCTACTCTAGTAAATAATTTAAATTCAAATTTTAACCTCCCAAACCGCTCGTTAACCGTCGGTTAATCCGTTTCCCCATTTCCTACACCATTTTTAGAGGTTGTTTTGACCGTTTGATGATATCGTCGCCGATCAGACAATATCGCCTCAAATCTAACGATTTCGTCTAGGCTAGGACGTCCAGATGATCTTGTCCCTAAACTAATTTTGCACAATTAGCTTCTATTCCAACGAGTCTCTAATCCGGGCAGAAGCATGTCTACACCGTTAGAGACCCTCCCCCATTGGAGATCTCCCAAATAGGGATGATCTCCAACCTCCTAACCACTCCCCTAAGCCTATTTAATCCTAAGCCCTTCCCTTAGCACCCCCCTGGCTGAAATCCTCTATAAACTGACTTCATACATGATAAAACATCTCAAATTATTGTCTGCATTAGTTCTACTTAAATTTTGTTGCAGGTACCTTAGTGTTTTTTAGCCGGAGCAAGCTTTCATCGTCGTCGATGATCCTGTTCAGATTGGAGGTGATCATGTCGAATCAGAGATGATTTCATACCAATGCGAGGCGATCTCAACTGCAGTCCACATTGAGGCAATCAGTGCCATAAGTTTGCATTTTTCCATATTTTCTCTACTATTTTATTCTGCAAATTAGCTAGTTTATTTGATATTTTATGTTATATTGCATTTTGGAGTTCACCCATCTAGATTAAATACATAATTAAGCCATAATTGTGATTAAATTAGCATAATTCATTCATATTTTTGTCTTTAAGTTTTAGTTTGATATTATTGTTGTCATTTTACATTGTTTCCCTCTGTTAGAATAGTTGCACTTTCTATGTTTTGCACCTATTTCTATGTTTGCAAGTCTCTGATGAATTCATCTGATGAATTTTTTAGATCTCAGATGATCTTGTCTGATCTCAGATGATTCTGTTGAATTCCAGACGATCCTGACTACTTCAAGAATCATAATCTTCATCAGACATCCGGATCAGGTATTTTCCTTTAATATTCTGTAATTTCTCTATTTTTTTGTCCTATTCTGCTTTTTTGTATTCATTTAATCTGCATCATATAGAATAGCTTAGACACATTTTGGCCAAACCTAGGATTTGAATGCTTAAGGCTAAAACAAACACATAAAACACATTCCCAACCTAGGGATGGAAACTGCCATTGAATGTTTCCTGGTGAACCCACCATCCATCAAAAAATCACCAATATACACCTCCCTTGAGATGTGGGACCTTCGCAAGGCCTCTTATTCCGAAGTACTGTGCCATCCTTTTCACATCCCCCTTTCGGGCACGGATCCTATAGCCTGAAGGTAATGGTGTGAAAAATTTGGAGCGATACATTTTGGTGAACCCGACGTGAATGCATTGTAAACCTTTTGAAAACAAAAAAAAAAAAATAATAATAAAACAACTAAAACATAGATGCATTTCAGATCATTTAAATTTAATATCATGTTTAGATGGTAGCTCCTAAGAAACGATTAGCAGTTACTATAAATGTTGAAAATCAATTGGCAGCAATAGAAATCAATTCTGTGTTTAGTGTGCCTGAAACAGATAGAAATCAACTCTTATGGGATGAACTTGATAGAAGACTTAGTGTCATCTCATCTAGGTCAACAAAACTTAAACAAATCAAGAGGCGTGTCCTAGATAGAATCTTGGATCCTCATCAACTTGTCTTTTACCATGAACTTCAGAGAGCCTGCCATAGATGGTTAGCTTATAGGAGAGCTCTTGTGTCTTCAGAATTGTTCACCTTTGAGGAATACCTCGAGAATGTAGCCATTGTACACCAGTTCCTAGGTCTTGTAGAGGACCAAGAGGTTGTTCTTATATATAGGGAAAGATGGAATAGAGTTCCTCGAGCTGTGTTATATCGAGAGTATTGCCACAAGCTTTACTTCTATCAACCAGCATCTGAGACAGATAATATCACTATAGCTATTTTCATTAAATTTTTAAAAGAAAACTTTCAATTTGAAGAAGAACACTTCATGACTCCTGAACAACTTGAGCCTATTAATGATATTTATAAATTGTTTATAGAAAACTAGATCATTACTTTCAGTATTATTTCTTGCATTTATTGTGTTATTTACTATTTTTACAATATTATTTCAAAAACAAAAAAAAAAACTAAAAAACATAGCAAAAACTTAAACATTTCATTTTAAATATTGTAGTAGGTATATAATTAATATATACCTCTTAAGCTTGTTGCATATATATATACCTAAATATATATATATATTTGCTGAAATCAAAATTAAGCACCATGCCTAAACTTAGGAATGGTAAAGAAACTATAGGAGAAGAAGAAGATTGGTTACAAGATAAAAATGGAAACCCAAATGTCCTTCCTGGAGATCCAATTCTGGAAGGACAAACCCTAGATCGACCAAAATATGACCTAGGTGAAGATAATGAACAAGAAGGAAGTGTTAAAGAGGATGGATCCTCATCCCCTAGAGTAGCTCCAGATGGAACTATTGCTTTTGACAATGTAGATCATTTTTGGAAATTTCTCAATGATAACATTGACGCCCTTAATGTGGCAGTTCGTATTGATAAAGGGAAAATTAGTGACACTCAAGCAGCCATGGAACATGTGTTTGATGTGCACACTAATCCCTTGTCTTTCATTGATCAAGAAAGTGATAAGGCTAGACCATCCAATACAGATATGGTCACTATGGTTCAAAACATGTCAAAACAACAGGTTATCCAACCTCCTAAGGAACCTGTTATTCAACCTAAAATCATTCCCACACAAAATAAAACTTCCTTCACTACTTTATTTCACCAAACTATTGAGCAATATGCTTCAAGTAAACAAAAACCTAAAACGAAGCCAAACACCAATTTTCAACAATCTAGAATACATCATAATACCACTTCAAAATTCCTTCATAACACCTTTCCTACCAATAATTTACACAATAGCAACATAGCATCTAATCTTCATGTCCCTCCATCATATGCTCACAAAACCCATATCAATGCCCTATCGAACCAATATGGTGGGCAAACTAGTAATCTGGAAGCCATGGTGAAACAATTAGCTTCACGTATGGACCAGATAGATCCTTACCATCCCTCATATAATTATTGAGAGATATGTAGTCAACCTTTGGATCCCATAGTTGTAGCTCAACCATACCCTAAGCATTTTCCCATGCCCATCTTGCCTATATATAAAGGAACCGAAGATCCCATAGAGCATCTTCGCATGTTTAGGATAGCATGTCATGATATATCACATGATGACTTGCTATTACTAAAAATGTTCCCAAAAAATTTAGGTGGAATGGCATTAGAGTGGTACTATCAATTGCCCACTCATTCTTTGAGAAACTTTGAAGAAACCAGTTGAATCTTTTGTCCATCAATTTAGTGCCTACATCGAGAGGCATGTAACCATTAAATATCTATACAACTTAAAACAAGACAAGGATGAATGTTTTGCTGATTTCTTAGCTAGATGGAGGCAATTGATAGGAAAAATGCACTTTGTGCTACCTTATAGGGAAATGTTGGACATTTTTATCAATAATTTACAAGAACAAATATCTTATGAGCTATCAACTGCTACTTTAACTACCTTCGATCAAGCTATAGATTTAGCTCGAAGAGTAGAAGATGCTCTCATTAGGAGAGGCCAACTTAGGAAGAAGGATGATGAGAAAATGTCTAGAAATAAATACAAAAACAAACAAGTTGTTGGTGACGGAGTCACTGACAACAAAAATGTTGCCAATGTCAATGCAACAAAGACTAGAAAAATTTATATTGAAACCACCTGACAAACCTCCTCGAGAATTTACTTGGTTGAATCAACCATTATCAACTATTTTACCTCAATTACTCGAAAGAGGTTTGATCCAATTACTAGCTATCCAGGAACCTGATCCAATTATACCTGGATATAGAGCTGACTTACACTGTGATTTCCATAGAGGACCTGGACACACTACCAATGCTTGTAAAAGGTTGAAACATAAAATACAGGATTTGATTGATAATAATGAAATGGAGGTGCAAGCCTTCCAACCTAAACAAAATACTCCTAATAACGCTCAAAATACTATTCCCCAAAATCAAAATCAAAATGCTAATCAAACATTAGACATATTTCAACACCCTTTGCCAAGACATGGTAAAGAGGTGGCCAATCAAATCGAACATCATAATGTTCCACCTCCTACCCGATATGTAGGAACCATTAGCGGACAATTACCTATTCAGGATCCTCAAATATTTGACACAACCTTATCCCTGGTTATGACCAGGCCCCTACATAATATTCCAACTCCTGATTCTAGTGATGTAGAATCAGATACTGAAAGTGAAGTGGACATCACTTCAAACCAATCGAATAGTTTTGAAAATGAATCAGATCCTATTCAACCCATCACAGATGCTATGGTTCTAGAAGAACCATTTCCTAGAAGAGTTACTACTCGACCCTCTTCTAATCAATTCCTTTCTAATGAACAAGCCATAAACGCTCGATCGAGATCAGTTCAGCATCCTCAATATAACATTGTAGGTACCATCGTAGTCGTCACACAACAACAGGCTCAAAATTCCCAACAAGAACCAAATCGGAATGATGGATCAGCTCCATTTGTTTTGAAAAATCCCAATAAAGGGAATCATGCTCCTAATGTTCAACCTAAACCTCCTTACAATATTAATGAGCAATTATCCAATACTATAGCCAGAATTTCCCTTTTGGATTTATTAAGATCTTCTCCCACCCATAGGGATGAGTTGATGCTTACATTAAGCCAAATGATGGTACCTCAAAACATTCAACCTGAAGATATGGCCAATACTATCATCACTCGAGAGGTTGATTGTATTGACTTCCGGGATAAAGATATCCCACAACATAGTTTACATAAGGATAATCCCTTATATATTACTTCTCTAATTGGAGATGTAGCTATCAAATGAGTCCTAATTGATAATGGCTCATCTCTAAACATTTGCACTTTTGACTTCTACTAAATATTTGGCTTTAGAAGTGATGAAATGAAGAAAACTGACATGATTATCAAAGCTTTCAATGACGAAACACAAGAAACATGTGGAGTCATTTCCATCCCCTTGCAAGTTGGTCCTAGAACCCTAGAAACAACCATGTTTATTGTACATTTCCCGGCATCGTACAATATACTTTTGTGTCACCCTTGGATCAATGCAATGCGGGTGGTCCCATAAACTTTACACCAATGTGTTAAATTTGAATTTAAAAATCAGTTGGTCACTATCCATGGTGACCCTAGACCCTTTGATATGTGTACTTTTGCAGAACCCGTTGGAGTGCAATTTTGCCCTGCTCTGTCATCCACACATCCTAGTTCTTATTTTTCATCTAAACGTGTGAAACACACACACATAACATCATCTACCCCATCAACTACACCTATACATTTAACTCAACCATATTCTGAACAAACCACTATAGAACCTCAAAAATATCTTCAACCTACAACCAATCCTTCATGTTATATCCCTATAATTTCAAAACCTATAGACACATCTATCATACCTTCAACATCTCAAGATATAGGGAATAATCCTTCTACATCTTATGACCTTTCTGATGAATTTTTACCAGATTTATCCACAATCTTAATATCAGAAAAAACAAATGCTTTCATGCAAGATTCAATGATTTTAAATAACTTACCGCCATCTCCTCGTACTTTGGGCCTCCCACAACCTATGGAAAGTACTTACCAAGTCGAGAGTTGTGCCTTCATTTATAAAGGATATGACTAGGGAAGAATCCCTCGGAATATCAACACTCATCATGAGGGATATGCCCGATGTTATTTTACCAATGAATATATTAAAGCTAAACCCATAATGCTTAAAATGGGATATAAATGGAAAGGCCTAGGACCTTTCCAAAATGGCATGAAAGAACCTTTTGAGGTAGAACCGTGGCCTACCCATGGTGGTGTGGGCCTATTTCCTAGTAAGGGTCAACCCTTTACTTTTGAAGATGATGATCATCTCATATGCTATCAAGATTATTTGGATAGGCATGATGATTTGCCTCTAAAAAATTAGTCCTTTACATGTAACATGCTATCCATAAATGAATATCGTGCTGGTAGACTCAGTCAGCTGGAACTCCTAGATGAAAAATGCATTAATGCTTTGGAGCATCTTCGTGCCTACCAAAACAAGCTTAAAATATCATATGCTAAAAAAGTTCGTCATCGATCCTTTGAGATCGGCGACCTAGTTTTAAAGGAAAATCAAAAAAATACTAATGCAACTAAGGACCTTAAAGGTAAGTTTGAGCCCAACTGGCTTGGACCATACATTATTACTACTAAATTTGAATTAGGAGCATACAAATTTTCTACCTTAGATGGTAAAGAACTTAAAGAACCCATGAATATTTTGCATCTTAAACGTTACTATGTATAAAGTTGGTCATTTCATCCATGTATATATTTGTTCAAAATCATTATTTTATATTTTTTTCAATTTATAAATTCAAAAACACCAAAAACATTCATAATCATCAAAATCTTCAAAACTATTTGTAGTATTTATTTATGGCACTTGTTAATTCTTTCAAAAATATAAAAATTCAAACCAACAATAATCTTGACTCTTTCGAAACCAAAATAACATAAATAAGAAAGAGAGAGTCAACATTCTCAAAACTTCTCAAAAATCATTTATATATATATATTCTTACAAATGTTGCAGTTATATGTTTCAAGTTATTTTGGATAAATTAGCATTTATTTGGAATCTCTCACTTTCACAAACACAAAAATAAATATCTTGATTTTATCTGGCATGATTACTAATCTCTCTTATATCAAAGTCCACAAAATTCAATTAAATAAAGTTTGAGCATAGAGAATTGATTTTGTTATTTACTTAAACCAAGCACATCTTTTCACAATAAAATGATTATATTTGTAATTTCCATGCTTTGCTACATAGTAGAAGTGGTTTCTTGAGTGAAAAGTTTCCCCTGCTATCCTATCATGCACATGGTCTAGAATATTTGAGAATTGGCAAAAGGACAAGCTCACCCCTACCCAGAATAAAAATCCCTTGCTCTACAGCTAATCCGAGCAAGTATCCCTAGCACAAAAAGAAAAATAAAAGTTCAAAAGAAAAAGAAAAAGAAAAACAAGTTATTTCAGCATTATCTCCATTATCAAGCAAAAATACAGAAAGCAAAAGAAAGCAAAAGAAAGAAAAAAGCAAAAGCAATAAAATCCCTTTCCCTACCCTTTGAAAAGAAAAGAAGGGTTGATGAGCTTGAATCCCTGGAATTCTCAATTATTCAAAAACTGTGAGATAAGCCCCATAACAGGTGGTTTGTGCCCAACCTTCTTGGCCTTGGGTAACTCCTAGCGTGGCGATATGTCTGTCACATTCGCGACCTTCTTTTCTATAGACATATGTCTGCTTATGGATTAGCTAGATCTCAATAATCCAACTTACATAGTAGTCTAGTATGGTTATATGCATCTACATCATGGTTAATGAACACTTATTTGGTTCATTCAAATCACTTGTATCATACTATCTTGCTCAAAACTGGTAAATGAACATAGCAATTGCACACACATTTTATATTTGAGAGATTTTGTGTATCATTATGATAAATCAAGATTGGAAATGAATTCACATATGCACATGGGATTCCTTATAAATCTAACTTTTGTCTTCAAAATACTTTGAAATATTTTTTGCAAAATGTTGGAATAATTCATTTTCTTCTTTCAAGTACAATTGTTTAGACAAACTATATGCATAATAGAAAAATCAAAATTTCTTTCAAAACCATCCAATAAAAACATACATATATATAACTTCTTATCGACTTTCGCGACGATGGTATAGTTCCAAAACCAAAATTGGAATTTTATGCCTAGCACAAGTCCTCATCTTCATATTTTCTGTTTATTAAAAATCAACCATGCAATAAAACAATCTATTTTCTTTGATTTTTGCAATGATGGTATAAGTCTATACCTACATATTCTATGCCTAGTGCAAACCATTATAACAATTTTTATTCCCCATTTATTTAAAATCATGAAAACCATATGACTTAAATCATTCTATTACACAAATTATGCTTACACATTTTTCGTTATTTCATGTCATTATGTCAACCTTCAATTTTGCAATGATGGTATAATTCCTAAGGAATTATCCAAAAATTTTATCACACTTAGGAATTTATGCCTAGCAAAATCATTTTAACATTGTTTCATGCATACTATTTTCATGGAAATCTGAAAAACAAACTATCATCATCATCATTTGCACCATTGCACCAAAGTCTTAAGACAGTCTCTTAAGCACTCTTTTACTTTTTAACAATATTTCTATACTGGGATTAGCTTGACGACCGAGTGAGCGGCGACTCCATGAAATGGTCTATAATAGCGACAATGTCCTTTGAAATTATTGTTAGAAGTCTCTTTTTATCTTTTATCACATCACATCACAAACAACCAATTTGTTACATCAGATTATTTCATTTAAAATCTTACAGCATGACATCAAAATTATAATATTTCCAATGACATAATTACATGAATCCTCAATCCAATCATCAAATCAATCAATCAAACATAAAAGCATCATAAAAATACATAACACAAGTCATATGATCAAAAATATCTCATCTCATATATATATCACAAATATATGTACATCATATCAAAACCTGGATTGGTATGCCACAATATACATCTTGGCATACTCAATCCTCTCAATCAAATGTCCTTTGTTTAGTTTCTCGAGAACCTCTCGAGCTCTCAGCCTCATCTCCTCCCCTGACATGAGGTGGCCCCATCGTAGTATGAGTGATACTGCGAGTCCTAGTCGTCGATCGAGAAGAAGTCCTCGACGACCCAATCCTGATAGGGTTAGCAATGCCGACTGGCAGCTGTACCCTCTGACCCTCTGGCACCATCTAGAAGTAGATGCCCTAGTAGAACGTAGTTTGAGCAATCAACCATGCCAGCTCTTATGTGCTCCCTCCTCTACCCCGTGCTTTGAGGCGTGCAATCTCGTCTCTGAGCTATGTCACCTCAGCTCGATGTCATGCAGCCTCATCCTGTAATGTCTGCACCTATGCCTGGAGACGGACTATCTTCGCTCGAAGAGTCAGCTGTCTTGCTACTCTCCCCTATGTCGACACCCTTGCCCTTATCGGGCGATGGTGGCCTCTCTCTCTCTATGGAGAAGTGGGTCCCACCTCCCTCCTCTCCCGCTGCCACGACATCTCTTGCACCTGTGGCATCCTAATCTCTCTCCCGTCGTGACCCTAGGCTGCCTCCATAGCTTCCTGGCACCACCTCCCTATTCGATGCATAACTACATGTATCAGACCTTGAGCCCTCCTCATCCAAGGAGGGCAGATGCCTGTGTACCAGGCATCATAGCCATCGGCTACCCCTGCGTCGTTCCTATCCACTAGCTGAATGGGGGCATCATTTGAGTCCTCACTCCAGAAGCGCTGCATGTCTGGAGCCCTGCTCACTGTGGTGTTATCCTAAACAGTCTGAGAAAACTTGTAATCCCTGAGAGATGGGATCCCCTACTGTAGACCAAACTATCACAAAACTCGATCGTAGCGATGGAGCTCCACCTCTCCCCTCTCCATTCGTAGCCAGAAAACTCGCCTGACGCGAGCCAGCTCCTGTCCATCCTCGGCCCACCTTGGGTGCTCTCGCCATGGCCTCCAGGTGATCTAATCCGAGATAAGGTCATCTAGCAGTCTCCGGGACATCGACAGGTCAATCCACCGCTGTGACCCTCTCCGGAGCCACTAGTAGAAAACTTGAGGCCTCTCCCCATCAATCCTTGTCAAAGGAAGCCCTACCGGCCTCTGCACTACAATGTGCTCCCAGCACCAAACCTGTAGGAGAGATGTCATAACTAGACATCGGCCGCCCTTGTACATGACCCCATGCAGGATCCTGTATAGCCGACATAGAACAAAGCTGCCCCAAGAAAACCTGTAACCATGGTCTTGCATATCGCAGATCACATATGCTAGCATCCATGGTACCCTGCACCCACTCTGGTGGCACAACAGAAGTCCACCAACCACTCCGACCAAAACCTGTGTGAGTCTAGATGCCCCAGGCATCTGACGCAATGCCTCGATGTTAACTTCACCCTTCTCCAGGGCGAAGCTCGGGTCACCACACAACCACCCCATAGCATGGCCCTGATTGGCCGTAGGAGTGATCAATCATCCTTGTATGGGGATTCTCAGAATCCTCCATACATCCTCCAAAGTGGGAGTCATCTCCCTTGTCGGTAGCCAAAAATAAGAAGAACCCGGATACCACCTCTCTGCTAGGGCTGTCAGTAGCCCCATGTCTGTAGACACTTGTGGCATTTTTGCCACATGTTGTAAGCCGGCCTGTGCCAGCTGATCCCACTCTACCTGTGTAAGAGCGGCCAAGTCATCTCTCAAACCTCCATATTTCCATTCCCTATTCTTTAGCAATCCTCTCTACAACATAAATAACAAAACAACACACAATCATTAATAACAATTCAAGTGATTAAAAATGCAAGTTAAAATAAGTTCAATTTCATCAAATGATGATATCGTCCACTATTGGACGATATCATCCCAAATTTGAGCACAATCATCTCCGATTTCGCAATCCGAAATCATCCCTAATTTGATGAAATCGTCCCCCTTTCGTCGATTTTGCCTTTAGACAAAATCGGCGAACTTGAGACGATTTCATCGAAATTGGGATGATTTCGTCGAAATTGGGACGATTTTGTCCCGACGACGTCGATGGCCCAAAAACGGTTGTGATGCTCAAAATTCATTTAAAATTCACCTAAAAAGCATGTAAATTCAAATTCAAACATTCTAAACTAAGTTTAGACTCTTACCCGTAGCCCGTGCCGGACCTCTATCGATCTATGCGTCGTCTCCACCATTTTTGCTTGCAGAGCTCTAGAAACCAGAAAAATGAACAGTAAAAATGAATTAGGGTTTTATCCCATTTTTCTTAATTTTATTCAAAAACAAATTACAAAAAATTTAAAATTTTTGCTTTTTCGCGTTTTTACCTCGAACGTTCGATTTGGGTAAAAACACGGAGGGGGCACCATAGTAAGTCGTCGTACGATTCGACCAAGAATCGTCGCCTAAAAATGGGAATAATTTTTGCTTTCTCGTAGATCGAGAAGAACTCATCTTTAACGCATTTTCTTTAGAAAATTCGCTAAAGAGGGGGCAAAATGTAGCACCCTAAAATTGGCGTAGTGAAATCTTAGTAATTACATCTACTCTAGTAAATAATTTAAATTCAAATTTTAACCTCCCAAACCGCCCATTAACCATCGGTTAATCCGTTTCCCCCTTTCTTGCACCATTTTTAGAGGTTGTTTTGACCGTTTGACGATATCGTCACCGATCAGACGATATCGCCTCAAATCTAATGATTTCATCTAGGCTAGGACATCCAGACGATCTTGTCCCTAAACTAATTTTGCACAATTAGCTTCTGTTCCAACGGGTCTCTAATCCGGGTAGAAGCGTGTATGCGCCATTAGAGACCCTCCCCCATTGGAGATCTCCCAAATAGGGATGATCTCCAACCTCCTAACAACTCCCCTAAGCCTATTTAATCCTAAGCCCTTCCCTTAGCACCCCCCTGGCTGAAATCCTCTGTAAACTGACTTCATACACGATAAAACATCTCAAATTATTGTCTGCATTAGTTCTACTTAAATTTTGTTGCAGGTACCTTAGTGTTTTTCAGCCGGAGCAAGCTTTCATCGTCGCCGACGATCCTGTTCAGATCGGAGGCGATCCTATCGAATAAAAGACAATTTCGTACCAATGTGAGGCGATATCGACTGCAGTCCACATTGAGGCAATCAGTGCCATAAGTTTGCATTTCTCCATATTTTCTTTGCTATTTTATTCTACAAATTAGCTAGTTTATTTGATATTTTATGTTATATTGCATTTTGGAGTTCACCCATCTAGATTAAATGCATAATTAAGCCATAATTGTGATTAAATTAGCATAATTCATTCATGTTTTTGTCTTTAAGTTTCAATTTGATATTATTGCTATCATTTTACACTGTTTTCCTCTGTTAGAATAGTTGCACTTTCTATGTTTTGCACCTATTTCTTTGTTTGTAGGTCTCTGATGAATTTGTCAGATCTCAGACGATCTTGTCTGATCTCAGATGATTCTGTCAAATTCCAGACGATCCTGACTGCTTCAAGAATCAAAATCTTCATCAGACATCCGGATCAGGTATTTTCCTTTAATATTTTTTAATTTCTCTATTTTTTTGTCCTATTCTGCTTTTTTGTATTCATTTAATCTGCATCTGCATATAGAATAGCTTAGACGCATTTTGGCCAAACCTAGGATTTGAATGCTTAAGGCTAAAACAAACACATAAAACACATTCCCAACCTAGGCGTGGAAACTGCCATTGAATGTTTCCTGGTGAACCCACCATCCATCGAAAAATCACCAATATACACCTCCCTTGAGAGGCGGGACCTTTGCAAGGCCTCTCAGTTTGAGGTACCGCGCCATCCTTTTCACATCCCCCTTTTGGGCACGGATCCTATAGCCTAAAGGTAAGGGTGTGAAAAATTTGGAGCGATACTGAGATAGGTTCCCTCTTTTGAAGTGATATTGATAATTCTCCCCACCTGCTTTTACAAGTTGAGAGAGCATTACCAAAATGTTGATTACAAAAGACCTAAAAATTCTTGATACAATCAGTAAGATTGCTCTCATATACTTCTCTGATTTTCTATTCTCTCATCATAGTAAAATATTGATTGATGGACTCCCTGTAATTAGTATGGGTTCTTCTGATCAGTAACTCAACTGTTAACTCAATTTCCTTGCTTACCTTTTTCTCCTCCTCCCAATAAATCTGATTTTGTACTAAAGATATAAAGGCTCTGAACTAAATATCTTCTGTAAAGATGTGTGGCAAGAAGGTTTCATTTTCAAGTAAGAAGAAGTTATGCAAAAATAGTTCACAAAGTAGATTCCTCTATTTCTCTGGACTATGCAAATATGTTTCCATAAATTCTTCAGCAGTGTCCATTTTATATGGAAGTTTGAAAACAATTCTCATTAATTGCCAGTAGAGATATTTTTCCTTTAATATTAGAGTATAAAACCTTGCATGCCTTCTGCACTGAACTAAGTACTCTGCAATTTGGCACATATCTTGTATTTTTTCTTGTAACTTAGTTATATCTACAGTTTGGGCTTCTAGCTTTTGTTCAAAGGTTTTAAGGCTGAAATTTGTGCCTCCATATGTTGACACTACAAAATCCAATGTACTATGTCCTCATTATATTTTGTCATTGTAACTATTTGTGGGGGCCTTATAACTAATTGTATTTTTGGAGGCAATTCCACTTGTATACCAACTTTTGATGTGTTAATAGTGAATCAATCTACTTGCACTCCAATTTCTATTTTTTCAACTTGAGGTGATTTAACTGTAATTAATTCAAAAGATAGTTGAGGAGATTGTATATTTACCTATTCTTTCACTTACTCCTATTCATTGGCCTCCTCAATTACTTTTATTGTTTGTACCCCCTGCTATGAATTTTAGAATGTTCTGTAGAGGCTTATGAATCTGTCATGCTGACATTCTGCTGGAAAATTTGGGTTGTCGTTTCTTCTATTTCCACTCCTCTAATGGGTGATTCTTCCTTAGGTACGACCAATTATCTATGATATTCTGCTAATTCTAACAGAATTCTAGCCAATTCATCCTCAAAACCAATTTTTGTATATTATTGCTATAGAGTGGACAATCAAGCCCTTAGTTTATTCACCTCTTCCTAAAAATTAGCAATAAGCTTATATTTCTCTATGTGAGAATCTTCATGTTGTTCAATCCAATCCATTTTTGTCTTAATGACACTTCTAGTAGCATGTAACTAGGTTTTTATATCAGGATCTTCCTCTTTTCTTATTGATTCTTTGCCAGAATCAGAATCTTCAGAGTTTGAATAGTCAACAAGTGAGACTGTATGTATTTCTGTATCTATGATTGTTGTCTCTACCTCCAATTCTTCTATGTCCATATATACTTCCTTTGATCTCTCTTCTGTATATTGTTCTACAAGAACTTCTTGACCCTGCTTTGTATTTAACTACTGAAATAGTGGTGTAGCTTCTTCATCCATTATTTCTTCTATTAATTTTTGTTTTTGAAGTCTGGAAGACCTTCATAACCCCACAAGAGATTTTTTAACCTTTTTAGGTAACTCTGATATAAATTTTGATGATTCTGGAGCAAAACCTACTTTAGGCATTTCTTTCCCTATTTGCCATTCTTTACTTGAACTACCAGACTGCTCAATAAGTTATGTTGGACAAATAGTTACATTCTCAAAAAATGTAACTTTACTTATTTTTCCCATGGGACCAAGCTTGGACCATTTTTCCCTTTGTTTCGTAGTCCTAGAGGATGGAGGTCCTTATGGTGAGGAGGGGATTCCCTTGTCAGAGGATTCATTTTCAATTTCAGGTTCAAATCTTGTAATTTTTGCTTCATCTTCAGATTCACCTTTTGCCTCTCCTTCAGATTTAGGGCTTTCACTCTATAATTCATTCCAAGCATAAAATAACCATTCAAAACTCCTAGGGTTTCCTCTGAAGTGATGCTTGAAGATAAGATTGATGAGCCTATGGTGTTTGGGAGTGCCCCTTCCTTGTTGGTATTTTCTAGCCATATTGCTCAATTATTGATGAAGATATAAGGGAAAATTTATCTTCACCTCCAAGTTTGAATGACCATGTCGTAGATGGTTCAAAATTCTGATATGATGTCCATATAGAACATAAAATTTTCCATCACAGGTTAAAAACCTAATAACCCACACAACTACTTCATTCTAGGGAGGTGGTAGACTAGACCGTTTAACCCCTTTACAAACATTTTTGCTTATTAAAAATTCAATTTGTCTGTCCCCTTATCTAAATTGATTGACAATCTCTACAAGGGTATTACAATTTGGACCCCTTGCAAAGGCATTTTAGTAATAAAACCAATAATTTTTGGAGTTACCTGGATGGTCATACCGCTAATATGGACTTGGTTGTTTATGAATGTTCAGGTGAATTCGACTGCCAACCCTTCAGAGTGTCCATAGAATTTTTACAAAAATGGCATAAACCCTTCCACCGTGAAGATACATAGTAATTCAGGATCTCCCTGTAGGCAATCTGCATTTTTTGGCTCAATCTGATTCTTCTTACCCCCCATTTTTATTTTTCTATGTTCTATCTCCTCTTAATACCAAAACAACAACGTTGTGCCTAAGTTTGGGTCAAATTATTTGTAGTTGCAGGGCAAAAATGGTTTATGGGCTACGGAATTAAAATTTTACAGCACCAAAAAAATGCTTCAAAACGTGTTGAAGCGGTTGAAAAATTAAATTTCTCCTTTATGTATCACGTGGCAGATTTCTATTTCTTTGAGGGAATGTGATCCACTACATTTGATTAAATGATTACGACACATTGACATGGCAATCATTTTTTGGTTGTGTCATGTACCACGTACAGAGCTTTCCATTTTCCCAAAGTCCTTGTGAAGTGTGCCAAAGATTTTTGTGTATCGCAAAATGTACGATGATTCCCAACACCTTCATTCCCATCGTTGTGTTGGAAACCTGCATCTTAAAATTTATGCCATAATTTTTCCTTACTTCAAACAATAGGAATTATAATGCCACATGTCATTTCATTTTTATCTTTATTCATTCCAAAGTTTTTTCTTCAAGGTTTGAATAATTTTTATTTCGAAGCACACCCCTTTTTATGCTAAAGCCGATTTTATTAAAAAAAATAGTTTTTCGTTCCAAATCTTCCATCTTTTCAAAGCTGAACATAAATCTTATTTCGAAGCATTATCATGCTGAAGCATTTGAAGGTAAAAAATTTCTTGTTGTTTTCACAACTTCCATTGACTAGATGGATAACTTTTTTTAAAATAACCTTATGTATGCCTCATATACTAACTAAGGATATTATGCACTACATACTTGATATCAAAAATGTTCTAAAATAAGAAAGGCACATAACTGATATAATAATTTATCTATAATCGTACATTGGTTGTTTCTGTTGATTCTCTATTGGCTGCTCTATTGACTAAGACAAGTGCAATTTGAAAACAAGTGAAATAGAGGTGAGAATGAATAGAATGGTAAATGTGAAAATGAATGGAATGGTGAATAGTGAAACAATGGTGAGAATGAATGGAATGGTGATGGGTCCATGAGGCACACATGCCAAAAAATTTGGTTTTCATGTAAGCCCAATTCGAATGCGCCTCAAAGAGGTTTTCACATTCTAAATTATTATTATTTTATATATATATTTTTTTCATTTTTTTATTATATATTTTGGTTCATGTCACTTGATTGAGTCCATCTTGGAAGAAGTGGTTTCTTCCAATACTGATACATCCAAGTTTCCTACTTGCTTGAGAAACTCCTCATTGGTTAACAATTTATGATATATCTAAAGACGATGACCGTTAACCACCATTTTCCTTCTTGAATCATATATTGGTGAAAGACGTATAGCTCCATTTGCAAACACTTCCTCAATCTGATATGGTCCAAGCCACCTAGTCTGCAATTTTCTAGGATAGTCTTCATAACGTGAGTCAAAAAACAAAGACCAGTCGCCTTGCTGAAACTTCCTTTGATAAATGTGACTATCATGCCATAATTTCCGCTATGCTTGGATCAGCTCAGTCTGGTGCAATGCATCCCTCCGTAGTTCATCCAATGTATTTATCTATAGAATCTGGTCCGTATGTGCTTGTGACAAATCAATACCGACTTCTAAAGTAGTTTGAAGAGTTAGTAATTCAAACTCAATAGGCAAAAGAGGTTTTTTGCCATAAACCAATTCATAGGGAGTAAATCCAGTAGTGGATTTCCAAGTGGTGTTATAAGCCCAAATTTCTTCAGGTAACTTTTCCACCCAATTCCTCCTATGGGTTGCTACAGTTTTGGTTAAGATCCTCTCTAATTCCCTATTTGTCACTTCAAATTGGCCATTGGATTGCGGATTGTAAGGTGAGAATTTTTTGTGTTTGATTTCATACAGCTTTATAAAGGCTTCAACAAATTTTGAGGTAAACTGAGGTCCTTGATCAATGGTGATAGAATATGGGGCTCCAAATCATAGAAATATTTGTGAATATAGGAAGTCATCAACTTTCTCTTCTCGGGTATGCTTAAAAGCACGGGCTTCTACCCACTTGGTTACATAATCAATACATACCAAGATATGCACTTTCCCTTGGGAAGGTGGATCAATGGGTCCTACAAAATCTAGCCCCCACATTTCAAATGGTTCTATACATAATTGAGGTTGTAAAGGCATTTCACTAATAAAAGTAGGCTTACCCATCCTTTGGCATGCATCACAATTTTTGACATACCTTTTGACATCTTTGTGCAAGGATGGCAAGTAGTAACCAGTACTTTTCATTGAATAATGCCCTCTTGATGGTTCATCATGAAATTCTCACAGGATGTCATATACCTCATCCTTACGAACACACTCATGCAAAACATGGTCAGGACTGCATTTAAACAATAAACCTACTATCCATTCAAAATAAGAACTTTGCTTGATTAACTGTTTCTTTTTTTTAGTAGTAAAGTGAAGAGGAATCTTCCCTGTAGCTAAATAATTATCTATATCTACAAACCATGGAGATTGTACAGAAAAAACAAACAATTTCTCATCAGGAAATGCATCCTCAACCAATTCCTTCGTATCTACATTTAACAGTCTTGACAAGAAATCTGCCACTACATTATACTTTCTTGGTTTATTGACTATAGTAATATCAAATTCCTGCAATAGTATTAACCAATGAATAATGCGTGCACTAACCAAGGGTTTATTCATCAAATAATTTATAGCAGCATGGTCTGTGTGGATGAATACAAGATATCCAGTGATATAGTGTTAGAATTTTTTAATAGCATACACCACAGCTAAAAATTCCTTCTTGGTTGTGGTATAATTCTTTTCAACTCCAGTAAAATTTTTACTAATGTAGTATATGGCATAGTGTTTTCCATCTTCAATATGCCCTAATGCAGCTCCAATAGCAGTATTGGAAGCATCAGTTTGAATATGGAAGGGTAAATCCCAATTAGTACCTCTCAATACAGGTGAAGTTAACTTTTCCTTTAAAACTTCAAAGGACTGTTGACACCTAGTAGACCAAACAAATTCAAAATCCTTTGTTAACAATGCGAACATGGGATTAGCAATGGTACTAAAATTAGCAATAAATCTACGATAAAAGCCAATATGTCCAAAGAAACTACAAACATCAGTTTGAGTTTTTGGATGAGGAAGGTTCTTGATGACATCTGCCTTTTTAGGATCAAATTTAATTTCATAAGAAAAAATATGATGTCCAAGAAAAATTCCTTCTTCCATCATCAAGAAACATTTATCAAGGTTCAGAGACAAATGATATGTTTCACAGCGTATTAAAACTTTTTCAAGTTGTTCTAAAGTATATTCAAATGTATCTCCAAACACTGTAAAGTCATCCATATAAATCTCCACACTTTCATTTGTTAGATCAGAAAAGATAGCCAAAATAGCTCTCTAAAATGTTGCTAGTGCATTGTACAAACCGAAGGGTAATACTCTTTAAGCAAATGTTCCCCAAGGACATGTGAAATATGTCTTTTCTTGGTCTTCTAGTGCAACCTAGATCTGATTATAACCACTAAAACCATCAAGGAAATAAAAGAATTTCTTACCAGTAAGGTTCCAACACTTGGTCTATAATTGGTAATGGAAAGTGGTCTTTATGTGTGACATTATTCAATTCCCTGTAGTCCACACATACTCTCATATTCCCATTTTTCTTTGAAACAATGACCAATGGTGAAACCCACCTACTATCTGAAATTGGATAAATGAATCCTACATCCTATAGTTTTTTAATTTCTTCCTTAACAATATCCTTTAGAGCGGGATTCAGACGCCTTTTTTGTTGTCTCATTGGTCTGACATCTTCAGTGTATATCCTATGTGTACACACATAAAGGTGAATGCCAGTCATGTCCTTATAACTCCAAGAAAAATCTTGAACATGTCTCTATAAAAAAATAAATAATTTGGCTTCTTGCTCATTATTCAACCAATTATTAATGTTCAAAAATTTTCTTCGTTGTATCTCAATCTGCTTAATCCCTGGATAAATAGAGTTGACAGCCTCATATTTACTAATTAAAGCATTTAAGGGACAATGATGTGGCTACAGAGTATGAAATACTCTTGATTCTGGTGTAAATGTGATACCTAATGGGATCATTTGCATAGGACAGGTGAAATAAGTCAGAATATGATGATGCCATCCATGTAGCAATATGAAGGAGCTTTCTTGTAGTGGAATAGATGACAGGTGTTCAGAAGTTTGTTCTTCATATTTCCATAACAAATGATGGAAAATAATTTTATCATCCTTAAGGCCTTCTTCTTGCAATGTTTTCACCAAAATTGTTTCATGTTCAAATATTTATCTTTCTGGTGAATTAAGTTCTTCAATATGTTCATTTACTACAACGGTGGACAAGGTGACAATAGTTTCCTATTCTTCATCAGACTCAGGAAACCATATCTATACAAAAAATTTAGCTGAAGGTTGGGCTGGTGGATACAAGGAAATATTTTTTAGGTCTACACCATTTGAAATAGTCATCTCACCTGACTTGTAGTCTATAAATGTAGCTGTAGTGGTAAGCCAAGGTCGTCCTAGAATAATATGATAGCCATTAGCTGAGTTTATAGGCTGTAATACTAAGAAATCTATAGGATATTTCAAAGAAGACACTTCAATGGCAACATCCTCTAGAATTCATTTCGATTTAGCCACTGACCTATCTGTCATTTCCAAAACTGTGGTAGTAGGACTAAGGTTATTGAGCTACAATTTTTGCATGGTTTTCTTATTCATCACATTGATTGCAACTCCTAAATCGATAAGTACATTTGGAATTTGAACTAACCCAATAGTAATTGTAACTACTAGACTCCTTGTATCACCATATTTAGGGGGTACTAGTTTTCTAGAAAGAAGGTCAACCAACTTACCTTCTACTTGTACAGTCTCAAGAAAGGCTTTCTTTTTCCTTCTAGGTTTCCTAATACATAGCTCCTGAATGGTTTTTCTAATCAGAGGTACATCCTTTATTGCCTGCAACAAAGGGAGTGAGATAGAAATTTTCCTCAATTCTATGATTAATTCTAATTTAGGAGTAGTGATAGTGTGGTCAAACCTTTTAGGATACGGTAGGTCTGCCAAGGCAGGTTTAATTTTTCCTTGTAAACTTTCTATTTTTTCCTTTTTTTGGTCTTTTTTTGGTTTTTTTTGGATTTGAAAATTCTTGATTTCCATCAATTTATTCAATAGTGGGTGGAGCAGGGTTAGGTAAAACCTTCCCTAAATGTAACTAGATGTTACTACAGTAAAGGACATGGACTGTAGTAGTCTCTTTAAACTCAGCTCCATAAACAGGGGTTGCTTGTCTATTGTTATTGGGGTTAGCCATAGGTTGAGCTGGAAGTGGAGGTTTCTTAACTGGCTATGTTTGTTGTGGTTGAACTCTTCCCTAAAAATTTTGATTAGGGGCTGGCAGCAGGTGTTGATTTGGTGATTGATACCTCTGCTGCCCTTGATAGGATGAGTATTGTGGCCCCCATATTTACCCTGACTAATTTGGCACCCAAGATGGATTAAATGAATGCCATGGCTGATTTCAACCAGAATGTGACCAATCTTGAGGGGCTGCCCAATATTGATTCCAAGTTTGGGGAGGAGGTTCAGTATATGCCCATGGCATATTCCAAGGATTTTGTCCCCAATTTGAAGAAAAGCAAGGGGTATTTTGGTTTTGTATGAAGTTGCCTCTTGGCCTTTGCCCAATAGCATGAATTTATTCAACTTGGGTTTCTAAAACACTCCGAAGATGGGGTAAAAGGTGACATTTATCAGTTTTATGCTCCTTTGAGAAAATGCCACAAATTGCTAAAATTGAAGTCTTGTCCAAAGGAAAATCTTGTAGAGCATGCTTATTTCTGCATCTAGGACAATAGATAGACAGGGGTGGTGAAGAATTGGCTCTTGTATTCCTTTCTCCTAAAGCAGTGCTTAGTTGAACAAGTATATTAGTTTTCATATTAGCCATCTCCTCCATCAAATATTTTATATTAGAATTTCCTTTTTCTTCTTTGCCTAGTGCGGGAATAATTTTTGCACAACTCTACAATATCATTAATATCAAGCTGGTTTATATCTCCTTTTCCCATTAAGTCTAATACCTCTCTATAATCATCCTGCAAACCTCTCAAAAATATATTTTTCAATAATTTAGTTTCCACAGGACCACATCTCTTTTGGATAAAGGTAAATCTATCAAGATAATCCTCTAATTTTTCATCCTCTTCTTGTCTTATCTGAAATAACTCATCCTTCTTATTTCTCACCCTACAATACTCCTGATACTTATCCAAAAATGTAGTTTCCATTTGATCCCAAGTGCGGATTGAATCTGATTCAAGGCTCATAAACCACCGTAAGGCTGCATCTTTGAGTGTAGAGGGAAATAACTTCAATTTTTGGTTATCATTAACATAGTCATAATTCTAACACAGAACCTTGAATTCAAACAAAAATTGATCAGGATCTTCAGAAACAACTCCCCTAAATATTGGCAATACTGAGGGTGAAATTGTTTTCATAGGAGCATTCTAAGTAGGATTCATATGAATAGGGTATTCAAAAGTTCTAACAGGAGGATTTTTAGCATCATGACCAACAATGTCCCTATCATGTTCTCCTTGTTCTACCATAGGTGCTTCTTCAATTTTAATTTATACAATTGGTTCATATGGATCAGCCCTATGGGTATGTCTAGAAGCAAGTGCCTCTAAGAGTTCTTCTTGCAAAGATCCTACAATTTTAGTTGATGAAGAATATGATTCTCTTTTAAGTATTTCAGGAAGTAAATACATAGGTAGATATTTATCTCATTGTAAAGAACACCTTGGTGGAATAGAGCAAGTTCTGATAAACCTTCCTCTTTCATCTCTTGGCCTATGCATTCATGCCTATTTACTAAATGAACTAAACCTCAAGTTTCCAAAAACTATTTCTCGAAACATGATAGTTTTTGGACTGCTAGACCTCTCATAACAACACCTAAGTGTCCATAAAAAGGTGTCAAAAATGATGAGTGTCATCAAATATACACCATTTAATCATTATGTGTCAATCTAGGGCAGTTTCTAAGGCTATATATGAAAGTAGGGGTTAACAGACTAATTTTTAGTTCATTTATATCATGTATTTATTCATGGAAAAGTTAGTGTTTTGGGGGTGTTAGGTGTCCCTTTTAATCTCCTAGAAACTAAAACTGAGTGCCTACTTATCCTTGCATAATTGAAATTCACATAGTTGTAGGAAAAGCAAATCTAAACTATTGTAGAATTAAAAATGATAGAATTTAATTGACAAAATTTAAAATAAAAAAAATGAAATCATAGAATTAACTATAACAACAATGAAACTTTTCAGAATTGAAACTTCACACCTGTAGAAAATGAAACCTAAGACAATGATGAAATTCAAAGGTTGGTAAGAAAATATTGCAAATCTATAGCAAACTAAATTAACAAGAAATTCTTTGATGCAAATTGGAAATACAGACTGGAAATGTTGAAGCTGAAACATAAAATGTTATGCTATAAAATATATTCTAGATGACTTAACTATAATGCATTCATGTGCCACATGCTATATGAATTTTAATTCAATATTAACTATGCAAAAAGCTATCAGATTCTTGCAGACCTGCTGCAATAAGAAATTAGCAAAACTCTGGTAGGAATAATCCCTCTTCTAGGCCTAGAAGTGGCCCTTGCTTCTTGAACCAAAAGAGGGGAAGAGTACTTGCTCTACACTATCAAATCCTCACACTGAACTCAGAAGCAAACATGAATGAAAAATATTACACTTTTATTTCATTATAAGCATATTAGTAGTGCAGGGGAAGTTCTGTAGACTATTGATCTACTGTAGTACACAATTACAACACTTGGACTATGGTAGGAACCTAGGGTTCCTAGCACATAAAATGATAAATAAATAATAAATGACCTAAATATAAAAGAATCGCCTTTTGATATTTTCAGTAAGTCCCTTCAATAAATTATATTATATTTTATATTCATGGATATATTAAATGATAGAATCACATAGTGTCTTATACCCCTTTAGGGTTATGAGTGAAGAGTCACCATGCTTCCTAATCCTAACCCTAATATTATAATAATATAATAATTAATATAATTAATTATTATATTATTTATTAATATAACCA
Source organism: Wollemia nobilis (assembly GCA_028583015.1). Taxonomy (NCBI): domain Eukaryota; kingdom Viridiplantae; phylum Streptophyta; class Pinopsida; order Araucariales; family Araucariaceae; genus Wollemia; species Wollemia nobilis. The sequence goes on from JAQPPZ010001821.1 coordinate 4,776,387, forward strand.
TAGGATAACATGTATTATTATTATTATTAATTAATGTTAGGATAGTATCCTAACATGCCATCCCTATTTGAAGAGCTTTGTCCTCAAAGCTAGAAAAATTTGGAAATATGCTTCTACAAAGTTTGCCAATCTCAATATCACAGGCTTCTTGTAGTTAAGTTTGCCTTTAAAAAAAACTCAATTGTCACACTATAATGCACATTAACATCGGTCACTTCTCGTGTATTCATAACTTATTTCTCTAAATAGTTGGTTAATTAAACCTTTGAAAATATTTAACAAGGCAAATGCCTTATTTCTCCTAAGGTTTAGAACTTGTTTGTTAGAGATAAAGAACCTCTTTGTATTGCCACTCCCGGTAGTATATGAATAATGCTATCTTGTATTATTTATGGTCCATATTCTTCTTTTCTCTTTTCGATAAAAATTTCTAAATAAATACCTTTTTTTTTTTTTATACCATGGGATCTAAGAATTCCTAATATTTTTTAGAATAACAGTGCTCTATATTGTTTAGTGCATAGGACAAACACGATGTGCAATATTCTATGGATATGGTCTTTCTTCTAAGTTGTGATCGTGATAGTTGGTGAATTTGATTGTGAGATTTTCCTCCATAGTATGTTTGATGAAATAAAAAGGATCTATGAATTCATTAAGTGTGGCCATCTACCAAGTGTCTGTTACCAACTTGAGTGTCATGTGCCTATGAATTTCTTCAATGTGGCTCGATGCTTGTAAGCTTACATGTCGATAAGCTGTACACATAATACCTGCAAACTATGTACACTTTCAATGAAATGAAAATAGACCCATCTATCAAAAATAATCATTTCCATTAGTAGTCACTACTCAGTAGTCTTTATATCATCTTATTTTGAAGTTCATATCGTATCCAAACAAAATGGAACAGTTTTCACTTCAGTTTTTTTTTTTTGAACGTAGAAAAAATATGATATAGATACCTAATTGTCCTTCTAAATTGTATACAAAAAGCTTCCATTTGAACCTTATAAGAAGAGACAATAGTTATAAATATTCTCTTTTAACTTTACTAATTTTAAACGCCAGTGATATAAGAGTCCATCTTAAATCTTATTGATGAACACCGGTAATAACTAATGTTCAACAAAATGAAAAAGGGTGACCTTTTTTGCACGTAGGCTATGATATATTCATCTTGTTTATTTTTGAGATAATTTGCTGTCATTATGATTCAAATTTAGTGTATCCCATCACTTATATGTTATTATTGAACTAATGCTCTATTGGCACCTCCATTAATATTTTCTTCTCAAACTCATTCAAAATTTCCAATGATCACGAGATGTTGCAAAAAGACATCCCCAAGATGAAATCCATGAATAGATAGAAAAAAATATTTTGAATAGACAAATCCCTCGTTCGTTCTCCATGTCTGGTAGAGTATGCGCACAATAGATATTATCACCCATAACTTAATCGATGTGTTTTAGAACCGACTACTATGTTTGACGTTTGTTCGCAACACAGGAGTGTGAGAGCTTGTAAGGAAGAACTTTTTCATGGCACTTAGAATTTAAGGGAATCCAAATGTATTTTTGTTTTTAATTTCTTATTTTACGTTTGAGAAGTCATCTGTGGTATGTAGTTGGCCTGCAATTTTTGGACCGAGTTGCTGCTAGATTTCATCTTTGAAGTGGAGAGATCGTTCATCATCACTGGTCTCCTAGTTTGGATGGTCACAGTGGGCTTAGGCTTTGAACATGGATTTGATGATGTGATTCCCATAAAGCTTGTGGTTCCTCACATTTTTAAACACATGTTTTGTTATATCTCAGGCTCGATTTCCCTTATGAATAAGAGTAATATTGAGTTACTGATGAAAATATACCCAACAAAAATCTAAAATATGGCATTGAATTTGAGATGGATGCTCACAAAGCTTTATATTATGTCCATTATCTGTGATTTGTTCCAAGTTTTTGTGAACCAAATTAAAGACGTGAACCGCTATTTTATACTGTCCACATTTTTCAAAACCAAAAATTGATGATGAAAGGATTCATACTGAATGTCACTAAGAATGAATGACAGTGCATGGCGTTGGTCCTCACATGTAGATTCAAAAAATTTTGACAAGTCCTTCACTTCATGTGCCCAATTGTTTGAATTACCACCAAACCGAGCGACCATTTAAATCAAATAGAAAGTATGGTAATGGTACTTTATAATTTTTAAATATGAATTCAACTGCAGCCAGACAATTCCACAAAGAAGGATCATTGAAACTGCATAGGAAATGGGAAATGGCGAAGGTTTCCATGGAGGAGGACGGGCAGGGTTGCATTCCTTAGATTTTGTTTCTTTTGCTTTTGCAATTTGAAATTCACCTACAACTAATTTGGAGCTATGAGAATACTCAAATGTAACCTCGCTAGGAATGATGTCCTTCATGAGGATTGGACCTCCTGAATTTTGAGAAACATTTTTAGTAGCACCAGGTGAAGGAGAGAAATAAGGAGCTTTAGTGGATGTTAGTGCAATGGAAATAACTTTATGATACTGAGCACCTTGAGCCTCTATTTTGTTTGCATAGGTGATACTAGGTTGGCTTCCACTTTGATATGCATTGTAATTTTTAGAAACTTTCGTTTCTTCCTCTCGCATTAAAAAGAACATTGCAAACAACATTGGAGATATTGCAAACAATATTGGAGATATTTTTAGGGTTTGGATTTTTTTCGTTCTTGGGGAGTGCAATGGGTACCCTCTAGGATTCCCTGGTTATGGGATCTTCCTCCACCTGGGATTCCATGGATATGGGATCCTCCTCTACTTGATATTCCATGGCTAGGGTATCCTCTTGTATTTCCATTAAATATTGTATAATACGATCATAACGTTCCATTTGTTTTTTTTGTTTTTGTTCAATCATTCTTCTAAATTCTGCAATGTCATTTTTCATTTCCTTGACCAATATGTTTGGATCCATAATTCTATGATACCACATGGTAGGAACCTAGGGTTCCTAGCACATAAAATGATAAATAAATAATAAATAACCTAAATCTAAAAGAATCACCTTTTGATATTGTCGAGAAGTCCCTTCAATAAATTATATTATATTTTATATTCATGGATATATTAAATGATAGAATCACATAGTGTCTTATAACCCTTTAGGGTTATGAGTGAAGAGTCACCATGCTTCCTAACCCTAACCCTAATCTTATAATAATATAATAATTAATATAATTAATTATTATATTATTTATTAATATAACCATAGGATAACATGTATTATTATTATTATTAATTAATGTTAGGATAGTATCCTAACAGACTGCTCTATATCCTAGTACCTATATCCTATTATCCTATATGCTCAACCAAACGGGAGTACTTTATTTATATAGCAAGGTACAATAGTGATAAGTTTTAGTGTTTTAATACATTACTATTACAATTGTTGCAAGATTGTGTTTCCCAAAAATGCAGGGATTTGATCCATTAAACCTTATCCATTCCATCTTTTGGGATTCATCCATTGAGGGATAGGTGTTGGAAAAGATAGGGATATCCCTAAAATAGCTGCAACCACTGTTTACCACCCTCTATTGCAATTAAAGATGCTTTTGACCTAAAATATTACTTTTGTGTTTATTTTGGAGTTGCTCTGGAATATCAAGTAGCAGAACAGAGTTTATATTAATTCATGCTCCAAAAATGCATGAGAACATTTGTGACGGCATAAATAGTCTCCATAAGTTCCTAGAATACTGATTCCATATTTTGCATGAGTTGGAGTGGACAATTTCCATGCCATGTTGTATATGTACAGCTGATTGGAATTTGTATGGAAAAGTTCCTATTTTCTGCATGGTCAAACTATTGATAAAGTTTTGGCACCTTTTGGTTATTTAAAATGGTTAAACGGTGAGGAAAGCTTATGAAATAAGCACAAAACCAAATAGATAGCAACACCTTAATACCACAACATTAACTTAATGCAAAATATACTAAATAATACAACTGAAATAGACTATAAAATATAGAAAAATAGTCAAAATAGGATATATGCACTTTAACATTTACAACATGTAAACATAAATACATAATGCATTATATCACTATAATGGGCATCAAAACATAACATAAGTTGTTCAAAAGTGTTTATAAGTTATCAAAACTAGTCCATGGATGAGGCATTTACAGGCCTCATCAGTCCACAAAGAAGTCCCAATAATTTTTAACATTATAATGCATAACCACATTTTGATAATGTCACTGAATATGGCACTCAAGTATATAGGAGTGGCCAACATCTTCTATTTTTGAGATTCACCTTTCTAAATATCACCATTTAGGAAGGATTCCAATAATAGTCCCCCCACCTTTTCTATACCCTCATTGGTAGAGAATAAATTTACCATGACATAGGGATTATCCTTCAAATACCATAATACTTAAAGGATAACACCCTTTCCCTAACCCTACATAAGTCCATATATGTACGATTATTCTAGTGTAATATCTTAGTGCTTAGTTAGAACACTTTTGTAGGATAACTAAGGTCATTATCACTTACCTAGAAATGAGCATGGTCATCTTATCCTAACCATCCAAGGTGCCACCACTTATTTCTTATGAATGATTCCCAAAAGCCTCACCACTTTGGGTACACCCAAGCCTCAATGTTCAAGGTCTTTTTGTAGATACCTAAAAGTCACACGTCATTGTCTCTACATATCTACAAGTGATTCTAAATATCCCTAGGATATTTTAGGATATTATAGGCTATTGTAGTCATGCTTAGTCATGTGTAGTCATGCATAGTCATGCTTAGTCACATGCAATCATGCATAGATTTTTGTAGTTCACCATAGTAGTGTGTAGACTTCCATATACTACTTCATCATATTTCAGGTCCAAAACCCTAATAAGCCTTCAAAATCACATCTTGTGCATTAGGATATTCTCCAACAACCTATTTACATTCAATTGAGGCCCCCATGGGGTATTAGTTGACAAAAGCAATTACCAAGTCAATTCTTAAAATCTAATTTAATGTCGACTTCACTTAAGTCTCCCTTTTAGGGCAAATTTGATTAATTAAGCTTTAATCTCTAATTAACAATAATTGCACCCTCCCACATGTGTGTAAGTAATATTAGTTAGGATATTTCCCTAATAAAACCCTAATTAGGCTTAGGATCCCCTAATCCTGATTAAACCTAATCCTCCCTCACATATGTGTGAGGATAGGATATTTTCCATTAGGAATGAGAGGTTGCCACCTTTCCTTCTTTAACCTAACTCTAGTTAGACTTCAGCCCAGGTTTAGTTTACTTAACTCCCACCCTGAACCTTACCTTTTTCTATAAATAGTGGGTCCTAAACCCCTATTTTTATCTCTTCATTAATGACATAAGCACAAAAACTCTATCAAATTCAACATTGAAGTCTGAACAGTCAAATCTTATAGCAAATAGAAGCATAGCAACAACCAAGGAGCCTCCCTATTAGAGCATTTTAGTCGAATACAACTCACAGCAGGATTCACCTCTCACCTCATGAATTCAGTTTTGATTCACCCCTTGGGTGGCAATTTTAGTATACAAAGACCAAATCACCTCAAATTTGGTAGGTAAGCTTACATTTACTGTTATTAAGTGTTTAATATCATTTATTACAACTTTCAATATGTTTTTATGTCGATTTAGTCTTCATAACCAAGGGGCCTAACCAAGGCAAGCCCCCTAATGCACTAACCCCCATTTGTAGGTTCTTCATAGGTCAAAATAAGAAGAACACCATCAACTGCAACCCTACAGTGGATCGCAAACCCACCTACATTGAGGTATGATAGAAGGCGGTAGGAAGATTGTTGTAAAATTTATTATAAAAGACACTATGAAAGGGAAACTTGTCCCTATTATAACCTATGTTATCTTTGAATATAAATGAAATATAGCTTTCTTGTTCAACATACTTTGTTTTTATGTTGTTATATCAAATACCACTTTTCACCCATTTCATTCTAGCATACCCAATGGGACCCCCACAATGGACAATGCTAGACTAACTGCTCTTTCATGAATCAAATGTTGCCCTCTATTTTCTATGTTTATAGGTACTAAATATATCTACCATAAAGACCTCCAAAGCTTTGGGAACCACCCCAGGCCATCAGATCCCAAATTTGAAGCCTCTAAATTGGATTCATCCCTTGCCCCATGAATCTATTTCCAATTCGCCCCCAAGGTGGCGATTTGCATTCTAGAGCCTTAAAACTTGTAAATATTGGTTTTCCAAAACTCTCTGCAACCTAAAGAAGTTTTTTGAACCTTTATATCCTAGATCTATACCTCCAAAACTAAATTTGCCCCACGGGTGGTGATTCGAGCATAGAAGCTTTAAAAACCCCCAAATCCACAAGGGTGATCTATACAGGGGCTAAGAAAAACCCCCACAACATCAGAGTGTAGGTATTTCCCATTTTATATCTCTTTTTTGTAAAGTTTGAAATCATAAAGTATTCACTAGTTAAATGACAACTCCTAGGTGTAAATTTAATTTCCTTTCAAGCTTCTAGGATTGTTAAATTTTTTTGAAGTTACAAAACCTGCAACTTTCCAGTGACTTCATTTAATTTATTTTTCAAATAAATTTGCATTTTTCATTTTTGTTTCGCATGTATTATAATCCTACATTCTTTCCCCCTTTTTTTATAGCATCTCTTGCTAAAAGAAGTGCACATTCTAAATCTTGAAATTAGGGTTTCCTAATCCCCTTCTCCATGTTATTTAATTTTTGAAAGAATTTTGCATCCTAAAGTTGAAAATTAGGGTTTCCTAATCCTCTTACTCTACACACTTGGATTGCATGTTTCCACACTTTGTAAAATAGATTAATTTACTTCATAAAGGCATTTAGGGCTAGACTATTTCTTTGTAAATAATACATTTATATAATAATTTTCTCTCAAAAAGGAATTAGGCTAGTCTCTCTTTTGAAAATGCAACTAGTAAGTTTATTACCTCCCATACACCATTAGAAAAACACAAATCCACACATACTCATGTGGTATTTAAACAAGTGGTGAGATTGTAATTCATCCCCAATCCATCGCTCGAGACTGGTGTGGATCAAGTTGCACTCTCCATAAGCTCACCCCCCTAGACACCTAGCAGCCCTACATGAGTGGCTTTTTAGATTTCATCATTAAAAAATCCCCCACTTTTGTGATTGGGTCTTGTATTTCATCACCAGCAGTTACTTGTGGAGTGGTATAGGATTAGTGCCTTCATCTACAAGGCTAGTATAATTAGTGGAATTTATAATTGTCATTCTTGACTAAGCCCGATCGAGGGTAAAGCAAAAGCATGGGTATACTGGTAGTAGATCTTAGACAATGCCACCTCTCTCTATGAGAGAAATTTGTGAACTTGCTTCAGTATAGTGGGTTCCCCCCCTTCTAGGATATCATTTTACCACACCTTCCATACAGGTCACCATTTGCATGTTGTGATACCATTCTATTCTATGCATCTTTGGGTGTTGCAGGATGTTTGATATTGATGACATTCCCTATTTTCTAGAGTGTTCACTCCATTACCCATGATTATTTATGAGAGGTTATTTACTACTAATTCTTGTATCAAATTCAATTATTTTACATGACTATTTAATATATTTTTAAATGTTATCATCAGTTAAATATGAATTATTGGTAAAAATGAGTAAAAATGGTAATTTGATGTTTATCAGTAATTTACATCCAATTTTCTTGAGATCTAAGTTAAATGTAGGTAATAAGTGCAGAAACTATAGTTGTACTCCAGATGTGAAGAACAAACACTAGCAATTAGAATAAGTCAAGTAGATGATCTCAGTTTATGGAAGATAGTTACTGGAGGTAATTACAGATAGTAATTACATAAGGTCAAAAGGTCATTTTGAAGACTTACCATGGATGAAAAAACATAATATGGACAACATAACCAAATGATGGCAATTAAAATATCTCCAATATATCTTTCCTTCTCATTTTGGTTATGAGATTCTCTCCAGCTGATAAAACCTTATGAAAAGGATTTGTAAAGTTATTATTTGTCAAATGTCAAAGTTGTTAAGACTTCCTATATTACAGGAGCTAAAAAGTCTTATTATGAGTCAGTTAGATAGGAAATATTCCATGTAATGCCACTTGGACTTATAGAAATATTTTCAGGTCCAAGTCAAATAAAATATTTTTAGCTTTAGGATATCTTATAGTGTATGTACAGTCATCACTCCACATTTTAAGAAAGATACATACGTGGACAAGATTGTACTTTGTATTAGTATTAGTATAAAAATATACAATAGAAACTAGAGGCTCTCTCTCCTCTGGGGTTTTTTCTCTAATTACATTATTCATTACATCATGTTATAGATTATTTTATGGAGCTTGTATAGTTGAATATTCATAAATAAAATAGCATTTATTCATTATGGTAACTTGTATCATTTGTGGCATTTGTTTATTCTCTGTTTTGAATTTGTAAATTCTGCAACCTGCATTCATGAATTATAAATAAATGTTAGTATAAATCATAATATTTAGTTATTGATAGTTTAGTTTAGGGGAAATAACTTAGACTACCACTTAGGAGGTAGGGCCCACTCCTAATCGATAGTCCCTGAGCTCTTTTGCCCCCTACATTAGATTAGAATTAGTTAGATCTGCATTATAAAATATATAAAATTTAGAAATTGCATAAGGATCCTAATAGTTAAAATTCATAATAAATTGCATTTATTTACCATTTTCTGCATAATTCATACTGCATATTTTTATATTTCTTTTTGTACATGTGTACGCATGATTTCTGAACTAGAAATTGAACTAGACTTAAGCATTAATTCCTACGATCATATCTATACTAGATTGCTACTTTTTAAATCTAACCTTTATTTTCCCTCGGATTGATAAAATTAAATTTAAGCTTCTATAGCTGATCATTTTGGCACCATTTCTGAGGAAAGTAGCATCGTAGTAGTTGATCAGAGAAGTCGTTGGCAGTGCAAAGCGAGAGGACTTACTTGTACACATGAGATCTTGTGGACACATGAGCCCCTGGTGTGCATATGAGTTAGAGTGGTTATCGACATAGATGGGACACAATAGCCCTCCCTATCGTGGGTAGCTAACAACAAGCCCCGCCTTACGATATTTTTAGGTTCCTTTTTCATAAAGGTTTCATGTTTTAATTGCTTTCCTAGATTAAAATTTTCTTTCCTGCAATTTGCTTTTTGTAATTTCCTGCTTTGGTTAATTATTATTGTTTAGGTGATGTAGGGTCCTATGGGAAAGTTCAGGAAGTAGGTGAAGGTAGTAGCTAAAAATAACCCCCTGTCTTGGGAGTAGGAATTAGCTTATAGCGAGTGACACGACTGTAGTGAAATCCCCCCTAGTCAAATAAACACTAAGAAGTTACCTGTTATTTTGGTACTGTTATTTTATTTTTATCGAACTATTGCTTAATTGGTTACACGGATTACATGCTCCGTGGGTCATACCCAATTATAGTAATACTAGGTTGTATACTTGTTTCTAATGATATTAAGTTTGAGTGTATGGATTACGTGCTCCGTGGGTCACATTTGAACTTAGTAACATTAGGAATTTCCCTAATATTGTTAGAATTAGGTTGTACGGATTACGTGCTCCATGGGTCGCATCCTAATTTTAATAACATTAGGATTGTCTAAATTATACATATTTATTTTCTGTTAAAATTTATGAATTTTATGTTTTAATAGACAGTAGATCAAAATAGAAAACAAAATCAAAACTTAATAAAAAATTCAAAAAGAAAAAAAAAAATGGTTGAAAGTAGTCAGATTGAATTCATAGATCTCAGGAAATTTCTGATTCAGCAAGAGGTTAATCTTCTTGTTGATCAAAACTTTATAACAACCAAGTCAGAATGGGAAGCATTGTGTGTAAGAATTGAATCTATCAATGAGAGATCATAAGAACTTAAAAAGATAAAAAGGATTAATATTGCAAAAACTTTAAGGGTAAATCATCCTACACCTTATGATAATATGAGAGTAAGTTGTGAAAACTGGCTTTGGGATAGATGAACTATAGTAAATCCATCAATTTATCCTTGGAACTAGTGATGCAAGGTAAGTCAGATCAAATAATAATCAAATTAATCTAACTAAACATTAGGTTTAAGACTAATGTTTATATAATACAATGAATAGTAAACCTAACTAATTCCCCACTAACCAAGCTAACAAACATGTTAGGCTAGGTAGAGATTTAGGTTTAGGATTGACTACCCTAGGATATTTAGGCTAGTTACCATTAGATATTTAGGACAGTAAATATCTATATGGTAGAAACTAAAACAGTAAATGTAGTAATAAATCCTAAGTAGTGTAATGCAATACACTAGCTTATTTTACCTAGTGGAGTAATTGGTAAGTATCCCAAGTAATGGAATATTACTCTAACATCCCCCCTTATTACATTATTTGGGTAATACATACAATACCCTCTATACAACAATATTTGAGTGAAGTATATAACTGTCCCAATACAGTGAAGAAGATGTTGATCTCCTGGTTCTTTGTTCTGTCACAGTGCTCTGGTTGCTTCTAAGCAAAAAGTGGGTCATTCCTCACTTTGTCTTCACGTCAAAAAATGTCCTTATGGTAATCACATCATCCAATGAAATTCCATGGGTAACCAGCCACTGCAATCACCATGTGTAGTAGAATAGATCACTTCATACAAGGTTCATTCATTTACAATATGAATTTGCAAAAGATAAGGTAGCTAATGTGTCAGTCACTGCCGAAAATTCACCCTTATAAGTTTCCCCCTTCTTGTTGCAAAACATAGTGTAATTAATTTCTGAAGGAAGTGTGACTAAGGTGTCGGTCAAAGCCGAAAATACACCCTTATAAGTCATCTTACCTATTTACAAAAAATAGTGAAGAAAAGAAATGGATATCCCCCTTCAATTGCAAAAAGTGTGCAACACAAGAATGTTGTGAAGGATTTTACAAATATTGCCTCCTAGACAATTGTACACCACAAAAAATCGCTCCTCTTGTTACAAGTACTTCAAACACCTAGAATTTGCTATTTATGAAGCCTAAAAGAGGTACAAGCACCCCTTATTGCAAGGTCTTCAAACAAAAAACTTATGCTATTTATGAAGCCTAAAAGAAGAGTGAGAGAAAATGGTGCTTTTGCCCAAGGGACACATGTGTTTTCCCTCTACAAAATTGTTTTAGCAATTTAGCAATTGAGCACTCCTTGTGCTATGTTTGAACCAGAAACATAATCAGAATGAGACACTTCACTAAAAATATGGCTTCTGTGATGTGCCTTTGCCATTTTAGTTTTGCTTGTTTTGAAACCAACACTAAATGGTGTCTTGGTTTTCATTTTACAAGTTTTGCAAAACTATGTTTTTCTAGGCAATTTGATCAAAAAAATTCACCAATTTGTCCTTTCTTATTGTAAGTACTTCAAGCATGATTGCTATTATGAAGTTTAAAAGAAAAGGTTTAATGTTGATGACTTGGACTTTTCTGATTGCCTTTACAAGTTTTATTTCCCTCTTATCAAAATCTATGTTTGAAGGAAGAAAAGAATTATCCCCCCTTAGTGCAAAGGATTGCTACTTTTAAGGTTCCTTATTTTCAAAAACTTGTTCTTTCTTTTGATTACCCTAAGAGAGTATCAAAATATAATTCACTCAAACAGATATTTAATGGCACCTACCTTAACTCCCTTCAAAAGGATGAAAAGTTTGAGGAAATTAATTAAGCCAAACAAATAAGAGTGAATTTAGGGGTTTTGTTGATTTAGGAGAGAATATCAAGTAATTGTGGCTTTAAATCTGTGCAAGGATTTACACAAATTTGTGAAATTTTGGGGTTGAGTGTGTTCTTGATTCTATGACTTATAGTTGCAAAAAAAATGATGCAACAATCAAACAAGAAATGCCCACAAAATTCTTATCACCTAGGTGTCGGATGCAACCAAAAATGCACCTAATTTGCCAATAAAGGTGTCGAGTAAAATCGAAAATGCACCTTTTAATTTTTGTAACAAAATGTGTGTTTTGTGTTGTGCAAAAAATGATATTTTTATGTCTCCTACTTTGTTTTCCAATTTTGCAAAAGAAGTACAATGTTGTCTTCTCCCCTATATTTTGCAAAATTAACAATTTTGAGCACTCCTTCCAAGACAAGTCGACACACAACCCGCATTTGGAAGGCTTCCAGAACTAGTCGACACATGACTTAGTTTTTGATAGACCAAGGTTACAATTTCTTCTCATTTTTTTTTTTTTTTAAAAAGAATGTGCAATTTTATGTCTTATATCCCCCCTTGGAGAAAACAAATGCACACTTTGCCTTTGAATTTTACAAAAAAAATTGGGTCTCCTTGTGTTACAATTTGGCAAAAAAGAATTCATGTTTGAACCTTTATTGTATGCTAAATTAACAAGGTTGAGAAGAGTTTAGGGTTTTCTTATTTGCAAAAAAAATGAGGCTCTTATATGTCTTATATCTCCTTGTTTGTGAGAAAACAAAAGCATTCTAAAATTTGTAAATTTGCAAAAAAAATTCCCCCAAAATTGATTTTTAATATATTCATCTAATTAATTCTAGCTAATTTAAATTAATAATAAAATTAGTTTCATAAAAAAATCACTTAAAACAAATGTAAAATGATTTTCATATAAAAAAATAAATTATTAATAAAATTAACTAAAAAATAATTTAAAAAAATAAAAAAATCTTACCTTTTTTTTTTTTCCCGGTCCATTTCACCACCCGTTTTTTTTATAGCAAAAATATAGATGTTTTGGGGCTGACGGGAGTCGAACTCCCGACCTCCCATTGGCCAATGCCTTAATGCTAGCCCCTCCGTCGGTCAGGCTAGCTGGCTCGATGTGAAGGGAAGGAAGGATATTCCCTTTCCCTTAACTCCTTGCACGGGCAAGGAAAACTGTGGGATTTATCCCACATCGCCCACACGGGCGATTTTATGTTGCTTAAAAGCAACAAAGCACACAGTGCTCTTTGATTTCCTATAGGAAATCAGGGTCTTTCAGACCGCTTTTGTTGTCACCCACGTGGCACGGTCGGATGCGTCCACATGTCAGGTGGCACACGTGGCTATCCGCCACATGGCCACCATGTGTCCAGTCCGTTGTCCAGTGGTTGTCTACCATGTGTCCAGTCCGTTGTCCAGTGGTTGTCTACCATGTGTCCAGTATGGTCTATCATCCAGTGGTTGTCTGCCATGTGTCCAGTCTGATCTGTCATCCAGTGGTTGTCCACCATGTGTCCAGTCCAATCCAGGTCAAGTCTAGTGGTAGTGCCATGTCAGCACCTCGAGATCTATGCCTGAGGTTGCATCTGGCCACCACGTGTCACCAGATGAGTGGTCCATGTCAATGCCTTGAGATCTATGCTCGAGCGCATGTGGGTCCTTCTGGTCTACATGGTCTATTAGGTGCGTGTTCCATGTGGCACCTATTTCGAGCTAGGGTGCTCCTACCCTGGTTCTAGTCGATGGTCGCCTTGCTGATCACCAAAAATCAGATGGCCACCTACCCTCTCAAATTTTGGTCATCGAATGGCGGGTCGGTCCAGTCATTGCCTAGGGGAGGGCACACCTACCCTACTTAGGTGGTCGATCACTGGTTGTCGGTTCGGTCATTGGATAAGGAGGGCGTGCCTTCCCTATATTTTTTATCACCGATGATGGGACGAAGGCCTAACAGGTTTGTCCCCCTGTCAGTGGGTTCAGTCAGGAGTGTGAGGGTGCTCCTACCCTCTAGGCACTCCCAATTGTGTTTGCCATGTGGCCTCCCATGGAGGGCACTCCTGCCCTCTCGTGGAGGTCGACTTCGAGTCCCGCGGTCGCTGGCCCTCCTGTGTCAGCCTGTCAGGCCTGACAGGTCAAACAACAAAATTTTTTCAGATATGTCTAGGCATGCGGGTCATCTCCCATGGTGGCCTGGTGATGTGGGCCTTGTTGAGTGGTATTTTCACCCAGCTGTGAAAGTACAACTCTCCTTTAGGATTTGGGTCCCAAATCCCCTCTTGCAAAGAAGTCAAACAAACAACTTCTCCAAGGTCTCCGCTGTATTAGCATTTGCATATGTATATTAGTAATCTCAAATAAAGATAATCAATTTAAATGCTTGGAACACCTTAGTGATTGCAAGTAACTGTAAACAAGGGGCAATGTTGGTTTATTTCACCATGAAACTTTAGTGATTGTTCATTGTTTTTTTTTTAGATTTTGTAATTTTTAAATGTTCATTTTAAATAAATTAAACCTTCGGAAAAAATAAAATAAAATGAAAAAGAAATGCAAAAAATTAAAAATAGAACACATTCAGTCTGATGCTATCCTGTTCGACAAAACCGAAGATATGAGGTTTCCATGCATGCAACCTAACCTATTGGACCTGCAAAACAAGCACAATCTGGATAAGCTAAGTGCTGGCTCCTAAGGATTTGAATGAGGTTTTCAGATTTAAGCATTCGCATGCAGCAACCAAGAAAAACTTGTATCAACTACATTTACAAGCCTAAAATCTGAAAAGGGAAAATAGACATTTAATCTTGCATGCAGAAAATGACTCCTTCTTTCTTGCCCATAAGATGCAAATTTCTGAAATTTTATCTACATTAAATATTTGTCATTTTACAATAACAGAAGTATCGGTTTTCCAAAACCAGAAAAAGTGGAAGAAAAGCACTCCAAAGCAGGTCCAGAATGGCTCATCACCCTCAAATCTATAACACTGCTCGTGGAAGTTTCTGACCTCTGTACCTGTCTTGTGCTTTTGCTTTTAAAACTCCTGGTGTGGCTCTCTGCTTTACTTTGTGATGCTTCGTTTCATTTCTAGACTTCATCGTTTTGTCTTCCTCGCCTCATCATTGTCTTTGACTTTTTGTTCGATGTCTTAAACGTTTAATCTTCTCTATGAACTGTAACGCTTCTGTAGCCCTTACACTTTTATGCCATGTGTTCCGTGCTCCTTTGCATGTTCCATAACTGCCCCCTATAAATCATGACAAAAAATAGCATGTCATGATATCGCGACATTTTTTTGCATGCAGCTTTGCTCTTCCACCTGCATCGTAAAAACAAGACATGTCATGAAATCATGACACTTTTCTGCCAACAACCTTGTCAGCCTTCATGCACATGAAAATGAAACATGTCACGAAATCATGACATTTTCCTATATGCAACCTTGTCAGCCTTCATGCATAGCGAAAATGAGACATGTCATGAAATCATGACATTTTTATGCTATCGGGCTATGCAGATGCAACCTGTCACGAAATCATGACGTTTTTCTCTATCACTGGGTTTTGTTGCACTTAGCCACGAAAACGTGACATGTCACGAAATCGTGACACTTTTCTCTTCTGCACCATCTTCTAATTTTTGTCATGAAATCGTGACAATTTTTTGTTTCATACCACTTGGCCGCTTTCTATCATGAAATCATGACGCTTTTCTCTTTCAGGCTGTCTCGCTGCTTCCTATCACGAAATCGTGACAATTTTTCATTCTGGGCTATCCAGCTGCTTTCTATCACAAAATCGTGATGCCTTTCATCTTCGTATCCCTTGGCTGCTTCCTGTCGTGAAATCGTGACGCTTTCTCTTTTCGTACCATCTCGCTGTTTCCTGTCACAAAAACATGACATGTCACGATTTCGCGACAACTTCTGCATTGACTCTTCTCTTGCTGCCTTGCACCATGATTTCACAACACGTCGCGATATCACGACATTTTCTCTTCATGATGCATTCTGCTGCTCCTAGCCGCGAAAACGCGACATGTCGCGATATCGCGACAACTTTTCATTTTTTTCGCGACGGAGCAACATGTCGCGATATCGCGACAACTTTTCATTTTTAGCCGCGACGGAGCAACATGTCGCGATATCGTGACAACTTTTCATTTTCGGCCGCGACGGAGCAACATGTCGCGATATCACGACAACTTTTCATTTTTCCCGACGGAGCAACATGTCGTGATATCGCGACAACTTTTTATTTTCGCCGCGATAGAGCAACATGTCACGATATCACGACACTTTTTCCCTTTTGTGAAATTTTTGCTTTTTCCTTGATTTTTTAGCATCTAGGCTACTGCAGTTTTCTTTGAAAGCATGCAAAAAAGGTGGGTCCCCAATTTTGGGGTGTGTTGTGGATCAGCCACAACAAATGGTGACTCTGCTGTCAAATGCTCCTGAGCATTTTGGTGAGAACCCAACCTGAAATATACAAGCTTAGATACAGGCGTCAGCACATAAAGATAAACAAATACCGATAGATCAGAAATACATGAAACATCAGAATCATAAGTATCAGCTTAGTGTGTGCAATGTGTTTCATTCCCTATCATTTGAACTTGATCAACATTCCATTGTCAGTTTTACTTATGATTTGTATGCAAGGCTATGAATGATTTGTGCAGGATTTGATGCATGATGAAGATGCTAGAGACATAACAACTTGCTTTACAAAGGCTCAAACCTTCTAATATCATGAACAAACATATTCAAGTTGTCAAACCCTCTTAGGACCAAATATATGTATACTGAATTAATTTACTAGATCCCAAAGTTGGTTATGTGTCACTACCATCTTGAACCCATGTGCAAGTGTGAGTGAAATCAGAACTTTGGGGAATAGGATTCCCAACCTAAGCGAGATGGGAATTTAACCCTATCCTTACTATTCTGATTTGGAGTTCATTACCTCATCTTGAACAAAATGATTTAACCAGTTATGGATGAAATTGTCAAGCTAGTCTATCCATATGAGCAGTCAGTGGTCTTGCTTTTAGACAAGACATGATGCCACGCATGAGCACTTAACCCCATAATCCATGATTTGGCTTCATTCATTCTCTTCTCTTTTTTTTTTTATTTCTTGGACCTTTGGGATGACTACCCATCCTTGCTAGGGACATGTAGTACGATCCCTCCAATCCAATATTAAGATGAAATGGGAAACATTAATTTTTATTTCTTGGACCTTTGGGATGACTACCCATCCTTTGCAGAGGACATGTAGTACGATCCTTCCCATCCAAGTTTTATGATAAAATGAAAGATGGAAGCTTTGGGGAATCGGATTCTCAACCTAGGTAAGATGAGAATTATGCCCTATCCTTACTACTCCATGAAGGTCAAATCAGAGCTTTGGGGAATTGGATCCTCAACCTAAGCGAGATGAGGATTTAACCCTATCCTTACTACTTTGATTTTAGGCTTTAAGCATTATGGGAGTGGTAAAAACCATTGTTTTAAGGATTATGTTGCATGATAGGACAGACATGGACTATTCCTTTCGCCTCACCTTTTCTTCCAAGTATGGTTTTAACCATTTTGCTCAAGACTCTCTTTAATATGCGTAGAACGTGCTTGGTTCAAGATAGTTCGGGCATCAGTTCCCAACCTTAGGATTTTTTATGTTTTATGTTATAGAATAACCCTAAGAGGATTCAACACCTTTTCAATGATTGTACATGACATGAAGATGCAACTAAGATGAAATATATATGCAGTGTGGAATATAACATGAGATATGAATGCATTGCTTCTTTTGAAATGCCAATGGAGTATATATCACCTACTTTACCATAATGTGTAAAACTGACAACTTCATGCATCACAAGATTCAAACGATATTATTTAAAATGTTTGTGTTACTTGTGGAGCTTTCTACAATACAATTCCAATGTTTCATATTCTCCTGATTTTAGGCATAAGTTGACATCTCAAATACAATTTTTTTTTTTTTTTGACAAACCAAACATGTCCATAGGACCAACACATAACTTTAAATCAAAAATTATTCAATCCAAAACCAAAATGCAATCCAAAAATGAAAATTTGAAAACACAAACCAAAACCAAAAATCAAAACCTATATACAAATGTACAAAATAATACAAGATGATGCAAAGCTTGGATTATCACTTTCCTGGATCCCAAACATGATTAGAACATTTCAACAAAAATATAACATGATGTGCATGCCAAATGATGTAGGAATCCAAAAAAAACAATATTATACCACACCATGCAACAACTTTTAACTTACCTTGCTCACCCCACCAATTTGATTTAGTTCTATTACCAACATCATAGGTGAGATTCAAATCAAATTGATTAGACAATGGTTGGTATTCAATTTTATTTTGTCTATTCTTTAAAGTGCAAGTTTCATCATTCCATTCATGATTTAGAAGTAGGCTTTCCTTTTCAAATGTGAGATATTGCAAACAAGAGCCTATTTCTAAAAGTCTTGAATTCAAATTATTTTTCGAGATTTTAAAGCAATCAAAATCAATCAAAACTTGACAAACATCACCAAGATTTGACATTTCATCATTAATGACATTAGCATCCAAAGGGACATCATGTAATCCATCACTTAAAATTTTTGTAGCTACTACCAAAGGTAAAGATTTCACCTTGTCACCCATACTCAACCCATCATAATTAGAATTTACAACAACTTGATGAGTGTTAGTAGCTTTTTCCTTTTTCTCATTGTCTTCTTCATCATCCAACACCTGTTCAAAAACACCAAAGTTAGGCACCCAATCAAACATGCGTCCATATTTTTCAAAACAAGAGCCTAGTTTTTCAAGATATGTGTCGCGTGACACCTTTCCATGATCAATGGCTTGAGTTGCCTCAAAATCCATATTTTCATTAGGATCATCAATAGTATCAAACCCACACCACTTAGGTTTTGTAATTTCATCATTTTGAGATGGCATAGACATTGTAGAAACAATAGGTGGATCAAGATTTTTGATTTCTTGCCCCTCAAGGGGAACAAAATCAATTGATTCTCCTTCTTTATCCATGGTAGTAGAATCATTATCCTTCTCCAACCTTTGATGAGATTCCAACCCTTCTTCCAAAGCATTCTTAGATTGTACAGGACTTGTAACATCCTCATATGAAAGGGCAATCGTATTATCCTGCATATCAATAGGCACACAAATTTCATCGAAGTTTTGGAGTGAGCATACTCTTCCCTAGAATCATGATGATCATCTTTCAAAATCAAATTGTGATGCTCAACTATTTCTTCATCATCCTTTAATTCATCAACATGTTTCTCATCAAATTTATCTTCACCTTCCTTAGATGGTTCAATTACTTCCAAAATTGGGTTATTGCTTGTATTCAAATTGATAAGGCCATCATAATCCACATGTGTAACCCATGATTCAAGTTTAACATAATTTGGAAGGTGTGAATTTTCTTGGCCATTATCTTCAACAATGTCATCCAACATGTCATCCAAAACAGATTCATCCTCGTAGAATTCATCTTTTGGTGAGTCAAGGGTTCCCAATCTGTCACATGTTTCAATACTAGTTGGATCTAGTACTCCTCCCTTGCCTAAAATCATATTATTATGAAAATCATTGAAATTGATTTTAGAAACATCTTTTGAATCAAGATGAGTATTTTGAAGTTGATTCATACTTAAGAAAGATGGTTGATCTTGCATAGTAGGTTGAGGATTTTGAAATTGATTGAAGCTTGGGAGTGATTGTTGATTCTGAAATTGATTCAAACTTGAACTCGGTTGAGGTGGATAAATCATTGGGTGGGTAAAGGAGGTATTAAATGATTGAAAATTATATGATCCAAAACCCACACCATAATTTTGACAACTCAATTGTTGCTCAATTGCCATTGCTTGAGTATAGGCTTGTGACAAAGATGTGATTAGAGGCATCCCTCGCAAATATGTGGAAGTGAGTGGGTCAAGAGCATTGACATATATTTGGAGAGCCACTTCTTCTTGCAGAACATAAAATGTCACTAATTGAGTATATAATCCAAAGAACCTTTCAGAAAATGACTTCACATTTTCACTTGGTCCTTTTTTAATAGTGAAAAACTGCTCATACATGCGGATTGAGTCAACTTGCTTTTTGTTGAATTGATTAAGAAATGCTGCCTCTAGTTGAGCCCAAGAAGTGATAGACCCTAAAGGTAGACTTGTAAACCAATCATATGCCACTTTGTCCAAGGTGTACAGGAACATTTTACAAGCAACATCATCATACCAACTTGTTAAGTGATTGGCACAGAATTTGAATGCTTGAATGTGTTCTTCTGCAGTATTTGTCCCATTAGACGAAAATCGAGGAAGACATCTCTCAAAACCAACGGGAAAATAATGTTGAACTCCCGGTATGTTCAATGGGCTACCTGGCATCCATGGTGAAAACATAGCCATTAGTGTATCTTAAAGAATACAACTTTAATATCAAAATTATTTTTATTTTTATTTTTTTTAAATTAAATTAAATCACATTATTCCTGTATGAACAATCAAAGCGTTAGAACAGTGCATAGCAATTCATGTCCTCCTTTTAACAGTACAAAGTTGTATTGTTAAAAGAGGGCTAAAGATAATAATCAATAGGGCATGAAATATTCAAAATTTAAATCCCTATAGCATTTAAATCAATCTGAAATAAACCGGTTCAGGCCCTCCTTCTAGCGCCAAAATGTTGAGTGGTATTTTCACCCACTTGTGAAAGTGCAACTCTCCTTTAGGATTTGGGTCCCAAATCCCCTCTTGCAAAGAAGTCAAACAAACAACTTCTCCAAGGTCTCCGTTGTATTAGCATTTGCATATGTATATTAGTAATCTCAAATAAAGATAATCAATTTAAATGCTTGGAACACCTTAGTGATTGCAAGTAACTGTAAACAAGGGGCAATGTTGGTTTATTTCACCATGAAACTTTAGTGATTGTTCATTGTTTTTTTTTTTAGATTTTGTAATTTTTAAATGTTCATTTTAAATAAATTAAACCTTCGAGAAAAATAAAATAAAATGAAAAAGAAATGCAGAAAATTAAAAATAGAACACATTCAGTCTGATGCTATCCTGTTCCGACAAAACCGAAGATATGAGGTTTCCATGCATGCAACCTAACCTATTGGACCTGCAAAACATGCACAATCCTGATAAGCTAAGTGCTGGCTCCTAGGGATTTGAATGAGGTTTTCAGATTTAAGCATTCGCATGCAGCAACCAAGAAAAAACTTGTATCAACTACATTTACAAGCCTAAAATCTGAAAAGGGAAAATAGACATTTAATCTTGCATGCAAAAAATGACTCCTTCTTTCTTGCCCATAAGATGCAAATTTTTGAAATGTTATCTCGCATTAAATATTTGTCTTTTTACAATAACAAATATCTGGTTTTCCAAAACCAAAAAAAGTGGAAGAAAACCACTCCAAAGCAGGTCCAGAATGGCTCATCTTACCCTCAACTCTACAACCCTCGCTCCTGGCGGTTTCGACCTCCGTACCAATCCTGTGCCTCCGCTTTTTATACTGGTGCGGCTCTCTGCTTTACTCTGTGATGCTTCGTTTCATTTCCAGACTACATCATTTCGTCTACCCCGCCTCTTCATTGTCTTTGATTTTTTTCTTAGATGTCTTAAACGTTTGATATTCTCCATGAACTGTAACGCTTCCATCGCCCTTACACTTTTATGCCATGTGTTCCATGCTCCTTTGCATGTTCCATAACTGCCCCTTGTAAATCATGACAAAAAATAGCATGTCGTGATATCATGACATTTTTTTGCATGCAGCTTTGCTCTTCCACCTACATCACGAAAATAAGACATGTCACGAAATCGTGACAATTTTTGCCAACAACCTTGTCAGCCTTCATGCACAATGAAAATGCAACATGTCATGAAATCATGACATTTTCCTATATGCAGCCTTGTCAGCCTTCATGCACAATGAAAATGAGACATGTCGTGAAATCGTGACATTTTTATGCTATCGGGCTATGCAGATGCAACCTGTCGTGAAATCGTGACATTTTTCTCTATCGCTGGGTTTTGTTGCACTTAGCCACGAAAACATGACATGTCGCAAAATCATGACACTTTTCTCTTCTGCACCATCTTCTGATTTTTGTCACGAAATCATGACAATTTTTTGTTTCGTACCACTTGGCCGCTTTCTGTTGCGAAATCGTGACGCTTTTCTCTTTCAGGCTGTCTCGCTGCTTCCTATCATGAAATCATGACAATTTTTCATTTCGGGCTATCCAGCTGCTTTCTGTCATGAAATCATGATGCCTTTCATCTTCATATCCCTTGGCTGCTTCCTGTCATGAAATCGTGACGCTTTCTCTTTCCGTACCATCTCGTTGTTTCCTGTCGCGAAAACGCGACATGTCGTGATTTCGTGACAACTTCTGCATTGACTCTTCTCTTGCTGCCTTGCACCGTGATTTCACAACACGTCGCGATATCATGACATTTTCTCTTCATGATGCATTCTGCTGCTCCTAGCCACGAAAACGTGACATGTCGCGATATCATGACAACTTTTCATTTTTGGCCGCGACGGAGCAACATGTCGCGATATCATGACAACTTTTTATTTTCGGCCGCGACGGAGCAACATGTCGCGATATCGCGACAACTTTTTATTTTCGGCCGTGACGGAGCAACATGTCATGATATCGTGACAACTTTTTATTTTCGCCGCGACGGAGCAACATGTCGCGATATCGTGACAACTTTTTATTTTTGGCCGTGATGGAGCAACATGTCGCGATATCGTGACAACTTTTTCCCTTTTGTGAAATTTAGCTTTTTTCCTTGATTTTGAGCATCTGGGCTACTGCAGTTTTCTTTGAAAGCATGCAAAAAAGGTGGGTCCCCAATTTTGGGGTGTGTTGTGGATCAGCCACAATAGGCCTACGGGCCCTCTCCCATGGCCGCCCGATGATGTGGGCCTACGGGCCCACCTAGGGATCTGTGCAAGTCTTGAGGGCCAACGTGGCCCTCGAAGACCGTGCCAGGTCCAGGTTGGGTGGAACGAGCGAAGCTCGTATTAGGCCACCCGACTGCGATGATACCAATGATGCAAGGTAAGTCAGATCAAATAATAATCAAATTAATCTAACTAAACATTAGGTTTAAGACTAATGTTTATATAATACAATGAATAGTAAACCTAACTAATTCCCCACTAACCAAGCTAACAAACGTGTTAGGCTAGGTAGAGAGTTAGGTTTAGGATTGACTACCCTAGGATATTTAGGCTAGTTACCATTAGATATTTAGGATAGTAAATGTAGTAATAAATCCTTAGTGTAATGCAATACACTAGCTTATTTTACCTAGTGGAGTAATTGGTAAGTATCCCAAGTAATGGAATATTACTCTAACAACTAGTACCTTGAGGAATCCCTAATTGTTCACAATTTTCTTGCAAAAATAAAGAAAAGAGAGTTAATCCTGCAATACAACAAAAGGTATTTTAGAATTCCTAGAGTTGTATGTTTTAGAGAATTATGCAAAGGTTTATGTTTCGAGCTACAGTTTGGAATTCCTAATTCTATAGCAATTAAAGCTTATCTTTGTCAGTTGATTCAACTATTGGTAGATCATTTTAATTTTTAGGAAGAACATTTTATGACACCATATCAACTTGATCCAATCAACGATATACATAAGTTATTTATAGAAGACTAGGTGTTATATTAAAAATATATATATATATATATAGATTTAGAATATACATGAAAATACTGAGAGACTCTAAAGGAAGATTTATAAAAATAGATAAAATAGAAAAATCCCCAAGAAACTTTAGACAGCCTGGGATTTTTAAAACAAAAAACACTAGAGCCACATCATCAAATCAAGCTGAAATCCTAGAACAAGATCCCAACACATACTTATTACCAAGTCCTGAGTTTGATGATCATATAGATTCTTCAATATTCACTGATCCTATACCTGATCCAATTCTTGAATTCCTATATTCAAGTATGGCAGACGCTGAAAGTGAAGTAGGAGAAGAAAATCGTGGAAATAGGGAACAAAGACAAGAAAGACCAAGGCAAGAAAGAGATCACGTAGAAAATAGACAAAGAAAAACATTTGCTTTTCCAATTTTACATACAGAGGGAACCACAAGAGATCCTAAATCAATCTCTCTTTCTGTATTACCTACCTTCCATGGAAAACCACATGAAGATCCTGATGCCTTTCTCTTTGAATTTGAAGTTGTATGTCAAGCTTATTTCTACACTACAAATGAGAAAAAGTTAAGATTATTTCCTTCTACTCTTAAAGATGCCGCTATGAGATGGTTTATGGGTTTAGGAGAAGGAGTTTGTAATCGTTGGGATGGTGAAAATGGATTAAAACAATTATTCCTTGAGAGATATCAAGACTATTGTAGAGTTAGGGACAAGAAAGCTGAACTTTTTTGAATGAATCAAAAGGAATATGAATCTTTGGAATATTATCTTGAAATATTTATATTTGTAGGATCTAGAGTAAACATAGAGCTTGAAGAAGAAATCTTAAAAGAACCTTTTTCTAAAAGGATTAGAGGAGGATGTTCTTGAAATCCTAAATCTTATGGCAAAAGGAGATATTCATTCTATATCTTTTGAAGGGATTGTAAATCTTTGTAGAAACTATTCAAGAAACAAACCCTTGAGAGGTAATAACATACATCTATAGAAGCAGGAGTAACAAAAGCTGAAATTGGAAATATGTTGGAAGGTTTAAAAACTGATTTATTGAGTAATTTCACCTCATCTTTGGATTTAATGGATAAAAAGACAAAGGACAGTGAAGAAATTTACTGCCATAGATGTAGGAAGAAACACAATTCAAGAGAATTCCCTCTCAACATAACAAATATCTCCAATATCTCTGCTTGTTGCCAAATTTGTGATAAAGATCATAAAACTAAAAAATGTAAATATATCTTCGTTGTTAAGGCTGCCATAAAAGAACCTGAAGTAGAAGAAGCAGAGGATGTTTATTTTGTTGCTCAAAGAAGAAATGGCCCATTTAATGGCCCATCAAATTGGTCAAACCCTAATTATCCCAACCAACAAAGACCTAACCAATGGTCCAATATGCCAAATTGGAATTCTTACAATCAAGATTGGAATATACCCCCATGGGCTCAATTTATGGCTAATTCTTATGGAGGACAATTTCCATGGAATCAAGGAACACAAAATCAGAATATGCCTGGTTGGAACAATAATGGCCAATATAATCAAGGTGGCACTAATTGGTCTCCAAATGCAATGCAACAATAGAATGCTCAAAATCAATTTAGGGGACAAAATACTCAAAATCCACCTCAAAATAGACTTCTTCCACCTCCAAACAATAATCCTCCTAAGCAGTTACCTATTCCAGCTCAACCAGTTCCTAACCCTAACAATAATAAAAATGTCCAACAAGTCTATGAAACAAATGAAACATGTTCTATATCTATAGCACCTTGTCAACAAATACAATTAAGATCAGGAAAGGTGTTAGAAAATGATGTCACTCTTAAAAGACTTAATGATCCAATTGAAAACTTGGTTGAAGATGAAATTGACAACAAGAAGGAAACAAACAATCAAGAGGAGAATATTCCAACCAAACAACAAGAGATTCAAACAAATAAGGAAATAGAAGTACCATTTCCTCAAATATTGGCAATACCAAAAGAACCATCCAAGCTAGCCTTTAATTTTCTTCAAGAAATAGAAGGTGTTACTATTAAAATTCCTTTATTACAAGCTATCAAGGATATACCCATCTATTCTAAACTTATTAAAAATATATGCTCAAAAAGTAAAAAGAAAAATGAATTTCAAACTATTCAAGTTATTGGACAATTATCTGAGATGATGATAGGAGATAGGTTGGTACCTAAATATACAGATCCTGGAATACCTATACTCACTGTGCATATTGGAAATGTAACCTTACAAAATATTTTGGTTGATTTAGGAGCTGCTATTAATGTTATGACCAAAGAAACAACAGATTCCTTAGGGATACAAAAATTACAATTAACTTCTATTGTGCTTCAACTCGCTGATAGATCTACTATTAAGCCAAAAGGAAAACTAGAAGATATTATGGTCTCAGTAAGTTCATGGGAATATCCAGTGGACTTCATAGTATTACAACCTAAAAGGAAATTAGGGGGACATCCCTTAATTTTAGGAAGACCATGGCTTGCAATAGCTGATGCCTACATTAGTTGTAGATCAGGAAACATGACTATTTCCAATGGTAAAGATACAAAAGATCTTAGTTTATTTCCTGAATCACCAATAGAAGAAAAACAATTGTGGTATGATTTTCCTCAGGAATATGATGATATCCAAACCTTATCAGTTAATTTTTTAATTGAATAACTTGAACAAGAAGTTGAGGGACCCTTACCATTGTTGTTAGAAAATCAACAAGAAAATCAAAATCAAGACATTAGTGATTTATTTTCCAATAATGAAGCAAGCACAAGTCAATCTCAATATGCTTATGATTTGAATATTTTTGAACATGAAATAAATGGAATAGATGCAAATATAGAAAAATGTAAACAAATAGATATTATACCTGGAAGAACTCTTAATATCAGTAATGAACTCACAAGCATACAAGAGTCACAATTGGTAGATTTGCTTAGAAAGTATCAATCAACATTTGCATGGAACTATGAAGACATGAAGGGTATTCATCCAAGTGTGTGCACCCATCGTATATTTATCCAAGAAGGTTGTAGTCCTGTAAGACAACCACAAAGAAGATTAAATCCAGCTATGAAAGAAATAGTCAAAGAAGAAATCATTAAGCTTTTAAATGCAGGTTTTATATACCCAATTTTAGATAGCCAATGGGTATCACCTTTAGTGATAGTCCCTAAAAATAATGGTAAATGGAAAATTTGTGTTGATTATAGGGAATTAAATAAAGTAACTAAGAAAGAATATTTTACCTTACCTTTTATTGATCAAGTGTTGGATACATTGGCTGGAAAGAAATATTTTTGTTTTCTAGATGGTTTTAGTGGGTATAATCAAATCTCCATAGCTGAAGTTGATCAGGAAAAAACAACTTTCACATGTCCTGTAGGAACTTATGCTTATAATGTTCTACCTTTTGGATTATGTAATGCACCTGCAACTTTTCAAAGAGTTGTGTTAGCTATCTTTGCTGATTTAACAAATGAATGCGTAGAAGTTTATATGGATGACTTTACAATATATGGTACTACTTTTGAAGAAACTTTATCTGGATTGCAAAAAGTTTTAATAAGATGTCAAGAGAAAAATCTCTCTCTTAGTCATGAAAAATGTTTCATGATGATGAAAGGTGGCATTGTTCTAGGGCATTATATATCACAAGATGGTGTTAAAGTAGACCCTGCAAAAATACAAGTTATTCAAACTCTTCAATCCCCAAGAACACAAACTGAAGTAAGAAGTTTCTTGGGACACGCAGGATATTATCGTAGATTCATTAAAATTTTTAGCAAAGTTGCTACTCCTATGCTTAAGCTCTTAATGAAAGATAGTGAATTCAATTGGACAAATGCATGCCAAAAAGCATTTGAGGAAATAAAAGAAATATTGACCACTGCTCCAATCTTAAGAGGACCAAATTGGGAATTACCATTCCATATACATTGTGATGCTTCAAACTATGCAATAGGAGCAGTATTACAACAAATAGAAAACAAAATACCCTATGCTATTTATTATATAAGTAAAAATTTGCATGGAGCTGAACTCAATTATACTGTTATAGAAAAATAATTTTTAGTTGTAGTTCATGCTCTTAACAAATTTAAACATTACATTACAGGGTATGAAGTATTTGTTCACACTGATCATTATGCCATTAGATACTTAACAAATAAAGCAATAGTTGGTGGTAGAGTGATTAGATGGCTTCTTTTATTACAATAATTCAATGTTACAATCATTGATAAAGCAGGTAAAGATAATGTTATTGCTGATCATTTGTCTCGAATACAAATTTTTGATGACAATGAATTAATACAGGATAATTTTCTAGATGAACATTTATTTTCCCTTTCTATTTTTACTCCTTGGTATGCCGATATTGCAAATTATTTAGTAACAAGAAATCCTCTTTCCCTTGAGAGATTTTTATCCTTTTCTTCTGAGGTTTATTCATTGGTATGTCCCGGAGATTATCACAAAAACTATAACTATTAATAGGGGTGATTGGAATGAAATATTAAAAGAAGTTGTATGGGCATATAATACCACTTGGAAAACTACCACAGGTTTATCACCTTATGAAATGGTTTATGGGAAACAAGCCATTTTGCCCATCGAATTTGAAATTGAAACATTACGCACATCCGTACAACTTGACATGAATTTGGATAATGCACAAAAAGAAAGGTTGGAAAAATTAAATATCTTAGATGAAAAGAGATTAGAAGCCTTGCATAGAACAGAGATAACTCAACAACAATGAAAGAAATGGCATGATAAACATATTGTACCACGTACATTTCAATCAGGAGATTGGGCCTTGTTATTTGACTCCCGTTACCAAGATTTTCAAGGTAAATTAAGAACCAGATGGCTAGGACCCTATGAAATTGAGGAAATATTTGGAAACGGTACAGTTAAACTTAAGCCTATAGATGATTCAACAAGAAAACTACTAGTAAATGGCCATAGGCTTAAACTTTATAAGAAGCCATTATCTAAAGAAGAGTTCATACATCAGTTTGGAAAACAAACTGATTTGCAATGCATTTCTGAACTACAATCAACCACTATTCAATAGACTTTCTTTTTGAAAAAAAAAAAAATATATATATATTATGTACATATTTATACATAAACATACTTATACATATTTGTACATACAAATACTTATACATATACATAATAATGTAAATATTATATCAAAAACAAAAAAATGATCTTGCTTCCTTTATTTCATCATGAAGTTCCTACATTTCTTTCTATTTTTCAGTCATTCAAAAATCTTTTCAAAGAAAAATCCTTTATCTTTAACCCTGTAGAGAAAAATGACCATATGATGTATAGTACCTTGTTGCTAGATGAAATCTAGGTATTTGTTCAAATATTCAAATTCTATCTAGTATATTGGGGAAATTCTCATTGAAAATAGAGCAAATATTTTGAAATGTTATGAGTAACTTCTAAGATGATTAAGTTTTCTCTTTTAACCACATACACATATACATTTAAATAACATTGTGATGTTTTGGAAAATTAACTCTTGTATTATGTGTGCCATAAGTGAAAAAATTTTCTTGCTCATCCATTTATACGCATGGTCTAGATTACTAATGAATTGGCAAAAGGACAAGCTCGCCCTATCCCATGAAAAGAAAAAAAAAAAGAGAAAAAAAGAGAGTTAAAAAAAAAATCAAGAAAAAAAAGAAGAGAAATATTCCCTTGCTCCTCATCTAATCGAGCAAGTATCCTCCCCAAAATTCTTGTTCTCTATAAATAAACAAGAATTCAAAAGCTCAAAAAGCAAAATATAAACTCTTGCTTCTCCCAAACAAGCAAGAAGCTCAAAAAGCATTATAAAATCCCTTGCTAAGCAAGTATCCCAAACAAAGTCTAAAAAAAAAAAAGGGCAAAAAGAGCTTGAATCCCTGGAATTCTTAGTATTTCACATACCATGGGATATTCTTTCTCAAAGGTATCCTTACGTATTAGCAATAAGTCTGGATAAGACCTCTAGATGCTTATAAGATCAGCTAACTTTTGGCATATATAATCCTTGTTGTTCTTTAACCTTTACTCATAATGGGGAATGAATCTTCATTGCACACACAGTTGGTTTTGAAAGAAAACTTGAACATATTAGGATAACATTAACACTAAATTGATTTGTGATAGAAGTAAGTGAAGTTTCTTTCAGTATGCTTAGACTGTTGTTTGATGACTTTGAAGAATTCACCTAGAAACATCCTATGCAATATCTAGTAGCCCATTATTTTTCACAAGTACTATCATTTCAAAATTCTCTCTAAAAAAAACATGGCCTATACTTACTTTTCCTTCTCATTTATCCATGTTTTCTAATGACTAACAATAGCAACTTCTTAATGACATATAGGAAGCATAATCTCCAAAAAGTTTACATCCACCCCTTCTATTAAAATTACTACTATCTTTCCTTTGTTTTGGCTATATAGCCAAAATTAAAGTCTAGGGGAGGGGATAATTACAAATGTATAGGTGTATAATATAGTTTGGAAGTATATATAGCTTGAGGGAAGAAATAATAATAAAATAGAGGAAAAATTCTCTTAATAGTATGTATAAATACCTTCCGTAAATACTATCCATAAATAAATAAAACTTAAAAAAAAAAAATTTTTTTTTTAATCTTTAATTCTAATATATAATCCATTTATATAAGTAATATATATATTTTATAATCTAATGTTAATATAACCATCTAATAATATAATGTAAATATAATATAACTATGTAAATAATATATTAATAATATAATTATTAATATAATATAAATATTTTCAGATATTTTATTAATAAATATAACTATTCCTAATATATAATATATTAGGATAACTATTATATTATATAGGTTACGATATAATATTACTAAACCCTATAATATTAATCTAACATAAGTCTCGACCTAACCTAACATAAGACCCCGACCAAATTTACTTTAAATAATATAAGACCAACCCAAACTATTATATTATATAAACCACATTATTAAACCAATCCAACCCGACACCTTTAAAAAAAAAAAAAACAAACATAACCTAAACATAAGATAAACCTAAAATTACTAGGCCCCGACACCTCTTAAAACACAACCTAACCTAGCCCGAAACCTAACCTAGCCGAAACCTAGACGTGCACGTACCCCATAAACATACCTAGACAAACCTAAGACAAACCTAGATAAACCTAAACCTCGACCATTGTAAACAAGGAAGGTGGCATTAAATAATTTTCGCCACGTAATGATATTCTAAACCTGTCACGTATAAAGGATGCCATCCATTTCAATCAATCATGCGGACGGCCACAGATCAACCTCTCCACCATCGATTACATAGTAATCGATGGTTATTAACATTTTAAACAAACACAAAACATGAATTACGCTGCCATCGATCGTAGGGTTTAGAAGAATAACGGACACCATTGATTTTTACTCACTTCTCCGTCGTTGATTACATGAACTCACAACCACCGCCATAGATTGTAGCTAGGGTAAATGAATTAGGGTAAAAGGTAGTCAATCTCTCACCGCTCAGACTTTACCCTATATTTTCTACGCTGCATGTAGCCATGCAGGTAGAGGCATTCAAGATTTCATCAACCTGTGTAGAAAACTCGGAATTTCCCCTAGTATTTCCATGCATTTCTACGATTGACGGTGAGTGACAAAAGTTGTTTGATTGAAGGAGGAATACGTAAGGTGGCCACCAGTTTCTTCTGCGATAGTGACAGGTGACAGGAGTCAGGTAAATTATTCCTTTTTCATTTCTTTATTGTCTTTTTGTCGTCCCTATCATCAGAAAGGTACTTTTTTTTGTTCTTAATCAACATTCTTCAGAGATTAGGATTAAAATATTCGATAATAAAGCTTATTCTGTGTAAGAATCGACATTTAGGACATATTTTTAAGTTTTGGGCTGTAATTATTTTAGTTTTCAACGAATCGGTAAAAAGCCCTAATTTTTTCTAAGCTCTGGAATTTCTAAAATTCAAACCCTAATTGTTTTCTTTAAAATTTTACGTAATTCCTTTCTGAGCTTTGAAAATTCATAAACTTTTTACTGCTTTTAAAAGAAATTTTTTATTTTTGAGTTCTATCCTAATTTGTAGATGGTTGGTTCTGCATGTATAAATTCGAAACCCCTAATTTACAAACCCTAAATGTCTGAATTTGCAAAAATTGATGAAACCCCTAATTTCTAAGCCCTAAAATTACAAATTCCTAATTTTTAAACCCTAAATTGCAGAGTTATACAAAAAAACCCTAAAATTCTGGGTTTCGAGTTTTGAAATTGATGAAAACCCTATTATTTTTTGAAGGAATTTTAAAATTTTCGAAGGAATTTTAAAATTTTAGAAGGAATTTTAATTTTTGGGCAGAAATTGATTTGATTTGAACTTTAATTAGACCTCTGTTTTTGTACAGTCAAAATATGTTCTTATTTGATGAAGTTTTTATTATCTAAAAATTAAGATAACCTCAAGCCTGATCTCTGAGATCCTAAACCTGCCTGAGGTTGGTACACTTTTCTACAAAAATACTAAAAGTATCACCCAACTAGTAAAGCGATTTGATGAGAAATGTTCACTTGTAAGAAACAAAGAAGGTGCAATCAGAGGGGTAGCCACCTCTACACTTCCTCTTATTTGGCAAGAAGCAGTTGTTATCATTATCAAATTCTTTATTGTTGAGGGTCGCATGTCTATTTTAGTTGCCTATCATATTCAAATGCTTCTTAACTTAAAATATCCTGACAAAGAAGACTGTGTTATCAATCTTCCATACTTTCTGTGCCAATCATTAAAATCTACAGTTCTGAGAGTCAAGCCAAAAAATTCTGAGGGACAGCCTAAACTACACTTAATAGCTCATCATGGTTTAATTAAACTCATAATTCTGAAAAAGGCCCATGAAGTAAAAGTATCATGGACCCGAATTGTGGAAGAAGCCAATGCACCTGAAATCCTGGAATGCTCCGAATCTGAAGATGAACAATCTACAGAAAAGGAAAGTGACTCCGATGACCATGATGAAAAACCTGGAAGTTCAAAGAAAAAATAAAAAAATACTAAATTCAGAATACATTCCAGGAAAGAAACAAAAATAATAGAAAGTTTTGAAGAAGACCAAGACCTAGAAATACCTGTAGAGGAATCTATTGAAGAAACCTTGTCTTATCTCAAAGCACAGAATGAATCCCTTCAAAAAAAAATTGATAAATTAAGTGTGGATTTAGCAGAACAACATAAAATTGTTCAGCAAGCTCTTTCTGTGTAGTTTAAATTAATTAAACAACTCAGAGACGATAAGGTTACAGGTCCTGCAAGTCCTACCAGTCGGTCGCCACCTGTTGAAACTTCCCCGCCAAAAATATCTACAGTCGGGAGAAAGCCTAACAAGTCGGTCAACGTTGGTAAGTCTTTATCCACTCATAAAATCATTGACTTTTCAAAAGTTCTCGATGAAGACAGTTCTTAACAAACTGAGAAAATCTCTCAACCGAATGTGCCAGCTTTTAAAGGGTCTAAAGACTCCGATGAAGATCTCCCTTCTTCTCAGGCTAAGGGTGCAAAATTGAAGGAGAAAGAGAGCGACCCAGAGATTGAACATATTAAGACTATAACTGTAGAAACTCCAGCTACAACAGTAGCCACGGACCAAAAATCTAAGAGACAAGCACAACAGGAACAGAAAACACCTCGGACAAGAGGAAGACCTTCCAGACACTCAACCCAGTGATCAGTGATCCTTAAAAGACTTTTAATATTTATCAGAGATTTATATTTTTAATATGTGGTTTGAAATTTTCATATATCTGTATATGTGTGATGGCTAGTTAGTATTTGTATATATTATTTTAAAACAATTTCTTTATATACACATCTGTTTACTGCATATGATTTTAAATTTATTCTCCTGCATGTGTTTAAAAAAAAAAATGTTTTACTATATGTATTTTGAGTTAATTGCTGCAAATCCTTTCTGGAGATTATCTGTTAACAAAATTTTTGATATTCAAATTACTATTATTTTTGAGAATTATTATCAAATTACTGTTATTTCTAGAATTCAATCTTAAAAAAATAACAGTCTTATATTTTCTGATATGTAAGGAATAAAACGATTTTTGATGTAGCTGATTTTTAAATTTTGGATAACTTTGATATTATTTCTACATCAGAATGATGAATTTCTGTAACTGTATTTTTCTTATGAGTACACTTTTATAAAATTATTTAATCTCTCATATACTGTAACATTCTTCTGAAACTGTGCATGTATCTTATATTGATGAATTCATATCTATTTTTATGTATGCATGAGGACATGCATAAGTTTTAGTCTGGGGGAATGATGAGAGGTTATTTACTACTAATTCTTGTATCAAATTCAATCATTTTACATGAGTATTTAATATATTTTTACATGTTATCATCAATTAAATATGAATTATTGGTAAAAATGAGTAAAAATGGTAATTTGATGTTTATCAATAACTTACGTCCAATTTGCCCGAGATCTGAGTTAAATGCAGGTAATAAGTGGAGAAACTACAGCTGTACTCCAGATGTGAAGAACAACCACTAGCAGTTAGAAGAAGTCAAGCGGATGATCTCAGTTTATGGAAGACAGTTATTGGAGGTAATTACGGACAGTAATTACGTAAGGTCAAAAGGTCATTTTGAAGACTTACCATGGATGACAAAACATAATATGGATGGCATAACCAAATGACGGCAATTAAAATATCTCCAATATATCTTTCCTTCTCATTTTGGTTACGAGATTCTCTCCAGTTGATAAAACCTTATGAAAAGGATTTGTAAAGTTATTATTTGTCAAATGTCAAAGTTGTTAAGACTTCCTATATTACAGGAGCTGAAAAGTCTTATTATGAGTCAGTTAGATAGGAAATATTCCATGTAATGCCACTTGGACTTATAGAAATATTTTTAGGTCCAAGTCAAATAAAATATTTTTAGCTTTAGGATATCTTATGGTGTACGTACAGTCATCACTCCACATTTTAAGCAAGATACATACGTGGACAAGATTGTACTTTGTATTAGTCTTAGTATAAAAATATACAGCAGAAACCAGAGGCTCTCTCTCCTCTGGGGTTTTTTCTCTGATTACATTATT
The DNA here is from genome assembly GCA_028583015.1 of Wollemia nobilis. NCBI lineage: Eukaryota > Viridiplantae > Streptophyta > Pinopsida > Araucariales > Araucariaceae > Wollemia > Wollemia nobilis. Next base: position 4,811,207 of record JAQPPZ010001821.1, read on the forward strand.
CATTACATCATGTTACAGATTATTTTTTGGAGCTTGTACAGTTGACTCTTCATCAATAAAATAACATTTCTTCATTATGGTAACTTGTATCATTTGTGGCATTTGTTTATTCTCTGTTCTGAATTTGTAAATTCTGCAACCTGCATTCATGAATTATAAATAAATGTTAGTATAAATCATAATATTTAGTTACTGATAGAGTAGTTTAGGGGAAAGAACTTACACTGCCACTTAGGAGGCAGGGCCCACTCCTAATCGACAGTCCCTGAGCTCTTTCACCCCCTGCATTAGATTAGAATTAGTTAGATCTGCATTATAAAATATATAAAATTTAGAAATTGCATAAGGATCCTAATAGTTAAAATTCATAATAAATTGCATTTATTTACCATTTTCTGCATAATTCATACTGCATATTTTTATATTTCTTTTTGTACACGTGTACGCATGATTTTTGAACTGGAAATTGAACTAGACTTAAGCATTAATTCCTACGATCATATCTATACTGGATTGCTACTTTTTAAATCTAACCTTGATTTTCCCTCGGATTGATAAAATTAAATGTAAGCTTCTACAACCGATCATTTCTACATAGGGATTATCAACATCACAACACACAAAAATGAACAAAATAAATTTATTTTTCTGTATTTAGAATTGATTTTGATCTACTATTTTTTGCATGATCAAGAACTGGTCTCATCACATTACACTACATATTTTTTTGCCATACACATCATGTCACTTGATTTACACTTACATTAGACACATTTGAGTCTGTATCATACAATTTTTATTTCTAAAACCCTTTTTACACATGCTACTATGCCTATGGTCACTCGTAGTAGAGCGTGCAAGCAAACATGCTTTATAGAGGAATGGCCTGCCACTTCCTCTAGTCAGTCCACTCTCACTCCTTACATCATGAAGGGGAATACCATAGACACATCCAATTCATGCATAGAATCTAATGTACAACTCACACACATGACACCTAATGATGAGATGTCAACCTTGAGTGAAGCCCTCACTACTTCACTCATAGAGGATTACCCACTCCTTTCATCCCCATCCTCACCTAAACCATCGACCACGTTCTGCGACCATGTGATATACACAACACCAGGACAACCTCATCCATTATTTACCATAGATGATGAGGTCATACCTACTTCTCCCACCTTCGCACACCCCTTATTTCAAAATCTATCTCAATCCATTTTTTAGAGTGATTCTTCCCTCCTAAAACATACCTATCTAGAGGTCACATCATTCACCCCTACCATAGGAATGGTGTCTAACCCATCCTTCTCTACTGTAGGAAACTATAAGCCATCCTTACAAACTATACAATAGCTCCCTCCCCAACAGGAACCATAAGCATTTCCTCAAACCTCACACTCGTACTCTTCATAATAGTCCGAGCCATCGTCTTCCCAAGAGCTTTTTTTCACCATATCTGAAGGCATCTCCCAGTAGCCCCTTCAGATGCAAGATGCACAAACCCAAGCAGGAGTGTACACATACACCTTCCCCTCAACCCAAGTTCCTACTTTGGTAGCTTACCCCATATTTTTGACAAATTTTCCACCAGTCTCCTAGGTATTTGGTGTGCACGATACCCAACATTTAGCACCACATTTATTTGTGGTAAATTTTAGGATATCGTCACCTCCTCCTATCCAAGCTCACACTACCAATATCTTTCCCACTTAAGGATCAATACCGGTATCTTATCCACCCACCCTACTAAGCTATTCCATGTAGTTTAGCTTCCCCACTTCCTACCCTTTAGGATAGAGATATATCCCATACTTTGATACCTTGTATCGACCATCCCTAGTATCGATAGCCCTGAAACCTACACTATTACCAGCTACACCCAACTTCTTTATGCCTCCTCCATCTTGGTTGTCGCTACCCATGGCCCAACCATTATAGTAGACTTCAACCCAACAAGTACCTGCACCATAATCACATGCCTCCCAATAATAGTACTATTACCCAAAATAGACACCTACCCCACAGATAGATATGATAGCACATGTCACCCAGTACCCACCTTATCAAGATCAAGCACAATAATATTCTTCACATTGCTGGGAAGAGCAACAACACCAATATCCACCACATCCATAGACTCAGCCTATCATAGCCCAGTCTCCCACCCCTATGACACTCAAACTTCAACTCTTATGAGATGAAGTCAAAATGCTGAACCTATGCACCTCTAGCTATGGGCCACAAAATCTCTATTACAATGAACTATGCAACTAGCCAATTCACCCATTAGTTTCCATTCCTCCTTACTCCTATCACTTTGAAAAAGAAAAATTTGACAAGTATAGAGGTAAGGAAGACCCTAGAGAGCATGTGAACAATTACCACTCATCATGCTATCAGCTTCACAGTAGTAAGCCCCTCATGTTGCATACCTTCTCCCTTTCACTTGTTGGGCAAGCATTGGACTGGTACAACATGCTTCCACACCATAGCCTAGATACTTTTGAGTAGCTAGCTAATTCCTTCCTAGAACACTTTTCCATCAATATCAAGAAAAAGACCACATTTTCTAATGTGTACGCCTTACCATAGGATGATGATGAACCCATTATTGAGTTCATTATCAAATAGAGAGCGATTATCCTTGACCTCACCCATTTCCTCACCACTATTGAGCTCATGAAACTCTTTTACAAGAGTTACCACAAACACATATCCACATCCCTCCAGCTTCATCAAATCTACACTTTTGAAGATGTCATTTCACAAGCAAAATTTATTGAAGACATTAAGGTGCAATCCATGGACAATTAATTTGAGAACAAAATCCAACTATAACCCCAAATTTTACTTCAACAAGACCGCACAAAATCAACCTTACCCTCGGCCACCTCAAGCCAAACAAGTTGCAACTGCTACCCTAGTGCCAACATTGACTCCTCCACCCTATACACTGCATCCATAAGCATTCAATACTAATGATCCCGCTCTACCTAGACTATAACAATACCAAGACATGCACCCACAGGTTCCATTGTGCAACCTCACACCATTATCTAAACCATTACCAACACTATTTCATAGATTGTATGAGGGTAACCATCTCTTCCTAGCTAATATCTTCCCATTAGATCGAAATGCACCCAATTATTGTGGGTACAATGAGCAGCTATTTTTCCCTTTCCATAGACAACGTGGCCATGATATCAATTTGTGTCACTCCTTCCATGGGTAATTTCAAGACCTAATCGATAGGGGCATCATCCAGGTAGCAAAACCTCTAGCCCCATAGAATCAAAATTTAGGGATTTTTCAAAATCCTTTACCTGATCACATAGGATCCAATCATATTAGACCTCTAAACAATCCCCCAGTACCACATCTCCAAGTGAACAATGTCCAACATGATGCTCCATCATATGGTGTAGTAGGTATGATCAACCTTACTACGAGGAACCAACGGTATCCATCATGCCAAAAAACACCTATTGTTTCCTTGCTATCCCAATTTACATCACCACAAATACCTCAAATGCCTACTACCATACCACCATCACCTTAAAATGTGATTACCACCCGTGGTAACCTAACCCATCAGTTATGTAACGCCCTTGCATGACTATTCATATTTTATCTCCTATAGCAATCTCAACCCCATCACAATTTGAACAACATCCTATGCTCCATTGACCTAGAGACACATGACACAAATTACTTTGTCAATTTTGTAGGAAATATCCCATGATGCCTCCAACCATAAATTAGCTTCCATGATCACGAGATAATGAAACTCATTGGAGAAGGAGCAGATCCCCCTCTCCACATACAAGCCACAATAAATGATATCACCTACAAGCGAGTACTCATTGACATGAGCTCATCCATTAGCATTATATCCATAGTAGCTCTACATCACCTGCATATCCCGCCAACCCATTTTTCCATACCTTCCCTTGACCTACATGCATTTGATGGCTCCATGAGACCAATTGTAGGATCAATAGTTTTACCTATCCACATAAGCATCCGTACCATCTCTATCCTCTTTCACATCATCCAAGGAGAAATGAAATACAATATTCTCCTTGGTCATCCTTGTATTAGAGACATGCAGTGTCTCCCTTCCACACTACACCATTGCCTCAAGTAATTCCACAATGGACTCGTTCACTATGTCCTAGCCAATGGAGATCCATTCAAGTTTTACAACATTACAAAACTTCCCCCTGCACTATTATTTTCATCCTCCCAAATGTTCCTCGTGCCCTCTCATCAGTCGATAGGAGCATCGATATCCTCCCCAACTTCCACCTCAATATCCCAGTGTTCATCAAGAGCACAAGCCTCGATGTCTGCACCATTAGAACCATCTTCCATGGGACCCAAAAGCACTACCATACCTTTATCATTATCGTACTGATGGCCTCCACAATCATCCCAACCTCTACTGTTCCAATTTCCACCTGTAGTGTCACAACCACCATCGCCACCCATTACACAACCTATCATGTTACCTCACCTATCCTTCCTATGCCACAAACACCTCTTCTTCCTTTTTGATCATGACCTAGGACATTCACTTTTCCACATAGCCCAATGCCTATGCCGATACCTTCCCCCACACAGGCCAAAAATCCTATTCAAGCTACAACAACCAAATGTCATGAACATGAACAACCAGCACCCACTTTAGATAAACAACTCCCACACCCTTAAGCTACTACCATTAGGAAATCTTAGCTTCTACCTTCCTCATATGATTATGATACCCCACCCTAGTCATTAGATCATGCCACACTATGCATTTCTATTTTATTAACAAATGCTAGCCTAGGAGACTATAATGTACATGACGCCCACGTATGTGATCCCCCTATCCAATATACCCATGATTTCAATCACCTTGCAACCTTGGTCTTTACCATCAGAACCATCATACAACTAGGAGGTCCCAAAAATCATAGCAATTTTTTTTATATAAGAGTCAACTCTTCAATTCCCTCACTAGCCTCTCGTCCACCACAATATAGCTTTTGTGGTATGCTAGACCACATGTCCAACCCTCACTTTGCCTTGCACTACCTATAGTATTTTCATTGGCATGGATTTGGGTTGGGTCCCTATGAACAATTATTGTGCACACCTATCTATCCTCATGTTCAATCACTAATCGATAAATCTAATATAGGTTATAATTTGAGAGCAGTTCATACCTTAATAGATGAACTTAAATACCTGTCCCTCTATCCTACTCCCATTCTAGTGCACACCCTAGAAGAATACGTCAACATGGACATCATGGAGGATACTTCATTGCCTCATTCTACCATTGTAGTCCCCTATGAATTCTTTCAAGAATCCTCCATGTCCAACACCTCCTCATGTTGTTATGTTGACAGACTAACAAACCAATTCACCACCTTATCCTTAGATGCACCACCAACAAAACTTGATACAGTTCCTCTTGAGTCATCACCAACATGCTTAGCTACATTCCCACCTATACATAGGCAACTATAGAGAGCGGTTTCTCATTTTTGTTCACACCTAGTTGTTCTATGAACTCCCTTGAGTCTCTTAGGGCATGCATAAACCACCAAGCCCTACTCACTAGATTATTCCCCACCTACTTCACCTACAACATTAGTCAATATGGTTTAGGTAGACTTGTTCTCTCCCATTTGTTATAGCCACTAGAAGACTCGAGATGATACCCCAAATCCAAATTTTATAAATATCATGAAATTATCACCCATACTAATGCCTTGAGATTTCCTTCTTTTACCTCATGTCTTATGGGTGGCAAATTCTCCTTCCTCATCCATGCCACCCCAAATCCCTTAGGTATCTCACACAGGCATCTACGTAGATGATGAATATGATATCAGCAAGGCCATCAATGACCTTAACCTTATCCCCATCCCTAAATAGTTACATGATAGATATCACATGCTTATTAAAGATACTATCAATGTCAACATTGGTAATGATCCCAAAAATCCCCACATCCTTAAACTATCTGCTAGCCTCTCCCCCAAAGATTGCATTGCCTTCACAAACTTCCTTTGCAAGTACATTCAAGTTTTTGCATGGTCATACAAGGACATGCTAGGACTTGACCCTACCATAGTGGTTTATAGCCTCATACTCGATCTTAATGCCAAACTGGTAAGACAAAAGCTACGATGCATGCATATAACTATCTCATTAATAGTGAATTATGAGCTCCAAAAGATCCTATACATCGATTTCATTGTACCCATCGACTATACCGAATGGGTATCCAGCATGGTCCTTGTACGTAACATCCAACAAAGTTTTTGTCTACACATATTTTCATGATTTAAACAAATCTTGCCCCAAAGACAATTTTTCCTACCTAACATTGACTCCCTTGTCGACTCCATCACAATCCATGAGATGATATCCCTCATGGATGGATTCTCTGGATACAATCAAATCAAGATCAACCCAACCAATCAACATAAAAACTCCTTTACAACACCCTAGGGGACCTTTTGCTATAAATTCATGTCTTTTAGCCTCAAAAATGTTGGGGCAACATACCAATGCACAATGACCTACATATTCCATGACTTGATGCCCGAAAATGTTGAATACTATTTAGATGATCTCATCACCAAATCCAAGAAACATGCAGACCATCTCAAATATCTTCATAAAATTTTTGACTGATTATTAGAACACAACATACACTTGAACCCAAAAAAGTGCATGTTTGGTGTTACCTCAGGCAAAATACTAGGATTCATTGTCTCTCAACGAGGAATTGAGGTTGATCCTAGTAAGGTGAAATCCATCATCGAGATACTTCCTCCTACCACATTGAAGCATTTTCTTAGCCTCTAGGGCAAGATCATTTCCATTCGTAGCTTCATAGCGCAATTATCTAACAAGTGTCAGCCATTCAACCACCTCCTACAAAAGGGAGTAAGCTTCAAATGGGACAAAAACTATCAAGGAGCATTTGATGCTATCAAAACCTACCTCACATCACTGTCGGTTATGTCACCACCACATCCAAAATTGCCATTGATCCTATACATTTCAGCTATAGAGCTTGCACCAGGTACACTCCTAGCTCAAAATAATTTGCTCAAAAAAGAGTAGGTGATCTATTATATTAGTTGCATGCTAGTTAGTTATGAAAACAAGATATGGATACATGGAAAAATTATGCCTAGAAGTCGTATTTGCCACTCAAAAATTATGCCACTACATATTAAATCACATAACTTTTATCATCGCCCAAGATAATCCCCTACGGTACATGATGAACAATAGCAATCATAATTCACACACATATAAATGGATCATGCTCTTAACTAAATTTGATCTAGAATTTATTTTCCAAAAAATCATCAAAGGGTAGGTCATCGTCAACCAACTAGCTGAAGTCCCTTTGACTAATAATCAACCCCTCCTCATTTATCTTCCATATGATTCCATCTTCCACATAACCAAAGCTAAAGAATATGTTGAACCTGAAGTTGTAGCTAACCTCACCTTGTTCTTCAACTATTCTAGATGTCTCCATGCTAGGGATGTAGGCATTGTCTTCTTCACACCTAAAGGAGAATTGCTCCCTTTCTTATTCAAACTCGACTTCCCCTGTGCCAGAAATAATGCAAAATATAAATCCTTAATCCTAGGACTAAAACAAGCACATTCCATGCATATCAAAATACTCCACATCATAGGTGATTCACTCCTTATAGTCAATCAAGTGTAGGAACTCTAGAAATGCAATTACCCAGTCCTCCAGCAATATAAGAAAATTGCACAGCAACTCTTATCTCAATTTGAGTGGTATGATATTGAAGCCAGTTCATGATCATCAAACCATTTTGTAGATACTATGGCCTCCTTAGGGTCCCTCATTATACAAAATTGAACATGTGACACAACATATACATCCATACATATGCTTATTAGATCTGCCATATCACCCACACCTCCTACATATGATGGTGGTGTGTATGTGGTAAACACTAAACCCCATGACCCATGGTTTTTAAAAATTAAAGAATACACAAAATTAGGTTTCATACCTTGTGATTTACCCCACAATCAATGTTGAAACTTCAAACAGAGAGCAATCTACTATACCTTGATGGGGGACATCCTTTATCATCATAGCTATGATGGCATGCTCCTGCATTGCCTAGAACTACAATAATCACAATGGGTTGTACAGGAAACACATGATGATACTTGTGGTGGTCATTTTAGTGGCATGGAAATCATCAAATTCATCCTCCATATGGCTTATTACTAGCCCAAAATGGAGCATGACTATTGTGAGTATGTGAAGCATTGCATCAAATGTCAAAAAAATGCAAACCTAACACATATCCCATCCCAATCACTTCAACCTATCCAATCCATGTGGCCTTTCTCCAAATGGGACCTAGATCTAATTGGATATATTACACCAAATTCCTCAAGAAACCATAAATTTATCATCACTTACACAAAGTATTTTACAAAATGGGTCGAATCCATCCCACTGGTCCAAACCACAGGAGCAAAAATTATAGCATTTATCATAGACCACATCATATGTCATTTTGGAATCCCCTCCCAAATCATTTTTGATAATGGGAAATCCTTTAAGAAAAAAATTGTCTAAGCCCTATGTGACAAATTCCACATACATCATAGTTTTTCTACCCCATACTACCCTCAAGGTAATGGCCATGCAGAAGCCACAAACAAAACCATTTGTTTCATCCTTCGTAAAATTATAGTAGAATATCATCATGACTAGCATAACCAAATACCCCTAGCCTTGTTTCATACTCTTATTGGTGCAACACCTTTTTCACTTGTATACAGGGTTGAAGCTATCATGCCCCTTGATATTGAGATACCTTCCTTAAGGATATCTATAAAATATTTCATTGATGATGACACTGCTCACCAAGCTCGTTTAGATCAATTAATACTTCTTTATGAATGTCGTATTCATGCAATCGAGCACACATTAGTCTATAAAGATTGTCTTCACCGTGTCTAAAATAGTAAGGTACATCAGTATGAGTTTAAAATCAATGACCTAGTTCTCAAGAAAAACCATCAAATCATGAGTCAGCCTCACCCGTAGCATGACAAGTTTTCCACAAATTGGTTGGATCCATTCATTATTACACACAAATATGGTTTAGGAGCATATCAACCGGCCAATATTGAAGGCCTTAATGACCCTAAATCCATCAACATCTTGCATCTCTATGCATTCAATGCTTAATACAAAGATGCATCCATCATCACAAGTGCCACACACTAATATTTATAAGTCACTAAGCACATCACCATGTAGATATGCTATTTTGCTTTATTATTTTACTATACATGTACTTTCATATTTATGTAATTTTTATGCTATGGGTATTTTTTTTTCCTTTTGCAGGATCCATGTTGTCAATAGGAGAATACTATAGCATCCCCACACATCACCATACAAAACCCTCCACCACCGTAGTATATACCCATTACATCAGCTGACCTAGCCCAACCATTACCTATCATTCACCCTAGGTAGATGTCACATTCACCACACTCATATCATCACTCACCACCCCACCATAGGTCACCTCACCATCGAGTTTCTTCCTATTCACCCCTATCTAGAGATAGCCATATCTCCATGTCTTCCTTCAATGAGAAGGAGGAAACATCCAATACCCATCCACATGGGTCTCCTCCTCATTTATTAGAAGAGGTAAGGAACCTGTACTACCCAACTAATTCTCCACATCATCCCATGGGAATCTATCATCTACCAAATAGAGAATATACCCCTCAAAAAACCCTCCCTCTGGGCCTACCACATCCACTCTCAAGTGGAAAATCTTCTTACACCCAATACTTGCAAGCCCACACCACCCTAGTTGTCCAAGCTGGCTGCACGCACATACCCCCATCCCATTCGCACTGTCATCTAGGATTATCTCCCATGCCACCCATCTTAGATGCCTCCTCTTTACCATTTTGAGGTTTTCTACTTCACTAAGATTTACAGCCTCCTAGACCATTTCACCTTGATGTCTCCTCATCAGGGCCCCATCCATCCATCCCTACCCATCGTAATGTCCCTTTCACATTAGAGGCTCGTTCACCACCTTCACTAGTTCTATTTTTGCCTCATCAAGAACTCCAACATATCCTCATCTGTGTGGAAGCCCTATAGTTCCATATGATTCACTGTTAGTCCCATATTCTTGCTCACTGACCGATACCATGTACATCACCACCATGATGTAGATCCAGTCCTCACCCCAGGGTTTGACCTACATTGAACTGCTAATGCATACCTCCCACATCGTACTTCACTCAACATTATACCCCTTCACCCTAGTGATAGAACTATACCTACCATATGATATTTCCACCTAACCCGCTATCCTAGATGTTTTACCACCTGATAAACCAAGGCCTTCTGGCTCTCCCAGATACCCAACCTATAGATCCATTGTGCCCTAAACCACACAACTACCATGAGAGTGAATACTACATCTACCATCACCATCCAGACCATGATATAAAATACTGTAGATCATTCAAAACCCTGGTACACAACATGGTACTTGTTGGTCATCAAATCTACCCAGGAAAGGATTTGGGTAAGTGTATGCGCCCTAGACCTGGACCAACATTGAAAGGCCGAAGGGAAGAGATGCCCCTCGTGCCAATCTCCGGAGAAAGGCCGGCTCCTATACTAAACTACTTTGATGTTTAAGATAAGGGTGCAGGAAAGAGATAAACAGAGTAAGGGTGCAGGAAAGAAATAAAAGAGTAAGGGAAGAAATCTTAGTAGTTTAATGGTGGGAAAGAACCGGAAGCACGATTACTAGCCAATAGCTTGAAAGAGCAGCAAAGAACACCAAGAATAAACGAAATGAACACGATATTAGCCCTCCTATGTATCCTCTGGACGAGTTCCAGGATTCTCCTTTCCCTTTCATCGAAATTCAGAGTTCAGAGTAACGACGATTAGGAAAAGTGAATATAACAGAAACACTACCCACAGGCAGCATAAAAGAAAGCTAACACAGCGTTTTCCTCTCCTATGTATCCTTCGAGAAAATCTTAGGGTTCCCCTCCAATCACACACCTAAATCCAGGATTCAGAATTACAGTATGCAAATGAAGAAAAGATAAAAGAAATAATCGCAGAAGGCAGCATACAAGAGAGAAATCGAGCCCAAAGCTCTTTAGTATTAATCGCAGGATTCTAAGTTACAGCAGCTTTCTAGCAGAAAGTTCCCCCCTCTTTACATTACAATGCCTGGGTTTTTATAGAGGACCCGACCCTCTGAGCCATAAATGCACAAAATGGAGGAGTACACCCTCGAAACCTGAGAAGTCGGCTCTTCGCAGCCCTCGTGACTGAGCTCTCAAATCTGTTACCAAAATTGGCAACTACGACCGGGTCAGCCATGGAAACAAGCATTAATGAGCCGTCTGAGCGTCCTTGGCTTCTGGGTACAGTGCTCGAGTGGCCGCCATGCTCGTCGGGCTCTTCTTCTGGGACTGATACTTCATTTCCAATTGCTAAAAATGAGCAACGAGCTTATCGGGCACGTAAAAATGCATTTATGAGGCACTTGATCACCTCGAGAAAATACCCGGCTTGGAGCGCGTGCCCTTGAAGCGCTTCGCTGAATTTTTGTCCGCAACTCCGCTTCGCAATGGACTTGTGCCGAAGCGGATCCTCCTTCTTGATTTGTACTTCGCATGGTGGAGCTTCGCAAAACTGCTTCGGGGATGGTGGGTGTCGAAGCATATTTCCTTCGCAAGATGGGCTCTTCACTTCTCATTGCTTCACTGGAGAGACGTGCCAAAACTGCTTCATTGATGAACTGTTAAAATGCTTCACCGTGATCTTCCTTCAAAATTATGGTTCGGGAGGATTTTGGCCGAAGCGCATTCTTGCCTTCAAAAATGCTTTGACTGCTTCCACTTCGGGTGAAAGTACTTCGCACGAAGGTTTGCCGAAGCAGATGCTTCGCAACGACTTTCGGCGAAGTAGAAATGGTTCGCTGGCAGGGAGGCCCGAAGTGGGTGCTTCGACGGTTTTTTGGTGAAGTATTTTCAATGTTGCGCTCCTTCAAATCCCGCTTCGCAAGTTTCTTGTCCGAAGTAGCCTTTTGAAATGCTTCGGGTGCGAAGTAGTTTTCATTCTTCTTCCCTTGTATTTTTCTTCGGCAACACCGCTTCGCAAAATTCTCACCCAAGTAGTTGTTTGAAGTGCTTCGGCCAAGTAGTTTTCTCTCCTTAGCAAATTCGACGAGATTTTCTTCGATGAAGCTATTCTTTTGAAATCCCTTAATGCTTCAAAACTTTCACCAAGTAGCTTGAATTGCTTCGGTGAAGCTCTTTTTAATTCCTTCTTTGCCACTTCGCAAGATTTTCTCCGAAGTAGCTTTTGAGGGACTTCGGGCCCGAAGTAGTTTTCATCTTTCATTTCTTCCCTTGAGGCTATCTTCCTTAGCTTGTTCATCAGTGAAGCTCTTTCATATTCATTTTATGTACAAGGGGAATGGCAGGGAAAGCCAAAATTGCTGCAACACTTGAAAATGTTGTTTCTAAAAGCAAGGGAACAAATTCATGAAATTGAAAGAAATACTTTACAAAAAATTTGATTTTTCTACCCCATTGTGCAATGTGACAAAATTGTCAACATTCTTGGTGGCTCATGGGGCAACGAGCTCGTCTCGGTGGGAGAACCCTCAGCCTTGATCCGTTGGGCCAGAGTTACCTCCAGACCCTTCTCCCTTTTCTATCTCTGGGGTGCTTCCACGACTTGTTCTTCTTCTTCTTTCTCTTCTTCTTCTACTTCCTCTAGCGTGGCTTCCTGCTGTGGTGATGGGGCAAGGTGATCATGGATGCGCTTCATGGTTCGACGAACATGAGCCCAGGCACCCTTCGAGAAAGGCTCTTGATCTTGCAATGCCTTAACCAAAATGTGGAACCGATCAATCTGCCCGATATCAGCATGTTTGGCTCTGATGTACAGATCGTTTAGGCAGGCTGCAATCTTGCAGTGTCTCAGAATGAAATCTGTGACCTGCCCTTCTGTTATCGGCTCCGCCCATTCATCTATCTCCGAGACGTCACCTTCAAAATGAAGCCATGCCGGCTTAAGCTCTTCCTTGGTCAGAAGGTTCCCATCATCATCCGTGAAGCTCGAGAAACCTAAGGAAGAGAGATCCTAGAAATAGCCTAGCGATGCATGCTGCTCATTCTCAAACACATCCAGGAGGTCCTTCACCTTTTGTGCCTTCCTCACCTTGGAAAAGAAGGCATGAACTATGGCTTGGGCCGTGGACCAATCCCTAGCCGTCCGACTCATTGCAGCAACCTGCAAGTCCTGATATTTAGTGCTTTGGACATCAAAGGCTAATTTGAGTCGGCCTCTAGCTTTTTGAGTGACCTCATCTATGATTGGTCCTCCTTCGATAGCGGCACGCTGTGCTTCGATGATATAGGTTAAAATTGATAGGGCACTGGAGGCCCGAGACCTAAAATTCCTGAGCAAGTGTGAGCGGATTTCTTTGATTCTACCTCTGTCAAACAGTTCTAGGATTTCTTTTTCATGCAACTGTTGCTGCAACTGCAAGATCTTGCTTTCAACTTCCTTGGCCTTCAGATCATTTTCGGCCTGTCTCTGTGCTTGGTGCTCAACTGTGCACTGCAGTTGTAGTATTTGTTGTTTCAGGGCGTGTGCTTCCTTTTTCATCAGCTTACACTGCTCCTCTGAATCCTCCAGCTTGGAGCGGATTCTAGCTAGCTCTTCTTCCAACTTGATGTTGGCATTTTCTGCTTCAAATCTGCGCTGATTGGCGATGTTTGCATGTGCTCGAAAAGTTTCGATCCTGACGTGCATAGATGCAGATTCATTATCTACATTTAGATGCTCCAGGTCCTTGGATTTATCTTGGTAGTCGTAGTCCACTGGAGTCATTTCATCCAGGGGCTTCTGGACCTTGGGGATATTTTTTACCTTATGCAACTTCCCGGCCTTCAAATCGAAGACAACGCATTTTTCAACTTGAGCCAGAGAGCGCCCTCTCTTCTTCCTCGCCTCCTTCAGTATTTTTTCTGTGTTTTGTCGAGCTAGGAGTAGCTTCTCGGCTAGAGGGCATTCCTTAATTAAGGACATCTCTGATTCAAATGAGGTTGGATCTCCAGCCAAAGGGGTGAACAAGTATAAAGAATGAACAGGGGATGCCTCACCAGTAGGTTCGGCGACGGGTGTAGCAGGAGCTTCGGCGAGAGGAACTATGTTGTGTGTGATAGGGGAGCAAGGAATGGGGCTCGACGTTGGGGTACTACCTTCGCCCTACCTGGGAACTGAGGGAATGGTGGCATAGGTGGGTGAAGTAGTGTCAACAGACTTGTCTCGGCCTGATGACTCGAGTGGAGTGGGGCTAACGGGATCATGGGGCAGATTCGAGGTGGCAAGGGGCAACGCGCGAAGAGGTGATTGACTTTGTGAGGGAGGGAGAGACTGATGAGAATATTTGGTCGGGACCACAGTGGACATGTGAGAGACCAAGGCAAAGGGTGGAGAGTGCGTACCTACGTGCCCTTCTGGCAGAGCGGCCGTGGTGACTTCTTGTGTAATAGGCTCCTGCTCTTTTTGGACTTCGGCACTCCCGACTTCCATGACTTCTACTTCGGGGTCTCCCTCTTGTTGGAGGAGTTCCTCCACATCAATGATGTCTATACCTGGGACTGTCTCGGCACTTGGTGGCACCGCATCTTCAACATTTGCTTCGGTCGGGCTTGATGCAGGTTGTCCGATAGGAGCACTTGGGAGCTTCGTGCGGGGTCGCTTTGGGTGGCTCGGAGGCACTTGAATTTGCTCTTGCCTCTTTCTTTTCTTCCTCTCCAATGGTTGCTCCGACTCTTCGGCACTTGTGTCATGGCTTTTCGATGGTCCCTGTGGTAGTGCCTCTGGTGTAGCTTCGGCTTCTTCCTCTTCTTCCTGTTCCGAGGCATCGTCAGCTCCTCTTGGGCTTTCGCCCGATCCTGGGGTAGCTGGAGGAACAAAGTCGGCGAAGGATATGGGCTTCCAAGTCCCAACATTGGCTTCATAAACAATTGCGAAGTCCTTATCCATTGTCAAGAGTCCATAGGAATTCATCTTTTGGTGATGGACTCTCATTATCCACCACTCCCTTAGTTGTTCCTCGCCCCAATTCTTCAATTCCTCCTTCAAATCATCTTTCACATTTCTCCAAAACGTGGAGTCTGGAGTTGGGAAGGGATGCTGGTCAGGGTCAAACTCGACCTCCATAGGGTAAAATTCATGCCAGGGAGGCAATGTCCTCATCCTCTCTAAATGCCACTCTAGATCCTTCCCATTGGGATTATTTCTTTGCTCCACAATTTTAGGGTGGGGGCAGATATGAAAGTTCTTGAATTTTAAGTGATCCCTCATCACTCCCAAGGGATCATAGAGCCATTGTTGAGGAATCTAGAGTAGGCCAAAATTGGCAAGCTTTTCCTCCAGGAATACGTTTTGCTTCAAGGCAAATACTTCAATTACCCCCATATTGAAGGGGAAGTCACAGGTATGTGCCCATTTCTGACCATGGCCATAGACGACGTTTGTTACATCGCTCTATCGAGCGACCTCCAATGCGAATTGGTACTCGAAGGGGAAAACAGGCAGCAGGAAGGGCTTTCCTATGAAGCCGAATAGGCGAATCACCAGCCCTTATGTCAATTGAAAGACGTCTTCCTTCTTCTCCATTACTACTCTATCTCTCAAACTGAGGGGCACTCGAGGGCAAGAACCCTTCAACAAATGCATAGCAGGTCCCAAGAACTATTGATTAAAAGAATAATAAGACTCTGTCCTCAATAGGAGGGGAGTCCACTGGTACACAGGCAGAGGATTTCCATCCTTGCCGCTCGAAGAAATGGCAATGTGGGGGAATTGCTTATGTACATGGTAGAAAAACAACCAAACAAGGAAAGAACAGGGTGCGAAGTACTGGCCCATCATCGAATTCTTCATGCTGGTGAGCCGCGTGTGCAAGGTTCGGGCCACCCATTCTGCCCAATCGAAGAAAACTGGGTTGGTGTTTGGTCTTGAAGCATCGAGGGCATAGAATTCCCCTCTCAAAATACATTCGACCAAAGACACCTGCCAGGGTTGCACCGAAGCATCTGTCGACAGGCCCGCCACCCATGCAATGATAGAGAAAATATCGATGTTCTTGAAGGCCACCAAGGGTAAGGGCATTTGGGGCAGCTTGCCTGAAGGGAGCCCACTTTTGAGGTTTTCACGCAAGAATTTCAATATATAGTTGTTGGAGGTGAACCTCTCCATCTGTTCGCTTAGAATGACATTGCGAACCGAATAGCCCTTGGGTGGCCCTTGCTATGGCGCGAAGGTTGCTTGCACATCTTCCTTCAGAATTGAAAACAACTTATGGCCCATAACATCCAACACTTTCCTGGAGGTGGGCTGGTAGTTCTACGTGATAGCACAGATTAATTCGGGACAGTGGTGAGCGGGCGGGGTCAAATACCAATAAATTTGAGAGTAATATGCAACAGCTCTCTTGTTCTCTAGGGTGAGTCTGCTTGTCATAAATTCAATAGTGCATCGGAGGTCAGCCACACCCTTTGAGAGCTCTGTGTCTCTAATTTTCTCCCACCCATCAATTGGTGGTTCTTCAAGTTGTTCGTCCTCAGAATCTTCTCTCTCTTCTACGACTTGCTTTTCTGGGCGGAGGTTCAGGTTAACCTTCTTCGATTTCTACTTTTTCTCCTCCTTGCCCTTCTTTGTTTTTTTGGGGTCGGCTACTTCTGGTTCCTTTCCTTTCTCTTTGGAGTTTTTCTTCCCCATGTTGGATGTCTTACGGTAGAAGCAGGGCTTACAGCGCAGAGGACTTTGGCACCAAGAATTTCAATGCAAAGGGCGTAAGACTTGCAGATTAACAGCGAAGGCTCTTAGTCTTGCATGAACTGATGAATGAATAACCTTCTCACTGCTAGGGTCTTGCATTTTATAGCCCTAAAAGGCAACTACCTAAATTTATGGCACCTACCCTAATTAAATTTTCAACTCGGATGAGGAAGGTTGTCATGCCCTCTGATTGGTTTCACGATGGCGTAGTACGTAGGTCCATGCGCTTTTATGATTATGTTTCGCATTGGGAACGCGACCTGCTGCCACCTCGTACCTCGGAGCGGGCTTTTCTCCTAACCGAATCCTCTCGGGATGTGTTCCGCCACCTTTGCATTAAAATCGCTTGCCCCGAACAATCCCCTAGGTTGTCATCGACGTGTCCCCCAAGACACGTTTTAAATGCTCCTTGTCCATTGGGTGGGCGAAATGATGTCGATGCTAAAACTACTTCGCAGCGAACCTCCGACATGGATCGATCTTCTATGCTTCGGGCCCGAAGTAATTCTCCCTCGCTGCATCGCTACTTTGCTTCGCAGAAGGCTAGCCTCCCCCGAAGCTTGTCTTCTTTGGAAAATGCTTCGCTAGGCTTCTTTTGAAATCTGCTTCGCAAGACTCCTGCCCGAAGTAGCTGCTTGAAATGCTTCGGGTGCGAAGCTCTTTTCGTTCCTACTTTTCCCTTTTGATAACGCCTTCGGTCTTCCGAAGACCTTTTGGAAGCCAAAGTGCTTCACTAAGCATCTCACATCAGTTACTTCGCACACAAAATTTCCCCAAGGAGATCCTTGCTAGGTCCAGCGAAGCTAGAATTTGTCACTGCGATGGTGTGATACTTAACCTCCCTGTAATCTTGGAACAGAGTATATACAAAGATACAATTTTACATACAAAAGTAAAACTTGAAACACATTTTTTTTTTGCCTCAGCGATGAAAAGTCTTCAGATGAAGACCATTGACAGAAATTGGTAATACCTGGCCATCTGCATCCTTGAGGATGAAAGAGTTGGCCGAGTTCACCTTTACGATTTCGAATGGCCCATCCCAGAAAGCATCCAGCTTGTCGTGATTCCCAGGCTTGGCCTTCCAAGAGTCCCACTTCCATACCAGATCTCCCACTTTGAATGTGCGATCGGATGATTTCTTCTTGAACCAATCTCGGGTGACCTGAGCATGCTTAGCGAAGCTCTGATAGGCTTTCTCGTGATCTTCCTCTAGTTGTAACAGTTGAGCCAGTCTATTTTCCATAGGATTGACTCCTTCTCCTTCTAACAACTGTAATGCAGGGATCTCTACGTGGGTAGGTAAGATGGCCTCCTTGCCGTAGACCAGGGCATAAGGTGAAGTCTTGATTGACTTCTTGACAGAAATTCGATCGGCCCACAAGGCACGATCTAGAAGGAGATGCCAAGTCCTTTTGTTCATCTCTATGAGCTTTCTTAGCACCCTTAACAAGGTCTTGTTGGTGGATTCTGCCAATCCGTTGCCCTGTGGATAGTAGTTGGAGGATACTTTATGATATATCCCATATTTGTAAAGGAATCCATTGATTTTGGTGCCTGTGAAGCCAGGACCATTGTCCATGATGATCGCTTCTGGAATGCCGAACCGGGTGATCAATCCCTCTAGGAAAGCGATGACGGTCTCCTGATCTGCATTCTTCGTGGGAACTGCTTCGGCCCATCTGGTAAAGTAATCAGTTGCGGTCAGGATGAACTTATGCCCAACGAAGGAGTTCGGCGATATGACCCCTATGAAATCCAGCCCCCATTGTTGAAAGGGCTTCTCTACTTGTATCGGTTGGAGAGGCATTGAAGCATTTCTGCTTCGGTCGATGAACTTCTGACACTGCTCGCATTTGCGACAAACTGCGAAGGCATCAGCGAAGAGTGTAGGCCAGTAATAACCCGCCTTGATGATCTTTAATGTCGTTGTTCTCCCTGCGAAGTGACCTCCAGATAATCCTGAATGGAATTCTCCCAGGACTCTCCTTTTATCATCATCTTTTATACACCTGAGAAGGACGCCATCAATGTTTCTAAAAAATAGGCCTTCGGGGCGCAAGGTATATCGGGAGGACCGCATCCTGAAATGCCTTCGCTGTGAAGCATTTAGATGTGAAGGACATCTGCCGGTGTTGAAGTATTCGACTATTTCATTGACCCAGTCTTTCTCGTCCTCTTCCTGGTTTGCGAAGCATTCTTCTGTTGGTGAGTCATCCCACTGAGATTCTGTAGCTTCGGCCGCTACGCTCTTCGCCAGTTCTTGACACAATGCATGACCGTGAACCAGTTTTGTAGGTTTGATCTCGATGTCGAATTCTTGAATCTTGCTGACCCAACCGGCTCTTTTACTACCCAATTCTCCTTGGATGATGAAATTGCGCACATCAGGGTGAATGACAAAGACTGTAACCCGACTTTGGGAGATGAACTGCTTGAATTTCCTAAGAGACTTCATTACTGCATGCACCTGCATTTCTATGAAATTATATTTTTCTTCATGAGGGTTTATCACTTGGCTTAGAAACGCGATGGGGCGCTCTTCGCCATCTTCCCCCTTTTGTGTCAGGACCGCAACATAGCTCTCAGGTTCTCCTATGGCATATAGGATGAAGTCCCGATTATAATCAGGGTTGGTCAGGACCGGTGCTTGAGCAATTCGGGCTTTTATTTCTTTGAATGCTTCTTTTCTCTCCTTCGTCCAGATGAATTCTGCACCTTTCTTCAAAAGTTTGGACATCGGCTTGATGACCTGGGCAAAATCTGGGACAAACTTCCTCACGAAGTTGATCTGGCCGAAGAAATATTGAAGTCCTTTCTTGTCCACTGGGAGTGGGAGCTTCATTAGAGCCTCAGCTCTGTCAGGATCTACAGTGAGACCCTTCTCTGATATCGCATGTCCCAACAACTTCCCTTCGCTGACTACGAATATGGATTTCTTCGGATTGATTGAAATGCCAAATTCTCGACATTTTTCAAAAATCTGTTGTAAGTGTAAGGGGTGATCCTCCCTTCTTCGGGAGAAGATGGTCATGTCATCTAGATAGATAACAATAACCTTATTCAAGAGTTCGCCAAAAGCTAAATCCATTGCCCTCTGAAAAGTGGCCCCCGCATTCGAAAGGCCGAATGGCATTCGTTGGTAAGCAAATGTTCCCCACTTGGTAGTGAATGCGGTTTTGTGCTGGTCTTCGTCCCTGACCCAGATTTGATTGTATCCAGAGAAACCATCGAGTAGGGAGAAGCGTTGAGCCCTAGCCACCGAATGCAAGATCTGATCGATCTATGGGAGAGGGTAGTGATCTCTGAGAGAAGCTTGGTTCAGGTTGCGAAAGTCCATGCACAATCGTATATCTCCGTTCTTCTTT
This sequence comes from Wollemia nobilis, assembly GCA_028583015.1. Taxonomy (NCBI): domain Eukaryota; kingdom Viridiplantae; phylum Streptophyta; class Pinopsida; order Araucariales; family Araucariaceae; genus Wollemia; species Wollemia nobilis. The sequence continues at coordinate 4,831,532 of JAQPPZ010001821.1, forward strand.
CTAACTGGGACTAGATTCGCTACCCAAGAAGAATGCTTGATGGGATAAATTATCTTTGCCTCGAGCATTTTTAGGAGTTCGGCCTTCATCAAGACTTCGATCTTTGGATTGACAGGCCTTTGCTTCTATCGAAAAGGTTTGATCCCTTCCTGCAACTCAATTGTATGTTGGATCAGTTGTCGATCATATCCCTTTAGATCTTGATAAGACCAAGCCACTGTGTCGGGATACTTTCTGCACAGAGATCGGATCTGCTCTAGCTCTTTCGAAGTGCAATCTGTTCCAACTTTTATTGCTTTCCTAGGTTCAAGTTCTAAATCTTGATACTTCTTTGCATTAACTTTGATCCTGTGAGAAACTGCTCGATCATTCTGATCAAAGAGGCTTTCAAGAGTAATTAATCCCTTAGGCACATGATTATTCTTCAATTGAACTAGCCCTTCATATTCTTCTTCATCAGGGCTTCTGCTCTCAACTGTGGCTACTTCTTGAATCATGAAATTCACAATCTGCTCATCATTGTCAAAAACTTGCCAATGCAGATCTCTGTCTGGGATAGAGGGCCTGTAAATCATCCTCATAGCTTTAGGCTTATGCACCATGTCTTCTGCTGGAGAATACTTGGCTGCGATGGATGCTAAAACATCGGCATGTCGGTTCTTTTCTCTTGGAATAGACTGCAGATTGAGAGATTCGAACTGGTCAAACAAGTCCCATACCCTATTTTGGTATGACTTGAGATAGTGCTTCTTTGAAGTGCACTTGTTTGTGACTTGATTGCATACCAATTCGGAATCTCCAAAGATTTGGAGATGCTTTATGCCTAACTTTTCTGCTTTCTTGAGTCCTAGGCATAATGCTTCATATTCTACTGCATTGTTGGTGCAACTCCACACCAACCGGTAACAATATTCCTTCTGCTCTCCAGAAGGTGATACTAAAAGAATCCCCACCTCGACACCATTTTTGCATCGGGCGCCATCGAAGAATAATTTCCATAATTCACCTTGGGCGAAGACCTTATCTTCTGACTTGATGTGTTTCTCAGGCTTGGCGATGGCATAACATCCCATCTCGATTTCTATCATGGCATTAAAGTTTGCTAATGAAAACTCATCTTCACAACTTAACTGTGCGAGGGACTCCTCGACCAAGTCCACTTGCTCTATCCCTTCCACTATCGCATGCACAGGATCGTTGCTCTCCCCTTCGGACATTTTTTCTATGAGGAAGGTAGAAGGCTTCTCATTGTAGATTTTTATCTTCTTCCCTTTGAATGGAATCTCCAAGTGTGAGTAATCCATAGATAGATACCCTCCCAGCTTCATCGTAAATTCTCTCGACAAGCACATACTGAAGTAGGGCTCAAGGTCAATGACTACCACCTCTTGTATAACCGTGATCTGAGGCATTTTGTGTAGTCGGATAGGAATATCTTTAATCACTCCTATAGTCTTCATAGGAGTACCATCCAACTGTAGCACGCCATGACTGCTTCACGTATATTCCATCCCTATCTCTTCGCACACTGCCTTGGGCATGACTGTTGTCGCGGCCCCAGAGTCAATCATACAGTTATGTACAACATACCCTTCCATCTGTAGAGACATGTAGAATGGTGGTGGCCTATTCTTCCCCATAATGGATGTGGATAGGGTCTGCACTAGGGCAAGCGGTGTTGCCTTTCTTGCTTTGGTTATCTTCAATGATTCTTGCAATAGGTCCACTTGTCCGGGTAGTTGCAGTGCATCGTACAGACTGATTTTGGTTGGAATCCTCTTCAGCTCATCTACAATGTTGTACGCTAGGGAATTGGGCACCTCAGGTTCCTTTCTTGGCTCATATCTGGTGTGATACTGTTCCGTAGCTTCGACCCTTTGTCGCTTGGTCAGCGAAGGAAGCTTGAGCTTCTCTCTAGCCTATTCCTTAGTTTCCACCTATGATGGATTTGCAGGGGCCTATTGGGCCTTCTCTTTGACTGGTGTAGGCTGTCGAGCTTCGTTCGAGGCCGAAGGAGGTTGTTGTCCTTTCTCATGATGAGCATGCACCTTTAAAGGAGCCATTTGAGTAGCATCTACCTCTATCGACTTCTTTCCTCCTCTGGTAAGGACTGCAACTAGCTCTTCTTCACCAATTACCAGGTTCTGATCCAATTTCCTGATGACATTGACTTGACCGCCATGACTACTGCTCACCAACATTTGTACATAGTGTTGGTGCAGCATGCAAGTATTCTCTTCATGAGGGTCATTACACGTGGAGCACCAATGTATATAATCGAAAGTGCTCGGGGCTTCGTCTATTGCAGCATTTCTTGTCGAAGCTCTTCCTTGTTGGACCGCTTGATCTTTAGTAAGCGCAAGTGTAGGATAAGATCTTCTCGATAGAAACTCTTGTTGCGCTTGCTTCTTCTTCATAATGGTCATGTCATTAGACAGGGTCTGCACTGTGGAGTTCAGGGACTGAACTTCTTGCAGTATTTTGGCTTGCATGTCATCGATTTTAGGAATAGGTGGCAATGGAGCCATTGTTGGTATTGGAGGTAGGGCGGGGTGTTGAAGTGGTGCTGGTAGTACAGGGAATGCCGAAGTGACCGTGGGCTGCGGAGTCAAAAAAGTGGGAAAATGAATTTGTGGAGTGGTGATTTGGGATACAATGGGATTCGGGTTCCAAGATGAGATCGGGTATGCAGGGGTTGCAGAGATCTACGAAGCGGCTGCGCTCGCATACTAGGATTGATGGAAATCGAGAAGTATGGGCATCGACATCCTTTGGGGAAGCTTACCCATAGCTATTAGATCCATCTCCACTTTCTGGGCTAACTCATATAACTCTGGGAAGGTATTGATATTCGAATACCTCACCATGATGTTGATATCAAGATTGAAAGCCCGAAGGAAATAGTATGTTGTAGCTTCGTCAGTTGGTCGAAGTCCAACTGGTATTCTTTGCCAGGTTCGAGTGAACCTAACATTGAAGTCGATGATCTCTTCTTGTGGATGTCTCTGGATCATTGTGAACTGATGCAGGAGAGAGGTCGGATCGATGGACTCATTGAAGCTTCGCATCAACTGTCCGGCTAATTGGTCCCATCCCGTAATGGTACCGGGTGGTAAAGATCTATACCAGTAGAGGAGTTTTCCTCTAAGAGATAGAACCAGAAGCTTTACCATAACCCGCTCTTCTGTGATGTCATGGATCACCGCCAGAGAAACTATGTCCTGGATGTGCTCCAGAGTAGTCTTCCTAGTTCCATCGAACGTTGGGATCTTCTTTATAGCAGCAGGCGACACTTGCCCTTGTCCCGCTAGATTTAGCGGTCCTGAAGAATTCCATGCTAGGAATAATCTAGGTGGCGATTGTTACTGCATTTTTGTTGTTGTTGTTGTTGTTGTGCCATATTTACTCTTGGATTTTGAGAAACAAGAATTCTCGAAGCTCCTCCTTGATTGCTAACAGGATGACCAATAGGAATGGAGGCACTAGGATGCTTCGGTGAGTTGGGAGGATTAGGAGGAAAGCTAGCCGTTGTGCTATCAGAAGTTAGGCCTTGTTCATCAATAGTAGCCTCTTGCGAGGATGTTCCACGTAACAAAGACTCAGGGGTGACCAACCTAGATCGTTCCCCAAAGGCATCAATATCTAGCTCAAAGAACTCAGTTTCCTCTCCTCTATTCCTAACTCTCCATCTTGTTTGCATGAAGGCACAGACTTTGGTATCGGTCTTTATGACTTAAATATTCTTGGGTAAGATAGAGTCGCTAGATGCTAAGAGTCTTTCGGTAATGAGAGCATCGGTTCTCACTACTACTCACAAGGTGAGACTGATCGGGTCCCACCGAGTGTGCCAAAAACTATTGGTCATCAAATCTGCCCAGGAAAGGATTTGGGTAAGTGTATGCACCCTAGACCTGGACCAACATTGAAAGGCCGAAGGGAAGAGATGCCCCTCATGCCAATCTTCGGAGAAAGGCTGGCTCCTATACTAAACTACTTTGATGTTTAAGATAAGGGTGCAGGAAAGAGATAAATAGAGTAAGGGTGCAGGAAAGAAATAAAAGAGTAAGGGAAGAAATCTTAGTAGTTTAATGGTGGGAAAGAACTGGAAGCATGATTACTAGCCAATAACTTGAAATAGCAGCAAAGAACACCAAGAATAAATGAAATGAACACGATATTAATCCTCCTATGTATCCTCTGGACGAGTTCCAGGATTCTCCTTTCCCTTTCATCGAAATTCAGAGTTCAGAGTAACGACGATTAAGAAAAGTGAATATAATAGAAACACTATCCACAGGCAGCATAAAAGAAAGCTAACACAATGTTTTCCTCTCCTATGTATCCTTCGAGAAAATCTTAGGGTTCCACTCCAATCACACACCTAAATCCAGGATTCAGAATTACAGTATGCAAATGAAGAAAAGATGAAAGAAATAATCATAGAAGGCAGCATAAAAGAGAGAAATAGAGTCCAAAGCTCTTTAGTATTAATCGTAGGGATTCAAGTTACAATAGCTTTCTAGCAGAAAGTTCCCCCCTTTTACATTACAATGCCTGGGTTTTTATAGAGGACCCGACCCTTTGAGCCATAAATGCACAAAATGGAGGAGTACACCCTCGAAACCTGAGAAGTCGGCTCTTCGTAGCCCTCATGACTGAGCTCTCAAATCTGTTACCAAAATTGGCAACTACGATCGGGTCAACCATGGAAACAAGCATTAATGAGCCGTCTGAGCATCCTTGGCTTCTGGGTACAGTGCTCGAGTGGCCGCCATGCTCGTCGGGCTCTTCTTCTGGGACTGATACTTCATTTCCAATTGCTAAAAATGAGCAACGAGCTTATCGGGCACGTAAAAATGCATTTATGAGGCACTTGATCACCTCGAGAAAATACCCGGCTTGGAGCGCGTGCCCTTGAAGCGCTTCGCTGAATTTTGTCCGCAACTCCGCTTCGCAATGGACTTGTGCCAAAGCAGATCCTCCTTCTTGATTTGTACTTCGCATGGTGGAGCTTCGCAAAACTGCTTTGGGGATGGTGGGTGCCGAAGCATATTTCCTTCGCAAGATGGGCTCTTCACTTCTCACTGCTTCGCTGGAGAGACGTGCCAAAACTGCTTCGTTGATGAACTGTTAAAATGCTTCGCCGTGATCTTCCTTCAAAATTGTGGTTCGGGAGGATTTTGGCCGAAGCGCATTCTTGCCTTCAAAAATGCTTTGATTGCTTCCACTTCGGGTGAAAGTACTTCGCACGAAGGTTTGCCGAAGCAGATGCTTCGCAACGACTTTCGGCGAAGTAGAAATGGTTCGCTGGTGGGGAGGCCCGAAGTGGGTGCTTCGACGGTTTTTCGGTGAAGTATTTTCAACGTTGCGCTCCTTCAAATCCCGCTTCGCAAGTTTCTTGCCCGAAGTAGCCTTTTGAAATGCTTCGGGTGCGAAGTAGTTTTCATTCTTCTTCCCTTGTATTTTTTCTTCGGCAACACCGCTTCGCAAAATTCTCGCCCGAAGTAGTTGTTTGAAGTGCTTCGGGCCCGAAGTAGTTTTCTCTGCCTTAGCAAATTCGGACCATGATTTTCTTCGATGAACTGTTCTTTTGAAATGCCGCTTCGCAAAACTTTCGCAAGTAGTCTTGAATTGCTTCGTGGAAGCTCTTTTTACGCCTTCCTTGAATTCTTCCCCAAATTTTTTGAGGGACTCGAAGTAGTTTTCATCTTTCATTTCTTCCCTTGAGGCTATCTTCCTTAGCTTGTTCGTCAGTGAAGCTCTTTCATCTTCATTTTATGTACAAGGGGGAATGGCAGGGAAAGCCAAAATTGCTGCAACACTTGAAAATGTTGTTTCTAAAAGCAAGGGAACAAATTCATGAAATTGAAAGAAATACTTTACAAAAAATTTGATTTTTCTACCCCATTGTGCAATGTGACAAAATTGTCAACAGGTACATGATACTCATCCAACATCACCTGAGCTAGCCTCTCGAGCCACCCGACTAATCAGCCCTCCATGTTGTGGCATTCCACAAAATTGATTATCCCATGAATCCATGATATCACCTTCCCATTACATCCATAATAGGGCAAATTATCCATACCCCACTATTACTCCATTCTCTCATGCATGTCCTAACCCATGTTATTTTACCCATCAGTGGGTTATCTTCTATCATATCCCTTAATTATTATGCTACTTCTTTGAATCTCTTCATGTGGTTGTATGGTCATGCTTCGAGTGGCTATATACCTATATTGATCTAACCCATTTCTTCTATTATATTTCAACTTTGGTAATCCCCTTTTCTCTTGTTGGTTACCAAAGTACATTTATTCTATCTTCTTCCAACTGTATATTCTATCATCATATTTCTCTACCTTTTTGCCATTACCGCATGCAGTGCCACAAATTACAATTTATACACACCCCATACACTAGGGCAACCTTTATCATGCCATATAATGTTGACCATAATTAAACAATACTATTTAGTTGTACATAAATCTTCCAATATTCTCCTTCTAAAAACATCATGAATGTCCTCTTGTAGATATTGCATTCATCCACTCACATCATTTACATTTACATCCATTGTACATATACATATGCTTTTCATTTAAACTTTAAGTTCATGTTTGTACATTCTCCTCCAAAATTCAACTTTAGTAGGAATAACAAATGCACTTGTTAGCATCACCACCTGGATGTCCATTCCCCCTTTTTTAGGATTAGGATATACATAGGTGTCATGTTCGACTTTGACTACTCTTTAGTTCAGTCAATCCAGTGTCACCCCTAGCTAACGAGTCTTGTACATTCTTCTTATGGTTCTTTAGGTTGGTTCAAATTCTCTCATGGACCACTCACAATAGGTTACACATTAAACAATTTTGAGTGTAGGGAAGAAAACATCTGGAGTAGATATCACCATCTAGCGAATGGTTTCCCCTACTCATCCTATCACTTGCATGGTCAACATACGACCTGGGGATAAACAAAGGGATCAAGCATAAGAAAAAATAAGAATATTGAGTATAAAACAAAATTCAACCCATAAAAAAGAGCACCACAAGAAAATAAAAGAGCACCAATAAAAAAAAAGAGAAAAAAAGACAAAAGAAAAGAAAAAAGTACCACAAAAATAGGAAAAACTAGATGAGGGACAAAAAACAAAAGGAAAAGCCTCTTGATTTCACCCATGTTATGCTTCATCACCTTTGGTCCTTATGTTTAACATAAAACCATAGGATGATTTCCATCGCTAGCAATAGGCTCCAAGAGCCTGCCTACCAGTGGAATAATATTACAAGTGGAAACATAGCTGAAACATTAGCATCTTGCTTTTGTACAGATCATTGTTTGCTTATGGATGAGCTAGCTAGTATATTTATGTATACAATGGGTTAATCCTACCTCCCTCAAAATAGATAAATGAACCTCACACATTCACACACACAGGTCCATGATATATTTTGAACCAACCCGATTAGTTATAAGTTGCCACATATACTTGTATAGTTGTGGGTCTGAGATTTGATTGTCACAACTATGTTGGTCAAATTCATTATATATGCCTTACATTATCCAACATCCCTAAAATCATGGAATGTATTGCATCCATACAGGTAAATACCATGATACAAGTTGATTCATTGGTGCATTTTAGTACTTCCATACATGCATCCCTTCATCTATGTTGTATACATTTATTGCATATTATAGTTATGCATTCATCCTACATGCATTTCAATATCAAATCATATTATTGCATCTACACTACAAAATTTCATCTGATATTACATCATACTGCATTCAAAATACAATCATGCATACTACTCTACAGTTCATTCATACTACAAAACAATAATATATCTAAACCATATCACACATGTATATCTATTTATCATACACACCTAAAAACTATGTTATGCTATCTATGCAAACATAAAGAGAACACATTTCAAACCATAACAATGACACATGTATATATAACAACCAAAATCAAAATGTATATATATATATATATATATCATCCATCCAAAATACCCGAAGGCTACAAACTGGGACCATACCCATCATATCTCATCCAAAATACCTACAAGATACAATTAATAGAAATCCTAACTACCACTAGGAGCATCCCCACATCCCTCACAGCTCACTTGTATCTCTGTAGCCCTGCTCAACTCTTCCCTAACCTCTGGAACTTGATCCATGGTAGGCTAGTATCACACCTCAATTTTAACACCCATATGCCCCATCGAAGTAGCACTACATTGGCTATGGTGAGAGGATACCCACACTCACAATCTCATCCTATCCTAGGATACCACTCAACCATAATAAAGAATTTTTATCCCATGTAATATCAAACAAGACTCGCGTAATGAACTTCTTGCAGAATCTACAACCAATGAATCGGTCAATCGCTCAATAGACTAGGAAGCCTTCTCTTATGCCTATTGCTATATAATCATCCTAGCCCTCAACTACTCCACCTTAGCCCTCAGCTACTCCACCTCTAACATGTGCCTCTCCTCCTCCTAGTGAATGTCAGCCTCCAACTACTAAAATCTATATTATAGCCCTCGAGCCTCCTCATTCGCATCTTGTATTTCTTGGACCTCAATGGGAATCTCCCCCATACCCACAAAATATCAATATCAATGGTGTTATCCATCTCACCCATCACAACATCACCATCCATATCACCCATTCCAGTATCTCCTCCCATCCACGTTGCCACAATGACCACTTGCCTTGTGGCAATCCCTCCACCCACATGATCTATCCCAAAAATCTCTAGAACTTCCTTGAATATCATCACCTATCAACCCGAAGCAACACCTACTCATATCCTAGACCACCATAGAGGCACCTCCCACTCACTGCTAGATCTCTCCTTTGACCTAGCTTGATTACCTTAGCTTGATGTCCTCTCCACTGGTGGTACCCCTAAATCAATCATGCCATTACCAGGTTACCACTATTGCATCACCCACTAGGCATCAAAATTTGGTGTTGTACCAACATTATCCTCATCAGGGATAACCATAGGCGGGTCACTCTCACAAACCCAAGGTAAAACCATAGGCTGAGATCCCCTATTACCTCACCATCCAAAATAGATAATAGGCACATCTAGAATATCCTACCATAACCCAAACTATCACTTCACTTGACTAAACTAGAAGAACTCAGTTTGTCAAGTATAACAACCAACCAACCATCATCCTTGATGGATAGCTCTCAACTACTCACCATATTACTCCTATGTCACTCCACCCAACCATGACCTCCATCTAATATAATTAGATGTCAACTCCCCAAAATTGACCCTCTAATGTAGAGGATCACTCTCAAAATATTTCTTCACACCCTTATCCTCATCTGTACTCCACCTCAAAGCATAGGGTAAATGCTTCTTGCCATCAACATGCACTGTACAAGGTAAAAATATAGGCGCTCTCAATAGATATATGCTCCCATGCCCACACCTATAGTAGAGGAGTCCAACTCAATCTTGTCCTCCCAACATGAACTACATCATGTAGCTCCCTATACACCTGCGCCAACAATGTGGGTGCCCATGCAAAGACAACATTTCGCTCCACCATGTCACTAACAACATCCAACATGTTCCAAGTAAACAAAATATCGAAAGAATCATGTAGTACATAAGTAGATATCATCATCATCATTGCACACTGATGATTAGATATCTTGTCATTAAATCACAAATCCTCATAATAAATCTTTCCCACATATATCTCCTCCCACTTATCACTAAAGAAGCACTCTAATACAGTTGTCTTAGAATTATCTAGTGCTACCCTAATTGGAACACCCTCAATCGGTAACTTGTATATTTGGTATACCTCCTCCAAGGTGATTGTCATATTGCCTATGGGAAAGTAAAAAGTATTGTAGTATGTATCCCACCACTCACATAGTGCATATATGTAATATCTATTTGCATGGATACTTTTACATTCCCAAACCCCTCTCATCCATACTACATCCAACCATACCTCATCCACATCATTATTCATCAAATCATCAAAGTCCTTCATCTTATGCACATGATGACGAGGCTCAAACATATTCACCTATTTAAATCACAAATAACGAAACATGAATTAGCCATCTATATAGTGATGCAATCCATTCAAAATTCAAAAATCATTCAAATTTTACATAGAAGTTAGTCACATTAATTTGATATGTATTACGAGGCATCATCATGTACAATGCAATTCATATAACAAAATGCAAAAACAATCACATATTTGGATATCCATTTTGCCACTTCATGGTGAAATTCCAAAAATATGCTAAAAATAGTACACATTTAACTTCCAATAGATAAATATAAAATTCCCACACACCTACTATGACACGAAATTCAAAACCAAGTCAACTTATCAGACATACAAAAAAAAACTACATTTTTGAATACCCATTTTCCCATTTAGTAGTAAAAATATCAATAATATTCAAAAATAGTACGCCAATCAACACAGAGTTCAACCTCAATGTTACCATACACACCAAAATAAAACAAATACAAATACACACAATATCAAAATAACAATCACATTTTTGAACACCCATTTTGTCACTTCATGGTGAAAGTTCAAACAAATGTTGAAAATAGTACAAATTGGGCTCCCAACAACAAAATTCAATTTTAACATTACCTACAACTTGGCACACAAATCAAACACAAGACAAATGTAAATATTTACAAAAACAAATGACATTTTTGGACACTCATTTCGCCCTTCTATGGTGAAATTATCATCAATTTTTAAAAATAATATCTCTAAGGTGGAAAATCTAATAGTTAAAATTTACTACCTTACACCCAAAAAAACACATTCAGAAAGCATGTAAAATGAAGGCAAAAAAAAATAACAGTCGCATAACTAGATATCTAATTCCTACTTTTATAGAAAAAATGCAATAACATTCCAAAAACAGTACCCCATTTCTCCAAAATGGATGGTCAAACTTTACTCCTACTCTACCCATTACTTGGTCAAATTGGTGCCAAAAAAAGTCAAACCTAGAAATAAATCACATTTTTGGGTACCCATTTGGTTTATTTATCACTTCATGTCCCTATTTCAATTAAAATTCACAAAAAAATTTAAAAACGGGATGAAAACCTCCCCCCTCATTCACATTTCTCTAGAAAAAAAAAGAAATTAAAAAAAAAATAATGCTTACCAGTGGATCCCTGCATCTGCTACCAACTGCATTGCATCCCCTTGTCATCTTCTCCCTCAAAATTGTCAACTGTGCTCTCCTCGCATCATCAAATGCTCCTCAAAGTCACTTTCCAAACTCTCTCACCGTAAAAATGAACCAATTCCAATAAAATTTGGGTTTAAATAGTCTTTAAAATTGTATTTGCCCCTTGAGTGGCGAATTTATATCCAATTCACCCCTCGGGTTGTGATTTAGGTCAAAATCACCCCTCGAGTGGTGAATTCAGCTAAAACCCTTCGAAATCAATCAAAATACTCCCAAAACTATAGGAAATCAAGAAAATTTCTTCTAAAACCCAAGGAACCTATTGTGGCTGATCCACAACACACCCCAAAATTGGGGACCCACCTTTTTGCAGGCTTTCAAAGAAAATCTCAGTGACCCAGATGCTAAAAATCAAGAAAAAGGGGCAAAATTGCACAAGGAAGAAAAGTGTCGCGATATCGCGACATGTCGCTCCGTCGCGGCCAAAAATAGAAAAGTGTCGCGAAATCGTGACATGTTGCTCCGTCGCGGCCGAAAACAGAAAAGTGTCGCGAAATCGCGACATGTTGCTCCGTCGCAGCCAAAAATAGAAAAGTGTCACGAAATCGCGACATGTTGCTCCATCGCGGCCGAAAACAGAAAAGTGTCGCGAAATCGTGACATGTTGCGCTGTCGTTGCCGAAAATGAAAAAGTGTCACGAAATCGCGACATGTTGCTCCGTCGCGGCCCAGAGAGGAGAGAGAAAGGCAAAGTGGAAAGGCGTAGCGAAATCGCGACATGTCGCAAAATCGTGGGTCAAACCAGTCAAACAGGGCAAAGCAAGAAAAATGTCGCGAAATCGCGATAGGAAGCGGCAAACGGGGCACGAAGCAGAAAGGCGTAGCGAAATCGTGACGTGTCGCAAAATCGCGGTCAACGCAGTCAGCGGCAGCAGGTGGGCGGAACCGTCGCGAAATCGCGACGTGTTTGATTTTCGTGGCTTGCAAGCGGGCGGAAGGCATGAAGCGTAAAATGGTCGCGAAATCGCGACAAAATCGAGCGAAAGGGCATGAAGCGCAAAAAGGTCGCGAAATCGCGACGAAACAGGCAAAGGAGTGTCGAGTGAAAAACGTCGCGAAATCGCGATAGGTTGCAGCCAAAGCAGTACGGATGAAAAAACGTCGCGAAATCGTGACAGGTTGTAGCCAAAGGAGTGCCGAGTGAAAAACGTCACGAAATCGCGACAGGTTGCAGCCAAAGGAGTGCCGAGTGAAAAAATGTCGTGAAATCGCGACAGGTTGCAGCCAAAGGAGTGTCGAGTGAAAAACGTCGCGAAATCGCGACAGGTTGCGGCCAAAGGAGTGCGGAGTGAAAAAATGTCGCGAAATCGTGACAGGTTGCAGCCAAAGGAGTGCCGAGTGAAAAACGTCGCGAAATCGCGACAGGTTGCGGCCGAGAGTGTACGAAATAGAAAAGCGTCGTGATTTCGTGACATGTCGCGATTTCATGACATGTCGCATTTTCGTTGGGCAAGAAGGCAAGAGGGCTGTTGGTCGAAAAACGTCGCGATATCGCGACCTGTCTCATTTTCGCTGTGCTGGCAGAGGAACAGGTTGCATGCATAAAAATGTCATGATTTACATGGGGCCATTACGAAAGATGCTGGAAATGCAGAACACGTGGCATACAGGTGTCAGAGTTGCAGAAGCGTTACATGCAACAGAAGATTTTGAACGTTTCGGCATCGAGCATGAATCAAAAGCAACGAAAAGGTGGGGAATTTGAAAAGATGCATTCTGGAAGATGAAACGAAGCGACGCAGGGTGAATCGAAGAGCCGCGCTAGACAGTATAAAATTAGAAGCACAGATTGAACAGGGGGTTGGAAATTGCTGCTAGCAGAGTTGCAGAGACAAGGGCTGCAAGCCATTCTGGGCCTGCACTTGGAGCAATTTCCTTCATTTGTTCTGGATTTGTTATACCTGGAACATTCTGTAATTGTAACTGATATACCATTTTAATATAGAAATACAGAGAGTTGGCATCTCATTGATGAGAAAGGAGTCATTTTTGCATGCATGATTTAATGTTTTATCTTTCCCTTTCAGATTTCTAGGCTTTTAGGTGAAGTTTAATGCAAGTGTTCTTGGTTGCTTCATGCGAATGTCTAAATCTGAAATTACATTAAAAACCCTAGAAACCCGCACCTAGCTTATCTGGATTGTGCAAATTTGCAGGTTCAATAGGTTAGGTTGCATGCAAAAACCTCATTATCTTCGGTTTTGTCAATCGAGATGGTCGCACTCTGGACGTAGTTTAGTTTCATTTTCATTTGCATTTATTTTATTTTCAAACCCTTATTTTATTTTCTGCATTTTAATTACTGTCATTCAAATAAATAACTGAAAATCCATCAAAGCTCAAGATCAAAATAGATTTATTTCTTAGATTTATTCACTTTGAGTCCATTGCAAATTCAAATTAAAATAAACCACAGTGCCCCTTGTTAACATCCACTTGCAACCCTAAGGTATTCCCAGCATTCAAATTAAAACAACATCATTGATATACAAAGAGTTAGCATAACAGGAACCTTGGAGAAATTATCTGTTGTAATTTCTTTGCAAGCAGAGGATTTTGGGACTCAGATCCTACCGGAGAGTGTGCTTTCACAATTGGGTGAAAACACCACTCAACAGATTGGCGCTAGAAGGAGGGCCGAATTGGTTTACTTTATTTTGATTTTCATACATAAGTAATATCTTTTTGATTCGATTTTGAAATTATCTCTTAAATCTCACAAACGGCTAAACTGCAGCATTTGTTTTTCTTTGCAGGTGTTTTCTTGGTGATAATCGGGAGTTTCGTCAAGGAGGGCCGAAACGGTTTATTTTATTGTGATTTAAGGGCTACAGGAATTGCTATGCACTGTTCTTAACGCTTTGATTGTTCATACAGGAATAATATGATTTGGTTTGATTTAAAAAAAATAAAAAAATAAAAATAAAAAAAATAAAAATAAAAAAATAAAATAAAAATAAAATAAATAAAAAAAAGGAATTTTTGGGTATTAAAGTTATATTCTTTAAGATTCACTAATGGCTATGTTTACACCGTGGATGACAGGTAGCCCATTGAATATACCGGGAGTTCAACATTATTTGCCCGTTGGTTTTGAGAGATGTCTTCCTCAATTTTTGTCTAATGGGACAAATACTCGTAGAAGAACATATTCAAGCATTCAAATTTGTTGTGAATCACTTAACAAGTTGGTATGATGATGTTGCTTGTAAAATGTTCCTTTACACCTTGGACAAAGTGGCATATGATTGGTTTACAAGTCCGCCTTTAGGGTCTATCACTTCTTGGGCTCAGCTAGAGGCAACATTTCTCAATCAATTCAACAAAAAGCGAGTTGACCCAATCCTCATGTACAATCAATTGGTCTATATTAGAAAAGGACCAAGTGAAAATGTGAAGTCATTTTCTGAAAGGTTCTTTGGATTATATACGCAATTAGTGACATTTTATGTTCTTCAAGAAGAAGTGGCTCTCCAAATATACATCAATGCTCTTGACTCACCCATGTCCACATATTTGCGAGGGATGCCTCAAATCACATCTTTGTCACAAGCCTATACTCAAGCAATGGCAATTGAGCAACAATTGAGTTGTCAAAATTATGGTGTGGGTTTTGGATCATGTAATCTTCAATCATTTAATACCTCCTTTACCCACCCAATGATTTATCCACCTCAACCAAGTTCAAGTGTGAATCAATTTCAGAATCAACAATCATTCCCAAGCTTCAATCAATTTCAAAATCCTCAACCTACTATGCAAGATCAACCATCTTTCTTAAGTATGAATCAACTTCAAAATACTCATCTTGATTCAAAAGATGTTGCTAAAATCAATTTCAATGATTTTCATAAGAATATGATTTTAGGCAAGGGAGGAGTACTAGATCCAACTAGTATGGAAACATGTGACAGATTGGAAACCCTTGACTCACCAAAAGATGAATTTTATGAGGATGAATCTGATTCGGATGACACATTGGATGACATTGTTGAAAGTAATGGCCTAGGAAATTCACACCTTCCAAATCATGTTAAACATGAATCATGGGTTACACATGTGGATTATGATAGCCTTATCAATTTGAATGCAAGCAATAACCCAATTTTGGAAGTAATTGAACCATCTAAGGAAGGAGAAGATAAATTTGATGAGAAACATGTTGATGAATTAAAAGATGATGAAGAAATAGTTGAGCATCACAATTTGATTTTGAAAGATGATTGTTATGATTCTTGGGAAGAGTATGCTCACTCCAAACCTTCTAATGAAATTTGTGTGCCTATTGATATGCAGGATAATACAATTGCCCTTTCATATGAGGATATTACAAGTCCCTGTACAATCTGAGAATGCTTTGGAAGAAGGGTTGGAATCTCATCAAAGGTTGGAGAAGGATAATGATTCTACTACCATGGATGAAGAAGGAGAATCAATTGTTTTTGTTCCCCTTGGGGGGCAAGAAATCGAAAATATTGATCCACCTATTGTTTCTACAATGTCTATGCCATCTCAAAATGATGAAATTACAAAACCTAAGTGGTGTGGGTTGGATGCTATTGATGATCTTAATGAAAATATGGATTTTGGGGCAACTCAAGCCATTGATCGTGGAAAGGTGTCACGTGACACATATCTTGAAAAATTAGGCTCTTGTTTTGAAAAATATGGACGCATGTTTGATTGGGTGCCTAACTTTGGTGTTTTTGAACAGGTATTGGACGATGAAGAAGACAACGAGAAAAAAGAAAAGGCTACTAATACTCATCAAGTTATGATAAATTTTAATCATGATGGGTTGAGTATGGATGACAAGGGGAAATCTTTACCTTTGGTAGTAGCTACAAAAATTTCAAGTGATAGGTTACATGATGTCCCTTTGGATGCTAACATCATTAATGAGGAAATGCCAAATTTTGTTGATGCTTGTCAAGTTTTGAATGATTCTGATTGCTTTAAAATCCTGGAAAATGATTTGAAGTCAAGATTTTTAGAAATAGGCTCTTGTTTGCAACATCTCACATTTGAAAAGGAAAGCCTACTTCTAAATCATGAATGGAATGATGAAACTTGCACTTTAAAGAATAGACAAGATAAAATTGAATATCAACCATTGTCTAATCAATTTGATTTGAATCTCACCTATGATGTTGGTAATAGAACTAAATCAAAGTGGAATGGTGAGCATGGCAAGTTGAAATTTGTTGCATTGCTTGGTTTGATCTTATTGTTGTTGGATTCCTACAAAATTTGGCATGTGTATTGTGTCATATGTTTTTTGATATATTCTAATCATGTTTGGGATCCAGGAAAGTAATAGTCCAAGCTTGGCATCATCTTGTACAATAGTGTATATAATTTTTGGTTTTTTGGTGTGGGCTTTCAAGTTTTTGTTTTTGGGATTGTTTTTGGGTTTTGGTTTTGGTTTGTGTTTTTCAAGTTTCATTTTTTTGGATTCTTAGTTTAATCATGATTTAAGTTGTGTGTTTGATTTCAATTGACATGCTTTGTTTGTTTTTATAAAAAAAAAAAAAAAAAAAAAATAATAATAATAAAAATAAAATTGAGATGTCAACTTATGCTTAAGACTAGGAGAATATGAAATATTGGAATTGTCTTGTAAAAGCTCCACAAGTAACACAAACATTTTAAGTTATATCGTTTGAAATTTGTGATGCATGAAGTAGTCAGTTTTGTATGGCAAATATTTCATTTGCAATTCAAGAGATAATGCATTCATGTTACATCTCACTTTACATATACATTCCATCTTAGTTGCATATGCATCTTAGGTACAAATCATTAAAGTGTGTCAAATCCTCTTAGGGTTGTGTTATAACATAAATGTAAGAAAAATCCTAAGGTTGGAAACTGAGTCTTGAGATATCTAGAACCAAGCACGTCTTATACATTAAAAAGGATCTTGAGCAAAATGATCAAAACCTAACTTGGAAGAAAAGGTTGGGCGAAAGAAGTTTTTCATGTCTATCCTATTATGCAACATGATCCTTAAAACAGTGGTTTTGACCACTTCCATAAAGCTTAAAGCCTAAAATCAGAGTAGTAAGGATAGGGTTAAGTCCTCATCGAACTTAGGTTGAGGATCCAATTCCCCAAAGCTTTGATTTGACCTACATGGAGTAGTAAGGATAGGGCATAAATTCTCATCTCGCTTAGGTTGAGAATCCGATTCCCCAAAGCTCTTATGTCTCATTTCATGATAAATCTTGGATTGGAAGGATCGTACTACATGTCCTCTTGCAAAGGATGGGTAGTCATCCCCAAGGTCTAAGCAATAAATTAATATTTTCCATTTTTATCCAAAGCTTGGATTGGAAGGATCGTACTACATGTCCCTAGCAAGGATGGGTAGTCATCCCCAAGGTCCAAGAAGTAAAAAATTAATTTTTCCCATCTCATATTTATTTTGGATTGGAAGGATCGTACTACTTGTCCTCTGCAAAGGATGGGTAGTCATCCCCAAGGTCCAAAGAAATGAAGATAAGTCTTGGATTATGGGGTTAGGTATGCCCATGCATGGCAACATGTCTTGTCTAAAAAACAAGACCACTGATTGTCCAAAGGGTTAGACTAGCATGACCATTTCTTCCATAATTGGTTAAATTATTTTGCTCAAAGTGAGGTAATGAACTCTAAATCAGAATAGTAAGGATAGGGTTAAACTCCCATCTTGGTTAGGTTGGGAGTCTGATTCCCCAAAGTTCTGATTTCACATTCACTTGCACATGGGTTCAAGATAGTAGGGACTCATAACCAACTTTGGGATATAATAAAGCAATTAATTAGTGGATCCTAAGAGGGTTTGGCAATCTTGAATGTTTGTACATGATACTAGAAGAAAGACTATGCCTTTTATAAAAGCAAAATCTCCTAGCATATTCATTAGGTTACACAAATCATTCACAATCTCACATATGCATTCATGTAAAACTGACAATGGAATGTTGATCAATTTCAAACGATAGGGAATGAAATTCATTGCACACACCGAGCTAATACTTGATGATTCTGATGATTCATGTACTTCTGATCTTTGGGCATTTGTTTATATTGCTTATGTGCTAACACATGTTTTCGAGTTTGTATATGTTTCTAGGTTGGGTTCTCACTAAAATGCTCAAGAGCATTTGACAGCAGAGTCGCCATTTGTTGTGGCTGATCCACAACACACCCCAAAATTGGGGACCCACCTTTTTGCAGGCTTTCAAAGAAAATCTCAGTGACCCAGATGCTAAAAATCAAGAAAAAGGGGCAAAATTGCACAAGGAAGAAAAGTGTCGCGATATCGCGACATGTCGCTCCGTCGCGGCCAAAAAGAAAAGTGTCACGAAATCGCGACATGTTGCTCCGTCGCGGCCAAAAATAGAAAAGTGTCACGAAATCGCGACATGTTGCGTCGTCACGGCCAAAACATGAAAAGTGTCGCGAAATCGTGACGTGTTGCTCCGTCGTGGCCGAAAATAGAAAAGTGTCGCGAAATCGCGACATGTTGCTCCGTCGCGGCGAAAGAGGAGAGAGAAAATGAAAATGAAAAGTGTCACGAAATCGCGACATGTTGCTCCGTCGCGGCCGAAAGAGGAGAGAGAAAGGTAAAATAGAAAGGCGTAGCGAAATCGTGACATGTCACAAAATCATAGGTCAAACCAGTCAAACAGGGCAAAGCAGAAAAAATGTCACGAAATCATGACAGGAAGTGGAAACAAGGCATGAAGCAGAAAGGCGTCGCAAAATCGCGACGTGTCGCAAAATCGCGGTCAACGCAGTCAGCGACAACAGGTGGGTGAAACCGTCGCGAAATCATGACGTGTTTGATTTTTGTGGCTGGAAAACGGGCGGAAGGCATGAAGTGTAAAATGGTTGCAAAATCATGACAAAATCGAGCGAAAGGGCACAAAGCACAAAAATGTCATGAAATCACGACAGAAACAGGCAAAGGAGTGCCGAGTGAAAAACATCGCGAAATCGCGACAAGTTGCGGCCAAAGCAGTACGGATGAAAAAATGTCGTGAAATCACGACAGGTTGCAGCCAAAGGAGTTCCAAGTGAAAAACATCATGAAATCGTGACAGGTTGCGGCCAAAGCAGTGTGAATGAAAAAACATCGTGAAATCATGATAGGTTGCAACCAAAGGAGTGCCGAGTGAAAAATGTCGTGAAATCGCGACAGGTTGCAACCAAAGGAGTACGGAGTGAAAAACATCGCGAAATCGCGACAGGTTGCAGCCAAAGGAGTGCTGAGTGAAAAACGTCGCGAAATCGCGACAGGTTGCGGTCGAGAGTGTACGGAATAGAAAAGCGTCGCGATTTCGTGACATGTCGCGTTTTTGCTGGGCAAGAAGGCAAGAGGGCTGTTGGTCGAAAAACGTCGCGATATCGCGACATGTCTCATTTTCGCTGTGCTGGCAGAGGAACAAGCTGCATGCATAAAAATGTCATGATTTACATGGGGCCATTACGAAACATGTTGAAAGCGTGAGACACGTGGCATACAGGTGTCAGAGTTGCAGAAGCGTTACATGTAACAGAAGATTTCGAACGTTTCGGCATCGAGCATGAATCAAAAGCAACGAAAAGGCGGGGAATTTGAAAAGACGCATTCTGGGAGGTGAAACGAAGCGACGTAGGGTGAATCGAAGAGCCATGCCAGACAGTATAAAATCAGAAGCGCAGATTGAACAGGGGGTTGGAAATTGTTGCTAGCAGAGTTGCAGAGACAAGGGCTGCAAGCCATTCTGGGCCTGCACTTGGAGCAATTTCCTTCATTTGTTCTGGATTTGTTATACCTGGAACATTCTGTCATTGTAACTGATATACCATTTTAATACAGAAATACAGAGAGTTGGCATCTCATTGATGAGAAAGAAGGAGTCATTTTTGCATGCATGATTTAATGTTTTATCTTTCCCTTTCAGATTTCTAGGCTTTTAGGTGAAGTTTAATGCAAGTGTTCTTGGTTGCTTCATGCGAATGTCTAAATCTGAAATTACATTAAAAACCCTAGAAACCCGCACCTAGCTTATCTGGATTGTGTGAATTTGCAGGTTCAATAGGTTAGGTTGCATGCAAAAACCTCATTATCTTCGGTTTTGTCAATCAGGATGGTCGCACTCTGGACGTAGTTTAGTTTCATTTTCCATTTGCATTTCTTTTATTTTCAAACCCTTATTTTATTTTCTGCATTTTAATTACTGTCATTCAAATAAATAACTGAAAATCCATCAAAGCTCAAGATCAAAATAGATTCAGTTCTTAGATTTATTCACTTTGAGTCCATTGCAAATTCAAATTAAAATAAACCACAGTGCCCCTTGTTAACATCCACTTGTAACCCTAAGGTATTCCCAGCATTCAAATTAAACAACATCATTGATATACAAAGAGCTAGCATAACAAGAACCTTGGAGAAATTATCTGTTGTAATTTCTTTGCAAGCAGAGGATTTTGGGACTCAGATCCTACCGGAGAGTGTGCTTTCACAATTGGGTGAAAACACCACTCAACAGAACCCTCTCAAAATTTCCTCTATTTTAATTTTCAATCAATTTCATCATGCATTGGTATCTTATCATTGTTGATTCCTTGTTTGAGGGGGTATTCATATCCAATGTAAGCTTTACATGCAACCACACAACTAAAAATTCAAAAGTGCGAGTAGCACATTTGTCTGCAAAATTTTTTGCTAAATATTATCTTATGAAATAATCTCAATCTCAACTAGACATGCGTTATATCATGAGAGCTATGTGTTTTGATTGAGAAGTCAATATAAACATTCAAGTATGTCGAGTACATAACGAATGATACGTTTGATGTAATCGTAGTGCAATATTTGGAAAAGGATTTCTCGACCATGCTAATCTGGTCATGTTTGAATAATCCAAATGTCCCTTTAGCTAAAATGGTTTGACATTTGTCACCATGTTCTCATAAATCAATCAAAAAAAAAGATTTAGATAGGCTTTTTTCCTATTCATACTTTTGGACCACGCTGATCTAGTCGCAAAAGCAAATTAGTCAAAATTTGCCATTCTTAAGCAACTAGTATGGCATTGAAAATATCATACAAACTCAACAAAATCACAGCATTGCATTTGCAATCATTTATTTCCATTCACCAGCATTATTTTTATTTCTTTCCTCTTCTTCTTCTTTCCTTCCTCTCTTCTCTCCCTGGACATCTAGTTAATGTGTATGGTTACTCTTCGAGTGACTAAATACCTTTTATTGGATTCCATTTCCCTTCTATCCCTTTTCCTCCTACACAAACCCTTCATGTTTTTGTATTAAACTATGTTCCACATAGTATAGTACAAAAAGGGGTAAAATGTAGACATCCAAAAGTCACACATTATTGTCTCTACATATCCATAGGTGATTCCAGATATCCCTAGGCTATTGTAGGCTATTGTAGTCATGCATATGCATAGTCATGCATAGATTTTTGTAGTTCACCATAGTAGTGTGTAGACTTACATATACCACTTCATCATATTTTAGGTTGAAAACCCTAATAAGCCTTCAAAATCACATCCCATGCATTGGGATATCCTCCAATAGCCTATTTACATTCAATTGAGGCCCCCATGGGGTATTAGTTAACAAAAGCAATTACCAAATCAATTCTTAAAATATAATTTAATGTTGACTTCACTTAAGTCTCCTTTTAGGGTAAATTTGATTAATTAAGCTTTAATTTCTAATTAACACTCATTCACCCTCCCACATGTGTGTAAGTAGGATTAGTTAGGATATTTCTCTAATAAAACCCTTATTAGTCTTAGGACCCCCTAATCCTGATTAGACCTAATCCTTCCTCACACATGTGTGAGAATAGGATATTTTCCATTAGAAATGATAGGTTGCCACCTTTCCTCCTTTAACCTAACTCTAGTTAGACTTCAGCCTAGGGTTAGTTTACTTAACTCCCCCTTACACCTTACCTTTTCCTATAAATAGTGGGTCCTAAACCCCTAATTAGCTCTCTCTTCATTAATGATATAATCACATAAAATCTGTCGAATTCAGCACTGAAGTTTGAATAGTCATATTTTATAGCAAACAAAAGCATAGCAATAGCCAAAGAGCCTCCCTACTGGAGCATTTTAGTATAATATAACTCACAGCAAGATTTGTCCCTCACCCCATGAATTCAGTTTTGATTCACCCCTTGGGTGGTGATTTTAGACTACAAATCCTAAATCACCTCAAATTTGGTAGGTAAGCTTCCATTTACTGTTATTAAGTGTTTAATATCATTTATTGCAACTTTCAATATGTTTTTGTGTTGATTTAGTCTTCATAACCAAGGGGCCTGACCAAGGCAAGCCCCCTAATGCACTAACCCCCTTTTGTAGGTTCTTCACAGGTCAAAATAAGAACACCATCAACTACAACCCAGCGGTGGATCACAAACCCACCTACATTGAGGGATGATAGAAGGCGGTATCAAGATTGTTGTGAAGTTTATTGGAGAAGACATTATGAAAGGGAAAATTGTCCCTATTGTAACCTATGTTATATTTGAATATAAATGAAATACAACTTTCTTGTTCATCATACTTTATGTTTATGTTGTTAGATCAAATACCACATTCCACCCATTTCAGTTTCATTCACAAATATCTAGCTACTGCATCATCGTAACTCCTTCCAGATATATACCTAGTTATTGCATCACTATAAATCCTCCTAAAATTGGGTTATCTTTTGACTCAAGGGTTCTAATATGGTTATAGATTATTTTTCAAGAAACCCAAGAACCCAAAGAGTCTAATCAACTTAAATAAATAGTCATATCTCCCAAAATAATATGATGTAATGTCAATGTTTAAAAATAAAGTGCTATAATTTAACATAATCAAATGCATCATAACACTTATAAAGACTAAAATATTATTTAAAAAATAATAGCATTTCCATAATTACCATGAATCATCATTTTTCATAATCCATACATTGAACATAATTCTTCATTTGCACATAGCCAATTATTTCAAGAAATTACATAAAGAATATTAACATATAATATTTTATTCTTAATAAAATATTTCAATACTACTACAATACATATTTTTGTGAGACAAACAAAGTCTCCCCAAGATCGAAGAATGCTCCACAAGATCAATCACACACAAAATAGAAAAATCCACAACACCAATATTAAGTGGTAAAACCCTACTTCAAATGAAGAAGGGAAACATCCACTATGAAGCTCACTATATTGAAATTCATGAGATTTGTGAAGGGACATTTTTTGCAGGACTGCCCAAACTATCGAACTCATTTTGGCCATATCTCACTCATTCGAAATAGAATTGAGCTAAAATTTTGAGGGTAGATGCCTGAAAAACCCTAGAACATATCAACCAATTTTCATATCATTTATATTAAAAAATATCCTATATAATCCCTATGTGTGAATGAGATATTTGGCAAGCAGCTATGCGAGGGTTTCATCTAGGTTGAGTGCAAGCAGCTCCAAAGGTTGGTTTTTAGGGCCTTCGGGCCCTAGCGGAAAATATTTTTGTGGTTTATACTAAATATTTTAGTAGGAAATATTACAGGGGATCCAATATGGATTAGAAATTTATCTTTCAACAGATAATACTATGAACTTGAGTGACAACTGCTTCCAATTTGCTGCACAAAAGAAAAGTGAAAATCGTACCTTTCCATGATATATAGGGAAAGGATTAAAGAGATAACGAAACAAGTTTCAAGAATTTGATCAAAAAAAGGCTCATATCTCAAATGAATCTAGTGCTAAGGTGCACCCATAAAATAATTCTACTGTGAAAACCCCTATCAAGGGTAAGAATTTTGAAGACTCAGCCCAAAAAATGAATTTTAGGGATGCCCTATGTGGTGGCAGCCTCAGACCAATGCTAATATCAATATTAGGACTTCCCATAAACCTCTAAGAATGCCTAAGATTGATCCCAGGAAAATGGAGTCAGGATGTCTTAAAGCAGTTGATGGAACTCCTATTGTTAAGCTTGATATGGGTAACATTCATACTAGCATTGAAGATTTGGAAAAAGAGGACTAATTTGTCGGGGTTGCAAAAATCTGGAAAACTAAAGGTGAGTTACAAATCCCTATTTATCCAAATGGTTATTTTCTTGTTTTATTTGTTAATAATGAAGATAGAGAGAAAAATTTTCAAGGAGGTCCTTGGTTTTTTGGAAGGGTAGGGATTTTCATGAACCCCTGGCATACTAAATTTAAATCCAAAGAAGAGATGCCTTCTATAGCTCCCGTGTGGGTTAGACTCTTTGGCCTCTCTATTGAATTTTGGAATCCTATTATTTTTTTTTCAATTGGAAACTCTTTAGGAACTTTTATGATGACTGATGATTGTACTCAAAATTTTGAACATATTATTTATGCTCGAATTTGTTTTTTAATGGATTTTGACAAACCCCTACCTAAAAAGATCACATTACAATTTGGGGAAGACACTTGGGAGAAAGTAGTGGAATATGAGAACATTCCTTTTCATTGTAGAATTTGCCATGAATATGGTCATTTGGCCAGTGCTTGCCCAAATAAAATTTCAGATCAAAAGAAAGAAGATATAAACTCAACAAGTTTCCAAATACCTAAGAAGAAGAACACTAAAAAAAACCAGTTATGAAGGATCAGTCCAAGCCATCTGCTAATATGTCCCAAGTGAGGAAGAGGAAATAATGGAAACTAAAATATTAGAAACACAATTTAAATATGAAGGGAAGAACTCAGAGACAAACCAACAAATCAAAGGTTTTCAACAGAAAAAAGGAGAAAATTTACACAAGAAAAACAATATTTCAAATGTCAAAACTTCAAATAATGCGAGTCCCAATATAGACTTTGTTGAACCATCTAGTAAAATTTTGGCTGTGTACGAGCATTATTCAAGGTTAGAAGCCATCTCAGATTCAATAGGAATAAGTCAAGAAATAGAGAAAAAAAATTGAAGATGGATTCTAATCAAAAAGCAGGTTTCAAGACCAATCAATATCATATGGTAAAAGAAGGTGAAAATCTTGTAGAGGAAGGTAATATTAATGCCCTTCCCAACTTTTTTAGCCTTGGTATTAATGAAGATCATCACTTGGAATATTATAGGACTCAAAGGGAGTATTTCAAAACAAAACGAAATTAGAAGAATTATTAAGATAAATCATCCACATCTTGTTTTCCTTCAAGAAACAAAGATGTCAATGGAGGATATGGACTCAATTGCCAGTAAAATTTTGCCAACTAGAAAAGTGGTTTCCCTCAGTTCCCAAGGGACTTCTGGTGGCACTACTTGTCTTTGGGACCCAAAAGAGGTAGTTATTCACCATATGGTTGGCAATTGGGGTTTTTTTGCTATAGCTATTCAAAGTAGACATTCCAACCAAATTATGCTCTACATTACTGTTTATGCTTCGACTTCTTTGGAGGAAAAAAGAAGATAGTGGAAGGATATTACTCATATTATCTCTCATTTTCCCAAATCTTGAATCTTGATCAGAGGATATTTCAATACCATACTCTCTTTGGATGAGAAAATGGGGGAAATAGAAATTTAGACAAAAGCACTGACCTCATGAGCGAATATATTGCAAACCTCCATCTTGTGGATATCCAACCATATAATGGCCTTATGAATTGGTCTAATAGAAGGCAAGGCTTAGCTTTTATAATGGAGATATTGGATAGGTTTTTGCTCTCTAAAAATTTCTTAATCCATGGTTACATTCCTAAAGTAAAGAATCTTAATAATGTTGGTTCGGATCATTGGCCAATCATGGTGGAAATGTGGAAAACCAATGTGAGTTTCTCTCCTTTTCATTTTCAATTAATGTGGCTTAGAGACATTTCATTCAAGAATCGTGTGCAACAATGGTAGAAGGAATGTAAACCTAGGCATGGGACCAAGATGTTCTATTTTGCCAAAATATTGCAATACATTAAATCCAAAATCAAGACTTGGAACTGGAAAGAGTTTGGGGATGTTCATAAAAAAAATATGATGGTATTGCTCATCTTGACAATTTGAATAAGAAAATCCATTTAGATGGCCTCACAGAGAAGAGAAGTGCAGATGAAATTAAAGACACAACTCAGTGAGAGGAATGGAAAAAAGAGAATAAATATTATGGAAGCAAAAATCTAGAATTCAATGGCTCTGTTGAGTGGTATTTTCACCCGATTGTGAAAACACACTCTCCAATAGGATTTGGGTTCCAAATCCCCTCTTGCAAAGAAATTAAACAAGTAACTTCTCCAAGGTCTCCGCTATGTTAGCATTTTGCACAAATAATATTGTTCAATTTGAATGCTTGGAATACCTTAGTGATTGCAAGTAATTGTTAACAAGGGGCACTGTGGTTTATTTTATTTGACACTTCAATGATTGTTCGTTTGATCCGAATGAATTCGATGTGAAATGATAAAACTATTTTGTTTTCAGATTTTGGTAGATTTTCAAGTTGTTTATTTGAATGACTGTAATTAAAATAAAAGTTAAACTTTCTGGAAATAAAAGTGCAGAGAAGATAAAAATAAAATGTAAAGAAAAATGAAACTAAAATACATTCAGGGGATGCAATCCTATTTTGACAAAACCGAAGATAATGAGGTTTTCTGCATACAACCTAACCTATTGAACCTGCAAACATGCACAATCCAGATAAGCTAAGTGTTGGTTTCTAGGGTTTTAACTATGATTTCTAGATTTAGACATTCGCATGAAGCAACCAAGACAACTTGCATTAAACTCCATCTATAAGCCTAAAACCGGAAAGGGGAAAGATAAACATTCAATCTTGCATGCAAAGAATAACTCCTTCTTTCTTGTCAATGAGATGCAACTCTCTGTAATTTTTGTATTAAAAATATGTCAATTTACAACAACAGAAGTTTCCAGTTTTATCAAAACCAGACAAAGTGAAGGAAAACGCTCCAAAAGCAGGCCCAGAATGGCCTATCACCTTCAGCTCTGCAACTCTGCCCGTAGCAGTTTCTGACCCCTGTACCTATCCTGTGCTTCTGCTTTTAAACTTTCTAGTATGGTTCTCTGTTTTGCTCTGTGACGCTTCGTTTCATTTCCTAGATCGCTTCGTTTCATCTTCCCTACCTCTTTGTCATTTTTTGACTTTCTGCTCGACGTCGAAACGTTTGATCTTCTCTATGAACTGTAACTATCGATCCTGAAGCGTTATCATAACCCCTATGCCTTTGTGACATGTGCAACACTTTCCTGCACATTCTATAATGGCCCTCCATGAATCGTGACAAAAATAGCATGTCACGATATCGCGACATTTTATATCTATAGCTTTGTTCTTCTTCAAGCACCGCAAAAATGAGACATGTCACGATATCATGACATTTTTCTATCAGCAGCCTTGTTCGCCTTCATGCACCAAAAATGAGACATGTCATGATATCACAACATTTTTCCATTTTGGGCCATGCAGATGCAACCTGTCACGAAATCATGACATTTTTCTCTTTCGGGCTGTCTAGACGCAACCTGTCATGAAATCGTGACGTTTTTCTCTTTCGGGCTATCTTGTTGTACTTAGCAGCGAAAATGTGACATGTCACGAAATCATGACACTTTTTCATTCTGTACCATCTCACTGCTTTCTATCACGAAATCGTGACACTTTTCTCATTTCGTACCATCTCGCTGCTTTCTCACTTTGTCACAAAATCGTGACACTTTTTCTCTTTAGCTCTATCTTCCTCCTTTGGTCTGAAAAACATGTCAAATCACTTTCACGAAATCGTGACACTTTTCCTCTACTCCACTTTCAACATGTCGCGATATCGTGACGTTTTTCTTGTTTGCCCTTCATCTCATCTTCAGATCATGAAAACACGACATGTCACGATATCGTGACAACTCTAGCACCTTGCCTCTGTTTGACCACTTTGACCGTGATTTCACAACATGTCGCGATATCGTGACATTCTAACACCTGGTCTTTCTCTCTCTTCTATGAACCATGATTTCATGACATGTCGCGATATCATGACATTCTTCACTTCATGCTGCATCCTGTTGCTCTTAGCCATGAAAATGCGACATGTCACGATATCGCGACAACTTTTCATTTTAGCCGCGACGGAGCAACATGTCGCGATATCGCGACAATTTTTCATTTCTGACCACGATGGAGCAACATGTGATATCGCGACAACTTTTCATTTTTGGTCACAACGGAGCAACATGTCGCGATATCGTGACAACTTTTCATTTTTGGTCATGACGGAGCAACATGTCGCGATATCGCGACAACTTTTCATTTTTGCTTTTCTTTGCTCTTTTAACATCTAGGCCACTGCAATCTTCTTGGAAAGTGTGCAAAAAAGGTGGGTCCCCAATTTTGGGGTGTGTTGTGGAGCAGCCACAACAAATGGTGACTCTGCTGGGAAATGCTCCTGAGCATTTCGGTGAGAACCTAACCTGAAAAAAAAATACATACTTGAATACAGGCGTTAGCACATAAAACATAAACAAATGCCGATAGATCAGAAATACATGAAACATTAGAATCATTAAGTATCAGCTCGGTGTGTGCAATGTGTTCCATTTTCTATCGTTTGAAATTGATCAACATTCCATTGTCGAGTTTTACATGAATGCATATGTGAGATTGTGAATGATTTGTGTAACCTGATAAATATGCTTAGAGATTTTGCTTTTATAAAGGCTTAGACCTTCTAGTATCATACACAAACATTTAAGATTATCAAACCCTCTTAGGATCAACTATATGTATAATGAATTGCTTTATTAGATCCCAAAGTTGGTTATGAGTCACTACTATCTTGAACCCATGTGCAAGTGAAAGTGAAATTAGAGCTTTGGGAAATCAGACTCCCAACCTAATCGAGATGGGAGTTTAACCCTATCCTTACTATGATTTGGAATTCATTACCTCACTTTGAGCAAAATAATTTAACCAGTTATGGATGAAATGGTCATGCTAGTCTATCCGTTTGAACAGTCAGTGGTCTTGTTTTTAGACAAGACATGTTGCCACGCATGGGCATACTTAACCCCATAATCCATGATTTGGCTTCATTCATTCTCTTTTTTTCTTGGACCTTTGGGATGACTACCCATCCTTGCAAGGGACATGTAGTACGATCCTTCCAATCCAATATTAAGATGAAATGGGAAATATTAATTTTTTACTTCTTGGACCTTGGGGATGACTACCCATCCTTGCTAGGGACATGTAGTACGATCCTTCCAATCCAAGATTTAGATGAAATGGGAAATATTTAGTTTTTATTTCTTGGACCTTGGGGATGACTACCCATCCTTTGTAGAGGACATGTAGTACGATCCTTCCAATCCAAGATTTATGATGAAATGAGACATAGGAGCTTTGGGGAATCAGATTCTCAACCTAGGCGAGATGAGAATTATGCCCTATCCTTACTACTCCATGTAGGTCAAATCAGAGCTTTGGGGAGTTGGATCCTCAACCTAAGTTCGATGAGGATTTAACCCTATCCTTACTACTCGATTTTAGGCTTTAAGCTTTATGGAAGTGGTAAAAACCACTGTTTTAAGGATCATGTTGCATAATAGGATAGACATGAAATACTTCTTTCGCCCGACCTTTTCTTCCAAGCAAGGTTTTGATCATTTTGCTCAAGATCCTTTTTAATGTGTATAAAATGTGCTTGGTTCTAGATATCTCGGGCCTCAGCTCCCAACCTTAGGATTTTTTCTTATTTATGTTATAGTATAACCCTAAGAGGATTTGACACACTTTAATGATTTGTATCTGAAATGCATATGCAACTAAGATGGCATGTATATGCAAAGTGAGATGTAATATGAATGCATTGCCCTTTGAATTGCAGATGGAGTATTGCCATAAAAAAATATAAAACTGACTACTTCATGCACCACAAGTTTCAAACGATATTATTAAACTGTTTGTGTTTCTTGCGGAGCTTTCTACAACATAATTCCAATGTTCCATATTTCCCTGATCTAAAGCATAAGTTAGCATCTCAAGACAACTTTTTCATCATTTTTTTTTTTTATAGACAAACAAAACATGTCAAATAAACACACAACTTAAATAATAAAAAGAAACAAAAACTTGAAAATTCATACCAAAACAGAAAGATATAATTCCAATCTCCTACGACTTAAGGGCTAAAATAGTGCTTTAAAACATGCCCATTAACCGGTAACGTCAGATCCTTCCCGTCTAAAGTTCTTAATCTGAAGGTATTTTTCCCTAGGATTTCTGAAATCTGATAAGGGCCTAACCAAAGACAATCAAATTTTTGATGATTCCCCTTTTCTTCATGTCTTTTATCCCACAGTAAGACCAAATCCGAAATTCTGAAGGACTTAATTTTAGCTCTTCTGTCAAACCATCTTTTAACAACCTCTTGGTGTTTACTCATGTGAATCATGGCTTCCTCCCTTTTTTCATCGAGGTGCAGTAAATGACTTAATCTAGCTTCAGTGTGGTTATCTGTTCCCAAGTATTCTTGCATGAAATGCAAGGTTTGCAGCTTCAAGTTTGCAAGAAATATTGGGTCTTGTCCATAGACCAAATGATAGGGTGTGTTTCCTATTGAGTCTTTTATTCTGGTCCTATCTGCCCAAAGAGCAAACTTTAACTGGTTGTGCCAATCTCGAGGGTTCTTTTCCAAGTAATTTCTTAATGATATTCAACAAATTTTTGTTTGAGGATTCGGCCAAACCATTTCCTTGAGGGTAATAATTAGATGCAAATTTTAAACTCACTTTATTGTCGTATGCCCAATCTGCAAATTGCGTGGAAACAAAAGCTTTACCATTATCACTAACGATAGAATCGGGCATTCCGAATCTTGTTATGATGTGATCCTCAAGGAATTTTATTACAACGTCTGTAGTGGCATGTTTTGTAGGAACTGCTTCCATCCACCTTGTACAATAATCTGTAGTTGTTAGTATGAATTTATGGGAATCTAAAGAATTTGGGTTAATAACCCCAATGAAATCTAATCCCCATTGTGCGAATGGTCTCATCTCAACTACAGGTTGTAATGGCATGGCTGCGTTTCTTTCTCTGTTGGCAGCTACTTGACAAATGTGGAAAGATCTCACATGGGCATGTGCATCTTTAAAAATATGAGGCCAATAGTATCCTCGCTCTCAGGATTTGATGCGCTGTGGCATTTGCCGCACCGTGGCCGGTTCCATATTTCCCATGAAATTCCTGCAGAACCTTGGCAGCTTCTACTTTATTCAAGCATCTCAAGTAGATCCCCTCATGATTTTTCCTGTACAGAACACCAGATCTAATCAGATAATTAACAGATTTAAGTCTTAAAGCCCTTCTTTGAGTGGAATTCAAATTGGATGGACACTTACCATTTAATAGAAAATGCACAATGTCAACATACCAGTCATCCTTAGAAATGTATTCTGCATTTGAATATTGGCATGTCATTTGCGGATTATTCTCAGCGATCGCCTTCACAAGTCCCTGTCCTCGAACTAGTTTCATAGGTTGGATTTCAAGATCAAATTCTTGGATGGTAGAAATCCATTTACCTCTTTTCTCGCCTAGCTCGTTCTGTAAAAACATAGTCTTGATAACAGGGTCAGGCACAATGGCAAAAACTCTGCTGTGCACAATGTAATGTCAAAATTTTTTTACCATTTTAAATAGTGCGTACATCTGCTTATCGAGGATGGAATACCTCAATTGAGCATCTTTTAGAGGAGCACTTAAAAATGCTATGGGATTTTCAGCGCTATCTTCACCTTTCTGAGTCAATACACTCGCAACAGAGTGTTCCGATGCGAAAGCATAAATATAGAAAGGTTTAGAATAGTCTAGGACTTATGAGGGCAGGGGCTCTGGAAATGGCATCCTTAATGTTTTGAAAGGCCACCCTACTTTCCTCGTTCCATCTGACATCTACATCCTTCTTGAGCATCTTGTTCAACGGTTTGGCTATCTCAACGAAGCTTGAAATAAACTTCCTCACAAAATTAATTTGCCCGAAGAAAGATCTCAACTCCTTTTTACTACCCGGGAGAGGCAAGTTTTGGATAGCTTCTATCCTTTCTGGGTCAATGGATATACCTTCTTTTGAAATGATGTGACCAAGTAGTCTTCCTTCTGTTACTCCAAAGATGCATTTTTTTGGATTTAAAGAAATTCCATGCTCTCTGCATCTTTGAAGAACCTTTTTCAAATCCTTGACATGGTCTTCTCTTTTCTTTGAAAATACTGGAATATCATCCACATACACAATGATACACTTGCCTATAAGCCCTTTGAATGCATAGTCCATGGCGCGTTGAAATGTTGCACCAAGCATTTAACAGTCCAAATGACATTCTTCTCGTAGGCAAATGTCCCCCATTTGGTTGTGAAGGCTGTTTTCATCCTGTCATTGGGATGAATAAGAATTTGATTATATCCAGAATATCCATCAAGAAAAGACATCATTTCAGATCCATTCACTGTTTGTAAAATTTCATCAATGGATGGCAATGGATAGTTATCCTTTTGAGAGGCCTTGTTAAGATTTCAAAAATCTATACATAGCCTAATCTCTCCGCTCTTCTTTCTTATCGGAACGAGGTTAGCAACCCAGGTTGAGTGCCTAACAGGAAAAATAATCTTTGCTTCCAATAATCTCTTGACCTCCTTTTCTATTAAGGGCTCCAATAGCGGGTTAACAACTCGTTGTCTTTGTCTGAAAGGCTTGGAGTCCGGATTTAGAGGGATGGTATGTGTAATGACGTTTTGGTTGTATGTTTTCAATTCGTTATAATTCCAAGCAATGCAATCCACGTAGTGTTTTAGTGCATGTATTATATTTTCTCTTTCTTCAGCTGTACATGCCTTTGCGATGTACACTTCCCGTGGATTGTCTGCACTCCCTAGATTAATTAGATCACATGCATCTTTGGGGAGTGGAACCTTTTTTTCTTTTCTGGCCTTGTATCCCATATCGAACATTTTCTCCAATGAAACTATGTCTTTAGGTATTTTGTTGGATTGACATGTAGTTTCACTTTCGTTTTCTCGCTTCTTCTTGCCATCTTTGCTCCTCATCAATCACCTGGTTTTCAAAAATACCCGAGTTCATGACAAATTTGAATATGTGTCTGTCAGTTTTCAAAAACTTGGAAATTCTTGACATTATCAGGTATCGATGGACAAGGAACTAATTCGATGGAGAACTTTTTACACCTTTTTATATCAACTGGATTTAACATGCCCGCGGTGACTGCAAGAGAATCTGCTATGCGATTTCCTTTTCTAGAAATAAGGGCTATATTGAAAGCATCGAATTCCTCAATGAGATCCATTACCCTAGTTCTATAAAGGCTCAGTCTCTTATCGCGGCATGTATATTGTCCTTTAATCTGCTTGACTACCAGTTCAGAATCTCCCAATACTTTCAAGCATTTAACCTTTTTGCTCAACGCCAGTTGTAAACCAAAAATCAGTGCTTCATACTCTGCCACGTTATTCGTGCAAGGAAACTATAACCTATAGGCAGCAAGTAAAGGTTTACCTCCTGGACAAGTGAGCTCGACTCCGGCTCCTGCTCCCTGTTTGGATTTGGATCCATCAAACCTAAGCAACCATATGAAATCATTTTCCTCAAGAGAGCTACCATGAAATGTTTCCCCTTTAGGCTCTTCAGTAGCCTCTTCAACATCAAATGCATAAACCCCCAATTCTGGCTCAAAAAACTGAACTTCATTTGGCTTATTAAATTCGGTTATGATTTCCTTAAGCCTCGGTTCATTTTCTACTCTGATTTGATTTGCTATTCCTTTCCAGGGTAGCCACATATGTGAGCAATCGGTTGAAAAATAGCCATTCAAGGTTTTCATCCAATCCCTTGCAAGTAGCATTCCATATCTACTTGGGATATTAACAACCAGAATGTCGACCACTTGTTGGACCCTGGGTTCAGAATTTAGTTGAATTTTGACATCATATAGGGTCCCTACCACATTTACCTTAGATCGGTCCAATTGGAAAACCTTACATTTGGATGAAACAGACTGTAGACCTAGCATTTGACATATCTCTCAAGGCATGAGATTGCTCGTGGCACCCGTGTCCACCAAACAATTATGCAAATTCTTACCAAGCAATCCTCGGAGTCAATAAGAATGGCGGGACATCCCGTCTCTCCTTTCGTAAAATCAAATGAGACTCAACTTCCTTTCCCTTCCATACTTGATTAGGTGAGTCCGGAGCCTTTATCAATGCTTCTTTTTGGCCGGGCAACCTGGCCGCTTCTAAGAATGAAAGGCTTGATTTGGACTTCTTTAGATCCTCCACTATGTCATAGTTTGATTTTTCAAGTTTGACTGTCTTCTGCGTGTCATTAGACGTTTCTCTTCTAAGTGGAGGAGGAGGATTATTATCTGCCTTAGTATCCGGAGGAAGGATAGAGTTATTTGGTGGTGTTGATGATGTTTTAGGGGCTTTAGATTTACTTCTCAAATGATATCCGTGATTCCCCTTTCTAAACTCTCAAAAAGCTTGCACCTCCTGTTCCAAAATTTCATCTTCTTCTTCCTCACTCTCACCTTCTTGACGGTATAAAGTTTCCACCACCATAATGTTATCATCTTGATGTTGGGGTGGACCCTCATTTGGCACAAGTTCCAGGTCATCTACTTGGGCTTGGAGACAATGAGTGTATCTAGCGATTTCAGGACAATTCCTCTCATTGTGCTCTTTTGTATTGTGCAATCTGCACCCCTTTTCCCATGCAAAATCGGAAAGATTCAAAAGGGAACTGGATTGACTGGGTCCTGCAGAAGTATCTAGTTGATTGGCAATAGGGGCAGGTACTCCTCCATTGTTTGGCTTTGTGTTCCAATGTCTCCCTCTATTGTTAAAATTTTGATTTGAGTGAGGGGCATGGGACTCATACTTCTATTTTTGAACCATGTCATTACTCACTTTATGAACTATCTTCTTGAGCTCTTCAACATCCGAATAAATCTCTTTCGGTGGAGCTACATTATTGTTAGTTCCCGTTGGGTTTGCATAATTCGTGGGATCTTGATTTAACATTTGAGTCAGATTTTGAGGAATTTGATTCATATATGGATTTACACTTTGGATCGGAGTTGGATTTGGGAAAGGAACTATAGCCTGAGAATTAACCTGGCTGGTTCCTTGCATAGTCGATTGACTATTTTGCAAAAATGCGAGAACGGGTGGAATGGATGTGATCGGTTGGATTGGAATGGGTGCATAGGCAGGTGTTGGTGGATATGGTTGTTGATATGGGAAAGCATTCATGTTTGGCATTTGCGGTGCCATGATCTGATTTACCATGGGAGCTTGACCATATGGAGCATATTGTCCCATCATAGGCATCTGGGGAAACCCATAGCCCTGTGGTGTCATTTGTTGCTCGATGGTCATAGCTTCATTGTAAGCTAAGGCGAGCATGGTGACTTGAGGATTTTTCCTGGCAAACATCGCTGTCATCGGATCCAATGCCCCAAAATAGATTTGTAAAGCTACCGTGGGGTCTATGGCAAAATGTCGAACTGCTCTATTATAACATTTTTGGAATCTCTGATTAAAGGTTCCGATTGGCTCACCTTGGCTCCTTTTGCAAGTAATGAATTGATTGTAGATGGTTGCGGGATCCAAAGGTGACCTAAACTGATTGACAAAGGCATTCTCCATTTGTGTCCATGAAGTGATCGAGCCAGTAGGTAGGCAAATATACCATTCATAGGCCACTGGGTCTAGGCTCATGGGAAAAAGTCTGCAAGCCACATCTTCATGTTGAACTTGCAATCTTATCAGAACATCCCTATAGGCCTGGATATGCTCCTCTCGCGGTCCTTGGGCCATCTGGTTTATATTTGGGCAAGAATATTTCTATGTTCTTAGGGATTTCATGGATATCCCCTGCAATATTCAAAGGAATATTATTAGCTCCGTACCAAGGAGCTGCCGGAGGTTGGGCCATCTGATTTAAGATTGATGAGGATAACCCTACAAGCATGGTGGAAATGGTACTGACAATAGGTACACTGGTGGCAATTGATACCACCGGTGTAGGTCCGCTCGGTGCTTCTGAAACAAAGAGGTCTTCTGTGACAAGGCTGTCTGATGGGTTCACAGCTTGCTTGGTTTTATTTCTTGGAGTCTTACAAGTGAGTGTAAGGTCATGAAATATGGTTTCCCTAGTTGTTTGGGACCTAGTCGCGATCCGACGCGGTGGGTCCAGCTTTCCTGACGAAACTCTCGATATCTCCAAGAAAACTTGCAACACAAAAAATGCTGTGGTTTAGCCGTTAATGAGATTTAAGAAATAATTTCAAAATCGAATCAAAAACACATTATTTTTGTATGAAAATCAAAATAAAGTAAACCAATTTAGGCCCTCCTTCTAGCGCCAATCTGTTGAGTGGTATTTTCACCCGATTGTGAAAACACACTCTCCAATAGGATTTGAGTTCCAAATCCCCTCTTGCAAAGAAATTAAACAAGTAACTTCTCCAAGGTCTCCGCTATGTTAGCATTTTGCACAAATAATATTGTTCAATTTGAATGCTTGGAATACCTTAGTGATTGCAAGTAACTGTAAACAAGGGGCACAATTGGTTTATTTTATTTGACACTTCAATGATTGTTCGTTTGATCCGAATGAAT
Source organism: Wollemia nobilis (assembly GCA_028583015.1). Classification (NCBI taxonomy): domain Eukaryota; kingdom Viridiplantae; phylum Streptophyta; class Pinopsida; order Araucariales; family Araucariaceae; genus Wollemia; species Wollemia nobilis. The sequence continues at coordinate 4,868,533 of JAQPPZ010001821.1, forward strand.
TCGATGTGAAATGATAAAACTATTTTGTTTTCAGATTTTGGTAGATTTTCAAGTTGTTTATTTGAATGATTGTAATTAAAATAAAAGTTAAACTTTCTGGAAATAAAAGTGCAGAGAAGATAAAAATAAAATGTAAAGAAAAATGAAACTAAAATACATTCAAGGGATGCAATCCTATTTTGACAAAACCGAAGATAATGAGGTTTTCTGCATACAACCTAACCTATTGAACCTGCAAACATGCACAATCCAGATAAGCTAAGTGCTGGTTTCTAGGGTTTTAACTATGATTTCTAGATTTAGACATTCGCATGAAGCAACCAAGAAAACTTGCATTAAACTCCACCTATAAGCCTAAAAAATCGAAAAGGGGAAAGATAAACATTCAATCTTGCATGCAGAGAATAACTCCTTCTTTCTTGTCAATGAGATGCAACTCTCTAAAATTTTTGTATTAAAAATATATCAATTTACAATAACAGAAGTTTCCAGTTTTATCAAAACCAGAACAAATGGAGGAAAACGCTCCAAAGCAGGCCCAGAATGGCCTATCACCTTCAGCTCTACAACTCTGCCCACAACGGTTTTTGACCCCTGTACCTATCTGTGCTTCTACTTTTAAAATTTTTGGTGCGGTTCTCTGTTTTGCTTTGTGACGCTTCGTTTCATTTCCCAGATCGCTTCATTTCATCTTCCTCGCCTCTTCGTCATTTTTTGACTTTTTGCTCGACGTCGAAACGTTTGATCTTCTCTGTGAACTATAACTGTCGATCCTGAAGCGTTATCATAACCCCTATGCCTTTGTGCCACGTGTTCAACACTTTCCTACACATTTTGTAATGGCCCGCCATGAATCGTGACAAAAAATAGCATGTCATGATATCGCGACATTTTATACCTGTAGCTTTTTTATTCTTGTACCACAAAAATGAGACATGTCACGATATCATGACATTTTTATCACCTTATTCGCCTTCAAGCACCACAAAAATGAGACATGTCATGATATCATGACAATTTTTTTGAGTAGATGCAACCTTGTCATGAAATCGTGACATTTTTCTCTTTCGGGCTATCTAGACGCAACCTGTCATGAAATCGTGACATTTTTCTCTTTCATCGTGTTTTGTTGTACTAGCAACAGAAAACGTGACATGTCACGAAATCGTGACACTTTTTCATTCCATACCATCTCGTTGCTTTCTATCATGAAATCATGACACTTTTTCATTTCGTACCATCTCACTGCTTTCTATCACGAAATCGTGACGCTTTTCTCTTTCGGGCTGTGCAGATGCAATCTGTCGCAAAATCGTGATGTTTTTCTCTTTAGCTCTATCTTCCTGCCTTTGGTCATGAAAACATGACATGTCACGAAATCATGACACCTTTTCATTCTGCACCATCTTCTTGCTTTCTGTCATGAAATCGTGACACTTTTCCTCTACATCCACTTTGGTTGCTTCGGGTCGTGAAACTTTGACATGTCACGATATCACGATGTTTTTCTTGTTTGCCCTTCATCTCGTCTTTAGATCATGAAAACACGACATGCCGTGATATCATGACAACTCTAGCACCTTGCCTCTATTTGACCACTTTGACCATGATTTCACAACATGTCATGATATCATGACATTCTAACACCTGGTCTTTCTCTCTCTTCTATGAACCACGATTTCATGACATGTCATGATATCGTGACATTCTTCACTTCATGCTGCATCCTGTTGCTCTTAGCCACGAAAACATGACATGTCACGATATCGTGACAACTTTTCATTTTTGGCACGACGGAGCAACATGTCGCGATATCGCGACAACTTTTCATTTTCGGCCATGACGGAGCAACATGTCGCGATATCGCGACAACTTTTCATTTTCTGTCGCGCTGGAGCAACATGTCGCGATATCGCGACAATTTTTCATTTTTTGTCGCGACGGAGCAACATGTCGCGATATCGCGACAATTTTTCATTTTTGGCCGCGATGGAGCAACATGTCGCGATATCGCGACAACTTTTCATTTTTGGCTTTTCTTTGCTCTTTTAACATCTGGGCCACTGCAATCTTCTTGGAAAGTGTGCAAAAAAGGTGGGTCCCCAATTTTGGGGTGTGTTGTGGAGCAGCCACAACAAGGCTCAAAGAAGGAGATCGAAACACAAATTTCTTCCACAAATATCTTCTAGCTCGAAGATCTCACAACTTTATTTCTTCCTTAAAATCAAATTCTAGAGATGTTGTTTATACTTGGGATAGCATGAAATCTATTGTTGTTGATTAATTTTCAAATCTTTTTGTTGCTACTCCTCTTGACTCAGCTTCACAACAAAATATTCTTCAAGAAATCCCTTCTCTTATCATTTCTGAGAAAAATTATATTTTGACAGCTCCTATTACTATCAATGAGCTTCAAAAAGTAGTTTTTAAAATGCAAAAAGGGAAAACCTCAGGTCCTGATGGTTTTCCCATTGAATTCTACCAAGAGTTCTAGGATATCCTTCATGTTGATTTATTAGAGATGGTGGAAGAAGCTAGAAAATCCAAATAAATTTTGAAGGTTATCAATAAAACTTATATTACTCTTGTTCCAAAAGCTCAAGAGGTTGATCATATCTCAGCTTTTAGACCTATTGCTTTATGTAATGTTCTTCTCAAAATCATTAGTAAAATCATGGCAGAAAGGTTGAAGCCTCTTTTGCATAAGATTATTTCCCCAGAGCAAGGGGGTTATGTGGAAGGACAACAAATAGTAGATGAGATAATTCTTGCTCAGGAAGCCATCCATTCCATGGATATGCAAAAATATCCTTTCATGTTCATTCTATTAGACTTATCCAAAGCTTATGATAGAGTGGATTGGTACTTCCTTATCAAATTTTTGAGGCAATTTGGTTTCTCTAAGGATTGAATGGATTGGATTATGGGATGTATCTCTTCAGTTTCCTACTTAGTTCTTATCAATGGTAGGCATTCTCAGTCATTCCCAGCTTCTAGAGGTATTAGGCAAGGTGACATGCTATCCCCTTATTTATTCATCATTCTTACTGAATGCTTGGGTAGGACTATAACTAAAAATAGGGAAAACAAAACCCTTGAGGAAGTTACTATTACTCATGGAGCTAGACCTATATCTCATCTTCAATTTGTGGATGACTCTACTCTTTTAGGTAAATCTATAGTTAAGGAAGCTTCTAATATTATGCAAATCATTAGCTATTTTTTTAAGGCTACTGGGCAGTTGATCAATGAAGACAAATCTAAAGTTATTTTATTTCACTACTCTAATAGATAGGAATCCATGGTCTTGGATAAATTAAGTTTTAAGAAGACCTCCCTTCCAATCACTTATTTAGGTATTCCCATAAATATTCAAAGGCAGAAAAATAAAGATTGGAATTGGTTGTTGGACAAAGTCAAGAAGAAAATTGGAAAGTGGACCAACAGGTGGCTTTCTTATGTGGGTAGAATCACCTTGGTAAAATTAGTCCTTAAAGCTATTCCTACTTATGTTTCTTCCATTTTTAATATCCCAAAGGATGTTCTTCAATAATTAGATCAAATCAGTCATCGTTTCCTTTGGAGTGGTACTAAGGAGAAAAGAAAATGGGCCTTGGTGAAATGGGATACTTTGTCTTCCTAAGAGTGAATGGGGGTTAGTGTTCTAGTATTCTATTAATAACAACAAAGCTTTAGCTGCTAAATTATATTGGAGGATTTTGCATAACCCCAATGCTCTTTGGGCCAATAATCTTCGTGCTAAATATACTAAGAACAAAAGTCTTGAAGACCTTGTTCGCTATCAACTTCCTACCAAAGGTTCTCCCATTTTAGCAGTTCTTAAGAATGGTGAGGATTTTATAAAGAAAAAATTATTTTGGATCATTCATATTGGTCAATAGGCTAATTTTTGGATAGATTCTTGGGATGGTCACAAGCCTTTGATAACTCAGTTTCTCGATTGGAGGCCTTGGATGGAGGAGCTTCACCGAGCTAATTGGATAAAGGTGGCTAATTACTATCGGTACCATATTGGTAATTCAAAGGTTGGTAGATATTGGATACCTATTAAGGACTGGCCTATTCAAATCCTAGAAATGCAAAGACAAGATATCCAAGGCATCCTTCATATGAGATCCCTCTCTTGGTCCCATGAAAAAGATTATTCTAGATGGAACAACACTACTAAGGGTGAGTATTCAGTTGCTCAAGGTTATTTGACCTTATGCCATAATAATCCCAACCATTCTTCTGACATCTTTTCTTGATTGTTGGATAAAAATATATGGCCTAAGGTGAGGTTCTTTAATTGGAATTTATTGCATCGTAGGGTGCTTACTGGTGAGCAACTTATGAAACATAGTTTTCATGGTCCTTTTAGATGTGAAATGTGTGAAGAGAATGTAGAAAATCTCAACCATATTTTTATTGAGTGTACTTTAGCCTCTTAGCTATGGAGGAGAATGGCCACTTTACTTGGCTTATAGGGGTCCAATTTTTTTACTTTTGAATAGCTTTGGAGGGATTGGCCTAATCAAGAGGGTGTTGATCATTTTACTAGGCAGTTAGTTTGGATGGGTTTTACCATTCTTCTTTGGAATATTTGGAATGAAAGGAACAACCAAATTTTTAATCAAGATAGGAAGTATATTCACTATATTTTGCAAAATACCATAGCATACTTAGTTGAATCAGTTCATCAAATCCTTAATCACCCCCAAAACTCCCACCAAATATGGGATCAAGTGATGCAAATATTGAAGATTAAATATTCTAAGGGCAACCAACTTAAAGGGAATGTGAGTATTAGTAAGATGGATAGGATAATAAATTTGAAACCTCCTCCTAAGGATTTTGGAAAAGTAAATACTTATGGACCCTCTAGAGGGAACCCTAGAAAATCCAGTGTGGAAGGAATTGGTAGACTTTCAGATGGCTCCCTAGTTTTTACTTTTGCTGAGAATTTGGGTATTCTTTCCAATAACATTTTTTATGGGTATGGTATCCTTAGATGCCTTTAGGAGGCTACTAAGGTTATATGGGAAAAGGTTTTAGTTGAGTCTGACTCTCAACTTATTATTAATCTCTTGAAGACTCCTTCTAAGAATCATAAGGTGGATTTGAGAATAAAAAGAATTATTGAGAAGATTCAATTAATCTAGATGGAATTTTTGAAAGTTCATTGCAATCATGTGGTCAGAGATCAACACAAGAGTGCTTATGCTTTAGCTAATTGGGCTTTGGACAAAGGTGATCCTACTTGTTATGGCCACCCTCCTAGATGGTGGGCTTCTCAAATTAGGGAAGCTCTTCTTTCTATCATTTCTTTGGATGGCTCCAGTTCTGAAGGTACCTAGTTTCTTCTTGCTTTTTTTTTTTTTTGCTTCTCTTTGGTTCATTTAGTTTTTTTTAGTTCCCTAGATCATTCTATTCTTTATTTTGTTTCCTCTGTTGATTCTTGCCTTAATAGTATTATGGTTTAGATAGGTCATTGTTATGCTCATTTTTTTTTCTTGTTTTTTCTTATTTCTTATTTATTTTTTGCTTTTTTGTTTATTTTTTTAAGGTGGGTGGGTTCTTTTGTTTTGTTTTGTTTTTGTGTTCTTTCCGTTTTTTTTTTGTTCTTGTGTTTTTGTTGTTTTGTGTTTTTTTTTTTAAATGTTTTTTGTTATTATTTTTGTGCTTTTTTTGTTCTTGTTCTTAGGTTTCTCTTTGTTTGTGTTAATTCGTGTTTTTATGTGTGAGTGTTTTCTATGTTTTTTGTTTTTGTTTATTGTCTGATGTTGGTTGTTTTTTATTTTTATTTTAATTTTATTTTTTTAAATTTTTTAGGTTTTGGTTGTGTTTATTTTTCATGTTTTTTTTTGGGTTATGTCTTTGTAGTGTTCTATTGTTTTTGTCTCGTTTGTGTTTTGTTATGTGGTTCTTGTGTTTTTCTATGTGGTTCGTGTTGTGGTTTCTTTTGTCTTATTGTGCATGTTTGGTTGTGCTTTTGTTTTTGACACACTCAAGGAGCATGTTCTTTATTTTATTTTATTATTTTTGTTGTTATTTGCTTATTTTTAAATTGGTTTTCTATGTTTGTTTTCTCCTTGAGTATGTCAAAGGTGGTAGGCTAGGTCTGAGTCCTGGGTGTTTTTTGCGGAATGGATACCCCTACCTCCTTGGGTCTGACCCGAAAGTGGCATCTATTTTGAGATGTTTTCCACGCAAAAAAAAAAATAAGAAGCTCACTATATTACTCAATGATTCAATAATACAAGAATGCTTCAATGTTATGCAATAATATGCATCAACATGATAAAATATATATATATAAAAAAAAAATATATAATATATATATATATATATATATATATATATATATCAAGATGTAGTAGACAACACCCCTATTTAAAGAGAAGCTTTTCTACTACAACCCTAAAATTACCCTAATCTTATCACAATATTATCTTGAGATGTGTGACAAGTGGCATCTATCAAATATTAAAAAGTGATTGGTTACTTTTTAATATTTACTAGAAAAGGGGAAATAACATTTTCCCACAAATTAAATATTCCTAGCACCATTATTTTATTTATTAATTGGTTGGGAATATTTTTACATAAAATAGAATTATTTTCTAATTCAAATATTATTCTTTAGACTTTATATTTTAGTCTAAAAATAATTTACACAATGTTGCATTAATATTCCAACACTCCCTCTTAATGCAATATTGGGGAAAGGAATTATGAAATAAATAAACATTCTCCCCCTAAAGATACAAATGGGGATGAGAATCAAATGAGTAATATAGTTACAATGAGCTTCTATGACCAAGAATGGTATACAATAAGGCACCAATACAAAATACGCCAAAATGAGACCGCAAGCCCCCAAAGGAGTAGCTTCAAATACAATAAACTTACAAATCCATCCATCAACCACAAGTGGTTGCAAATGACAATAATAAAACATCACAAGGATATCTTTAGTAAGTCTGTAAAACCCCAAACGGAAGTGCCTGCAAGATACAAGTAGCTCAACATAAGATCAGTTAGATACATCATCATAAATATATTCACCATAGCATATATGAATATCCAAAGATGATAACAAAATTGATCTAACAAATAGTGAACTATAAGTCATCACAAAAAGATGCCAAACCATACTTATAGTCATGTGCTATATAGTTGATCAAAAAATATCATGTACAAAGTTGCATAAAGCAAACAAGGAGTACCATGACAATGCAAACTCTAAAGTACCATGTACAAAAGTAGCACAAGGCTAAAAAAAAAGTACCATGTGCATAATTTGCATAAGGTATATGAAAATAATAAAGTGTGCACACCGATAGCATAAAGCCAACCATAAAATATCATGTATAAAAGTAGCATAAATTCTAACAAGAAAGTACCATGATAAACCAATTGCATAATGCCAACTACATAAAAACATGTACAAAGTTGCACAAGGCAACAAGAAAGTACCATGTAAAAGAGACACATAAAGTAATTAAATCATATACTATAATTGCACAATGCCATCTACAACGTAACATGTACAAAAGTTGCACAAGGCAAACAAGAAAGTACCATGTTCAAAAGAGATGCAAAAAGCAATTATACCACCAAATATCAACTCATATATATAACACAAAACACCTCATACGGATGAATTTATCATCACACAAGTGTAACTACACTTCATTTCCCATTTAGGACAACTTCACCAAACCAAGTGAGTCCCTCAGCTTACAAAACTACTCCTTGGGAAGAGGTTTGGTGAAAAAATCAGCAGAATTAGAAGATGATGGACAATACTCCAACTGAATATTCCCATCCAATACCTTCTCTCTGATAAAGTGGGCTTGGATTTCAACATGCTTTATCCTTTGATGCATTACAATATTTTTAGCCAAGGCAATAGCTGATTGATTATCAGAGAGCAAACATGAAGGACCAAATTGCTCAAAGCCAATTTCCTTCATGAGGGTATGAAGCCAAACCACTTCCTATGCAGCTACTGTCATAGACTTATAATCCACTTCCATTGTAGAAAGAGCAATTGTATCTTGCTTCTTGGAATACCAAGAGATAACTGTATATCCAATACTAAAAACATATGTTGTGATAGACTTTTTGTCTATTCTATCCCCTCCAAAATCAAAATTAGAATAGTAAAAAAGAGTAAAGGAAGGAAGCCTAGAATACTTGAGTGCCAAATATCTAGTACCTAAAAGGTACTTCAAAATATTCTTGGTAGCTTGTAAGTGCTCAATATAAGGTTTTTGCATGAACCTAGCCATCATACCAACTACAAAAGCAATATTTGGCCTTGTGATGGTAACATAAAGAAGACTACCAATGAGCTACCTATACAATGTAGCATCAGCCAACTAAGATTTTGTACTTACTTTTAACTTAACCCCTATAGAAATAAGAATGGAAGTAGGATTGCCATCCTCCAAATCAAACCTCTTAATAAGATATTCAATATACTTGGATTGACTCAAAAAGGTACAATCCTCATGCTGATAAACTTGCATGCCAAGATAGTAGTGTAGAATACCAAGGTCAGTCATTTCATACTTTGACTTCAATTTGGAGATGAAATAAAAAATGGTATCATTCTCATTTCCATTCATAACAAGGTCATCAAAAAATAGAGCAATTAAAATGGCCAAGTTATCCTTCCTAAGCACATAGATATCTGTATCTGAATAGCATTTATCAAAACCAAGAGACAATAAGTAACCCAAAATCTTCATGTACCATGCTCTAGGTGCTTGCTTTAGACTGTACAAGGTTTTATGTAGTTTACACACAAGTGTTTCCTTACCTTGTACAACAAATCCTTGTGGTTGACTCATGTAGATATCTACATCCAAATCACCATTTAGAAAGGCACTTTTCACATCAAGCTCAAAAATCTACCAACCTTGAGTAGCAACAATAGCAATGATAAGCCGAATGGTGGGCATTTTTTCAACTGGTGCAAAGGTTTCATCATAGTCAATGCCATGTTTTTGAGAATAACCCTTAGCAACCAATCTAGCCTTATACTTTTCTATCTCTCCATTAGAATTGTACTTGATTCTATAGACCACTTGTTCCCAATAACATTTCTCTTATTAGGATAAGACACTAGATCCCAAGTTTTATTCTTTAGAAGAGAATCCATCTCAACCTTCATGACATCAACCCAACAAGAGTGTTGTGAAGCTTCTTGGTAAGAAGTAGGCTCATGATCATTCTCTATCTTAGCTAGGAGAGACATGTTAAGGGTCATACTTCTAGTTATCCTTTAGCTAACTAAATTATACTCTTTAGGACCCCTAGAATGATCCAACCAACTGTCCTTTTGACACAATGCCCACCCTTTTCTAACTTAAGAAGGTCTTCATTGAATTTTACATCTCTTGAAAAATATACAATGCGTGAAGAAGGTGAGTATAACCTATAGCCCCTATGTTTTGCATCATAGCCAAAAAAAACGCATTTTTGAGACCTTTTGTCCAATTTCTTCATCTTTTTTGAAGGAATATATGAAAATGCATCACATCCAAACACTCTTAAGTGTGACAAATTCAACTTCTTACCATTCCAAACCTCATAAGGAGTCTTCCCCTCAACTAATTTTGAATGACACCTATTAATAATGTAGATTGATGTACTGGCTGCTTCACCCTAAAAAAATTGAGGTATGTGGTCACCAAGCATGCATCTTACCATCTTCATTATTGTCCTATTTTTCCTCTCTAACACACCATTTTGTTGAGGAGTGTATGGACAAGTAAACTGCCTTTTGATACCATGAGAAGAACAAAAATCATTGAAATAATTGCTATTGTACTCCCATCCATTGTCACTTCTAATCATTTTGATCTTTGCTTCCTTTTTATTTTCTACCAAATCTTTGAACTCCTTGAGTGTCTCAAAACAATCTAATTTATTATTAAGTAGATACCCAAAGATCATTCTTGAATAATCATCTATAAAGGTGAGAATATAGGATGCACCACCAAGTGATATAACAAGTAATGGAACCATAATATATGTATGAATGAGTTAAAGAATTTGTGTGGCCCTTGTTGACTTGTCCTTTGCATCATTTTGTTTTCTCATCTTGCCTAAGATGCATGTTTCACACAAACCATGAATAGGTGAAATGTTAGGCAAGCCTTCAACCAAATTTTTGGACTTCATAATTTGAATATTTGATAGTTTGTATGGCCTAACCTTAAGTGCCAAAGCTTGCTACTAGGAAAAACATTAGTTGCTAAACACACTTTATGAGGAGCATCACCTAACACATAAATATTATTCTTTACATAACCTATAATGATTGGTAGCATGCCTTTCCTAATGCTCCATGAAGTTGCATTGAACTCAATAGTGTGACCACTTCTAGCAATTTGTAAAACTAAAATTAAATTTCTCCTAAGGTTAGGCACATATAGGACATTATCAAGTAATTTCCCTTCAATTACAACATTGCCAACACCTTCTACTTGAAGTCTAGTATTATTACCAATGACAACTGAATCTGAAGAGTGCTTATGAAATTCCATAAACTTATCCTTTTTAAAACACATATGGTTAGTGCATCCATAATCTAACACCCATTAATTAGAAGTATATGAGTCAATGGAGTAGAGGGCACAAACAAAGGCATTTTTATTAGAATTTTGCTTTACATTATTGTTCTTTTTCTTTCCCTTGCCAAACCATTTATTAGGTCCTTGTCCCTTAGCATTTTATTGCTCTTCCTTTTCTGTAATCTTCTTCTTCTTGAAAAATTTTTGTTCCTTGTGGCCTTTCTTGCCACAAAAGTTGCAAGTGAAATCAACTCTAGGCTTGTTGGGTTGGAAATTTTGATTTTTCCTTCCCTTGTATTTCTTCTTTAAGGAAGCCTTAGTGGCACTCAAGGCAAAATTCTTCTCCTTGAAAACTTGACCATTCACTTTATATCTATTAAGAGACTCTTCATGTTGAATCAATAATTGTGAAAGAGTGTTGAGAGGAATGTCATCCTCTTCTTGCTCTAGCCTAGTCTCAATAATGGTGACAAAATTCTTGAACTTGCTTGAAAAGTTCCTCAAAATGATAAAGCTTAAGAGCTTCTCACTTATCCAATCACAATTACAAGCCAATAGTTGAGTTCTCATGTCTTTCATATTTGAGAGGAAGATCAAGACACTTTCTTCTTCACCTTGCATAGTGCTAAGAATTTTGGACAATAAAGTGAATTTCCTTGATGTGTTGGACCCTATATGGACTTGTTTTAGCAAATCCTATGCATATTTAGCATGCTCACAATGGCTTATAGTGAGAAATATCTCATCACTCACACTATTGATAATCATGAAAAGCACAAGGTGACTCTTGTTGTTGTATGTCTCAAGTGTCCTTGCCTGGGTTGGGATTGCTTCATCTCCATTCACAATGGGCCATAAATTTCTTGCTTGAAATTCAACCCTCATCCTTGGTTCCCATATTCTAAAATTTTATCCATCAAGGATGTGCTTAGGTGTGAAGGATATTCCATGATCAACCATTCTAGAAAGTGAACATAATCAAAACATAAGATGCATTGACAAAGGAAATAAATGATGCAATAAGAAAGTAGATAAACATACTTGTATATATAAAAAAAAACATAACTTTCAAGTAATCTACTTTTCAATCATCAAAGATAAACATCATGAAAGATAATAAAAATTAAGCATCATCAAGAGAGATAAACATCATCATGAACTACTATAACCATCTTGCAATAAACAACTATAACCATATTGTAATTGAATAAAAGAAATAAACCAAGATTAAATTGTAATAGATTTACTTGCAATAAGAAGGTAACTAACCATAACAATCATCTTGCAACAAAATAAACTAACTTGAATTGAACCATAAAATATTTTTTAAATGTTAGATAGTCAATAAGTTAGTAATTTAGTGTTCATTTTAAGGTTTTGCTATAGCCTAATGAATTGCCAATTCATCTCACCCAAGGTCAACCAAGCTACCCAAAAGGGTACGAGTACGAGGATCCAAAAAGGACTCGCTATCGATAGAGTGGATTATTTTAGATTTAATATGTGTTTAGCAAATATAAACTATGTTGCAATATTAAGTAAATTTTAATCAAATACTAAAGTTGTGGTTAGTAAGTTGATTCATTTTTAACCTTCTTGATTAATATAAAAAATTGTAAGTTGGTTGGTTAGTAGATTGTTTAGTAGCAAGTTAGTAAGTTAGTAGTTAGATTAGTTGAGATGCAAAATAGGAAAAACACAAATACACTTTCTTTCTCTCACTTTCATTCTCTTTTACTTTCATTATGAGAGATACAAATTACATTTTTACATTATGCTTCAAGCAAATGCTTGAGAGAGATTAGAAGAAATTAATAAAAATAAGGGGAAGAGAGTGAATAAGTTGATCCAAAATTGCCTTGTGTACTCCAAAACATACTTGGATAACCTTGCAAAACAAGCAAAATCACAAACAACCATTGTTAATGTGAGAAAAAAATGACTATAAGGTCTAAATTATTTGATAATTTGACTAAAAATTGCATAAAAGGATTCTGGTTGCATTATACAATAATAAAAAATGCATTTCAATTTATGCAAAAAAAATGACTATTAGGTCTTAAAATAAAATAAATGACTATTTTTTTTATTAAAAAAACAAAATAATAAATGACTGTTTTTTTTATTAAATGATTATTTTTTTTATTAAAAAACAGAATAATAAAAAATTACTGTTATTTTTATTAAATGACTGTTTTTTTATTAAAAAAAAAAAAAAAAGACTATTTTTTTATTAAATGACTATTTTTTTATTAAAAAAAGAATAATAAAAAAAAATGACTGTTTTTTTTATTAAATGACTATTCTTTTTTAAAACAGAATAATAAAAAAATGAATGTTTTTTATTAAAAAACATAATAATAAAAAAATTCAGATTGTACAACAAAATGGGTGGGGGGCCATTTGGCCCCCAAATAAAAAAAAAAATTGCCTCAGATTTATTTTTCACCAAAATAGGGCAAATAATATATGGAAATAGGGTTTTTGGGCCTTACGGACGCAACCATGGGGTTACTTTGGCTCCAAAACCCTTCCAGCAAAATCTCAATGCCAAAATTTTATAGATTTAAAATGAAAAACACCATTTGCAAAATATCTAACAACTAGATAAAAAAAAACACAATAAATCTATAAACCCTAATGATAAATTTGCAAAATAAGTTTTCCCAAATATCAAATGCATGCATTAATATATATATATATATATATATATATATATATATATATATATATATACCTTAATGAGTTTTTCACCTCAAAGGATTGAAGACACTTGATGGAGATCCCAACCACTCTGATACCAAATGTTAGACAAGCAAAATCTCCCCAAGATCGAAGAATGATCCACAAGATCAATCACACACAAAAGAGGAAAACCCACAACACCAATATTAAGTGGTAAAACCCTACTTAAAATGAAGAAGGGAAACATCCACTATGAAGCTAACTATATTACTCAATTATTCAACAATGCAAGAATACTTCAATGTTATGCAACAATATGCATCAACATATATAACAAGATGTAGCAGACAACACCCCTATTTAAAGAGAAACTTTTCTACTACAACCTTAAAATTACCCTAATATTATCACAATATTATCTTGAGAAGTGTGACAAATCTTATCACAATCTTATCTTGAGATGTGTGACATATCTTATCACAATCATATCTTGAGATGTGTGACAAGTGACATCTATCAAATATTAAAAAGTGATTGGTTACTTTTTAATATTTTCTAGTAAAGGAAAAATAACATTTTTCTGCAAATTAAATATTTATAGCACCCTTATTTTATTTATTAATTGGGTGGGAATATTTTTACATAAAATAGAATTATATTCTAATTCAAATATTATTCTTTAGACCTTATATTTTAGTCTAAAAATAATTTACACAATGTTGCATTACATATTCCAACAATTTTTTTATCCAAATATTATAAAAATATAACACAACACTTCTCAAGAAAAATATCTTATTCAAATACATTATTATAACACAAAAAATGTGGATCCGTCTTTCCACCTTTTCATTCAAGGTCCTCCATTTTGAAAAAAAATATCTCATAAACTTGAATATAATTTTAGGTATTAGGAAAGCTCATGATAATGCATATGCAACCACATACATATATGCAAGATACAATTCATGCAAATAGAGAGAATCCCATACTTATCTCAATAATGAATTCCTTATCTAATCAAGCCTCAAGAGTTCACTATTAAAGCAAATATAAATCTCCTAAAAATTATTTGTATTGTTGAACCCACATGAAGCAAATACTAAAATTATCATTAAAATAGAAATAATATTTTATATTCCAACCTTTAAAAATAAATGTTCTTTTTCTATAATAAATTCTAAAAAAAATCCTCTTATTCTTCGAACAATTTTCATTTTTGAATTTACATGGTAGAATCGGTAACCACCATGAATCCAGGCAAGTTGTCTAGATTTTTATGACCACCATAGTATTCTACATTGTCTACCCCAAAAATCGCCACATAGTTCTTCATGCATTCTACCCCTATAACCACCAACGCATAATCATTTTAAACCTTTTACGCCATTGAAAGCACAAGAAAGGGACAAGCATTCATTCCAACAAGGCTTGAGATTTGAACCTTGGACCTCTGCCCCCCTTATGGGGTTTGGTAAAACCAATTGGTCTACACCTTAGACCTTGATCTTCTAAAAAATGGCATTGATTCCCTATTCCTTTCATAACTACATTCTTATTAAAAACAACATGATAAAGATTCACCAACACCCATTTGGTTACTAATGATTAACAACCAAACATTTAATCATCAAATAATAAAGCAACAATCACTTAATAAACTTTTAAAAATATTACTTCAATGGAAAGATACTTCCATACATAAATAGACTATTATGCAACCTTTGTCAACATTACCAAAGTAATATAGCAAAAAATACATAGATGCTTTCTAGCTCTTGAATTCAATTCTACATTGCTCCTACAAACCATTTATATCGAGTTTCACTAAACTAAATATTAAATAGTAACATTTAAACCCAAGGTTCAATCCTCCATAGAGTTCTGTATTAAAGATGAAATAAGCACCAAAAAGGAACAAACAACACCAAACATAAATATTACAAAAGCTCAAGCCTCAACAACAAAATAATCATGCAAATTCTTACCAAAAAACCATAACAACCTTATGTAGATGCCAAGATTCTAGACATCAAACCAAGAATCTAATTTTCATAGCCTAAGGTGACAACAAAGGCATTAACCCAAACTTTGATCTCTTGGAATAGAAGAAAAATAGTAATGGAGCTATTTTCAAACAAGATGATTGATACATGACTACATGATCATAGTTCTAAAACAAATACATCCAAAAAGAACCAAGATTACTATGACACTTTAGGTTTCTCTAACTCAGAATTGAAAACAACCAAATTTTTACACAACTGATCTACAAGGAAGACATCTAAAATAAATAAAGCCAATATTGATTTCTAAACTTATATAGAAATAACCATGCTACAACAAGAAATTATCAAAATACCAAGCTCAAGCAGTGCTTCTTACAAGCTAGGAAACTAAATAAGTAAAAGCAACAAAAAAGCAAAACATGGGAATATCACCATAGGTTACCAACCTTGTAGCCATCTGGATGATCTTTGAACTCTTCTGTAAAGAGTGTCCTAGTAGCAAGCCTTCTTGATATTTGTTCTCTAATCGCCTCACCCTCTTCACAACCAAGACACCTCAAAAAACCTTATGGAGACAATAGGATTTTAGACGTCAAACCATGAAGCTAAATACATTAGCCTAAGGTGGAAACATAGGCATTATCCCAAACTCTAACCTTCTATATGTAGAAGGAAAATAACAACAAAACTAGCTTCAAACAAGACAATGAATACATGACTATGTGATCATAGATCCAAAACAAAAAATATTACTATGATGCTCTAGGGTTCTCTAACTCAAAACTAAAATCAACCAAAATCTTGCAAAACCAATCTACAAGGAAGACATCTAGAAAAAATAAAACCAAGTCTTATTCCTATAGAAATAGAAAACTAACCATGCTACAGTAAGAAAATATCAAAATAGTAGGCTTACTCTCTCTAATAATAATCCAACCTTCCTCAAGTAGTTCTTCTAACAACCTAGGGAACTAAATAAGAAAAATTAATTATAAATCAGAACTTGGGAACATCACCATAGGTTACCAACCTTATAGCCCTATGGATGATATTTGAACTCTCCTACAAAGATTGCCCCAACAGCAAGCCTTCTTGATATTTTTTCTCTTCTTCCCTCAGCCTCTTCACAACCAAACCACCCAAAAAATATTCTAGAGCACTCCCCTAAATATTAATCATTGGGTGGTATTCTTCTACATGTCTATTATGCCAACATATAAATGCCTCCAACACATTGAAAAAAACCATCTTTCCAATGTTCAAAAATTTCAAACTAATCCACCCTTCCATTATCATGAATACATAATGTTACTCAAGCCTCCCCTTAACTTAATCATTAATATTATTAAGGCCTAATATAACCAAATTAAATCATACCTCCAAATTATTTGATAGTATTATCATTTTCCAATGTTAGTATCCATAACTAACAATAATAATTAAATTAATTATTCTTCCAATTATTTTAATTTATTATTTATTGCTAATATTAACCATTAGCATCAATATCAAATGTTGCCACAAAAAATAATACAAAGGCTATTTGCTAAGTCATATTGCTTCCTTAGTATGCAATCAAACAATATGCACCACAAAAATCATTCCATAAGTAGAATATTTTATGATAATTGTGACACTATCGTCCTTCCACTAAGGATGACTCTTTTTATTAAATAGCAACCTCCTTGCCCAATGGTGCTTTTTAATCAAACATACATATATGCAATGCACCTGCATGGAGGGGTATCTTTTACCCTTGATTTGTTCATGAGAATTTCATCCATCATTTCCCTTTTTTTATTTCAACTTTGGTGGTTGTCCCATAACAATCCACCCATGAGAGTACCTAGTATTGCAACAAAAAATTCATCAATAGTACCATATTATATAATACTATAATCAAAGCATAAAGTGAAACTAATAACACATATTAGTAACATGAAATTATATTATGCATTAAATATCCACACATCAATACATAAATCAATATAAAAAATAAGTCTTTCCAAGAAGGGTCATTACATACTCCCCCCTTGGAATAAACACAATCCTCTATGTTTCCTAAAAATAAAACATATATTTCATTTAAAGAAATATTGGAATTTCTTTCTCATTTCCTCAACATCTTCCCAAGTTGTGCAATTTTTAGAATAATGGTCCCAATAGACCTTATATTGATCTAGGGTTAATTTTCTCAATTTCTTAGAACAAAACCCTAAAATCCTTATCAGGAATACCTCTGTGATTGAAGGATCTTCCATCTGCAATTTTGAAACATTCTAAACATGAGAAGGATTAGAAATATACTTCCTAAGTAGGGATATGTGGAGACAATCATATATATTTGATAGGTTGGGCAACAAGGTGAGCCTATAAGATACTAGACTAATCTTATGAATGGTCTCAAAAGGACCAAAAACTTGAGGATCCAATGTATTTGACTTTATGGCACTTTTCATGGGTCTTACCCTCAAGAATATTCTATCTCACATAGAGAATTCTCTTGGTGATATCTTAAAATCAGCATAAATCTTCTAGAAATCAACTACTTCCTTGAGCCTTAGTCAAATCACTCTTAGTTGCACCTCCATCTTTCTAATAGTGTCTGGTCTAATCACCACCCGATCTTCTAGATTTTCCCATGATAGAGGTGTTCTACATCTTCTTCCATACAAGGCTTCAAATAGAGCCATTCCTAAGGATGCATGGTATCCATTATTATATGCAAATTCAACCAAATGAAAAAATTCTTTACACTTAGACTTTTGATCCATTCAATACATGTGAAGTATGTCTTCCAAAACTTGGTTCACCCTCTCTATTTTCCCATCTATTTCTAGATATTAAGCAAAATGATATTAATTTTAGTGTCCACTACATGATGAACAAATTACCAAAAATTTGATGTAAACTTAGAATCTCTGTCTAATATGATCACCTTAGGAAAACCATGTAACCTAAAAAATTCCTTGGCAAACCTATTTTCCATAACTAGTACATCATCCTTGATGTTCCTCGATATAAAATATGCAACTTTAGTCAATTTTTTGACCACTATAAGTATTGCATCATGTTGGAACCTAGTTTTAGATAAATCCATAATAAAATTCATATATATAACTTACCACTTCTACATAGGTATATCATGTGGGTATAATTTCCCTATTGGATGTTGATGCTCTACCTTAACCTTCTAGTATTCCAAACATATAGCAATAAAAATAGTGATATCCTATTTCATTCTTAACAAATAAACGGTCTTCCTTTCAAGTTTTATCCCATTTTCACACCTTATGGATGAGCATAATATGGATAAATATGCACCTTTTCCATAATAATTCTCCTTAAATCACCATTTTTAGGTATTACAACCCTATCCCTAAAACATAAACGTTCATCATTTATGTTAAAATCCTTATTTTCCTCAATATTTCTCTCAATTTTAGCTTGATTGTAAATGCAATATTGATCCTATAATTGCATGTATCTACCTTTTTCTATCATGTCTATATGACTTCAGATTAACATTGTTATGTGCCTTCTCTTACTTAATGCATCTACAACCTTATTTTATTTTCCTTTAATATACTCTATACCAAAGTCATATTTAGCTAGGAACTCTACCCACCTTCTTTATCTTGCATTTAGTATATGTTTGGTAAAGATATACCATAGAATTTTATGGTTTATCCTTAGATCGAGTGGTTTTTCCAACAAATAGTGCCTCTATATATAAAGTGCATGCACAACTGCTACCAACTCTAGATCATATGTAGCATAATTCAACTTATGCTTCTTGACTTTCCTAGACTTGTATGCTACTATAACTTCATATTGGGATAACACCCCTCCTAGACCTTCTAAGGAAGCATCTATACATACTATAAATTCCCAAGAGGATCTAGTATCTTGAGAATTGGTGTTGTAGTTAGCTTATTCTTCATAGTTTAAAAGGCAACCTCACACTTATTCATCCATTTGAACTCTTTCTCTTTTCTCTAAAGGTTGGTAATAGAGTAGGATATTTTTTAATAGTCTTTCACAAAATACCTATAGTAACTCATGATTCCCATGAAGCCTCTAACCTTAGATACATTAGAGGGTGAAAGCCAACTCAAAATGACCTTAATTTTCTTAAGATCTATAACAATCCTCTCTACAAAAATAATATGCCCCAAATACTAAAATTGTGAGGCATAGAATTTGCATTTAGATAACTTTCCATAAATTTGGTTCTTCCTCAAAACCTCTAAGACTAATATCACATGTTAGTCATTCTCCTCTCTGGTGTAGGAATATATCAAGATATCATCTAGAAATATCAAAACAAACCAATATAGAAACTTTTTTAACACACTGTTCATAAGATTCATAAAATTTATTGGTACATTTTTCAATCCAAATGGTAACACTATGAAATAATAGTTTCCATATTTAGTCTCAAAAATTATTTAATGAGTATCTTCCTCATGAATTCTTATCTAATGATTCTCTCTTCTTTATCTCAATCTTTGAAAATAAAGTGGCATCCTCAAACTAATCAAATATATCATCAATTCTTAGCAAAGGATACCTATTATTGATGGTCACATTATTCAACATCCTATAGTCCATGCACAACCTTAAGAAATCATATTTATTTTTTAAAAATAATATCGAAGCACCTCAAAGTGACACACTAGGTTTTATCAAACCCTTCTTCAATAAATATTGAAGTTTCACCTTTAAATCTTGTAACTCAATAGGAGTCATTCTACAAGGTGTCCTTACAATAGGTTTAACTCCAGGTATTAACTCAATGGTGAAATAAAATGCATGCCTAGGTGGTAATCTTGGGAGATATTCTAGAAATACATCCATAAATTTATGCAAAATTGGATGTCTCTTAAATATTTACTCATTTCCATTATTTCCTATCTTGTCATTTATTTTTACTACTTACAAAATACCACCTTTTTTATTTCCTTCTTTAGCTACATAGGTGAAAAAAATATGGTCAAAAAGACCCTTGTCTACTTTGAACCCTTACTCTCTTTTTATCCTTATCAGTATAGTCCATCCACCTTTATTGGAAATTGATTAGGGATCCATGAGCCTTTAACCAATCCATTCCTAGGATAATATCAATGACATGTAGTGGTGCCACATAAAAGTGTCATATAGTGGATCCATTGGGTAAGGTGATTTTGGTTGTAGGAAAACATTGTTCCAATAAGTAGGTCTATCTAGAACCATACTCAAATTTCTACCCTTGTGTCAAAAACCTAGGTCTTTTGGCATATCCTTTATAATACTAGTATAAATAAAACTATCTATAGCTCCACTATCAATTACAACTTTAAATTTATTATTAAACAACTTACCATTTAGTAACATAGGAGTTGCTTAACCATCTAGGTTCTATGTTCCTACAGCTACATAGATTCGGTACAATATATCCTCATATTTGATACTTCACTTTGGCCATTGGGGAAACTTATTCACATAATGAGAAACCCATAAATAAAACTTCTTATCCTAGGTGCCTGAGACCTTTCCTACATTTTCTTCCCTATTCCCTCTTTTTGAGCTTGAGGGTTTGAATTGTCCTTTTTTTGGAATTTCTTCTTATAATTCCCTTGGTTACCATTGTTCTTATTTCCAAAAATTGGGTTCCCTTGATTTTTATTCTTTTCTTATTATACCATATCATAAGCCTCACACTCTTCCTCTTTTTAGAGTCATATCTCTCTACCTTTGTCAACCTTGCATAGTTGAAGGTGTTCTTGGTTTGTAGATTGGTTTCTTCATATTGAATCATAATGTTTTTGAAGTGTTTTGGGTTTGAGCAAATTAATATTTGTCTAAATATTAGGATCCACCCCCAGGATGAACTTATGCACCTTCAATTTTTCATTGATCTTGTAATCATGAACATATTTAAAGAGTCTAATGAATCTTTGATAATATAGTTCCATAGTTAATGTGCCCTAATGGAGCATAGAGAAGTCTTGAAACTTTTCTACATAAAAAGGATCTAATAGGAATCTCTTCTCAAATTTCCTAATAAAATTCTTCCATTTAATATCCATAGCTTGGATTCCTCTACCTGCCCTAAATGTGTTCTACCATTCTAAGGCTACATCCTAAATATGAAATGTTGCCCAAATAGTTTAGGTTTCAAGTGAGTAATTCTTCATGGAAAAGAAATTTTCCAACTAATTCAACCATGATTTTGCTACATCACCCTCTTATCCTCCATTAAATTTAGCTACTTTATCATAGGTCATTGGTAAGCTCAACCTCAATCCAATATTTGCCTTCTTGGTTTCCTCCAACAAGATTCTATTCTCACCTACCCTCTAAATTCCTATTACATGTTTCCTTATTAATCAGGATTTCTAATATTTTTTTTTTTATTCCATCTGCTATTGAAGAAACCTAACTATGGAATAAATTTTTTCCACCCTCTCACGTAAGTCAATTATTCTTCCAATTTTCTTGCTAGATTTTGTTGTCCTTAAAAATTTCTTATTGGAGTCCATCGTTAATCTAGTTCTCTTGTTGGTGTCCATTATTCTTTTAGACTTCTTTTGGAAACATACTATAGCTTCCTCTTATGTAGTTATCCCTAGGTTCCTGGACAACCCTCATATCAAAATAGGTTCCATATCCTATCCATAAAAAGGAGCAAGAAAAGTTATAATTTCTCATAAATTGTACTTATAAATTAGTTAGTTTTTGGACAACCCTCGTCTCAAAATAGGTTCCATATCCTATCCATAAAAAGGAGCAAGAAAAGTTATAATTTATCCTAAATTGTACTTCCAAATTAGTTAGTTTTATTTTCTCATGATATAATTTAAGACCATTACCACTTATTAATAATGATCTTGGTCAGTCTTGCCTCACTACAAGGTGCCATCCCCAATAAGAAACTATACTCCCTTGGATTTTTACTCCTTGGTCTGAGTAGTCTAAATGACATGAAATACCTATCTTATCCCAAATATAGTTAAGGTCCCTAGAGGAAGTCTTCCTAAAGTAGCACATCAAGTGAAATCTCAACCTAGGTTCTCCCCATGGAAGCTTATAGTCCTATAACCAAAATATTTGATACCAATTGTAACAACCCACCAAAACCAACCCAAGAGAGATAATTTTTTTATCACAAGCAAGGTTCACAAAGAAGTCCCAATAATTTTTAGCATTATAAGGCATAACCATATTTTGAGTTCAATGTCATTGTAGATGATACTCAAGTGGATAGGACCAACCAACATCTTGTAATTTTGGGATTCACCTTTCTAAACCTCATCATTTAGAAAGAATATCAATATTGTTCTCCTTACCTTTTCTATACCCTCATCAATATACGATAACTTGATGATGATGTAGGAATTATCCTTCAAGGCCCATAACACTTAAAGGTGAATGCCCTTTCTCTAAACCTACATAAGTCCATATATGAAGGATTATTTAGGTGTAATACCTTAGTTCTTAGTTACCACACATCTATAGGTTAACTAAGGTCATTATCACTCACCTAGAAGTGAGCATGGTCACACAATCCTCGCCATTCAAAATAACACCACTATTGTCTTGTGAATGATTCCCAAAAGCCTCACTATTTTGGGTAAACCTAAGCCTCAATGTTCAAGGTATTTAATTCACAAATATCTAGCTACTGCATCATTGCAACTCCTTCTAGATATATACTTGGTTATTGCATCACGACAATCCTTCCCAAAATTGGACTATCTTCTTGAATTAGGGGTTCTAATATGGCTCTAGATTTTTCCCAAGAAACCCAACAACCCAAAGAGTCTAACCAACTTAAAGAAATAAACATCTCTCCCAAAAGAATATGAAGTAATATCAATGCTTCAAAATAAAGTGCTATAATTTAACATAAAAAAATGCATCATAACACTTATAAAGACTAAAATATTCTTGAAATAATAATAGCATTTCCATAATTACCATGAATCATCATTTTCATAATCCATACATTGAACATAATTCTTAATTTGCACATAGCCAATTATTTCAAGAACTTACATAAAGAATATTAACATATAATTCTTAATCAAATATTTAAATGCTACTACAATACATCTTTTCTTCATCCAAAGCTTGCAAAAATACAATACAACACTTCTCAAGAATAAGCTCTTCTTCAAATACATTATTACAACACAAAAATTGTGGATCCATCTTTCCATATTTTCCTTCAAGGTCCTCCATTTGAAAAACTCTTCCCATGAACTTGAATAGAAGTTTAGAAACCAAAATAACTCATGATAATGAATGTGCAACTTAATATGTAACATGAAACCACATACATCCATAAGAGATACAATTCATGGAATTAGAGATACAATTAATTGAAATAGAGAGAATCTCATACTTCTCTCAATAATAAATTCCTTATCTACTCAAGCCTTAGAAATTAACTATTAAAGCAAATATAAATCTCCTAATAATTATTCCCATTCTTGAACCCACATAAAGAAAATACCAAAATTGTCATAGAAATAGAAATAATCTTTTCCATTACAACCTTTAAAATTAAATACTCTTTTTCTATAATACCTTTAAAAAAAATATCTTGTTATTCTAACAAATTGTATTAATTTTCTATTCATTTTAGAATTACATTATCATTAAAAACAACATGATAAATATTCATCAACACCCATTTGGTTAGTAATGATAAAAAACCAAACCTTTAATCATCAAATAATAAAGCAACAATCACTTAATAAACTTCAAAATACAATACTTCAATGAAAGCATACTTCTATACATAAATTGACTATTATCCAACCTTAGTCAACATTATCAAAGTAATATAACAAACATGACATAGACACTTTCTAACTCTTAAATTTAATTCTACATTGATACTAAAAACCATTTGCACAAAGTTTCACCAAACTAAAAATAAAAAATATCATTTAAACTCAAGGTTTTATCCCCCATAGAATTCTATCTTAAATATGAAACAAGCACCAAAAAGAAAAAAACAACACCAAACATAAAGCTTATAAACAATCAAACCTCAACAACAATGTAATCATGTAGAGGCTTACCAAAACACCAATATAACCTTATGGATACAATAGGATTCTATACATCAAACCATGAAGCTAAATACATTATCCTAAGGTGGAAACATAGGCATTATACCAAACTCTAACCTCCTAGATGTATAAGGAAAATAACAACAAAGCTAGATTCAAACAAGACAATGAATACATGACTATGTGATCATAGATTCAAAACAAAAAATATTACTATGATGCTCTAGGGTTCTCTAACTCAAAACTAAAATCAACCAAATACTTGCACAACCAATCTACAAGGAAGACATCTAGAAAAAATAAAACCAAGTCTAATTCCTAGAGAAATAGAAAACTAACCATGCTACAGTAAGAAATTATCAAAATAGTAGGCTTAATATCTCTAAAAATAAGCCAGCCTTCTTCAAGTAGTTCTTCTAACAACCTAGGGAACTAAATAATCAAAAGTAATTATAAATCAAAACTTAGGAACGTCACCATAGGTTACCAACCTTATAGCCCTATGGATGATATTTGAACTCTCCTACAAAGAGTGCCCCAACAATAATCCTTCCCGATATTTTTTCTCTTCTTCCCTCAGCCTCTTCACAACCAAACGACCCAAAAAATCCTCTAGAGCACTCCCCTAAACATTAACCATTGGGTGGTTTTATTCTACATGTCTATTATACCAACAAATAAATGCATCCAACACATTGAAAATGCCATCTTTCCAATATTAAAATATTTTAAACTAATCCACCCTTCCATTATCTTGAATACATAATGCTACTCAAGACTCCCCCTAACTTAATCATTAATATTCTTAAGGCCTAATGTAAGAAAATTAAATGATACCTCCTTACTATTTGATAATATTATCATTTTATAATGTTAGTATCCATTACTAACAATAATAATTAAATTAATTATTCTTCCAATTATTTTAATTTATTATTGACTGATAATATTAACCAATAGCATCAATATCAAACATTACCACAAACAACAATATAGAGGTTATTTTATAAGCCTTTTGCTTCTTCAATATGTAATCAAACAATATGCGCTACACAATTATTTTCTTAAGTAGAAGGTTTTATGATAACCATGACTCTATCCTCCTCCTAAGGATGACTCTTTAGTTTAAATAGCAACCTCCTTGCCCAATGGTACATTTTAATAAAACACATGTATATGCAATGCACCTACATGAAGTGTTATCCTTTACCTTTGATTTGTCAATGAAAATTTCATCCATCATTTTCCTTTTTTTTTATTTCAACTCTGGTGGTTGTCCCATACCAATCCACCCATGAGAGTACCTAGTCTTGCAATGACAAATTCATAAGCATTGAAATATTTTAAAATAGTATAATCAAGGCATAAATTGCAACTAACAACATATATTGATAACATAAAATGAGATTATGCATTAGATATCCACACATCAATACATAAATAAATATCTATAATAAGTCCTTCCAAGGATGGCCATTAGATTTTCATCCTATAAAAGGTTCAAATCAACTTTAGTCATAATTCTCCCTTTTTATCTTGATTATACTGAGGTTTCATTATATTACCTATTGGTATTCTTGATGTAGCCTATATTCAAGTGCTATGTAAACCTTAGGGCATTTTCTATGTAAGTCTATAAGCATTCTATATGTATGCTTATGGATATTTTTTCATGTAACATATATGTATTTTTCTATGTAAGCATACAAGCATCTATGCATAATCCTACTTTCATATTGATGTAATACTATCAACACTTTTGATGTATTTAATCCTTAGTAATATTGGTTAATATGTATTTTTGGTTAACCTTGATTAAAAGGTTTGACACATATTATATTGTAATTTCATCTTCTATTCATATGGGCTTGAGGTTAAAATTTAATTGGGATTTGATATCACTAAAAATACAACCAATGATTGGTACATTGAATAAGTTTATGATCTACAATATTGTAAGTGGTTATGGGAACCCACCCCTTACTCCTATCTATTTGTGTCATTTATATCTTTCTCTATTTTCATCTATATGCTCTTCTATTTTGTTCTTCTTCCTTTTTCTACATATGATTGTGTTGAATGTATGTTTTGGAATGTTATTAAAAAGTATTATGAATTTCAACACTCCATTTTCTTGGCATGCAACATACATCATTTCACATCTAAAATAATCTTATTGTTTCAAAATTCACCCTCATTCTGTTGGTGCATGTAGTGAATGGTTCATTCCAAATGAATGTTATAAAGGGCTAAAAATTCCTTAAAAAAATGACTAATGAACTCACATATTGTTAGTCTCACAATGACACCGAGAGGGGGGGTGAATCAGTGTGGCTCTTTAAAATTCAAAACTTCAACTCTTAAAGCCAAAACAATGAAAGCTTAAAACCACATAAAGCAAATATAACAAGAGAGCATCACACAACACAAGATGTAACGAGGTTCACCAGCTTTGGCTACTCCTCAAAAATGACTGCTTGGACTCCCATCCAAATCCAGCCTTTGCAAAATATCAACTTTACAATCAATTTACCAGCACCCACTGGAAGGAGCACCAACCCATGATTTATCTGCACCAATATAAAGGAGCACCAACCCCTAATTTATCTGCACCAATAGAAAGGAGCACCAACCCCTAATTTATCTGCACCAACAAAAAGGAGCACCAACCCCTAATTCCAAGCACCAACTTGGACTGCAATTTTGAAACTATAATTTTGACATAAAGATGCCTTCTCTTATACAAGACCTTGACTGGTCTATTGCTAACCCAACCTCTCTTGCTATTCACCAAAACAGCACACACTCTTACGGCTCTGCTTAGTACACTTTTACGACCCTCTTACAACCCTCTTGCTGTGCTTCTTACTGCACTCTTACGACTCTCCTTTTTGTAGCACTTTCACTCTTTTTAGCAATGCTTTTTCCCTCTATCTCAACAGCACTTTAATTCTCCATGTAGACCTCCTTTTATAACAAAATTGTCTCTTTGTAACTCCAGTTGTAACTCCTTTCATTTCTCATATGCCACTTGTCAATTGTAATGCCTTTTATATGTAACTCCTTTTGTATATATAGAGTAGGCATTTTGTTAAACACGTTACATGCAATGAATTGACACATATACCTTTACCATGACTGTTCATCTTCTTGGTCATGACTGTTCGTATTCTCCTTAGTGACTGTTCACTTTCTTTTCTATGCATGCATGCGTTTTCACTATAACTGCACCTGTAATTGATGTAACGACTTCAGTTAACTCTTCTTATTTTATCTGCATGAATTTCTTCTACAACTGCACTCATGAATCGTCGTATAACTTTAGTTAACTATCACATATCTTATTTTGGCTGGGTTCTCTTCTTTGCTCGTGCCAAAGTGACCTGTCACGAAATCGTGACACTTCTACCTCTTTGTCCTCTTCTCGGCTTTGCACCCGTGAAAACACATGTCATGATATCATGACACTTTCGCCTCCTTGCTACTCTTCTTCTTTACTTTTGTCACGATATCATGACACTTCTACCTTCTTACTTTCTCTCTCCTCCTTAAGTCACAAAAATGCGACATGTCACGATATTGCGACACTTTCTCTCCTTTGCTCTTTCTCTTGCCTTCGGTTCAAAACCCGACATGTCGTGATATCATGACACTTTTTCTCCTGGAGACTCTTCTCTTGCCTTCGGGTCACGAAAACCCGACATGTCGCGATATCACGACACTTTTTCTCCTTAGCTCTTTCTCTTGCCTTCGGGTCACGAAAACCCGACATGTCGCGATATCATGACACTTTTTCTCTTAGACTCTCTCTCCTACAACATGTCACGAAATCGTGACACTTTTTCTCTCGGACTCTCTCTCCTGCAACATGTCACGAAATCGTGACACTTTTTCTCTTGGACTCTCTCTCTTGCAACATGTCACGAAATCGTGACACTTTTTCTCTCAAACTCTCTCTCCTGCAACATGTCACGAAATCGTGACACTTTTTCTTTCGGACTCTCTCCTGCAATATGTCGCGAAATCGTGACACTTTTTCATCCGTACAATCTCTCCTTGCAATATGTCACGAAATCGTGACACTTTTTCGTCCGTACAACCTTCCTTGCAATATGTCATGAAATCGTGACACTTTTTCGTCCGTACAACCTTCCTTGCAATATGTCGTGAAATCGTGACACTTTTTCATCCATACAACCTTCCTTGCAATATGTCATGAAATCGTGACACTTTTTCATCCATACAACCTTCCTTGCAA
Organism: Wollemia nobilis; assembly: GCA_028583015.1. Taxonomy (NCBI): domain Eukaryota; kingdom Viridiplantae; phylum Streptophyta; class Pinopsida; order Araucariales; family Araucariaceae; genus Wollemia; species Wollemia nobilis. The sequence goes on from JAQPPZ010001821.1 coordinate 4,897,139, forward strand.
TATGTCATGAAATCGTGACACTTTTTCGTCCGTACAACCTTCCTTGCAATATGTCACGAAATCGCGACACTTTTTCTACTTGTCTTTCTCTCTTCCAACATGTCACGAAATCGTGACACTTTTGCTTGCTTGTGCTTTTTCTCCGAACATGTCGCGAAATCGTGACAGTTTTTCTTGCTTGCGCTTTCTCTCCAAACATGTCACGAAATCGCGACACTTTTTCTTGCTTGCTCTTTCTCTCCGAACATGTCACGATATCGTGACAGTTTTTCTTGCTTGCGCTTTCTCTTCGAACATGTCACGAAATCACGATAGTTTTGCTTTCTTGCGCTTTCTCTCCAAACATGTGAAATCGTGACAGTTTTTCTTTCTTCTCAACATGTCGCAATATCACGACAATTTTCTTTCTTCTCAACATGTCACGATATCATGACAATTTTTGTTTCTTATTCTCTCTCTTCCAACATGTCGCGATATCGTGACATTTTTCTTTCTTGCCAACATGTCATGATATCGTGACAGTTTTCTTTCTTGCCAACATGTCGCGATATCGCGACAATTTTTTACCTTGTGATTTTCTTTTGATTTTTAGTATATGGGCCACTTCTATCTTTTGGAAAACCACTGTACATACTCTGAAGAACCTCTTAACTCCTGTCCACTTCATCATGGAACCTCTTAAATCCTGTCCACTTCATCAACTGATCTGTCTGACTGTGTTGACAACAATGACAATACTTTTGCTGCAACTTGCTCAACAATCTCCCCCTTTGGAATTGTTGGCAACACTCATGCAATCTCTTTCCTATAATTCTTCTCCCCTTTGACAATAATACCAAAGGGCTGCTGCAGACTCCCCCTGAGTCCATGCACAATATTCTCAGGCACAAATTAATGCAGTTAGCAAAAATTACAAACATGAGCAAAAAGATAATCAAATATATAAATGCTCCCCCTGAGAATGTGGTCCCTCACTCAGATCTATCTTCAACTGTGTTGGCTGCTGGATCTCTATCCATTGAGACTCTGTCCTCTGTACCCTGTCAATAGGCTCACAAAGAACTTGCCCAGATCTTATAGAATCATAAAAAGAATTGTTAGAGACTCAATATGTTCTATACTCAAATCCCAATCTCAACTCAAATCAATCTCATAGAAGCATAAAGAGAATTGTTAGAGACTCTATATGTTCTATTCTCAGATCTCAATCACAACTCAACTCAACCAATCACCTCAATGAACATCCCTTTATCACAGACCCTAGTCGAAGCATGTATCAACCAACTTTGTGTAAGCATCAAACACTGTACCACAACTATTTCCCAAAGGCCTTCTCAAAGGCTCAATCAATCATGCTCAAGTAGTACTCAAAATGAACTCAACAATGAATGGCAATCTCAAATCAAATCCACTTCATCAACTTTATCATCGACACTCTCCACAATTTTCTTTGGCCTCTTGACTGCCACCTCCTCCGTGACTAATGACTTTGCCTCGCGTCCATTGTGCAGCTCAATGTCTCTGGTTTCTAACGGCTGCCATGAATGTTTTTATTGCCTGCGTAGGTATTGACAGTGGACCGTTACATCTAGCATTGGAACCTCAATCTGTGCGTAGTCATCAACTCTCGGTATTCTACTTCTTGCTAGGACATATGTCAGGGCTACTCAATGTCTTAGACGAACATTCTTCACATGATTCCAGGGAGCATTTCTCCTCGCTGCGATCAAGGGATTGCTCAGACAATATCTCGCATTTCTCAAATAATGCAAGACTTTCTTAGTTGCATAGGCATCTTGTCCTCCTTGACGCTTCACCACCTGGGCGCTATTCTCTCAACGTCTCTTCCTTGCATGTGCCACTTGGCACTCTTGACCAACTGGGTGCTAGTGCCACTGATTGCTTTGACTCTGGAATCTCTTTGATAACGGCTACTTCTTTAGAGAAAATTAATGCTCTCTTATACCAAATGATGTGTTGTATTTTTGGTTAAGAAACTCATGCCTTCCCACTCACAACATGGATTCTATTTTATCTACAGATTGGGAATGTTACAGGCTTCAAAACCAGCACCTTCCAGCTTATGCTTCCATGACACGTCGACCTGTGCTGCATGTTCTATCTCAGATAATGCCTATCAGCTGCTGCATCAAAAACCTAGTTGTTCACCATGTTGTTCTGCTGAAGCACATCAGTTTGATACTATCTCCACAAACATCTACATGAACTGAAACTCATTTTGACAACTATACGACAACTCCCCGACTACTTTCCTTTCATCCTCAGATATCCACACAATACATAGGAGCATTAAAATAAAACTTTAACATTGCTCCCCCTGAGGATGTGCTACCTGGAGCTGCTTAGTGCAATAGAGGAGTAATCTCCTTTAGTCCAAGGAGACACGATTTCCTCTCTTCTTTCTTTCTCCAATATTTCTTGAACTTAGGCTGAAGGTTTTCAATTGCATCCCTATTTTGAACCTTTTCATGAATTTGAACATTTCTCTTGGGTGGTTGTCTCTTGTACATCCTTGATGGATGATTATTTTCCTTTCTTTGATGTACATGATTTCTTCCTTGTCTCGTGTTGCATTCTTTGCGTCTGATGAAATCTACTGTCTTGCCTTAGATTAGATACAGAAGTTCTTGGACAAAACCTTGTTATGTGCCCATGACCATTACATTTAAAACATTGTACAAGGTGTTCAGCCAGAATAATAGATGTATTTCTACCAGCATAACTCTTTGATCTATTATTCAATCCACAATAAATTGCCTTGTGACCATAATGGTTGCATCTAAAACAATAGCCATTAAAAGCATTATTATGAATAGAGTGAGAGTGATAGAACCTCTTTTGTTGTGGTTGCTTTGTTGTAGATCTCCTTTGATATTTTCTTCCTTTTGAAGATTCAGCTTCAGACTTTTCTTGCTTCGATCCTTCAACAGTGAATTTCTTCTTCTCTACAGCTTTAGAAGATGAAGGTTGTTCAGCTTCACATCCAAGACCAAGCTTACACATGGGGCTTCTTTGTTGCCTTATCATTTTATCTAGCAACTCTGTGCTCTTCTCAAATTTGAGATTTGTATTGGCCTCTTCTAGTTGTTTCCTTAATAACACAATCTCCTCTTCTTGTTTGCAGCAAACAATCTCTTTCTCATTGATCTGTGACTTCAAGGCTTCTTCTATTTTCTTAGCTTTATGAATTTGTAAGAAGAGATCTTCAATATTACCCTCATATTCTTCCAACTTCTTGGACAGTCTTTTGTTCTTTTTCCTTTCTAAACCCAACTCTTCAAGTGCAGAGATCAACTCACCTTCTAGATCTACTTTAGCCTCAGAGTTTTCACCACATACTTCAGAGTTCACTTCTTCTTCCTTTTCTGATTCTACTTCTTCAAATGCCATGAAAAGAGCTTCACCTGTTTCCTCTTCAGAATCCTCACTGGAGCTGTCTTCTGTTGAACTGGCATTCCTGGAGATGAAACTTTTCTTCTTGAAGTTACCTTTTCTGAAATTCGTTTTCTTCTTCCAGTCACTTCGTTCTTGGTGCGATCCTTCATCATTTTTGTTCTTCTCATCAAGTGGACAATTAGTCGCAAAATGCCCAATGCCTCCACAACTGAAACATTTAAATGGTAGCTTTCCTCTATATTTTCCTTTTCCCAATTTTAGTTTTCGAACAAAGTTTGCTTCCATTTCATCTGATGTCTCTTCTTCCTCGGACTCTTGTTTTGCTTTTTATTTTTAAGTGCTTTAAAAGCTGGCTTCTCTCGTCTGTGGGTTTAGTTTTTCCTATTCTCATCTCATATGCAGTCAAAGAACCATGCATCTCATCCATACTAAAAGTATTTAGATCTTTAGCTTCTTCTATTGCTGAAACTTTAGAATCAAATCTTTGGGGAAGAGATCTTAGTACCTTTTTCACGATGACAACATCTTCCATTTCCTCGCCGAGTCCTCTAATCGCATTAATGATTCCATTAACTCTCAACATGTATGCCTCTATGTTCTCATCATCATTCATCTTTAATGCTTCGAACTGAGCTCGATGCGTTTGTAACTTGGCCTCCTTGATCTTGTCGTCTCCTTCATGAATGCTCCTTAGTTTGTCCCATATGTCTTTTGCCATTTTACAACTCATAATCTTTACTAGTTCACTGTCCACTAAACCGCACATGATAGCATTCTTTGCTTTAGAGTTATTCTCAAACAATTTCTTACCAGTAGCATCGGTTGGAGGAGTGGTGGGTATTGTGTATCCACTATTTACTGAATCCCAAATGTCATATCCCAAAGCACAAAGATATGTCTGCATCCTGAGTTTCCAAAATGAGTAATTAGTTTCATCCAACAATGGTGCTTTGTTTGATGAGAAGCCTTCACCACCTGCCATTGCATACTAATCCAAGATCACCCTAGCTGGTTAAGCTTTGTTCAAGAACTTGGCTCTGATACCAATTGTTAGTCTCACAATGACACTGAGAGGGGGGGTGAATCAGTGTGGCTCTTTAAATTTAAAACTTCAACTCTTAAAGCAAAAACAATGAAAGCTTAAAACCACATAAAGCAAATATCACAAGAGAGCATCACACAACACAAGATGTAACGAGGTTCACCGGTTTTGGCTACTCCTCAAAAATAACTGCTTGGACTCCCATCCAAATCTAGCCTTTGCAAAATATCAATTTTACAATCAATTTACCAACACCCACTGGAAGGAGCACCAACCCCTGATTTATCTGCACCAACAGAAAGGAGCACCAACCCCTAATTTATCTGCACCAACAGAAAGGAGCACCAACCCCTAATTTATCTGCACCAATAGAAAGGAGCACCAACCCCTAATTTATCTACACCAACAGAAAGGAGCACCAACCCCTAATTCCAAGCACCAACTTGGACTGCAATTTTGAAACTATAATTTTGACATAAAGATGCCTTCTCTTATACAAGACCCTGACTGGTCTATTGCTAACCCAACCTCTCTTGCTATTCACCAAAATAGCACACACTCTTACGGCTCTGCTTACTACACTTTTATGGCCCTCTTACAGCCCTCTTGCTATGCTTCTTACTGCACTCTTACGGCTCTCCTTTTTGCAGCACTTTCACTCTTTTTGGTAGTGCTTTTTCCCTCTATCTTAGCAGCACTTTAATTCTCCACGTAGACCTCCTTTTATAACAAAATTGTCTCTTTGTAACTCCAGTTGTAACTCCTTATTTCATTTCTCATATGCCACTTGTCAATTGTAACGCCTTTTATATGTAACTCCTTTTGTATATATAGAGTAGGCATTTCATTAAACACGTTACATGCAATGAATTGACACATATACCTTTACCATGACTGTTCGTCTTCTTGGTCATGACTATTCGTATTCTCCTTAGTGACTGTTCACTTTCTTTTCTGTGCATGCATGTGTTTTCATTGTAACTGCACATGTAACTGACGTAATGACTTCAGTTAACTCTTCTTATTTTATCTGCATGAATTTCTTCTACAACTGCACCTGTAATTGTCGTATAACTTCAGTTAACTATCACATATCTTATTTCGGTTGGGTTCTCTTCTTTTCTCGCACCAAAGTGACCTATCGCAAAATCGTGACACTTATGCCTCTTTGTCCTCTTCTCGGCTTTGCACCCATGAAAACACAACATGTCGCGATATCGTGACACTTTCACCTCCATACTCTTCTTCTTTACTTTTGTCGTGATATCGCGACACTTCTGCCTTCTTACTTTCTCTCTCCTCCTTAAGTCATGAAAATGCGACACTTTCTCTCCTTTGCTCTTTCTCTTGCCTTCGAGTCACGAAAACCCAACATGTCGCGATATCGTGACACTTTTTCTCCTAGACTCTCTCTCTTGCCTTCGGGTCACGAAAACCCGACATGTCGCGATATCATGACACTTTTTCTCCTTAGCTCTTTCTCTTGCCTTCGGGTCGTGAAAACCCGACATGTCGCGATATCGCGACACTTTTTCTCTCGGACTCTCTCTCCTGCAACATGTCATGAAATCGTGACACTTTTTCTCTTAGACTCTCTCTCCTGCAACATGTCGCGAAATCGTGACACTTTTTCTCTCGGACTCTCTCTCCTACAACATGTCGCGAAATCGTGACACTTTTTCTCTCGGACTCTCTCTCCTGCAACATGTCACGAAATCGTGACACTTTTTCTTTCGGACTCTCTCTCCTACATTATGTCATGAAATCATGACACTTTTTCTTTCGAACTCTCTCTCTTGCAACATGTCATGAAATCGTGACACTTTTTCATCCGTACAACCTTCCTTGCAATATGTCACAAAATCGTGACACTTTTTCGTCCGTACAACCTTCCTTGCAATATGTCACGAAATCGTGACACTTTTTCGTCCGTACAACCTTCCTTGCAATATGTCACAAAATCGTGACACTTTTTCGTCCGTACAACCTTCCTTGCAATATGTCACGAAATCGTGACACTTTTTTGTCCATACAACCTTCCTTGCAATATGTCGTGAAATCGTGACACTTTTTCTACTTGTCTTTTTCTCTTCCAACATGTCACGAAATCGTGACAGTTTTGCTTGCTTGCACTGTTTCTCCAAATATGTCGCAAAATCGTGACTGTTTTGCTTGCTTGTGCTTTCTCTCCGAACATGTCATGATATCATGACAGTTTTTCTTGCTTGTGCTTTCTCTCCGAACATGTCACGATATCATGACAGTTTTGCTTGCTTGCGCTTTCTCTCCGAACATGTCATGAAATCACGATAGTTTTGCTTGCTTGCGCTTTCTCTCCGAACATGTCACGATATCGCGATAGTTTTTCTTTCTTCTCAACATGTCGCGATATCGTGACAGTTTTTCTTTCTTCTCAACATGTCGCGATATCACGAAAATTTTTCTTTCTTCTTCTCTCTCTTCCAACATGTCGCGATATCGTGACAGTTTTCTTTCTTGCCAACATGTCGCGATATCATGAAAGTTTTCTTTCTTGCCAACATGTCGTGATATCGCGACAGTTTTTTGCCTTGTGATTTTCTTTTGATTTTTAGTATATGGGCCACTTCTATATTTTGGAAAACCATTGTACATACTCTGAAGAACCTCTTAACTCCTATCCACTGCATCACTGAACTCCTGTCCACTACATCAACCGATCTGTCTGACTGTGTTGACAACAATGACAATACTATTCCTACACCTTGCTCAACACATATACCATAAATTAAGAGTCAGTTGATATCATTATTTTTATTCTCCATGTAAGATTTGAAAATATCAAACTTCTCAAAAGCCTCATAATTGATGTTAATAGTTTAGTTCTATAGAAACATAGATAAATAACTAATGTAGCTAAGAAAATAAATGTTTGCATAGATAAAATAATTATCCATAGTAACACACATTATATTATTCACTAGTTTCTAGAAAATAAGTAGAAGAAATTTATTTACACACATCTTACACAAGAAGGAAGAGTGAAAAGAAATGAGTGATAAAAATAATTGGATGGTTTTTGTTGAGTAGCAAAGATCACTATAATATTTATAGATATAATCATCACACCCTGATATAATGGATTAGGTTCTTGAGGGAATTTATAACAATACGTAGAGTATTATAATTTACATAATCATATTAATATAACCAACATAACATAAATTTTTTAGGGTAATTAATTTTTAATGATGATGAGGCTAATTATGGGCCTATAATCTATTCATAAACTTAAAACTAAATGTGTTTCATACTTATTTATCACACTTATACATGATTGTATCATACACTGTCAATGTTTATCATTAAATTACTATTACAAATTCCAACACACCAATAATGAAAGCTTAGTAACAAAAAAAATGATATTAGATATTGTAACATCTTCCACTATAATGGATGCAATGATCCACTAGTATACTCCCATATGAACAAGATAATATAAAGATACTTCCTCCTAGAAATTTTTTTAATATTTTATAAGGACGTAAGGTAAGATTTGGATATTTGATGTTAACTTTTGTGTTTAACTTATTCTTCTTTGGAGACTTCAACTTGACCATGGACCTATTTATTGTAGTTACCATGAAAAAAAACTTTACATAAATAAATTAAAATATGATCCATCATAAGTTCCAAATAATAAATAGATAAAAAAAGAGGGAAGAGATCATGAATATTTAGATATTCATTCTTGGTTAAGAATATATAATAACCTTATAGCCATGCATATGATAGAAATGAAATAAATTTAAAATAATATGTTTTTAATCCTTATTTGTACCTCCAAAAGATCAAATATGTCCCTTTAATGCCCCAAATGCAACTATCTCTCATATGAATATGGACCAAATATTATTATTCCATAGTAAACAATGAATTTATCTCTTTGAATGGGTGTTATAAGTCTTAAATACAATCATAAAATGAGATGTGCCTCAACTTATAGTATGTTCTTTAATAAAGACCACCAATGCAAAAATCTCAAAAATCATGTGATTTGAAAGAAGGGGCTCAAAATGCTTTTGCATACAAAATTTATGGCCTATACTTTTTTTCCAATAAACCTCAAGATAATAAACATATTAGCTTTTCAAACCATATAGTATCTATATCTAACCATAATTCACCTCTTTGTGTGCTCCAACTCACTCATTATTGCCATTTATATCTTTTCACCTCTTCACCACTTGATGTCAAGAGCAAGTATGGAAAGACTACTTGTGATTTAAATCACCAAATACTTATATATGTAGAGAAAATATGGTTTTATGTCATGTTAGGAATCTTGTTAGCCATGCCATTGTCCCAATATTTGTATCATTATTTCAAATAAACCAAAGTAAAAGATAAAGAGATTATAACCTAAATTATCAATGCACGAGGTACCTTGGTCTAGCTAAGGCATCAATACTGGGGAGTCAAAGTCATCATCTTATAGATTTATAAAGGGAATTCCTCAATCGTAAACCAAGTATGATCTCACTTTAATATTTATCAAACCAGGGTAGCATCCTAAGGTAGTATGTGTTAGAGGTCTAAGAATTACATCTTGGATATCATGGTTCTAAAATAATCTATGAAAATTAATAATCAAAATATATTTGCAACATTCCTAAATGAAACTACACTAAATTCCAAAGTTTGTTACTAAAAGAAATCCTAGTTTTAATTATAATTAATGTGAAAAAATGAATTAAACAACAATATTTACTGAAAGTAACTAAACAACCTTAAGATAAAACAAGACATAACTCATTGCTAAAATAAAATAGAAATTAGCAAAAATGCAATAATCAAATGGCATTAGCTCAACTTGTTAGATTCTTCAAAATTTAAGGAGGAGACTAAGGTTCAAATATTTCCAAGCAATACATGGATAATATCCAAGATTTATTGTAATACCAATATGTGGTTATGATATAATATAGATGGGACCCATTTCAATCCCATATAACCAATTGAAAAAATAATCAAATTAAAATAACATTGTACACTTACAAATAGGTACACTTGAAATAAAAGTAAACTTATCAACTTTAATTATGTTATTCTAGGTTTTGGAATAACTAATAGAAATATAATTAACTTTTATAATAATCCTTCTAGAATTCCAAAGAGTGGTCCCTTACTCTGAGGTTCAATAGGAGCCAAAAGATGTTAACAACATAGACTAAACTATGCAATCAAAATAATGGATTCAATGGGGTATAATAATTTTAGATTAGGAAAATGTGTGAAAAGTGAAATGTTTACTACATATTCCAACTTCAACCTTTGCCCAATAGGAAGATATAATTATTTATAGATAAGCTTCTAACTATTTAGCTTACTAATAGGATTTATTCTAGTTAGTAATCTATCCATTAATTTTTTACATAGCTTTGCATGTTCAATCTAACCAATCATATTATAACAACATATCTAGTTGGATGAGTCATCTAGAATCCTACAATTCCATTGTTGATTTATTGATATAGCTCTAAGGTCTCTAACATCTTTCCCTATTCTTGTTTATGTGTGTCAGGTTCCTCATCACATATGTGGTTGATTTTATTCCCATACAACATAAATGTAGTAGCTCTAGAATTCTTGTTTTTCAACATTTTTATTACTATGCACAATCACATATTTTTCTTTTGGTAGAAAAGATACTATAGCATTAATACCGGGTTTTACAGGTTGACCCAAAACCTTTTACAAAAATCAGCCCAGGCCTGTTGATGAACATATCCTTACTAAGGATCTTATATATGTAAAATCTACATGCCGCCAAAGCCATTACATCCGATAAGGCACATAGCCTCTTATCAAAAAGAAACTTCCCATAAAACAGTTTGGGTATACCCTGAGAAAACACACATGCATCATAATTACAAAAAAGAAACATACACGGATCCCTTCTTTAAGACAATGGAGAAACAAAAACATGTAGACACACATAGCAGAGTACTAAAAAAACTCTCACAAGCTCTGTATTGACACTTACTCTTAATAATTCTTTGGTAATTGCTTTCTTCTATATATGACATGCTTTGGTACTGTAGCACCCTAAAATTGGCGCAGTAAAACCTTAGCAATAATTAAAATTACCTTAGTAATAATTCAAATTCAAATTCAACCCCAAAACCGCTCCAAAACCGTCGTTTAACCCGTTTCCTCATTTCCCATGCCATTTTTAGAGTTTGTTTTGACCGTTTGACGATATCGTCGCCGATCAGACGATATCGCCTCAGATTGGACGATTTCGTCTGGACTAGGACGTCCAGACGATCTTGTCCCAAAACTAATTTTTCATAATTAGCCTCTGTTTCAACGGCGTCTCTAAGTTGGGCAGAAGCGTGTCTGCATCGCTAGAGACCTCCCCTGTTGGAGATCTTCCAAATTAGGATGATCTCCAACCTCCCAACTTCCCTCCTAAGCCTATTTAAACCTTAGGACCCCCTTGACTTTCCCCTGGTTGAAATTTCCTGTAACTTGACCTTTACACGCATTAGAATACCCAGGATTACCATCTACATTTGTACTTTCCAAATTTTGTTGTAGGAACCTTGTCATTCTTCGACCGTAGCAAGCTCAGATCGTCGCAGACGATCCTGTCCAATTCGAGACGATTTCGTATCAATCCGAGACGATTTCGACTACAATCTGCATTGGGGCAATCAGTGCCAGAGTTTGCGCTTTTTCTATACTTTGCTGTTATTTTATTCTGCATTTAGTCAGTTTTATTATTATTTCCTGTTATCTTGCATCTTGGAGTTCACCCATGTAGTTTAATTGCATAATAAGATCATGATTAGCTATTAAAGTATCATAATTTATTTGCATTTCCATTCGGGATTATCTTATTAACATCCTTATTATTGTTTCATATCATTTTCCTTTATCAGAATAGTTGCAATTTTGGTATTTTGTATCTATTTCTCTGTTTGCAGGTCTCTGACGAATTCTTCTGATGAATTCGTCAGATCTCAGACGATCCTGTCAGATAGGAGACGATCCTGTCAAATTCTAGACGATCTGGACTGCTTCAAAAATTAGAACCTCCATCAGACATCCGAAACCAGGTATGGATTTCTTCACTTAGTTTGTTCTCTATGTTTTCTATTAAATCTATTTTTTGTATTTAAATCTGCATTTCATATAGAATAACTTAGATTCATTTGGCCAAACCTAGGATTTGAATGTTTAAAGATAAAATTGAACACATAAAACACATTCCCAACCTAGGCGTGGAAACTGCCACTAAACGTTTCCTGGTGAACCCCACCATCCATCAAAAAATCACCTTTATACACCTCCCCGAGAGGCGGGACCTTCGAAAGGCCTCTCAGTCCGAGGTATTGTCCCATCCTTTTCACATCCCCCTTTCGGGCACGGATCCTATAGCCTGAAGGTAAGGGTGTGAAAAATTTGGAGCGATACATTTTGGTGAACCCGACGTGAAACTAAAACCTTTTGAAAACGAAAAAAAAAAAAAATAGATGCATTTAAAATCATTAGAAAATTACTAAGTTGCATATCATGTTTAGATGGTAGCTCCTAAGAAAAGACTAGCAGTTATTATAAATGTTGAAAACCAATTAGCAGCCTTAGAAATTAATTATGTGCTTAGTGTGCCTGAAACAGATAGAAACCAACTTTTGTGGGACGAACTTGATAGAAGACTAGGTGTCATTTCATCTAGGTCAACAGAACTTAAACAAATCAAGAGGCTTGTCCTAGATAGAATCCTGGATCCTCATCAACTCATTTTTTATCATGAACTTCAGAGAGCCTGCCATAGGTGGTTAGCTTATAGGAGAGCTCTTGTGTCTTCAGAATTGTTCACCTTCGAGGAATACCTCGAGAACGCAGCCATTATACACCAATTCCTAGGTCATGTAGAAGACCAAGAGGTCATTCTTACGGATAGAGAAATATGGAATAGAGTTCCTAGAGCTATGTTATATCGAGAATATTGCCATGAACTTTATTTCTACCAACCAGAATCTGAGACAGATAATATCACTATAGCACTTTTTGTCAAATTCTTGAAAGAAAATTTTCAATTTGAAGAAGAACATTTCATGACTCCTGAAGAACTTGAGCCCATTAATGATATTTATAAATTGTTTATAGAAAACTAGATCATTGCTTTCATTATTATTATTTCTTGCATTTAGAGTGTTGTTTGTTATCTTTATAATATTGTTATAAAAAATAAGAAAAACCAAAAACATAACAAAACCAAAAACATTTTATTTCAAATACTATAGTAGGTATATAATTAAAATATATACCTCTTAAGCTTGTTGCATATATATATATATATATATATATATATATATATATATATATATATATATATTTGCTGAAATCTAAATTTAAGCACAATGCCTAGACTTAGGAATGGTAAACAAACTGAAGAAGAAGGAGAAGATTGGTTAGGAGACAAAACAAAAAACCCAAATGTCCTTCCTGAGGAATCAATTCCGGAAGGAGAAACTCTAGAACAGCCAGAAGATGAGTTGGCTGAAGAAAATGAACAACAAGAAAATCTTAAAGAGGAAGGATCCTCATCCCCTAGAATAGCTCCGAATGGAACTATTGCTTTTGATAACTTAGATCATTTCTAGAAATTCTTCAATAATAACATTGGTGCTCTTAATATGGCAGTTCGTATTGATAGAGGACAAATTAGTGACACTCAAGCAGCCATGGAACATATGTTTGACATACACACTAATCCCTTGTCTTTCATTGATCAAGAAAGTGATAAAGTTGGACCATCCAATAGAGATATGGTCACTATGATTCAGAACATGCAAAAACAACAGGTTACCCAACCCCCTAAGGAACTTGTTATTGAGCCTAAAATCATTCCCACACAAAAGAGACCTTCATTCACTGCTTTATTTCGCCAAACTATTAATCAATATGCTTCAAATCAACAAAAATCTAAAATGAAGCCAAACACCAATTTTCAACAATCTAGGATACAACATAATACAACTTCAAAACTTCTTCATAACACCCTTCCTACCAACAATTTACACAATAGCAATATAGCATCTAATATTCATGTCCCTCCATCATATGCTCACAAATCTCATATTAATGCCCTACCGAACCAATATGGTGGGCAAACCAGTAATCTGGAAGCCATGGTGAAACAGTTAGCTTCCCGCATGGACCAGATAGATCCCTACCATCCCTCGTACAATTATCGAGAGATATGTAGTCAACCTCTAGATCCTATAGTTGTAGCACAACCATACCCTAAACACTTTCCCATGCCCGTTCTGCCTATATATAAAGGAACTGAAGATCCCATAGAGCATCTTCGCATGTTTAGGATAGCATGTCATGATATATCACATGATGACTTGCTATTACTAAAAATGTTCCCAAAAAGTTTAGGAGGAATGGCATTAGAGTGGTACTATCAATTGCCCACTCATTCTTTGAGAAATTTTGAAGAAACAGCTGAATCTTTTGTTCATCAATTTAGTGCTTATATCGAGAGGCATGTCACCATTAAAGATTTATACAACTTAAAACAAGATAAAGATGAATGTTTCGCTGATTTCTTAGCTAGATGGAGGCAGTTGATAGGAAAACTGCACTTTGTGCTACCTTATAGGGAAATGTTGGATATTTTTATTAATAATTTGCAAGAACAAATATCCTATGAGTTATCAACTGCTACCTTGACCACCTTCGATCAAGCTATAGACTTAGCTCGAAGGGTGGAAGATGCTCTCATTAGGAGAGGTCAGCTCAAAAAGAAAGATGATGAGAAAACATCCAGAAATCAGTACAAAAATAAACAAGTTGTAGGTGACGGAGTCACTGATAGTAGAAACATTGCTAATATCAATACAACCAAGACAACAGAAAAATTTATATTGAAACCTCCTGATAAACCTCCTCGAGAGTTTACTAGATTGAATCAACCATTATCAACTATTTTACCCCAATTACTCGAAAGAGGTTTGATTCAATTACCAGCTATCCGGGAACCTGATCCAACTATACCTGGATACAGAGCCGACTTACACTGTGATTTCCATAGAGGGCCTGGACACTCTACCAACTCTTGTAAAAGGTTAAAACATAAAATACAAGATCTGATTGATAATAATGAGATGGAGGTGCAAGCTTTCCAGCCTAAACAAAATGCTCCTAATAATGCTCAAAAGACCATTCCCCAAAATCAGAATCAAAATGCTAATCAATCATTAGATATATTTCAACATCCTTTACCAAAACATGGTAAAGAAGTGGCCAATCAAATCGAACATCATAATGTTCCCCCTCCTACCCGATATGTAGGGACTATTAGCGGACAATTATCTATTCAGGATCCTCAAATATTTGGCACAACTTTATCCATGGTCACGACCAGGCCCCTACATAATATTCAAACTCCCGATCCTAGTGATGTAGAATCGGATACTGAAAGTGAAGTAGACATCACCTCAAATCAATCGAATAGTTCTGAAAATGAATCAGATCCTATTCAACCCATCACAGATGCTATGGTTCCAGAAGAACCATTTCCTAGAAGAGTTACTACTCGACCCTCTTCTAATCAATTCCTTCCTAATGAACAAGCCATAAACGCTCAACCGAGACCAGTTCAGCATCTTCAATATAACATTGTAGGTACCATCGAAGTCGTTACCAGACAACAAGCTCAAAATTCTCAACAAGAACCAAATCAGAATGATGGATCAACTCCATTTGTTTTGAGAAATCCCAATAAAGGGAATCATGCTCCTAATGTTCAACCTAAACCCCCTTACAATATTAATGAGCAATTATCCAATACTACAGCCAGAATTTCCCTTTTGGACTTGTTAAGATCTTCTCCTACCCATAGGGATGAATTGATGCTTACATTAAGCCAAATGATGGTACCTCAAAATATTCAACCCGAAGCCATGGCCAATACTATCATCACTAGAGAAGTTGATTGTATTGACTTTCGAGATAAAGATATACCACAACATAGTTTACATAAGGATAATCCCTTATATATTACTGCTCTAATTGGAGATGTAGCTGTTAAAAGAGTCTTGATCGATAATGGTTCATCTCTAAACATTTGCACTTTTGACTTCTACCAAAGATTTGGCTTTAGAAGTGATGAAATGAAAAAAACTGACATGATTATCAAAGCTTTCAATGACGAGACACAAGAAACGTGTGGAGTCATTACTATACCCTTGCAAGTTGGTCCTAGAACCCTAGATACAACCGTGTTTATTGTACATTGCCCTGCATCATACAATATACTTTTGGGTCGCCCTTGGATCAATGCGATGCGAGCGGTTCCTTCCACTTTACATCAATGTGTTAAATTTGAATTTAAAAATCAGTTGGTCACTATCCATGGTGACCCTAGACCCTTTGATATGTGTGCTTTGGCAGAACCTGTTGGAGTGCAATTTTGCCCTGCTTTGTCATCCACACATCCTAATTCTTATTTTTCATCTAAACGTGTGAAACACACACACATAACATCATCTACCCCATCAACTACACCTATACATTTAACTCAACCATCTTCTGAACAAACCACACTAGAACCTCAAAAAGATCTTAGATCTACAACCAATCCTTCATGTTCTATCCCTATAATTTCAAAACCTATAGACCCATCTATTAACACCTCTACATTATCTACATCTATCATACCTTCCACATCTAAAGATATAGGGAATGATCCTTCTACATCTTATGCTCTTTCTGATGAACTCTTACCTGATTTATCTAAAATTCTTATATCAGAAAAAACAAATGCTTCTATGCAAAATTCCATTATCTTAAGTAATTTGCCGCCATCTCCTCGTACTTTGGGCCTCCCACAACCTATGGGAAGTACTTACCAAGTCGGGAGTTGTGCCTTCATTTATAAGGGATATGACTGGGGAAGAATACCCAGGAACATCAAAACTCATCATGAGGGATATGCTCGATGTTATTTTACTAATGAGTATATTAAAGCTAAACCTATAATGCTTAAAATGGGATATAAAGGGAAAGGCTTGGGACCTTTCCAAAATGGTATGAAAGAACCTTTCGAGGTAGAACCATGGCCCGCCCGATGTGGTGTGGGCCTATTTCCTAGTAAGGGTCAACCCTTCCCTTTTGAACATGATGATCAACTCATATGTTATCAAGATTATTTGGATAGGCGTGATGATTTGCCTCTACAAAATCAGCCATTTACATGCAATATGCTATCCATAGCTTATCCTGAAATGATTGTTGGATCCGATGATGAGTTGGAAGGTGATATTTTCCATGATGTCTCCGTTGAAGAGATGTTACACAATGGGTTTTATTTTGATGGTTCTATACCAACTATAGCTCAGCTTGAGGCCACTACTCCTCAAAATGACTTATCTAAGTTAACCTTAAAATAATTACAAGAATTGGGCGTCTCACCCGCCCCACCTAATTTTGAAAGAGATCTACACATGGAAGTAGAAAACGTCATTAAAGTTAACATGGGAACTGAGGATAATCCTCACATAATCAATATTGGGTCAGAATTAAGTCAAGAAAAACAAGAGCAATACATTGCATTCCTTAAAGAATATGAAGATGTCTTCGCTTGGACATATGAAGATATGCCAGGTTTAGACCCTTCTGTAGTCATGCATCACCTAGTAGTCCATCCGGATGCTAAACCTGTTAAACAGAAACTTAGAAAAATGCATCCTAAAGTGGCTTTGCTAGTCAAAGGGGAGTTAGAAAAACTCCTGAATGTTGTTTTTATACAAGCTATTGATTATGCTGAATGGATCTCGAATGTAGTTCCAGTCACCAAGAAAGAAGCTACCAAAGTTAGGGTTTGCACAGATTTTAGAGATATTAACGTTGCATGCCCTAAAGATGATTTTCCTCTTCCAAACATGGATCAAATCATTGATTTTACTGTTGGGAGTGGGATGATGTCCCTAATGGATGGATTCTCCGGCTATAATCAGATCAGGATAGCTCCTGAAGATCAGGCTAAAATAGCCTTTATTACCCCCTGGGGTACCTTTTGTTGGAAAGTGATGCCATTTGGTTTAAAGAATGCAGGTGCAACATATCAACGAGCTATGACTTATATCTTTCATGATATGATGCATGATATCCTACATGATTATGTAGATGATATTATAGCTCGCTCTATTAAAGAAGATGATCATTTAGATGATTTGAGAAAAGTTTTTAATCGGTTAAGAGAATACCTTATTCGATTAAATCCTGCTAAATGCATATTTGGAGTTAAGTCCGGTAAACTATTAGGGGTTATAGTTTCTTTACGTGGCATCAAAATTGACCCTCTCAAAATTGTGGCTATCACTGATATGCCCGCACCTACCAATATATCTGAGTTACGAAGTTTACAAGGTAAACTTCAAGCCATCCGTCGCTTCATCGATAAGCTGGCGGACAAAACCGGTCCCTTTCTTAAGCTCCTTAAGAAGGATATCCCTTTTAATTGGGATGATGAATGTAAGGAAGCTTTTGAACTTCTTAAACAATACCTCCTTAACCCACCTGTGCTTTCACCGCCTAGACCTGACCGCCCATTTATCCTGTATATTTTAGCTTCAGATTTTGCTTTAGGAGCTATGTTAGCTCAACTTGATGATGAGAAAAGAGAACGTGCTAATTATTATATTAGCCAAACTTTAATTAGTTATGAAACCCGCTACACAACATTAGAAAAACTATGTCTAGCGATCATATTTTCTACGTAAAAATTATGCCATTATATGCTTAGTCAGAAAACGTATGTCATTGCTAAATATGATCCTTTGCGGTATCTCATGAGTCGACCTTATTTATCGGGTCGCACAACCAAGTGGGTTCTTGCTCTAAGCGAGTTTGAACTCATGTTTATAGGACAGAAGTCTGTTAAGGGTCAAATCATAGCAGATCAATTAGTGCTTGCACCCTTAGAGTCTACCCATCCCCTCATCATTGAGTTTCCTGATGAATGCCTTCAATTAGAGGCGAACCATGTTGAACAATGGTCCTTATACTTTGATGGAGCCCGATGCATGAGTGGGGCTGGTGCAGGTATTATTTTAATATCTCCACAAAAGCACATTATACCTTTGTCCTTTAAATTAACATTTGCTTGCACTAATAATACTACTGAGTATGAAGCTCTAATCCTTGGATTACGAGCTGCCTTGGCGCTAAAAATTAAAAATCTATTAGTTTTTGGTGATTCTCAACTTGTTATAAACCAAATTAATGAAGTTTATCAGACCAGAGATGATAAATTGCATCCATATAAAGCATATGTTTTACAATTAATGTCTCTATTTGATCAAGTTACCTTGGAAGCTATTCCTCGAACTAGCAACCGTGCGGCTGACGCTATGGCCGTAGTTGCATCTCTTCTGCCCTTGGAGTTAGATGACGAATATGCCACCATCATTATTCGTCGACTCCAGGAACCCGCTTCAAATAAGTCATGCTTAGAACCTTTGGATGTGTTTCTAATCAATGAAACTACTCCTGAACCTTGGTATACGGATATATTTGATTTTCTTCACAATGGGACTTTCCCTGCCAATTCTAATAGAAACCAACATCGGTTATTACGTAGACGAGCAAGTCGATTTGTAATAATTGGCAATACTTTATATAGGAGATCTTTTGAAGGTATCCTATTGAGATGTTTGAATTTAGAAGAATCCAGATCAGCTTTGAGTGAAGCCCATGATGGATCTTGTGGAGGACACTTTAGTGGTAGTGTCATTGCTAAAAAGCTCCTTAGGATAGGATACTTTTGGCCTACCATGGAGAATGATGCACATGATTATGTGCGCCATTGCGACAAGTGCCGGAAACATGCTGACCTTGTCCATGCCCCTGCATAAGAACTGTAGGCTATTTCATCTCTTTGGCCCTTTTCAAAATGGGGCTTAGACATTATTGGCAAAATTAATCCTGTGTCATCCGATGGACACAAATTCATCATAACCGCCATTGAGTATTTCACGAAGTGGGTTGAAGCTATGCCTTTAGCTTCCTGCACTGGGACACAAGTCTCTAAATTTATTTTTAATCAAATCATTTGTAGGTTCGGAATTCCTGCAAATCTCATCTCAGACAATGGAACTTGTTTCAAAAATAAAGATGTTAAAAAATTATGCCAAAAATATAAGATTCAACATCGCTGGTCCACTCCCTATTATCCTCAGGGTAATGGCCAAGCGAAGCTTCAAACAAAACCTTAATCAAAATTCTCAAAATATTGGTCAATAAAGCTGGCCGCGATTGGCACATTCAATTATATCCAACTTTGTGGGCTTATCGAACTAGTGTTCGAACCCCCACTGGAACTTCACCTTTTGTTTTGGTTTATGGTGCTGAAGCCATTTTTCCCTTTGAATTAGAAGTTCCTTCTTTGGCTCTACTACTTCAAGATACCGAAGTAGGAGATGAATATCGAGCTGGCAGACTCAGTCAGCTGGAGCTCCTAGATGAAAAGCGCATCAATGCTTTGGAGCATCTTCGTGCCTACCAAAACAAGCTTAAAAGATCATATGCTAAGAAAGTTCGTCATCGATCCTTTGTGGTCGGCGACCTTGTTTTAAAAGAAAATAAAAAAATACTAATGCAACTAAAGACCTTAAAGGTAAATTTGAGCCCAACTGGCTTGGACCATATATTATCAACTGCTAAATTTGAATCAGGAGCATACAAATTATCTACCTTAGATGGTAAAGAACTTAAAGAACCCATGAACATTTTACATCTTAAACGTTACTATGCATAACAAAATTTGTCATTTCATCATTGTATATATTTGTTTAAAATATTTCAAAAAAATCACTATCTTGTATTTCTTTCAATTTATAAACTTAAAAATCTAAAAAACATTCAAAATCATCAAAAACATCTTTTATTTTTGTACTTCTCACATTGTGACGCATTGCAATTATATTTTCAAATTATTTTGGATAAATTAGCATTTATTTGGAATCCCGCACTTTCACACTCACATGAATAAATATCTTGATTTATTTGGTATGATTACTAATCTCTCTTATATCAAAGTCCACAAAATTCAATTAAATAAAGTTTTGAGCATAGAGAATTGATCTTGTTATTTACTTAAGCCAAACATATCCTTTCACAATAAAATGATTATATTTGTAATGTCCATGCTATCCTACATAGTAGAAGTGGTTTCTTGAGCGAAAAGTTTCCCCTGCTATCCTATCATGCACATGGTCTAGAATCTTTGAGAATTGGCAAAAGGACAAGCTCACCCCTACCCGAAATAAAAATCCCTTGCTCTACAACTAATCCGAGCAAGTATCCCTAGAATAGGAAGCAAAAGAAAAGGAAAAATCAAGCAAAATCATTTACCACTATTTCAGCATTATCTCAAATATCAAAGCAAAAGATACAAAAAAAAAAAGAGAGAGAAAGCAAAGAAAGAAAGACAACAAAATGAGCAAAAGCAAAAGCAATAAAATCCTTTCCCTACCCCTTAAAAAGAAAAGAAGGGTTGATGAGCTTGAATCCCTGGAATTCTCAATTATTCGAAAACTGTGAGGTAAGCCCCATAACAGGTGGTTTGTGCCCAACCCGCTTGGCCTTGGGTAACTCCTAGCGTGGTGATATGTCTGTCACATTAGCGACCTTCTTTTGTACAGACCTATGTCTGCTTATGGATTAGCTAGCTCTTGATAATCCGACTTACATAGTAGTCTGGTATGGTTATATGCATCTAAATCATGGTTAATGAACACTTATTTGGTTAATTTAAATCACTTGTATCATAGTATCTTGCTCAAACCTGGTGAATGAACAATACAATCGCACACACATTTGTATTTGAGAGATTTTGTGTATCATTATGATAAATCAAGATTGGAAATGAACTCACATATGCACATGGGATTCCTTATAAATCTAACTTTTGTCTTTAAGATACTTTGAAATATTTTTGCAAATTGTCTGGAATAATTTCATTTTCTTCTCTGAGAACAGTTGTTTAGTATAAAGACAACTACATGCATTACCAACAAATCAAAATCATTTTCAAAAACATGCAATAAAGTTACATATAATTTTTGACTTTCGCGACGATGGTATAGTTCCAAAACCAAAATTGGAATTTTATGCCTAGCACAAGTCCTCATCTTCATATTTTCTGTTTATTTTCAAAAATTAAAAATCAACCATGCAATAAAACTATTTATTTTCTTCTTTTGGATTTCGCGATGATGGTATAAGTCTATACCTAAATATTCTATGCCTAGCGCAAACCATCGAACTAATTTTATTTCCCATTTATTCCAACATATGACTTAAATCATTATGTTCCACAATTATGCTTTCAAACAGAATGCAACTTATTCTATTTTTCATGTCATTATGTTCAAATTCAATTTTGCAACCATGGTATAATTTCTAAGGAATTATTCAAAATTTTATCACACTTAGGAATTTATGCCTAGCAAAAATCATTTTAAAATATTTCATGCATATCATTTTTATGAAAATCTGAAAACAAATTACCATCAAACCATCATCATTTCTATCATCACAACAAAGTCTTAAGACAGTCTCTTAAGCACTCTTTTTACTTTTAACAATATTTCTATACCGGGATTAGCTTGACGACCGAGTGAGCAGCGACTCCATGAAATGGTCTATAATAGCGACAATGTCCTTTGAAATTATTGTTAACGGTCCCTTTTATTTTTATCAAATTATCATCTCAACAACCAATTTGTTTACATCAGATTATTTCATTTAAATTTTAAAGCATGACATTCAAACTATAATATTTTCAAACAACATAATTACATGAATCATCAAATCAATCACATCAAAAACATTAAAGCACCATACATAAGACAAGTCATATGATCAAAAATATCATATATATATATTATATATATATATATATATATATATATATATATATCTCAACAATGTATGTACATCATATCAAAACTAGATTGGTATGCCACAATCTACATCTTGGCATACTCAATCCTCTCAATCATATATCCAATCTGTGTAGTGCAGTAGCCTAGCCTCGAGAACCCCTCGAGCTCTCAGCCTCATCTCCTCCCCCGCCCTGAGGTGGACGAGGTGGCCCCATCACAGTATGTGTGGTACTACGAGTCCTAGTTGTCGATCGAGATGAAGTCCTCGATGACCCAACCCTGATCGGATCCGCAATGTCGGTTGGCAGCTGTACCCTCTGGCCCTCTAGCACCAGTTGGAAGTAGATACCCTGGTAGAACGTGGTCTGAGCAATCGACCGTGCCAGCTCCTGAGTGCTCGCTCCTCCGCTCCGTGCTCTGAGGCGTGCAACCTCATCTCTGAGCTATGTAGCCTCTGCTCGATGACGTGTAGCCTCATCCTGTAAAGTCTACACCTATGCCTGGAGATGGACAGTCTTCGCCCGAAGAGTAGCCATCTCGCTACTCTCTCCTACCTCGACACCCTTGCCCTTATCGGGCGATGGTGGTCTCTCTCTCTATGGAGAAGGGGGTCTCTCCTCCCTCCTCTCCCACTATCGTAACCTCTACTGAGCCTGTGGCCTCCTCTGCTCTCTCCCACCATGACCCTGTGCCACCTCAATGGCCGCCTGGCACCGCCTCCCTATCCGATGCACAACTACATGAATCGGACCCTGAGCCCTCGTCATCCGAGGAGGGCGGATGCCTACGTACCAGGCATCGTAGCCATCGGCTACCCCTACGTCATCCCCATCCACTGGCTGGATGGGGGCATCATCCATGTCCTGACTCCAAAATCATTGCATATCTAGAGCCCCGCTAACTGTAGTGTTATCCCGGATGGTCCGAGAAAACTCGTAGTCTCTGAGAGATGGGATCCCCTGTTGTAGACCGAACTGCCTCAAAACTCGGTCGTACCGATGGAGCTCCACCTCTCCCCTCTCCATCCTCAGCCAGCAGACTCGCTTGACATGAGCTAGCTCCTGTCCATCCTCGGCCCACCCTGGATGATCTCTCCAAGGCCTCCAGGTGATCTGGTCGAAGACAAGGTCGTCAAGTAGTCTCCGGGACACTGGCAGATCTACTCGCTATTGTGACCCTCTTCGGAGCCACCAGTAGAAAACTCGGGGCCTCTCCCCATCAATCCCTATTAGTGGGAGCCCTACCGGCCTCCGCACCATGATGTGCTCCCAGCACCAAACCTGTAGTAGTGATGTCATGACCAGACATCGGTCGCCCTTGTATACGACCCCATACAGGATCCTATACAATCGGCATAGTACAAAGCTCCCCCAAGCAAACCTGTATCCATGGTCTCTCATGTCGTAGACCACATCTATCAGTAGCCATGGTAGCCTGCATCCACTCTGATGGCATAGCAGCAGACCACCTACCACCCCAACCAAAACTTGTGTCAGCCTAGATGCCCCAGGCATCTGGCATAGAGACTCGATGTTCACTCCGCCCTTCTCCAGGGTGAAGCTCGGATCTCTGCATAGTCTCATCATAGCGTGGCCCTGATTGGCCATAGGAGTGATCAACCATCCTTGTATGGGGATCCTCAAGATCCTCCATACATCCTCCAATGTGGGAGTCATCTCCCCTATCGATAACCAAAAACAAGAACCCGGATACCACCTCTCTGCTAGGGTTGTCAATAGCCCCATGTCTGTAGACACTTGTGGCATATCTGCCACGTGCTGCAAGCCTACCTGAGCCAGCTGATCTCGCTCTGCCTGAGATAGAGTGGCCAAGTCATCCCTTAGTCCATCGTATTTCCATTCTCGGCTCTTTAGTAATCCTCTCTGCAACATAAACAACATAAACAATAAAAAATCAACAATAAAAATCATTAAATCATTAATCAAAATGCAAGTAAAATAAGTTCACTTTCACAAATGATGATATCGTCCACCATTGGGCGATATCGTCCCAAATTTGAGCAAATTCGTCTCCGATTTCGCATGAGGGAATCGTCCCTTATTGGACGAAATCGTCCCCATATCACCGATTTCGCCCTTGGACGAAATCGGCGATATCGAGACGATTTCGGCGAAATCGAGACGATTTCGTCCCGACGACGTCGACGGCCCAAAATCGGCCGTGATGCTCAAAAATCAATCAAATATAATCTAAAAAGCATGAAATTCTAAATTAAAGCACTCTAAATTCAGTTTAGACCCTTACCCGTAGCCCGCGCCGGACCTCTGTCGATCTGTGCGCTGTTTCGACCATCTTGTCTGTAGAGCTCTAGAAAATAGTAAAAATGAACAGTAACAATGAATTAGGGTTTTTCCCTATTTTTCTTAATTTTATTCAAAAACACTTAACAACTTTTTTAAAATTTTGCTTTTCCGCATTTTTACCTCAAACGTCGATTTGGGTAAAAACACGGAGGGGGCACCATAGTAAGTTGTCGTACGATTCGACCTAGAATCGTCGCCTAAAAATGGGAATAATTTTTGCTTTCTCGTAGATCGAGAAGAACTCATCTTTAACGCATTTTCTTCGAAAAATTTGCTAAAGAGGGGGCAAAATGTAGCACCCTAAAATTGGCGCAGTAAAACCTTAGCAATAATTAAAATTACCTTAGTAATAATTCAAATTCAAATTCAACCCCAAAACCGCTCCAAAACCGTCGTTTAACCCGTTTCCTCATTTCTCATGCCATTTTTAGAGTTTGTTTTGACCGTTTGACGATATCGTCGCCGATCAGACGATATCGCCTCAGATTGGACGATTTCGTCTGGACTAGGACGTCCAGACGATCTTGTCCCAAAACTGATTTTTCATAATTAGCCTCTGTTTCAACGGCGTCTCTAAGTTGGGCAGAAGCGTGTCTGCACCGCTAGAGACCTCCCCTATTGGAGATCTTCCAAATTAGGATGATCTCCAACCTCCCAACTTCCCTCCTAAGCCTATTTAAACCTTAGGACCCCCCTTGACTTTCCCCTGGCTGAAATTTCCTGTAACTTGACCTTTACACGCATTAGAATACCCAGGATTACCATCTGCATTTGTACTTTCCAAATTTTGTTGCAGGAACCTTGTCATTCTTCAGCCGGAGCAAGCTCAGATCGTCGCAGACGATCCTGTCCAATTCGAGATGATTTCGTATCAATCCGAGACGATTTCGACTGCAGTCTGCATTGGGGCAATCAGTGCCCAGAGTTTGCGCTTTTTCTATACTTTGCTGTTATTTTATTCTGCATTTAGTCAGTTTTATTATTATTTCCTGTTATCTTGCATCTTGGAGTTCACCCATGTAGTTTAATTGCATAATAAGATCATGATTAGCTATTAAAGTATCGTAATTTATTTGCATTTCCATTCAGGATTATCTTATTAACATCCTTATTATTGTTTCATATCATTTTCCTTTATCAGAATAGTTGCAATTTTGGTATTTTGTATCTATTTCTCTGTTTGTAGGTCTCTGACGAATTCGTCTGATGAATTCGTCAGATCTCAGACGATCCTGTCAGATAGGAGACGATCCTGTCAAATTCCAGACGATCTGGACTGCTTCAAAAATCAGAACCTCCATCAGACATCCGAAACCAGGTATGGATTTCTTCACTTAGTTTGTTCTCTGTGTTTTCTGTTAAATCTATTTTCTGTATTTAAATCTGCATTTCATATAGAATAACTTAGATTCATTTGGCCAAACCTAGGATTTGAATGTTTAAAGATAAAATTGAACACATAAAACACATTCCCAACCTAGGCGTGGAAACTGCCACTAAACGTTTCCTGGTGAACCCCACCATCCGTCGAAAAATCACCTTTATACACCTCCCCCGAGAGGCGGGACCTTCGAAAGGCCTCTCAGTCCGAGGTATTGTCCCATCCTTTTCACATCCCCCTTTCGGGCGCGGATCCTATAGCCTGAAGGTAAGGGTGTGAAAAATTTGGAACGATATAGGTACCACATACTATCTTGTCCAATCAGCCTTGAAGAAGTTAACATGCTGGTTAGATTTATGGTAGTGACTATCTGGTGGTCCACGTGGATTTGGTTTGAAGTCTTATATTATCATTTCTTTCCTTCCCTTTGATTATCAACCAACCTAAAATTACTAAGACAACTAGGAGCCATGTTATCTAACATTTTACTATCCCCATTAGTCTTTATGGTATTTCCAAGCAGCATCCACAAAGACTAACAGCTCAAATAATTTTTATTGTAAGTCCAATTCAAAAAAGAGATAGGAAACTCCTAGCCTTCGAACTTATAGTGCCTTCCCTATTGGTAAATTTGAATATCATTCTTGGCATTCTTGTTAAATAAGCTCCTCTACTTCACTCGGGATACCATGTTCCCATTTTAAAAGTCCATCACCATCGACACCCAAATTGTCCAGCTTATCAGCAATTTTGTTAGCTTCCCAAAAGACATGTTGGGATTTTTTGTCCTGTCTTCCCTGGAAAAGGATCCTAGCCTCTTCAACAATTGTTTTAATCCTCCAAGGAGGTGTTTTCCAATTATTGAGGAGATTTATAACATGCATAGAGTCTCCTTCTATGATCAAATTTCCTTCTAATACTTGAGTCATTTGAAGGCCTCTCCACATAGCTCTAGCTTTAGCTTCATTGTTCATCCTTGTTCCAAAATATTCATAAAATGTAAGCATAATATTCCCATTATGATCTCACACAATACCACCAGCACCTACTCTACTAGGATTGTCCTTAGCCGCTCCATAAAAATTAAGCTTAAACCAACCCGTAGGAGGTGGAGACCACTTAACATTGGCTCTGTGGTTGACTACCCTAGGCACAGACTCATATAACAAGGTTAAGATTAAATATTTAGCAATCATGGTATCCTACAGATGAGGTTTACAACTATCAAAAGGGATAAGGTTCATATTCTTGTTGGCAAAGGATAGGATCCTGGCAATGATAGTTTGATGATCATGGATAGACTCATTAAAGACTCTATGTTTCCTTTCTAACCACACCTGTCAAAGATAGTGATTGAGACAAATTTTCCACATGTATCTAAGTATTTTGCTGGAAAAGGGGCAAGTCCACTGGACGAACAAATCAATTACGATGGCTTGTTTAATCCATCAAATATTGAAGTTCTGAAAATCCCCACTTAGGACAGTCAAGGAAAAAGGGCACTCAAGGAAAATGTGATAAATGGTCTCCCAATTAGCCCTACATAGATAACAACAATTAGTGATACAAATACCTTTATGCATCATATTATCAATGGTTAGAATTCTTCCTTGGATAACTAGCCATGAAAAGACTATAATTTTTGGAATTAAATTTTTTATCCAAACTAAGTCCTTTTGGAGGACAAAATCCTTGTCATCAAGCAGAAGCTTGTAAGCTGATTTAATAGTGAACTGCCCATTTTTCGTAGAAGCCCAGGTCACTTGATATTCCTTGGGTATCATGGGGATAAACTATTGCCTGAGAATGTTATAATGATCATTGGATTTCACTTGAAATCCCTAAATTCTTATTTGTTTCCACTTCATTCTACCTCTGTCCTCAACCATATAATTGGAGACTTTTTTGTCAATGAGTTCTTCTATGATATCTCTTATTCGTGCTAAGTTAGGATATTGCATTAGTGGTTCGTCCTTAGCCCACCTGTCATTCCAGAAATTTATCCTCTCACCATTACCTAAAACCTATATTAAACCTTTTTTAATGATTTTATTACAATTAATAATTGCTTTCCAAAAAGCAGAACCTCTGATTGGAACTGGGTCACTTAGAAATTCCATATTTTGAAGATACTTTCATTTTATGATAGTTGTCCATTCATTTTCTTCACCAAAAATGAGACGCCCCGTCTGCTAAGATAGTAAAACTAAATTTATATGAGCAATTATCCTTAGACCTAAGCCCCCATTTTCTCTGGGTCTGCACACTTTGGTCCATCCTACAAGGTGTATCCTTTTTTTCTCCTCTGATCCAGACCATCAAAATTCTTTTTGGAGTTTCTCATTTTTTTGGAAAACCTTCACAGGGGCTTTGAAAATAGAGAGGAAATAGACTGGAATGCTCTAAAGAGAGACCTTAGTGAGGGTTAGCTTTCCTTCTTGAGATAGAATATGACCTTTCCATACAACAAGTTTTTTTTGAATTCTTTCAATAACCCTATCCCACATTGACTCTATCGGAGAACCAATGAAAATAGGGAGACCAAGATACAAAGTGGAGAGGTTTTCTATATGACACCCTAAAATTTCTGCAATCCTTCCTTACCTCTGAATGGGGGTGTCCAAGAAATATAACTTACTTTTACTAAAATTAAATTTCTAACCAACAACATCCTCGTAGAGTTGCAGGATATATTTAATTATTTTTGCCTCAACCACTAATGCCTTAGTCAATATAAGGGTATCATCGACAAATTATTTTTGAGAAACAACCCTAGTGAGAGATGTTGCCTTGATTATCGATATTAACCTTGAACTACAAGAATTTTTTATGGTTCTTCCTAAAGTGTCTACCACAATGA
Organism: Wollemia nobilis; assembly: GCA_028583015.1. Classification (NCBI taxonomy): domain Eukaryota; kingdom Viridiplantae; phylum Streptophyta; class Pinopsida; order Araucariales; family Araucariaceae; genus Wollemia; species Wollemia nobilis. The sequence goes on from JAQPPZ010001821.1 coordinate 4,926,117, forward strand.
TGAATAACATGGGGTTGACAGGGTCCCCCTGTCAAATTCCTCTGTGACTTTGAAAGTAACCAGTAGTTGTTCCATTAACTAGAATTGAGAACCATGCTTTAGAAATACATTCTTTGATTAAATTAACCCATTGGTGGTGAAAACCAAACTTAAGGAGGACAACAATCAGAAAGTCCCAATTTAGCCTGTCAAATGCTTTGTTCATATCAAGCTTGAGGGAAAAAATAGATCTGTTAGTCTTATGAGTAGAGTGCAAAGCTTCATGAACTATGATAACTCCATCCAAGATTGACCTACCCTAGACAGAGCTTCCCTAGCATGGATCTATGATGCGGGGTAGAATATCTCTCATTCTATTTGCAATGGCTTTAGTTAGGATCTTGTAAGAATAATTGCACAAACTGATTGGCCTAAAGTTAGCTATAGATTCAGGGGTTTGCTTAGGAATTAGATAAATAAAATTAGATTTGATACCTTTTGGGATATGATTGCTTGCTTGGAATTCTATGATAGCAAAAATTACATCCTCACTTATGATGTCCCAAAAATATTGATAGAAACAAGGGGGAAATCCGGGTCTCGGGGCTTTGTCTTCCTCCATGCTAAACAAGGCTTCCTTAATTTCCTCATCAAAAAATGGAGCTAGAATATTAAGGTTTATATCCTCATTTATTATGCTAGGAATGGATTGTAAGGAAATATCTTTGGCCTCCTCATTGCACTACAATTCCTGACCAAAGATAGAATTGAAATAAGTTACTACCTCCTTTCTGATTTCTATTAAGTCTTGAGTAATAGAACCATTTGCTTTTTAAAAAAAATTATCTTGTTATTGCTTCTGTTTCTAAGTGTGGTGACATGAAAAATCTTGGAATTTGAATCTCCATATTTCAACCAAAGAGCCCTTGATTTCTGCCTCCAATAGATTTCCTCACAGGCCAAAATGTTTTGAAACTCTGCTAATTTTGTTCGTTCCTCCTTCCTAGTAGTTTCATCAGCATCACCATGTTGGATCCTCTGATCAATTATCTTCAAAATTTCAACAACCTAATTTTTATTTTCAAAGAGGTTCCCAAATACCTCTATGTTCCAATTTCGAAGCTTTTCCTTAACAAACTTTAATTTACTAGTAAGTTTAAAAGTTGCACTACCCTTGACAGGCTACTGTCAGCACTGACTTAAGTTATCTCTGAAACTGGAATGTTTGATCCACATAGATTGAAATCTAAAAGCTTTCTTGAAGGACAAAGAGTTATGAATATCCAACAAAATGGTATTATGATCAGAGACAATTTTAGGAAGGGATTGCAGGGTAGAATCATCGAACAAAGTTGTAGCCTCCTTTGATAGAAAAAACCTATCAAGCCTTTCTTGAATGAGATGACACCCTATCTTCCGATTTCTCCAGGTATAATTCACTCCTCTAAGTTTTACATCCATCAACATGTTGGAGTTCACAAATTCATTGAACTCATCCATGCTCCTAATAGGTGGTCTATTTCCACCCATTTTATCTAAAGAGTAAAGAGGAGTGTTAAAATCCCCAACCAGAATCTAGGGGATATTATGGAAGATTTCACTTAGATTGCCTAAGTACTCCCACAGTAGAGCTCTCCCTTGAATTGAAGTTAGGGTATAAATATTTGAAAGGATCCACGACCTATTGCTATTTATTTCCTTAAATAAAACACTAAGAACCCTGTCATATTTCTGAATAATGGTGCCTTCTACTATCCGAGGATCCCACAAAGTCATAAGGCCTCCAGATGCTCCTCTGGATGATTTGCAAACCATCTCCCCTTGATTCCATATTTTTTTTGCTATTTTTTTATTGAATCTCATCATTTTTTGTTTCTTGAAACATGATAATAGTTGGATTCACTTGATTTCTTATTGCACTAACTTCTCTGTGTTTGGGCAGACCATTAAGGCCTCTCACATTCCATGAGAGGAACTTCATTTAGATTGTTTGGGATTTCTTCCTCTCCCCCTCCCTTGATGGGGTTTTCCTAATTTTTTGTCTTTAGAACCTGAAATAACCTGTTGAAACAAGGTTTTATGTTTTCCATTGGCAATGTCATTATCAGTTTTAATTTTTTTATGCTCAACATTTGATATTCTCCCTCTTCTTTTTTCATTGCCAAAATCTATAGGAGACTTCACAATGCTCCTGGTTTATTTAGGACTAAACTGAGGGGAGGTAATTTGTTACAGAACCAGACTGCCATATTCCTTAGTCTGAAGATTTTCACATATCTCCACCCTTACATCCAAATATTCTCCATTTTTTTGTATCCCCCTGGTCTGCGGGACGACCCCTCAATAGGATTCACTTGGCTGCTGGTGATGATGTTAGGGAGATGAGATTTTTTATTTTCCAATGCCTCAACTTTATTCCTAAGTTCTTCAACATTAGGGTTTGGCTTTGGGATGCCCACTAGGCTTGAAGTATTTCCAGTATTGGGTTTTAAGGATCTTGAATTGGATGTGGATTCTAGATATCGTGCATTAGGGTTTGGATTTGTGATGCCCACGGGGCTTACAATAATTTCAACATTAGGGTTTGAGTATCCTAAGTTGGATGAGGATTCGAGAGAGTCAAAAAGGTTAGCCTGAAGGTGCTAGGCTTCCGTGTATTTTGATAGTCCTCCTAATCCCATATTGGATAGAATTGAAAACTTATTCGAAACTAGAGGATTGGAACTTACCTGAGTATTTTGGTTGCCAACAACCTATTTTTTTCCTTTGTCTTGCTGGGACCCTACACCCTCTCTTTTATTTTTTGGTAGACATAGTTTGCCTGATTGAAATCACCTTTGCTAGGGAAACTCCTCAAATTTCCTTTGTCTAGCATTCCCTACTTCTGCTTTTCTCTATTCATTGCCAGGTTTGGGCACTGATTGCATAGATGTCCTTGATTTTTATATTCTACATATAATTCTAGTCTTTTATCGTATTATATTGGCTATTTTCTATAGTATTATCCATACTCTAGCTCCACAAACCTTGGCAATTCATTATTCAAATTAGCATTTACATAGATCCAATGCTATTGGTTAGAATCAAACTAAATCATGTTACTCACAATATTGATAATATGCTTTCCAAGGTGGGTTGATCATTAGATTTATCAATTCCATCCATGCAAAATTATTTTGAAGTGACTCCACATCCTATTATTCTAGTACAACCTTGTGTCCTATTATTTTGGTGTATGAGCTATTCTAGTGCATAGCTAGTGCTCAAATTATTCTAGTGCATAGCTAGTGCTAGATTATTTTTACTTTTATAACTCAAGTGTAGCAACTTATTGAAAAATGATCCAAATAAATGATCCATCAAGTACTTCAACACTATTGGTTTGTTCATAAATTTTTATAAAATTATTATTAACCTATTCTATCCTTCAATTGGGAACACTTCTTGGATAACTTAAAACTCCTCTAGTATGGGTATTTATTCTGATGCAAGGGTATCTTCTTGCATAGATATTTTTGCTTGTGAAGATATTTCCTTCTCACTACACTAGATTATGACTATGTACCAATCTAGGTCACTTTGATAGAGGTGTCTCTTTAGTATTTGGTGTAGCTTTACAATACCTTTTTCTACTTGTTCCAACCCTCTTCCTTGTAGGAATAGATTTTTTTGGTGGAGAGGTTTCTTCCCTAAAAAGTATGTCTATAGCCTTAGACTAATTTCTATTATTGATTCTAGATTTCATTTATGGCAAGGGTGTTTTGTCCTTTGGGTTTTATGCAATTTTATTTTTTACACTCTTTAATGTTCCTCTTATTTATTTCTTGTGATATTTAGGATTGGAAGTTGTTACATACCTGACACTTGTAATACATTAGGATATATGCTATTGTAATAAGGTGGACCGTGTATTTATTTAGAAATGGGCCAAGTATTAAGTTAGGAGAGTGTGTTGTCATAAAATCTTGTTTTATCATAGAATTATGAATGTAACTGCTAGTATTATGAATGTAATTGTTGGTATTATGAATGTAATTGTCATAAATTAGGTAAGTCAAAAATATTGTCATAGAATACTATCATAGCAAGATGTCATAGAATATTATCATAAGATGTTAGGAAATATTCTTGTAAATGTTATAAAATGAGAAGGATGTAACTCTCATGGGTTAGAGAAGAATTTGCATATTTTGTGAGGTTGCCCCTCAAAGTGGCTTGTGATAGTAATATTTCTCAATTCAAATTCTTATAATTCTTGTTGTTATGTTTCATGCATGTGTATTTTTATTATTGAAATGAATGTTGCTTTCATTATTTTTTTGTGAATCATGGTTATATTATCTTTGGTATTGAATTTATTATCTTAGTTTATCTCTGCATTAAGAATTTGAAGGGAAATATTTTCATGAGTAGAAGAGGTGTATTGCAAGTAATATCAGAGACCTATTTAGAGCTTGGGAAGCTTTTTCTATTAATAATTTTTTTATCCTATCTCTATAGGTTAGAAATGATGTTCTAGCCATTTTAAAACAATATAGAGGAGCTATCATTATTAGCTAAGCTAGAATACCGATAAAGTATTTAGTGAAGTAAGGGGTGATCAACCTCCAATACCCAAGACTCAAACAACACCTATACATGGATTTGAGCTCCCAAATATCTTTGGGTATATCAAGAGACATCTTTAGGAACACCTAGACAAGCCTTCATATACAAAAAATAGATTGATGATGTAAAATCCATAGTGCATTGAGCATAACACTTGGCAATATTACCCTCCCATATAGTTAGATAGGTGACTAGTAACTAAAATATTGGTCTAAGAACTATCATTCATAATTGTAGTATTATAAATGGCTATGAAGATTATAAAAATCCTAACCTAGAACCCATTCCTTCCATACTCACCATATCAATAGTAGAGCTTACAAAATAGAAAAAGTGAAATTTAAATATTTTGGGAGTAGATATGTAGTCTAAAAACCCCTACCAAAAAAGAATATATTAAAAAAAAATCATTTTGGCATTAGCTCATTAAATTCTCTCATTGAGCTTATCATTTTGATATATACCACCCAAAAAAAAATTTATACTCTTTGTCATGACCCTCTCTTGGAAGACTTTTTTTGGTTGTATTTATGTCAGGATATGCATGATGGATATTTTATTGCAGCTAGATATTTTTTCTAACCAAAGGAATGGTTGCCAAATTAATGATAAAATATGATGTTTCTAATAGATTTACATTGATGTAGGATCAAGTTATCTTATAAATGGATATACTCATTGGTAGAAGAGAAACCTAGATAGATGCTCTCTTTTCATATAAGTGACAACATAATTTGCACATAAAAAATATATCAATTTTTTCTTGCTTGGTTATTCACTACAAAACTTTAGTAGATATTATTTAAGTTATATTATATTCTTAAAAATATATTCTCTTTCAAAGAAAGAGAATGAAGTTTTGGTAAGCATAATTAATGAGGTTGACTTCATTATTTTTGATTATAAGATAATATTTATTTGGAGTTTGTCTTTTGGTCTAACAACTTTGCGAAAAAAGTTTGCTATGGATATTTTGCTCTAAAGACCCAATAAGAATTTGAGCTAACATATTATTATTGTTGTTGCTAATTTGTTAGTTCACAATGATGTTGGTGGGAAAGTATTTTTATATACATGTGCAAATTCTTGAGAGATAAAGACAAGAGTTTTGAATTTTCTTTTTATTAAATTATTGTTTAATTAGAAGGATATTTGTTGTTAAGTATTTGGAAAGGCACCCAATCCTTGGGTAGGCATGAGAGAAAGGGGAGTGAATATCATTGCATTCTCAGCTGAGAACCCATGATGAGGCTTACAAAATAAAGGGTGATGGAGTAGTGGGGAAGTAAAGGCTCGACGGTTCCTTTCAGGATGCCTAAGAAAACTAGTAGGAAAAAGGAAGCTGGAATGTGTTGGGGGGATAATAGATGTAGTTGCTCTGTGGAAGGAATTTTTAGAGTGGTGACACTAAGAAAAAAACCCGGTTCACTGCAAAGCAACTATTGATCACATGCAGGCATGCACTTAAAAACTATTGTCTTGAATTTACTATTTAGATGGTAGTAGAAGAGTTTCTAATGCTCAGGTAGGAGTATTATTCTTTTAAAATAGAAATAGGAGTCCCTTTGTTGCACTCACTATTTTGTCAATTGATGTGTGCTTGACTAGCGACTTAAATTATAATAGAAGACTTTGGAGTTGGCTTAGTTGAGCTAACAAGTTGATGGTATGAATTATTATTCACAAGATTCTCCCTATCGTGTAGTAATCCATCAATATTGTTGAGTTGGACATTAGAGATAAGTTTATGTGAACTATCCAATGTTTTTACCTTACATGTGTTATTCATTGTGTAGTAATAGGGAATGGTGGATTGAGAATTCTAGGAACCCTTTTTACTTGGATGAAGGATTAAATAATTTCTCTTAGTTATAGCACCCAAACTTGGGATGATATTATTGTTATTGAAGATATAGGAGTTCTTTTTGGATGTTTGTTTGAAGAACATGTGCTTATACTGAGAGGGGAGGTGAACATTATAAGATAAAATGTTTTACTTCTCAATCCATATGATAACATCAATAGTAATAAAGCAACAATCATTAAATAAAGCATAACACACATGAGAGACATGATTTGATGTGGTTCACCCAATGTGGGCTATGTCCATGAAGAAAATATTTCACTTAAACTTTTTTCAACAATTTAATCCTTCCCTATTACAATGTTTATGGACCTCTGTACAAAGGATACACCAATCCCCTAATCACTTTCATGGATCTCTATCCATAGGAGAACTCCTTATCCCTTGCTTTGGCTGGTGATCCTCTAAAAGATTACTACCTCCACTACACTGGCTTGTGGATATCTCTCTACTGAAGACACCTATCCTCACTTAGAATACCTCTATCCTCACTGCCCTAGCTAATGGATCTATATTTACTAAATACTATTGTACTCTACTTTGTCACCTCTAAATCCCACTCTTACTCTATCTCTATCTTAGATATGTATTGAATACTATCCTCTGCCCTACAAAAATTTGCTCAATATCTATCTTTGATATGTATTGTACCCCAAAAATTCTTGCACTCCTTTCCTCAAGGCTAATGGATCCGTGCCTCAGAGGGGAATGGGAAAATGGATGGTCTACACATCATAAGAGAGTTACTTGATCATACCTTCTTATGGTGATTTTTCAATGAATTGGGTGGGTTCACCAGGAAAAATTGTATGAAAGTTTCCAAGCCTAGGTTTTGGTATTTGTTTTGATGTGTTCCTTTTACCAAATCATGCATACACCTAGTTTGTCCAATATGCAACTACGCTAATCTATATGTAATATTGATTTATATGTAAGAAGCAAAAGGTAGAAAATAGAATCTAAATAAGCAATTTAGTGCTTAAAAAGTGATTTATAACACTTACTTGTATCCGAAATTCTGAATAAGATTTTGATTTTTGATGCAAGTAATATCGGTCAAAATACAGCAAAATTGGGTGGCCCGATTATGTGAAAACCATCAGATCTTGACTAAAAACTACAATTTTATAATTGGATGCAGAAAACAACAATTTCACAGGGAAACATGCATTTGAATGGAATGAATTACAATGAGAAATGATCTTAAGATAATAATGGAAGGATGTTCATATGTATATCTATGCTAAATGCTTGAATATTTATGATATCATGAAGGAATATGCCTATTAAATCCAAAATAATAATGGTAATGAACCGAAACTTATGAAATTTAATTCTAAATGATAGGAATGGATAAATAATATGCAAACTCTAAGATTTAGATACCCCCAGTCAGCTAAATTGTAGCAATGTGTGTTGCAGGTAAAATTATGCACTTTTTTTCAAAATCGGGTAGAACGATATCACGATCGGGTGATCTGATATCGCTTAAATCTGATTGATGCACAATTTAAACCTACAAAAACATAGTGAAAAGGTGAAAGTATGGTGTAAAAGTATGCAGGAGTTCCAAAGGGAATCTGACATGAGGATCCTATATTAAAAAGAAGGGAGTTAGGTGAGCTATTGGGCTAGAAATGGAAAAGGTTGCAACTTCTTCTAATCTAGTCAAAATCGAGTGAACCGATCTCGCAAATGCCATGTAGTTACCCAAGTAGAGACAAGGAGTTACAACTTATTTTGTCACCTTGCTAAAGCAGGTATTTTTTAGTTTTGGATGAAATCAAGTGACTCGATTTTGTGCAAAATATTTTGATTTTGCACAAAATCATGCAATTTCACACAGAGGTTAAAAATAAACTTGTAACAAGTACGAAAATTGAGGTAAAAATTATGGGTGACAAATTTGATTTTTCAAATTTTTTTTACCATAGTTTAAATTAATGTGAGTTATTTTTAGGTTGCTACATTTTTCCCCCTCTTTAGCGTATTTTTGAAAAAAATGCGTTAAATATAAGATGGCATGCTTTACGAGAAAGCAGAAATTTTATTGCAAATTTTTTGATGGTTTCAAGTTTTATTGTTAAACTATTTTAGATATGATGCCCCTTAGATTTTTTGTACCAATTGCAAGTTTGGTAAAAGAACTAGAAATTTCAATTTTTCTTTTGTTAGAGTGAATGTTTAATAAAATAAAAAAATCAAGGTAAAAACCTATTTCATTTTAACTATGTAGTTACTCTATTTTTAGCTTTGTAGAGAAGAATATGGCGAAGGTTCCTCACTGAGAAAATATAGTGTGTAGAAGGACTGGCCAGATACAAGTAAGGATATTTTAACTTTTTTTTAACTTGTAATTTATGATTTTGATGTTTAATTTAAGTTAATTTTGGATTTATAGGGCACAGCTGTTGCATTTTCATCGCGTCAACAAAATTGGGTTGATTTCTATGATATCAACTCAATTTTAGTGATATCAGTCAATAAATTGACTGATATCAAGGAAATGAACCGATATTCTAGAATATCTCTCGATATCAAACAAAATATGCCCGATATCATGAAAAACATATCGATATCATATAAAATGTTCGATATCATGAAAATCATGCTGATGTCGAATAAAATGTTTAATATCATGAAAATCTAACTGATTTTAGATTACACTTTTGATTATTAAGTTTTTAATTGAAATTTTTATTTTTTGTTTGTTGTTTAATAGAAAAAAGAGCTAAATAATAGGGAATTGTAGTATGGGGTATTCCAGGATGAGCTGAATGCCCTAACAGTAGCAGATAAAGATATCTTATCCATTATGGAATTATGACACATGGTAGAGTTGCCATAGGTGCCTGTTGATATGCAACTATTGACCGCATTGGCTAAGCGATGGTACTTAGGCTCTTCTTAATTTCAATTACCAATAGGGGAGATGACTCCCACACTATAGGATATATAGAGGATCCTTAGAGTACCCATCAGAGGGATGTTTATTACCACATCTAGAAACCAGATTCAGACACTCAAAGATTATGCTATGATCCTAGCTTTCCTTTGGCCAGTGGGGGTATTGGGGTTGAGCTTTTGAGTCAAATACTAGGGGTTTCTTGACTCACTATTGTACTTATTGGGATTGTTGGTGGCTTGCTTCTAAGCCAATTCAACAACAATATTCTACCATGGACTCTGGTAGAGGTCATCATCGATATGAGAGATTAGAATATTGTATTTGCTTGAGGGCCTTTCATGCTATACCATTTGTATAAGACCCTCTTCAAGGTAGTATAAAAGGGTGTTGCGACATTGCCCCTCACTTATTTATTATAGGTTTGGGTATGGAAGCATATTGCTATCCAGAGGCTAGTAGGATTATCTTTGATAGGATTGGCTGCAGAGAGACCTAGGACATTTTATTAGTGTCCGTGTAGAGATCCTAGGAGTTAGATATCAGTAGACATAGTGAGGAGACTCTTGGGTGACTTGAAGATAGATATCCTCACATGGAGGCCATACAGAGGTCATCATGGTTGGCTAGAGGATGGATATCAGTTGGCTCACATGAGGTGAGTGATTTGGCTAGGGATGGATCAATATGATGTGGAGCTACATCACATCAACCAAGTTCTATGCCATTTTGGGCTATTGTAGGACATTCCTAGGATTAGGGATGTCTACTTCTCTAGGTCAACTTGGGATATGACCATAGTTACTGGTGCTCCTAACATGGCATAGTTCATGGACCCAGATGCTAGGGATAAGGCAATTTCTGTAGCTATTGGGGATGACGTTGGAGTGACTGATGACTACCAATATTGGTATACCCATATTTAGCCAATAAGGATTACTAGGTCAAGGATTATAGTACAATAGGACTATGACCATATGCTGTAGCACCAGCCAGTAGCTCAATAGCGATAGCAAAAGAGATAGGGTTAGGCTCCTTTTAGGAGAGAAGGACCTTGCACTAGAGGTGATCACTTGAAATAGAGATAGTGAGACCAGGAAGAGAGGAGGGCATCATCCCCATAGGAGGGAGGAGCATCTTATTAGTAGGAAATGAGACCTAAATTGCCCAAGAAGGGCAAGTGGATTATGGAGAATGGAGAGAGTAGTGAGATGGCTGCTCTACGAGATGAGATTACCAGGTTGATGGAGGAGACTATCGCTTAAAATACCAGGATCAAGACTTTGGAGGTTGATCTAGAATAGGATCGGGCATAGTTTGGACAAGGAGATGGAGCTAAGGAGGTTGTGGTTCCTACCCCTACATCTTCATATGTGAATCACTATAGGAGGAGTGGATCAGGGGCTGAGCTAGTATGGTCTATACGGTAGACCGTGTTCTATCAATATTTATATTTTATGGCTGTACCGACTAACTAGAGATAGGAGATGCCTACAGATATTGTAGGTCCTATTCAAATAGGCTCATCATCTTGATCTACTTCTAGGGTGACCTCCTCTAGTACAACTATAGTGGGAGGGCCATTCCAACCACCATCGCCACCACCTGGCAGAGATGATGATGATGTGAGCTCTAAAGGCTCAAGAGGGGTCTAGGGATGACCTAGTTGACTCTTTTTGCACTTTTGATGACTGAGTATGTCAATGATAGATATTTTGGCATATCAGTTGACCTTATATTGTATATATACTTTTTTATGATATATATATATATATATATCTATATATAGATATATATATGGATCTTTTGTTCGTATGTGACTTTGTGTATTTTGTTTGATTAATTTACATTTTAATTTTGTTTGGAATTTTTGGATGATCATGTTTGATTATGGAATTGATGGATATTTTAATCATGCTTAAATAGAAATAAAAATGGTTTGATTTTTGAAAAAATGTGTTTTTATTTGAAAATGTGTGTTTGTATGGTGATAAAATTTTGATAGATTTAACAATAAACCTCGAAGGATGTTATGTTGTTATATGACTATTTGATGGAGTTTGAAGCTCGCTAAGTCATGAAGCTAATCCTATTTGTGAGGAAGATTTTGATATTGCTAAATAAAATGGTCGTGTGCTTAAGAATAATCTTAAGGCTTTTATGATGAAATGAAATGTTTGATGTTGTTTTGGAACAATGTGTTTAATAAGTGTTTGTGAAAATATATTGGTTTAAGCATGAAAAATTCGAAGGATGATTTGTGCTAGGCATAGAATTCCTAAATAATTACTTAGGAATTATACCATCATCGAGAAAATCAAGATGAAGTGCAGGATGATATGAATTTTGTTTATTCTTTTTAAAATGTGAAATTAAAATCATTATGTCACATGTTCAAAAGATGTTATAATTTTATGAAAATATATGGAATAACTTTTGGGCATGAAAAATTAGAAATATGACTTGCGTTAGGCATAAAATTGCTAAGTGTGATATTTTGAAATAAATAGTTACTTAGGAATTATACCATCATCGCAAGAATCAAAATGAAATGCAATATGAAATGTTTTTAATTTTGCAATTTTTTTATTGGTAAATTATTGTGCTATGATGATAAAATAAATTTGTATAAATTAACGTTGGGTATTGATATTAAAGATCTTACAAAATTACCAAAGAAATATTTTAACTTATTCCAAAGACACTCAAATTTATCTACAACCAGTGTGTGAGAAGTGGATTCATTATCCATTTTAATTTTCATAATGATGCAAAATCTCTCAAGTGACAAATGTGTGTGCTTTGTAAAGTTAACTCACCAATTTTAAGTAAGATAGTGATAAAGTAAAATTGAATGAACCAATGTGTGTTCAAGTAAGGTGTTCATTAACCATTATTTTGTGCATGCATTGGTACTGAACTACTATGTAAATCAAATTACCATAAGCTAGCTAATCCATAAGCGAACATTGGTCTGTACAAAAATAAGGTTGCTAATGTGATAGACATGTCACCATGTGAAAGAAATTACCCAAGGACAAGCAAGTTGAGCAAAAATCACCTATTATGGGGCTTACCTCATGGCTTTTGAATAAATGAGAAATTCCAGGGATTCAAGTTCAATACTCCCTTCTTTTATTCAAATTTTTGGAATAGGGATTTCTTGTCCATTTATGAACAATGGGATTTTATTTCTTTGTAATGGAACATTTTTCTTGATTTTTCTCTTTTTCTTTTTATTTTTCTTTTTCTTTTTTTTCTTTATTTTTTGTTGGGATACTTACTTAGATTAGATGTAGAGCAAGGTATTTTATTCAGGTAGGGAGGAGCTTGTCCTTTTTTCAATTTCTCAGTATTCTAGACCATGCACATGATAAGATAGCAAGGGAAATTTTTCACTTAAGTTATTAAAACTTACTATGTAACATCACTTTTCAAATTTGCAACAAATCATTTTAAGATGTGAAGGTGTGTTATTGGTTCATAAAATAGCAAGATCATTCTCAAAACTCAAAATTATTTAATGAAGTAATAGTGTTCTTTGGTACAAGAGAGATTTATAATCAAAATAACAAAATCAAAATCATTTTAAAGTTGTAAAATTTAATGCATGGTTCAAGATAAATTTTGAATTTATCAAAATTAAACTAAAATATAACTTGCAATATTGGCAGATAATAGATGTAGAAATAATGCTCTAATAATGCTTTGGAAATATTTTTGTAGATTTTGTAATTTTTTGCTTGTTTTTGATAAGATATTTGAAATTCATGAAAATTTATTTAAAATTATGTACATTGATGAGACTTTTGGCTTTATTAATAATATATTTTTAGGTGCATAATATTCATGGGTTCCTTGAGATATTTTCCATCCAAATTAGCCAATATGTATGCATCTGATCCAAACATAGCAGTAATGATGAATGGTCCGAGCCAATTAGGTTGAAATTTTCCTTTAATATCTTTTCTTGCATTAGTATTTATTTTATTTTATTTTAGAAATAAATCTCCAAATTTAAAGGATCTATTGTGAACTTTCTTTGCATATGATATTTTAAGATTTTCTTGGTAGGCACGAAGATGCTCTAAAGCATGGATGCACTTTTTGTCTAGAATTTTTAGCTGACTTAAGCTATCAGTGCAATATTCATCTCCTACTTCGGCATATTGAAGTAGGAGAGCTAAGGAAGGAACTTCTAACTCAAATGGAAAAAATTCTTCGGTACCATAAACCAAGACAAAAGGTGAAGCACCTATAGGAGTATGAACACTCATTCGATAAGCCCACAAGGCAGGATATAATTGTATATGTCATTCATGGCCTGTTTTATTAACCAATATTTTTAGGATTTTGATTAATATTTTATTAGATGCTTCAACTTGGCCATTTCCTTGTGGATAATAAGGAGTAGACCATCTATGTTGAATTTTATATTTTTGACATAATTTCTTAACATCTTTTTTTTTAAAACATGTACCATTGTCAAAGATGAGATTAAATGAAATTCCAAATCTAAAAATAATTTGATTGAAAATAAATTTAGAACTTGAAATCCTATGCAAGAAGCTAAACATATAGCTTCTACCTACTTTGTAAAACATTTTGTTGTTGTTATTATGAATTTATGACCATAAAAATAAACAACATTAATTTTACCAATAATGTCTAAACCTCGTTTATAAAAGGGCCAAGGAGAGGCTATGACATGGATTTCTTGAGCAGGAGCATGGAAAAGGTCAGCATGTCTTTGACACTTGTCACAACGATGCACATAATCATTGGCATCCTTTTCTATGTAAGGCCAAAAATACCCCATTCTAAGCAGCATTTTAGCAATGGCACTTCCACTAAAGTGTCCTCCACAGGATCCATCATGGGCTTCACTTAAGGCTTGCTTAGACTCTTCTAGGTTAATATATCTCAACAATATACCCTCAAAATATCTTCTATATAAAGTATTACCAATAATTACAAAGTGAAAAACTCACTTACGTAATAACCTATGTTGGTTTCTATCTAGTCCTTCAGGGAAGGCCCCATTCTGAAGAAAATTAAAGATATATATATACCAAGGCTCTAGGGTAACTTCATTAATAAAAAATACATCTAATGGTTCTAAGCATGACTTTGAAGAAGTAGGTTCTTGTCTTTTGTGAATAATTATAGTAGCATACTCATCATCCAACTCCAAAGGCAACAAAGAAGTAGTCACAACCATAGCATCAACAACGCGGTTGCTAGTTCTAGGAATAACTTCTAAAGTTAATTTCTCAAATAATGTTATAAGTATAAACATATATTCTTTATAAGGGAAAATTTTCTCATCTTGTGTTTGATAAACTTCATTGATTTGATTTATCATGAGCTGAGAATCTCCAAAAACTAATAAAACTTTAATTTTTAAATCTAAAGTAGCTCATAATCCAAATATTAGAGCCTCATATTCTATAGTACTATTAGTACAAGCAAACTGTAATTTAAAATATAAAGGCATAAGATGATTTTGAGGAGATATTGATATAATACCTACACCTACACCACTCATACATCTAGCTCCATCAAAAAACAATGTCCAAGTTTCATAATGATCTTCTTCTAAACTAAGACACTCATCAGGAAATGCAATGTCCATAGGATGAGTAGACTCTAAAGGTGAAGCAGCTAACTGATCAAATATAACTTGGCCTTTTATGGATTTTTGGTTGATAAATATGAGTTCAAACTCACTAAGAGCAAGAACCCACATAACTGTGCATTCGGATAAATAAGGTGTACTCATCAAGTACCTTAATGGATCAAACTTAGCAATAACATATGTTTTCTGACTTAGCATATAATGATGCAACTTCTACGTAGAAAATACAACTATTAGAAAAATATTTTCTAATGAAGTATATCGGTTTTCATAACTTATTAGAGTTTTTCTTATATAATATGTAGCTCGTTCTTTCTTTTCATCATCAATTTGATCTAACATAGCTCCAAGTGCAAGTTTCAAAGAAGAAATATATAGAATGAAAGGACAATATTGCCTAGGAGGAACAAGCACTGGAGGGTTGAGAAGATATTTTTTAATACTATCAAAAGCTTCTTGACATTCCTTATCCCATTGAAAGGAAATATTTTTCTTGAGAAATTTAAGAAAAGGTTTTGTTCTATTTGGAAATTTATCAATGAATCGATGAATAACTTGTAATTTTCCTTGTAAGATTCTTAATTCTTATATGTTTTTAGGAGGTGGCATATCATAAATAGCCTTAATTTTTAGAGGATATATTTCTATGCCTCGCATAGAAATAATGAATCCTAATAATTTTCTAGATTTTATTGCAAATACACATTTGTCTGGATTTAAATGTATCAAATATTCTCTTAATCTATCAAAAACTTCTCTTAAATCATTAATGTTATCATCTTCTTTTATTGAATGATCTATAATATCATCCACATAATCATGCAAAATATCATACATTTGACCTATCCAAAAAGCATGCACATATCTAATGCATCAATCAAAATCAACATGAAAGCATAAAATAATGAACAAGATTGCAAATAACGAGAAAATAGATGTTTATTTTATTAATATTAAAAAGAGTCTTGGTTACAATCATGCCCTCTTAGGGTCACCCAAATGTTGATACAATTAATACAATTCCCAAGCCCCCAACAGGGTAGGTGCAATACTAATGCTCTTTAAATAGTCATAAACTACTCTAGGGTGGATTTGACCCTCTTCTTTGCATTGAGGAAGGAATTCGATGATTGAAGCTCCTTTTAGACCTGATTCCCTGCAGTCAAGAAACAATAGAGAAGTGTTAAAAGCATTGGGAACCTCTCATGATGAGGTAATTTGAGGAAATTGAACACAGAGATGCTATAAACATATGAAATCAAGGAAGAATGCAAAATGTGTTAAATCTATGTTGAATTGATAAATATTCCTAGATATGAATAAAGGAATAATACAACTAACTATCTAATGGCCTACTTGTGTGAAATAAAGCATGAAAGTATGGAAAGAAGCCTTTAATGTCATAAATGCTATAATGAAGTAAATCTACTCAAATCATTAGTTTCAATCTATCAGAGTCTCTAAACTACCAAATAAAGTAGTAAACTAACTAATATAATCTATATAAGCATAGTGGAAAAGTAATAGTAAGGAGATCTTACACTTGTTGTAAATCATAGCTCTAATGAGCGGTCTACACTATAAACCATGACTGACAGCCATGGCCTGCAACCAAGTAGGTTTACCCTCTAATTATAGGGTAGTGAAATTGATCTTCCTTGTCAAATTGATGATGAAGGGTCGCCTCAGTGTCCTATGATAGATTTGGCAATTGAATTGCTCGATAGGGCCTTCGTTTGCCCAAATTGATGTTTCTTGGTGTTCTAGCTCCTTAGGGCATCCATGGCACACTTCGTCATGATGCTTAAGTTGGAAAAGTGATAGAAACAAATCTCTCTCTTAGTGCACTCAAGTGAGTTCACAATTCTATAGGGCTTCGCTGCTCTAATCTCCAATTCTACATTATTTCATTTTCCCTAATTCAAAGAGGTATATATAGGACTACCCAAGGGCTAGGGGTGTCTTCATGGAGAAACCAAGAACAAGAAGGGGTGGTTAGGATAGTTGGATTGAAATATTTTGTCCTTTAACCACCTTCTTCTATATCAAATGGTCATTCAAACTAATTTGTCTTGGATGAAGGCCAACTGAACTTCAGTTAATACCATAGGTGACAGCTGTGATTTAGACTATAAACCATAGGTGTCAACTGTGGTTCAAACTATGGACCACATGCATTAGCTATGGTTCATACTAATTAATCCAAGGATCCCAAATTGAGTAGTTGCCATCGACATGACGTGACGTGTTTTAGGTGTCTACAGATGCCCCTTTTGAGATGAGTTGTGAGATTGAACAATGCATGAGCAAATACACCACCTAAAATGATGTAAAATTTTCTATGATGATCATTATTCAGATCAACATTAGATGCCCCATGTCCAGCAAAAGGATGTGTATCTTGGAATCATTGCTTCCAACTCTTTGGAGGCTTAAATTTGAAAGAGTTTGCACTCATCATCAGAAATTTGAGTAGCTTTGGCACTACAATAGGAGTTAGGCCTATATAACAAAAATAATGAGAGTTGCAAACTAATTATCATATTTTCTATTTTCCCCAAGCAAAGGGGTAAGCTTATGATAACTATTGACAATGATTCGCAAGGACAAACGTAATTTTGACAAGATTAAGGGATCTACGATTTTAGGGATCTTTTGTTGACTTTGATTATGATTATGATATTATGACTACCCCCTCAAGCAACGATTTGATGAGGGTAATGATAATATATGAAGTGATGAGGTTGCTTAACCACAATGAATGATCTAAAAAAAATTAGAATTGAGAATTTAATTACTTGGCTATGCCTAGTTTAGCTTATGATTCCAACTGTTAATAGTAATTGCACATTTATATCGCATGGAGCAATAGGGCTACAATAGTCATCTTTGAGAATCAAAATGATATAAATCTAATGAGTTTTGTGTTGAATCAATTTGTTGATGATTTACTGAAAATATGTCATAGGGAAAATGACATGAAACACCTCATTCCTGTGGAGCAGTCCAACCTTGAAGGCCTTCTTCAGAATTGAAAAGAAGTAAATCAAATCAACGATGATAATTTTATCCCAAATGTCCTTATGGTTATTTACTCATCTCGTCGGATTGCATGGAGCACAAGTCACTGAAATTGCCAAGTGTATAGAGGAATAATTAAATATGAGGTGCATTTGGATTTTGATTATTTGATTATTTTTTAATGTTTTGAGTTTGAATTGAATTTATTTATTTGTATGGTAGATGAGGCATTCCACGAAAGGATTGTCAAAGTGACGACCTCGATTGAATGTACTTATAATATCAGCCAGATATTTTATTTTTAATTGGATCCTAGTGATTGATCATCACCAAATTTACAAATTGTTTGTTGTTATTGAAATTTGATCCATTAGGAGACATTGGTTTATCATTTAAAACCTTTCCATAGTGGGATTTTTCTATTTTTGATACCAATTGCAAACCACGGGTACAGTCTGCAGTTAGAATTTTCAAAATTTGGGAACCAAAGGTCTAACCCATGGGTGAAAAACCCTAATCTTTAGACCGCATGTGTCAGCTGTGGTTCAACAAAAATAGGAAAAGGTTTAAAAATATATCATTTTCAAAATTCCTCATTATATCTTGATAGTGATTGCAATTTGAAGAGCTCTGAGAGGTGTGAGAGTAAAATTGATACAAACTAAAATGTACTACCCTACACACATCAGGATGGTAGACCATGGGCAACCTTCTTCCAGCTGAGGCCTTAGTGCAGGTAAGGTAATTTGAAACTGAGTCCTTGCATTCATTACCAATAAAATGAACCAAATTAATTAATTGGTTAATCAATCACATTAAAATGTTTGCAATGACCACACCCTAGGTTAGGCTACCTTTAGATTAATTTTTATTATTATTATTTTTGTTTTATTGGCTAGGAAAAGACCCAAAAAGGGTTATTTTCCTAGACCGCAACTACCAACTACGACTCCCCTTTGACAAGTTGGGGACCATAGGTATCAGTTGCGGTTAGGTTTGAATTACAACAATAAAAAAATTGACCGTTGTGCAGACCGCGGGTTTGACCTGCGATTCCCTTTTTGTGAATTTTTTTCAAAATTTTCAATTTTTTTATGATTTTCTTGGCAATTAATGCCATTTATTTCACCTATGAGATGTATTATTTAAAATTTTTGATCAATATTAGTATAATTTTACATTTTTAGATATTTTTTTGCTTGATATAGCTCCTTTTAGATCATTTTTAGCTATTTAATTACTCTAGTACATGTTTAAAGTCCTTCGAACTAACAAGGTCTAGGTGCACATAAATATTTAAAGTCAAGGCACCAATAAAAATTGAAATTCCTTCAAACCCACATGGTCTAGGCACATCCATCACACCCATAAGTTCCATAGCACATCACATCACATCATAAAGGCATATATAATGTTTAAAGTCCTTCAAAATAGTAGAGTCTAGAAACACATCAATACATTGATATTAAGTACTCTAGGAAATACTAACATAAGACATATAGACCAAAAATATCTAGGCAATAATCTCTTATAAGTCTCATAAAGTTCTTCAAACCCTATTAGTCTAAACAACAACATAACATAAAAGCCCTAGAAACCCTATACATAATTCTATATATTGACAATGGTTTCTATACATATAAATTCCCTAGAAATCCTAGGCATAATTCTACATGTTGAAAATGGCCTCTATACATATAAAATCCCTAAAAACCCTAGGTATACTTGTACAAGATGATAATGGCCTCTATACATATAAAATCCCTAGCAACCCTAGCCAAAATTCTATAATATAACATTGGCCTCTAAAATATGAAGTCCTTATCAATTTTAAGCAAATGTAAATAATTATTCATAATGACAATGGTCTAAATATGCATGAATCCCTAGTGATCTAGACAAATCAAAGCTCTAGTGATTCTAGGTACATTTATAGAATTCTTTATATTGAAAATGGTCTTACCATTTATCAAAGCCTTACCAAGTATAAGCACATATACATCAAATAATAATATCAACATGACCAAAACAAGGTCTAGAAACCCCATCATGTTTACATTCCTTTAGACCCTCAAATTCTAGGTATGCATCTATGTTTAAAGTCTTTTAGAATCACAATTTTTAGATAGTAGACATGCAACAATGCTGACTAAATCCTCTAAGCAATGCTAACTAATTCCTCTAGGTAATGCTAATTAAACCCTTTGGGCAATACAAGCATGAAGTCCTCTAAGAAAATCTAACCAAGTCCTTTGGGAAAAACTAACATGATGTCCTTAAAGCAATGCTAATATGAAGTCCTATAGGCACAACTAACATGAAGTCCTTTATAGGACACTAACATGAAGTACTCTAGGAACAACTAACATAAATTCCTTTTGGAAACACATATAATACATCAAACCTTGAATCTAACATTAGAAAATAGGTACCCCTATTCCAAAA
Organism: Wollemia nobilis; assembly: GCA_028583015.1. NCBI lineage: Eukaryota > Viridiplantae > Streptophyta > Pinopsida > Araucariales > Araucariaceae > Wollemia > Wollemia nobilis. The sequence continues at coordinate 4,946,577 of JAQPPZ010001821.1, forward strand.
TTAGGCCATCTCTAATAGCTTTTAAAGTGTTCATTTTATAATGAACACCTCAAAAGGGGTAAAATGTAGATTCCCAATTTTGTAACACCTTTCTAGTTTATAAGTTTACTAATTTTACCAATTAATCCCCATACATTATCCCTCTAATAAACCAAACTAAATCCTCCTTATTTGACTTAAACTGGGAGCATTTATCACTCCAAAAGGTACCATCATTTTTGAAACACCATTTTACCTATATAATATTTTCAAAACTTTATAAAAACCACCACTATGATAATGGTTTTCAAAATATCTTTCCAATGATTATAAATATGACTATAATCCTATGAGAATTAGTACCCCAAAACATATAAAAATGGTATTTGTTAGTGCTAGTGTCAATTTTGTAGTTTGGATTTGAATCAAATTTTTGATCAAATCTTCTCAAAATTTCATAAAACCATAAAAATTATAATTTTCTAAAAATGATCTTTCCAATGAGTATAGATATACCTATACTTCTATAACAATCAGTGCCTGACAAATGCAAAAAACTAGTGACTTGACAATGTTTAGAAACAATTTGCTGCTCATAGCCAAAATCACTGGAAATAATTTTTTTCTTGATGGTTAACTTTATACGAAATAAAATATTCAATTTTCCTTCCCTCCAATGGTAAAAATGAGAAAATCACCATCCAAAATGGTTCACAAGATCTAGATTTTTGTAGGTGGTGATTTTATCACCAAACTTTAAAAACAAAAAGTTTCCCAATATCATTCTTGTTCCTATTCACACCAATGGTTATGTATATCAATATAATATTGGTATACCTCAGAATATTTATAATATTGCATGAATTTTTATTTTTCCAAAATAATTTTATCCTGCCATCCTTTCCATCCTACAATCTTGCCAATTTGATATTGCTTTTCCAAATCCAACTCTTGCATGTGAACTTGGAAAAATTTTCCTTATCCCCTCCCTTCTTTAAATCTATAAATATGGCCTCCCATTCTAAAAGCAAAATACAATTTTTTTGGGTATTTTTCTTATGGAAGTTTCACACTCAATTTTCATACATGTATTCTGCTAGTGCAACTTGACTATTTTTTACCTATAGTTCATTGGTTCTCTTATTGTAGGTACTTTTCCATTATCATACATCTTGATGCATCACATGTAATAAAACACTTCATGGAGATATTCTCAAGGAAGAATCTCACAATGGATTACTTCTCTTTTTTGCAAGCTTTGGTACATACATGACATCATGTAACACAAGATTTGAAAATGGTGTACTTAGTGTTACACATCCATTTCCATGAACTAGATCTCTCAAACCAAAAATATTTGTGACTTCAAGGCAATCAAACCATTGTAGATTTCCTATCATGTGATAACTGACATCAAAATCAATAAACTAAATATCTTTTTCATTTTGGCTTGTAAAATTTTTTGTACTTGGAGTGATTTTGTATTTTGGATATGAAATATTGTAAGGAATTTTATCTTGGATCCTTTCATAGTGTACTTTATTATGATATGCTCCTCTTTCTAACTTATCCATTACTATCTTCAAACAAAAAATTATTGTTGTATTCCTTATGTCTCCCTAGTGTTTGTATGAACAATTTAAAGATAAATTTTCAAATCTCTAAACTTTTGATGTTGACTACCTTATGTCTCCCTAGTTTTGTATATATTTTCTTTCTTGATAAAATATTTTCAACTTCAAAAATTTAAGTTGAATTTGAGTATATGATAAAATATTAACTTTCAATTCTTCAAATATTGTAGTATATTTTGTATTTTATAATGTTTAGATAATGATCAAAAAATAATTTTGAAAAATGTTTCAATTCTTCAAATCTCTAGGTTGAAATCCTTTTATCTCCCAAATTTCAAAAATATAATATCTCAATTCTAAATTTCAGAAACCTATGTTGGTGTTGAATTCCTTATAACTCCAAATTTAGAAATTCTATGAAATATATTTGTAAATTTTGTATTCCTAATTTGGTGTAGGAAATCTTATTTCTCCAAAATTATCAATTTGCAAATATTTCAAATTCTTTTGCAAACTCAAATAATAAAATTACAAAACTTCAAAATAATTTCTCAAATCTTCAAATCAATTTTCAAATTCTTCATAAAATTTTCAAATATCAATAGTCAAATTTCTAAGGTTTTAAATTTCACTTAAATATCTTATCTCTCCAATAATAAAGCAAATAGAATAATTTCTCTTTAACCTTATAAAATAATAATATTACCCAATATTATAACTCGTATCTTGGGAAAATAATCAAATTTCAAATAATGTAAATTACTTCCAAACTTGAGGCACAAATTATCTAGTCAAAAAAGTTTTACCTTCCCTTAAATAATACTCTTCTAATCTGCTACACGTATGGTTCTTCTCTCCACTCTAACATGCTTCGAATATTTTATTCTCTTAAATAACATGTTATCCATTCAATTAAGGTGGTATGGGGGCATTTTTAATAGACCTATAATGGTTGGCATTTATATTCTACAAAATGACACTTGTCACTTTGACTCTTCACTTCCTTATCAAGTGGCACTTAGTTCTTAGATGTTACAAATGCTACTTATGGCCCTTGCAAATTTTGGTGCTTAATTTTTAGTCAATGATGAGGGTGTTGTAGCCCTTCTTCAATGTCCATTTAACTAATGATTTTTCTTGGTGCTCTCTTAAACTTCATATGCTAACATTTTCACTCCCATATGGTGGTTACAAAACTCTTGGTTGTTACTTATTTCAACGTCTCTACTGTCTTCTAATGATTTTTCCTTGGTCCTTGAAATTTCTAGTGCACTAACTTATGTAAAATGTGACTCAACTCCAATATTTAAGCTTTCATTTTGCTTGCCTTAGACATTAGGTTTTACTTAGTGCTTTGATTCCTCCTCAACACCTTGTTTTCCATTGTGATGTCTAGTTCTAATTTGCTACCTATGCAACAAAATTTTCTTAGTTTCCACTATGATTCTAACACTATTCACTTGATTGGATGTACAATGTTACTCTATGTTGCTTTCTTTTTAACTCAACCTTACTCTTAGATGATGTTTGCTTTTACCTAGTGCTATGTCAACATTTATCTTAGTTTTTACATCTTATTTTCACACATGTACTTCTATCAAGCAATAATTTGATGCTTTGTTGGATGTCCTAATGCTTCTTAATGAGCACTTCTCTAAGAACTACTTTTCTAACTATCTTGAGTGCTTCTCTTATCCATAACTTTGAGGATTTAGTATACTATCTTTCTTTATTTATATTTCCCTGGGCTTTATCACTTTAATCTCCTTTGTCTCCCTTGTGTAGGTGTAGGTGGTGCTTACATTCTAAAAACCAAAGACAAACTCTGTAAATTTTTACTGCAATTTATGGTGTCTTTGGACACTCTAACTCTATCTTGTTTTTGTGCACTAGCCAATATCTTTTCTGCACTTTCTTAGATTATAGAAAACATCATATATATCAATTTTTCTTCTCCTTATTACTCCCTTTCAAAGAATATTTAACTTCACATTTTTCTATTATTTTTTACACATTATAGGACATCTCCTTCCTTGGATTGGAAATAATATACTTAGAGTTCTCTTTTCTTGATTTGAACTCTAAAAATATGGTGCTAAATAAACTTGAATTAAATCAAATTTTTCATAAAAATGAAATACTCTTTTATGCACCTAATTTCAAACATTTTTTATTGGCTTCTGTAGCTTACCTCTTTGCCTTTCTTGCTATTTGAACTTTTTTTTCTAAACCTTTTAATTTGCAGCCTTAACTTAGTGCTTAAAATCACTAGTTTTGCAGCTCTAATTACTGCCTAAATTTTCTGCCTTTTAGACTTTAATTTTCTGCCTTTTAGACTTTAATTTTCTGCCTAAACATATGATTTTTGCATCTTCAATTCACCTTCAAATGTGTTCTCTAAAAATATAAAATGTACAGCTACAAATACTTCCTCCTTGCTATAAAAAACTCTAAATTTGCAGCTTCAATGTTTGCCAAATCTTCCTTCACTTTTCTGAAAAAGTTCTCCCAAATATGCCTCAGAATTCTTCAAATTGCATATCTACTATCTCCCTTTGATGTTGCCCAATTTTGCATCCCAAATATCTTAAATTATTGTTTCCAAACTATGATCTCTCCTCCTGTATATTGCTTTCCAAAAATAGTATATAGCTCCTCCAATCCACTACCTTAGTTTTATATCAAGACTTACTTGAATTGGATGTTCAAAGGCACTTCAAAATATACCCAAATATTCTTCAATTTGCAGCTTTATGTCACCTTCAATTTCCTGTCCTATGACCCTTCAACTTCTATCATGAAATTCAGCAATATTCTCCTCCATAAATCAGCCTTCAAATTCTTAAAGGTTTTCATAAAATTTCTCAAATAGATGATCTCTTCAATCCTCTTTCTTCTCCTTAGCTCTAGCTGAATTCTATCTTCAAATCTGACTTCTTTCATTGGCCTATTCCTATAGAATTTGAATGTCTTGAGGTCTTCAAAATATATCTTCTCAAAATTTGGAAAACTTCTTGCCAAATTCTTCTTCCTTTTGGGCTTGTTGTCAAATGGTGACAATTGTCCCAAATTCTTTTTTTCAAGAGATTTTTTTACTTGTAATATTCTTTCTTAAAATCTTCTCCAATGGTCACTTATTAAACTTCTTCAATATGGCTTCTCTAACCTTATTCTTTCTCCTTCCAAATTTGCTTGAGACCTCTTCTCTTGGGTCTTCAAATTTAACAACTCTTCAATATTTAATTTTCAATCTCCAATAGGACCTCTTTCTTGGACCTCCTTAATCTTTAATGTCTAATATTTTGCTACAACTCAAAAACTAATCCCTACATGAGGAAAACACATAGAATTTTAGGCAATTGAAGATGAAATTCTTCTCTATCTATTATAGGAAGCTTCTCAACTTCTTAGAACTAATTTTGTAATAAAACTTAGACAATAGCAATCAAAGACAATGAAATTTCTATAATTCTAAAATCAATAAACTTCACCAGTTATTCTCAAAACTAGTGGAAATAAATCTATGTTGAGTCCTAGTCTTCACAACTTTTCCTTCAACCCTATGGAAAGACTCAAGCCAAATAGCAATCTAGAATCTTCTTCTATCTATAAAACTTTTCAATATGACCTCCTTCTCGGGTGTCTTAATCTTATTAAAGTCATGGTCTATCTTCAAGACCTATAAATATCCTTCTATTCCTTCACTGGTTCTGCTTCAACACAGTGGAAAAAACTATCTTCCCTCTTTTTATTTTCCAAAGGTAATTTCTTCAACTTCATTGGTTTCTCTTTAGCCAGTGTAAATCTCGTTTGCAACTTTAAAAAACCTTCATAATACAAAACCTTGTTGTATCTTTAATACCACTGTTAGCTTTTGAAGCTAAATACTTAAGGCAAAATAAATACAAGATCTAAAATAAAGTTACAATATAAAATATAATATAATGGTAATATTTTAAACATATAAAACTCATAAATAAATTTTGCAAAAACTCTTAAAAATACCATTAATAAATGCTCATAATAATTGTATTTGATATAAAATAGAGATCTCAAATACATTATACTTCCACACACTCACTACACATGTCTCTCTCTCTCACACATAGACACATATATAATAGAATGTGACTCTTCATATGGAGTACTCTTGGACTTTACTCTTCTTGAGACTTTCCACTTTCCTATTCTATGGACTCATGTGCACGTGGACTATTATGCATATTTACATCATTAAATACTTTGCACACTCTAATCTAAGACACACTCTTAATTTAAATATGCACCCAAGGTGGTACATTAGCATGTACCAAATAATGTAATATATTGCAACATAATCAGCATAATTATCATTTATTTAGAACATATAGCATTAGAAGAATCCATTGGTCTAAATTTTTTATTCTTAGCTCTCCTTTACACCCCCAATAGAAAAATCATCAATCACAAATCTAACAAGTTGTGAATCTATTATAAGGGTAGCAAACCCATGTTATAAGTGATGATATTACTTAAGTTGTTCATATTATAAATTCTAGTATTAAATTAACTTTCTTTTAAGCCTAATTTTTTCTTAGAATATTTTCTATTAGTTCATCTTTGCTTTTGCAACATCTCAATTTTAGTTTATGCAAATAATTAGCTTCAAAAAAGGTTTCATATTCAAATTTGTGTAAAAATATAGTAGGCTTGACTACAAAAAATAATGTTATCACTTTCCTAGACATCAAGTGAGCCCCCTAAAAATAATACTCTATTTTTTCCCTCTTTAGTATTATTTTATAGGTTCATAGGTTATTAGGCAAATTTGTTAGTCATAGGCAATAAACTTGGTTAATATGCAACAAACTCAAGGAGGCATTGAATGTAGTTGTAGGTGATAAGGTTGTATTTAATAGAATTCCAGATGTTTTAGTTTTAGTTTCTTTTTAGCATCACTTTATTTCATTGTCTTCTCTCTACTTAAATTATATTAGCTCATCAAAAGAGGAAAAATTAATGAACTTAGGTTTCTTTTGTAATTAACACATGTAAAGGTGGTTACTAAAAGGAACTTAGGATAAAATATGTTTTATGCAATATTATTTTCACATAATAGGCATTTAATCAAAAAGTCATTTAGATTTAAGACAAATGGTTTACTTCATTTTTTTACAAAATTTTCAAATTAGTTTAGTTCTCAAGAAATTGAAAAGTACAAATAGGCTAGTGTTTGTTTGTTTTATATTTTTCATATTTTGCATTGCATTTATCATTATATTTCAAAATTGTTTTCATAGATCTCAAAACATAGGTGTTTGTTGAATCAACACATCAAAACATAGATTTATGGTAAATCTCTAAAATAGCCTTGGTGAAACCTTATTCTTGCCAAATATTAAAAAATCACTTAAAATGATGAGATTTAGGCATAAAATATTTATTTGAGTGTGAACCTATGGGTTTGGGGGCTAGCATTATTGAATCTTAATTTGAAATGGCCCTTGTTATTGTGATAAAGTACCCACAAATATCTTAGTGGATTCACTAGATCTAAAATATTTTTGGGTTTATCCTCACCTCAAATTTGATGTGATTTAGGTTTGTGGGGAGTTCACCAAGAGCATTTTTTTGACTCACTCTATTTCTTTGCGAGGAGTTTAATGTGTAATTTTACAAACACCTAAGGTTGGATTTTTAGAAACTAATATAATTAATTGAAAATGCTATCTAACTAAGATGCAAGAATACAAGTTGTGCAGTAAGACAAAAACTAGCCTAAAATGATTCTTTTTCTTTGAATGAAACTAACCCTAAAGTACAAAAGTAAATATTTTTCTTATGAGAATGGGGAAAGAGAATGCACAAACAAGATACCTTAATTTTATACTATATGCAAATTCACCTTAAAATACCTAAAGAAAATAGAAATAAATTAAACTAACTAGATTCTCTTTTTTTTTTTCTTTTTGTATTTAGTGACTTAGAAATAAAAATTAATGTAGAGAGGGAAAACTTCCCTATCGCATATGATTCTCAAGGCTAGATATACAAAGAGATAATTATTTGGGGTGAACCATGGGGGATTCATTGTTATCTACACTCGGTGTAAAGAGGGGGGAAGGGTTCACCAGGAATGAATTGAAGGACTCACTCCAAGTCCATGGGATTTTCAGGAATGTTTGATGTATTTATTTCAAGACAATCACCTATGTTTGGCATTTATATATCTATGCTAAAAAATATAAAGGGCAATGCAAAAATATATTTTGCAAGAAGATAAGAGCTAACCCTAGAATTATTCTTTCTTTGAATGCTTTTCTAACCTTAGGGTTTCAATACAAAAAACCTTTAAGCAGGGGCTCAAGAGGAGATACATAAACAATATTAACCCTGGATGCACACCATATGCTTTTTATCTTTTAAATGCCTAGAAATAAATTAAATGTATTCCTTTTGAATCTGATCCAGGGTTTTATAACATAAGTAACAAATACCCAACAAACAACCTAAAAGGCTAATTTGGGCACTTATTTTATTTGATGGTTGATCCAAGATTTTATTCTTCATCCAATAATATCACAAATTCTTGTTCCTACAAGACAACTTGGAAAACACTTGGAAAATATAATCAACATTAAGAGGCCTACTTAGACCACTTTACAATAATTATTAGAGGTGCAGCAGTCAAGCCCCCTAGGTCCTTTTAGCTAAACCTTTGAGAATAGAAGCAGAAGTTGACCTTTGGAACAAAACAAGAATATCACAATACAACAAAATAAAATGATAAAACCATAGAATAAAATATAGTAATATATCCTATATGTAGCTTATGATGTAGATCTAGGGTCGAGGGATAATTGTTTACCCCCAAATATAGTCCAAGAAAAATTATGCCCCATAACAAGCGATCATAATTTTGCATAGGTAAAATTGTACCCCACAGAGACTTGGGCATGATTTCATAGAGGAAAAATACCTTAGATCAATGCAAAATGATTAATGTGTGATATAGAAAGTCAAAACATACATGTAGAAGAGCAAAATCACCTGGCAGTTATTGTGGAAGTATATAGAAGATTTAAGACCTCCCAAATAGTTTATCTCTCCTTAGGGCTCCAACACAAATCCACCAAAGTGAGCAACGACAAAAAATAATTCAATTCAGTAGAAAATAAATAACACTTCACAATTGTGAACTAGCTTTCTTGCAAGAGAAGAAGAAGGATGTAGATCACTTAGCGAGAATTTTAAGATCACTTATTGTCTTATAATTCATAATCATGATTCATTGTCATTCTCTTAAAATGATTTCAAACCCTCCTTACATAGCAAATTTGAAGGTAGAATGAGCAGGAAAATCAAGAAGGGCTGACATAAAACATGCTAACTTCAAGAAATTAGGGTTTCCTTAGAAGAAACCCTTAAAATTCAAAATTGCACACTGTTAGGACCAATCGTAATTTTATTTTATGCAAAATTGTGCCCCATCAAGGGCGAGCATGATTTCACATAAAGAGGGAAAAAATAATAAAAAATGGAGGAGAGGCCTAGCCCTTACCCTAGGCAATTCTAGGGGTTCTCCCTGGATGACTCAGGGAATATTTCCCACTAAAGTGGGTCAATTTTTTCTATCTACATGTTTCCTTCTCTTTGACACATTTATGGCCTAATTAATGTGTCAAAGAAAGTGTAGACACCTAAAATGCATCATGTCAAGGTGAATACTCATATGAGACATGCTAGAAGACTATATAGAAGACCTTGGACAAACACCAAGGTATAATAATGGTTTTAACCACTCAATTAGGTAGTTTGGCCTAATCAATGTTAACCGTGGTTGACACCTGTGGTTAGAAGTGCTGACTACACCCCAGAGCCACAACTAGCATAAAAAATTAGTTGGCCTTTTACCAAGCCAAATTTGGTTCCAAACAGCCAATTGGTTATGGATTCGAGTGGTTTGGAGGTGGAATGATCGAGAAGCTTCCTTCCAACTGCTCTAACTTCCCATTCATGATCTTGGCTTCCTCATGAAGCTAAGACATAGCCATCCAAGGTGCTATAATAACCCCATCCAAATGGGAGAGAGGGAGAGAGACATAGGTGAATTTGAGTAGTGAATCCCTATAGAATTCAAAACTTACCTAATTGCATTATGACATTGATTTCTTACCCTTAATTGAGAGATTGAAATGGCAATTCAAGCCATGGCGGTCCTAGGAGGCTATTGTAGCAAAGAAATACAATTACACTCATTTCAAATAAAAACAATTTAACCACCAAATCTATCAGAGGATACAAAGGCAACCCTTGACCATCAATTTAGCAAGAGGATTTAGAGATTTAGCCCTTGAATTGAAGGACAAGCACACTTCAAGATCCATCGTGGCTGTCAGCCATGGCTAACAATGCTCACCATGCCATAGAGTCACGGTTAGGGTATCATCCTAGATTTTCTTGCTTTCTCATCGTAGGATTTGTTAATGGAATTATATTAAGCATAATTTAGGTTTAATTACATTATTAGAGATTTTTGATCGGTAGAATCAGCTTGTTTAGTTGTCTTGCTTTCAATATTGTAACTAGGATGCTAATGAATCTTTTTCATGCTTCCATGCTTTTAAATTCATAATTAGAACATTATATGGATGCCTATGCTTTTCATTTACATGTTTCATCGAATATTTTCATGTTTTACATAGGTTTACTAGCTTTCTTGCATTTTCTTGATTATATGCTAGTAGTATCATCTTTTCATACAATTTCCTCAAAAATCCTCATCAAGAGAGGCATCCTTTATTACTGATGCTTCTTTTTTTTTATTGCACACAAGACTAACAAGGTTTTGACATGCAAGGTATAAAATACCTCTAATCATGGAGAAGAAGGTCATCTACACCTTGGAGTAGTTCATGTCATTTTGAAAGGCATTTGGAATGCACCTACCCTTGAGGGGGATTTCAAACTATTGTAATTGATGTATCAAATGGGTATCCCTAAGAGGGATGGATTTGTAACTTGACTTGATTAAAAATTAATAAAAGATATTTGTATTTTGTTTCTTTTAATTCTTGTCAATTTATGTATGCCTATTTGCATCGTTTTCAGCAATTTTAATATTAAGTGCAAGCCTTTTTGGATGTTATAGAAGGCGATCATGATGGAAACTCCACACTAAATGCCATATTCCACTAATTTTTAGGGTTGGTGATGATAGGTGCTAATCATGGTTGATAGCCATAGTCAAAATTTGTTGTCACGGCATAGACCCATGGGAAACAGTCGTAGTCATGCCACAGAGTCACGATCAGAATCTGACAGGTCATACAACAGGGATAAAAAGCTTAATCGGACGAGGATCTGAGGTAGGATCCATTTTTATTTGATTTTCCCTATTCTTTGTCTATGGTTTTCTAGAAATTCAAAATTTCTAGAATAATTTAGGAATGTAATAAAGAGGATAAAATGTATTGAGTCCTTAGTTCTTTTTATTAAGGCTTCACTAGTCGTTGCTAGGAATAGCGGACCTCTAAGTGCAATCCGCCCTAGTATCCAGTGGTCTAGGCCCTTCTTGTATGTTGGTTTGCTTATGTGAGGCCCATCTAGTGGCCATCTCATCATCATCATTAGTGTGCATTTGCTTTGAAATTCATATAGCTTAATCATGCATACTTCTAAAAGTTAAACATTCTTTTTAATTTGCATAGCATGTAGAAGAGTCATGAGTGTTATTTTATGCATTTAATTTTCATGCAAAATAAAAGGAACCACACACACCATGACACACTTAAATTCTAGTGAGTTGGAAGTCACATCCAACCACTAGTAGGGTTCAATGACGGTGGTAGTGATTTCCATCCGTTGGCCCAACTCCCTTGAAACTTTTGTTACTAGACCAATATCAGACCCAAGAACCATCCATAGCCTATAAAAATTGCATATACTTATCTTTGGAGGGTATAATGTTGTCTGGGTGAGATTGGGTGAGGTTCTAGCAAGAATTGTGCTCCCTTCTCGAGTGTGGGTTTCATCTCCACATTTCAGAGGGATTACGTGACCTAGAGTTCATATTCAGATTGTTGAGCTATGTGTATATAGGTGAAATCCCTTTAATAATTGAGTATATCATCAATATATTGAAAACACAATGAGAGTTACTTATTGATACAACAAATTTCAAACACATCAAATAGTTTAGGGTTCACTTTAAGCTTTAAAATATATAATCACCATTGTATTCTTTGTGTGTTAATAAAATTTGAATCTAGACATAGGATACTCGCTATGGTGGCTACATAAAGAGGCCGACCTGGGTGTAGATCCGAGGTCAAGGCTGAAGCTACACCCAATGCACATTAAGATGCACAACACCCTCAATCATAGAATCCTCCTGAACATCATTCGATGAGTATTAGATGGGATAATTCTATGCGTGGAGATATTGTTGAGACTACCCCGATAAAAGGAGCTACTAGACACTTCTTGATATATATATTAGAGCATAGATCTTCCCAGCATGGGGGTTTCAAACATGTTAGTATTTATTGTGATCGCATTCCATGTGCATCCATGAGATCCACTAAATATTTTGTCATCAAGGGATCCAAATTGGCACCCCTTCATAATATAGCTAAGGGAGGCTTGAAGCCCCCAACATCTGAGTATAGGCAAGTTTAGGATCTACCCATATTGAGGCAAAAAAATAGGGCCACTTTTGAGTGTAGGCCCACTCAAAATCCCAATAAGGGTGAGCCTTGTAGGATCACCATAGGGATCCAACAGTATGCCACCCATGATCCATGGTATAGCAGATAGTTGGATGGTTTGGATAAGGTTCTAGGGTAACTAGGTTATAAGCCTACTCCTGTGCCTTCTCACTCTATGAGTGTGCATAGCGATAGTACCATTAGGATTATCAGAGAACCTAGAGAGTTCTCCAAGCATTCTCAAGATATATGTGACCCTTCATATCATGCAAGCACAAATTTAAGGTAATAGTTGGACATGAATTTCATCTTCATAGACAAGGGCAAGAGTGTAGCAAATCAGTCCATTGGGGGAAATACCCATAAAGCTGCTCAAATAGATCACACACACTAGAGGCCTCACATGACTTATCACATAGATAGATATCACAAGTTGATGTTAGAGCAGAGATGTTAGATCCTTCAATACCAATTGAAGGATGTTCGCACAAAGCAAGGACACCTTGAAAATAAGAACACTCAAAGGTAGAGGTTCACAAGACAATGCTTATATGAACAATGTATGCATGAACAACACATCCTTGATAAAAAGGAGTGTGTTGAGAGGGAGAATTGATTGGCCAACATCAATTTACATCCCATAGTGAGCATAGGAAGCACGTTCATAGAAAATTTTCTTCATAACCTGATTTGCACCCTGAGTATATAGATACTCGTACTCACTATGCACCCCAACATAGATATGGGCACCCTCTGCTCTAGCATCATGGGAGTAGGTAGTACGAAGAAGAACTGGGAGATTAATTAGATCAAGAGTATCCCAAAATATCCCAAGTCAAAGAGGAGGATGAGCCTATTCCTTCACCTCAATCGAAGAGGAACGTACCTCCAAAGGTGCCCCCAAGGCAATCCATAGAAGAGGAGTTCTTATCTTTATAGGCTTATAAATTCTTGGCAAAAAAGGTCAAAGCTATAGAAAATCAAGGAAAAAATTATCAAACACCAACCTTGAATAAAATTCATATTGAAACTTTATGCCCATTGGTGCCTATTTCGGCTTATCCCAAGCATTTTTAAATGCCTAAGCTAGAAAAGTTTAGAGGAGAGGAAGATGCTCAAGAGCACGTCATGAGATTTTTAGACATGTGCTTTCAGATTGGAAGCAACGATGCCCTGCTCCTACAGAATTTCATCATGACCCTCTTAGGCCTAGCCAAAGAGTGGTTTAATCAACTCAAGAGGCACAGTGTCACCCATTTTGAGCAACTGGTCAATGAATTTCTTGAACGCTTCTTCTTTGGCATCAAGAAGAAGGTGAACTTATCCAAGATGGCTACTCTAATGCAACATGATGATGAACCAGCTATGGATTACATGAAATGATGGAGAAAGATGATGGTAAAGCTATCATTTTCTATTTGTGCTACTAAAATAACTTAGATGTTTACAAAAAGTTATGCAAAGCACATTTTTTTATTATTATAGTTGCAGTAGTATCAAACATTTGAAGAGGCTTTGGTACAATCCAAAGTGATTGAGGATATCAAGTTACAACAGAGTAACTTGAAAATAAAAATAAGAAGGAATGGAATAATAAAAGCATTGAGAAATAGTAGGACAAGCTGGCTCACATCAATAAAGTGGTTCTAAACCTTCAAAAAGGAGATAAGGGGCAACAATAGTGAAATTATCAAGCCGAATCTCCCCCCCATGAAATACGAGCAGCGCAATAACGAGAGGGGTAAGGACAAACAAAGATGCCCTCCTTGCATATTTACATAATTATTAGAATTATTGATAGTGATTTTCCTTGAGCTATGTGAGGCAAAGGCAATAAACTCACCATAGGTCAAAATGATAAACCCTAATCAACCCAAGCCTAAGGGGTATAAGGATGATCAATATTGCATATTTCATCAAATGAAAGGTCACAACATAGAGGTATGTTGGTCTTTCAAACATTTAGTGCAGAACATGATTGAAAGAGGTACGCTTCTTGTGGATAATAAGATATGGGGATTTACAAGAATCCTCTGCCCAACCATGAGGTACCAAGGAACAATGTTGGCCAAGTCAATCAAGTATGAATCAAACTGCCAACCCATGTGTTCATCAAAATGGTCAATGTCATCACAAGACATGTAAGGTATGAGAGATAAAATCAACCTCCAACTCCTATTAGATTCCATGTTGTGCCTACTCTAATGCTAACCCAACATGTACCAGGCCCACCAACTAGATCGGTGGTGACAATCAAGAGTAGGTTAGTCCAAAACCTACAGACAACTCTAGCAAAGTTGATTATTTATGAGCTGATTCAGCAATCTTCCAAGCATAGGGAGATGCTTATGGATATTCTAAGATCCATAGAAAGTAGTCCCAGGATTTTGAAGTGTTTTCACACTTCATGGGACATGTGCAGTAGTGTCAGGAGCCATTCATACAATTTTATGATCATGAAATCAAGACGGTTTCCACTGTCACTGTGGACCCACTGCTCCATATCATTGTGTATTAATCACATACCCTTAGAGCAGGTTTTTATTGATACAGGATCATCAATCAATATTATCATGCCCAAGGTATTTACCTAAAGTTACCAAAGACACATATCATACCTTCTACCTACATGTTGAGAGCTTTTAACAATGCATTATGCTAAACTATCGATATGATAGTATTACCTATTTAGGTGGGGCTGAATACCATCCCCATGATGTGTCATGTGATTGAAGGTGCTATGCAATATAATATACTTATAGTATGGCCTTGGATAAGAGAAATTCATTGTGTCCCTTCTATTCTCCATCAATGTATCAAATACATGCATGAGGGACGGGTTCATGTGGTACCTTTAGATGAGGAACCATTCAAATACATGAATCTAGCTGATTTGTTGAGGGATTTCATGCTCCCCTCAATGCACCTGGACATATGGCTAGTGACACTGATCAAAGAGCCAAGAGGTAAAATTAAGGAAGTGTGTGCTAAACCTGGAACATCCACATATCAATAATCGGATCACACAATAGTTGCTTCTACCAGACCGACTACATCTATAATGCGTCGAGATGATGAGAAGCTAAAAGAAAATATGGGTAAAAAAGAGATAAAGTTAGCACCCAAACCAATGGTGATTAAGGTTCCTACTCTTGTGGAAATAGATGATTCTTAAGGAGAATTCGAAGAGGCACCTCAGCCTACTTCACCTGCACCTTCTGTAGGGTCATCTACACCCCAAGTGATAGTTCGTTTGGTTAATCCTATATTTGGGGAGTATATCATGTAGAATGTAATGTTCACATCAATCATCAATACTGCATAGGATATGGGTTGACCGCAAGCCCATAGCCTTCCCATATGGATAATGGTACCATTGGGGGTGCCTCCTAACCAAACCAATTTCATCTATGGAGGGCTTGACCAGATTGCATCTCACATCCCCATGGATGAAGATAATGATGAATCATTCATTGTGAATGTGCATTATCTCTCTAACTTAGAGTATGCCTTACAATATTTTAAATGCTACCATTGGTATGGTTATAGTCTCATATTATCTAATCAGGGATTTAGGTGACCTTATGAACCGTAATATCAATTTACTAAAGATAGGTTCAGGTTAGGATATCTTGTTAGAGGATAGGATGAACTCTTATGGGATCTTTAGACCGTCTGTAACTCATCTTGGAGGAAGTTGATATTAATCCTTATAACCCCAATCCTTTCATCCTTCATTGGTATAATAGATAGTTTCTTATGTCATTATGAAACCACCTGAGACATATCACGAATATATCTTGGTGGAGACCAGTGCAAAGCATATCCAAAGAGATAACTTAGATTAAAAAATCCATGCAGTAGCTCACGACATAGGCCTGTGAGTTCACAATGTTGATACAATGGTAGAATTCGAGTCAGAATATCATTTTGACTAGTACATAGTAGATTTTATCTCTGATAGAGAGGGACCTAGTTGTATGTATGGTATGGATTATACTGGTGAGTCCTCAAACAATGAGAAATATGAGGGTGAGATTGAGTTGGCCTATCTAGGCCCTCTTAATTTCCGTTATCTATTACCTTCAGAGACAGTAATAGAGGATGATCAATCCTCCATGAGTGATAGCAGTTATCAAGAGCTAGATTACACATGGGACCATGTCCCTAATTCCTCAATACCATTAGGTAACGATGAAGGCTTTTATTATGACAGTGATGATGAAGATGAAACAAAGAGAGACTATTTGGGACATCCTTGCTTGCATCATCATAATGAACCATACACTACAGAGGATATGTAGATAGATATCAATATTCATCCTTGCCTCAGAGGAAGACCACCTAATTTGGATAGGATTTATCATATGGTCTTCCTTGATCCACCAAAATTTAGAGAGCTCCTTGAGCCTAGAGATATTGTGTTTGAGTCTATCCATAGACCAGATCTAGAGATCCCCATACCCATAGAACCACATCTTGGATATGGAAATTATACAAATTTAGAGTCACATGCACGTGGTCTTAGACACATGATCCATTACATAATTATGATCTCCATTTATTTTACCACTCCACTTCACAACCTAGCTAATCCTTCCAAGCCATTATGTCTAAATGTAGATGCTATTGATTAGGATCACACTAACTCACCATTAGAGCCTACAGATTTCTTCCCTAATGAAGAAATGCTTCAACATTTTCACTTTGCACCAAGCTATGCATATGATGTTTATCATGTTGAGGATGCTTCCAATGTGAAACCCATAAACCTAGCATATGACATCCACTTGATTCCTACACCTCATCAGCTTGAGGAGGGATCCCATATGTCATTAGAGGAAACATTTGAAGTGGGTATCAGTAATGATCCAACCAATCCAAGGAAGGTTAAATTTAGAGAGATTTTATCTCCTAATGAGCATGCCAACCTCATTCCTCTACTAAAAGAGAGACCTAATCTCTTTTTTTGGACTTATAAGGACATGCCAGGTCTATATCTAAAATTGTTTACTCATAACCTTTCGCTAGATCTTTCAAAGAAGCCAGTCAAGAAAAACTTAAGAATATGCATGTAACAGTATCTCTAATGGTAAAATATGAATTGCAGAAGCTATTATGTGTAGATTTTGTCATTTCCATCGACTATCCAAAATGGGTATCAAACATGGTGCCTGTAGGAAAACTTGATGGAAGGATCCATATTTTTATAGATATTAGAGACCTCAATAAGGCAACACCAAATTATTTGTTTCCATTGCTGAACATAGATGCTCTTGTAGACACATCTATGGATCATGAAATGCTCTCCTTAATGGATGATTTTTTTGGTTACAAAAAAATTTGGATTAAGCCTGAAGACCAACATAAAACCATGTTTATAATACCATGGGAAACATTTTTCTACAAGGTTATGCCATTCGGTCTTAAAAATGCTAGTGCCACATATCAGAAGGCTATGACATATATATTTCATGACTATATGCATAATATTTTGGAAGATTACATCGATGACTTATTGTCGAAGTCATTGTTACGTTTAGAGCATACTGAGGTCCTAAGAAAGGTCTTCGATCACCTAATAGAGCATAATGTCAGGTTGAATCCTAAGAAGTGCACATTTGGCATAACTTCAGGAAAGCTCTTAGGATTCATATTTTCAAAGTGAGGGATCGAAGTTGATCCAAAAAAGGTCAAGGCAATTTTAGAAATGCATCCTTCCATGAATATCAAGGAATTAAGAAGCCTACAGGGCAAAGCAGCATCATTAAAGTGATTTATCACATAGTTATAAGATAAATATCAACCCATAAATTGATTCCTACACAAGGGGGTCCCATTAAATTGGGATGAGAACTGTCAAGAAGCCTTTGCTGAGATTAAGCAATACTTGGCAACACTGCCAGTGCAAGTGTTGGCAATTTTGGGTACATTGGGTACATTGCCTTTGCTCAAGTGTTGATGTTGTCATTGATGTCAAGAAGCGGAAGGGTTTTTGTGAAAACCAAGGCAGACAAAATAAAAGGTTTTATTTAAAACCATGGACAACAGATTTGAAATGGGTTTTTCTTAAAACCCAAGTTGGCTCTTCGTTTCGTTGAAAAAGGTGCCCCGGTGATGAAGATATTTAATTTTAAATATTTAGTTTAAATTTTATTTTTAAAATTTAAATTAATATTTTAAAATTAAATTAAAGTATTTTCCGACGTGTTTGGTAATGCATCGAAGTACATATAAAATGTGGCAATGGAATTCATTAAAGGATGTGTGTTTTCGATATGAATCCTCGTGCAATTTTGATTTAGTCGGAGTCCCTGCGCTAACGAAGAATGATGCTCGGGAGCAGCACCAAAGAGGAGGGCTCGCGGTGGAGATTCAAATGATGCTCGGGAGCAGCACCAAAGAGGAGGGCTCACGATGGAGATTCAAATGATACTCGGGAACAGTGAAGTATGGAGAGCACGGATAGCATTTGTCCTTATGTGAAAAGGCAGACCATGCTGCAATAGTAAAACATTATGCACAGAACCCTTGCGATGAGTAAATCGAAATAGTGAGTGAGTGATTAGTTGACAACGTAGAAAGCGAGTGATTGGCTGACGAGTGATTGGTTGGCGAGTGTTGATGAAGGTAGCTTAGTTTCAAGCCCTACTGTGTATTCCAAATGCCAACATTTATGAGTAGGTTAAAAAGTTAAGAGGGATCACTGCCAAGTGGAGGGCGCAGCCGGTTGAGAAACGTTTCTAAGCTACGGCAGATCACTGGATCGAATCGCAGCGACAATGAAGCGGTTAGTATTTCTTTTATTATTGAAGTATATCAAAAGGGGGTATGGCTTATGAGTTTTATTAGGAGAAATAAGGGAATGGTATATTAATCTGATGGAGGTATAAGTTGTAATTCTAGTTTTGACATTGTGTTTATTAATGCTTGATACTTATGTGGAGTAATAAGGTTTAGGGGAGTCATAACTAGAGTGTGGAATGTTTATGAATGATATAAATATTTTATTTTACTTTTATGGTATAAGTGGTTTTGGGAGTTATAATGTTATGCAATGTTGTGATTTATTTTATTTTATGGTACAAGTGGTTTTAGGAGAGATAAGGAAGTTGTGCAATTAAAGACCTTGGTGCTGATTATTGATAAGTGGAGTAATGTTGATTATGTTGTGATCTACTAACCCTTGTGAAGATTGGCAAAAGAATTTTGTGATTGTGGCAGATTTCCAAAGGGGTTCCTTCACTTCAATAAGGTATGGGCACATTCTTCTTATGAGTATGATTGGTGTATGTTTTCCTGAAATAAGATTGGAGTGAAAAGGTATTCAACAAGGTTTCCTTTGGTTGGGTGTAAGTCCTAGTTTCTGGTTTGTTGAAGACTACTTATGCATTGTTATCATTGATGAGAGTTTTGGTGAATGCATAATTCTGGTTTGAGGTAGTGGAAGCATTGTGCACTAGGGTTTATGGTTGTGAGTCTTGATACTTGCTTTGAGTTGATGAAACCCTTGGATGGCTGTGTTGAGGTTGATGGTTGAGTTGCTTCCATAGAGGTTGGTTGATCAAGTTATTGCTTTTACTTGATACATGATATTGGGCTTACTCCATTGAGTTGATTTGAACAAGTTATTCTTTGCATTTGGTGATATTGTGTGGGTGGCTATTTTGTTCAAATATCTTTGGAGGGAAAAGGATTTCTACTTGTTTCCTTTTCTAGTGATGATTGGTTGAATGCTTCAAGGTTAATGTTGAGTTGAATGATGTTGGTTAAACCTTGTCTTTGAGCATTGTTGTTGAAGCCCAATTGGTTGAGAAAAGATATTGGTTTTGGAAAGAACATGAGTATCATTGTTATATGAGATATTGCATGGTTGGCAATTGTTGGGTTGTGTTTCATGTTCTTGAGAAAAGCATACTACATCTATCTTATTCTTTTGAGATTTGAGATTGAGTTGAGATTGAGATTGGGAGTTAAGTATAGAACATATTGAGTCTCTAACAATTCTCTTTATGCTTCTATGAGGTTGATGAATCATATTGAGTCTCTAACAATTCTCTTTATGCTTCTATGAGGTGGATGAATCACATTGGGTCTCTAACCATTCTCTTTGTGGGTTCATGCCAAGCAAGTGTTCTTGATGAACTTGTGAGCAGGTTTTGACAGGTCTTAGCAGAGGACTTGTGAAGCTGAGGTTGATAGTTCTATCAGAGAACTTGAGGACAGAGGTGCATTGGTTCTATGAGAAGAACCTGAGGATAGATTTGTGCCAAACCGAAGGACTGTGTTTGGTGCTGATCAAAGACAGAGGACGAGGACATTTGTGCTAGATCGAAGGACTGTGTTTAGTGCAAATTCGAGGACCAGCTTTGAGGTGATAGAGTTGAGGACAGAGGTCTCCAACCAGAGCAGGGAAGACAGGTGTCTTCTATGGATAGAGTTCCATTTGCTAAGGGCGGCGGAGGCAGAGGTCTTCTAGAGGATCACCAACCAGAGCAGAGGTAGGGGAAGGTATCTCCTTTGAGCAGAGGCTCATAAATTCAGATTGGGGGAAGGTTTCTCCTTTGAGCCGAGGCTCATAAACATTGTAATTGGGAAGGTTTCCCAAAGAACTTTGAGATAACTTTTAGAGAAAAGTTTTGAGGATGAACCATGTAAATTGTTGTGTCACTTTGTGGATGGTTTTGTGCATTGCTTTGATATTGCTTTGGATATGTTGCTTTACTATTTTGAAGTATAAAGGAAAAAGTAAAAAGTGGTCTTATACTTGTTCACCCCCCTCTCGAGTATAAGCTTGTGTTCTTCAATTGGTATCGGAGCGGGTTCCTTCGAAAAAGTTTAGACGACTTGAAGGAAGATCTAGTACAAGAACACAATGGATTATTCCAAAGGTAATCGATTCAAGATAGTGATGAGTCTTCTAGTGATGAAGAGGTATATTACAACAAGAAAGGCAAGTTCTCTAGAAAGCACAAAAGTATGAAAAATGTAAGATATTTCAATTGTGGAAAGATTGGTCATTATGCTACTAACTATACTGTTGCCAAGGATGAAAGTGATGAAGATAAACAAGATTGTAAGAGCAAGGATTCTGAAAGGCATAGGCATCAAAGGAAGAACAAAGATGAGCACAACAATAAAGGAAAGAGGTATTCTCACAAGCACAAGAAGAGCTTCTACCTAGACAAAGCAAGTAAGTGTTCTAGTAGTGATAGTGAAAGTTCTTCAAGTGATAATGAAAATGAGATGTTGTTCATATCGGAAAAAGAGGAAGAACCAAAACATAGATTCATTATCATGAAATGTCTTAGATGTGGAAATTTTGGTCACCTTGAGGATGATTGCACAAATAATGATTTGGTTGCTAGTATGTATGAGGATGCTTCAGAAAATGATAAGGAAGATGCATGTATGGTTTTTGAAAAGGGTAGCACCTCTAGTGATAAGAAATCTGAAAAAGGCCTTGATGATTCAAAAAGCAAACATATAGAGGAAAGTGAAGTAGATCTTAAAGGTGAACTTATTAGTGCTCTTAGTGCTTTGAAAAAGGAAAGAAAGAAGAATGCTAGACTCAAGGATAAGTTAGATGAATGTTGTATGGAGAGAGATGAACTTATAGAAAGTCTTGATGTCTCTATGGCTAATGCACAAGAACTCAAGAATGAGTTAGAATCTAAGGTGCTTGAGTATAGTGAATTAGAACAGAAAATGGCTTCGTTGAAAGAGGAAAATAAAGAGTACAAGGATAAGGCTGTACGAGGTTTCAAGAAAGCTCCAAAAAGGTTAAGTCTCTCATCCAAAGTCAAAGAAATCCAACAGATAAAATAGGTCTTGGTTTTGTTAAGCCTCACAAGAAACAAGTTGGAGAGTCTAGTAAGAGATTCCAAAAGGAAGAGAGTTCTAATGAGGAAAGTATTTCAGATCATGAGTCCTTGAATGATAGATGCATAGAAACAGAAAATAGATTTCGGAATGAGAAGAAGGAGAAGTTTTTCAGGACCTAAGAAGTCAAATAAAGGAAAGTTTCAAGGCAGATGTTTTGCTTGTCACAAGTTTGGTCACATGGTTGTACATTGCATGGCTCAAGTGAAGAAGGTAAATAACAGTTTCAGAAGTGGTGATTTCTTTTATGGGTATTGCTACTCTTGCAATCAGTTTGGGCACAAGGCAGTTCATTGCAAGGCAAACAACAGGAACAGGTTTAGTCAGAACAGGTGGATTCAAAGAATAGGTATGCCTCAAAGAAATAACATTGTTACTTGTTACAAGTGCAACAATGAAGGTCACATAGCTAGACAATTGTAGAGCTGAAATTCTAGAATATAGGAACAGAAACAGTGGCATGATCAGGTCCAAGGATCAAGGATGGTAAGAATAGAAACAATGACAAAAACAGAATAGGAATATGGAAAAAGAGTTCAAGAGAAGGCCCGACAAGGAAGTTATAGACGTTGATGATGATCGATGCCTAATGGGAGTTTTACTCCCACCCCAAAATTAATCACCTCAACAGGAGGTGGGGGAGGGACTAAGCTAAGAGGCTCATTCTTAGTTCCGAGCCCCAAAGGTGGCCCTTTGCCATTGATGACAAAGGGGGAGAGATATGAGTAAGGGGGAGAGCTTCAAGTGAAGAGGAAAGCTTCAAGTCGGGGGAGCAAAACTTCAAAGAGAGTGATTTCAGTTTTGGCTCTTGAAGATGTGTTTTTAGTAAAGTTTTGCCATCAATGACAAAGGGGGAGATTGTTGGCAATTTTGGGTACATTGGGTACATTGCCTTTGCTCAAGTGTTGATGTTGTCATTGATGTCAAGAAGCGGAAGGGTTTTTGTGAAAACCAAGGCAGACAAAATAAAAGGTTTTATTTAAAACCATGGACAACAGATTTGAAATGGGTTTTTCTTAAAACCCAAGTTGGCTCTTCGTTTCATTGAAAAAGGTGCCCCGGTGATGAAGATATTTAATTTTAAATATTTAGTTTAAATTTTATTTTTAAAATTTAAATTAATATTTTAAAATTAAATTAAAGTATTTTTCGATGTGTTTGGTAATGCATCGAAGTACATATAAAATGTGGCAATGGAATTCATTAAAGATGTGTATGTTTTCGATATGAATCCTCGTGCAATTTCGATTTAGTCGGAGCCCCTACGCTAACGAAGAATGATGCTCGAGAGCAGCACCAAAGAGGAGGGCTCGCGATGGAGATTCAAATGATGCTCGGGAGCAGCGCCAAAGAGGAGGGCTCACGGTGGAGATTCAAATGATACTCGAGAACAACGAAGTATGGAGAGCACGGATAGCATTTGTCCTTATGTGAAAAGGTAGACCATGCTGCAATAGTAAAACATTATGCACAGAACCCTTGCGATGAGTAAATCGAAATAGTGAGCGAGTGATTAGTTGACAGCATAGAAAGCGAGTGATTGGCTGACGAGTGATTGGTTGGTGAGTGTTGATGAAGGTAGCTTAGTTTCAAGCCCTACTGTGTATTCCAAACGCCAACATTTATGAGTAGGTTAAAAAGTTAAGAGGGATCACTGCCAAGTGGAGGGCGCAGCCGGTTGAGAAATGTTTCTAAGCTACGACAGATCGCTGGATCGAATCGCAGTGACAGCGAAGCGGTTAGTATTTCTTTTATTATTGAAGTATATCAAAAGGGGGTATGGCTTATGAGTTTTATTAGGAGAAATAAGGGAATGGTATATTAATATGATGGAGGTATAAGTTGTAATTCTAGTTTTGACATTGTGTTTATTAATGCTTGATACTTATGTGGAGTAATAAGGTTTAGGGGAGTCATAACTAGAGTGTGGAATGTTTATGAATGATATAAATATTTTATTTTACTTTTATGGTATAAGTGGTTTTGGGAGTTATAATGTTATGCAATGTTGTGATTTATTTTATTTTATGGTACAAGTGGTTTTAGGAGAGATAAGGAAGTTGTGCAATTAAAGACCTTGGTGCTGATTATTGATAAGTGGAGTAATGTTGATTATGTTGTGATCTACTAACCCTTGTGAAGATTGGCAAAAGAATTTTGTGATTGTGGCAGATTTCCAAAGGGGTTCCTTCACTTCAATAAGGTATGGGCACATTCTTCTTATGAGTATGATTGGTGTATGTTTTCCTGAAATAAGATTGGAGTGAAAAGGTATTCAACAAGGTTTCCTTTGGTTGGGTGTAAGTCCTAGTTTCTGGTTTGTTGAAGACTACTTATGCATTGTTATCATTGATGAGAGTTTTGGTGAATGCATAATTCTGGTTTGAGGTAGTGGAAGCATTGTGCACTAGGGTTTATGGTTGTGAGTCTTGATACTTGCTTTGAGTTGATGAAACCCTTGGATGGCTGTGTTGAGGTTGATGGTTGAGTTGCTTCCATAGAGGTTGGTTGATCAAGTTATTGCTTTTACTTGATACATGATATTGGGCTTACTCCATTGAGTTGATTTGAACAAGTTATTCTTTGCATTTGGTGATATTGTGTGGGTGGCTGTTTTGTTCAAATATCTTTGGAGGGAAAAGGATTTCTACTTGTTTCCTTTTCTAGTGATGATTGGTTGAATGCTTCAAGGTTAATGTTGAGTTGAATGTTGTTGGTTAAACCTTGTCTATGAGCATTGTTGTTGAAGCCCAATTGGTTGAGAAAAGATATTGGTTTTGGAAAGAACATGAGTATCATTGTTATATGAGATATTGCATGGTTGGCAATTGTTGGGTTGTGTTTCATGTTCTTGAGAAAAGCATACTACATCTATCTTATTCTTTTGAGATTTGAGATTGAGTTGAGATTGAGATTGGGAGTTAAGTATAGAACATATTGAGTCTCTAACAATTCTCTTTATGCTTCTATGAGGTTGATGAATCATATTGAGTCTCTAACAATTCTCTTTATGCTTCTATGAGGTGGATGAATCACATTGGGTCTCTAACCATTCTCTTTGTGGGTTCATGCCAAGCAAGTGTTCTTGATGAACTTTTTTTCCTTTTGTTCTGGGGACTTGTGAGCAGATTTGGACAGGTCTTAGCAGAGGACTTGTGAAGTTGAGGTTGATAGTTCTATCAGAGAACTTGAGGACAGAGGTGCATTGGTTCTATGAGAAGAACCTGAGGACAGATTTGTGCCAGACCGAAGGACTATGTTTGGTGCTGATCAAAGACAGAGGACGAGGACATTTGTGCTAGACCGAAGGACTGTGTTTAGTGCAAATTCGAGGACCAGCTTTGAGGTGATAGAGTTGAGGACAGAGGTCTCCAGCCAGAGCAGGGAAGACAGGTGTCTTCTATGGATAGAGTTCCATTTGCTAAGGGCAGCGAAGGCAGAGGTCTTCTAGAGGATCACCAGCCAGAGCAGAGGTAGGGGAAGGTATCTCCTTTGAGCAGAGGCTCATAAATTCAGATTGGGGGAAGGTTTCTCCTTTGAGCCGAGGCTCATAAACATTGTAATTGGGAAGGTTTCCCAAAGAACTTTGAGATAACTTTTAGAGAAAAGTTTTGAGGATGAACCATGTAAATTGTTGTGTCACTTTGTGGATGGTTTTGTGCATTGCTTTGATATTGCTTTGGATATGTTGCTTTACTATTTTGAAGTATAAAGGAAAAAGTAAAAAGTGGTCTTATACTGTTCACCCCCCCCTCTCAGTATAAGCTTGTGTTCTTCAGCTAGATCCACCAAGACCAGATGAGCATTTTCTATTATATATCGACAACTAACTTTTCATTAGGGACCATGTTAGCCTAAAAGAAAGTGCAAGATAAATAGTAGGCCATATATTACATTATTCTAACCTTGGTGAGTTACGAGATAGGATATGCATATGTGGAAAAATTGTGTTTAGTACTAGTGTTCGCTACAAAGAAATTACAACATTATATGTTAATTCATACATCTAGTCAGCACGTTCACTTCGCCAAGGCTGATTGGCCAAGATGGGATGTGGTCCTAAAGCATGTTATATACAGAAGAAAGTAATTACTAAAGAATTATTAAGAGTAAATATTAATACAGAGCTTGTAGGAGGTTTTTTTAGTACTCTGCTATGTGTGTCTGCAGATTTTTGTTTCTCCACTATTTCAAGAAAGGGATCCGTGTCTGTTTCTTTTTTTGTAATTATTATGCAGGTGTGTTTTCTTAGTATATATCCAAAATGTTGTATGGGAAGTTTCTTTTTGATAACAAGCTATGTGCCTTACCGGATGTAATGGCTTTGGTGGCATGTAGATTTTACATTTATAGGATCCTTAGTAAGGACATGGTCATCAACAGCCCTAGGCTGATTTTTATAAAAGGTTTTGGGTCAACCTGTAAAACCCGGTATTAATTCTATAGTATCTTATATACCAAAAAAATACGACATATGCTATATCAATATAAAATCCTTTGTAGTATATGATGAGCAAGACGTATCATAATACACATACTGCAAAGTGGATCATGCTATTGACAAAATTTGATTTGGAATTCATTAGCCAAAATTCCATTAAGATACAGGTCATAGCTGATTAACTAGTTGAGGCACCTCTTGAGAATAGTAGGCCCCTCACCATAGAGATTATCGATGATGCAGGTTTTGCCTTATCAGAAGCACTAAATTATGAAGAACTAGATAAAAAAGTTGATATGACCTTGTTCTTTGATGGTTTAAAGTGTGAGCAGGGGGGTGGTGTAGGAATAGTGTTTTTCATGCCACAAGATGCTCCTATGACCTTGTTCATGTTGGACTTTCCTTGCACTAACAATAATTTTGAATACGAAGCCCTAATTTTGGACCTCCAAATAGCTATCGCCATGAATATTAAAAGGTTAAATATCTTTGGTGATTCCCTTCTCATTGTTAACCAAGTGAAGGGACTTTTTTAGTGTTGATGTCCCATATTGAAGTCTTACAAAGATCTTGTTGATACATATTTAGCTTAGTTAGAATGGTAGGACATTGAGGCAATCCCTCATTCATAGAAAATATTTGTAGACACTATGGCATATCTAGGATCCTTAATCCCTTAGAATCTATCTACTGATTTTACTACCATCCATGTAAAAATGTTATCACACTCTGCAGTGTAATATGAATTTTTGGATAACAAACAGTCAATCAACATGATTCAAGTAGAACCAAACCATGAGTGGTTCTAAAGATCTAGATATTTTCTCAAGAGAGAATCTTGGGGGTATTTGATCTCATAGGATCCTACGAGGAGTGGTACTACCATTCACCATAATTTTTAGTTTCTCATTTTGTATTTGTGAATGTTGAATTGTAGGGGGAATATGTTGTATTGTCAATTGAGGCTAAGAACTATCATAACTGGATGTCATAGATATATAACTTCCTTAAGCTTGGTGTAATACCTCAAGGATTGTCGTGTGCTGTGAAGTGCACATTTAAATAGAAAGTGACAAATTATATCTTGTTAAGAGCTATTTTGTAACATTGAAGCTACAATGGAGTTCTCCTTCATTGTATTGAGCCCCAAGGATAATATTGGGTGATTTCACAAGCTCACGATGGTACATGTGATGACCATTTTTATGTAATGGCTATTATCAAGCGCATCCTTTACATGGGTTATTATTGGCCCACTATGGATAAGGATTGCAATGTGTATGTTAGAAAATGTGTTAAATGCTATCATCATGCTAATCTTGCACACCTGCTATTACAAGCCTTACAGCCCATTCAAGCGGCTTGGTCATTTGCTCAATGGGGTTTGGATCTCATCGGTAAGATCTCTCCTCCATAATTGGGTTGACATACTTTTATTATTATGGATACTAAGTACTTTACTAAGTGGGTGGAAGCTATTCTGTTAACAATGAAAAGTAGAGCATGTATTGTTGAGTTCATACTCACCAATATCATAAGTCATTTTGGGATACCACCCAAGATAATTTTGGATAATAGAACGTCATTCAAAAATAAAACTGTGAGAGCTTTGACATTTAAATACAAGATCAAACATATTTTTGTGACTCCATATTATCCATAGGCAAATGGGTAGGCTGAAGCTTCAAACAAGATAGTGGCTTCCATCTTGAAAAATATGGTACAAGAGCACCACAAATATTGGTGCATCTAGTTGCCCCTTGCATTATGGGCTTACAGGACTAGTATTCAGACATCCACTAGGGCAACTCCATTTTCATTAGTATATGGTGTTGAGGCCATTATGTCCTTAGAGTTGGAAATTACAATGTTGCATATCGCATTGAAAGAGTTCATCAATGATGACATCACGTGGCAAGCTTACCTAGATCAATTGATGCTACTTAATGAACATCATGTGAATGCCTTGGAGAATCTCTACGTTTATCAAGAGAACTTAAAATGAGCTTACTATGATAAAGTCTGTCTGAGATATTTTTAGGTTGGTGATATTATGCTGAAAGAGAACCAACAAAACTCAAATATACCACCAAAAATGTGAGACAAATTTACGGCTAATTGGTTAGGTCCTTATATCATCTCTGAGAAGATTGGACCTGGGACATATCACTTAACATCATTGGAAGAGGTTTAAGATCCTAAACCTCTCAACGTCCTTCATATTAAATCATTTTATGCCTAAAACCATCAAAAATAACCAAAGGCATATGTAACCCCTTTGGTCATCCAGTAAAAGGATCCAAAGGCATCTATAAGCCCTTTGGTTAAATTAAAAATCAATAAAACCTAAAAAAAAGGGAAAATATCAAAATTCAAAAATATTGCATTACATTTTATTTGCATCATCATATTCCAGTTATTGCATGCATTTCATATTACATTGCATTAGGCATATTCATCCATCACACTTGCAATAGGATAGTTTGTGTTTACAATCTTGCAAACGACACCACATTTGTATTTCAATCATGCATCTTTACAAAGTTAAATCCCTTTACCCGAATAAATCCCACTACCCGAATAAATCCCTTTATTAAAAATAAAGGAGAAAAATCCTAGAATGAATTCCCCAAGTGAAATTACAAAGTTAAATCCTCATAAATCAAATCAAATCAAGATAAAATTCAAGGTGAAATCCTATTAGTATCAAATCCCTTGCTTAAAGAAAAAAGGATATATAAAAAAAGAGTACAAAATAAACAGTGATTTTTATCACTTTACATGAGCAAGTATCCTGATAAATTAAAGAAAATAAGGGGACAATATTGAATCCCTATAACTTATAGCACTACTGTAGCACCCCAAAATTGGCATAGTTAAACATTAATAAAAAGATAAAATTTTGAATTTTAACCCCAAACCGCCCGTTAACCGCCTGTTACCCACTTTCCTTGTTTCTCATGCCATTTTTAGGATTTGTTTTGACTATTGGACAATATCATTGTAGATTAGATGAAATCGTCCCAGATCTGACGAATTCATCTGGAACAGAACATCTAGATGATTTTGTCCCAAAACTGAATTTTCATAATTAGCTTCTGTTTCAACAACTTCTCTAACCTAGGCAGAAAGCGTGTCTACATAGTTAGAGTCTCCCCCATTGGAGATCTCCCAAATTGGGATGATTTCCAACCTCCTAACCTCTCCCTAATCCTATATAAATTGGGATTTTCTCAGTTCCTGAACCCCCTAGCTGACGGATTTCCCTACAAATTCAATTCCTTGTGCCTTAGAACACCTTCATACTTTTTTTTGCATTGCATATTTCAAGTTTTCTTGCAAGAATCTTAGTGTTCTTCAGCCAGAACAAGCTTGGATCATCGTAGGTGATTACAGATGATTTCAAACAATCCTGTCATAGTTTGACGATGATCTTGTATGATTGGAGGCAATCTCAACTGTAGTCTAGATTGGGGGCAATCAGAGCTCAGAGTTTGCATTTCCTTATTGTTTTCTGCATTTCTTTATGCATTGTCTTAGTTATTGTATTTATGTATCTTGGAGTTCACCTCATTTAATATAAATGCATGATAAAACCAAAATAAATTTTTAAGTTGATGCATTCCCTTTTAATTGCTATTTTGATTTATTATTTAGACAAATTCATTGTTATTTCTATCATTTCCCCTTGCTTTTGCAATTGTATTTTTGGTATTTTGTATCTGTTTCTATGATTGCAGGTTTTTGACGAATTCATCTGATGAATTCGTCAGATCGACGATGATCTCATCTGATCTTAGATGACCTACTGAGATCTGAGATGATTATGTGCAATTCCATATGATTACATATAATTTGAGATGATTTGGACTACTATAAGACTCAGAATCTTCATCAGACATCCAAAAATCAAGTATGTTATATGCTATTTAGCATATTCTCTATGTTTAGCATTTATTCACATTTTTTGTATTCATAAAATTAGCATTGGCATATAGAATAGTTTAGATTCATCTTGGCCAAACCTAGGAATTGAATTATTAAAGTGCAAAATGAACACATCAAACCTACTATCAACCTAGGCATGGAAACTGCCACTCAAAAGTTTCCTGGTGAACCCACCATCCATCAAAAATTCACCCTTATACCCCTCCCTCGAGAGGTGAGACCTTCAAAGGGCCTCTTAGTCCGAGGTATTGTCCCATCCTTCTCGCATCCCCCTTCCGGGCACGGATCCTATAGCTTGAAGGTAAGGATGCAAAAAATTTGGAGCGATACATTTTGGTGAACCCGACGTGAATAACATAGGCATATTTCTGATTCAAAAATATAAATATATATATATATATATATATATATATATATATATATATATATATATGTATACAAGAAAAACAAAACAAAATCATCATTTCAAGTTTGGATGTTTTAGATTCAATTCTAAAATAGTAGATACTAAATGTTACTTTTAGAAGTACTAAAGAAACCATGAGTTTTTACTGAAATCAATATGAGCCCATTAGTAATGTTGGAAGAATTCAGCCAAATACATTTGTTGATTATGACCAACCTCATCCCTATTCAACATCACCTCCATCACACTTTTCTCATTTTTCATCATTACCCCAATAGGAAAATCCCTTTTCCAATCCTCTTCATAATGATATTATCTATTCTCCCATATATCCATATTATGTCTATCAATCCACATACAATCCTCCTCCACCCTTTCAATATTCTTCTTTCAATACAACACATCCATTTCAACAAGAAAATACTTATGCTTCCAATCCTACCATGTACTCACATCATACTTCACAATCTTCCTATCATCATTCTACCCGTAATAAAGAAAAGAGAGATAAAAAACAATTAGGTCCTTTTATGACTAAACTCCTAAGGCACTTATCAAAAACCTCTCGAAAACCTTCATCACGTAAATTTACTAAGCTCAATCAACCAATGGATATAATTCTCAAGCATTTACTTGATACAAATAGGATTGAACTCCCTTCCATAAGACAACTTGATACCACAGCATATTGGTTTAAACCTGAGCTACATTGTGAATATCATAGAGTAGATGGACATATGACACAAAAATGTAAAGATTTAAGATGTGCAATTCAAGATGTGATTGATGAGGGTATTTTTAATATAAAGGAATTACAATGTATAACTTATTATCAATCTTCAGTAAACTATCAAACTCCTACACAACAAATACTAATAATCAATCAAGACATGGGGATCTCCCAAGAACCCCTATTCAATTATCAACAATAGGAAACCAATCAAATATTGCATGTTAATGTGTCCCATCATGATGATATTACTAATATTGTAACAGAAACTACAAATGAGCAACCTCAAGTTCAATCAACTCAATCTGATATTCAAGAGATGGATTCCTCATTTGACCAACCTTCCAAACTATCTTTGGCTCTAGAGAATGATCCAAAATGGAAAGTAAGCATAGAAAGCTCATATTTAGAATCAAAATCTCAATCTGAAATCCACTTTGATAGCCAACAACAAGTGATTAATCCTCAAGCAAAGATATCCATTTTAAAAGTATTACAAAGTTATCACAAGGAAATTTTGTTCAAGATACCTAGCCAACAATTTTTTCCTCATCATATTTTCTCTAAGAACATAATTAATGGTGTAAGCCTTCTTGAGTTTAACCATATTTCATTTTATGATGAAGAGATTCCTTCCTCTACTCCACAAGAAGACTCCTCTCTTTACATTATAGGATCTAGTAAAGAAACACCTGTTAAAACTATCATGGTAGATAATGGCTCCTTTCTTAATTTATGCACTTATCAATTATTCCAAAAACTCAAATTAAAGGAAGAAGATCTTAATGAATCAAATGTTATTGTAAAATATTTTAACAATGAAATTCAAGAAGCTCAAGGTACTATAATTTTTCCCCTTAATATTGGATCCAATATTATGGATACTTTGTTTTATGTAGCATATTGCCCTTCACCTTACAACCTACTTCTTAGAAGTCCTTGGATTCATACGATGAGGGTTGTCCCTTCCATTCTTCACCAATGTTTGAAGTTTGAACTTGCAAATAAAATTGTTACCATACATGGTGACCCAACACCATTTGAAGAATATTTAACGGTTGAAACATCACATTCTATACATTCTCTATTGTCACAATTATCTTCTATCCATCACTTTTCTTCATCCATATATGATCATCCTTGTTTATCAAATAACACCCATGCATATCTTTTACATATGCTCCCTCCATCTTATCAAGACTTGGAAGATAGTGATAAGAATGAAGAACCTTCTTATCCTTCTGATATTTTATTTTTTAACATGATCAATTTTACACATATAAAAGTAAAATATTTTGCTATATTATTTTGCATTATAACAAAGCTTTTGTTATCACTACCTTTTATTCATCACCTTTTGTTCTTACCTTCACCACAACCAAATTATCCTTCAAAACCTCCTTTGATTTTGAAGCAACCTTAGATATGCTATACTCAAATAACCTTGTATAATGTATATAGATCATCTTGTATATACCACCAATTTCATAAATTAAAATCAAAATATAAAAACATCAAAATCCTTAAAATCTTCAAAAACATCTTTTATTTTCGCACATATCAATTATTGAAGTATTGCAGTTATATTTTCAATTATTTTGGATAAATTAGCATTTATTTGGAATCCCGCACTTTCACACTCATACATAAATATCTTGCTTTTATTTGGTATGATTATTACTCTCTCTTATATCAAGTCCACATTTGAATTAAATAAAGTTTTGAGCATAGAGAATTGATCTGGTTACTTACTTGAACCAAGCATATCTTTTCCCATTAAAATGATTTCATTGCAAATTCAATATGATGCTACATAGTAGAAGTGGTTTCTTGAGCGAAAATTTTCCCCTGCTATCCTATCATGCACATGGTCTAGAATCTTTGAGAATTGACAAAAGGACAAGCTCACCCCCGCCCAGAATAAAAATCCCTTGCTCTACACCCAATCCGAGCAAGTATCCCTAGTATAGGAAGCAAAAGAAAAATTCAAAGCAAAAGAGAAAAATAAAACTATCATTTTGTACTGTCACAGCAATATTTTAGCATTATCTCAGTCCCACACAAAAATACATAAAAAAAAAGAGGAGAAAAGAAAAAAAAGAAAAAAGCAATAAAATCCCTTTCCCTACCCCTTAAAAAAAGAAGAAGGGTGAATGAGCTTGAATCCCTGGAATTCTCAATTATTCAAAAACTGTGAGGTAAGCCCCATAACAGGTGGTTTGTGCCCAACCCGCTTGGCCTTGGGTAATTCCTAGCGTGGTGATATGTCTGTCATATTAGTAACCTTCTTTTGTACATATCTATGTCGGCTTATGGATAGCTAGCTCTTGATAACCTGACTTACATAGTAGTCAGGTACAGTTACATGCATATAAATCATGGTCAAGGAGCACTTATTTGGTTAATTCAAATTACTTGTATCAAATTTTCTTGCTCAAAATTGGTGAATGAACAATACAATTGCACACACATTTGTATTTGAGAGATTTTGTCTCATTATGATAAAGCAAGATCGGTAATGAACTCACATTTGCACATGAGGGTTTCGTATAAATCTATATTTGTCTTTGAGTTAATGTAAAATATTTCAACTCTTTTTTGGAATAATTTTATCTTCTTATTTCAGCACATCTGTTTAGTATCAAAACAACTATATACATTGTTTTCAAAAATCACAAAATCCTTTCAAACAACATATGACACAAATATAATAAAAAAAGTCATGTTCATATTATTATTTTTTGTTTATCAAAAGTCAAAAATCAATCATGCAATAAAACTAAAATATCAATTTCTTCTTTGGATTTCACGATGATGGTATAAGTCTATACCTATAATTCTATGCCTAGCACAAACCATTGCTCTTAATTATTTTCCCATTCATTTTAATTTATAAAAATATATGACTTACATCATTATGTTCTACAATTGAGTTTTAAAATGAACGACCATTTATTTTATTTTATGTCATTATGTCAACATTCAATTTTGCAATGATGGTATAGTTCCAAGGGACTTATTCAAAAAATTTATCACACTTAGGAATTTATGCCTAGGAAAATCATATTTCTTTAATATGTCATGCATAATATTTTTTATGAAAATCTGAAAACAAATAATCACCATCATCATTTTTCATCATCACAACACAAATTCTTAAGACATATTCTTAAGCACTCTTTTAATTTTAGCAATATTTCTATATTGGGATTAGCTTGATGACCTAGCGAGCGGCGACTCCATGAAATGGTCTATAACAGTGGCAATGTCCTTTGAAATTATTGTTAGAAGTCCCTTTATTTTTTATCAAATCACACCACAAAACAACCAACTTGTTTACATCAGATTATTTCATTTAAATTTTACAGCATGATATAAAATTATAATATTTCCAAATGACATAATTCCATGAATCATCAATCAACAACCAAACAATTCAAACATTAAAGCATCATACAACATATACACAAGTCATATCATCAAAAAGACCATATATATATATATATATCAACAAATTATATACATCATATCAAAACTGGACTGGTATGCCACAATCAATACCCTGACATACTCAATCCTCTCAACAAATAATAATAATATATACAATCTCTGTGCAGTGAGCGGCTAGCCTCACTCAATCATACCATAAATAGTAAAAATGAATTAGGGTTTACCCTATTTTTTCTTAATTTTATGTAAAAACAACATTTTTTAATTTTGCTTTTTCGTGCTTTTACCTCAAATGTTCGATTTGGGTAAAAACATAGAGGGGGCACCATAGTAAGCAGTCATACGATTCGACCTAGAATTGTCATCTAAAAAATTGAGTAAATTTTTGCTTTCTCGTAAAAAGGGAAGAACTCGTCTTTAACGCATTTTCTTCAAAAAATTAGCTAAAGAGGGGGCAAAATGTAGCACCCCAAAATTGGCACAGTTAAACATTAATAAAAAGATAAAAAATTAAATTTTAACCCCAAACTGCCCGTTAACCACTTGTTACCCACTTTCCTTGTTTTTCGCATCATTTTTAGGATTTGTTTTGACTGTTGGACAATATCATCGCAGATTAGATGAAATCATCCTAGATCTGACGAATTCGTCTGGAACAAAATGTCTAGACGATTTCATCCCAAAATCAAATTTTCATAATTAGCTTCTATTTCAACAACTTCTCTAACCTGGGTAGAAAGCGTGTCTGCGTAGTTAGAGTCTCCCCCATTGGAGATCTCCCAAATTGGGATGATTTCCAACCTCCTAACCTCTCCCTAATCCTATATAAATTAGGATTTTCTCAGTTTATCCCCCTGAACCCCCTAGCTGATGGATTTCCCTGCAAATTCAATTCCTTATGCCTTAGAACACCTTCATACTTTTGTTTGCATTACATATTTCAATTTTTCTTGCAGGAATCTTAGTGTTCTTCAGCCGGAACAAACTTGGATCATGGCAGGTGATTATAGACAATTTCAGATGATCATGTCGTAGTTCGATGATGATCTCGTATGATTGGAGGTGATCTCGACTGTAGTCTAGATTGGGGGCAATCAGAGCTTAGAGTTTGCATTTCCTTATTGTTTTCTGCATTTCTTTATGCATTGTCTTAGTTATTGTATTTATGCATCTTGGATTTCACCTCATTTAATATAAATGCATGATAAAACCAAAATAAATTGTTAAGTTGATGCATTCCCTTTTAATTGCTATTTTGATTTATTATTTAGACAAATTCATTGTTATTTTTATCATTTCCCCTTGCTTTTGCAATTGCATTTTTGGTATTTTGTATCTGTTTCTGTGATTGCAGGTTTTTTATGAATTCGTCTGATGAATTCATCAGATCGACGATGATCTCATCGGATCTCAAACGACCTACTAAGATCTGAGATGATTCTGTGCAATTCTAGATGATTACGTATGATTTGAGATGATTTGGATAGCTACAAGACTCAAAATCTTCATCAAACATCCGAAAATCAAGTATGTTCTATCCTATTTAGCATATTCTCTATGTTTAGCATTTATTCATGTTTTTTGTATTCATAAAATCAGCATTGGCATATAGAATAGTTTAGATTCATCTTGGCCAAACCTAGGAATTGAATGATTAAAGCACAAAATGAACACATCAAACCTACTATCAACCTAGGTGTGGAAAATGCCACTCAAAAGTTTCCTGGTGAACCCACCATCCATCGAAAATTCACCCTTATACCCCTCCCTCGAGAGGTGGGACCTTCAAAGGGCCTCTCAGTCTGAGGTATTGTCCCATCCTTCTCGCATCCCCCTTCCGAGCGTGGATCCTATAGCCTGAAGGTAAGGATGCAAAAATTTTGGAGCGATACAACTACTGTACCTTACACATGATGATATGTTTGATATATTTGTATTTTGCTTTCATACAGATGTTTGAATGTGGAAGAGCTAGCTTCAGGTGTCCTGTATAACCTAGTAGTCTAGTCCAATTGAAATCTAAACCTAGGATAGGTATGCTTATGACTTATCTAAATATATTCATTTGCACACACAGGGATAATGAATAGTTAGGGTCTATCCTAGTGAAAGCCTTATGTTTCAAAAGTCTAGTATGGTCAGTATACAACTTTTGATAAGTCAACTAGGGTATTTGAGTTTCATGGAAAACCTAAAAAATTCCCAAATAACAACCAATTTTCAATGCAAAAATCAAAATCAATTTCTTTTATGAGAGTTGTATTTATTAGAATTAGTATAATATAGGTTAGATACTAGATGGATGTCAAAAATGATATTTATACGACCATTGACTATGTTATACATATTATTTTAATTTACAAAAACTTATGAATAGAAACCATATAAAATTGCATCTCACATATGGATGCACAATATATCAATTTTCATAAAAAATATATAGCAATTACAGTTCATGATTGTTATACATTTTGTGGTGTCATCCATTAGATTGTCAAACTCATACTACATTCATACATTATGTTTTAAAAAATTAAAGTATATATGTCCATTTACGATAAAATTGTTGTGGTTGCTCCACAATGTACCCCAAAATTGGGGACCCGCCTTTTTTTTTTGGTGTTTGGGTGTTTGCGTGTTGGTTTCGAGCGTATAATGCTCGGTTTGTTTTGAATTTGCATTTATCATTAGTTATTGTCGATGACTTTTTCTTGTTGATGATATTTTATTGTTGACGACTTTTTCTTGTCGACAATATTTTATTGTCGACGTTTCTTTTGTTGTCATCTTGTGGTTGATGATTTTTATCATCATTGTTGTGTCGACAAGTTTTTCATCAATTTTTTGGTTAGTGTTTTCATGGTTACTTTTTGGGTTTTCTTTCATTTGTGTATACCAAAAAATATACATTATTATATATATATATATATATATTTTGTATATAATAATAGTTAAAAAATGGTGTGTGGTGGTTTTGTGTTAAATTTCATATTAATAATGATAACTCCCAACTTTAGGAGGTGTCATGGTTGGGATGATATTGCTTAACCGTGTACATGGTCATAAAGGTTTCTCACAATAACCAAACAAAAAAGCAATAAAATAATAATAAAATAAAATAATGACAAATAAAGGTAAAGGGCTTTTATGTTTACCTTTATTTATTAAACCTAATCGTGCTTCATATGTATTAAGGTTTATACAAGGTTTAATGAAAATTTAATACTTGGTTATATCATGTGCAGGAAGAGTTCGGTCGACGAGGCATCACAGCATCAACGACTCAAACTAACGATGTAAACGATAGCGACAAAAATTTGGGCGATAGGTAGTCTAATCACAGCATGCATAGCGAGTAAGGAAAATCCTACATAGCAGGTAGAAGAAGATTTGAACACCAAATGTAAAGTTGGATGTCCCATTGGAAATACGATGACAACATAGTCCACGATGTCGACAGTGCGCTGGATACATGAAAGTAAAAGGCTCCAAGGTGGATAACAGGGAGAATGTATTATAGCACCCTAAAATTGGCATAGTAAAACTTAGTAAATAATTAAAATTACCTTAGTAATAATTCAAATTCAAATTTCAACCCCAAAACAGCTCCCAAACCGCCTGCTACCTGTTTCCTCATTTTCTGCACCATTTTTAGAGTTTGTTTCATCCATTGGACGATATCGTCTCTGATCAGATGATATCGCCTCAGATCGGATGATTTCATCTGGAGCAGAATGTCCAGATGATTTCATCCCAAAACTAATTTTTCATAATTAGCTTATGTTTCAACAGCTTCTCTAACTCGGGCAGAGACGTGTCTGCACCGTTAGAGTCTCCCCCCATTGGAGATCTCCCAAAATGGGATGATATCCAACCTCCCAACCTCTTTCCTATGCCTATTTAATCTTAGGCCC
Organism: Wollemia nobilis; assembly: GCA_028583015.1. NCBI lineage: Eukaryota > Viridiplantae > Streptophyta > Pinopsida > Araucariales > Araucariaceae > Wollemia > Wollemia nobilis. The sequence goes on from JAQPPZ010001821.1 coordinate 4,985,589, forward strand.
TCCCCTTGACATTCCTCTGGTTGAATTTTTTTGTACTTTAAGTTTTACATGCTTCAGGATATCCTAGATTATTGTTTGCCTTTGTCCCTTTTTGAATTTTCTTGTAGGAACTTTGTTATTCTTCAACCGAAGCAAAGCTCAGATCATCACAGATGATCCTATCCAATTCGAGACGATTTCATACTAGTCCGAGACGATTTCGATTGCAGTCAACATTGGGGGCAATCAGTGCCCAAAGTTTGCATTTCTTTACTCTTTTTTGTTGTTTTTCTTTGCATTAGTTAAGCTTGTTACTGCTTTGCATCTTGGAGTTCACCTCATGTAGCCTAGATGCATAATAAAGTCAAATTTAGTCATTAAAACCATGCATTTTACTTAATTTGTTATCTAAAGTTGTCATTCTAGCATTCATACTTTCATTTCTATCATTTTCCATTGCTTTTGCAATTGTATTTTTTGTTCTTGGTATCCATTTCTGCAATCACAGGTCTCCGACAAATTCGTCAGATCTCAGACGATCCTGTCAGATTAGAGACGATCCTGTCAAAGTCCAGACGATCTGGACTGCTTCAAAAATTAGAATCTCCATCAGACATCCGGATCAAGTATGGCTCTTTAATCTAGCTTATTCTCTCTATTTTTTGTTCAAATTTGTTTTTTATATTCATATAATCAGCATTTCATATAGCTTAGCTTAGATTCATTTGGCCAAACCTAGGACTTGGATGTTTAAAGCTAAAATTGAACACATTAAACTCATTCCCAACCTAGGCGTGGAAACTACCACTAAACGTTTCCTGGTGAACCCCACCATCCATCAAAAAATCACCTTAATACCCCTCCCTCGAGAGGCGGGACCTTCAAAGGGCCTCTCAGTCCGAGGTACCGTCCCATCCTTTTCCCATCTTCCTTCCGGGAATGGATCCTTTAGCCTGAAGGTAAGGATGCAAAAAATTTGGAGCGATACATTTTGGTGAACCCAACGTGAATAACATAGGCATCTTTATAATTCAAAAATATAAAAAAAACAAATATATATATATATATATATATATATATGTATACAAAAAAAAAAGTAACAAAATCATTAGTTCAAGTTTGCATGTTTTAGATTCAATTCTAAATAGTAGATGCTAAATATTACTTTTTGAAGTACTAAAGAAACCATGAGTTTTTACTCAAATCAATATGAGCCCATCAGTAATGTTGGAAGAATTCAGCTAAATACATTTGTTGATTATGACCAACCTCATCCCTATTCAACACCACCTCCATCACACTTTTCTCATTTTTCATCCTTACCCCAACAGGACAATCCCTTTGCCAATCCTCATCATAATGATATTATCTATTCTCCCATATATCCATATTATGTCTATCAATCCACATACAATTCTCCTCCACCCTTTCAATATTCTTCTTTCAATACAACACATCCATTTCAACAAGAAAATTCTTATTCTTCCAATTCTACCATGCACTCACCTCATACTTCACAATCTTCTTGTCATCATTCTACCCATAATAAAAAAAGTTGAGGTGAGAAACCATTAGGTCCTTTTATGACTAAATTCCTAAGGCACTTATCAAAAACTTCTCGAAAACCTTCATCACATAAATTTACTAGGCTCAATCAACCAATGGATATAATTCTCAAGTATTTACTTGACACAAATAGGATTGAACTCCCTTCCATAAGACAACCTGATACCACAGCAGATTGGTTTAAACCTGAGCTACATTGTGAATATCATAGAGTAGATGGACATATGACACAAAAATGTAAAGATTTAAGATGTTCAATTCAAGATTTGATTGATGATGGTATTTTTAATATAAAGGAATTACAATCTACAACTGATTATAAATCTCCAGTAAACAATCAAACTCCTACACAACAAATACCAATAATCAATCAAGACATGGGGATCTCCCAAGAACCCCTATTCAATTATCAACAACAAGAAACCAATCAGATATTGCATGTTAATGTGTCCCATCATGATGATATTATTAATATTGTAACAAAAACTACAAATGAGCAACCTCAAGTTCAATCAACTCAATCTGGTATTCAAGAGATGGATTCCTCATTTTACCAACCTTCAAAACTATCTTTGGCTCTAGAGAATGATCCAAAATGGAATGTAAGCATAGAAAGCTCATCTTTAGAATCAAAATATCAATCTGAAATCCACTTTGATAGCCAACAACAAGTGATTAATCCTCAAGCAAAGATATCCCTTTTAGAAGTATTACAAAGTTATCACAAGGAAATTTTGTTCAAGATACCTAGCCAACAATTTGTTCCTCATCATATTCTCTCTAAGAACATAATTAATGATGTAAACCCTCTTGAGGTTAACCATATTTCATTCTATGATGAGGAGATTCCTTTCTCTACTCCACAAGAAGACCTACTATCTTTACATTACAAGATCTAGTAAAGAAACACTTGTTAAAACTATCATGGTAGATAATGGCTCCTCTCTTAATTTATGCACTTATCAATTATTCCAAAAACTCAAATCAAAGGAAGAAGATCTTAATGAATCAAATGTTATTATAAAATCTTTTAACAATGAAATTCAAGAAGTTCAAGGTACTATAATTTTTCCCCTCAATATTGGATCCAAGATCCTGGATACTTTGTTTTTTTTAGCATATTGTCCTTCACCTTACAACCTACTTCTCAGAATTCCTTGGATTCATACGGTGATGGTTGTACCTTCCACTCTTCACCAATGTTTGAAGTTTGAACTTGCAAATAAAAGTGTTACCATACATGGTGACCCAACACCATTTGAAGAATATTTAACGGTTGAAACATCAAGTTCTATACATTCTCCATTGTCACAATTATTTTCTATCCATCACTTTTCTTCATCCATATATGATCATATTTGTTTACCAAATAACACTCATGCATATCTTTCACATATACTTTCTCCATATTATCAAAACTTGGAATATAATAATAAGAATGAAGAACTTTCTTATATTTTTGACATTTTATTTTGTAACATGATCAATTTTACACATTAAAAGTAAAATCTTTTGCAACATTATTCTACATTATAACAAAGCTTTTGTTATCACTACCTTTTATTCATCACCTTTTGTTCTTACCTTCAACACAACCAAATTATCCTTCAAAACCGCCTTTGATTTTGAAGCAACCTTAGACATCATATATTCAAATAACCTTGTATAGTGTATATAGATCATTTGTATATACCACCAATTCAATTCATAAATTAAAATAAAAATTAAAAAAAAAAAAAAAAATCAAAATCATCAAAATCTTCAAAAATATTTGTTGTATATATTTCTTCTTCAAGTATTGCAGTTATATTTTCAAGTTATTTTGGATAAATTAGCATTTATTTGGAATCCCTCACTATCACAAACACAAAAATAAATATCTTGATTTTATCTGGCATGATTACTAATCTCTCTTATATCAAAATCCACAAAATTCAATTAAATAAAGTTTGAGCACAGATAATTGATCTTGTTATTTACTTAAACCAAGCATATCCTTTCACAATAAAATGATTATATTTGTAATGTCCATGCTATGCTACATAGTAGAAGTGGTTTCTTGAGCAAAAAGTTTCCCCTACTATCCTATCATGCACATGGTCTAGAATCTTTGAGAATTGACAAAAGGACAAGCTCACCCCTACCCGGAATAAAAATCCCTTGCTCTACAGCTAATCCGAGAAAGTATCCGTAGTATAGGAAGAAAAAAAAAGTTCAAGAAAAAGAGAAAAAGAAACAAGTTATTTCAGCATTATCTCAAATATCAAGCCAAAATACAAAAATACAAAAAAAAAAAGAGAGAAAAAGAAAAGCAAAAGCAAAGAAAAAGAAACAAACAAAAGCAAAAGCAATAAAATCCCTTTCCCTACCCATTGAAAAGAAAAGAAGGGTTGATGAGCTTGAATCCCTAGAATTCTCAATTATTCGAAAACTATGAGGTAAGCCCCATAACAGGTGGTTTGTGCCCAACCCGCTTGGACTTGGGTAACTCTTAGCGTGGCGATATATTTGTCACATTATCGACCTTCTTTTGTATAGACCTATGTCTACTTATGGATTAGCTAGCTCTTGATAACCTGACCTACATAGTAGTCTGGTACGGTTATATGCATCTAAATCATGGTTAACGAACACTTATTTGGTTAATTCAAATCACTTGTATCATAGTATCTTGCTCAAACCTGGTAAATGAACAATGCAATTGCACACACATTTTGTATTTGAGAGATTTTGTATATCATTATGATAAATCAAGATTGGTAATGAACTCACCTACGCACATGGGATTCCTTATAAATCTAACTTTTGTCTTTAAGATACTTTGAAATATTTTTGCAAATTGTTTGGAATAAATTCATTTTCCTCTTTACAGAACAGTTGTTTAGTATAAAGACAACTATATGCATTATCAAAAATCAAAATTGTTTTCCAAACATGCAATAAAGTTACATTTATATATAACTTTTGAATTTCGCGACGATGGTATAGTTCCAAAACCAAAATTGGAATTTTATGCCTAGTGCAAGTCCTCATCTTCATATTTTCTGACTATTTTCAAAAATTAAAAAAAATCAACCATGTAATAAAACTATTATATTATTTTCTTCTTTGGATTTCACGATGATGGTATAAGTCTATACCTAAATATTCTATGCCTAGCGCAAACCATTGTACCAATTTTATTTTCCATTTATCCAAAATCATAAAAACATATGACTTAAATCATTATGTTACACAATTATGCTTTAAAACAAAACAAACACTTACTCTATTTTCATGTCATTATGTCAAAACTTCAATTTTGCAATGATGGTATAATTCCTATGGAATTATCCAAAAAATTTATCACACTTAGGAATTTATGCCTACCAAAAGTCATTTTAAAATATTTCATGCATAATATTTTCATGGAAATCTAAAAACAAATCATCATCATCATCATCATTCGCATCATCACAACAAAGTCTTAAGGCAGTCTCTTAAGAACTCTTTTACTTTTAACAATATTTCTATACTGGGATTAGCTTGACGACCGAGTGAGTGGAGACTCCATGAAATGGTTTATAATAGTGACAATGTCCTTTGAAATTATTTTTAGAAGTCCCTTTTCTTTTTTATCAATTCACATCACAAACAACCAATTTGTTAACATCAGATTATTTCATTTAAATTTTAAAAAATATGACATTCAAACCATAATATTTCCAATCGACATAATTACATGAATCATCAAATCAATCACACCACAACAATAAAGCATCATACACACACATAAGACAAGTCATATGATCAAAAATATCACATATTATATATATATATATATATATATATATATATATATATATATATCAACAATATATGTACATCATATCAAAACTGGATTGGTATGCCATAATCTACATATTGGCATACTCAATCCTCTTAAATCATATATTCAGTCTATGCAGTGCAGTAGCCTAGCCTCGAGAACCCCTTGAGCTCTCATCCTCATCTCCTCCCCCGTCCTAAGGTGGACGAGGTGGCCCCATCATAGTATGTGTAGTACTATGAGTCCTAGTCGTCGATTGGGATGAAGTCCTCGATGACCCAACCTTGATCATATCTGTAATGTCGGCTGGCAGCTATACCCTCTGGCCATATGGCACCATTTGGAAGTAGATACCCTGATAGAACGTGATCTGAGAAATTGACCACACCAGCTCCTGAGCGCTCACTCCTTCAGTCCATGCTTTGAGGTGTGTAACCTCATATCTGAGCTGTGTAGCCTTCGCTCGATGGTGTGTAGCCTCATACTATAGAGTCTACACCTATGCCTGGATACGAACAATCTCTTCCTAGAGAGTAGCCATATCACTACTCTCTCCTACCTCAACACCCTTGCCCTTATCGGGCGATGGTGACCTCTCTCTCCATGGAGAAGGGGGTCTCTCCTCCCTCCTCTCCTACTACTGTGGCCTCTGTTGAGCCTGTGGTCTCCTCTAATCTCTCCCTATGTGACCCTATGCCACCTCAATGATCACTTGGCACCGCCTCCCTATTTGATGCACAACTACGTGAATCAGACCTTGAGCCCTCGTCATCCGAGGAGGGTGGATGCCTGTGTACCAGACATCATAGCCATCGGCAACCCCTGCGTCGTCTTCATCCACTAGCTGAATGGGTGCATCATCTGTGTCCTGACTCTAGAAGCGTTGCATATCTAGAGCCCCGCTAACTGTAGTGTTATCCTAGATGGTCTGGGAAAACTTGTAGTCTCTGAGAGATGGGATCCCCTGCTGTAGACCGAACTACCTCAAAACTTGGTTGTAGTGGTGGAGCTCCACATCTCCCCTCTCCATCCTTAGCCAACAGGTTTGCCTAACATGAGCCAACTATTGTCCATCCTCGGCCCACCCTATATGATCTCTCCAAGGCCTCTAAGTGATCTGGTCAAAGACAAGGTCGTCAAGTAGTCTCCGAGACATTGGCAGATCTATCCGCTGTTGTGACCCTCTTCGGAGCCACCGGTAGAAATCTCAGGGCGTTTCCTTTTCAATCCCTATCAATGGGATCCCTACTGGCCTCTGCACCGTGATGTGCTCCCAGCACCAAACCTAGAGTAGTGATGTCATAACCAAACATTAGCCGCCCTTTTATATGACCCCGTGTAGGATCCTATACAATCGGCATAGTACATAACTCCCCCAAGAAAACCTATACCCATGGTCTCTCATGTCGTAGACCACATCTGTCAGTAGCCATGGTACTCTGCATCCACTCTGATGGCATAGCAGCAGACCACCTACAACCCCAGCCAAAACTTGTGTCAGTCTAGATGCCCTAGGCATCTAGCGTAGTGACTCGATGTTCACTCTGCCCTTCTCTAGGGTGAATCTCGAATCTTCGCACAGTCGCATCATCACGTTGCCTTGATTGGCTATGGGAGTTATTAACCTTCCTTGTATGGGGATCCTCAAAATCCTCCATACATTCTCTAGTGTGGGAGTCATCTCCCTTATCGGTAACCAAAAACAAGAAGAACCCGGATACCACCTCTCTGCTAGGGATATCAATAGCCCCATATCTGTAGAAACCTATGGCATCTCTGCCACATGCTGCAAGCCGACTTGTGCCAACTGATCTTGCTCTACCTGAGATAGAGTGGCCAAGTCATCCCTCAGCCCGCTGTATTTCCATTCTCTGCTCTTTAGTAATCCTCTCTGCAACATAAAAAACAAAACAATAAAAATCATTAATAAAATAGTGATTAAAAATACAAGTAAAGCAAGTTCAATTTCATCAATGATGATATCATCCACTATTGGATGATATCGTCCCAAATTTGAGAAAATTCGTCTCCGATTTTGCAAGCCGAAATCATCCCTTTTTGACGAAATCGTCCCCATTTTGTCGATTTCACCCCTGGACGAAATCGGCAAAATCGAGACGATTTCATCTTGATGATGTTGACGGCCCAAAAACCACCGCGATGCTCAAAAATCATCAAAATTTAATCTAAAAAGCATAGAAAATCAAAATTCAAGCATTCTAAACTAAGTTTAGACTCTTACCCGTAGCCCGCGTCGGACCTCTGTCGATCTGTGCGTTGTCTTGACCATTTTGTTTGCAGAGCTCCACAAACCAGAAAATGAAAATGAACAGTAACAATGAATTAGGGTTTTTCCCTATTTTTTAATTTTATTCAAAAATAATTAAAAACATTTTAATTTTTTGCTTTTTCGCATTTTTACCTTAAACGTTCAATTTGGGTAAAAACACGGAGGGGGCATCATAGTAAGCTGTCGTACGATTTGACCAAGAATCATCGCCTAAAAATGGGAATAATTTTTGCTTTCTCGTAAATCTAGAAGAATTCATATTTAACGCATTTTCTTCAAAAAATTCGCTAAAGAGGGGGCAAAATGTAGCACCCTAAAATTGGTGCAGTAAAACTTAGTAAATAATTAAAATTACCTTAGTAATAATTCAAATTCAAATTTCAACCCCAAAACCACTCCCAAACCGCCTGCTACCCGTTTCCTTATTTTCTATGCCATTTTTAGAGTTTGTTTCATCCGTTGGACAATATCATCTTCGATCAGATGATATTGCCTTAGATCGGACGATTTCATCTGGAGCAGAACATCCAGATGATTTCGTCCCAAAACTAATTTTTCATAATTAGCTTTTGTTTCAACAGCTTCTCTAACTTGGGCAAAGACGCGTCTGCACCGTTAGAGTCTCCCCTCATTGGAGATCTTCCAAAATGGGATGATCTCCAACCTCCAAACCTCTTTCCTATGCCTATTTAATCTTAGGCCCTCCCCTTGAAATTCCCTTGGCTAAATTTTTTTGTACTTTAATTTTTACATGCTTCAATATATCCTAGATTACTGTTTGCCTTTGTCCCTTTTTGAATTTTCTTGTAGGAAATTTGTTATTCTTCAGCCGAAGCAAAGCTCAGATCGTCGCAGAAAATCCTGTCCAATTCGAGATGATTTCATACCAACCAAGATGATTTCGACTACAGTCAACATTGGGGGCAATCAGTGCCCAAAGTTTGCATTTCTTTACTCTTTTTTGTTGTTTTGCTTTGCATTAGTTAATCTTATTACTGCTTTGCATCTTGGAGTTCACCTCATGTAGCCTAGATGCATAATAAAGTCAAATTTAGTCATTAAAACCATGCATTTTACTTAATTTGTTATCTAAAGTTGTCATTCTAGCATTCATACTTTCATTTCTATCATTTTCCCTTGCTTTTGCAATTGTATTTTTTGTTCTTGGTATCTATTTCTGCAATAACAGGTCTCTGAAGAATTCGTCTGACGAATTCGTCAGATCTCAGACGATCCTGTCAGATCAGAGATGATCCTATCAAATTCCAGACGATCTGGACTACTTCAAAAATCAAAATCTCCATCAGACATCCAGATCAGGTATGGCTCTTTAATCTAGCTTATTCTCTCTATTTTTTGTTCAAATCTATTTTTTGTATTCATAAAATCAACTTTTCATATAGCTTAGCTTAGATTCATTTGGCCAAACCTAGGACTTGGATGTTTAAAGCTAAAATTGAACACATTAAACTCATTCCCAACCTAGGTGTGGAAACTGCCACTAAACGTTTCCTGGTGAACCCCACCATCCGTCGAAAAATCACCTTAATACCCCTCCCCCAAGAGGTAGGACCTTCAAAGGGCCTCTCAGTCCGAGGTACCATCCCATCCTTTTCCAATCCTCCTTCCGGGCACGAATCCTTTAGCCTGAAGGTAAGGATGCAAAAAATTTGGAGCGATACATATATACTATGTGGGACCCAAGATGTGCAAGTGAATGAATGGAATATCGGCACAGGAAACTCCTCGTCGATGTCGGTGACATGGCGAGCATGGAGTTGTTAGGGACAACACCCCTTGTATTACATTATTTGACAACAAGGACACAATAGCATGGATAGCTATGCATGGATGAACGGTGGCATGACACGTGGATAGAGATTTTGGTGCCAAATCAGAGTTTCAAAGCTGACAAGGATGTCGATCGAAGACTACTCCACATGTGATGACATGTAGTATGGTTGGCGACCCAGAAGCTGAATTAGAAAATTAATGGCGATGATTGGTTTGGAAAGAAAGTCACCGATTTCAAAACCTAAAAGGGCAAGACTCCGGGTCATTAGAGTGAAAGAACTGGTAGTGTGTTAGGGCCAGTAAGGAATGCATCAGAATGTTTAGCGGCAGATAGCGATGGAGAATTCGGTCACTGGGCAAAAATGCAGTCCATGAAGGTGATACAATCATGTTCTAAGGGACAAATATAATGGATGATTTATAGAGATTTGGTGGACAAAGACCAAAATAAGGAGCATAGTCAGAAAGACACGCAAGGAATGTAGGTGGCACAATCCACATATACCAAAACGTAGAAAATGGAGGACCTATGCAAGCATTTTCAAAGGCTAAACACAGACGAGGTTTGGTCGTAAGATAGCAAACATGGAGGACGTGGTGAATTCACACCAATAGGTTTGACAGTGGTTAGCAACGGTCAGTAAGGATAAAACCATTCTAACCACATACATAGAGAAACAACAGAGCCATTAGGGCTAAGGGTTGGCCTAATCAAAACCCTAAAATACCATCAATGACCTATATATCCTTAAGCACATAATGGGAGTACGGTTGATCCGCTGGGTTGAACATAATAGCATTCATCGAGAAGTCGTAGGTCATGGGGCCACCGAGGATGTCGAGGCTGAGGTCAAAGCGAAGCAAGGTGTGTCAAGGGAATCATGTGTGAGACTAAGGTGCAGGTATTGGATATGGGATGTGAGCCCACGATGAGAGGACATGCCACGGGGGCAAATCGTGGCATACGTGGATAGCTCAACGCAGCCTTGCGACAGGCTAAATTCTAGCAAGTCACGCGTTTTGAGTAGCTTATGAAAACTAAAGCATGGGGCATATCTAAATAAGGGGTTAATGAGTGTTTTATATTTATTAAATTTCTCCTTTTAAATTTATTACTGCCCTAAATCAAAAGCCATGGTGGTTTTGAATAAAACAAAAAAATAAAAGGTGTGAAAGTTTTATTAAAATGTTCTCCAACTAAAGATAAAACGAAAGCATAAATGTGGAGCCTTGCTATGAAAAGTGTGTGAAGCTATAATAAAACAAAGGGGTCTCATGCCTACATTGGGCATATTAATAAAAGTTATTACTAAGTACAGATACGTCAAATGAAACCGATGCGGCGGTTTCATGCATAACAAAGGAAACAAAAGACGTTTCGAGTGCATTCGAAGCCAAAAAAAATCAATGGTGAAAAGAAAACGAACGGTTGGAAAACGAATGAAGAGTTGCAGGAAATGAACAGACAACGTTCGAAGGGGAATGGAAGAGTTTTTTTGAAGTTTTAAATATGCATTTTAGAGAGGGTATAGGGGCTGGAATCTTTTGGCATGGCCAAATGCTGCTGAACTTGGAATGTAAAATCTGGAAGTGTTATTAATGCAAGTTTTGTTTTCAGAAATTTAGACTTCGTTTGTCAAGAAAGGATGAGAAATTTTCTGCATGCTTTGTTATAACTGCTCTATTTTTCTCATTTCAGATTTCAGATTTGTATGTGAAATTTATGCCATTGTTTTGGGTTATTTCATGTGAATGTCTGCAATCTAGAAATTATTATAAACCCTAGGAGCGAGCACCTAGTTTACTTTGATTGTGTTTGTTTTGCAGGTCAAATAGGCTAGGTTGCATGTACGAAATTCTCACATATTCGGTTTTGCAGGATGGGGTGCTATCAAACTGAGGGAGCTTTGCATTGCTGCATTTCCAGCAATTAATTTGATGCAAATTTTTAATTTTCTATTTTCCAAAATTTTAATTTCAGAATTTTTTCTTATTTTCAGACATTAAAATAAACAGTAAAAAAATTTCAAAATCCAAAAATAATTGCACAATTACGTAGAGCACCTATCATACTTCCATTACGCACTTTGAAATTTCATTTTCGGAGCCATTTTATATTTTTAAAAATTCATCGTAATTTCTGTTTCATTGCAGATTTTTAAAATCCGAAAATGCAAAAATTCCATTTTTAGGTCAAATTTCATTTTTTCAATTTCGTTTTGCATTCTTGAGCCTATGATGACATTCTCTTCATGAAAATTCCAATTTCATTGAAGGTTTTATGTTTTATGGCATTTTACAAATTTCCATTTTTGGAGCCTAAAATTGCCCTCTCTTCATAAAAATTCTGATTTTACGAAAGAGGGGTAATTTGAGCATCACATTGAAGGTCATTGATTCAAAGCACTTAATTGTTCATCTTTATGAAAATTTGATTTCATTTAAGAGGGATAAGTTGAGGTGACATTTAAAGCCCTTACTTTAAGGCCATAAATTATTGCTTCTTTGTGAAAACCAATTTCACCAAAGAGGGATAGTTTATCTATCACATTGAAAGCTATCTTCATCTTCATGATAAGAAGCCATATTTGGACTTAATAAAGAAGGTAAAATCTACCTTAAAATCCTCAAGATAAAAGGAAGTAAGGCACTACATCGTGGTCATATGAGGGCCAACTCACATTTGCTTTATTTTGGTTCAATGAACAATCACTAAAGTATCATGGTAAAATAAACCAACATTGCCCCTTGTTTACAGTTACTTGCAATCACTAAGGTGTTCCTAGCATTATAATTGATACATATTTATTTGAGATTACTAATACACATATGCAAATGCTAATATAGCGGAGACCTTGGAGAAGTTGTTTTGTCTAACTTCTTTGCAAGAGGGGATTTGGAACTCAAATCCTAAGGAAGAGTGTACTTTCACACTTGGGTGAAAATACCACTCAACATTTTGGCGCTAGAAGGAGGGCCTGAATTGGTTTACTTTATTCTATTTACGTTAAGCAATTCATGTATGCTATGCATTGTTCTAATGCGTTTTTTTATTGTTCATATAGAAATAATGTGATTTGATTTAATTTTGAAAATTTTGGTCTCGACTAACGAGGTGTTGTTTCCATGCAATTACTTCCATTTGATTCTAACATTCTCTTTTTTTGATGATGTGCTAATGCCAATCTATTTGCAAATGTGAGAATGTTATTTCATGTCATGGTTTAATGGGTACATGTCTCTTGGTTGATGCTAACATGATGATTCATATGTTACATATGTGAGATTTGTTAGTCATTTCATGTTTCTTTGTAAGGAATCATTTTCTTCCTAAAATGTATTTGTTGTCGGTATTATGCTCTTCACTTGCCGTGTAATGCGATCTGGTGAATCAAAAATCCTGCAACACTAGGAGTATGCTCTTCACTTGTGCATCTGTGACCTGGTGAATCAGAAACTAGTTTACATTTTTTATAAGATTGCTTCACCATTTGACTAACATATTTGCTTCTGAGGTTATTCTTTGAGTTTCACTAATGGCAACATTTGAGGAGCAAATTGTATCCATAAGAGAAGAAATGATGTCCCTAAGAGAAACGATGGTATCTGCATTAGGAAAGTATTATGAATGTCATCCTACCTTTGGAACACCTTATCAAATTCATGAAATGTTATTGGAGTTTCTATGACTTTTTAATCAAGAGGTGGCATCAGGATACCTACAAAATCTACATATCTATAAGTTCACGTTATGTCAATTTCAAATATTTTGTGAGCCTATTGCTTGTAGGTTCTTCCCATACATTGTGGGTGATAGATCATTCTCGTGGTATTGTCATTTACCCATGGAGGTTAAGACTTCTTGGAGCCAATTAGAAGCAGCCTATCTTTATCACTTTGGTAATCAAGTTGACTTAGATAGGTTGCAAAATCAATTCACCTCTATGTGTAAAGAGCCTAATGAGTCCATGAGTCAATTCAATGTGAGATTTCATGAATTGTACTCTCAAATGTGGGAAATTTTGGGTACATCGGAAGAGGAAGCTATTGAAGTATACATGGGAGCCATACCCCCCACACTTGCTACACTCATTAAGGAAAACTTGGATGACTTGTCTCTAGAGATGATCTATGAGGTCTTAGAAATGGCAGAACAACAATGTATTTTGGGAGGGGAAGAAGAGGCACAACATGCTCCCATGAAAGATTGTTCTTTTGGGGTTAGTGATACCAACCTACATCAACCATTGAATATAGCACCCTCCAATCCAACAATACCTATGGTGAATGATAAAGAGGACAAATTTGAATGTCCAAATGTTACAACCACCTCAGAGGTAGTCCAAGAGGAGGTGCAAGTTGCCAAGCCAACATCTATCAATGAGGATGGTGAGGAGATGATTTCATTCATAGAGATACATGATTATTCAGATAATGGTGTCATAAATTCAACTCTACTTGAGATATGTGATAGGATAGAAATGGCCATAGAATTGAATGAAGTGGTTGAAAGTGAAATCGAAAGAAAATCAATAAATGAATTTGAAGATATGACAGAATTTCACCACTTGTTCTTGGAAGATACACTCGATGAGATGATTGAAACTAATGATCAAGAAATTCTTCACCCTCCAAATTGTGATGAAGCAGAATCATGGGTTACTAATTTGGACTATGATAGCCTTACAAATTTGAATTCAAGAAATAACCCACTATTGGAAATAATTGAACCATCTAAGGAAGGTGAAGGTGAATTTGATGAGATACACTTTGATGAATCAGAATATGTTGAAGAAATAGTCGAGCATCATAACTTAATTTTGGAAGATGATCGCCATGATTCTCAAAAGAAATTGAATGAATATGCTCACTCTAAACCTCCTCATGAACCCTTTGTGTCAATTGATATGCAGGATAACATAATTGCCTACTTAAAGGAAGATATTACAACTCCTGTACAATTTGAGGATGTTTTGGAAGAGGGTTTCAAATCTCATCAAAATTTGGAAGATTATAATGATCCTACTACCAAGGACAAAGAAGAAAAATAATTGATAAATGAATCAAAATATCATGTCACAAATACCATGGAATTTCATTCCACGAATTTGGATGACAATTTTTACAATGGTTGGGGGAGATATGATGATGTGTTATTTTCTCACACCCCTATTGATGAAATTCCTATTCCACTAGATATACAAGATGTTGAAACTTCTATCTCACATGAAGAGATGCCATGGATGGTGAATAAGGAATTGGAACCAAATGACAAAGAGATTGATCAATTGGAAGCAACTCAAATGAGTGATCATCAAGATAGATTACTTGACATACACTTTGACCAACAAGATTTGAGGATTGAGAAAGATGAACATGTTTTCAATTGGGTGTCATATTTTGGTATGTTTGATGAACAGGTAATAAATGAAGAAATTGTGATTTCTCACCAAGTTTTGGTAAATGAAAATGTGCAAAAGGTAGAATCTAAACTTTTGTGTTCAAACACCCAAACTATAGGTGAAGATTTGCATGAACATGTTTTGAATTTGAAGGATGTTTATGATGAAATGCCATTGAAGGTGAATGAAAAACAAGGATTGACTTCTAATCACACCTTTAATAAAATCACTTGCATGAATGAAAAAGAGGTTGAGGCACATGAATTGTTAAATCAAATTCATCAACAATTGATAATGGAGTCTAGGGTAAAAAATTTTAATGATCCTCATTTAGTAAATATCCTAGATTCTTGCAAATTGTTGCACAAGTTTGATTGGCCTAAGAACATGGAAAATGAATTGATTTTAAAATTTTTGGAAATAGGCTCTTGCTTACAAAGTTTCATTTTGGATAAAGAAAGCCTAATTCTAAATCATGAATGGAAATATGAAATTTATACCTTAAATAATAGACGAGATGAAATTGAAGATCAAATATTGTCTAATCAATTTGATGATTTGAATCTCACCTATGAGAGTACTAATGACACTAAATCAAATTGGTGGGGTGAGGGAGGCAAGTTGAATTTTTTTGCATTGCTTGGTTTGATCTTATTGTTGTTGGATTCCTACAACATTTGGCATACATATTGTGTCATATGTCTTTTGAAATGTTCTAATCATGTTTGGGATCCGGGAAAGTGATAGTCCAAGCTTTGCATCATCTTGTACCATATTGTACATTTGTATATAATTTTTTGGTTTTTGATGTTGGGTTTGCATTTTGGTTTTGGTTTTAAGTTTTGTGTGTTGGTCCTTTGGACCCTTTTGGTTTGTTTTGAAAAAAAAAAAAGAAAATGCGAGATGTCAGTTTATGTCCTTATGAATGTTGACTAAGACTAGGAGGATATGAAACATCGGAATTTTATTGCAGAAAGCTCCACGAGTATCACAAACACATTAAAGAATATTGTTTGAAACTTGTGATGCATGAAGTTGTCATTTTTGCAAATTATGGCAAAGTAGGTGGTATACTCCATCCAAATTTCAAGAAGAGCAATGCATTCATCCATATCTCATGTTACATTCCATATTGCATAAACATTACATCTCAATTGCATCTACATTTCAAAGACAATCATTGAAAAGGTGTCAAATCCTCTTAGGGTCATTACATAACATCTATTAAATAGATCTTGAGGTTGGAAACTGATGCCCGAACTATCTTGAACCAAACACGTTCTACACAGATTTAAAGGGCATCTTGAACAAAATGGTCAAAACCATACTTGGAAGAAAAGGTGAGGCGAAAGGAGTGTTTCTTGTCTGTCCCATCATGCAAAACATAGGCCATGAAAATAGTGGTTTTCACCACTCCTATTTCTCCACCTCCATCACATCATTTGGATTGGAAGGATCGTACTACATGTCCCTGGCAAGGATGGGTAGTCATCCCTAAGATTCAAGGAACCTAAAGCAAACATTAATATTCCTCTTACATCATACCACTCACCATTGAATTGGAAGGATCGTACTACATGTCCATGGTAAGGATGGGTAGTCATCCCTAAAGTTCAAGCAAGCCATTTTTACTTCACCTCCATCACACCATTTGGATTGGAAGGATCGTACTACGTGTCCCTCACAAGGATGGGTAATCATCCCTATAATCCAAGAAAGCCAAAGCCAAAACTATGGTGCTGATCTCCACCGGGGCTATAGACGCCTGACTGGCAGTGGAGTAGGCTCATGCATGGTGACATGTCTTGTTTAAAAGCAAGACCTCTGACCGCTCACATGGACAGGCTAGCCCAGCAGTTTCATCCATAATAGGTTAAATCATTTTGATTAAGATGAGGTAATGAAATTCGAATTAGAGTAGTAAGGATAGGGTTAAATTCTCATCATACTTAGGTTGAGAATCCTATTCCCTAAATCTCTGATCTCACTTACAATTGCACATGGGTTCAATATGGTAGTGACACATAACCAACTTTGGGATCTGGTAAATGAATTCAATTCATCATGATTGGTCCTAAGAGGGTTTGATAATTTTAAATGTTTCTACTCATGGTACTAAAAAAGTTTGAGCCTTTGCAAAGTAGGCCTGTTATATCTCTTAGCTTATTCGTCATACATTAAATCTTGCATAGATCATCCATGATTCATTGATATGCATTTGTGTAAAACTAACAATGAAAAGTGGAATGGTTTCAAATGATAGGGAATGAATCACTTGTACACATTGAGTTGATGCTGAATGATTCTAATGGTTCATGTTTCTTGTCTATTTACATTCTTTGGATATTCACTGATGCTTGTAGTTGAGTTTGTGTGTTTTCAGGTTGGGTTCTCACCGAAATGCTCAGGAGCATTTCCTAGCAGAGTCGCCATTTGTTGTGGCTGTTCCACAATGTACCCCAAAATTGGGGACCCACCTTTTTGTTTTTGGTGTTTGGGTGTTTGCATGTTGGTTTCGAGCATCTAATGCTTGGTTTGTTTTGAATTTGCATTTATCATTAGTTATTGTCGACGACTTTTTCTTGTCGATGATATTTTATTGTCGATGACTTTTTCTTGTCGACAATATTTTATTGTCGACGTTTCTTTTGTTGTCATCTTGTGGTTGACGATTTTTATCATCATTGTTGTGTCGGCAAGTTTTTCATCGATTTTGTGGTTAGTGTTTTCGTGGTTACTTTTTGGGTTTTCTTTCATTTGTGTATACCGAAAAATATACATTATTATTATTATATATATTTTGTATATAATAATAGTTAAAAAATGGTGTGTGGTGGTTTTGTGTTAAATTTCATATTAATAATGATAACTCCCAATTTTAGGAGGTGTCATGGTTGGGATGATATTGCTTAACCGTGTACATGGTCATAAAGGTTTCTCACAATAACCAAACAAAAAAGCAATAAAATAATAATAAAATAAAATAATGACAAATAAAGGTAAAGGGCTTTTATGTTTACCTTTATTTATTAAACCTAATCGTGCTTCATATGTATTAAGGTTTATACAAGGTTTAATGAAAATTTAATACTTGGTTATATCATGTGCAGGAAGAGTTCGGCGGTGAGGCAGCGCGGCATCAACGACTCGAACTAACGATGTAAACGATAGCAATAGAAATTCGAGTGACAGGTAGTCTAATCATAGCATGTACAATGAGTAAGGATAATCCTACGCTGCAGGTTGAAGAATATTTGAACACCGAACGTAAATGTTGGATGTCCCATTGGACATACGATGACAGCGTAGTCCATGGTGACAACAGTGCACTAGATACACAAAAGTAAAAGGCTCCAAGGTGGATAACAAGGAGAATGTATACCAGGTGGGACCCATGATGTGCAGGCGGACGAATAGAATATCGACACAGGAAAATCCTCATTGACATCGATGACATGGTGAGCGTGTAGTTGTTGGGGACAACACCCCTTGTATTACATTATTTGACAAGGATACAACAGCATGGATAGTTATGCACGGATGAATGGTGGCACGACACGTGGATATTGAGTTCAATGCCAAATTTAAATTTCATAGTCGACAAGAATGTCGATCGAAGACTACTCCACATGTGATGATGTGTAGTATGGTTGGCGACCCAGAAGCTGAATTAGAAAATTAATGGTGATGATTGGTTTGGAAATAAAGTCATCGATTTCAAAACCTAAAAGGGCAAGACTTCAAGTCATTAGAGTGAAAGAATTGGCAGCATGTTAGGGCCAGTAAGGAAGGCATCAAAACATTTAGCAGTAGATAGCGATGGAGAATTTGGTCACTAGGCAGAAATGTAGGCCACGAAGGCGATACAACTGCATTCTAAGGGACAAATATAATGGATGATTTTCAGAGATTTGGTGGACAAAGACCAAAATAAGGAGCATAGTCAGAAAGACACGCAGGGAATGTAGGTGGTGCAGTCCACATATACTGAAACGTAGAAAATGGAGGACCTATGCAGGCATCTTCAAAGGCTAAACATAGATGAGGGATGGTCGTAAGACAGCAAACATGGAGGACATGGTGAATTCACATTGATAGGTCTGACAGTGGTCAACAACGGTTAGTAAGGATAAAACTATTCTGACCACATATGCAGAGAAACAACAGAGCCATTAGGGCTAAGGGTTGGCCTAATCAAAACCCTAAAATACCATCAATAACCTATATATCCTTAAGCACACAATAGGAGTACGGTTGATCCGTTGGGTTGAACGTAATAGCATTCATCGAGAAGCCACAGGTCGTAGGGCCACCGAGGACGTCGAGGTTGAGGTCAAAGTGAAGCAAGGTGCATCAAGGGAATCGTGTGTGAGCCCGAGGTGTTGGTATTGGAGATAGGATGTGAGCCCATGATGAGAGGACATGCCACGGGGGCAAATCATGGCATACGTGGATAGCTCAATGCAGCCTTGCGACAGGCTGAATTCTAGCAAGTCACGCATTTTGAGTAGCTTATGAAAACTAAAGCATGGGGCATATCTAAATAAGGGGTTAATGAGTGTTTTACATTTATTAAAGTTCTCCTTTTAAATTTATTACTGCCCTAAATCAAAGGCCATGGTGGTTTTGAATAAAACAAAAAAATAAAAGGTGCGAAAGTTTTATTAAAATGTTCTCCAACTAAAGATAAAAGGGAAGCATAAAGGTGGAGCCTTGCTATGAAAAGTGTGTGAGGCTATAATAAAACAAAGGGGTCTCGTGCCTACATTGGGCATATTAATAAAAGTTATTACTAAGTACAGATATGTCAAATGAAACCGATGCGACGGTTTCATGCATAACGAAGGAAACAAAAGACGTTTCGAGTGCATTCGAAGCCAAACAAAATCAATGGTGAAAATAAAACGAACGGTTGGAAAACGAATGAAGGTTGCAGGAAATGAATAGACAACGTTAGAAAGGGAATGGAAGAGTTTTCTTGAAGTTTTAAATATGCATTTTAGAGAGGGTATAGGGGCTGGAATCTTTTGGCATGGCCAAATGCTGCTGAACTTGGAATGTAAAATCTGGAAGTGTTATTAATGCAAGTTTTGTTTTCAGAAATTTAGACTTCGTTTGTCAAGAAAGGATGAGAAATTTTTTGCATGCTTTGTTATAACTGCCCTATTTTTCTCATTTTAGATTTCAGATTTGTATGTGAAATTTATGCCATTGTTTTGGGTTATTTCATGTGAATGTCTGCAATCTGGAAATTATTATAAACCCTAGGAGCCAGCACCTAGTTTACTTTGATTGTGTTTGTTTTGCAGGTCAAATAGGCTAGGTTGCATGGACGAAATTCTCACATATTCAGTTTTGTAGGATGGGGTGCTATCAAACTGAGGGAGCTTTGCATTGTTGCATTTCCAGCAATTAATTTGATGCAAATTTTTAATTTTCTATTTTTCAAAATTTTAATTTCAGAATTTTTTCTTATTTTCGGACATTAAAATAAACAGTAAAAATTTTTCAAAATCCAAAAATAATTGCACAATTACGTAGAGTACCTATCATACTTCCATTACACACTTTGAAATTTCATTTTCGGAGCCATTTTATATTTTTAAAAATTCATCGTAATTTCTGTTTCATTGCAGATTTTTAAAATCCGAAAATGCAAAAATTCCATTTTTAGGTCAAATTTCATTTTTTCAATTTCATTTTGCATTATTGAGCCTATGATGACATTCTCTTCATGAAAATTCCAATTTCATTGAAGGTTTTATGTTTTATGGCATTTTACAAATTTCCATTTTTGGAGCCTAAAATTGCCCTCTCTTCATAAAAATTTTGATTTTACAAAAGAGGGGTAATTTGAGCATCACATTGAAGGTCATTGATTCAAAGCACTTAATTGTTCATATTTATGAAAATTTGATTTCATTTAAGAGGGATAAGTTGAGGTGACATTTAAAGCCCTTACTTTAAGGCCATAAATTATTGCTTCTTTGTGAAAACCAATTTCACCAAAGAGGGATAGTTTATCTATCACATTGAAAGCTATCTTCATATTCATGATAAGAAGCCATATTTGGACTTAATAAAGAAGGTAAATTTTACCTTAAAATCTTCAAGATAAAAGGAAGTAAGGCACTACATCATGTTCATATGAGGGCCAACTCACATTTGCTTTATTTTGGTTCAATGAACAATCACTAAAGTATCATGATAAAATAAACCAATATTGCCCCTTGTTTACAATTCCTTGTAATCACTAAGGTGTTCCTAGCATTATAATTGATACATATTTATTTGAGATTACTAATACACATATGCAAATGCTAATATAGCGGAGACCTTGGAGAATTTTTTTTGTCTAAATTCTTTGCAAGAGGGGATTTGGAACTCAAATCCTAAGGAAGAGTGTACTTTCACACTTGGGTGAAAATACAACTCAACAAAAATATCATAAAATTATGCAATACATACATGGCATAGATTATGTCATAACAACATCAATTAAATGCATAAAAGTACAGTAAATCAAACATGCATTTAAACATCATATATTGCATTCATATACATTCACCATAAGTAGTCCACCTACACAAGTATATCATGGCATTTGACATCATATATCCATCATCTATCTAATGCATATCATCCATACATCACAACATCTTGCATAAAATAATAAAATTAAATAAAACTACACATATAATGAGTCAATTTTAGATCATATATATGTGTGTGTGTGTGTGTATCAAAAAATAATAGTAACTAGTACACTAGCATGTGTCAAAAATTCCTATAGGCTACATTTGTAGGTCCTCAACCTTACACACAAAAATGGTACAATAGCGTATATCAGATCTATACTATGTAGCACCACATACACCCATAGTCTGAGAGGCTCCATCATCACCTCCACCATCTCTATGAGTCCTCCTAGAACTGGCACTAGAGGTCCTCTCTAACTTGTGTGATCTATGACTATAGCTAGTAGAGGACTGACCTATCTCTTGAGTGTGAGTCATATGAGACCTTGAAGCCATCGACATCTTTGGAATCTCACCCCAAGCATCCCAATTGATCCTCTCAAAGTAGATATGTAGGTAGTACTTTGTGCTCCATCATTGATGTACTACTACACCAGGGCTTGAAGTCTCCTAATATATTCCCCTTGATACAGCCCTACTACTCCATGTACTACCTGAGTTGCTGGAGTAGCTGGAGGTGCTATAAAAACCTATGAAGAGGAGGGGTCCTCCCTCCTAGTGCATAGTGAATCGTATTGTACCCTTAAAGCATCGATATGAGACTGGATGAGGATGCACTAGCTTGTAACCCTCTATATCTCTGTATCTATTGTGGTAATATTAGCTTGAATAGTGGTCTTCTCCTTATAGTTGCACAACTGCATCTACCCTTCTGTGAGCTGAGACTATAGATCCCTCATATTTACATATAAAGTGGCAATGGTGGTATCCTGATGTAAGAGTTATGCTTGTTAAGGAGCCTAATTGAATCTATAGGCTAGCAACCTGGGCCTTGAGTCACCCAATATCACTATCAAGTGGTGCTCACCCTCATCAAGAGCATTTTTCTCCTCCTTAGCTAAAGGTGCATCCTCTACAGATCCCTCACCCCATCCACCCTTAGTACTCTAATGGACTCGATGCTCATGAGGGTCTATCTCTATGTCCTCTGCACCCTCTACAACATCATCAGCTACCCTATGCAAGGGCTCCTCAAAGCCCCGCCATACCCTAAGGGTCCACTAAGTGTCATAGTCAAGAGTGGTCCTTGCATCTATAAAAACTAACTCCTAAAATTCATCATCCTCAAAATCCAATGGAGTCACCCTAGGCCATGCCAAGTCCCTCTATAGAGTGAGGTGACGGTATATGGTAGGTAGCTCCAGAATGTCCTACCTAATCTTAAACTATCAGGTTATGTGTGAGAAGTAAAAGAACTCTTGTACCTCAGACTTGCATCTGAGGAGCCATTTATCTCTACATGCCTGACGCAACCAGTAATCAGTCTTCATCCATGGATGGCAATCTAAGTATGGATTCCAGTCAATCTGATCTACCTATAGTTTTATGAACCATCTAATGTAGTGCGCTAGGTCCCCTATGTGAGATCTGATCCAAAATCCCTCCTACTCATGAGGCCAACATGCTATATAACACTGGCCCACCTCTTGAATGGTACCAATCTCATAGGGTATGCCAATGGGATGCTCGATCTTGATGTGCTACCACCCCCAGAGCTGAAGTAGTAAGTTGTAGCTAATGCCAACTCTACTCCTCTAAGTAATCTAGTATAACTCATTATAGAGCTAAGGTAATAAGGCACTCCCCCAGGACAATATCAGAGGATGATCAATAGGACTTGCCAGGACCTCCATAGTCCTAGCTAGGAGGTTCCATAGGAACCTCGCTCTAAATTTGTCAAGCAAGATGATCTACATAATTAGGTGCATGAAGACAGTCACTCGATCAGTGAAAACCTGCTTTCTATACTAGTGGTTAATTTGGATTCCTCTATGGTCCGAGTGTTGTTATGTTGCCTTGCTATAGCAACCAAAGATGTGATCAAATACTGCATTATTCACATCATTCGATGAATATGTGATGGCCTTGCCATCTATAAGGAGTTGGAATATGTGGTAAACATCCTCCAAAGTGATGGTCATCTCACCTGTAGGTAGGTGAAATGTGTTGTTCCACGCATCCCAACGTCAAGACAATGCACTATTATAGGCTTGATCATCCCTGATGGAGGGGATACGTAAGACAACCAAATCCTACAACCTCGAACGACACATGATCCACTTGATAAAGGGCACTTCATAGGTTGTGAAGGATATTTGATTCCCTCGCCCTAGTAGTTAGGGTCTGATAGAAAGTAGAATAATAAAGCAAAAATTAATAAAATTTAACCATAAACATAAAAAAATAAGCTTGAAAATGTCAAACAAATTAAAAAATTTCAAAACACCAAAAATAATAATGGAAAAACACTTTAAAATTTAAAAAAATAATTAAATATGATAAAAATTTAAAAAATTAAAATATTTGGTTAAAGTTGCGAACCACAACTCAGAACCGCGGTCAAGGAGGTAGTAAAATTTTTGATTTTTGGATTTTGAATCTCATCGCGACTGAAAATCGTGACCCCCAATTTGCCAATTGGGTACCGCGCCTACCAGCCGCAACTAGGCGGGAAGACCTTTTTCAAGTCATTTCCCATCCCTAAATTCCTAGAAAACAAAATAATAATAATAAAACAAACAAAAAAACCCAAAAACAAATTAATTTTACCCCCCCCTTAAGCTAACCTAAGCTAAACTTAACTAGGGTGAGGTTCATTACCAACGGTTTAATGAGATTCATTTAACCCATTAATTAGTGAGGTTAATTTTAAAATCGATAAAATAAAATGGTCAAGGGTTTTGTGTGCTTCTTCCTTAGTCGCATTGGATCCTCTACCATTGGTCCAGGTGGTAGTGAGGTTGAGTTTTCAGCAACACTTCACATCAAAATTGTTGAATCACGTCTTAGAGCGCAAATTTGCAAGATATCAAATTAAAAATGATGTTGAAAATGATATAAATTTTTTTAAATATTTTTTATTTTTTCCTGACCACAACTGACACCCGTGGGTGCATAGCTAGGGTTTTCTGATCGTGACTATCAGCTATGGCTAGAAAAATTTTGAAACCTATCTGTTGTTGCCAAGCACGACTAGAAACCTATAATAAATGCTAAAAAATCCCACTATGAGGAGCTAAAAAATGATGAATTAAAAATACCCACTTGACCAAAATTGTATAAAATAATAAAAAAATTAGATAAAATCAAATTCAAATGTGCCTCATATCTAGTAATTTACCTATACACTTGGCGGTTGCAGTGACTTGCACTCCATGCAATATGACAGGATGAGTATATTACCATAAGGATATTTGGGGCAAATTCGTCATCGCTAAATTGGTATACTTCATTTCAAACCCTAAGAATGCCCAGACGATTCGGCTGCTCCATGGAAATGAAGCAATCATATCACTTATTCTATGACACTTTTAGTAGATCATCAAACAATATGATTCAAAACATGCCTAATTGGAATTGCTATCAGTTTGATTCCCTAAGAAGTCCATTAAGGCTGGATTGCTCCATGGGATAGAGATGTACAACTACTCTTAATAATTGCAATCATAGCTAATTAGGCCTAATCACTTATCAAATGCTAAATATTACTTTGTTCAAGGTCATTCATAGTGGTCAAGTGACTCATCGCTTCATTTAATTATCCTATCCTCATCGACTCATCGCTTGAGGGGGTAGTCATAATATCATAATCATAATAAAATTCAATAGAAGATCCCTTGATCGTAGATATCTTGATCTTGTCCAAATTGTGTTTGTCTTACGAATCATTGTCAATGACTATCGTAAGCTTACTCTTTTCTAGGGAAAAAAGTAAATATGACAGTTAAGTTAGTATCTCCCCTCCTTTCAGATCTATATGGCATGGAAGCCTATAGTAGCCCTGAGCTACTTGATCACCACTGGATCTTGCCAAAGCTTTGCAAATTTAAGCCTTCCATCCAATTGAAAGTAATGATTCTAGGATGCACATCCTTTTGTTGGACCCTAAGCATCTAATGTTGATCATACTAATGATCATCATGCAACCTATGACACCATTTTAGGAGGTCCATTTTTGCTCAATGTTGTTCGATCTCACAAGGCATCTCAAAAGGGCATCTGTAGACACTTAAAACACATCATGTCAAGGCGACTACTCATATAGGACATGCTAGAAGACCATATAGAAGACCTTGGACAAACACCAAGGTACAATAGTGATTTTAACCACTCAATTAGGCAGTTTGGCCTAATCAATGTTAACCACGGTTGGCCCCTATGATTAGCAGTGTTGACTACACCCTAGAGCTACAGCTAGCATAAAAAATTATTTGTCCTTTTACCAAGTCAAATTTGATTACAAACAACCAATTGGTTGCAGATCCAAGAAATTTGGAGGAATGATCGAGAAGCTTCCTTCCAACTACTCTAACTGCCTGATGAGCACCAAAAATGCTCATTTTATATACACGGTTAAGGAGAATTATCACTGGTTCAATTAGCATATGAAATGTATTTTATATAACTTATGCATATAATTGATAGAAAATCCGGTATTATGCTTGATTGGTGTTTTTAGTGGGAAATGTGTATAAATGCAGGTATTGGTACTAATATGGTGTTTTCCAGTCTACATCCACTTGGACCCGACATACTTCTGCTTACAGAGACTAAGGCAAGAGAGTAGGCACCTTCCTCTTCAAGGAAGGCGCCCAACAGAAGTAGGCGCCTTCCTACAACCGGAAGGCACCCATAGAAGATGAGTGCCTCCCTACAACCGGAAGGCACCAACGGAAGAAGAGCGCCTCCCTACAACCGAAAGGCGCCAATGGAAGAAGAGCGCCTCCCTACAACCGAAAGGTGCCTCCATGCCTTCATACTTTGCAAGATTTACCAAGTCAACTTTGACTGGTTGACCAAGGACTATGGAGGAGGTTGCACGTGAAGACAAAGGAGATCTATTTTAATCATGCATTTATTAAATAGAATAAAGTGTTTGTTATTATCAACCGATTGGCCGGTTGACCTTGTAAAGCTCTTAAAGCATATTATTATTTTTAGGATGCATTAGTTTAGGATTTGTTGTTACGTACACCTAAGGATGTTTATATTTATCCTTCTGGTGAATGAACATACTTTCAAATAGAAGAATAAAATATGTGTAGAATAAATTGTAACTAAATCACATCACGTGATTAAAATAGACTGATTTGTTATTGTAATGAGATCTGGCTACGCTTTATATAAAGACGCAGGCCAGATGAACAAAGGAGATCGGAGATCAATGATTAATTTTACACAGAACTTATTTTATTTTATTGTTTAATTAATTAAGAGTGCAACTCCTCTTATTCGAGCAAGCTCTACGTAGCTAGCCGGGTGGACTATCTACGGGAGCTTGGGCCCACTCCCTGCAGTAGTCCTCCCCTATTTTATTTGTGCATTTGCTTTCTGTAGATTAGTTTACTGCTTTATTTAATTTTAGTTGTGTGTGTTTATTTCCTCGCATTTTATTTCCAGCACTTTACTTTTTGTTTAATAATTTATTTATTTCATTTCCCGCACTTAGTTTATTTGGTTTGGCTGGAATCCAATTACACAAACCTCCCCACCAAACTAAATAAGGTACAACCAGATTTGTTCCCCAACACTGTAGGCATATACTGTGCGTGACACTCATAAGTTTATGAACTTACCGGATTGATAATTTATGGAAGAGAAATGAATGTTTTTCGGGACATGAATTTCTGCTCACCATTTTGGCGCCATTGCCGGGGAGTGTCTAAACTGTAGTGTTCTAATTTACAAGTCAGATAAAAAGCTTATTTGAAATTACCTGTAAATATTTTATCTGAGAAGCATGAGTCCACAAAGGAGCTTTTTATAAAAAGGCCAAAAATAGTTGTCGGCACAGTCAGAGCCAAATCCCATAGGCAATTATTTATATTTTTTAGCTTCTCAGGTAAACGCAGGAATGAACCTGATGTACCATAATTAAGTGTAGAAGTAGAAATAAAATGTGTTGTTGAAAAAAATTAGAAAAAAATCTGGCATTGAAGGATTTCCATCATGTTCTAAATGGTTTCAAGAAATCAAAAGAAAAAGCACAACCCAAGTCTGATTGAAAATTTTTAGGGACATGTTTTTATACGGAAACCATTGAAAAATTGTGCCTCTAGAAGCTTGGTTTTAAATTAAAAAATTTTATAGGCTTGAAATTTTTGCAACGTATTGGTAAATGTTTTTTTATGATGAAATTAATAATGTAGGGAAAATGACAGAGCATAATTTAAAAAGAACATCTTGTTATGGAGTATGCTCTTCACTTGCGCTTAAGGTGACTTGGTGAATTAGAAACTAGCATGTGTTTTTAACGGACTGGTATGCCATGTTTTCTTCAAGTTGCTAGCTCACGGATAGTCATTTGCTGGCCTGCACACTTTGCCATTACGTTGAAAGAAGTTTGGTTGCGAGGCCATGAAGGAAAATACTCTTCTCATGCTACAACATATCAGACTAGTTGGAAAAAAAAAAGGATTTCGAGAAGACTAGTTCAGATGTAGGCATGGGGGAGACCCCACCTTCATCAATGCCACAACAACACAATGAACGCTATTTATAGTGTTCATGAAAAAAAAAAAAAAAAAAAAGAGAGAAAAAAAATAAATCATCTGCTGAAAAGGCTCCAAGTTAATGAAGCAAATCAAAAACAGAGTTTTATTCTGCTGCTTGTTGAAAGAGAGTATCCTCTTTCCCGAGGACCAGCTTGGTCCAGAAGGGAAATGAGAAATCTCCAACCGGTAGCTAAATAAAACAGGGAAAGAGCTTGGAGGAGATCAGATTTAAAATGTCTGCACAAAGGCCACATGGTGCTTGAGCACAAAAAAAAAAAAAATGTGTGAATGGAGCTCAAGGTGGCTAGAAAAATAATAGCACATAAATCTCATCGAGGCATTTTATGAAGGCGTCACACTTGAACACCCGACACATGTTGATTGTGGAAAATATTTGTTTTTTTATTCTCACTTTGAGAAATAGAGGATCGTAGGGCCACTCTAACTCCACCTGCGATGGAAATAATTCAAAGTGGGAGATTATTCAGATGCACATGTGTCAGGATTGTGTAAAGATTACTTAATTGAAAAAGTGATGCATTCAGGGGCACACGATGAGAAAATAGTGCACGAAGATTAATCCCTGCAATACATACAGAGAGTCCAATACTTTGGATATGCATTAGAGCAGGATTAACATTTTTTTTATGTGCTAATTAAGGAGGAGCTTGGTGTTTCAAAAATGTGAGTTGTTGGTTGTCATATGAAAAAAATATATATACAAAAGAGAGGCAGAGTCTCACTATGGTGGAAGATAACATCAACTTTGAGAGGATCTGAAACCATGGAGAAATCTGCTTTTCACAAAAAGTGTGAGGGCAAAGATGTTTCAGTACATGGTACATTTTGCCAAATTCTTAGGATGGATCATTGACAAACCTCCAGATGTGAAAATCACCAGCTCAAATGGTTGAAGTAGACATTATGTTCTTTGATGCAGATGATGAAAAAAAAAATATGATAATCCAAGATCTGTTCTGGTCAAGGCAGAATAGACCAAAAAAAAAAATAGAGAAAAAAAATTAGTTAGAATTTTATTTTAATGCCTTTAGTTTAGATTTTTCTTTTATGTTTTGCAGGACAACATGAAGTGCGAAGTAGACAAATAAGGAGGTGTCTGTGAAGATCTCGTGAGTTGAGATTCATACGTGGAGTTCGTAATAGCACTATACGAACTGTCTCATGTACCAGATCGTGTAGCATCCAATCCAACAGGTGAAAGCTAGCAGAGTTTTACCTTGGCAACATTAGCGCCTGAAGGCAGGCTAAGTAACCCTGATCAAGCGAAAGGCTTCCAGCCCAAGGTGCTTGTGGAATTTGGGGGAAAATTTTGCTGGAAAGTGCATGACTGTTATAGCCTGGATGATAAACAAAGTCAGAGATGCTACACCAATTGCAAGAGAAGAGTGTCGAGACAACGTTCGAGTAACGGTCAACGAGCTCCATTAACCACTGCCTCACATTCGCAAGAGTGGATCAGACATCGACATGGGGGAAACCCCATACCATACCAGTAGCTGGGATGAATGCTCAATCATTCGTTTATCAAAAAAAAAAAAGAGAGAAAAAGAAAAGAAAAAAAAAGAGGAAGAAAAACGGGAGGATGCGTGAAAAAAAAATAAAAAAAGAGAAAAAAATAAAAAAAATAAAAATAGTGAAAGACGCCTTGTTCATCAAGAAGGCGCCTTCCGCATCAGGAAGAAGGCACCATACATTGGAGGCACCTTCCGCATGAAGAAGGCGCCATGCATTGGAGGCGCCTTCCGCATCAAGAAGGCGCCATACATTGGAGGCGCCTTCCACAGGAAGAAGGCGCCATACATTAGAGGCGCCTTCCGCATCAAGAAGGCACCATACATTGGAGGCGCCTTCCACAGGAAGAAGGCGCCATACATTAGAGGCGCCTTCCGCATCAAGAAGGCGCCATACATTGGAGGCGCATTCCATAGGAAGAAGGCGCCATACATTAGAGGCGCCTTCCGCATCAAGAAGGCACCATACATTGAAGGCGCCTTCCACAAAAAAAAAAAAAAAAGCAAATCTTCCCAATGAAAAAAAAAATGCATAGAACATGTCCTGCTTAGCATAAAAATTGCTTTCTTATTGCTTTGCAAGAAATCATGAACCGAATGCAAGTTGCAGGCATCCTGAGAGCCAGGGCCTAATAGGCACGGAGTCATGACTCATGTTTTACTGCTTTCGTGTGTGCAGTTTTTGTAGGTGTAGTTTCGCAGTACACAACCATGAGCATGATCTGTAGGCGGAGCCGGCTTAAACTAGGCCTAACAGATGTGACATTTTGTGCCCTACAATTAGGAGTGCGGCAAAGCAGAAAAGGCACTTACTTCCCACTAGGAAGAGAGTGCCTACAATCAGCCCAATACAGCAGTGCCTTTTTCCACCTGGAGGAAGGCACCAATAAGCAATTTTCTTCTCCCTTGGATGGGGGTACTTGTTGTTCAGTGTGGGACCTGACGTTTGGAGGGCTGCAGACCTGTTGCACAGAGGGACCTGTTTCTGGCGATAAGGGCATCACCAATTTAAGTGGGGGAAGATGCGGGTGAATCAAGACCTCCCGTAAAAAAAAAAAAAAAAGGGGGAGTTCGGAAGGCTGTTGTCACGAGGACGTGACAAATTTTAGACATGGGGGGAAAGACGCCTTATTGTTGGCGCCTAACTTACTCCTATGAAAAAAAAAAAAAAGTTCGGAAGGCTGTTGTCACGAGGACGTGACAAATTTTAGACATGGGGGGAAAGACGCCTTATTGTCGGCGCCTAACTTACTCCTATGAAAAAAAAAAAAAAACCTTGTGTTGAAATAGCTCCACGATGAAATGCAAATCAAAAGCAAAGTTTTATTTTTGCTGCCCATTGGAAGAGAGTATCCTCTTTCCCGAGGACCAGCCTGGTCCCGAAGGGAAATGAGAAACCTCCAACTGGTAGCTAAATAAAATGGGGGAGGAGTTTGAAAAAAAAAATAGATGTCAAATATCTGTTTCCTTCGGAATCAACGCATGGTAAGTAGGCACCTTCCTCTTCAAGGAAGGTGCCAGAAGAAGGTAGGCGCCTTCCTCTTCCAGGAAGGCACCAAGAAAAGACAAGCGCCTTCCTCTTCCAGGAAGGCACCAATTGAAGGCCAGCGCCTTCCTTTTCCAGGAAGGCACCAAAAGAATGCAAGCGCCTTCCTCTCACCAGAAGGCGCCGACAGGAAGGTGCCACAGGAAGGTGCCAACAAGAAGACACCAACAGGAAGGCGCCACTAGAAGGAAAGCGCCTTCCTCTCACAGGAAGGCACCGACAGGAAGGTGCCACTAGAAGGCAAGCGCCTTCCTCATAGGGAAGGCGCCCTTGTTCTTTGCCCATTGACTAGACAAGCACGACGTGGGCAACAAATATTGGTGCAGTTCCAACTCTACGGCATGTAGGTTAATTTGGGGATCGCATCAATGGATGAGAACATCCTACCAACGCCAGCACATACAACACATACATCTCAGCAATGCACCTGACAGATGTCGTGAATGATGAAAGAAATATTGTTTTTCCTCACTCTAGAAAACAAAGGAATGCAGTGTTGTTCCAATTATGCATGCAAAAGAAATAATTCAGAGGGGAGATCATTTTGAATGCACACGTGTCAGAGGATGAAGAAAAAAAGAAAAAAAAAAAGGGAGAGAGTCAAGATCTATTCTGTTCATGGTAGAACAGATAAAGATACTTATAAATAAATAAATAAAATCTCCAGGAGCACCAACGTGAAGACATCTCACACCACCAGCATCATATATATCAGATTCTACAAAATTCACCCGGTATGTACTGATTTTCTTGTTAATTATGTGTATAGTTATTTTAAAATTATTTCTATGCTAATACCAATCGATGCCTCCATAGTTTTTCAAAATCTCCCATTAGAATTCAAACACATGATGTGCCTTGAAAAAAAAAAAAAAAAGGAAGAGAGAGGCTATGGCATCTACGTGAATAAATTTGGCATCATTTTCATTGCCGCCTCATGACAATGGCAACTGGCTTGAGCGAACACATATAAATGATGCTACTCTATACCACAAAGGAGGTTCTGGAGATGTGAAATACGTTTCAAATGTGGGTAAAAGTAGCATTTGGTGACTACACTTATTTTAAATCAATTTGGTCTCACCAAATATGACCAATGAGCAACATTGGAGAATGCCAGCATTTATAAAAATAAAAAATAAAAAAATGCAGTGGTCATTGGCCCTGAACATTGTGGTCACAATTTAACTATTTGTTCGCAATGATTAGTCAGGATGTGTTTCTGACTTCTGCTGGTGCCGCATCACTCTATGGATGAAGAATAGCAACACTCAATGAAAAAAAAACACAGAGTGCTGAATAAAAAAAAATAGTAGCGTTGAATGGAAAAAAAATAGCAGCACTCAGCGGCAGAGAAACAGAGATGCTGAAGGCCATTAAAAAAAAAAAAAGGAGGGAAAAAAATATATATCCCAGGGGTTGTTATCACGAAGACATGACAAAATTTTTGGCATGGTCAGCCTGCGAGAGGGATAACTTCACATTTTGGTGCCACGAGGGCGTGGCACATGTTAGGCATGGGGGGATGATGAGCACCAAAAATGCTCATTTTATATACACGGTTAAGGAGAATTATCACTGGTTCAATTAGCATATGAAATGTATTTTATATAACTTATGCATATAATTGATAGAAAATCCGGTATTATGCTTGATTGGTGTTTTTAGTGGGAAATGTGTATAAATGCAGGTATTGGTACTAATATGGTGTTTTCCAGTCTACATCCACTTGGACCCGGCATACTTCTGCTTACAGAGACTAAGGCAAGAGAGTAGGCACCTTCCTCTTCAAGGAAGGCGCCCAACATAAGTAGGCGCCTTCCTACAACCGGAAGGCGCCCACGGAAGACGAGCGCCTCCCTACAACCGGAAGGCGCCAACGGAAGACGAGCGCCTCCCTGCAACCGAAAGGCACCAACGAAAGAAGAGCACCTCCCTACAACCGAAAGGTGCCTCCATGCCTTCATACTTTGCAAGATTTACCAAGTCAACTTTGACTGGTTGACCAAGGACTATGGAGGAGGTTGCACGTGAAGACAAAGGAGATCTATTTTAATCATGCATTTATTAAATAGAATAAAGTGTTTGTTATTATCAACCGATTGGCCGGTTGACCTTGTAAAGCTCTTAAAGCATATTATTATTTTTAGGATGCATTAGTTTAGGATTTTTTGTTACGTACACCTAAGGATGTTTATATTTATCCTTCTGGTGAACGAACATACTTTCAAATAGAAGAATAAAATATGTGTAGAATAAATTGTAACTAAATCACATCACGTGATTAAAATAGACCGATTTGTTATTGTAATGAGATCTGGCTACGCTTTATATAAAGACGCAGAGCCAGATGAACAAAGGAGATCGGAGATCAATGATTAATTTTACACGGAACTTATTTTATTTTATTGTTTAATTAATTAAGAGTGCAACTCCTCTTATTCGAGCAAGCTCTACGTAGCTAGCCGGGCGGACTATCTGCGGGAGCTTGGGCCCACTCCCTGTAGTAGTCCTCCCCTATTTTATTTGTGCATTTGCTTTTGTAGATTATTTTCTTGCTTTATTTAATTTCAGTTGTGTGTGTTTATTTCCTCGCATTTTATTTCCAGCACTTTACTTTTTGTTTAATAATTTATTTATTTCATTTCCCGCACTTAGTTTATTTGGTTTGGCTGGAATCCAATTACACAAACCTCCCCACCAAACTAAATAAGGTACAACCAGATTTGTTCCCCAACATTGCAGGCATATACTATGCATGACACTCATAAGTTTACGAACTTACCGGATTGATAATTTATGGAAGAGAAATGAATGTTTTTCGGGACATGAATTTCTGCTCACCATCGCCCATTATTGACCTTGGCTTTGTCATGAAGCTAGGACATAGCCCTCCAAGGTGCTATAAGAACCCCATATAAATGGGAGAGAGGAAGAGAGGCATAGACAAATTTGAGTAGCAAATCCCTATCAAATTCAACACTCACCTAATTACATTGTGACATTGCTTTCTTGCCCTTAATTGAGAGATTGAAAGGGTAATTCAAGCCATGAAGGTCCTAGGAGGCTAGGAGAGCCAAGAAATGCAATTACACTTATTTCACGGAAAATCAAAATAATTCAACCACCAAATATATCAGAGGATACAGAGGTGACCCTTAACCATAAATTTGGTAAGAGGATTCAAATATTTAGCCCTTGAATTGGAGGATAGGCACACTTTAAGCTTCGCTGTGGCTGTCAGTCACGACTAACAGTGCTCATCGCACCATAGAGCTGTGGTTAGGGTATCATCATTGATTTCCTTACTTTCTCATTGTAGGATTTTTTAATGGTATTATATTAAGCATAATTTAGGTTTAGTTGCATTATTAGATATTTTTGACTAGTAGAATCAGCTTGTTTAGTTATCTTGCTTTCAATATTATAACTAGGATGCTAATGAATATTTTTCATGATTCCATGCTTTCAAATTCATAATTAGACCATTATATGGATGCATATGCTTTTCATTTACATGTTTCATAGAATATTTTCATGTTTTACATAGTTTTACTAGCTTTCTTGCATTTTCTTGATTATATGCTAGTAGTATCATCTTTTCATACAATTTCCTCAAAAAGCCTCATCAAGAGAGGTATCCTTTATTACTGATGCTTCTTGTTGTTTATTGCACGTAGGACTAACATGGTTTTGACATGCAATGCAGAAAATACCTCTAATCATGGAGAAGAAGGTCATCTACACCTTGGAGTAGTTCGTGTCATTTTGAAAGGCATTTGGAATGCACATACCCTTGAGGAGGATTTCAAACTATTGCAATTGTTGTATCAAATAGGTATCCCTATGAGGGATGGATTTGTAACTTGAATTGATTAAAAATTAATAAAAGATATTTATATTTTGTTTTTTTTCGTTCTTGTCAATTTGTGTATGCCTATTTGCATCAATTTCAATAATTTGAATATTAGGCGTAAGCCTTTTTGGATGCTACAAAAAGATATAAACACTTAAGTAGAAATAGGGTAGCTATTTTAGAAGAAAGGAGTGGTGCAAAAAATGGTGTTATTCTGAACATTTTCTTATTTTACAAGCAAATCAAGGAATTAGGAATATTAATACCTCTTAGGCCAGGGTGCCCCCTCGAGTTTCATAAGAGAGGACA
The DNA here is from genome assembly GCA_028583015.1 of Wollemia nobilis. Classification (NCBI taxonomy): domain Eukaryota; kingdom Viridiplantae; phylum Streptophyta; class Pinopsida; order Araucariales; family Araucariaceae; genus Wollemia; species Wollemia nobilis. The sequence continues at coordinate 5,020,923 of JAQPPZ010001821.1, forward strand.
CATCCCTCATGAAAACTTGAAAATACATGCGTAGAAGAAGAAAAGAGATGCAAATAAGCAAAAAAGAAAAAGAGAAGTGAAAAATATGGATAAAATTGAAAATGGGTAAAACCCTAATTCATTTTTACCACACAAAGAGGAGAAAAATAACTCTAGAGAAAATTGGAGATAGCATTACTAGTGCATTATTCAGCAATCACAAGGGGCGAGGCTGGCAAAAACGTGGAGTGGAAAAAGGTAAGATGGAAAACCCTCCCAAAAATTATTAAATTTTTTAATTTTTAGTTATTTTTGGGTAGTTTTCCACCAAAATCGATGGTTTTTTCGTGTTTGACCTGGGCATAATTTTGTAGTCTGGCCACAATTTTTCTATGGTTAGTAGTGTCAAAATCATACCTTATGAAAAAAACCAGGTGTGATTTTGTGAAATCACACCTCATGAGGACAGGGTGCAATTTTACCTTGATGAAATTGTGGTCCTAAAAGACTAGGCATGATTTCATCAAAGAAGGAAAAAAAATAAAAGAATAAATAAGAAGAGTAAAAAGAAAGCAAGCTATAACTAAGAGTTGTGAATGTTTTACTTAGTAATTTAAAAATTTAATTTTAAATTTTAAATTTTAATTTTTAATTAATGAAATTGATGAAAATTTTGTTATTTTTGTGAATACAACTTAGAGTACTTTAGATCCGTGAGTGGCGATTAGGATCCTTGGAGGTGGAGTTGGACGAGCTCAGGTAGGTAAAGAGGGACACACTGGGAGTGGTGGGAATATACCACATAGAAAGGGTACCTCAGGATGAGGCAGATAGGGAACTACTAATAACTCTAGCAGAGAGGTGGTATCTAGAGTCGTTGATCTTTCGGTTACCCATAGAGGATATTACTGTCACACTAGAGAATATGTGGTGTATCTTACACATCCCAACTAGAGGAGAGTATTTTATAGAGTGCAAGGGTGACCATTGACCTTGTAATTATTCTCAAGAGGCTAGACCTATGATGGAGAATGGATCTAGCACATAATAGAGGACAAAGAAACAAGAGCCAAATTTCTCATTGTATAGCTTCAGAAGAATTTACAGTAAACATACAACAACAATCTGCGGTAAGCAAGACCCTTTCTCATTACAATTCCTGGGTTTTTATTGAGGCCTCGACCCTTTGTGTTTTCAAAATTTCCATGATCTGCAACTGCCACCTGGCTCAATACTGGAAAGTTGCATTGATGGGACTCTGGGTGAGGTGTGCGACTGGCCGCCATAACCACTGGAATCTTCTTTTGGAACTGCTACTTCATTGCTAGTTGCCATAAATGCGTCTCTAGATATAGTGCATGAGTGGTTGACATGCTTGTTGGAATCTTCCTCTGAGACTGATGCTTCATTTTCCCATGCGCGAGTGGCCGACCTATTCAGCGGGATCTTCTTCTGAGACTACTGCTTCACTACCGCTAGCTTGTCGTGCATGAAGGAATGCATTTATGAAAGCCTGGAGTGCATGTTTTTCTTTTGGTCGTGATATTGCGACATGTCATGATATCATGACAATTCTCCTCTATGCTTTCTCTCTCCTGCTTCGGTCGCGATATCGCGACATGTCATGATATTGTGACATTCTTTCCTTCACGCCTTCTTGCTTTTGCCTTGGTCGCGATATCGTGACATGTCACGATATCATGATGTATTTCCATTGTTCCTCCGTTCTTCTGCTCTGATCGTGATATCGTGACATGTCATGATATCGCGATGTTTCTCTATTGTGCCTTCGTTCTTCAGCTTCGGTCATGATTTTGCATGACATGTCACGAAATCGTGATGTTTCTCTATCGTGCCTTCGTTCTTTAGCTTCGATCGCGATTTCGTGACATGTCATGAAATCATGACGTTTCTCTATCACGCCTTCGTTCTTTAGCTTTGGTCATGATTTCATGACATGTCATGAAATCGTGATGTTTCTCTATCGCACCTTCATTCTTCATATTCGGTCATGATTTCACGAAATCGCGATGTTTCTCTATCGCGCCTTTGTTCTTCAGCTTCAATTGCGATATCGCGACACTTTTTTTGTCGTGATATCACGACACTTTTCCTCCGCATTGGCTCTCTCCTATTTTGGTCGTGATATCGCGACACTTTTTCTGTCGCGATATCATGAAACATATTTTTCTTTGCAAAACACTTAGAAAAATTTGGTTGATGCAATATTTCTCTACTGCCACTGGATTCTCCTGCATCAGACATTCAGATTGAGAAGTGATCCTCACTTCTGATCCGTTAGAGGAAGACCCAGGTGATCAACCTTTGTTTTTGACAACCAAGTTGCATCTTCTACAGGTCTACCCTTCCACTTTATCAAATATTCAAAATATTGTTTGTTCCTGGTGCTTCTACCTTCACGAGTGTCTAATATTTCCTCGATCTCGTCTGTGGTTGGGGTAGACGTTGGAATGCTCCAAAATTCTGTACTTGGTGCCTCTGTACTGTCTCCCTCGTGGTATTCCACTAAATCTAAAATGTTAAAAATAGGAGAAATGTCAAGCCCACTTGGCAATTCCACCTCATATGCATTGCCTGAATCTTGTTTTTCCATTATTCTGCATGGCCCAAACTTCTTCATCCTTAGCTTGTTATATGTTTTGGCAGGAAATATTTCTTTTTTGAGATGGACCATGACTTCATCTCCCACTTCGAACTCTTTGAACCGTCCGCTTCTGGTCCGCCCTTGTCTTATATTGAGTATTCATTTTTGTAATTTGTTTCTTCACTTCTTCATGCAGGCCTTTCATATGTTCCACAAATTCCTCAGCCTCGGCACTGCACTTTTCCCCTGTATCCAATTTCCTCAAATCAGACACATTTCTTGGACTGGTTCCATAAATTATCTGGAATGGAGATTTGTTTGTACTCTTGTTGACAAAATTGTTGTATGCAAATTTTGCCTACGGCAAAACCAAATCCCATCCCTTTGGCTTATCCCCTATCAAGCATCTCAATAGATTACCCAGACTTCTATTTACCACCTTTGTCTATCCATCTGTCTGTGGGTGGTATGCAAAACTGAATTTCAAGTCTGTCTTCAACTTCTTCCACAAGGTTCTCCAGAAATACCCAACAAACTTGGTATCTCTATCAGAAACGATGCTTTTTGGTAGACCGTGAAGTCGTACCACTTCTTTGAAAAATAACCCTGCAATGTGAACCGCATCACTTATTTTCTGGTAGGGAATAAAATGTACCATCTTGGAGAATCTTTCAACCACCACAAATACGGAGTCATTTCCCCTCTGTGTTCTCGAAAATCCAAGAATGAAATCCATGCTGACGTCCTCCCATGGCCTCTCAGGTACAGGTAACGGCTGATATAATCTAGTGTTCTGCCTCATGCCTTTCGCCATCTGGAATATTCTACAACTTTGCACAAACCTTTTCACATCTTGCTATAGTTATGGCCAATAGTAGTTCTCACTCACTAGGGCAATGGTCTTATCTTGACCAAAATGTCTAGCCAGTCCTCCATTGTGTTTCTCCTTGACTAGGTTTTCCCGCATGGAACTCCTTGGAATGCATAATTGACTTCCTCTGAACAACATTCCATCTTGGATTAGAAAATCCAACCACTTTGTCATATCCAAAGTAATAGGTGCCAAGCAAGCCCTCCAGGATTTTGCAAAATCAGGATCTTCAGGGTACAAACCCTTCAGTTCTTCAAATCCTACCACTTCCACCTTCATTTCTATCAACAAATTCTGCCTTCTACTTAAGGCATCTGCAACTCTATTTGATTTTCCACTTCTGTGCTTCAACACAAAGGTATAACTTTGGAGAAACTCAACCCACTTCAAGTGTCTCTGATTCAGCTTCGTTTGGCTATTGATAAACTGTAAGGCCTGATGATCAGTAAATAGAACAAACTCTTTTGGCAACAAATAATGTCTCCACTTCTTTAGAGCCTGAACTATAGCATAAAACTCTTGATCATAAACTGAATACTTTTTCCTAGCATCATTGAGTTTCTCACTAAAGTAAGCAATAGGTCTACCTTCTTGACTCAGTACGGCTCCTATGGCACTACCACTGGCATCACAATCTACCTAAAATACCTTGTTAAAATCTGGAAGTGCCAAAATAGGTTGCTCTGTGACCTTCTTCTTCAACATATCAAAGCTCCTATCTGCTCCTAAGGTCCACTTAAATTCTTTCTTATCCCCTCTCATTGTCTCTGTAAGGGGTGCACAAATGCTGCTGAAGTTCCTAATGAATTTTCTGTAAAAGCTTGCTAGACCATGAAATGATCTTACCTCAGTTGTTCTTCTTGGAGTAGGCCATTCGATGATAGCTCTCACCTTTTTTGGGTCCATTTTTAGACCTTCTTCTGAGATGAAAAATCCTAGGTACACTAACTCCTTTATAAAATTACACTTTTTTAGATTAATTAATAACTGCTCCTCTCGTAGCTTCTCAAAAACCCTTTTGATGTGCATCAGGTGCTCTTACAGGGTTCTGCTAAATATTAATATATCATCTAAATAGACAATGACAAATTTTCCTAAAAATTCTTTTCTTACCTCATTCATCAGTCGCATGAAGGTACTTGGTGCATTGGTTAGCCCAAATGGCATGACCAACCACTCATACAAACCCTCTCTGGTCTTGAAGGCTATCTTCCACTCATCTCCTTCTCTGACATAGATCTGATGGTAACCACTCTTGAGGTCAATCTTGGTGAAGTACTTGGCTCCACTCAAATAGTCCATTATGTCATCCATCCTTGGCAATGGGAATCTATACTTTATTGTGATCTTGTTGATGGCTCGAGAGTCTATACACATTCTCCACTCTCCATATTTCTTTGGTGCTAGCACTGCAGGCACTGCGCATGGACTCAAGCTCTCCCAAATCAGTCCCTTCTCCAGCAACTCCTGGACCTACCTGTTTAGCTCCTCAGTTTCTACAGGCATCATTCTATGTGCAGCTTTGTTGGGCAAGCTCGATCCTGGCACCAAATCTATATGGTGACTGATCTTCCTTACTGGGGGTAAACCCTCAGGCACATTATCAGATATAATATCTAGAAATTCTCCCAATAGATCTAGGACTTCTACTGGGGTATCTTTGTATTTTTCCTCCCTAATTCTAGGAATTAATGCATAGCACATATGCTCATGCTTCAAACCATCTAAAAATTTTCTCCCATCAACTAAAAAAATTCTAGCACTGCCACATACCTTTTCATCCACCTCCTTCAGGGGTTTCAGCTTATGGTGAACTCCATTCTTTGTTACGGAGTAGGTGTTGGCATGGCCATCATGAACCGCGCACCTGTCAAACTGCCATGGCCTTCCCAACAGCAAATGGCAAGCATCCATGGGCAGGATGTCACACAGGACTTCATCATGGTAATTCCCAATATTGAATTTTACCAGGCATTGCTCACTGACCAAAGCCCTATGGTCCTTCTATAGCCACATGATTCGATATGGATGCGGGTGTCTCTTCCTCTCTAGTTGTAGCTTTGTAACCATTCCTTCTAAAACTAGGTTATCTGTGCTACCATTGTCAATAATGATATTGCAAATCTTACCCATGCATTTACACCTTGTGTGGAATAATATTTTCCTCTGATCTGCGTCCCCCTCCTCATTCAACAGGACTCTCCTTGTGATCAACACTTCTCCTCTCTCTGCTTCTTTAGAGTGCTTAGATCTAGCACCTTCTTCAGCGACCGTGGCTCTGGCATTACCTTCCGGCCTCCTATTAGTCCTTTCTTGTTGCTATGGACACTCATATTGGTGATGTCCCTCTTCTCCACACTGGAAACAAGTTCCATGGAATCTTCCTCTTCCCTGGCCACGTCCAACTCTGCCCCTTCCCCTTCGGTAATCATTGTTCTAATTACGGGGGTAGTAGGTATTTTCTCCCCTTTGTTCTTGATTACTGCTACCTTCTCCATTCTTTTGAGAATATTCATTTCTTCTTCCACTGGTCCTTCTATCGGTTCTTCCACCATGACCTCTTCCTCTTTGCTTGTTCTCAAACCTCCTATTGAGATTTTCTTCAACTCTTAGGGAAAATTGGTAAGCGTCCTCTATGGTGGTCATCCTGACCAGACTTAATTCTTCTTGAATACTTGCTCGTAACCCATTAATATAATGGGCTACCTTCTCCTTGTTGGCCTTTGAGTGGCCTATTTTGATCATAATTTTATGAAACTCCTCTATGTATTCTTTTATAGACTTAGTTGATTGCCTCAAACCTTGCATTTTCTTTAGTAGGTCTAACTCATAATCACCAGGGATGAACTGCCTCTTCAACTTTTCTACCATCCGCTCCCATTTTGTTATTCTCTCTTTTCCTCTTATGTTTTGCTCCAGCTGCACTCCCTTCCACCATATGCTGGCATGAAATTTCAGTTTGGTCTTAGCGAATCTGACCCTATCAGGGTCCTCAACCTCCTCGTACTCAAAGTACTCTTCCAGATCGTTGATCCAGTCGATCAATTCCTCTGGATCAAGGTTCCCAAAATATGTGGAAACCTCCATATTTGGCCTCTTCCCAATTTGGGATATGGCTCTGTATAGTCTGGATTGTGCAGGATCTACTACTTCTTCTTCTTCCTCAGGCTGGCCCTCTTCTTCGTCATCTTCCTCTTCACTACCTTCATCTCTTCTTAGCTCCAATATTCTACGTAGCTCTTCTTGTAGGGCCTGAACTTGCCTTTGTAAGACTTGGACATCTTCTACTGCCGCCATGCCTCTCCCACCACCAGGGTTTCTTCTTGGAGGCATTCTACTCACTCCTCTCACAAGCCCTTCCACAGATCCTGGTGCAAACTGCCTCACTTCCGACGATCTACTTGCACACTCAAGAACTTCCGGCTCTGATACCACTTGATGGAGAACAGATCTAGCACATAATAGAGGACAAAGAAACAAGAGCCAAATTTCTCATTGTATAGCTTTAGAAGAATTTACAGTAAACATACAACAACAATCTACGGTAAGCCAACCCCCTTTCTCATTACAATTCTTGGGTTTTTATCGAGGCCCCAACCCTTTGTGTTTTCAAAATTTCCATGATCTGCAACTACCACCTGGCTCAATACTGGAAAGTTGCATTGATGGGACTCTGGGTGAGGTGCGCGACTGGCCGCCATAACCACCAGAATATTCTTTTGGAACTGCTGCTTCGTTGCTAGTTGCCATAAATGCGTCTCTAGATATAGTGCATGAGTGGCCGACATGCTTGCTGGAATCTTCCTCTCAGACTGATGCTTCATTTTCCCGTGCACGAGTGGCCGACTTGTTCATGGGATCTTCTTTTGAGACTACTGCTTCACTACCGCTAGCTTGCCATGCATGAAGGAATGCATTTATGAAAGCCTAGAGTGCATGTTTTTCTTTTGGTCGTGATATCGTGACATGTCATGATATCATGACAATTCTCCTCTATGCTTTCTCTCTCCTACTCGGTCGCAATATCATGACATGTCATGATATCGCGACATTCTTTCCTTCATGCCTTCTTGCTTCTGCCTTGGTCACGATATCGCGACATGTCATGATATCATGATGTATTTCCATTGCACCTTCATTCTTCTACTCTGGTCGTGATATCATGACATGTCATGATATCGCAACGTTTCTCTATCGTGCCTTCATTCTTCAGCTTCGATCGCAATTTCATGACATGTCACAAAATCACGATGTTTCTCTATTGTGCCTTCGTTCTTCAGCTTCGATCGTGATTTCATGACATGTCACGAAATTGCAATGTTTCTCTATCACGCCTTCGTTCTTCAGCTTCATCATGATTTCATGACATGTCATGAAATCGCGACGTTTCTCTATCGCACCTTCGTTCTTTAGCTTTGGTCGCAATTTCGTGACATGTCACGAAATCGCGACGTTTCTCTATCGCGCCTTTGTTCTTCAGCTTCGGTCACGATATCGCGACACTTTTTCTATCGCGATATCGTGACACTTTTCCTTCGCATTGGCTCTCTCCTGTTTTGGTCATGATATCATGACACTTTTTCTGTTGCGATATCGTGACACATATTTTTCTTTGCAAAACACTTAAAAAAATTTGGTTGATGCAAGATTGCTCTACTACCACCGGATGCTCCTGCATCAACCTATCGAGTGTGAGATAGCACCATAGTTATAGATGACATGGTAGGATAATATGGGGTAGACCCATTTATGACCATGCTATGTAGGATGGTGGCAGGATTATTAATGTGTCATAGCAGTAGGTGATATCTACCATGGACAATAGTGGGTGTAGTATAAGACATGTAATACTAGAGAGTTTTGTTTGCATTGGGTCTATATGTATTGGTTCGCTTGTATAGGATATTGTACAACACCATGTACAAGAAAAATACAAGGATAATGTGGATGATGTTGCTCTAGGTATGGAGGTAAAATCACATAGTGATGAGGATACTGGATGCACTAGCAAGACCATTGCCTAGTCCAAAGTATTCAGCTACATACAGATGGTCTAGATCCCTACAGCAAGTCATGAGGACATATGATGGGAACCTACCACTAGTGATGTGGGTAATATACAAGCTGAGGGGGGCCAAGATTGTATGATGACCCTAGTGTCTACACCTAGGATGGGCTAATAACAAAGAGGAGTTGGCTAGGGTTAGGAGGATTAGATGTTTGACCACAAAGAGAGGGGAGCCAAAGATATTTTGATTTGATAGAGTCCTAAGGTAGTTTGGGATATTTTAGGGAATCCCATACCTAGGGGAATACTAGTACTAGAGTGTATATCGAGATCTAGTAGGGATAAAATATGAGTTAGACCTATCTATGTGGATAGAGGAGGACTTGGATAATCCTCCTTACATGGATCCAAAGGTAGACAATGTAGGAGTGGCCTTCGGATACCGATGGTGGTATAGAGGAGTCATGTACTGGAGGTTCTCCTCACCAGTATCAATACATAGGTACCAGGTGATGGATCCAAGCATGTAGTTAGATTTTTAAAATGTAGCACATAGGGCCACAAAGAGGGAGTATTAGTACGGGGTAGCTTTGAGATAGAGACAAGCATAGGTTTGAATTGAGTTGGTGATGGATGCCACCATAGCTATAGGGACTAGGGACTTAGGGGCATCTAGAGTTGCCCCCATAGAGGCTAGAGTACCACCATGCAAAGGATCAAGATAGGCATCTATATTAGTAACATCCAATCAAGGCTAGGCCTTAGCATGAAGGGAATTGAGAGAGGAGGTAGAGGAACTAGGAGTACAGGTAGCAACACTACAGAGACAGGTGAACCTACTCTAGGAGGACAAGTCCAAGAGGATTGATGGACTATGAAGATATTTTAAGATCATAGAGATACATAGGTATGTGTATTGAGTAGAGGTTGATCATATCTAGAGAGAGGTGAGCCATCTAGATATAGATAACTAGAGGTTTTGGGTAGAGGGGATGGCTATCACTGGGAGCAACCAAGCTAGTGACAAGATCCATCTCTTATAGGTGGAGCTACAGAGGATAGGAAAGAGTTTTAAGGTGGTAATTTAGTAGGCTACCTTCTATGAGACCATGTACTACTAGGTGGTACTGAAGAGGCAAAGGGTGGTACTCCCTCCATCCCTAGATTCAACTAGCAAGTCACGATCTTAGTCATGAATAGTCTTAGCTTCATCATCCATGGGTATGTAGCTACTTGGATCATCTCCTTCGGATAAAACATAGGAGAGGGGCTCTCAGCACTAGGGCTAGGTATGAGGATGACATTGTTAGGACTCTCCATCCTAACACAATCCTATTATTTAATTAATTATTTATTTAATTATAATTCACATATGAAAGGTTACATCCTTTCACACATAACCCTAGAATACGTATATAAAATAATTTGATAAGGGTGTAAGAAATTATTCAAGAATAAGAATATATATTTTTATTTGATACACTGGAGGGATCCTTTATCAGTGAAATCGTGATCCTTTTTCAAACCGTGATTCATTTTATTTAAAAGTTTTATTATTTTCATTGTTCAACCATAAGTTAGGATATAGGATCCTAACATATGGTATTAAAGTGATTATATTATTGCACCTCTCCATCATCTCTGGCTACATCCTTCTCAAGTGATAGCCTTCACATCAAGCCATACATCACACATTGTTATTGTTAAAATATCACCCATCCAAAACTCGATGTAAGCGAAGACACAAAAAAATATTTGATTAATGAAGAAATTCACAGACACTCAATAAGTATTCAATATGGTAGAAATAAGTTTTTCAAAGTTAAAAACAACTCAAATATTCTACTTGCAAAAATCTCTATCAACAAATATTTTTTCGAACTAATCCAGTAAATAAAACATCATCTCTAATGAACAACCAAGAAATCAATGAAATTAAATGAAAATTTAAAAATAATAGCTAAGGTTGAATAAAATTCTATCCGATCAAATTTTATTTTATGATTTCAAAATATCATGATTGGCAAAGCTTTCTAAATTCTATGAAATAATAGTCCCACATCGGTGAGGCAAAAGCATTTTGGAGGTTTAAATACACTAAGGAACATATAAAACATCGTGAATTTGGTCACACTCTCTCTTCATCTATTCGTGTGATGCCCTTGCTTGTTGTCTAGCTACCTTGTGTCTCACCCTTACCTATGTCTTAAGCTCCACACTCTCATTGGTTTACATTTAGGTTCCATTGCACCTCAAATTTACCCCCTATTGACCCTCTTCCCGTCCACCACTGATGTTACATAGCATCTTCCACCATACCCACATATTACCTCAACTTCAACACCCTCTACTCATACCTCGTCTACCTTATCATCACTTCCTTGACCGCCTCACCTACCGTGTTGCATGCCTCACCCAACATGCTACCTACCTTGTTCACCTTTCACTCATGCCTTGTTTACTGCTGTTGTGTGTCACTTGTCCTATTATCATCTCACCAGTTGTCCTATCTACCATTGCACCCTCTACTATTCCATTTCATGCTATTTAAAAATTTATCATTAGAATTCCCCACTCATCTGTTTTGTACCATTTAAAAATATAACCATTGGGAAGGCTCAAATCAGAACTCAAGTTACTAAAATAAAAATTTTAACCAACCATAATTAAATTTTCTACCAAATTTTTGCCCATATTAAGTTGCTTAAAACCAATTTTTTGAGGGCAATTATATTTAATTTTTTCTAAAAATTTAAAAAGGAAAAGTAATACCCAATTTATCACCATAGATCAATTGAATTTTAGTTGGCGGACCTTCCATCAACTTTTTTTATAAAGATGCTCCTTGTTGAATATTACAACAATCTTAAACTATCAACATGGTAGATGAATGATGATCTCACAAATCTAACATGTTTTTACTGATTCATATCACCACCCTTTGTCAAATAACTTTCGTGCATGAGTATCAAAATTAGTTCTAGGATGTTTTCAATCACATCTCAGGGTTAGATGAATTATTTGTCATAATTTGCTTCGTCAGTAGACTAAAATATGAGATTAGGAAGGAGGTGGAAATATTCAATCCCTACATCTTGATGCAGACCTTTATATTATATTTATTATTAAAATACAAACTAAATATTCAATGTCGATTAGGAAAACCACCTATGGGGAAATCACAAACCACTTACACCACCCCCAAACTTAATCAAACTTTACCAATTAAACATATTATCTTTGAAGATATGAAGGAACAAAGAGAAAAAGACCTTTGTGATACTTGTGATGAGCAATTTGGATCCCACCATAAATGTCCTACATAAACATTGTATTTATTAAAGGTAGTTGATCCTTGTCAATCCATAAAGGATGAAGATGAGGAATATGAGCAAGAAATGACCAAAACACCTAATCATAGACAAGATGTACAAGAAGAGATCGATGCACCAATAAATGATGAGGTAGAGATACATGAAGTGACCGATGAAGGCCATACATACACTCTACATGAACTACTTACAAGTTCCTCACCAACATTAATTTATTATCACATAGGTAACCTAATTACGAAAGGAGGCAAAAGAGTGAGTGCACCTTTATTTTCCCTTCATTATACATAGGAAGAACTATCTAAAGTAGACACTCACCATCATCATGATTCTCCTAAGGAAGCTTCTACTATTCTTCCTAGAAACCCACCACTAAAGCTTCAGCCTTCAAGATATCCTTACCTATGGAAAGGTGACATCAAACTTGTGCAAGAACTTATGCAAATGCTACTTGGAAGGTGCTTCATCAATTTCAACAACAATCTCCTTAGTCCCATATTTGAGGACAAAGCTTCTTTTCAAGAGGGATGGCATGTTAGGACTCTCCATCCTAACACAATCCTATTATTTAATTAATTAATTATTTAATTATAATTCACATATGAAAGGTTACATCCTTTCACACATAACCCTAGAATAGGTATATAATATAATTTGATAAGGGTGTAAGAAATCATCCATGAATAAGAATATATTTTTTTATTTGATACATTGGAGGGACCCCTTACCAATGAAACCATGATCCTTTTTCAAACCGTGATTCATTTTATTTAATATTTTCATTGTTCAACCATAAGTTAGGATCCAGGATCCTAACAAACATACCAATTTTTATTGTGGTTTGCATCCCTAGGGATTGGTTGAGTGTACCAGGACTGTACTGTGGTACACCAACTAGACACTTGTGTATATCTCATTTTATTGAGTAATACTAAGTTGTTTCTTTTATATTTTATGTGATAATGTGTGTGCTTGTGATATGATTTGATTAAGAATTCTTTAGATTTATGTTTTATTATATTTTATGCATATAAACTATCTACATTAAATGCATGGATGAAATGGATGAGAACATGAAAGAAGAAGAGATACAAGAAAGGAGGAAAAAATAAGGAAGAAGAAGGAAGAAGAAGAAGATCCAAAGGTCAACCATAAAAAATAGAGAAGGATAGGCAAAACATAGTATTTAAATCAATGTAGGTCACGGTATACTAGTGTAATCAAACACCATGAATAAAATTAGAAGTAGGGAGCTAAACCTGCTATGGGCGTAGTACTCATCATGATTGATGAAGTGTTGGAGTCTAACATGCTATGGATAGTTCCTCACTAATTGAATGTTGTGGGGCGATTACTCGTTAGGATGTATGTTGAGGCCTACTAAAATGGCCAAGGAGCTTATCCTGTAATAGGGTGTTGAGCCCACTAATTCAAAAGAGAGTATAACCCAATATGAGATCATATCCAAAAAGATACCTTCTAGGATGTATAATTATTCCATGTGGGGTGCAATATAAGTGGATAAAAATTAGTATACGAGTGCTACCCCCTATAGGGGTTTTAAAGATGAAAAACACTTTGTGAGTATGTGTGTAATTGTTTAGCAGAAGATAACTTTTGAGAAAAAAGAGAAAACAAGTACTCATATATCCTTATCAAAGCAAGAGATAAAGAAAATTTGAGAAGAACAAAAAAGTGACAAGGAAATATTAACAAGCTATCGTCCTTGACCTAATACAAATGATAAATCAATGCTTCTAAGATAAAGGAATAATAGATCACAAGGAAGAAATAAAATAGAGAAGAGCAATAAATAAATTGAAGAATCCAAAGGTATGGATTCTTCTAGGCATTATAACCCTAGTGAAAATTGCAATGCATGTGAGCTATGACCTAACTAGGTATCATCACATGCCTTTGTCTAAATATCCCTATAAATCTATATGATCAAGCAATCATGAACAAGCAATCATGCAAATGAAAGTTGTATTAAATGTTAGGAAACCAATGCAAAAAAATGATAGGTAACAATGAAATATGAACTAAAATATGGATGCAACAAAAATGCAAATGCATAGCTAATTGAATATTGAAAACTTTTTATTTATTTTTTACTATTATTATTTTCTTTAATTATTTTAAGCAAGAAGGATGATAGTCAACACAAAATCTGAATGAGTCATCTTTCTTAACAAAAATAACAAGTGTACCATGACTTGTTTCATCTAAGAAATCTCTAAAAGGAAAGCCTTATTGATAATTAGAATTATGGAGAGGCTCCTTCATAGTTTTTTCTTTGGTAGCCATAGCACAATAATCAATGCACTCTCAAACATAACCATTCTTTTTAGCATAAGGAGGACCAATTCCAAACTTCATAAGATTACTATAGGACAGTAAAGTAGGATCCTTATCTAAATTAGAAAGCTTATTTTTGGAGTATACAGAATAAATCATATTATAAAACAATATTTTATAATAATAAGAGGGACCATCATCCTCATCACCCACTCCTAGATTTTTTTAATCCATATATTCAACATAAGTCATAGATGATCATCATCATCAAATGGTAAAGGTTGGTCTTTGCAAGGTATAAAACCTATGCCACATATCCCAGGCTAGATATTAACATCCAAATGCTCTTGAATGCCCTTCTGTTGGGGCCCCAAAACTTTACCTACATATCCCATACTCGATAGGACCTGTTTAGGATGATAGTAAACACAAAGTCTAAATGTATCATATTTCTTAAAAAAAAGAACAGGTGTACCATGAATTATTTCATCAAAGAAACATCTAAAAGTAAATCCTTCTCAATAATTAGAATTATGGAGAGGTTCCTTCATAGTTTTTTTTCTTTGGTAGCCATAGAACAATAATCAATGCACTCTCGAACATAACCATTCTTTTTAACATAAGGAGCACCAATTCCTAACTTCACAAGATCACTATAGGACAACAAAGTAGGATTCTTATCTAAAGTAGAAATATTATTTTTGGAGTGTATGGAATAAATCATATTAAAAAACAATATTTTAGAATAATAAGGGGGACCATCATCCTCATCACCCACTTTCAATTTTTATTAATCCATATATTTAGCAAAAGTCATAATATGATGATCATCATCAAATGGTAAAGGTTGGTATTTTCTAGGTATAAAACCTATGCCACATCTCCCAAGCTATATATTGACATCCAAAGGCTATTGAATGCCCTTTTTTTATGGCCTCAAAAATTTACCTACATATCCCATACTCGATATGATCTATTTAGGAAGTTGGTAGTCATTGGAAAGGTAACAATGAGCAAAAGAAATCTCAATAGGAGAGGGGTTTCTACCATGTATATTTTCCTTGAAGGTAGTTCTTACAAATATAAATTTACACGTGCCAATGTGTACAATATCACCTTTCTTATGGGGCAAACCCCTAGTTCTAGGTGACGGTGGTAGCTTGGCAATATCCAAAAGAGGATATTGAAGAAACTGATTATCATGATCCTGAGATTAGAAATTTAGGATATGTTCCTCACTCATATTTAAATTTTGAAAATACTTTGATATCTAAGATGAGGAATGTGGAGAAACCATTGAAGAAATAAAAATACAAAGGTTGAACTTAGATTGAGCTCATTCTACATTTGAGAAAAAATCAAATGGTTGATGGTCTCCTAGAATGGTGATAACTTGATTTTTAAATTTAAAATTTAGGTATTGATGAACAGTAGAAGGGATGACCTTCATTGCATAGATCTAAGGACATCCAATAAGAATATTAAAATATGTATGATAATGTACCACATAAAACAAAGTATGCAATATTTTAGTTCAACCCTTAAGGGGAAGAGATATGACACCACAGGCCTTATGGAACTCATTATTGAAAGATTTTATGATGATATCGGATTTTATTAAATATTTCTTGTTTAATCCAAATTTTTGAAAGAATTGATATGTACACAAATTGAGGGAAGAACCATTATCAATCAGGATTCACTTAATAAAGATATCCCCAATAAGTGTAGTGATGTAAATTGAATAATCTTCTTGTAAAGTGAAGAATCATCTTGGAGATCAAATGAAACATTGGGTTGTGGTTTCAACACTAAAGATGGAGTCCCTATATACAAAATATTTCTCTAGTTATTCTTAGATACCAATTGGGATGTAATACAAAATTCTATCCTTGTTGAGAATGTTGAGTAGGCTGAGTCTAAGCTTGCCTTATTGTAGTTATCCCAACCATGAAAACCATATTACCATAGGGAGGAGGCTCATCTTGATGAGCCACTTGATTATCTTCATGTTGATTATATTTTGGCAATGGATCCTTGAACATTCCTATATCTTGATTTGTTGTTGAAGCTTGCTGAGTAGGAAATTGATTATTTATTGACTAAGAACTCCCTATATCAATATGTCTTGCATCGATTAAATCTTTAACCACATGTTTCAAATTCTTACAAGAGTTTGTCCAATGTCCTTCCACTCTATGATATCCAAAATTATGACCTGCCTTATACCAATAAGTTGTAGTATCTGGTTACCTTATGGGAGGTAACTCAATTGTGTTGGCTTGTAAGAGTTTTTTTAAAACTACTTCCATGGGCATATTAAGCCTTGTAAAATTCCTTTGTGGAGGTTTTTGAAGTATTATATTTTATAGGTTGTTAGTAACATTTTTAATAGGCCTACTATACATTCCACCATTACCTCCTATGTGCTTATTCTTATGTTGAGACTTAGTAGGTTTCTCTTCTCTTTGAGTTGGCCTCTTCTGATAAGAGTCTATTTTACTTTTCTTGATAAATCAATTGCTTGATCAAATGATGTAATAGTAGTAGTCTATAATGTATAAGATAACTGCTCTTATAAATTGATAATAAATATTTCAAGCATATCCTTTGGAGGTAAAGTATGTCTCAAGCATCCAACTAAAATTCTCCAATGAGCCAAGAATTCTAAAAATTTCTCCTCTTTACCTTGTTTTAAATTATAAAAATATTTTATTGTTACTTCCTTTTCAATACATGCACCAAAATTTTGAACAAATAATTATGTTTTTTCTTCGAAGCTATTCAAGGAATAATTAGGTAACCAATAATACCATTCTAATGACATGCCACCAAAACTCTTAGGAAATATTTTGAGCAACAACATGTCATTATAAATGAGATCATGGCATGCTATCCTAAATATTCTTAAATAATCTATTGGATCTTATGTCCCATTATATACATGTAAAACTAGCATAGTAATATGCTTAGTATAAGGTCTAGAAGCAACAATGGGATCCAACAACTAATTGCACATTTTATTATAGTTGTAAGTGAAACTTGAAGGTTGAATCATCTCAAATTTTAAACCAACTGCTTTACCATATTTATTAAATTTTTTACTTCTAGATTATTGTTATGCAATGTCCTCAGATTCCATAAAGGAGGGATATATGTCTATTAAGGAACAAGTGCTTGGTTTATATTGGATGCATGGATACTATTGTTATATGTGGTACCTTGTGAAATTGGACAACCAAAATTTGGTGGGACAAAAGAAAAAGTGTTGAGATTAGAAGATTGAGGAGGAAATTGAAATTTTTTTGAGTGACACTACTAATTGGATGGACTTGTAGATTCCTTTGAATGGTTGTGGTTATAGTAGTGGCATCAGTTGCCCATTTTATTAAATTACCAAGATGTACTAATTTGTGCAAGGGGCTATTTTGTTGAAGCACATGAGAGTTTATTGGAGGAGGAGGTGGGGGAGTATCACCTCTTTCAAGATGATCTTCCCGTTCCATACCCTCCAAAATTTTATCTTTATTGAATTTCATGAAGCCCCAAATATGCTCAAATAATGAAAATATGAACCCACCATTGGGTCCTTCATGAGGATCAAAGATCATTTCAGTTTTCATTTTATCTTATTCTTTTGGATCTATGTTAGGATCCTCTCTATCAATTTTATTATCTTTTGGGGGAACATAATAAGATTCAAGGTCCTTTCATAGATTTCTAAGGAAAGGATTCATTAGAAGAGGTGAAAGGATATAAGAGAGTACGAACAACAAGAACACAGAGAAATATTTTTTAATATGTTATTATTGATCTTCAACCATACAAATAAATTAATGATCTTGCTTAATATTTTAAAAGAAAAGGATGTGTTCATGTTAGGTTCACCAAAAATGTAGAGGGGGTAAACTGGCCTATCGTGTATGATTCTCAAGGCTGGATCCACAAAAAGAGAAAGCCTTTGGGTGAACCATGGGATTTGTGCTATTGTCTATATTCAATTTAAATATGGGGAAATGGTTCACTAGGAATAAATTTAAGGACTTGCTCCAAGTCCGTAATATTTTCAGGAATGTTTTATGTATTCATTTCAATACAATCACCTATGTTTTTTCTTTCTAGAACTATGCTATGAAATATAAAGGGCAATGTAGAAATACAATATGCAAGAAGATAAGAGCTAACCCTAGAATGATTCTTTCTTTGAATGGTTTTCTAACCTTAGGGTTTCAAGCTAGAAAACCTTTAAGCAAGGGCTCAAGAGGAGATGCACAAACAATATTAACCCTAGATGCACACTATTTGTTGTTTTTCTTTTAAATACTTAGAAATCAATTAAATGTATTCCTTTTAAATCATATCTAGGGTTTTATAACATAAGTAACAAACACCTAAAAAATAGCCTAAAAGAATAATTAGGGCACTTATCTTATCCATTGGTTGATCCAAGCTTTTATCCTTTGTCCAATGATATCAATAATTCATGTTCCTGCAAGACAACTTGGAAATTAATTGGAAAATAAAATTATCATTAGGGGGTTTTCTTAGGCCACTGTATAGTAATTCTTGAAGGCATAGCAATCAAGACCCCTAGGTCCTTTTAGCTAAACCTTCGATAATATATGTGAGATTTGACCTTTGGAAGAAAACAAGCATATCATAATACAACATAATAAAATGATAAAACCATAGAAAATAATGTAGTAATATGTCATATGTATAGCCTAAGATGCATATCTAGGGTCTAGGGATAGTTGATTGTCCCTAGACATAGTTTAGGTGAAATTGTACCTTGTAATAGGTGATCATGATTTTTCATAGGTGAAATAGCACCCCATAGAGACCTAGGTACAATTTCATAGAAGTGAGGCAAAAAACTTTAGATCAATGCAAAATGATTAATGTGTGATACAAAAAGTCAAAACATGCATGCAAAATACCAAAATCACTTGGTAGATAGCGTAGAAGCATACAAAGGGGTTAATACCTCCCTAATAGTTGATATCTCCTTAGGGATCCAACACAAATCCACCAAAGTGAGCAACAACAACAAATAATTCAATGCAACAAAAAAAATCACACTTCATAATTGTGAGTTAGTTTGCTTGCAAGAGAAGAAGAAGAATGTTGATCACTTAACAAGTATTTTAAGATCATTTGTTATTTTATAATTCATAATTTTGATTCATCGTCATGCTGTTAAAATTATTTCAAACCCTCCTTATATAGCGGATTTGAAGGTGGAATGGGTGGGAAAACCAAGAAGGTCCAACATAAAACACACCAACTTCAATAAATTAGGGTTTACTTAGAAGAAAACCCTAAAATGTGAAATCATGCCCCATTAGGGTCAACCGTGTTTTTGCCTTATGAGAAATTGTGCCCCATCAAGGGCGAGCACAATTTCACATAAATATAGGAAATTGAAGAAAAAAGGTACGAGAGGCCTAACCCTTACCCTAGGCAAGTCTAGGAGGTCTCCCAGGAGGACTCAGGGAAGATTGCCCACTAAAGTGGGTCAATTTTTCATTTCTACAACTAAACTAATGTTCCTTTTAGTTTTTTTCCTTTTGATGTATTAAACATAAAATAGAAATAGAAAATAAAGCAACTAAACACAAATTTTTAAAAATAAACCTAAAGATTTAACCAAGTTCACTTACTCGATCTAGTGGTTGTCCCGAATTAGTGCCTTGTGGACCCAAACCATGAATTCAATTTTGCACCCTAAAATTAATAATCATGAATACACAAACCTACAAAATGGAAACTTGAGACTTGGAATTAGTGTTTGGGGGACTACTGAGGCCACTATGGAGGCAAATCTCATAGGGTGGGTAGTCAAACCCCCTTTATCCTTTGGATGATTAAAAATATGTATGAAGTAAAAATGACACTTTTATAGCAAGTGAAATTTACACTCAAAAGGGATAAAACATGAAATCATGAAAGATATAGAGGTTAAAAATATAGAGAACAAACCTTTGTAGATGGAAAACTAGATAACAAGTGAATTTCATGATTTGCCAGTGTGAACCATAAGTTCACTCTATACTAAAGAAATACAGAATCAAGAAGTAGAATAACAGATGTTAGGAGAAGGATCCTAGGCTGTGATGATTTTGCGATCAAGGGATACAAACAATGAATTCACACTCCTAAAAGTAGATTGTTGTTCAAGAATATAGGAATGAAAAGGATAAAATAAGTTCAAGTAGGAGATAGGTTACAAATATTAGGGGAGATTAGGGGAAGAAAGGAGAAGCATGAGAGGAAAGATAAACTTACCCCCAATCCTACTAAGAAAATTTTATAAATGGTATGTGTAGGTCATGAAATCATGCTATTTTGCTTAGATAGCAAAAATGCCAATAGTATATGATAAATTATAGAAATATGATTAGGAAAAACTTAGGCAACCTTTAACCTTTGTTGAATTTTTGCCCTACAAGCACAAATTGTGAATTCATTCTATCAAAATATAGAGAAGGACTAGAGGGGCGATGATAAATTTTTAGTAGAATTGTTCATGAAGGTGAATGTAATATTGGTGAACAAGAAGGGATATAATACTAGGCAAGATTCTAGCCTTTTAGTCCCTTTTGTCAAATTGATTCTTAGTGTTGGCTGACTGTGAATTTTATCTAATGACAAAGTTGAGACTAAGGGAGGCTGAATAAGGTACTTTAAGAAATTAAAGTTGAATAAAAGTCAACTTAAGTTAAATATATAATTGCATAAAACTTACATGATATTATATTATCTGGTGGTGAAATCAAGCGATGGAAAATAAAACTTTGAAAACTAAATGAGAAATGTTGACAACTTGGATAAGCATCAAAACCATCCAAATAGGCTAGAATTTAGGGAAACTTAGGGTGAATTTGAAAGTTTTTAAATTTTTTAGGTTTTTGAGAAAACAACACCACAAAGATTGATGCAAATTCAAAGGTGGTCCCATGAATTTGGTAGATGTGCAAAATCATAGAAAAATATCTACAAAGTAATGGTCAATTGGGATGGATGAATTCATAGCCCATGAATGTTGGCCATGAATTCTTGACTTCACATCCTTAAAAAATAGGCCATAAAATCATGAAGGAAGAAGAAAGAAGAATAGGAAAGGAGGAGAAAGAGGAAGAGATAGAAGAAAAATTAGGTAAAGAAAATATAAATTAGGAGTAGAAAGAGAATGGATATAAATTGATATAAAATATTGATTTAATTATTATTTTTTATGTAGATGATATGGGTACTGATGATAATTTTTTTGTTGGTTTTGGTTTTGTAACTAGATGTGATAGAGAGCATATAGTGGAGGTCAATGATGTTAGATATATTCTTGAAGGATCTAATGACTATGGAGAGGAGAGTTATAAATATCATGGGTTTGTTGCACATAGTGGATATGCCCTAAGTGGAGCATTACATGGCACTCTTGATGGCTTTAATGTAGATATGGTACCTAGATTAATCGACCTTCTGGTTGTCCATAGTGTATCCGACCGTCACACTAGAGTATGTATGGTGGATTTTAAGGATTTATATTAGGGAATGAGTAGTGTCTAGGATGAGGATAGTGCACGTAGTGCTACATAGATTATCAAGGGATTCTTATTATAAGATATAGCAGAGTACAATACACATAGATGAGATGATCAACTATAATAGAGTTAACAATCTGATGTATGTGCTCTATAGGGTGGTGGTGAGATTGCTAATGTGCCACATGAGTAGGAGGAACTTTCCATGGTCCGTAGAAGGGATGGTGGTAGATATGTGAGACCAAAAAGTCTAGTTTGCATGGAGACCATATGTGTTGTCTTGGCTATACAAGGTGTTATACAACATTGTGTACATAGGAAGTCATAAATTTACTTGTGTGACTCTCTTGTATGTGTGGTTATAGGAGCACATAATAGTTTGGATACCACATAGGCTACTAGGAACACTAGAAACTTTGGAGAGACCAACAACATACTAGTGGGTACATCATTATGAGAAAATACAGAGGACATTTATAAGGACACTAGCATTAGGGAAGATGGTGATTAATGAGCTATGATACTAGAAGATGATCTAGCATCTATAGCATCTACATCCATGGTATATTAAGGATGGTTTTGAGCTACCTAGGTTTCGATGAATTAGGTGGCTGATTATGGACCAAGACAAGTGGGAGATGCACTATTTTGATTAGGTACAAAGATAATTTAGTATCCAATAGCATATACTAGAATTGGGTGACTATTGGTACTGATGGATGAGGAGGGATATACTAGGGATAGGTGGGGAGCCTAAACCTACAATAATTATAGAGGATAATATTGATAATCTATTATATATTGATCTAGCAATGGATGATGTTAGGGTAGCATTGGTCTACAAGATATGGTATAGGAGGATCATGCATGCACATATCTCATCAATGATACCTATTCAGAGGTTCCAAGTCATAGACCAAGGCATATAGCTACCATTGAGAGATACTATATAATGGGTGACTGAGAGGTAACAATAGATGGTAGGGTGGATCTTGGGACGCTGAAGAAGAAAACTAGGGTTTGAGAAAACTTTCGAGCAAAAAAACTAGGGCATCAGTTGGGTAGCCGAAGAGATTTTTGGTTACGATGGATTTGAAGATAAGATTGCTGCCCGAGGAGGGTCCAATGGGGACACCTCTGGATCCTCTTCTAGAGAGACATAGTTATTATGCAGATTTGTTAAAGGATAAATCTCGATAAATGACTGAAGAAGCACAAAAAATTGCATTAAAAATGCTCTTTACGATTGCTAGAAATAGATCAACATCTCAATGAGTTAATGGATGCTTGCCATAGTCAGAATCAAGGCCAAATATTGTCATTGAGAAAAGGATGGTTGAAGAAATAGTTTTATATAGAGCCAATCATGATTTGATCTGTAAATTCATGGGTATTCGCCCTACCCTAATTTTTTTGCATTCCTGGGTCCGGCAAAACTAGGAGCCTCTTGGTGAGTATTTTTTATGGTTTATTAGCAATGGATATTTTATTATTAGTTTTTCTTCACTTGCTTGAAAGAAATAGGGCTTTCGAATAAGAAAAGAGGAATCATGGTCCGACAGGATTATTTGTTCAACCCTAGAGAGTGGGATTTGATCCTTGAATTGAACCCATTGTTGTCCTGATTTGGATCTATTTGTATGCACTTCCAATGGAGTTTTGGAGTGAGCAGGTATTGGAAATTATCGATAATTCCCTTGGAAGACATTTGGGTGTTTCCAAAGACACAATAGAAGGATACACAACTATTTATGTAAGATTATGTGTGGAAATGGATCTTAGCCAGCCTCTACCAACAGATGTGGAACTTGAACTTGCAGGACTATCTTGGATTCAACAGCTAGATTATGAAGCATTTTCCTTCAAATGTAGAGTTTGCCACAAACATGGGCATTTGGCCCGATCTTACCCAAATAATATGAACATAAAAATGGAGGCTCCTCTAGGAATTTCAAATCTTCCTAAGGAGGGTAATTCAACAACAAAAAAAGAACCAACCAATATTTCTCAGGGTAAAGAAGCACAGAGAGATGGTTTTGAACAGCCCAAAAGAAGGAGAAGGCAAAAGAAAAAATATGGTAAAGAGCAAACCCAACTCAAGCCCTCCAATAGGTATGAGATATTTAAGACACTAAAGGATCAAGAAGAATAATTCATGGAAGGAGTGGATGGGAATAATGAAAATAATAACATCCATGTTCAAGCTCCTCATTCATATCCCCCCATCATAGAGCAGGTAGTTGAGTACAGTGAGTTATCGCAGTCAGAGAGTGCAGGGGCATTGATAGTGCATAACCAAGAGCAGCTAATAATTAAGGATGTCAGCATGGGAATAGCAAAAAAGAACATAGAAAGGCCAACTTTAGGGATAACTTAAGTGTAAAAGAGATAAAAAAATAGCAACTCTCAAGGAGTGGGTAGAAAATCAAATAAGGAATTGATAGCAGTTCAAGGAGACAAACTGATCACTGGAGGATCAGTGAGGCCAATAGATTTTTACTGCTCTTAAGGTAACCACTGATTATACAATCATGGAATGTTAGGGGTTTAAACATTAGAACCCATCAATTTGTTGTTTGAAGACTCTTAGAAAAATGTAAAACAATTTTTTTGCTTATCCAGGAGACAAAAATGTCGTTAGATCTTATGTGTAAAATAGTTAACAAAATTTGGAGGGGTGTTGGTCATATGGAAGTGGTTGCCCAAGGTGCCTCATGGGGGATAGTTACTCTTTGGAACTCTCTTGAATGGACTACAATAGAACATATAGCTTGGATGGGTGTTCTCACATCACTTTTTAGAAATAATGTCACAGCTGAACATGTTTTAATCACAAATTTTTATGGGGCTCAAAACCTAGATGGTCAGATGCATCAATGGAAAGTTGTGCATAACATGAGAGTATCAAGGGAATATTTATATTGGATTATTGCTAGGGATTTTAATGCTAAATTATCCTCTAGAAATCAGGAATGGGGAACCCAAATTTTGGACCCAAGGGATCAACTTATGATTGCCCAAGTCCAGGCATTACACTTGGTGGATATTAAATGCCCTGGAACCAACTATACTTTTACTAATAAGATGAGGGAGCCACATAGCAGGAAGGTAAATTTAGACCATTTTTTGGTTTCAAAGGAGGCATTTGTAAAATGGAATATAAAATTTCAGATTTTGGAGGGTCCAGTTTCATATCACTTTCCCATTTTGTTGGAAGGAGGGATCAAGACAGTGCAGCATCACAAACCATTTAAATTTGAAAACTTCTAGTTACAAATAGAGGAACTTCGAAAGAAAATTCCATAGTGGTGGGAAGAAGGTCACCTAGCTTATGGGACAACAATGTTTAGATTCCACAAAAAACTTCTTTATGTCAAAGTTCAACTGAAACAATGGAGGCGAGCTAACAAGATAGACTTCCAGGTCCAAAGAGCTCCATTGGTGGCCAGATGGGATGAGGTTAAAAAACACTTTAGGGAAGGAAAAATTATAGAGTAGCTCAAAGAAGAGGATGATGCATTCCGTAAAGCGGTTGAGGACATTGACAACCAAGAGGATACCTACAGGAAACAGAGAGCAAGAACCACTTGGTTATTAGAAGGTGATAAAAATACCAAATTTTTCCATCGGACTGCTTGTGCTAGGAGATAGATGAACAACATGGAAGCTCTTCAAGGTGAGAATGAACACTCCTTTGATACACTTCCAGGTATGCATTTCCACTCAATGGATTATTTTTCTAAACTATTTAAGGAAAGTATGGTGCAAGACGAAGAGGCTCAAAAAGAAGTTATTCTTTGTCATACCCTCTGTTATCTCTAAAGAAGAAAATCAGAACCTACTTAAACCCATTTATAGAGAGGAACTGAAGAATGTAGTCTTTGGAATGAGCATCGAAAAAATTCCAGGCCCAGATGGCTTTCCAATTGAGTTTTTTCAGACCTTTTGGGATGACTTGGAGTAGGATGTAATGGTTGTTATGTCATTACCTTAATTCCAAAAGGGGAGGAGGGGGTACATATTTTAGATTATAGACCTATTGCCTTATGCAATGTCATATATAAAATAATCACAAAGGTAATGGTTGAGCGGCTAAAACTTCTTCTACATAACATTATCTCCTCGGAGCAAGGGGGTTTTGTAGAGGGTAGGTAGATCTTGGATGGTGTGGTTCTAGCTTAGGAGGCAATCCATTCAATGCAAACATCTGGTAATAGAGGAATGTTCATAAAATTAGATATGTCAAAGGCTTATGATAGGGTGGAGTGGAGCTTCTTTTCAAAGATGATGACAACCTTTGGTTTCTCTCAGGATTGGATAGAATGGGTCATGAGTTGTGTTTCTACTCCGACATACTCAGTGTTAATCAAGGGTCTTCCCTCACAACTTTTTGGAGCTACTCAAGGCCTTCATAAAGGAGATCCTTGCTCTCCCTATATTTTTCTCATATTGGCTGAAGGATTGGGTAGACTTATCTTGAGGAGAATACAACAAGGTTTGCTAATAGGTATCAATGTGGGTGAGGAAGTTTTGACTCACCTACAGTTTGTGGATGACACAAGATTGGTGGGAGTGGCCAGCTTTAGGGAAACAAGAATTATTAGAGATACACTTAATGTCTACCTCAGAGCTACAAACCAAGTCATCAATGATAAAAAATCCAAAGTGGTCTTTTTCAATCTTGATCAAAGGTTTCAGGACAGAGTTTTAGAGATCTTGGGATTCACAAGGACTTATCTCATAGTGGTATACTTGGGGGTCCCTTTGCATTTTAAAAAACTAAAAATAGATATCTGGAGGAATATTTTTGATTGTATCAAGGATAGAATTAATCATTGGTATCACAAATGGTTAAGCTATGGGGGTAGATTAACTTTTTTACAGTCAGTCATTCAAGCCATGCCAATTTATAAATTTTCTATCCTTGCTTCCCCACATACTATATGGAAAGAGTTGGACAAGATGGATAGAAAATTTTTATGGGAAGAAGTAAAAGGAGAGAGGAAATGGGCCTTAGTAGGTTGGGATAAAGTAAGCCAACCCAAGGTAAAAGGAGGTTTGGGACTGAGAAGATCAAAGTTAAATAATAAAGCTTTGGCTGGAAAGCTTTACTGGAGGTGGATTTCCCAACCAACTTCTTTATTCAATAGAATCTTAAATAGTAAATATTTGGGACATGTAAACCCAAATGAGGTGGGTCATTTCCCTTTGGATGGTAATGGATCCTTAGTGTGGTAGTATCTCAAGTTAGGATCTCAGGTAGTAAAAGATAGATTATTTTGGAAAGTGGGGAGATGGGAGAAGGCACGATTTTGGACAGATTCATGGGATCAATATGCACCTATCATTGTTGAATTTCTTGAATTTCAACCAATAAAAATAGCTATAGAAACCAAGGTATGGGTCCAAATTGAAATTTATTTCAACATTATTCAGCTGGGGGATTATAATTTTAAGAAATTTAAGAAGTTGGATGAGTGGCCAATTTCAATCCCTCCGGATTTGACACCCATCATGACTAAAATCTTGGTAAAAATATTTCTCATAGGTAGATATGAGGAGGATGAATTAGCTTGGGGCTATGGGAGCCTTGGTTTCTACACAGTGAAGTATGGATATGATAAGATCCTTCCAAAGCCTCCTCCTCATACATATCAGGTTGAGGATTGGAGAAACATTTGGCAGTCCAAGGGTTGGCCAAAAGTAAACTTTTTTGCCTGGAAGTTCATGCATAATAGAATTCTTACTTTTGATAATATCAGATGTAAAGGAATCATTGGTCCATATCAATGTGTTTTATGCTACAAGAGCTAGGAAACAATTGATCACTTGATGTTTGAGTGCCCATTCATGTGCCAGATTTGGGAGCGATGGTTTTTATATTATAAAAATCAAGTTAATGGTGATTTGAATCGAATTAATATTTGGGAAATATGGAAGAGGGGTAGATTTAAATCTAAAGCTCTTTGTATTGGCTAGGAGCTTGGATTAAACTTTATTTGGTGGCAAGTGTGGTTGGAGAGAAATGCTAGAATTTTTTGAGAAACTTTTTCTTCTTTAGATGGAGTTTGGCAGGTCATTTGGAGCAAAGTCACAGAAACTATGGCAGACTATGCTAAAGAGGAAAATTAGGTTGTTATTGGGGCAATGGAAAAGGAATTTGAAGTGCAAGAGGGATAGGATAGCTAGTTGGAAACCACCCCCAGAAGGTTTGATTAAAATTAATACTGATGGAGCTACAAAAGGCAATTCAGGTAGACTTGGAATTGGAGTGGTTTGCTAGAATCATGTTGGAACAATGCTCTATTGGGAACTGCAAGGCTTGGTAAGAGCGACAAAAAATGAAGCAAAAGCCTTAGCTATCAAATTTGCTTCTATTTGGGCAGTAAAACCATGCCACAGGTGGATAATACTAGAATCAGATTCTCAAATAATGGTTGGAGCTCTAGATTGCATGAGGAACTTTGCTTTGAAAACATGGAGGTTGAGGACTCTTGTCACTAAAATTAAGGAATTATGGAGGGAATTAGATTATGTGATTCTAGTTTAGGTGAGTAGAGATCTAAATAAAGTGGCATACTTCCTAGTTAATATGGGTGTTGAGAAGGAGGTAGGGGTTCAGTGGCACAATGACATGGCTATTGAGGATGAGTTGATTAGGTAGGGGGTTGAAAGGTCCCTGAACCTTGTACAAAGTAGTCGTGGGCCTTCAAAGAGGGATGCAAAGGGGAAGAATGGTTGCAGCGGACCGAGATAGCCTAAAAATAGTAGGGGCCACCTAAGGTAAAGGCACCCATAGGTACCAACTAGAAGAACTAACTTTTTTGCATGTTTTCCAAGAAGACCGAAGAGGCCCATGAGCTAAATATCAAAGAAAAAGCAAAACACCACAAGGATATTGGTGTCACAATATTGTGACATGTTGCATTTTTGTGGTCCAAAGCAAAGGGAGAAAGCAAGGAGGAAAAAGTATCACAATATAGTGACATGTTGTAACATCATGGCCAAAGGAGGAAAAGGTGTTGCGATATCATGACAAGATGCATCGTTGTGGCTAAAGGATAGAAAGTGTCACGATATCATGACATGTTGCAACGTCACTGCCAGAAGAGAAGAAGTGTCATGATATCGTGACATGTTGCATCATCGTGGCCAAAGGAGGAAAGGTTTCATGATATCATGACATGTTGCATCATAGAGGCCAAAAGAGAAAAGGTGTTGTGATACCGCGACATGTTGCATTGTCATGGCCAAAGGAGAAAAAGTCTCACGATATCGTGACATGTTGCATCATCACGGCCAAAAGAGAAAAAGTATCATGATATTGCGACATGTTGCATCATCGTGACCAAAAGATAAAAATTGTCGTGATACCGTGACATGTTGCATCATCACGGCCAAAGGAGAAAACATGTCATGATATCGTGACATGTTGCATCGTCACGACCAAAAGAGAAAAAGTGTCATGATATCATGACATGTTGCATCGTCCTGGCAAAAGGAGAAAACATGTCATGATATCACGACTTGTTGCATCATCACGGTGAAAGGAGAAAAAGTGTCACAATATCGTGACATGTTGCATCGTCGCGGCCAAAGGAGAAAAAGTGTCACGATATTGCGACATGTTGCATCGTTGCGACCAAAAGAGAAAAAGTGTCACGATATCGTGACATGTTGCATCGTCGTAGCCAAAAGAGAAAAAGTGTTGTGATATCACGACATGTTGCATCGTCACAACCAAAGGAGGAAAAGGTGTCACGATATCATGGCATGTTGCAACGTTGTGGCCAAAGGAGAAAAAGTGTCACGATATCGCGACATGTTGCATTGCCATGACCAATGGAGGAAAAATGTTGCTTCGTCATGGCCAAAGAGAAAAAGTGTCATGATATTGTGACATGTTGCATCATCACGACCAAAAGAGAAAAAGTGTCACGATATCATGACATGTTGCATCATTATGGCCAAAGGAGGAAAGTGTCGTGATATCGCGACATGTTGCAATGTCACGGCCAAAAGAGAAAAAAGTGTCACGATATCGCGACATGTTGCATTTTCACGGCCAAAAGATAAAAGTGTCACGATATCGCGACATGTTGCATTTTTGTGGCCAAAGGAGAAGAAGGAAAAAGTGTCATGATTTCATGACAAGTTGCATTAACAGACCAAACCGGTCCCCCTGGAAACATCTCACATTGTGCAAACATGGAAACTTGTAGGATCGTGCCTTAGGCCAATGGGGAAGGAGTCTATCCACACTTGAATGTCAGATTTGTAGAATCCCTTGTTAGCTAGGTAATGGTTTAAGAGATTTGGCTCCATTGCAAATCTTCTTTTACTGTTGTAATCTTGTGTTCTCTCTGACTAAGGCTGGGAAAAGTCTCATCCCAACTTGTAAATGTTCTTTGTTTTAATACAAGTTTTTTCAAATTTCTAAAAAAAAAACAATAGATGGTAGGGTATCTAATATAGTGGTGAGTGGAGGCCATGATAGCCATCCAGATGGTAATCATGATCATAGACATGGGAGGAGGAGAGGAGGAAATAAGATTTTCCTACATGGCTAGGGAGATGAGGCCTAGTAGGGTAGTTAGAGGAGAGGGGGTTATAGGAGTTACCCCATGGTTATTTAGGTATATCCTAGTGGGATTATAAGTTAGGAGGACCTAGAGGTTGAGAGTGAAGCCATGCAGGCTGAGATAGCCCAACTATAGGGGGATCTAGACCTATTGTGAGAGGATAGTACTAGGAGGTTGATGATAATAAGAGGAGCCACCAATGACATTATAATTGAGTAATATTGGGCTATGGTAGAGTGGGATGCAATAAGGTTCAATATGGAGTGCCTTAAGGGAGATATGGAGAGGATAGAGTAGGAGAGGCAGTAGGCCCACTCAAAGGGGATGGCCATTATTACTGGTGGGAAACTGGACCAAGTGATTAGGATTTTGTAGGAGTTGTAGAAGGTGTGAGAGGACCTTCAATATTCTATATTATGGGAGGGCTTGTTCTAATCCATGTATTATCAGGACATATCAGAATATTAGAGGGTGGCCCCATAATCCTTATGTTGATTCCATAGTAGATCATAGTAATGGACATGAACCATATCATAGTCCATGAACATGCCTCCACTAGGAACACCACTAGCTAGTAGAGTAGGTGAGTTGGGCTTGTAGGCCTATGGAGGGATGGGATGACATGTCAATTTTAAGTGTGGCATGCTTCCTAGGGGATAAATACTAGAATATAGTTGAGTGTGTTGATTGTATATTATGACACATCGATGCATTGGACATGAGATATACTCTATTATTTTGAAATCAATAATATCTAGTTTATTATTATTGATCTATATATTGAAATAATTTTTTGGTGAATGATTGTGATAATTTTATGGATTTTAAATTATGTATGATGATTAGATAATTTGAATTAGGTAAGGAAAGTGTTGAAAGAACAATGATGAGAGAAAAATGATAATAGGAGGACATACAAGAGAGAGAGACAAAATAAAGGGGAAATATACAAATAGGTCAAGCAAAGGAAGAGGTGATTAGACCATATCACCAGGATCAGTGCAGATTGTGACCAATCAATTTGATCAAAATGGCATAAATCTAAGAAAAATATTGGGGGTCAATATATGAACTGATATATAGTGGTTATAAGTCCTATAAATAGCTATGTACAATGGCCAATTGAGGTGTAATATCAAAGTACTACAAAGGACCAAGTAAGGTATGGTTGTAGTGACCCAAGAAAAGTGGAGGGATACCTAATGAGGGAGTGTTCTCACAAGAAATAAAACAAATGTGATCAAGTTATCAAGTAAGGTGTGCAACTACATTTGATTTATAAATGTGTGGTAGCAATATAACCTATGTGATCAAATGATCAAATGATGTGTGCAACTATTGGTAACCCATGAGGGTATCATAATAGTCTAATCTCAAGAAAGATAAGTAATTAAGCATGAGAGTGTGTATGTGCATGTGATATATACAAGATATGTACAAGTATATACAAGATGTGTACAAAAATAAAAATATTTTTTGAGGAAGATAAAATTCCATGCATCATGCAAAAAAGATATGTTGGTAGGATAACTAACAACCTAGAGTTAAATCACAAGAGGCATAATGCTAAGAAGTGAGTATATCCTAAACTAATTCCCTCATTTGCAATAAGAATTAAGATAATATTATATATAAGAAGACAAAACAATAGATGAAGGCAAGATAACCTATAACTGAACATTGCACACTAAGAGGTATATGTTCAATATATTAACATATATTTCTCCCATGTCCTTGTTAACATGAGAATGTAAATAAGATAAAAGTACTCCTACTAGCATTTTTATAGTCGAGAGATGCTTGTAGAATATCCAATGTCCATATGAACACCATAAAATGGTATTCATGTTGTATCTATCTTATATTACAATAATCCCTCAACAACCAAAAGATCAATGAGGGGAGCAAACAAAAAGAGGTATAATTTTGCTATATGGTGTCATAATGTACATGTGTGTTTCATTGATTGTGTGGACTATACCTTAATCAATAGAAGTGGAGGTAATTGCAATAGGTTTTGGTATATGATCAAATAGAAAAATGTGAAAGGCATAAAATAAGAAGCCCCAACCAACTCATAGATAACCAATAAGATGCATCGTATGATATTTGAGGATGATAAAAGTCTATATAAGATGCATGCCAATCCATAAATGTCATACAACATCCTTCTTGATTATTTGGAAGTTATTTAGAAAAAAAGGAAGAGAAATGAGTGGGAAGGCACATAAGTAGTAAGGAGGAAATAAAGTCCCAACAAACTTGTAGATAACTAGGAAGGGGTTCCCTATAACATTCAAGGACCAACATCATCTGAAGAGGGGTGTATAGTAATATGTAGACATTATAAGATATCCTCCTTAATTATCTAGGATTTGTGTAGAAGGAAGAAAGAAAATTTAAAAGAAGTAAATCAAGGCTGAATCATAGATAATAAATAAGAGATGATATATAACGTATGAGGATGACAAGATTCTATGTGAGATGCATGCTAATGCACAAATATTATATGACATACTTATTTATTACCTAGGATCCAGTTAGAAAATATCAAGAAAGAGAGGTAAAAGTGCATAGATTGTAAAAAAAGCAAGCCCTAACAAACTTGCACACAACTAGGAAGGGACACCTTACAATGTTCAATTAAAAGTATAGTCTAGATAAGATACATGATAATCCATAAATATTTTAAAGATTTCCTCCCTAATTATTTTGGTGCTATTTAAGGAGGAGAAATAAATGAGAAAATCATTGAAATGCTAGAGAGAAGGATGATCCCAACTGGCTCATAAATAAATAGGAAGGGACATCATCCAATGTCCAAAGACTGATGCTACCTAACAAAATATGTATGACCATCCATAAACATTTTAAGACATCCTCCATAATTATCTAAAAGTATTTTGTGGGTTATAAGAGTATGAAAAATTGTATATCCGTTGACTTGAGGAATAAGAAACGAATATGATTATACTTGCAAGGTTAAGGGATATACAAGAGACATAGAAGAAGTGGAAATGTAGAAAGAGAAAGAATGTATACTTTTACTTGGGAAAATTTAGATGAAGTTATACTTACAAGGTCAAGGGATATATAAGGAGTGTGGTTATTATGCTTGCTTGAAGAATCAAGTTATGGATCCTAGCATCATCATACCATGATAAATGTAAATGCATCTAGTGAACATATATATGAAGTAGAAAATCGTAACCTATAATCCACCACATGATACCTCCAAACAAACATAAGATGAGAAAGACACAAAAGATAAACAAAAGGTGAAATTTTGGCTTAGAAAATAATAAATATGTTGAAATTACTGACAAAGGGAAAGGGATTAGAATCTAAGTGATGGTTTTTGAAAGAAAATAATAATGTCTATGTTTAATAAAATAAGGTGAAAAATACCCAAGAGTTATTTTTTACCAATGGATGTAGTCATATATAAATGCATAAAAGTAAAGAAATAAATATCACTACCATAGAGTTACCCATACATGTGTAAGAGGGGCAATCATAGAATCTTGGTGGGTGAAGAAAGAAAGCATACCCTAAGTTTGAGGATTTAGTAAGCATCAATGAACTAGTGTAAGTGCAATGCATATGAGTTAAATTTGACTAGATGTTATCATTACCTCATTGCAAAATCCCAACTTTATGTGATGGATTTTGAAGCCTTATAATTAATATAAAATTCATAGAAAAATAATCACATGATCAAATATAATAAAGTTGTAATATAATGTGTCCAAGGGCTTGGTTCAATGGTCAAAATGCTTTTGTAGGAGTATGGAGACCAGGGTTCCAATACCTTAGACCTCATAGTACTAGTGGGTGTGTTGTGTTAGCGTAGCTAGATATGTAAAAGTTTTACCCACTACAACTGGAGGTTATAGTGGTGACAAGGAGCGATATTCGAACCCATGAAGAGGCATAGAAAATTGTAACGAGTTACTAATTCCTCTAGTATAATAAAAAAAGTTACAATATAATGAACCAATAAAGATAACATAATAGAGATAAATGAGACAACTAATATATATTATCAAGGCTTAATAATATACTAAATATAATATGATCATATATGAATGTAAAGCCTAAAATATACATAATAATATCACTTATAATACTAGTTTCTCAAATGTATGTAAAATTATATTACGCGTCTTTATGTTACAAATATTTCTTAGATACAATACTATAGACACTATATATCACTATGTAGAAGATATGAATTGTTGTCTATAATATCAATATATCTCTCTTGAATATATATAGAATTCTATCTCTCTATGGAGTAATATATAGCCTTTATAGGATGACTCTTTGGTTACCATGACTATTCATTTCCATATACTAAGCCTTATGACTCTTGGCTTCTATACTTGACACTTGCATACACATGACACTATCTTGTATGCACACTTGTACTTGAATATTCCTAATCTAAGGACACATGTGCACTCTTACATAATGGACACTTGTGCACATTTACACTCAACACTTGCACACATAATTACATGACACTTGTGCATTTCCTACACATTATTACATTACAAGAAATATCAACTCACACTCTAATCTAAGATACACACCTAATCTAATAATGTACCAAGGTGGTACATTGGCATGTACCAAATAATGTAATATTATCCAACACCCCCTTGTATTACATTATTTGGTTATTGAAGACATTAGTCTCAAATATGGTCTTCATATTTCATGTATTCTTGAGACTTGAGCTTCCCTTATTCTATTTTTACCTTTTTATAAATTTTCTAATATTCCTTTCCTTGCTTGACCTTGTCTTTGGATTCAAGTTTCCTAGTGTTCTTGATGTGATTCCTTCTCTTCCTCTTTATTATTTTTTATTTTTTAAAAAAATTATTTGTGATATATTTGTATACCTTCTAAGCATTGAGTTAGTAAGTGTAGCTCTAAAATTCTTGAACTCATTTAATTCAGGCTAATGGATCCATGCCTAAAAGGAAAATGGAAGAATGATAGGTCTACGCCTCAAATGAGAGCCACTTGATATCATAACTTCTTTGGTGGTTTTTTGATGGATTGGGTGGGTTCACCAGGAAACATTTCTTGGTAGTTTCCATGCCTATGGTTGGGAGGTTGTTTGATGTGTTCTTTTAAGTTTTCTCGCAATCACCTAGTTTGGCCAATGCAACTAATCTATGCTAAATGCAATTTAATTTCAATGAATATAGTAGACAACCATAAACATAAGATAATCTAATGCAAATGCTTAATTCTAAAGAAATTTGACACTCTTACTCAATCCGAAATTCTGATGTAGGTTTTGTTTACTTATTGCAGGCATGATCAAATAGTTGCAGGGAAATATCAAACGTATGATTAGCAATTGTATAAGTCGATCAGTGGTCGTATCTACCGATCATTGATCGTATCTATTGATCAATGATAAATAGATCCGATCATAGTATAAACCTATAGTTTCATAAATACAGTGCAAAATAGAGAAATTGCAATGCACTATAGACCTTATTAAGTAGATATTAGATTGTATAAAATTGATCAAATGCTATATGAACAAGAAATGACATGAATATGGATAAAAGCATGCAAAATATGCAATTAGATGCAAAATGGTGAACACCAAGAATGATAATATCAAAATGTTGTTCTATATGGAATGACAAATGTTAAGTATGATGTTAAAATGTAATTTTGAGACTAAGGAAATATAAACCAAAACTTGGAGTTACCCCCAAGCAGTTTGTATATGATATCATAACTACAAAGTAATATGGGATGCTAACTGAGTGAGATCATAAGCCCAATAACAGATCATAACCATGAATGCATAGTGATCGTACTCCCTATCCTATAAAAACATAGAAAACTAATGAAGGATAATACAAAAATTAAGCGACTAAAATGCAAAATTTGATCAATGAGCCAGAAGGAATTTAGGGGGATTGCCTGATTAAATATTCTAAGAAAACTAAATAAGTTGGGCTAAAAAAAAAATGAGTTACAACCTCTTTCGAGCCAGGATTGATCGACAGATCTGATCTTGTAACTATCATGCAGTTAGATGGATAGAGATAAAAACACGTTGCAACTTATTTGTCATTTTGCCAAACTGGGTTTTTATTTTTTGGGATGAGATCGTAATTATGATATTGTACTTGAAATGGCTATCATAGATCATACTTATGATCTCATCAAGCTTAGACTCGATCTCGCCAGGAGGGCACAAAAATCAAGGCAACAAGATAGAAATCAATTTTTGCAAGTTTTGGACTTAAATGTAAATTAATATGGGTCAATTTTAGGGTGTTACAGTAAGTCATCAGAATAATATGACTTTAATATCAATGATTCTACTTTGAGAATATCATATGTATCATTTTCTTATCTTGTATATTTCCTTGAAAAATATCAAAACTAATTAATTAAAGATACATCATTAAACACTCTTTTGAAGTAGGTATAATTATGTTTTGAAAATCCCACCATGTCTTGAGATATTTTTCTCGAAGATGGCTTATAATAGTTGTGAAATTTCCTTCTTTTTCTTCTTTTAAGAAATAAATTCAAATTTTATTTTAAAACGTCAAATATTTGTTTCTCTCCATCAAAGTCATTTATTAAATTTTGAGAATAAAACCTAAGTGCATGCAACATGTCTTCACTATATTCATTAAATGCATTCTTAACAATTTCATACATGAATATATTTTTTTGTAGTCTACTTTATATCTACCTAGGTTTTGAATAATAATTTTCAAGTTTCTATGTTTCAAAAAATATTTGATGTTGAATTCCTTATAGCTCCTTAATTAATTAGAAACTATAAACCTAAGAAATTCATAAATATAATATTTCTAGATTTGATTTAGACTTCCTTATCTCTCTATAATTAGATAATTTGTAAGAAATTTATGACTTGAATTTAAAATAATAATAAAGAAACATATTTTCAAACTTTATAAAACATTAAATTAGATATCTACTTATCACTCCAAAGCTTAAAGATGCAATTAAAATAACTAAGGCATTAATTATCCTATTAACTCATTATATCTTTGCTAATGTAACTAAACCTTAAAATTAAAACAATTATCACAAATTAATTATCATATGTATCATTTTTTGTCTTGTATCTTCCCTTGAAAAATCTCAAAACTAATTAATTAAAGATACATCATTAAACACTTTTTTGAAGTAGGTATAATGGTGTTTTAAAAATCCCACCATGTCTTGAAACGTTTTTCTTGAAGATAGCTTATAAGAGTTGTGAAATTTCCTTCTTTTTCTTCTTTTAAGAAATAAATTCAAATTTTCTTTTAAAATGTCAAATATTTGTTTCTCTCCATCAAAGTCATTTATTAAAGTTTGAGAGAGTAACACCTGAGTGCATGCAACATGTCTTCGCTATATTCATTAAATGCATTCTTAACAATTTCATCCATGAATATCCTTTGTTGTAGTCTACTTTATATCTCCCTAGATTTTGAATAATAATTTTCAAGTTTCAAAAAACCTTTGATGTTGAATTCCTTATATCTCCTTAATTAATTAGAAACTATAAACCTAAGAATTTTGCAAATATAATATTTTTAGATTTTATTTAGACTTTATTATCTCTCCACAATTAGATAATTTGCAAGAAATTTATATGACTTGAATTTCAAATAATAATAAAGAAATAAATATTTTCAAACTTTATAAAACATTAAATTAAAATAACTAAGGCATTAATTATCCTATTAAACTCATTATCTCTTTAAGAATTAAAGAGATCTCATGCCTCTCGAGTTTGAGATACCCTCATGATTTTTTTTGTAGAAATTCATATATGATGACAATTCTAGATAAGCACATATTGAACAACTCACACTTCTTGACGAGAGGTGAATCAATGCTTTAGAGAATTTACAAGTTTAAAGACCACCTAAAGCATGCTTACAATGCCAAAGTTCATCTACGTGAATTCCAAGTAGGAGATCTTGTCTTTAAAGAATATCAATAAAATACCAATGCATTACTGCATCTTTGTGATAAATTCATGGCTAATTGGTTGGGTCCATACATTGTCACTCAAAGAGTGGGTAACGGTACTTATAGGATTACTAGTCTAGAAGGAGAGGAAGAATCTAAACCACTTAATGTTATACACTTGAGAAAATTCTATGCATAATGTGATTTATATATGTATGTATAAATGGCTAATACACATAAAAAATGCACTTCATTCCTCAACCTTAGAAATAATTAAATATTAAAACCATATGGAGTGGTGTGGCTAGATCACCTAGCAAGGATACCTCGGGTTGAGGTGGATAGGGAACTACTAACGACATTAGAGGAGAGGTGGTATCTAGAGTCATCAACCTTTTGGTTACCTTTAGGGGATATGACCATCACACTAGAGGATGTGTGGTGTATCTTGCACATCCTCATTAGGGAAATATCAATTTATAGAGTATTAGGGTGGCTATCAATATTGTAGTGATTCTTAGGAGGTTGGACCCATCGGGTGCAAGAGAGCACCATAGTTGTAGATGACTTGGTGGGATGATATAGGTAAGACCCATTGGAAACCATGCTCTATGAGGTGGTGGTGGGATTATTGATGTGCCACACCAATAGGTGACATATACCATGGATTATGGTGGGTGTATTAGCATACATGCAACACTAGATATTTTGGTTCACATGGGGTCCATATGTGTTGGTCCACTTGTACAAGAAATTGTACAACATTGTGTACAAGTGATATATAGGAATAGTGTGTACTATGTTTCTCTAGGTATGGATTTAGGAGCACATAGTGATGATGATATTGGATTTATTACCAAGACCATTATCCAGTCCAGAGCGGCCAATTACATACATATGGTCGAAATCCCTAGAGTGAGTTGTGAGGACATACGTTAGGAATATACCACTAGCAAGGTGGGTAATATATGATATGAGGGAGACTATGATTGTGTGGTGACCCTAGTGTCTACACCAAGGATGAGCTAAGGATAGGGAGGAGTTGGATAGGATTAAGAGGATCAGATGGCTAACCATGAAGAGAGGGGAGCGAGAGGTCTTTTTATTTGATAATGTCCTGAGGTAGTTCAAGATCTTGTATGGAATCCTAGATATAGGAGATTACTGGTAATAGAGGGTATATTGAGACTTACTAGGTATCATGGATGAGCTAGACCTAGCTAGGTGGATAGAGGAGAACTTGGATGATCCTCCTCACATGGATCTAAGGGTAGATAATACAAGAGTGGCCTTTGTATACCAATGGTGGTATAGAGGAGTCATGCCCTGGAGGGTCTCCTCACCAGTATCAATATAGAGGTACCAAGTGATGGACCCAAGCATATAGTGAGATTTTTTAGAGGTAGCTCATAAGGCCACAAAGAGGGAGTAGTAGATCTAGGTAACTCTAATATAGATATAGGCATGGGTTTGAATTGAGCTAGTGATGGAGGCCACCATCATTGTAGGGACTAGGGAGGTAGGGTCATATGGAATTGCCCCCATAGAGATTGGAGTACCACCATTTAGAGGATCAATATAGGTCTCTACATTAGTAGTAGCCAACCAAGGCCAGACCTTGGGATGAGGGGACCCAATGGGGGAGGCAAACACACTATGAACATAGGTACTGACTCTATAGGTCGACCTACTCTAGAAGGATAGGTCCAATAGGATCAAGGGAATATGGAGCTCTTTTAGGATCATGGAGATGAAGAGGGATGTTACTTAAGTAGAGGCCAATAATATCCAAGGATATGTGAGACATACAGATATCAAGAACTAGAGGGTGTAGGCAGAGGGGATGGCTATTGTTGGGAGCAACCAGGATAGAGATAAGATCTACCTCTTATAGGTGGAGCTATGGAGGATAGGAGAGAGGTTGGAGGTGACCATTTAGTGGGATACCTTCTACAATATCATGTACAACCAAGTTGTACTAAAGGGGTAGAGGGTTTTACTCCCTCCATCCCTAAAGTTAGCTATCAGGTCATGATCTTAATCATGGATAGTCTCAACTTTGCCATCCATGGGTATGCGGTCACATGGACCACCTAATCTGGGTGAAGTAGATAAGAGGGGATATCAATGCTAAGGGTAGGGATCAAGATGATATATAAATTTTGATTATGGTATGCAACCCTAGGGATTGATTGAGTGTACCAAGACTAGACTGTGATACGCTAAACAAACACTTGTGTATATCTCTTATTATCGAGTAATACTAAGCTGCTTCTTTTATATTTTATGTGTTAATGTGTGTTCATGTGATATGATTTGATTAAGAATTATTTATATTTAAGTTTTATTATATTTTATGCATATAAACTATCTTAATGCAAAACTACATGAAATGCATGGATGAAATGGATGAGAACATGAAATAAGAAGAAACACAAGAAAGAAGGAAACAAGAAGGAATAAGAAGGAAGAAGAAGAAGATCCAAAGGTCAACCCTAAAAAAATAGAGGATATGTGAAACATAGTATTTAAATCAATGTAGGTCATGATAGACCAGTGTGATCAAACACTATGAATCAAACTAGAAGCACGGAGCTAAACCTGCTATGGGCATAGTACTCATCATGATTGATAAAGTGTTGGAGTTTGACCTACTATAGGTGGTTGCTCTCTAATTTACTATTGTGGGGT
The DNA here is from genome assembly GCA_028583015.1 of Wollemia nobilis. Classification (NCBI taxonomy): domain Eukaryota; kingdom Viridiplantae; phylum Streptophyta; class Pinopsida; order Araucariales; family Araucariaceae; genus Wollemia; species Wollemia nobilis. The sequence goes on from JAQPPZ010001821.1 coordinate 5,061,813, forward strand.
TATTACCTACTAGGATGTATGTTGAGGCCTGCTAAAATGGCAAAGGAGCTTATCGTGTAATGGGTTATTGAGTCTGCTAATTCAAAATAGAGTATAACTCGATAGGAGAACATATCTAAAAAGATACCCACTAGGATGTATAATTATCCCATGTGGGATGCAATATAAGTGGATAAAAATTAGTAGGTGAGTGCTACCCCTGATAGAGGTTTTAAATATGGAAAATAATTTGTGAGTGTGTGCAAATGTTCAGCAAAAGATAACTTTTGAGAAGCAGAAGGAGAAAATAATTACTTATATATCCTTATTAGAGCAAGAGACAAAGAAAATTTAAGAAGAACAAAGAAGTGATAAGGACATAGTAAGAAGCAATCATCCTTATGTAGAAACCTAAAATACATAATGTTTAGAAGACTACTCATATGGGAACATCCAAAGACCATATGACTGATCTTGGACCTTTCCAGAAGCTAGTAGTGGTCCTAACCACTCACGAGGGGTAGTTTTGACCCATTTAGGCATGGTCACTATCAATCAGAGTGTCTACCAACATAGTCTACTAAAGCTTAGAGTAGTCACTTATAGCCATTGCTTCAAATAGCATATAACATTGAGACACAAACTATCCATAAATGAGGGCCCAAATCATGGATAGTGATGGTAGTTGCATGGTTTTCAAGTAGTTTTTGGCATGGATCTCCCATAGCTCCTCCTGACTACCCCTTCCATTCAAATCTATGACTAAGCCTTTCCCTCTAATGACTAGTCACATGCAAATCTAGATCTTGGATTTTCTAGGAAGCCAAGATCTAGAATCTGGGAGCTCTACATATGCATCCTCCAAAGAACAAGAAAAACCCCTGGAACATCCAAGTTTTTATGTATCAAATCCCTAGTAAATTGGAGAGTAATTTCACATCCCCTTGAGGAGTAATGAAGTGATAGCTGATTGAGCAATGACAATGCACCATTCAAGCATTCCATTCCACACAAGCTTCACCACAAATCCATATTTGGACATGAATATGACTCTTGAATATCAATTTAGACGAAGGATTGAGTGTCACAGGCCTTGGCTTGTGAGGTAGAATTTTCATTTCATGGCCTCTATCCTCGATAGTGGCCTATAGACATAGCCTAGGGTTTGAGTCATCATTTCTTGAGTTTTAGCATAGATTTATTATTATATTTATTTTATCAAATTATATTAATATAGATCTATCATTTCTACTGTATTTGCATGGTAATTTCTTAGTTATTTATTCATATCTACTTATATTTGCACCATTATACTTTTATCATGCCTATGTAATTTCTTGTAGATCTTTAAAGAAAGCATCATCATGAAAGACCACATATGCTATTGATTATTCTCTAATTTTTTATATATGTAGATCACAGGTCCTATATTATTGCAAAGCATCTTCAGCATTAGATCCCTCTGAGCACGTGAGAAGAAGGCATCAGTAAGCCCTTGAGAAAATTTGTGTCGACTCCAAGAGGCCTACGGAGTACACCATCCTCGTTCAGGGGCTATTTCATTCCATTTGTAATAATTGTATCAAGCAATTGGTATCCCTAAGAGGGACCTATCTGTAACTAAAGTTCCAAATGAATTAATGAAAATATATCTTGTGTTTTGTTAATTATTTTTTCTTTATACTTTCATGGTTTATGTTTGATATTATGTTGCAAATAGATTAGGTGTATTGCTTCTTGGGATCGTATATATGGTGATCATGGTGGGACCCCCACCTATTTTTTTTTTTTGAGCTGATTTGCTAATATTTGCATGTTTTCTATGTGATCTAGCCACTCTAACTAACAACTAGCAGATAGAGGTCACTTTTGAAGACAACGACAAGTAGCAGTCACTCTAAGCGATAGCGGCTGACAAAAAATCAACAAAAGAGGGCAACCTGTGTTTCATCATATGTGGATTTCATGTTGGGGGAACTCTAATTTTTTTCTTTCTCTGTTTGTGTTTTATTTTTAGAATGTAGTATGGAAAATTCATTTTAATTGGTATCCTTAAATTTTTTGCTAGCCACTTCTAGGAACAACAGACTTCAGATTTCAAATCTACCCTAGTCTCCCGTGGTCTAGGTTTTCTTGTAGATATTTCTTGCATGGGTCCCAACTAGAGGCCATTGTTTCATAAAGTAACAATTCATTCTCAAAAAATCATTTAATAATTTAGATGTACACATTTTTGAAAATGAAATGTTTATTTTTAAGCATATAGGAAAGAACATGAGTGCTTCATGATGCATTGCTTTCTCTATGTAAAAATATAAAAATAACAATCACACACCATGCTTAATTTAAATGTTAGTGAGTTGGACTTCATAACCAACCACTTGTAGAGTACAACGACGGTGACATTCATCTCCATCCGTTGGCTCAAATCCCACGCACCCATTTTATTTGGCTAATACCAGATCCAAGAAGTGACATAGCCTAGAAAATTTACTAACACTGACCAGGTGATATTGGGTGAGGATCTAGCAGGACCTGTACTCCCTGATCGAGTATGGGTTTCATGTCCATACTTTGATTGGTTTATGTGATCATGACTTTCATTTTTGATTGTCGAGCTACGAGCATACAGGTGAAATCCACTTAAATAATATGAGTATATCATAAACAAAATGTAAAACATGATGAGAGTTATATTATAATTTTCAATAAATCTAAAACACACAAGACCAGTTTTAGGAACACCAAGAACATTTAAAAGAGATAATCATTTTGTCTACTTTGTGTGTTTCTTTATTGGGTAATAAAAATAATATCCTTGATCAAGGACCAAATCCTAACCCTATTTTTGTTCAAAAAAAAAACTACTTCTTTATTCTGCACCCAATGGATCAAGAATCGTGCAAATCGGAGCTATAACAAAAATGTTATGTTGGTTTTATGATTACTCTATTTTTGAAGCCAAAAATAGGGGAAAAAATGCATTAAAACGGTCATAGAATGGTCTAGATAACTCCAAAAATCACCAAATTTGTTTTTTTGTCTTAGTTATCCCCTTGTGCACCTCTCACAAAATTTTTGATTCCTAACTCTTCATGCTTCAAAATTTCCCAAAAATTCCTAAAAGTGGGCATTTCCCCAAGAGCCCCGGTTGACCAATTATTTCAAAAATACAAAATTTTGACCCGGAGGTCACTTTTTGGATTCCTAGCCCATTGTTATCAGCTCATCACACTGATAATTTTAGTATATAACATCCACAACTATTTTTGGAAGTCAAATTTTCTTTAGTGTGGGTTTTCTTTCAAGGTTTGCCTAGTTAGCACATCATGACAACTATGCATAGCTGAGCTCAATCATGAGATAGCAAAGAAAAAAAATTATGGAGAGGCCCTGAGTGCCTTTGATATTATCCTAAGGATCTCACCATTCCTATGGAACACCTTGATAGTCATCGCATCTATTATGAGGATCTCATTATTCCCACACGATGCCCTGATAGTTGTCATGAAGCCACTTCCTCACATAGGGGATTTACTCATTGAGGTGATAGGGTTACCACATACATGAAAGGATCTGAAATAGTTGAAATCCTCTACAACAATATGGGAAGCCATCGGCCTTACACAGTGGATCGTCCAGATCAGTTGCCTAGGCCTACCATTAGCATGAAAGAACAATTAATCCAAGCTCAATTGGAGGACTTGCACCATGTGGGATAAATTTCAAAACACCCCCACATCTATTATAATACTTCCACTCATGAAAGTACAAAGTACAAACCTCTACACACTGAGGATGATACCTTTATAGATAAAGGCACAAATATAATGAGGGCTTCTGCCAAGACCCTTGCCATCAGGACCCCTTGCACAAGGACACATATGTAGAGACCATCTATGGTGGAATAATCTAACTGTGTACATAGGTTATATGAGGTATTGCGTATACAACAAGAGTTATTAGATGCCATCAAACAAGAGGTGGTGCAAGCACAACAAAGGTGGTGTCGGTGCATGTATGAATAGTTTCTAAAGGATCAATGTACCTTGGAAAAAAGGGAACATGAAGAAAAATCATGTGGGATAATTCCTAAAGAATTATCCATGCTTGACACACATAGGCAGCAATTCAATGTAAAATACACTGTGCATCATCAAGAGTTACCTCTTGAACAAGTAGATAAAACCCTGGCTATCAATAATCAACAAAATAATATATCTAGAGATCCCTTACCTAGTCTTGAGGTTAAGGAAGATCAAATAAAGTAGGTGAATGAGGTGTGAATAGCCTCACATAATGAGGATATTATTAGAATGGTCAATGTCACAACAGGGAAGGAAAAACTCCCTAACCAGTCTATACCATTGTTGAACTAGATCAACACCAATCATACATCACAATCCTCATGACAATTGAATTCCATTACATCATCTGAGGACTTTATGATTACATTCCATAAATAGGATATTAGCAAAGTCCCTAATGGTGAACCTGATACACTATTTCACATCATATCTAGCATCGATAAAATTTTGTATTAGTGATTTTTGATTAATATCGGTTCATCTATTAATATCATTACTAGCACTTCTTTAAAACATCTCCCTATTTTACCTTCACACATAAAGACATCCACTTCCATGCTTCAAGTGTTTAACTATGTTGTATCTCCCATAGATAGCACAATAGTCCTCCCCATCCAATTTGGAAAAAATACCATACCTACATTGTGCTATGTCCTAGGAGATTCAAGTCAATACAACATACTACTTGGAAGGCCATGGATGAGAACCATGGAGTGTGTACCATCCATAGTGCATCAGTGCATTAAGTACATTCATGAAAATAAGGTCCATGTATTTCATACCAAACCAGAACCCTTAAAGTATTATAAGCATGTGGATCATCCATAGGAGGCTATTGTGTCATCCATACAATGAAATGTTAAAATTAATGATGTTATCTAGAGTTTGAATGCAACCCCACAGGTCATTGTGAAGTTACCTTCATCATCACCTATGGTTTCACCCATTGCACCTCCATATCTAGTTTCACCAAGCAAGGAGAAATTGATTAAGCCAACCATAGAGATGCTCACAACTATCTCAAACATGTCATCAGAAGATGTTCTTGCTCCTATCAAAATGGAAGAACCCATTATGTTTGCAGATAGATTATATCATGTCATACCTTCTTTGTCCACCATGATACAGGTCATAGTTCATTCGGATGAAATGGAGTGTAGAGAACATGTAGAGGTAAACATCACGTTTACACCTATCATTGAGTCCAGTGAGGATGTAGATCAAAATCTTGTTAAGTTGCTACTCATCAATCCTATCCTAGACTCTTCACCTGAATAAGAAGAAATATCAATTCCACAAGTAAAACAAAGCAACCTCAAAAATTTAAGGAACCACCTACAACTGACACAAATGATAAAATGACTTCTCAAGAGTTTGTGGAGATGGTAAACATGAACGAAGAGAACCAAGCTTCTCTAAGGCAATCAGAAGAACTATTAACACCATCAAACAATGTTGCTACATTAGAATTATGATAGCCTTCAAAATTGGTTGTTCCTTACTCATTTTTCATAGTGTCATTCAAATAGCAAGAAAGGGTATCTCCCCCACATCAAGTTGGGGGGTACCAAAGCTGACACAGTTCAACACCATGAAGTAAAACAAAAACATGAACTGAGTCACAAACATGAGTAGGTGGATGCTACTATCAAAGTGGATAATCAAGATTCAAGAAGCATCCACATCATCTCAAATGAATAAAATTGATAATTTTCATATACTTGGGGATTCTATAGACCCAATATTTCACCTCCTTCAAGTGACTATGATGATATTCCTATCCCATCGCTACAGATACACATAAAATCCTTATCAGTCTTGCAATCCATTTTGAATCAGCTATATAGAATGGAATACCGAATGGATAAGCAAAATAAGGCATTGAAATTTATCAAGAACAATATTGAGAACCTATAATTACAAAGGCAACCCACATCCAAGGTCAAACCACCTCCTATGCAATCACAAGAAAATGCAACCCTATTTGATAAGGTCCAAAATTAGCAATGTCGTTCACCTTGTATTTTTACACCTCTATCGAAACCTCTGATATCAAATTTTAATCGATTATGCAAGGCAAAAACCATCACTTTACCCATGGCTTATATTTTAGATCTAGAGCACCCCAAACCTAAAAAATATAAGGAAGAATTTCGTTGCTTGTACCATCGACGATATGGTCATGATATTCAATCATGTTGTAGCTTTAGGATATAATACAAAACATGCTTGAGAACAATAAACTCCACATTGATACCCTTCCTAATACCAAATATTAACAAGTGGCAATAGTTCAAGGTACCTCACCCACACCAAAAAAATGAGGAGATTCATTCGAGAAAATGACTGAGATATTTGTATCTCAACCGTAGCATCATTCTCATCAAAAGCATAGTTAACATATTTTGATGTCGTTAACCGAATTTATGGACACAATTTTTCATAATATATAAGAAACAAATACAATCACCTTGCTAGACATACCCTCGCACAACACATATAGGTCCAAAATATATAGGGAGAATCATGCTTTTCTCTATCATTAAGTGAGGGACCATGATATTAGAATTTTTAATACCTTTAGACGTATAGCCCATAACCTTGTCAATGAGAAGATCATATCCACAAATGGTTCATTGATATTATGCCACCAGGACACTAACGGTGCACAAATTTCCTTGCCTCAAGATAAGGAATTGGGTTCTGTCACTCTTCTTGAGCAAGTTGATTATATTACAGTGGACAACATGCACACTAGGGGTCTTCAAGATAGCACACATTCCCCATCATCCACATCAATATCAATGGATCAAAGCAAGGATACTAAAGGTATCATACCTTCCTCTTCTTTATTGAGTACACACACACTAGGGGTACCTAAGGCATCACACCTTTCCCCCTAAAAAAATCATAAAATTCCAAACAAATCAGAAAACATCAAAATCAATAAGCTTAAGATTTATAATACAATGTGAGGTGTGTAGAACACATTCTTATACTAAGAGGGGGATGAACAGTATAATATAAATTTTTCCCCAAATAGTAGCATCAACATTAATAAAGCAGTAAATATCACACAAAGCATATAACACACATGAGAGACATAATTTTTAATGTGGTTCACCTAATGTGGGCTACCTCCATAGAAAATATTTCTTCTAAATATTTCTCAAATAATCTCTTGGGAATCCTTCCCAATTAAAATATTGATGGACCTCTATCCAAAGGAGATGCTGATCCCCTAAATCTCAAGTTCGTGGATATCTTCCATAGGAGAACTCTTTCTCCTTCTGCTCTGGCTAATGATATTCTAAAAGACTCTATCTCTCTACTACACTGACTGGTGGATCTCTCTCCACTTGAAGACTCCTCACTCAGATCTGTCTTCAATTGTCCTAGCTATTGGATCTCTATCCACTAAGACTTTTTCCTCTATACTTTGTCACCTCCAAACATCTGTCAATAGGTTCACTCAGAACCTCCTCAAATCTGCTCAATAGGCTCACTCAGAACATGCTCAATAGGCTCACTCAAAACCTACTCAAATTTTCCCAATAGGCTTACATAGAACCTACTCAAATATTCTCAAAAGCTCACACAAGACCTGCTTAAATTTTCTCAATAGGCTCACTCAGAACCTACTCAAGTATGCTCAATAGGCTCACTCATAACCTACTCAAATATACTCAATAGGCTCACTCAGAACCTACTCAAATCTGCTCAACAAGCTCACACAAAACTTGTCCCAATCTGCTCAATAATTTCTCTCTAGGACTTTCTCAAATATGCATAGCAAGCTTTCACAAAAGCTTACCCAAAAACAGTCCACAAGTCTTCTCAAAGACTTGCCTCAAATCAGCTCAACAAAATCTCAACTCAATCTCATAGAAGCATAAAGAGAATTGTTAGAGACTCAATATGTTCTATACTCAAATCCCAATCTCAATTCAAAGTAATCTCAACTCAGCTCAATATTATAGAAGCATAAAGATAATCTTTAGAGACTCAATATGTTCTATACTCTAATCCCAATCTCAACTCAAAGCAATTTCAACTCATCTCAATATTAACTCAATCTCATAAAAGCATAAAGATAATTGTTAGAGACTCAATATGTTCTATTCTCAAATCCCAATCTCAATTCAAATAAATCTCAACTCAGCTCAATCTTATAGAAGCATAAAGAGATTTTTAAAAACTCAATATGTTCTATACTCAAATCCCAATCACTTCAAGAAACAACTCTTTCTCACAAACCCTAGTCCAAGCATGAATCAACTAACTCAAAATGTTTCCAACAATGCTCAAAAATAAATGATACTCATGTTATTATCTAACTCAAGTTCAAGTGCTTTGCAAAACCCATTGGCTTCAACAACAATGCTAACAAGATAAGGTTTTAATCACAACTCTCAATTCAGAAAACCTTGAAGCATAAACTCAAAGTACTTCACTAAACCAATGGTCTAAACAACAATGCTTATCAAACAAGGTTTAATCACAACTCATAATCCAAAAAAAATTGAAGCATAAACTCAAAGTACTTCACTCAACCAATGGTCTAAACAACAATGCTTATCAAACAATGTTTAATCACAACTCACAATCCAGAAAACCTTGAAGCATTAACTCAACCACTTTCAAAAAGGAAACCACAATCAATCCTTTACAATCCAATGATATTTAAAAAATAAACCACCCAAATAAAATCAATGGAGAGTATTACTCATACCTTTTTTATGCCTTATGAGTTATCCACTAAATCTGTCACACTCAACACACTTTATTTTTCAACTCTTAACAAGAGTTAGAGATCTTGAGTAATAACACAACAATAATATCAAAATAACACCTTATTACTCCTATTTTATTTTAACATACACCAATTTTTTTTTTAAAAGAAAACCCTTACTCAAAATAACTTTCACTAAAAAAAACTTTATCAAAAACCCTTATTACTCCTAACAATTTCAAAAATCATAATTAAAAATAATTCACAACTCAAAAAACCACCATGACCTTATTCCTTAAGGTTACTCAACAAATCAACTAACAAAGCACCTTTACCCCTTATCACTCCACCTTAGGAAATCCAAAAAAAATATTAATAAAAACCTTAATACCTTCCTCAAGGGGAATTGAACCCCCATCATACCCCAATGCAAATGACCTAGCCACAGCCAAGCTACCGCACGAGCTACGGGCTCATTGGTGAAAAATAAGCGCCACCCGCTTCTTATCCTTCACCCTCTTCCACCAAGCGAAAAAGTATACACCTTGGGTGCCTCAATAGAACAAATCCAAAAAGAATGCTTGCAGGAATCGAACACACAACCTCCTTGTCACCAACACCTTTGCACAATCCAAGATGCCACTAGGCCACATTGCCCAATGCATTTTGGGAAGTGGTCGTTGTCTCCCTTTAATGTTTGATGCATCACTTAAACAAAAAACATGAGATATTTTTCTTCACAAATACCAAGCGCAAATATCAATGAGCAAGGATGAATGAATTAAAAAATTCAATGACATATTTATATGACTTCCCTTTGCTTTGGAAATGTCAACCTTTTTGAAACTTCCTTCATGACGTCAACGGATAAACTTTTAATTTCAATTTTAAATAAATTAAAATTTAAACTAAATCTTTAAACTCCATCACTGGGGTACCTTTTTCGATGAAACAAAAAGCCAACATGAGTTTTAATAAAAACCCATTTCAAATATGCCATCCATGGTTTTAAATAAAACCTTTAAAATTAAATTTCTCCATCACCGAGGCACCTTTTTTGATGAAACAAAAAGCCAACTTGGGTTTTAAGAAAAACCCATTTCAAATATGCCATCTATGGTTTTAAATAAAAACCTTTTGTAAAGCTTCCCTTGAAGCTCCTTTTGGAATCAAATGCCATGCATCCCTTCTTGAACCTTTGATCAAAAACATTTGTTTCTCATGAAGCTCTTTGTGAAACACAAATATAGTGCTTACTTACATAGATCCTTTTGACATCAATGCAAACTCTTAGCTTAGGGACTCAAAAAGTCCAAAAATTAGAAAACATCAAAATCAATAAGCTTAAGATTTATAATATAATGTGAGGTGTGTAGAAAATGTGCTTATACTGAGAGGGGGGTGAACAGTATAATATAAAAAATTTCCCCAAATAGTAGCATCAACATTAATAAAGCAGTAAATATCACACAAAGCATAACACACATGAGAGACATAACTTTTAATGCAGTTCACCTAATGTGGGCTACGTCCATAGAAAATATTTATCAAATAATCTCTTGGGAATCCTTCACAATTAAAATATTGATGGACCTCTGTCCAAAGGAGATGCTGATCCCCTAAATCTCAAGTTCATGGATATCTTCCATAGGAGAACTCTTTCTCCTTTTGCTCTAGCTAGTGATATTCTAGAAGACTTTGTCTCTCTGCTACACTGACTAGTGGATCTCTCTCCACTTGAAGACTCCTCACTCAGATATGTCTTCAATTGTCTTAGCTACTAGATCTCTATCCACTATGACTTTGTCCTCTGTACTTTGTCACCTCCAAACCTCTGTCAATAGGTTCACTCAGAACCTCCTCAAATCTGCTCAATAGGCTCACTTAGAACATGCTCAATAGGCTCACTCAGAACCTACTCAAATTTTTTAGGCTGATGAGCAAGGTGCAACCAAAGTATTGTCATTGTTGTCAACACAGTCAGGTTGATCAGTTGATGCAATGGATAGGAGTTCATTGATGAGCAAGGTGCAGCCAAAGTGCAATGGATAGGAGTTCATTGATGAGCAAGGTGCAGCCAAAGTATAATGGACAGGAGTTCATTGATGAGCAAGGTGCAACCAAAGTATTGTCATTGTTGTCAACACAGACAGAGGATCGGTTGATGCAATGGACAGGAGTGCAGAGGTCATTAGATAGATCGGTTGATGAAGTGAACAAGAGTTCAGAGCAGTCAGAGCATGTACAGTGAATTTCCAAGAAGACAGAAGTGGCCCAGATTCAAAGGATCAAAGAAAAAGACAAGTAAGAAAACTATCACGATATCGTGACATGTTTTCTGCGATATCGCGACATATTTGGCAAGTAAGAAAACTGTCATGATATCGCGACATGTTGAAAAGCTGGAAAAACTATCACGATATCATGACATGTTTGAGGAGAGAGAAAGCACAAGAAAAACTGTCATGATATCGTGACATGTTTGAGGAGAGAGAAAGCGTAAGAAAAACTGTCATGATTTCGTGACATGTTTGAAGAGAGAGAAAATGCAAGGAAAACTGTCGTGATTTCGTGACATGTAGGAAGCAAAGAAGGCAAGTAGAAAAACTATCATGATTTCGTGACATGTTTGAAGAAGGAAGAAGCAGAAGAAAACTGTCATGATTTCATGACATGTTTGGAGAGAAAGAAAAAGAAAACTGTCATGATTTTCGCGACATGTTTGGAGAGAAGGGAAGCAAAGAAAACTGTCTATTTTGTGACATGTTTGGAGAGAAGAGGATCATGATTTCATGACATGTTTGGAGAGAAGGCGTAGGCAAGGAAAACTGTCACGATTTCATGACATGTTTGGAGAGAAGGCATAGCAAAGAAAACTGTCATGATTTCGTGACATGTTTGGAGAGAAGGCGCAAGCAAAGAAAATTGTCATGATTTCGTGACATGTTCGGGGAGAAGGAGCTCGCAAAGAAAAGTGTCATGATTTCATGACAATCTGTAAGAGAGGCAGTACGGAAAAAATGTGTCACGATTTTGCAACATGTTTGAGAGAAGGAGCTCGCAAAGAAAAGTGTCACGATTTCGTGACAATCTGCAAGAGAGGCAGTACGGACAAAAATGTGTCACGATTTTGTGACATGTTTGAGAGAAAGAGCTTGCAAGGAAAAGTGTCACGATTTCACGACAATTTGCAAGAGGAAGTGCTAAGGAGAAAATATGTCGCGATATCGTGACATGTCGGGTTTTCATGACCCGATGAGAAGAAAAGCACAAGGAGCGAAAGTGTTGCAATTTTGCGACATGTTCCATTTTGCGAGTGAAATGCAGAGAAAGGCACAAGGCAACGAAAGTGTCACGATTTCGTGACATGTTCTATTTTTGTGGGCGAAAGGCAGAGAAAGGCACAAGGTAGCGAAAGTGTCACGATTTCATGACATGTTCCATTTTCATGGGCGAAAGGCAGAGAAAGGCACAAGGCAGCGAAAGTGTCACGATTTCATGACATGTTCCGTTTTCACGGGCGAAAGGCAGAGAAAGGCACAAGGCAACGAAAGTGTCACGATTTCATGACATGTCATGTTTTCACTGGTGCAAAGGCAGAGAAAGGCACAAGGAAGCAAAAGTGTCACGATTTCATGACATGTCATGTTTTCATGGATGCATGCCGAGAAGAGTGCAAGGAAGCGAAAAGTGTCACGATTTTGTGACATGTCATGTTTTCACTAGTGCAAGCCGAGAAGAGTGCAAGGAAGCGAAAAGTGTCATGATTTCATGACATGTCATGTTTTCACTGGTGCAAGCCAAGAAGAGTGTAAGGAGGCAAAAAGTGTCATGATATCGTGACATGTGTTTTCACGGGTGCAAGCCGAATAATGAAGCAAGAAGGCGAAAGTGTCGCGATATCGTGACATGTCATGTTTTCACGATCAAACACCAAGAAAAAGTCAAAGGGGTAGAAATGTCGTGATTTCGTGACAGGTCGCATTGGCATGATGGAAGAAGAAGAACCCAGCCAAAGTAAAATTATCTGAAGTCGTACGATAGTAACAGAGGCAGTTATAGAAAGAATTCATGCAGCCAGAATAAGAAGAGTTAACTAGAGTCAGAACTGCAGTTGCAGAGGAAAAATCAGATAAAATAAGATACATCAGGAAAAATCAAGAAGATAAAATAAGAAGAGTTAATTGGAGTCAGAACTATAGTTGTAGGGGATGTTGCAAAGAAAATCATGTAGGAAAAATAAAGAAGAGTTAACTAGAGTCAGAACTATAGTTACAGGGGGCAGTTACAGAATAAAATTATGCAGCTAAAATTAGAACAATGCATTAAAGATAGAACGGCATTAGTGGTCATGACAGTGAAACTATCGAGCGATGGCCATACTGAGAGTCCCAAATAAAGAGACAAATCTATTAATAGGTTGCATGTAAGAATATTATGTCAGAAAGGAGTTACTGATAGGAGTAGCTATGAATAGGATGCATGCAGGATAATGGAAGATATAGAAGACTTATGGTTAGGGTTGAGCTCTGAACTGTGTAAGAGAGTAGATAAGAATGTCAGAGTGCCAAAATGAGTAGAGAAGGCTATAAAAAAGTTGTAAATGAACAGATAAGGCTGTCAGAGCCATAAGCGAGCAGAGAAGGCTGTCAGAGCACAGAGAAGGCTATCAAAGCGTAGAGAAGGCTATCAGAGCGCAGAGAAGGCTGTCAGAGCGTAGTAAGCAGAGCGGTAAGAGTGATCCGTTAGGTTGAGCTCTATGTGGGTAGAGATATATAAGAGAAGCCAAAGAGAGAAATTGAGTTGAGAGAGAGCACTGCTGAGAGAAGAGCGGTGGAGAAAGAGCGCAGTTGATAGAGTGTGACTGAGAGAGTGTGGTTGTAAGTGCACAGAAGGAATATGTGTTTCCTAAATTGAAAGAGAGGTTGGGTGAGCAATAGACCAATGAGGGTCTTGTAAAAGTGAAGGCATATTTATGTCAATCTAAGATTCAAAATAGAAATCCAAGTTGGTGCTTGGAATCAGGGGTTGGTGCTCCTTCCAGTTGGTGCTAGTAAATCAGGGGTTGGTGCTCCTTTCTATTGGTGTAGATAAATTAGGGGTTGGTGCTCCTTCCAGTGTGTGTTGGTAAACTATTTGTAAAGTTGGTGCTTTGCAAAGGCTAGATTTGGATGGGAGTCCAAGTAGTCTATTTTTGAGGAGTAGCCAAAACTGGTGAACCTCGTTAAATCATGTGTTGTGGAATGCTCTCTTGTTATATTTGCTTTATCTGTTTTAAGTTCTCCTTGCTTCAGCTTTAAGAGTTGTAGATTTGAAATTTAAATAGCTACACTGATTCACCCCCCCTCTCAGTGCCATTGTAAGACTAACAATTGGTATCAGAGCCAAGTTCCTAGTTTAGGCTAAATCAGTCAAGGTTGATCTTGGATTAGTACACAATGGGTAAGAAGAATAGATCCTCCTTCAAAAAGGCATCCCAATTCAGTTTCAATTTTTGTAGAAGAGAAAATTGAACTAGAAAAGGTAGAAGAAGTGAATCCTGAAGTATGTGATGAAAATCTGGAGATTGAAGTAGATCTAGAAGGTGAGTTGATCTCTGCACTTGAAGAGTTGAGTATAGAAAAGAAAAAGAACAAAAGAATGTCCAAGAAGTTAGAAGAATATGGGGATGAGATTGAAGATCTCTTCCTACAAGTTCAAAAGGCCAAGAAATCAGAAGAAGCCTTGAAGACACACCTGGATGATGAGGATGATGTATGCAGCACAAGTGAAGAGGAATCTAACAAAGTTATTGTTGATCTAAAGCTGCAAGTAGAATAGTACAAAAGGATTGAAGATATTCTCAGGTCTCAAATCAATGAGAAAGAGACTGTTTGCTGCCAACAAGAAGAAGAGATTGTTTCATTGAAGAAACAACTAGAAGAGGCCAACATAAATCTCAAATATGAGAAGAGCACTGAATTACTAGATAAAATGAGAAAGCAACAAAGAAGCTCCACGGATAAGTTTGGTCTTGGATATGAAGCTGAACAACCGTCATCTTCCAAAAGTATAGAAAAGAAGAAGTCCACTGTTGAAGGATCGAAGCAAGAAAAGTCTGAAGCTGAATCTTCAAAAGGAAGAAAATATCAAAGAAGATCTACAACAAAGCAACCACAACAAAAGAGGTTCTCTCACTCTCACTCTTTTAATAATAATGCTTTTAATGGCTATTGTTCTAAATGCAACTGCTATGGTCACAAGGCAATTTATTGTGGACTGAACAATAGATCAAAAAGTTATGCTGATAAAAACACATCTGCTTTCCTGAGTGAACACCCTGTGCAATGTTTTAAATGTAATGGCCATGGGCACATAGCAAGGTTTTGTCCAAGCACTTCTATATCCAATCTAAGGCAAGACCATAGATTTCATCATACACACAGAATGCAATGCAGACAGGGAATAAAACATGTGCAATGTTTTAAATGTAATGGTCAAGGGCACATAGCAAGGTTCTGTCCAAGCACTTCTGTATCTAATCTAAGGCAAAACCCTAGATTTCATCAGACACAAAGAGGGCAACATAGACAGGGAACATATCATGTGCATAAAAGAAAAGAAAATAATCATCCATCAAGAATGCACAAGAGACAACCCCGCAAGAGAAATGTTCAAGTTCACGAACAGGGGCAAAATAGGGAAGTAATTGAAAAACTCAAGCCCAAGTTCAAGAAAGTCTGGAGAAAGGCGGAAGAAAGGAAATCGTGTCTCCTTGGACTGAAGGAGGCTACTCCGCCATTGCTCTAAGCAACTCCAGGTGGCACATACTTAGGGGGAGCAATATTAAAGTTTTATTTTAATGCTCCTATGTATTTGTCTGGGTATCTGAGGATGAAAGACCAGCAATCGAGAAATTGTTGTATAGTTGTCAAAGTGTGTTTTCGGTTTATGTAGTGGACTGTGGAAGTACCGTGAAGGGTGGTGATTAAATTGAGAGCTGTCACCATTGGTAGTATTGATATATGTCATTGTTGTACTGTTGATGATTCTTCTACCACTGTTCAAAATTACGGATCATAACAGTTCAGATTTTTTGGTTTAATGAAAGAATGCATGCGTGCCCTAGCTACGTACTTGTGCTTTGATAAAAGCAACATGTATTTGTTCTACACATTGATGTGAATATTGTTAGATATTTCATGACGCCTTGGTGAATATAGTTAATTCATAGACAGTTTCGTTTTAACTGTTGATAAAATGCCAATCCAAGGTTAAGAAGTATGAGGCTGAGTAAGGTGCACTATGGTTGGCCATAAAGTGTTTGAAAAAATGTCTTCTCCTGATTTGCACAATTGAAAGTAAGGTGTGATCTGCAGTAACTGTAGAAAACTTAGATCAGGTTGTAAATATAAAAAGGAATTTGGTTGTGCTACTATTTGATGCTTACACAGAGTTGAAAGTGGATTGAGGTAGCTTGCTGGACTCTCACTTGAGAGAGAGACAAACAGCTGACATTAGGTTCAAGCTTGTTGAGAATATCCAAGATGCATGTTGCAGATGCTGCCAGCATTGCAGAACAAAAAGTTGGATATATACGAACATTGTATGCCTTCACTAATAGTGGACAAGTTTGAGATTGCAAAGCAACAGAGGGTTGGTACTCAGAAGACAGTAGTCCAGCCATGTTCTTACACATATTATATTGGTGAAGTTGACAGTGATGATGTCATTCACTGGTTATTGCTGCTACTCACATTATTGATATTGTTGATGCCTATTATGCTTATCATGATGTTGTCAAACAGTGAAATGAAGTGGTCACATATTCCCAAGAATAGACTAAGAATTGACTAGCCATCGGGATCAAATTCTCGGGGGGAGCATTTATGCATCTGTTTATCATATTGCTCATGTTTATGCTTTTTGCTAACTGTAATAATTTTTGCCTGAGAATGTTGTGCATGGACTCAGGGGGAGTTTTGTAGTCACCCTTTGGTATTATTGTCAAAGGGGGAGAAGAATTACAGGTAATTGCACACAATTACGTGTGTTGCCAACAATTCCAAAGGGGGAGATTGATGAGCAAGGTGCAACCAAAGTATTGTCATTATTGTCAACACAGTCAGGTTGATCAGTTGATGCAATGGACAGGAGTTCATTAATGAGCAAGGTGCAGCCAAAGTGCAATGGATAGGAGTTCATTGATGAGCAAGGTGCAGCCAAAGTATAATGGACAGGAGTTCATTGATGAGCAAGGTGCAGCCAAAGTATTGTCATTGTTGTCAACACAGACAGAGGATCGGTTGATGCAATGGACAGGAGTGTAGAGGTCATTAGATAGATCGGTTGATGAAGTGAACAAGAGTTCAGAGCAGTCAGAGCATGTACAATGAATTTCCAAGAAGACAGAAGTGGCCCAGATTCAAAGGATCAAAGAAAAAGACAAGTAAGAAAACTGTCACGATATCGCGACATGTTTTCTGTCGTGATATCGCGACATATTTGGCAAGTAAGAAAACTTCATGATATCATGACATGTTTGAGGAGAGAGAAAGCACAAGAAAAACTGTCACGATATCGTGACATGTTTGAGGAGAGAGAAAGCACAAGAAAAACTGTCATGATATCGTGACATGTTTGAAGAGAGAGAAAACGCAAGGAAAACTGTCACGATTTCATGACATGTTGGAAGCAAAGAAGGCAAGTAGAAAAACTGTCATGATTTTACGACATGTTGGAAGAAGAGAAAACTATCATGATTTCGCGACATGTTAAAGAAGACAAGCAAGAAAAACTATCACGATTTCATGACATGTTTGGAGAGAAAGGCAAGCAAAGAAAAACTGTCATGATTTCGTGACATGTTTGGAGAGAAGGCGCAAGCAAAGAAAACTGTCATGATTTCATGACATGTTTGGAGAGAAGGCGCAGGCAAAGAAAACTATCATGATTTCATGACATGTTTGGAGAGAAGGTGCAAGCAAAGAAAAACTGTTGCAATTTCATGACATGTTTGGAGAGAAGGCACAGGCAAAGAAAACTGTCACGATTTTGTGACATGTTTGGAGAGAAGACACAAGCAAAGAAAACTGTCACGATTTCGTGACATGTTCGGGGAGAAGGAGCTTGCAAAGAAAAGTGTCATGATTTCACGACAATCTGTAAGAGAGGTAGTACGGACAAAAATGTGTCACGATTTCATGACATGTTTGAGAGAAGGAGCTCGCAAAGAAAAGTGTCACGATTTCATGACAATCTGCAAGAGAGGCAGTACGGATGAAAATGTGTCACGATTTCATGACATGTTTGAGAGAAAGAGCTTGCAAGGAAAAGTGTCACGATTTTGTGACAATTTGCAAGAGGAAGTGCTAAGGAGAAAATATGTCACGATATCGTGACATGTCAGGTTTTCATGACCCGATGAGAAGAAAAGCACAAGGCAGCGAAAGTGTCACGATTTCATGACATGTTCCATTTTCACGAGCAAAATACAGAGAAAGGCACAAGGTAGCAAAAGTGTCATGATTTCGTGACATGTTCTATTTTTACGGGCGAAAGGCAGAGAAAGGCACAAGGTAGCGAAAGTGTCACGATTTCATGACATGTTCCATTTTTGTGGGTGAAAGGCAAAGAAAGGCACAAGGCAGCAAAAGTGTCATGATTTCGTGACATGTTCCATTTTCATGGGTGAAAGGCAGAGAAAGGCACAAGGCAATGAAAGTGTCACGATTTCATGACATGTCATGTTTTCACTGGCGAAAGGCAGAGAAAGGCACAAGGAAGCAAAAGTGTCATGATTTCATGACATGTCATGTTTTCATGGATGCATGCCGAGAAGAGTGCAAGGAAGCGAAAAGTGTCATGATTTCATGACATGTCATGTTTTCACTGGTGCATGCCGAGAAGAGTGCAAGGAAGCGAAAAGTGTCATGATTTCGTGACATGTCATGTTTTCACTGGTGCAAGCCAAGAAGAGTGTAAGGAGGCAAAAAGTGTCACGATATCATGACATGTTGTGTTTTCATGGGTGCAAGCCAAATAATGAAGCAAGAAGGTGAAAGTGTCGCGATATCACGACATGTCATGTTTTCATGGTCAAACGCCAAGAAAAAGTCAAAGGGGCAAAAATGTCACGATTTCATGACAAGTCGCATTGGCATGATGGAAGAAGAAGAACCCAACCAAAGTAAAATTATCTGAAGTCGTACGATAGTAACAGAGGTAGTTACAGAAAGAATTCATGCAGATAGAATAAGAAGAGTTAACTAGAGTCAAAACTGTAGTTGTAGAGGAAAAATCAGGTAGATAAAATAAGAAGATTTAAATAGAGTCAAAACTACAGTTTCAAAGGAAAAATTAGGTAGATAAAATAAGAAGAGTTAACTAGAGTCAGAACTGCAGTTGCAGAGGTGTTGCAAAGAAAATCATGCAAGAAAAATAAAGAAGAGTTAACTGGAGTCGAAGCTGCGATTACGAGGCGATTCTGAGAATAAAATTATGCAGCTAAAATTAGAACAGTGCATTAAAGATAGAACGACTGTTACAGGGCCGTGACACTGTGAAACTATCAGAGCGGTGGCCATACTGAGAGTCCCAAATAAAGAGACAAACCTATTAATAGGTTGCGTGTAAGAATATTGTGTCAGAAAGGAGTTACTTATAGGAGTAGCTATGAATAGGATGCATGCGAGATAATGGAAGATATAGAAGATTTAGGGTTAGGGTTGAGCTCTGAACTATGTAAGAGAGTAGATAAGAATGTCAGAGCACCGAAATGAGTAGAGAAGGCTGTCAGAGAGCCGTAAATGAGAAGATAAGGCTATCAGAGCCGTAAGCGAGTAGAGAAGGTTATTGTCAGAGCATAGAGAAGGCTGTCAGAGCACAGAGAAGGCTGTCAGAGTGTAGTAAGCAGAGCGGTAAGAGTGATCCGTTAGGTTGAGCTCTATGTGGGTAGAGATATATAAGAGAAGCCAAAGAGAGAAATTGAGTTGAGAGAGAGAGCACTACTGAGATAAGAGCGGTGGAGAAAGAGCGCAACTGATAGAGTGTGACTGAGAGAGTGTGGCTGAAAGTGCACAGAAGGAATATGTGTTTCATGAATTGAAAGAGAGGTTGGATGAGCAATAGACCAGTGAGGGTCTTGTAAAAGTGAAGGCATATTTATGTCAATCTAAGATTCAAAATAGAAATCCAAGTTGGTGCTTGGAATCAGGGGTTGGTGCTCCTTCCAATTGGTGCTGGTAAATCAGGGGTTGGTGCTCCTTTCTGTTGGTGCAGATAAATTAGGGGTTGGTGCTCCTTCCAGTGTGTGCTGGTAAATTGTTTGTAAAGTTGGTGCTTTGCAAAGGCTGGATTTGGATGGGAGTCCAAGTAGTCTATTTTTGAGGAGTAGCCAAAACTGGTGAACCTCGTTAAATCGTGTGTTGTGGAATGCTCTCTTGTTATATTTGCTTTATCTGTTTTAAGTTCTCCTTGCTTCAGCTTTAAGAGTTGTAGATTTGAATTTAAATAGCTACACTGATTCACCCCCCCTCTCAGTGCCATTGTAAGACTAACATAGGATCACACAGAACCTACTCAAATATTCTTAATAGGCTCACTCAAAACCTACTTAAATTTGATCAATAGGCTCACTCAGAACCTACTCAAGTATGCTCAATAGGCTCACTCAAAACATGCTCAAATATACTCAATAGGATCACTCATAACCTACTCAAATATGCTCAACAAGCTCACACATAACTTGTCCCAATATACTCAATAAGTTCTCTCTAGGACTTGCTCAAATATCCATAGCAAGCTTTCACAAAAGCTTACACAAAAATAGTCCACAAGCCTTCTCAAAGACTTGCCTCAAATCAGCTCAAAAAAATCTCAACTCAATCTCATAGAAGCATAAAGAGAATTTTTAGAGACTCAATATGTTCTATACTCAAATCCCAATCTCAATTCAAAGTAATCTCAACTTAGCTCAATATTATAGAAGCATAAAGATAATCATTAGAGACTCAATATGTTCTATACTCAAATCCCAATCTCAATTCAAAGTAATCTCAACTCAGCTCAATATTATAGAAGCATAAAGATAATCATTAGAGACTCAATATGTTCTATACTCAAATCCCAATCTCAACTCAAAGCAATTTCAACTCGGCTCAATATTAACTCAATATCATAAAAGCATAAATATAATTGTTAGAGACTCAATATGTTCTATTCTCAAATCCCAATCTCAACTCAGCTCAATATTATAGAAGCATAAAGAGAATTGTTAAAAACTCAATATGTTCTATACTCAAATACCAATCACTTCAAGAAACAACTCTTTCTCACAAACCCTAGTCCAAGCATGAATCAACTAACTCAAAATGTTTTCAACAATGCTCAACAACAAATAATACTCATGTTATTTTCTAACTCAAGTTCAAGTGCTTTGCAATACCCATTGGCTTCAACAACAATGCTAATAAGATAAGGTTTTAATCACAACTCTCAATTCAAAAAACCTTGAAGCATAAACTCAAAGTACTTCATTCAACCAATGGTCTAAACAACAATGCTTATCAAACAAGGTTTAATCACAACTCATAATCCAAAAACACTTGAAGCATAAACTCAAAGTACTTCACTCAACCAATGGTCTAAACAACAATGCCTATCAAACAATGTTTAATCACAACTCACAATCCAGAAAACCTTGAAGCATTAACTCAACCACTTTCAAAAAGGAAACCACAATTAATCCTTTTCAATCCAATGATATTTCAAAAATAAACCACCCAAATAAAATCAATGGAGAGTATTACTCATACATTTTTTATGCCTTATGAGTTGTCCACTAAATATGTCACACTCAACACACTTTCTTTTTCAACTCTTAACAAGGGTTAGAGATCTTGAGTAATAACACAACAATAATATCCAAATAACACCTTATTACTCCTACTTTATTTTAACATACACCAAATTTCTTTTTAAAATAAAACCCTTACTCAAAATAACTTTCACTAAAAAGAACTTTATCAAAAATCCTTATTAGTCCTAACAATTTCAAAAATCATAATTAAAAATAATTCACATCTCAAACAACCACCATGACCTTATTCCCTAAGGTTACTCAACAAATCAACTAACAAAGTACCTTTTACCCCTTATCACTCCACCTTAGGCAATCCAAAAAAAATATTAATAAAAAACTTAATACCTGCCTCGAGGGGAATTGAACCCCCATCTTACCCCAACGCAAATGACCTAGGCGTTGCCAAGCTACCGCACGAGCTACAGGCTCATCCTCTGATGTCTCATTCCAACTTACACTGTCACTTTTTGAAGTATCTTCTTATGAAATTCCTTCTTATTCAAGACTTGAAGTAGATTTTTTTTCCCATTTATTTTGTGCCTGTTTGGAACCAAGACCTGTCTTTTTTGTTGCTCCTCTTTGTATCTTGATTATTTTGTCTACACTCTTTACACTGTTCACACATTTGTACAAATTATTCTTGGAATCCTCTAAATCTTCCTTTAGTAGTGCCACTTCTTGTGTTAACTTTTCACACTCCAAAATATTTTCTTCTAACTTATCCTTGAACTTACTTGCCTTAGCCTTTGACTTTTCTAAGTCCTCTATGAGCAATAATCTTTCTTCATCACATTCTTGAAACTGAATTTCAACATTAGAGTGTTGTTTTATTACCTTCTTTACTATGTCAAGAGCATAGATAAGCTCTCCCTTGAGATCATAATCATTCTCCACTAAATAATTTTCTATTTATTTTCCTTTGTCCTTTTCATTACTTCCTTTTGTCTTGTCTTCTATAGAATTATCTTCTTTACCTTCCAAAACCATTAGAATATTTTCATTTGGTCCCAATATTATATGTTGAAAATAGATCTCATTTTCTTTGGATAAGAATCATTTATCCTTTTTGATCTCATTGAGTACATAAAGATTGATTTCTCTTATAGCAGTAGCTACAAGTTTTCTAGATTCAGATTTTATTACTTCACATCTATCTTAAGGAAAATTTACTATATGGCCTTGATCATAGAGTTGACTAATGCTTAGTAGATTATGTTTTAGACCTTCCACATATAGAACATTTTCATCTTTTGCTTTCCCATTGCCTATACTTAGAGTTCCTTTTCCACAAATATTTCTTGAACCATTATACTCAAATTTTACTAACCCTCTATTTCCTTCTTTCAAAGCTATAAACTTGTATTTTTATCCTGTCATGTTTTTAGAGCATCCTCTATCCAAAAACCATTTTTCTTCTCTATCATGTGCATGCAATGCTATTTTAACTAGCAAGGATTTTAATTTTCCTTTCCCTTTTTCTTCTTTTCTAGTACTAGACTTAAAGAAATTTAATTTGCACCTTCTAGGTATATGCCCAAAACTATTGCATTTGTAACACTTAACATCATTATCCATATGTGGTGCAAGAGAATATATACTACTACTATCATTGTCTCTGCTAGTACATTGCATAGATCTATGACCATATTTATTGCAAAAAAAAAAATGTCCATGGAAGGAATTTTGTAACTTGTCTTGTTGAGGACTCGATCTGATATTATTTCTTTTGTGTTCTTATTTCCTTGAGATATGGTAAGATACCTCTTTTTTTCTTAATGTTCCTACATCTTGCTAACATGCTTATTTCTCTATCTTACTTGGTATTGTTTCTTGTAATATCTTGTTTATTTTAGTTCTACATTTTAACTTCACAATATCTGCTGCCACTCTCTCAATTCCTGCTTCTTTGGTTTCTAATATATCTCTCAACTGATGTTCAATCTCTCTTATTTATTTAACTTCTATTTCGAGTTCTATTAGCCTTTGTAGAATCTTAATTCTTGCCAATTCATCATTTCAGATTTGTTCTTTTAGTTGTGCCCTCTCTTATTGAATCCTTTCAAGATCTTAGAGACAATTAAAGAGTGCTTCCTCAAATTTTATACTTTCTTCACTCTCTGAGCACATGTGTGATACTTATGGATCCTCTTACAAGTTATTAGACTCTTCACGGAGAGATCAAATCTGATACCAATTGTAGAACATGTGTTTATACTGAGAGGGGGGGTGAACAGTATAATATAATTTTTTTTTCCAAATAGTAGCATCAACATTAATAAAGTAGCAAATGTCACACAAAGCATCACACACATGTGAGACATCATTTTTAACATGGTTCACCCAATGCGGGCTACCTCCATAAAATATATTTCTTCTAAATATTTCTCAAATAATATCTTGGTAATCCTTCCAATTTACAATTTTTATGGACCTCTGTCCAAAGGAGATGTTGATCCCATAAATCTCAAGTTCATGGATATCTTCCATAGGATAACTCTTTCCCCTTCTGCTTTGGCTAGTGATCTTTTATCTCTTTTTTTTACTGACTGATGGATCTCTCTCCACTTGATGACTCCTCACTTAGACCTGTCTTCAATTATCCTGGTTTTTGGATCTCTATCCACTGAGACTATGTCCTCTGTACTCTATCACCTCAAAAGCTCTGTCAATATGTTCACTCATAACCTCCTCAAATATGCTCAATAGGTTCACTCAAAAACTGCTCAAATATGCTCAATA
Source organism: Wollemia nobilis (assembly GCA_028583015.1). Classification (NCBI taxonomy): domain Eukaryota; kingdom Viridiplantae; phylum Streptophyta; class Pinopsida; order Araucariales; family Araucariaceae; genus Wollemia; species Wollemia nobilis. Next base: position 5,086,192 of record JAQPPZ010001821.1, read on the forward strand.
GGCTCACTTAGAACCTGCTCAAATCTTCTCAACAAGCTCACTCAAAACCTGCTTAAATATACTGAATAGGCTCACTTAGAACCTACTCAAATATGCTCAATAGGCTCACTCATAGACTGCTCAAATCTGTTCAATAGGCTCACCCATAACCTACTCAAGTCTACTCAATAGGCTCACTCAGAACCTACTCAAATATGCTCAATAGGCTCACTCAGAACCTGCTCAAATATGCTCAACAAGCTCACATAGAACTTGTCCCAATATGTTCAATAATTTCTCTCTAGGACTTGCTCAAATCTACATAGCAATATTTCACAAAAGCTTCCACAAAAATAATCCAAAAGCCTTCTTAAATACTTTCCTTAAATCAGCTCAACAAAATCTCAACTCAATCTCATAGAAGCTTAAAGAGAACTGTTAGAAACTCAATATGTTCTATACTCAAATCCCAATCTCAATTCAAAGTAATATCAACTCAGCTCAATCTTATAGAAGCATAAAGATAATTGTTAGAGACTCAATATGTTCTATACTCAAATCCCAATATCAACTCAGAGCAATTTCAACTTAGCTCAATATTAACTCAATATCATAGAAGAATAAAGAGAATTGTTAGAGACTCAATATGTTCTATTCTCAAATACCAATCTCAATTCAATTATGGATATGTGGGAAAATGGGAAGGTGGAGATCCGAGAAAGAGATTTCATCATCTATGTGAAGATGCTTGCTGTGGTGATGGGACAAATGGTGAAGGGTCATTCCATCCACCGCCAAAAACACCATTGGGAGGTGGAATTAAAGGAATTTTGTGATAACCCAAAAAAATTTAAGGAAGCCAAAAATGGGCTAACCAGAATGGATTTGCCCACCTCGTGGAATGGGGTTATGAAGAATGTGATGGATTTTATCACGATGGAGGATACCAATAAGACTCTATTAAGCTTCCACTATGCATTCATGAATTTATTTTAGAATTTCAACCTGATAAGTATTTCTTAGTTCCTAATTAATTTGATGAACTACACCATCAATGATTTTCATAGCAGGTTCCTAATTATGCCTAGCCACCATGCAAAAATTTCTAGGGTAAGAGCCAGTTTGGGCACAATTAAAGCTTCCTCTATGTCTCCTATGAATAAGAGAGTGGGGGAGCCAATCACCAGAGGTGGCATGACTAAGAAAAAACTAAGGATCGAGGAACCCCCAACGAGATCCTCCTTGAGACTGAAGAACAAACAAATTCAAGGCAGCTCCAAAACAAGTGCCAATGATATGGAAGATGAGGGACCTACCATCATGGTCCTTAAATGTTTTGTCCTGAAATCTCATGCTGGCATCATCCACCAAATGCAAGAGACTTACAACACCCTGAATCAGGTGTTCTTCAATGAGGGGTACATGCCAAAAGTAGAATCCAAGGATGATGATGAGGAAGAAGAGGATGAAAAGGAAGAGGAGCTTGAGGAAGACATTGAAGATGAGGTCTAAGGATCCTCGGGTCCTAGGGGTTTCACTTTTGTCTTACATTTTGTACAGAGGAAATATTCCTCCTATGGCTAATGTCTTTTTCCTTTTTGTAATGATGATCAAAGCAGGTTACCCATCTTGGTTGGTCTGGTTAGGTTTTTGGTCTATGTTTGCTTCGCTCGCCTAGTAAAGGTTTTTAGGAAGCTTAGCAGTAGTAGAGGATAGAATGTCCTTAGGATAAATAGGATCTGTAGCATCAACATAAGGTTGAATTTTGTAATAGGTTTTGGGTTAACCTGCAAAACCTGATAATAAATGAAGAAATTTACTTACAAAAAAAAAAGCAATCGCAACTCAACTCAATATTATTTAAGCAAAAAGAGAATTTTTAGAGACTCAATATGTTCTATACTTAAATCCCAATCACTTCAAGAAACAACTCTTTCTCACAAACCCTAGTCCAAGCATGAATCAACTAACTCAAAATATTTCCAAAAATGATCAATAGCAAATGATACTCATGTTCTTTTCTAACTCAAGTTCAAGTTATTTGCATCACCCATTGGCTTCAACAACAATGCTAATAAGACAAGGTTTTAATCACAACTCTCAATTAAGAAAACCTTGAAGCATAAACTCAAAGTACTTCACTCAACCAATGGTCTAAACAAAAAATCTTATCAAATAAGGTTTAATCACAACTCACAATATAGAAAACCTTGAAGCATAAACTCAAAGTACTTCACTCAACCAATGGTCTAAACAAAAATGCTTATCAAACAAGGTTTAATCACAAATCACAATCCAAAAAACCTTGAATCATTAACTCAACCACTTTCGAAAAGGAAACCACAATCAATCCTTTTCATTCCAATGATATTTCAAAAATCAACCACCCAAATAAAATCAATGGAGAGTATTACTCATACCTTTTTTATGCCTTATGAGTTGTCCACTAAATATGTCACACTCAACACACTTTATTTTTCAAATATTAACAAGGGTTAGAGATATTGATTAATAACACAACAATAATATCCAAATAACACCTTATTACTCCTAATTTATTTTAACATCCACCAAAGTTCTTTTTAAAAGAAAACCCTTACTCAAAATAACTTTCACTAAAAATAAATTTATCAAAAACCCTTATTACTCCTAACAATTTCAAAAATCACAATTAAAAATAATTCACAACTCAAACAACCACCATGACCTTATTCCCTAAGGTTACTCAACAAATCAACTAACGAAGCACCTTTACCCCTTATCAATCCACCTTAGGCAATAAAAAAAAAAGATTAATAAAAATCGTATTACCTACCTCGAGGGTAATTGAACCCTCGTCTTGCCCCAATGCAAATGCCTTAGCCATGACCAAGCTACTACACAAGTTGTGGGCTCGTTGGTGAAAAAGAAGTGCCACCCGCTTCTTATCCTTCACCCTCTTTTGCCAAGCCAAAAGTATGCACCTTGGGCACCTCAACAAAACAAAGTTAAAAATTATGCTCATGGGAATCGAACAGACAACCTCCTTGTCACCAACACCTTTGCACAATCCAAGCTGCCACTAGGCCATGCTGCCCAATGTGTTTTGGGAAGTGGTCACTATCTCCCTTTAATGTTTGCTGTATCACTTAAACGAAAAACACGAGCTCTTTTTCTTCACAAATACCAAGTGCAAATATCAATGATCAAGGATGAATGAATTAAAAAATTCAATGGCATATTTATATACCTTCCCTTTGCTTTGGAACATCAGCCTTTTTGAAACTTCCTTCATGATGTTGGTGGATAAACTTTTAATTTTAATTTTAAAATTAAAATTAAACTTTTAAATAAATTAAAATTTAAACTAAATCTTTAAAATTAAATATCTCCATTTTTGGGGCACCTTTTTTGATGAAACGAAAATCCAACTTGGGTTTTAAGGAAAACCGATTTCAAATTTGCCATCCATGGTTTTAAATAAAACCTTTAAAATTAAATTTGTCCATCACCGCGGCACATTTTTTGATGAAATGAAAATCCAACTTGAGTTTTAAGAAAAAACCATTTCAAATATGCCATCTATGGTTTTAAATAAAAACCTTTTGTAAAGCTTCCCTTGAAGCTCCTTTTGGAACCAAATTCCATGCATCCCTTCTTGAACCTTTGATCAAAAACCTTTGCTTCTCATGAATCTCTTTGTGAAACACAAACATAGTGCTTACTTACATAGATCCTTTTGACATCAATGACAACTCTTAGCTTAGGGACTCAAAATGTCCAACAAGTTGAAAAAGCTTAATATTTTTAATACAATAATAGAAGTAGAAAAGTTCAAGAAATAAATCAAGGTAAATCAAATTTTTACAACATAGAAAACAAAGCAAATCTTTTTTAATATCTATAAGAAAAGGAAAAATGAAAAAATTCACTTACTAGGAGCCTTACCTTGACTATGATGATTGAAAGCATACTTTTCATCATTTATTATATGAAATAAACCTACCAATAAAAGTGGCTCCAAGAAATATAAAAATGTGTTACAAATAATTTTAAGCTGGAATAGTAGAAAATTGTGTTGTGGAAATTGTAATTTTGGTGCAAAAATGGTAAAAGTTTGTGGTTAGAATGCAAAATTATTCTGTTGTGGCTGCTCCACAACGTACCCCAAAATTGGGGACCCACATTTTTTGCATGTTTTCCAAGAAGACCGAAGTGGCCCATATGCTAAAGATCAAAGAAAAAGCAAAACACCGCAAGGAGAAAAAGTGTCGCGATATCGCGACATGTTGCATTGTCGCGGCCAAAAGAGGAAAAAGTGTCGCGATATCGCGACATGTTGCATTTTCATGGCCAAAAGAGAAAAAGTGTCGCGATATCACGACATGTTGCATTTTCACGGCCAAAAGAGAAAAGTGTCGTGATATCGTGACATGTTGCATTTTCGTGGCCAGAAAGAACAAGAGCAAGAGAAGAAAGAAAAGTGTCGCGATATCGCGACATGTTGCATTTTCGTGACCAAACGAGAAAAGAAAGAACAAGAAAGAAAAGTGTCGCGATATCGCGACATGTTGCATTTTCATGGCCAAGAGCAAGAGAAGAAAGAAAAGTGTCGCGATATCGCGACATGTTGCATTTTCGTGACCAAACGAGAAAAGAAAGAACAAAAGAGAAAAAGTGTCACGATATCATGACATGTTGCATTGTCGCGGCCAAAAGAGAAAAAGTGTCGCGATATCGTGACATGTTGCATTGTCGTGGCCAAAAGAGAAAAAGTGTCGCGATATCGCGACATGTTGCATTGTCGCGGCCAAAAGAGAAAAAGTGTCGCGATATCGCGACATGTTGCATTGTCGCGGCCAAAAGAGAAAAAGTGTCGCGATATCGTGACATGTTGTATTTTCGTGATTCAAAAGGGGCAGGCAAGTAGAGAAACAAGAAGTGTCATGATATCGCGACATGTCCGATTTTCGCCAAGGCAACAGAGCAGTTGACAGTGCGTCTGATAATAGTGACGTGGACATAAGGACAAAATCCAATGAATAAGACAAAACGTTACATAAGGAATATTTAATGATTTGAAATCATTTAAGATGGCCATTACACATAAAAGGAAATGGACGCAAGCCCATGTGGAGAAAAGGAAACGTTCTTTCGAAATCAAACGAAAAGTGAAGCCAAACCATGGAAATGAAACGAAGGGCCACAGAATAGAAACGAAAAGTTTTTTTTTGGAAATCAAAACACATGCATGCACAAGGGAAGGTGAAAACGAACAGTCATGGAGGGAGAAACAAATTTTTTTTCAGAGGTTTTAAATACGCCATTAAAGAAGTGGAGAGGGGCTGGAAATTGTAGAAAAAAAAACAAAGACTATTTTTCGGAATAAAGGAGTTTTTTTTTGGCAAGAGCAACTCTTGTGTGTGAAATCAAAAGGAGATTGAAACTAAGACTACGGCTATTTCTGTAAATCTTCCCTTTGCATTATTGTTTCTTGTATCTATTCGTTTACGCCATAAAGTGGGTTACGATAGGTGAATGATAGAATGATGCAATTATTTGTTTCCTTAGAATCTTGCATCTGATCTAATTTGATTGTGTTTATGTTGCAGGTCTGTTAGGTCAAGTTGTTTTAGAATTTCATCTCATAACTTGGGGTTTTGCAGGGAGGAGATTGCTAACCAAATTAATGTCCTGTTTTGTTTTTCCAGCTAACTTTTGTAAATAATGTTTCTATTTTAGTTTTCTGATATTTAGATTAGTCTTGCTTTAAAATCTACTGTTTCGATTCGGGTCCATTCCAGAATTTCTGCATTTGTTTTCATTCTTGCATCTCCAAACACCTTCATCTAATTTTTAGATAAAATATGGGTTTAGGAGGGCTACTAATTCCAAATGCACACTAAATCAGATCAAGTGAATGAATCCTAGCTTGCTAATTTACTAATTTTTTGCTAACATTTAATGCTAACATTGCTAACTTTACTAACACCAAATGCTAACATAGGGATAGTGGAACACTATTAAATGAAGATAAAACGAACCCGCTAACTCTAAAAATGAATCTCATGTTAAAGGCATGGAGCTTAAAATGAAGTGGCTTATACCACACACTTTCTCATTTGGAATCTTTTTAAGCTGAAGATAAAAGAGGTTACTAACTGGGTTTCGGGTAGATCACTTTAATCTCAAGAACATTAAAAGAAGCTATCTTCGCATTTGGTTGATTTAATGGATTATGGTTGCAAAGTACTTGTTCGAATCATTAAAGGCCCCTTGTTAATAGTTACTTGCATGGTTTAAGTTATTCTGGTATACATTCATTTATTTGCTTTAGTCTTGATTGATTATATGCACATGAATGTTTGTTCACAAGAACCTTGGAGAAATGAATAATGCTACTTAATTTCTTTGCAAGAGAGAGTTTCCTATTCGATACTCTAGTTGTGGTGATCATTTTTCTATAGGGAAAAATATTCACTCAACATTTTGGCGCTAGAAGGAGGGCCTTCTTTATTGCTTTGTGATTGCGATCTGTTCTAACGATTAACGTGGGTAGTTTTGTTTCCACCTATTGTGCTTGCAGGTATAACATTTATTTGTTTCATTTTGCAAGTGAGTTGAGAGAAGTCTTTTAGAGTTCTAGAGTTTTCAAGCTGGCCCAACCTGAGTACATAGCTACTAGGTCCAAAACCACAGGGGAAACTATTTTCCAAAGCCTTTCTCCCACTGCTAGGAAGCCGAGAAACAAAACATTAGAGATCGAAATACCACCCAGGTGTACTTGAGTTAGGAGCTTCTTTAGACTCAAGTACGTCTAGTGGCCCTGAGCCCACAATTTCAAACATGATAGCTACACCAAGTGCATCTATCCCCATCATTACAAGTGTCACCATTGTTCCTATAGGGTCGATACCTTTGAATAACATGGCCCAACAACAACAACAACAACAACAACCACCTACCCTTTGGTATGGTGCACAAAGTTCTCCCTTGGATATCCCTGGGGTAGTCCATGACTTGCCTAGAAATATTGAAAGGGGATTGCCTAAATTCGTGCATGATGGTCCCATAATAGCTGAAGAACATGTCCAAATTTACAAGGATTACATGTTTAGACAAGGAGTTACCCATGAAGATATCGCTTGTCAAATTTTCCTTGCTAGTCTAGACAATACGACCAATGAATGGTACAAGAATCTTCCCGTAGGGTCCATTACTTCATGGGCCCAATTAGAAGCTGCATTTATTAGCCAATTTTGAATGTTGTTGGATCCTTCCATAATTTATAATTTATTCGTATCATGCAAAAGGTTACCCAATGAGCCCATAAGAACATTCAATCAGAGGTTCCAAAAACTATATACAAATTTAACTCGCCACTTTGTAGTAGATCCTGTGGTGGCCCTGCAACTGTACTTTGGAGCTTTAGATCCATTAACATCCTTGTTGACTAGAAGGAATCCTCAGGTTACGATGCTTTCGTTAGCTTATGCGGAGACAATGACCCTTGAACAACAAATGAATTTACCAAGAGTAGGGTTGTCTCAATTGACTGGGATGGGACAATATGGTCCATACAGTCAATTCACCATGATGAATCAATTAATGGCACCACAAGTTCCAACAATGAACAATTTCCAACAACCATCTCAAGTCGCATCATTTCCCACTTATCCTAATGCCTCTGTTTCAACACAGGCATTGATTCCAAATAACCCGATGACCTTGCATGGGTTCAGTATGGGCAATAACTTGTTGACCATACCTGGGTTCACTCCGATTAGTATGCCAAGCCCAATGACTTATCCAACAATCACTCCTATTCAAAGTGTGAATCCAGGATGGAATCAAAGTGCCCAGACCCAAGCCATTGTACCTATTCCAGAGGTGGCTAATGCAGCAAATACAGCTGGGCCTGGAATTACAGTGCCCCAACCACATGGGCCTGAATCCATGATAGAAGACATGAAGGAAACATTGGCCAAAGTTTTGGTTACTATGGGAAATGTTAATAAAAAAGTTGACCAAGTCATGGGTCATAACCGACCTCATAACCATAGAGGAAAAGGAACATACAACACACATCCTAATAATGGACGAGTACCCAATCCCGTAGCCAATCGGGAGATGTCTCGAAAGATTTTGGAGAGTCGGGATCTTGTGATAATGATTGCCTCGTGACTGTTGCCATGGAAAGCAGGAGTCTATATTGACTAAAGTTATATATTCCCAAGAAAGTGAAGAAGAGGAGGATGTGGAGTTTTTTGGAAAAGAAGATGAAGAAACATTGGAAGTTCATGCCAATAAACATTTTGGGAAAGGAAATCACAAGTATTACACAAGGAGTTCTAAGGATCCCAAAACTTCCTCTACCCCTCCAAACAACCCATTACTTCCTCCCGATTTCAAAGGAGATGTTAATCCACCTCCTCCATCAATGGCGGAGAAGTCTAAGTTGGTGCAAAACATGTCAAATTTGGAAAAACCCACTTATGACTTGATAGAAGACATGAAGAAAACTAAGGCCAATGTCTCAATGTATGATATGTCCCAACTTTTAGGCCAAGAAGTAAGTCCACCAAAAGGTTTGGATCCACCTACCCAAGTTCATGAAGCTAAGGGTGTTGAATCCCAATTGGTTTTGAAAGGGGAAAAGTGAGACGTGCCCCCATTTCTTATAACCATTAGAATTCTCGGTAGAAATCTACACAATTGTCTAATAGATTCAGGGGCCTCTCGCTAGCATTATGCCCCTAGAAATCTATCAAAAATTGGGACTTACACCAAAACCTTCTAAAAGCAAGGTGGTGCAACCTGGATAGATCGGCCATGGAGGCAATGGGAGAATTAAGGGATACTCTTATTCAGGTCAACTCAGAACCTAGGGTTCAACATCACATAGATATATTGGTACTTAACATTCCTATCAAATATGGCATGGTGTTGGGAAGAGATTGGAGCAAGAACTTAAACGGATACATTGTAACAGACTCTTCACATATGTGGTTGCCTTGGAGAGGAGTGGCCAACCAAATTTGAATTGATAGTGAACCTAGGCTCAAGGAAATGATAACAGAATACAACAAACCTAATGAGATTCAATACATTGAAACTGAATTAGGAGCCTATTGCTTGGACGTAGAAATTCTTGAGAATTCTCAAAATGGAAGTATTGGATGCAATGATTCTGAAGAACACCATAAGGTTTGGACTTTAAGATTTGATGGATCCAAGTCCAAACAAGGGGCGGGAGCTGGTATTGAACTTTCATGTCTAGACAGAAAACCTATGTTGGCTGCATATAGATTACAGTTCCCAGCCACCAACAATGTGGCAGAATATGAGGCCTTGATTTTCGGACTTCAATTGGCCCTTCGGAAGAAAATCAAATGTATCAAGGTCTTAGGTGATTCTGAATTGGTGGTAAAACAAGTTAAAGGACAATATGCATGTAAGAACAAGTGGCTCAACCTTTACCAAACCAGAGTTAGAGATTTAATAAACGAATTTGATGCTTTTAACATATCTCTAATCTCTAGAAAAGGCAATCGTTTGGCAGATTCTTTAGCCGTAGCTGCTAGCATGCTTAAACCAGTGGATCACAAGAAGTGCAAGAAATTTTCCATAGAATTAGTCCCTTGCCCCTCGATACCTGATAACATCATGAATTTCCAAGTCTTTGATAGTGACAGACATATATTCAATTTTGTTGCTAATTCTGGTATCTTTGAAAATCAAGTTATTGATGAAGACGAGAGGGGGCAAGAAGAGGCAGGTTTGAAAATGGAAGCTACTAGAAAATGGAATGAGATGCCAAATGGGATGGCCTCATTAGAGAAAATGTTTGATATTGGATACCAACCGAAAGGAGGGAGAAAAGTTCCACCTCCCAAAGAGGCTTGTGACTCAGTCAATATTGGAAGTGCAGAAAACCCTCACGAAATACTCATTGCAAAGGCATGTACCGAACATGAAAAGAATTCCATTGCCAATACATTGAAGGAATACATAGATTGCATAGCTTGGAGCTATAAGGAGTTGAGGACTTATGATCAGAATGTTATAATGCATACAATCCCTTTGAAGCTAGACTCCAAACCCTTTAGGCAAAGACAGAGGCCAGTCAATCCATTACTAGAGCCCTTGATAGAAAAGGAGGTAAAGCGACTATTAGAAGCTAAAATCATCTTTCCTATTAGGCATTCCACATGGGTTGCTAACTTGGTCCCTGTGAGGAAAAAGAGTGGAGAGATAAGGCTATGTATTGATTTTAGAAATCTGAATAAGGCCTCACAAAAGGACAATTACCCTTTACCTACCATTGACGAAATCCTTCAAAAGGTAAATGGGTCAGAAATGATGTCATTCCTAGATGGCTATTCAGGATACAATCAAGTCCTCATCCATCCTAATGATAGGATGAAAACCGCCTTCACCACAAAATGGGGCACGTTTGCATATAGGAGAATGCCTTTTGGATTATTGAATGCAGGTGCCACATTCCAACGAGCCATGGACTTTGCCTTTAAGGGGCTCATCGGTAAGTGCATTATTGTCTATGTAGATGATATTCCCATATTTTCTAAGAATAGGGAGAACCATGTCAAGGATCTAAGGAAAGTTCTCCAAAGGTGTAGGGAACATGGCATTTCACTCAACCCAAAGAAGTGCATTTTTGGGGTAACGGAAGGAAAATTATTGGGACATGTAATATCCAAAGATGGAATTTCCATTGATCCTGAAAGAATAGATGCCATACAATAGATTCCTTTTCCCAATAGCAAAAAAGAATTGAGATCATTTTTTGGGAAGATTAATTTTGTTAGAAAATTTATTTCAGGTTTTTCAGAAATTGCAAAACCCTTGAACGATATGTTGAAGAAAGAGGCCCAAATCAAATGGACGAATGAAAATAGGGATGCTTTCCAAAGAATCAAGGATGCGATTTCTAGAGCCCCGGTTTTAGTGAGTCCCGACTATGCGAAGCCTTTCTACATTTACACATTTGCTTCCAGACCATTCCTTTGCGAGTGTTCTAACTCAGAAGAGTGAACGCAACATTGAAAATCCCATTGCCTTCCTTAGTACTCCTCTCAAAGATGCGAAATTGAGATATTCCATCTTGGACAAGCAAATGTATGCCCTATTTAAGACTAAAAAAATTCAGACATTATATAGTCCATAGTAGGGTGTTTGCTATAGTCCCAGATCCTGCAGTTAAAGCCATGTTTATACAGTAATGAACTGGGTGAAAGGCGAGGTAAGTGGATCTCAACTCTTCAAGAATTTGATCTTGAAATTCAACCTATGAAGATAGTGTGGGGACAAGGGTTGGTTAAGGCCATAGCAGAAAATGATCCCTTAGTTTCATGTCAGCATTATGAAATAGCAGATATAACTGAAGATGAGTGGTATGTAGATGTTGTGTATTTTTTACTAAATGGTAAGTGTCCACCACATTTAAATTCTACTCAACGAAGAGCCTTGCATCTAAAATCTGCTAATTTTCTAATCAGATCCGGTGCATTATACAAGAAAAACCATGAAGGAATTTACCTTCGTTGCATTGATCGAAAAGAGGTAGCACAAATACTCAAGGAATTCCATGGTAAGTATGGGACGGGACATGGGTCTGCTAATGCCACAACCCATCAAATCCTTAGAGTTGGTTACTATTGGCCTCAATTGTTCAAAGATGCTCATGCTCATGTGAGGTCATGTCATACTTGTCAAATTGTAGCAAATAGAGAAAGGGGTGCTTCTATGCCATTACAATCTGTAATCGAGTCTAGACCTTTTGCACAATGGGGTTTGGATTTTGTTGGGATCATCAGTCCCAATTCATTCGATTCCCATAAATACATTCTCATGGCTACAGATTATTGCACAAGGTGGACGGAAGCTATTCCCACTAAAAATGCCACTTCAGAAGTTGTTATTAAATTCTTAGAGGATAACATTGTCACTCGATTCGGAATGCCTAACTCCATTGTAAGTGACAACGGTTCCGCTTTCTCCTCTCTGGAATTTGCAAATTGGGCATTCGACAACATGGTGAGTTTGAAGTTCTCTTCAAATTATTATCCACAAGGTAATGGATTGGCTGAGTCTTCTAATAAGAACTTGTTATGTGTCATTAAAAAGTTGCTTGAAAGAAATCCTAGAGATTGGCATAACAAACTTAAGTTGGCTCTTTGGGCTGATAGAATCAGAATCAAGGAATCATTAGGAACATCTCCTTACCACTTAGTTTATGGACAAGATCCTATTTTTCCCACAAATCTTAAGTTACAAACATTACATTTCATGAAAGATTACCTTGGAACTGATAATAAACTGGAAACTAGACTAACACAATTGATGCATCTGGATGAAAAGAGGGATGAGGCTATGCTTCACTTTAGTAAACACCAAGATGTAGTAAAAAGGTGGTTTGATAAAAAGTCTAGAGTCAAAACATTTAAAGTTTCAGACTTAGTGTTGTTGTGGGATAAGAGACATGAGAGGAAAGGAGATCATGATAAATTTGATTACTTATGGTTGGGTCCTTACCAAATTTTAGAAGTCCTAGGTGAAAACAACTTTAGATTAAAAACCCTGGATGAAAAATATTTGGCTTTACCCATCAATGGGCTGCATTTAAAGCACTATTTCCAAGCCTGAAATGGCAAGGCCTTGTATTATATGTAAATATGTCATGCTTTGTTTTTGCGTGTGCAGATTTGATTTTCTTAGGTGTGTGTTAGGGTTTTTGCCTTCAACCTTTATTTTAGCATGATGAGATTGTTCTGAATGAGGTTTTGGAGGCATTTTGATTGCATTGTTCTTTTCTTAGCTTAGTGTGTTGGTCATGGGACCAGTTTTGGGCTTGATGAAAAAAAAAAAAGGGGGATAGCAAAGTGGTTAGTGTGTATCCTTATCAATGTTCTAAAACTAGAAGTATATGAAACAATAGAATTGTATTACAGAAAGCTCCACGAGCACCGCAAACACATTAAAGAATATCGTTTGAAATTTGGGATACATGAAAGTTGTCAATTTTGCAAGATAGGGTGAAGCATTTTTGTATAATCCATCTTACCCATTTGTGTTCAGGATGCATTGCATAATAGCCTCGAGTCTCATTCCATTCCATATTTCAAAAACAACCACCAAAAGCATGTCAGACCCTCTTAGGATCATTGCACAATAAACATTAAGTAAGGTCTTGGGGTTGGAAACTGATGCCGCATTGTCTTGAATTAGACACGTTCTGCACATATAAAGAACATCTTGGGCAAAATGGTTGAAACCTTACTTGGAAGAAAATTGAGGCGAAAAGAATTTTTCTTGTCTATCCCATCATGCAAAACATAGTCCATGAAACAGTGGTTTTCACCACTCCACCTCCATAACATCACTTGGATTGAAAGGATCATACTACATGTCCCTCATAAGGATGAGTAGTCATCCCTAAGATTCAAGGAAGCCATTACTACTCCACCTCCATAACATCACTTGGGTTGGAAGGATCGTACTACATGTCCCTCGCAAGGATGAGTAGTCATCCCTAAGATTCAAGGAAGCCATTACTACTCCACCTCCATAACATCATTTGAGTTGGAAGGATCGTACTACGTGTCCCTCACAAGGATGGGTAGTCATCCCTAAAATTCAAGAAATCCATCATTAATCCACCTCCATCATATCATTTGAGTTGGAAGGATCGTACTACGTGTCCCTCACAAGGATGGGTAGTCATCCCTAAAATTCAAGAAATCCATCATTAATCCACCTCCATCATATCATTTGAGTTGGAAGGATCGTACTACGTGTCCCTCACAAGGATGGGTAGTCATCCCTAAAATTCAAGAAAGCCAAAGCCAAAGCCTGGACTATGGGGCTGATCTCCATCGGGGCTATAGACGCATGACTGGCAGTGGAGTAGGCTCATGCATGGCGACATGTCTCATTTAAAAGCAAGACCTCTGACCGCTCACACGGACAGGCTAGCCTGGCAGTTATCCATAATAGGTTTAATCATTTTTCTTAAGATGAGGTAATGAACTCAAATCAGAGTAGTAAGGATAGGGTTAAATTCTCATCACGCTTAGGTTGAGAATCTGATTCCCCAAAGCTCGATTTCACTTACACATGCACATTGATTCAATATGGCAGTGGCGCATAACCAACCTTGAGATTGGGTATATGAACTCAATTCATGCATGTTTGGTCCTAAGAGGGTTTGATAGTTTTAATGTTTGTGCTCGTGCTACTAAAAGTTAAGAGTCCTGGTAAAGCAGGTCAGCCATAGTTCATTATGTTGGCAATACATTCGATCTTGCATAGACCCTCCATGATTCATTATATGCATTCATGTGAAATTGGCAATAGAATGGGGAACTATTTCAAACGATAAAGAATGAATCACTATGCACACATTGAGCGGATGCTGAATAATTCTAATGTTTCATGTATTTCTGGTTTATTTACATTCTTTGGATATTTGCTAATGCTTGCAGTTGAGTTGTAAGGTTTTCAGGTTGGGTTTCTCACCGAAATGCTCAGGAGCATTTCCCAACAGAGTCACCATTTGTTGTGGCTGCTCCACAACGTACCCCAAAATTGGGGACCCACCTTTTTTGCATGTTTTCCAAGAAGACCGAAGTGGCCCATATGCTAAAGATCAAAGAAAAAGCAAAACACCGCAAGGAGAAAAAAGTGTCGCGATATCGCGACATGTTGCATTGTCGAAGCCAAAGAGGAAAAAGTGTCGCGATATCGTGACATGTTGCATTGTCACGGCCAAAGGAGAAAAGGTGTCGCGATATCGTGACATGTTGCATTGTCATGACCAAAAGAGAAAAGTGTCACGATATCGCGACATGTTGCATTGTCGCAGCCAAAAGAGAAAAAGTGTCACGATATCACGACATGTTGCATTTTTGCGGCCAAAAGAGAAAAGTGTCACGATATCATGACATGTTGCATTTTCGCACAAGGAAGAGAAGAAAGAAAAGTGTCGCGATATCGTGACATGTTGCATTTTCGCGACCGTATAAAGCAAAGAGAAAAAAGTGTCGCGATATCGTGACATGTTGCATTTTCATGGCCAAAAAGAGAAGAAGAAAAGTGTCGTGATATCACGACATGTTGCATTTTCATGACCAAAAGAGAAAAGTGTCATGATATCGCGACATGTTGCATTGTCACGGCCAAAAGAGAAAAAGTGTCACGATATCATGACATGTTGCATTGTCGTGCCAAAAAGAAAAGTGTCACGATATCGTGACATGTTGCATTGTCGCGGCCAAAAGAGAAAAAGTGTCACGATATCGCGACATGTTGTATTTTCGTGATTCAAAAGGGGCAGGCAAGTAGAGAAACAAGAAGTGTCACGATATCGCGACATGTCCAATTTTTGCCAAGGCAACAGAGCAGTTGACAGTGCGTCTGATAATAGTGACGTGGACATAAGGACAAAATCCAATGAATAAGACAAAATGTTACATAAGGAATATTTAATGATTTGAAATCATTTAAGATGGTCGTTACACACGGAAGGAAATGGACGCAAGCCCATGTGGAGAAAAGGAAACGTTCTTTCGAAATCAAACGAAAAGTGAAGCCAAACCATGGAAATGAAACGAAGGGCCACAAAATAGAAACGAAAAGTTTTTTTTGGAAATCAAAACACATGCATGCACAAGGGAAGGTGAAAACGAACAGTCATGGAGGGAGAAAAAAAATTTTTTTAGAAGTTTTAAATACGCCATTAAAGAAGTGGAGAGGGGCTGGAAATTGTAGAAAAAAAACAAAGACTATCTTTCGGAATAAAGGAGTTTTTTTTGGCAAGAGCAACTCTTGTGTGTGAAATCAAAAGGAGATTGAAACTAAGACTGCTGCTATTTCTGTAAATCTTCCCTTTGCATTATTGCTTCTTGTATCTATTCGTTTACGCCATAAAGTGGGTTACGATAGGTGAATGATGGAATGATGCAATTATTTGTTTCCTTAGAATCTTGCATCTGATCTAATTTGATTGTGTTTATGTTGCAGGTCTGTTAGGTCAAGTTGTTTTAGAATTTCATCTCATAACTTGGGGTTTTGTAGGGAGGAGATTGCTAACCAAATTAATGTCCTATTTTGTTTTTCTAGCTAACTTTTGTAAATAATGTTTCTGTTTTAGTTTTCTGATATTTAGATTAGTCTTGCTTTAAAATCTACTGTTTCGATTCGGGTCCATTCCAAAATTTCTGCATTTGTTTTCATTCTTGCATCTCCAAACACCTTCATCTAATTTTCAGATAAAATATGGGTTTAGGAGGGCTACTAATTCCAAATGCACACTAAATCAGATCAAGTGAATGAATCCTAGCTTGCTAATTTACTAATTTTTTGCTAACATTTAATGCTAACATTGCTAACTTTACTAACACCAAATGCTAACATAGGGATAGTGGAACACTGTTAAATGAAGATAAAACGAACCCGCTAACTCTAAAAATGAATCTCATGTTAAAGGCACGGAGCTTAAAATGAAGTGGCTTATACCACACACTTTCTCATTTGGAATATTTTTAAGCTGAAGATAAAAGAGGTTACTAACTGGGTTTCGGGTAGATCACTTTAATCTCAAGAACATTAAAAGAAGCTATCTTCACATTTGGTTGATTTAATGGATTATGGTTGCAAAGTACTTGTTCGAATCATTAAAGGCCCCTTGTTAACAGTTACTTGCATGGTTTAAGTTATTCTGGTATACATTCATTTATTTGCTTTAGTCTTGATTGATTATATGCACATGAATGTTTGTTCACAAGAACCTTGGAGAAATGAATAATGCTACTTAATTTCTTTGCAAGAGAGAGTTTCCTGTTTGATACTCTAGTTGTGGTGATCATTTTGCTATAGGGCAAAATATTCACTCAACAGATTCAATTATGGTATGAAAGGGGTTAAATTTTTAAGTAATTAATGGTATTAACATCATTGGTCATTTGAAATAAATAAAAATTAATTGGTATTGTAACTGATGGGGGGTTCAAATGGCAATGTTGACAAGGCAATATCTAGATAAAATTTTATTGAGGATGACACATGAAAATAGTTGGTAGTTTGGGAGAAAATATATAAAATAACCAAAATAATCCTAAACTATGGGGCATTGACTCATGAAGATTCCTAAATAGATATTAGTATTAGATGCATTGCATCTATAAATAGGTGATAAATTGAAAGATATTAGATTTTGTATTATGGCCTATAAAATATTCATGACCATAGAGAATGAAGCTTGAAATTTGTGTACTTTTAGTCCTACAAAGTAATAACTTAGACTACTTTTTAAATTTAATTGAAAACTTTTAAACACAAAATTTTATGTTTCATAAGAAAATCATATCATATTTTGGTAGGAAATTAAGCTTAAGGTATTAAACCAAAAATATTTAAAAATATCATCATTATAACCTAATAATATTAAACACTATCCAGTATGTAACAAAAAAAAAATATTTACAATGCTATAAATCCACACAAGAGATAAAGATAAAGAATAACCTTAAGATAAGGAAATCCAAATGATACTCCCTAAAATAAGAATAACTTTATAATATCTTTTGGCATGATAGTGCCACAAGTAAGGGGAAATTATCATCATCCATATTAGAGAGGGAAAAGTATCCTAAGCCACTTCATGGTCAAGATTATTATGATGTAACACCTAACAATGATGATGATATCACAACTCCACGATTCCTTTTTTATGTACTCTCAACTAACAATAGTAGGGAAGGATATAAATATATAATTAAATTGACTTATTACTAGAAAATAATATCTCAACATAATAACCTTGGGTTATGTATGGTCAATGTCAACTACTTTATAACACCAATATATAATATAATACTATATATTCTTAGATACCTATTGTATATCTTCACTATTTTCATGTTCTCTATTACTTAATTATTATTATTTGATTTTACACTATACTCTATATATCATCAATTAAAATTTCTACTTTATTTATGAAACTAAAGATATAAATTGACTAATACACATAAAAAAATCAATATAATAGGGAAGAATTTAAGTGTGTAAAGAGTGAATAAACTAACAATTCTAAATCCCCAGGTGAATACCAATAAATCAAATAACCTTATAATATCAATTCAATCATTCTTAATAATATGTATACCTTTTTATAGCTAAAACATTCATGTACACTCAAAATATTTTTTCATACACCTATAAAAGGGAATTTAAACTCTTAAGATTCTAATGACACGTTCATAAGAAAATCCACCATACACAATGTGCCTTGACTCATATAAGTAGTAACATATTCAATACTTGAAGATCAAATCAAATTTATATATAAAAAGGTGTAAATAAATTCTATAAGGATATGATAACATCCATTACCCCCATGAGGGCTAGTCACTACATATCAAACTAAATAGATCAAATTTATCTCATAAAATTTAAACATTTGCTTTTACTTGTGAGAGCAAAGATCAAGTTCTAAGGCATTGGTCATCAAGAATCACCCTCTAATTGATACCTTGTCAACCATAAAATAAAATTCAATCATATTTCTAACACATAAATAAATGAATTAATAATCAAATACATTAGTGTGATTGTCTTATAATGTCAAATAAAATCACATATAAAACATCACTAGATACTATATAAATATAAATTTTATCAAATAAAAATGTCATAGAACAAGTGTCATAGATGTAAAACCTAAACTACAATAAGGCTTTGTTACTATAAATTTATTAAATTAAAAAGTCAAACATCTAGGATTTACAACTAATTTCAAATGATTTTACTTTATTATGCATGATTAAATTAGAGAGTAGTTGGTATGTGACATGTACAACCTCATGTTAGACTTAAATATATTTTTAAGCATTTTCTTAATTAGATGTTTTAATTAAATTGGATGGATTGCTTTAATAATTTTGGCACTTTTACCACATTAAAATTTTGTAAAATTTTGCCCACATATGTAAACAATTTTGCAGTGAAATTCATTTTGAGTGTTTTCGTCCCATGAAAAAGTTTGTTAAAATTAAAAAACTTTGTTAAATTTTTCTAAGTGTTTGATAGATGCAATTTTAGGACAAATCCAAGCGAAATGCCTTTTTTCTCCCATACATAGTGAAATGCCTTTTCACCCCTAAATGCAGCAAAAATCATTTTCCAAGAATTTCTCTTTACAAATTACTCCCTTGGCATTTCGCTAGTGAAATCATTTTTTGGGTATTTCGCTGGCAAAATCATTTTGCTGGTAGGTTCGCTCCCTTTTATAGCAAAAAAAATTTCGTTTCATTCTTCAAGAAAGTCCAATTTCCAAGATGGGTCCCATTTCTAGTAGTGCAAATTTCCCCTAGGCGTAGTCGTAGCAAATATGTATATTTGGAGCAAAAATCCATTTCGTCTAGATTTGGAGCGAAACTCCCTTTTCACTCCAAGCTAGGGTGAAACTCCATTTTTAAGCATGTCCTAGGTGAAAACATAGTGAAACTCCATTTCTAATCACGTCTTGGGTGAAAGCATTGACAAGAGCATTTTTTCAAGTGCAAGTCCTGGCAAAAACCCATTTCAGACACGACTTCAGTGAAATCATCATAAATGCGCATTTCGGGTGTGACTTTGAGCGAAAGCTCATTTTGGAAGAAAATGCCATTACCCCAATGTTTTTGGTAGAGATATTTTTTTGGAAAGAATTATGGCTTCTAAAATGAATTTTTGTGGTGATGTAGTTGATACATTCGGGATCACTGCTAAAAAATTGCTGAGTTTAAGTATTGCACCCTTGATTCTAGTGTAATTTTATTCATTTCCAAAGAACCATCATGGAGATTGAAATCAGACTGATGATTTCCACCAAAGCCCTTATATGCCATGTGATGAAATTATTGGACATTTCCAAATGCATTTCCTAATTGGTTCGTTGCTACTTCCAAATAGGAATTTTTGCTATTTGAGATTTGACTAGTTGGTATTTTGTTTTAATGTGCATTTAGTTACAGAGACACAACCCTCTATAAATACTAAGCATTTTGATGTAAAAAAAGGAGGATAGACACTATGCCCAAAAATACTTTGAGTTATTTACATCAATTGAAAGAGATCTGGCTCAGGTTCCTAGATTAGTGGTGTATGCAATTGCTTTCTACCTATCATCTTTGTTATGTTCATGATATTTGTGAGATAAGTTTAAATTCTATATTTTGAATTTAATTTCTAATAAAGAACTGAATTCTAAAATTTTTATTGGATGTTATCCCTGCAAGCTATGAATGATTCCTATGTTTTCCTTTCTGTTACATGTTAATTTAAACTTGATTTGAATTTTAGCTACTAGTTTATCCCCACTTTATGTTTCTTGATCATAGCCATATTTTCCATCCATTTTTACCATCTATTTCTATTACCCTAATCTTATACAAATTTTTAGATTAGTACAGGAACCAATCCTCTTTATAGTTGGCCCAAATGACATATTTTTCCTTCGGCCTTTCTATGTTGGTCGAGACTAGGGAGCACATATATTTTGTACTTAGGCATATTTGTGACCAACAATTTTTGGCACACTCGATGGGATAAAAAAATTCTACTTTGAACAATATTAAGGTTTGATGTTTGTCTTTTTACTATCTGACTAGAACATCTGGTGACTCAATTTTACCCAGAATCCTTTGAATGTGAAGTTGGAAAATTTTTTACTTCATGATCAAAAGATCAAAGGCAAAAAATTCTAAAAATCCCATTGACTTCTTTGATCTTGAAACCCAAATTTTAGGAGAGAATCCTAGGTTAGTCACTCTGAATGTTCCATCGATTGTGACATCTTCACAAGTAGCTATTGTATTTTATATTCCCTCTAGCCCTGCTAGCACAACCACCAACTTTCCTCCCCAAGCAAACACTCCAATCCAAGTGGCCCAAAATTTGCTTCCCCAACCACCAAGATAGTTCCTAGCCTAGAATCACTTAGGAGATTTGAACTTGTAAGCTTAGTTATCAATTATACAAGTAGCGTTGAAGGATTTACCTACGTACGATGGTACAGGAAAAAATAGCTTATGACAATGTCTAAGACGTAAATTCTCTGGTGACCATTCATAGTATCATGAACAAATATGTCATGGTAATATTTCTCATGCTCTCTCTCAGAGGGAAGTTGCTTTACTGGTACCGGTCTTTAAAACCTGCCACTATTACCATATGGGACCAGTTGGCTAAATTATTTATAAAAAGTTTCAATGAACAAGTAGATCCTTTCTCTTTTTTGCATCAATTTACTACCATTCATATGCATCCATAGGAGGAAATTGTTGAATTCAATGTCAGGTTCATCTAAACATGGTAAATAGTCCTTGATGGTCTTTGACCGACTCTCAAACAAGTCACATTCTATTACCTCTAAGCCTTCAATTTTAACATTAGCATGGCCATCTACCAATCCAACGTAGATACATTTTTGACCTTGTATTCCATTGCACAAAAGGTTGAGGTTGATCTGATTGTTATTGGTAAGATTCCACCAAATATGAAAATGCATAACTTTCCTAATCTTCTACAATATTTGTATTCCAACACATCTTCTAAGTCCTTGCCAATATATCCCATGTATCTGGTCCCTTCATGGAATCTAATTTCATCTCAAACCATGATGACAGTTTCTATCTTGCAACTACGTACTCTATCCATTCGATAACTACCCATTTTGGTTCCATTTTGGCACTACCATATCTGCTTGTACCACTTCCATTACCAACTTCTCTCACACTCTCAAATCCTAATCCCAAAGAGAAGTTATTGAAATAGATGTAGTCGATGAACTTAGCTATAAGAGCAATGGGCAATGATATCACGATGATTAAGAAGAAGCATGCTGAGAGATATTTCCAGCCTAGGATATTTAAATCTCCATTGATCACAAGGAAGCAAGTAGTTTCAAACAACAAGGTGCCTAAGATAAATCTAACCATATTATAAAATAAAGAAGTTGGCCCGTTGGACAAAGCGTACTAGTGCTCTACTTGCAATGGTCCACATGGTAAATAACCTTGCATGGTTCATCTGAAATATGTGCAAATATAATAAGAAAGCACTTTCGATGGTCAGATCAACATGATTATAGAATTTTATCAAAATTTCATGGTCCCTTTTGAAGAACAAGTTTCAGTTCTCATGAGAGTTGGAATAAAGCCCGTCATAGTAGATCTATCTGAAATGGAGCCTTTGAAGGTACCCACTGACCCAAAAGTTTAGAATGAGAAAAAATAAGAAAAAGTGAAAATGCCTATTCTAGCACCCAAGCTAGATGTGCCTATCATGTTAAAATATCTCTTTCCTCCATGGGTGAAAGAAATATTGCAATAAAAGGCTTCAACTTCACAAGTGAAAGCTAAAATGAAGGAACAAGCTTGAGAAAAGCTCAAATACCCATCCTAAACCAAGCGTCAAAGGGTAGAGGCTATGTAGAAGTATCAAAGCAAGTATGATACTACTAAAAAAGGGAGGGAATCCAGTGCATCTATGTATAACATTGTTGAGGAGATCAAGAAGATTCTGACCAAGGTTAGTCTCTATGATGCATTACAGTTTCCTGGAAAAGTAGACTTGTTACAAGAATCATTAAATTTTGTTAAATATAAGGGAAATAATCCTACTCAGACTATTTTTACTTAAACACTAACTACCTTAGATATTGGAAAGAATAGACCACCCCCTTTCTATTTGTCTCTCAATATTGAGGTTTGGATTATGCACAATTGCATGATTGACTCTGGTGTTGTGACAACTATCGTACCAAAGGTAGTTTGCAATGTTATGGGTATGAAATATACTATAATTAGCCTTGGTATCTTATAGTTATATGGAATCCATGTGATAATAGTAGGGATCATAAAAGACATCCCCATTGTATTGCATAAAATACCTCATATCACTATGATCCAAGAGGTGGTCATGGTTAATCTAGAGTCGTATTTTAGTATGTGCCTCTCAAGAGAGTTCACTACTAAGTTGGGAGGCTATATTTATCTAGATTATTCCCATCTAGATATTCCTTTCAAAGGGAGAAGAATCTGACTCTATAATTATAAGCCTTTTAATTTTCATATAGAGAAGATTGAAGAAGAAAAATCCATGAATTCTATCAACATGATGAATGAAGAATTGGAAGAATTAGATTTAATGCAAGAGACCCTATATGAGCTTCAAATTGAATATGAGTTTTAAATGCTTGATTTTAATTCCATGGTGGAAACTAATATTGGATATTACACCATTACCAAGCCTAAAAAAGTTGGAGTGAAGGTGTTTTATGATCAAGATCCTATTCCAAATCAATTGTGGAAGCTCTAATTTGATGACACGAGATGCAAGAATGGCACAGGAGTAGGTTTCATTCTCATTTATCCTTCTGGCATATAGAAGACTTATTTGTATTAATTGAACTCAAGTTGTACAATTAATGCTATCGAGTATGAAGCATTGTGCCTAGTCTTGAGGAAAGAAAATAAGCTTAGGATTAAACAATTATATATTTTTAGATATTTTGAAATGATTGTGAATCAAGTAATGAAAAAATTTATCTCCAAGTAGCACTACTTGAAGGTGTACCGTAATAAATTTTGGGACCTGTTTGAGGCTTACACAGTGTTGAACATCCAAGCGATCTTGCGGGAGCAGAACAAGAATGTTGATCTCTTGGAATCCCTTTGTGCCAAATTTTATCTAGTTGAGCACATGGTGAGAAAACCCAATAATATGAGGTTAGATTATAGGCCTTCAGTTCCTGACAAAAATATTTACTAGCAAGTGTTCGACAGTGATGAGAAGATTGTAAATTTCCTGATAAGATAAGCTAGTACTATGGAAGGAAGAACACTTGATGAAGAAGAAGCTGAAGGATTTATCTATTTGAGGAATAATCATATCCCTAAAGGATTGATTATGCTCGAAAGCCTCTTTTATTAGAATTATAGAGCTAAAAAACACAATATCAAAGTGGATGAAAAGGAGTACACTGAACTGCAGTTGGGGCCCAAGAATTCAATCAAAGTTAAAACCAATTGCACTCTAGAAGAGCTGGAGAAGATCAAGGAGTTATACCATGAGGTTCTAGACATTATCTCCTAGAGCTACCAATATTTGAAATGCTACAAAAAGGATGTGATCCAAAATACGATTGAGTTATAGGAAGAAGTGAAACCCTTCAGGAAGAAACAAAGGCCAGTCAATCCCAATATTGAAGCCTTGATGAAAGTTGAACTACTAAATATTTTGAAAGACACAATTATTTACCTGATCAAGAATTCTACCTAGATAATGATTTTGATCCCTGTGAGGAAAAATAATGGAGATATTCACCTATGTGTTGACTTTCAAATTTTAAATCAGGAATATTTGAAGGATCATTATCCTTTGCCTCAGATTGATCATATTCTTCACGTAGTTGCAGGAGCTTGAATATTTTCTTTGCTAGACAGATTCTCGGGCTATAATAAAAATTGGTTCAAGGATGAATACCAATATATAATTATTTTCACCATGAAATGAGGAACATTTTCTTATCAACGAATGTTTTTTGGTCTCTTGAATGCTAGAGCAACATTTCAAAGAGCAATGTACATAGCTTTCAGTGAGTTGTTAAATCATGTCATTGTAATTTATTTGGATGATATGACTATTTTATCTCACAATAGAGAAGAGCACAACTCACATTTAAGGCAAGTGTTTGAGAAATACCAAGAGTTCAAAATATCCATCAACCCAAAGAAGTCCATATTTGTTGTAAAAGAAGGAAAACTCCTGGGCCACATCATTTCAAAAAAATGTTTAGCTATTAATCCAACTAGGGCTAAGGCTCTTTTGAAGCTTTCATTCCAGCCAACGAGAAGGATTTATAGTCATTATTTGGGTAGATTAACTTTGTTCAAAAGTATATTGTAGATTTCACCCAAGTGGTAAAACTGATGACTGAGATTTTAAAGAAAATTTTTGAGTTCAAATGGACTGATAAGAGGAAGTGAGTATTCAAATAAATCAAAGAAATAATTGCTCAAGCCCCAATTTTGGTAAATCCTAATTATTTAAACTATTTTATCTTATATGTCATTGATGATCAAGAGAGTTATGGAGTGGTCATAATGTAGGAAGGAGACGATGGAGATGAGTAGCCAATCCCTTTCTTGAGCTAAGTCATACAACCACATGAGGAGAAATATAATTTAATTTAGAAGTGAATGTATGTAGTAATGAAGTTCTTGAAGTAGTTTCGATATTTTTTTCACATAATAAAACAATATTTTATTTTTTTCATCTAGATGTTTGAAGTTTCATCATCTAGGAAGAACTTGGAGATAAGAGAGTTGGTTGAGTTTCCAAAATCCAGGAATATGATGTTGAAATCTGACCAACCAAGATGGTTCAAGACTAAGCACTATGTTAGGATCTTGCAAAAAGCGCTACTTCCAAATCCATGGTTTGCCAGTTTGAAGAATCAATAAGTGAAAGTAGTTTCCCTAATTAATCTACCATTTATCATGATTGGATAGAGGACCTTGTCGAACATTTCAATTCAGGAATATTTTCTTCACATATTAATGCTTCATAGAGAAGAAGATTCAGACTATAGGATCTTAGGTATGTGATGTTGCCAAATGGATTGTTTCATAAGAACATTGATGGAGTTCTCCTTAGGTGTGTCAAAGAATCAAAGAAGGAGAAAATCCTAGAGGAGTTTCATTCTAGATTTTTGAGAGGCCATTAAGCAAGGAGATCCATGGCATTGAAGATCATCAAAGCAGGTTATATTAGTCCCACTCTCTTTGCATATCCTTTCAAAGTAAGTCAAAGTTTTGATAAGTGCCAGAGATATTTTGGTATAAGTAGGAATGCATCATTACTCCTTTATCCAATTCAAGTAGAAGCATCGTTTCAACAATGGAACTTAGATTTCATTAGGGTCATTGATCCTAATTCATCTACTGGGCATAAGTACATACTAACTACATATGACATATTTCACTCATTGGACCAAAGCAATTCCAACCAAGAAAGCCAATAGGAGGTGGTCATCTCATTATTTTAAGGATTGATTACTCGTTTCAGCATCCTAGATGCAATTATAATAGATAATGGAACTTTATTCATTAGAACTAAAATTAGTGAGTTCATAGGTAAGTATGGTATTTATTTAAAAACCTCATCAAATTACTATCTCTAGGGAAATGTCCTAGACAAATCCATGAATAATAATCTACTCAAGATTTTGAAAAGGAATTTTGGTTATAACAAGTAAAATTGGCACTTTCTATTGAACCAAGACTTATGAGCTGATTGCATCTTCATAAAAAACTCCATCAAGGCATCCCCCTATTCCTTGGTGTACGAAAAAGAAGTAGTCTTTCTAATTCATATTGAATTGTTAGCCCTTAAGTCCTTGCATTTACTTGATGGTGGAGATTATGAATTTGATCCCATGAGTGTAAGGTTGGCTCAGCTTTTAAAGCTAGAGGAAGAGAGGGAGAAATTGTACAATACCTTCATGGAATATGCCTAGATGATGAATAAAATATTTAGTAAGAAAGCTTCTTAGAAGACTTTCAAGGTAGGTGATCTGGTGTTGAAATAAAACAAGAATAAGGTAAATCCAGGTAGGCATCACAAGTTTGAGGTGATTTGGGAGGGCCCTTTCTAGATCTCCAGTATCAACCAAGTTAACTCATTTTATTTATAGGATATGGATGGCATTGTGCTGTTAATTCCAATCAATGGTCTTCATTTGAAGGCCTATTACTAGTGAAAAATCAAGATTGAGAATGTAAATATGTAAATATTTTTGTATAAACATTTTTTTTGTTCAAAAAAATGGTTAAGGTCGAGGAGTGAAATCCCTTTTCACTGTGAAGGGGTTTTTTCACTTAAAAATTTAATTTTTGCTAGCAAAAAGCCTTCTCTACCCCTAGATCAAAAAAAAGAAAAAAATCAAGTAGCAAAATTTATTTTCAACAAAGAAAAAGGTATTTTCGCTAGAAAAAGTCATTTTTCCAGTGAAAATCTTTTTTCATGCCTTTGTTTTGGACATTTCACTTAGAAGTCCTTTTTTGACACTAAAAACATCAAAAGCTTCCATGCTTTTATTTATTTTTTGTTTTTCAAGTGAAGGAAAACAAAATCATGTCAATGTTTTATTATATTTTATGTGTTAATGTGTGTTCATGTGATATGATTTGATTAAGCATTATTTATATTTATGTTTTATTATATTTTATGCATATAAACTATCTTAATGCAAAAATACATGAAATGAATGAGAACATGAAATAAGAAGAGACACAAGAAAGGAGGAAACAAGAAGGAAGAAGAAGGAAGAAGAAGAAGATCCAAAGGTCAACCATCAAAAATAGAGAAGAATAGATGAAACATAGTATTTAAATCAACGTAGGTCATGATAGACCGGTGTCATAAAACACTATGAATCAAACTAGAAGTAGGGAGCTAAACCCACTATGGGCATAGTAATCATCATGATTGATGAAGTGTTGGAGTTTGACCTGCTATAGGTGGTTGCTTGCTAATTGACTGTTGTGGGGCGATTACCTGCTAATACGTATGATAAGGTTTGCTGAAATAGCCAAGGAGCTTATCCTGTAATGGGGTGTTGAGCCTACTAATTCAAAAGGGAGTATAACTCAATAGGATATCATATCTAAAAATATACCCGCTAGGATGTATAATTATCCCATTTTGGGTGCAATATAAGTGGATAAAAATTAGTAGGTGAATGCTACCCTCGATAGAGGTTTTAAATATGGAAAACACTTTATGAGTGTGTGCAAATGTTTAGTAGAAGATAAATTTAGAGAAGGAAAAAAAAATTACTCTAATATCCTTATCAAAGCAAGAGACAAAGAAAATTCAAGAAGAACAAAGAACTGATAAGGACATATTAACAAACAATCATCCTTGTGTAGAAACCTAAAATGTGTCATGTTTAGGAGACTACTCATATGGGCACATACAAAGACAATATGACTAATCTTGGACATTTCCAAGAGCTAGTAGTGGTCCCAACCACTCACAAGGGGCAGTTCTGGCCCATTCAAGTGCAGCCACTATCGACCAAAGTGACTGCCAACATAATCTGTTGAAGCTCAGAGTGATCGCTGCTAGCCACTACTTCAAATAGCAGTTAGCACTGAGACATAGACTAGTCATAAATGAGGGCCCAAATCATGGATAGTGATAGTAGTTGAATGGTTTTTGAGTGGTTTTTGGTATGGATATCCCAAATCTCCTCATGACTACCCCTTCTGATGAGGCCTGGAAATGCCTCAATAATAACATGTTTTGTACACTAAAAATGCCTATAAACTCTTATGTTTTATCTGATATGTTAGTTAAGTTGATTTAATATGTTGTATATTAACCATTTTGCATGATCAATGTATTTGAGATATTATATGCTGATTTTACAACTTTTTGCATAGTTTTGTGTTCTTTTTGTTATGATTTGCTACAATGAGATATGCTTAGAATAATAGCAGCATTTCACTAATCATATTTTGATTTGTTTCAAGCATTTACTTCACCTAAATCGGCAACAAGTGCAAGCAAACCGTTGTCGTGCAAAGAAATCTGGTCTTTCCCATGTAAATTCCAGCCAGCTGTCCATAAATAGCAAGGCATGGAATTCACATGAGGAAAGGAATAGAGACCATTATAATTTGATCTTAAGAGATAACCCACCTGAGAGATGCAGAAGAAATCAAAGGAAAAGCACACATTTGTTCATTTCGAAGCATCTTCGGAATGAACAGATATCTTCGGAATGAAGAAACACAGCATCTTTGGAATGAGCGGATCTTCAAAATGAAGAATGTAGCGTCTTTGGAATGAGCGGATCTTTAGAATGAAGCATGCAGTATCTTTGGAATGAGTGATCTTCAGAATGAGCGATCTTCGGAATGAAAACTGCACTGTCTTCGGAATGAAGCCACTTATCTTCGGAATGAAGAACAGAATGTGATTTTGACCTTTTTGACCGATTTTTGAAGACGAAAAAGGGAAATAAAGGTTGGAAAAAGTAAAGAGAAATATCTGCCATCTGTTTTTGCCGTCATTGCCGACCAAAGCCATCATTAAGGGAAAGATCAGGTTTTAGTCCTCTTCTAGGATAAAACCAGAATTTGTTGCAGCATTTTAGGATTAGATCTTTTGAGATATTCTTTGTTTGTAATAAGATCATAGGATAGCTATAAATATTGATCCTTTTTAGGTTGAGCTATAGAGAGGGAGGTATAGAAATAGTAGATAGATAGAAAATAGAGTAAGGAAGCTAAATACAGAGTATAACTAGAAATTGACTGTTACAGTCCTGTAACAGTTTTTCAGCAGAATTCTTGTAATCATGTCTTTGATCAATAAAGTGCACCAGTTCTATTTCAATTTACTTGTAAATGAGTGTGATTAAGATTTAGAAAGATAGAGACTTACACCTTCTTCTGTACAAAGAGGCTGGCCACTTCCATACCTAGGAGGAGGACTAACAGAACAGGTTTTTATTCTGATTTTGCTGTAGCAGAATGAGTTGCAGAACTTGTTATGTAAATTGCTTGTGAATAAGTTGACAATATTTGTAGTATTAGTTCATTCATGTTAAAATAAATCTTGTGCTTAATGTTTTAGTTGCAATCTTACTTTCAGCCAAGCTTTCACTTTATTTTTAGAACTGTTATTTCTAGAATTTACTATTTTTTTAGCAATTTCCTGTATTTTTATGTTTTTCTGTCAAAATCTGAACAGAGGATTGACAACCTTCTGTTATAGAATTTTGATAGTTTTTATTTCCACATTATATCTAGACTTTCATTACTGCAAAAGTAATTAGATTTCCTTTCTGCAATTAGAATCAGACTTTCAATTTTGCAACTGTTAATTCTGCAATATAATTAGGTCTTATTCAGCAATTGTAATTAGGACTTCATTTCTGCAGTTAGTGATTAGTTTCCAATTCTGCAACTTATATTAAGATTTAATTCATGCAATTTATAGATAGGAATGTTCCAAAACCCCCCACCAAACCGATTCCACCAATAAAGACTTGTTGCCCTAGATTGACCTAAGTTATAGTTGTTTCACTTCTTTCGCAGATAGCCTTGTACACTGCCCTGGATTGACAGATTCTTTAAGAATTAATGATGGGATAACAACTACGCATCATTTTGGCACCATTTTTGGGGATATAGTGTTGCCAGAAGAAAACAAATAGTCCAATAGCTGTAATCAGACTAAACTATGAACATTCAGGTTAAAATCTGAATATAATAGCAGAGTAAGATAACAACTATTGACTTAATTTATGTCATTTAGGAGTAAACATGAATGAGTAAGTCTAGGGAGACCCAAAAGGATCCCTAGCTTGTCCCATTAAGGAGATCTTCATGCCTAAGGGGTGAATCACCTATGTTTGAACTACCTGAAAGACTGATAGAAAAATCACTAGTCTCACCATCAGTAGAACATTTTGAGAAAGGAAAATCACCAATTGTATCAACGAAATATCTTAAGGAAGATAATTCATCAGACTTATCAACAAAAAATCTTGGACCTCTTGAGAGAAAAATTTGGGAAGCTTTAACTTCTCCTAGGAAACAAGAAACTATGGCAGGCAATGTAGATGGCCAGCATGGCTATGTTCATAATGAAGGGGATGATCAGGATGTGCTCCAACCGTCTAGAACATTTGAATATCCTATTCATCTGAATCCAACACAAAACTCTCCCATGAAGACCATTTCACCTTCAGTACTTCCCACCTTCCGAGGTGTTGTATCTGAAGATCCTGACCAGTTTTTGTTTGAATTCAAGGTAGTGTGTCAGACTTATGATTATATAAATGACAATCAAAAACTTAAGGTTTTTCCCTCAAATCTCAAGGATTCAGCATTACGCTGTTTCATGAGCTTAGAGCCAAATTCCATAAGAACCTGGGATCAAATGGAGACTGTCTTTTTAGACAAATATCAGGAATACTACCGTGTAAGGAATAGAAAAGATGAGTTATTTAGAATCAAGCAGGAAGATGATGAGACCTTGGAAGATTACCTTGATAGGTTCTCCTTTGTTCAAAGGAGATGTGGACTAGTAGAACCAGAATTGTGTAAAACTATCTTTTTGAGAGGATTGCAAGATGAATCCAGAGAAGTTATGGATTTAATGGGAAAATGGGATGTAACCACTCTCAGTAATGAGGAGATTATGGATATCTATAGGAATTACTCTCGCACTAAGCAGAGAAGAAGAAAAAACTGCACAAATGGCACTGATGTAAAGGACCTGATAGAGGAACTAGCAAATTTCAAAACTGATATCCTAGTGCATCTAAACACTACTTTAGGGGAAATCTCTGCAAAAGCTAAAAATATAGAACCTTTGGCAATTTATTGCCCAATATGTAGAAGTAAACATGCTTTGCAGGAATGTCCTTTGAATAAAACAACCATCTCAGCCATTTGTAGTATCTGTTCAAAAAGGCATTCAACTGATCAATGCCACCTACTACCACAACTCAAAACTGTGTTAGAAAACCAGACTGAAGTACTCAACTATATTGGACCAAAACAGGGGGGGAATTTCTCTCAATATCAAAATCCCCCTTGTTTTCCTACAAATTGGGGGCATAATCCTGGTACTATGCCTTGGGGACAATCAGAACCACCCCAACATCCTTGGAATTATCCTCAATGGACAAATTCCTAAGAATGGCCATAATCAAATTGGAGTAATCCAGCCTGGAATCAGAATCAAAACAACCCCTCATGGAATCAGAATCAAAACAACCCCTCATGGAATCAAAATCAGACTAATCCACATTGGGTGCAAAACCAACCACAATGGAATCAGCAATACCAGTCCTATCCAAGGCAGCAAAGGAATCAAGGTCAAACTCAGCATTTGTTGCCTGCACCTAATCAAAATTTTCAAGAAAAATAGCAAACACAGCAAGTGAAGCAACCTCAATTGCCAGCTTAGCCAGTCACTAATCCCAATAGTGTAAGACAGACACCTCCTGTCTATGTGGTGAAGTTGAAGAAAATATTGAAATTAATGTTCTTGATTGTAGTGATATTCAACTCCGTTTAGGAAAAGTTGTACCTGAACCAGTTTTAATGGAAACCAAAGATAATGAAGAGCAAGAATCATTAGAATCAGAGAGAATTCAACCAACAAAAGAAACAGAAAAATTGGATCCAACAATAGAAAAAGAGACACAAGCAGAACAATTACCAAGGATAGTTCCATATCCTGAAATACTTAATGTAATACCAGAAATTTCTGAGTCATAATTGGTCAAAGAACTCAAAAAGTTGACTATCTCATTGCCCTTATTGCAAGCCATTAAGGAAATACCAGAAATCAACAGTACTTTCCAAAATTTGTGCATTAAAAGAGCAGGAAGAAAGAAGAAAGCATTCCCCAAGACTGTGCAGGTTGAAGGGAAGATAGCTGATCTCTTATCTAGAAAACTAATACCTCCAAAGTATAGTGATACAGGAAGCCCAGTTATCACAGTCACCATAGGTTCAGTACCAATATCAAATGTTTTAGTGGATCTAGGAGCTGCAATAAATGTCATGACTAAAGATACAATGGAACAATTACAGCTCAAACATCTCAGCCCCACATTTAAAGTTTTAGAAATGGTTGATAGGTCAGTTGCAAAACATGAAGGAATCATTGAAGATGTCCCTATAGAAGTTTCTTCTTGGGAATTCCCTGCAGATTTTCTGGTTTTATAGCCAAGAAATTCAGCATATGGATATCCCATTATTTTGAGAATACCTTGGCTTGCAACTGCAGCAGCCTTCATAGACTGTAGATCTAGAAATATGACTATTTCAAATGGTATTGAGCTGAAACAAATTTCTTTATATCCTCCTGCAAAACCATCTAGCAAATTTTCAGTCCAGTTATGGTTTTCTGACTCAGATGAAGAACCAGAAGAGGTCATTTCTACACTAGCTACCTTAGTAGTAAGAGAACACACAGAAGACCTCAGTGACACAGAAAACTTAGAAAATGAAACAATCCTGATGAATGTTCTGCATGAACAAAGTTTATAAGGGGAAGCAACAAATACCCAACAATTGATAAGTAATGAGGAGAATCAAAAATCCGAAGATGAACCATCTGTGCTATCATAAGGAAACTCTGTTTCACTATCACATGGATGGCACCATCATCTGATTTTTCCTTCTCACTGTTCCATACAAGAAATGCTTCCCTCAAGCAGCAATGAAACAGAAACTGCTTTGTTTCTCCCATCTCAGCAATGTCCTCTTAATCCCTTAATAACCAAGTATGAAAGAGTGAATTCAGTCCTTCTAAATACAAAACAAATAGAAGTCCAGCCAGGCAAATTTTTGAATATCTACAGCCAGCTTACTAGGGAAGAGGAAGAAAAATTGATAGTTGTTTTGCAGAAGCATGTTCATGCTTTTGCTTGGAACTACAAAGATATGTCAAGAGTTCATCTTGATATATGTACCCATAAGATCTATACCGAAGAAGTCAAGCCAGTCAGATAATTTCAAAGAAGATTGAATCCTGCCTTAAGAGATATTGTGAAGGAAGAAATTGAAAAACTCCTGGAAGTAGGATTCATTTACCCAATTTCTGATAGTCAATGGGTTTCTCCATTGGTAATAGTTCCTAAGAAAAATGGAAAAATGAGAGTATGTGTAGATTACAGAGAATTGAATAAGGTGACATACAAAGACCATTTTCCATTACCTTTCATAGATCAAGTGTTAGATACTCTTGCTGGAAAAAGATACTTTTGTTTTCTTGATGGATTCAGTGGATATAATCAAATTCAGATTGCACCTGAAGATCAAGAAAATACAATTTTTACATGCCCATGGGGAACATTTGCCTATAGGGTTTTACCTTTTGGTTTGTGTAATGCCCCAAGAACTTTTCAGATGAGCGAGTCCTAGCAATTTTTGCTGATCTGACCACCAAAAGTGTTGAAATTTACATGGATGATTTCATAGTATGTGGACAAACTTTTGATTTTACATTGGAAAATCTTGACAAAGTCTTAACTCGCTGTGAAACATACCACTTATCCTTAAATCCAGATAAATGCTTCATGATGATGAATGAAGGGATAGTTCTTGGTCATCACATCTCTCCTGAAGGGATCCAAGTTGATCCAAAGAAAGTTGAAATTATCAAGAACCTCCTTCCTCCTAAAACTCAGACTAATGTCAGAAGTTTCCTAGGACACATTGGTTTTTACCGTAGGTTTATTCCCAACTTTAGTACAATAGCCAGTCCTATGTTTGCCTTATTGACTAAAGATTCTGAATTCTCCTGGACTGCAAAGTGTCAGGAAGCATTTGAAGCTCTGAAAGAGAAATTGATAACTCCACCTGTGCTTAGAGGACCTAATTGGACATTACCATTTCACATTCAAACTGATGCCTCCAATACAACAATTGGAGTAGCATTAGGAAAAATTGATAATGATGAACATTATACCATCTACAACATTAGCAAAAACTTGACAGGAGCAGAGAAAAATTATACAACTGAAAAAGAATTCCTAGCAGTAATTTATGCCATCAATAAATTTAGGCATTATATCACAGGTTATCAAATATTTATTCACACAGATCATACAGCCATTAAGTATTTGATGAATAAACCTATGGTAAGTGCAAGAATTATTCGTTGGTTGCTATTGCTACAAGAATTTTATATTACCATAATCAACAAACCAGGAAAATCTAATGTTGTAGAAGATTTTTTGTCCAGGTTACAGAACACAAATGAAGGGGAATTAGTTGATGACACTTTTCCTGATGAAAAACTATTTGCTATATCAGTTCAATCACCTTGGTTTGCAGATATAGCCAATTATTTGGCCACAGGGAAAGTTCCCACATTTCACCTCAAAACAGAAAAAACAATTGATCAAATAGAGTTCTTCTTTTGAGTGGATTAAGGGTATGCTTTTTAAGTGCAGTCCTGACCATGTTTTACGTAGCTGCATCCAAAAGGATGAATTGTATGATATCCTTAGAGCTTGTCATGATGAACCCTCAGGTGGACACTATTTTGTAAAAAGCACAGTTAGAAAAATCTTAGGGATAGGATATTATTGGCCATCTCTTCACAAGGATGTGAAAAAGTACATCAGGCATTGTGATGCATGCCAAAGAATGGGGAAACCCACTCATACAAATGAGATGCCATCTGCAGCCTCAAATGGTTTTAGAACCATTTGAGAGGTGGGGGCTTGATTTTGTAGGACCTATTGATCCACCTTCTCAAGGAAAGGTGCATATTCTAGTATGCACTGATTACTTGACAAAGTGGGTAGAGGTGTGTGCTTTCAAACATGCTCGTGAAGAGAAGGTCACCGATTTCTTGTATACTCGGATTTTTTAGAGATTTGGAGCTCCACGGTCTATCACCACAGACCAAGGACCCCAATTTGCATCCAAAGTCATAAAAGTATTTACAAAATTGTATGAAATCAAACATAGGAAATCATCACCTTACCACCCACAAGAAAATGGCCAGGTTGAAGTAACAAACAGATAACTAGAACGCATCTTGACAAAAATAGTAGCTTTTCATAGGAAAAATTGGCTAGAAAAACTACCTGAAGCAGTTTGGGCCTACAATACTACTTGGAAGTCCACTACTGGATTCACACCTTATGAACTAGTCTTTGGTAAAAAGCCTCTCTTACCTATTGAATTTGAGCTACTAACATTGCGCACAACACTGGAAATTGGAATTGACTTGTCGCAAGCACAGATAGATAGGATTCTGCAGTTGAATGCATTGGATGAACTTAGATTGGATGCTCTGCACCAAACTGAGGTAATTCAGGAGCAGAGGAAGCTGTGGCATGACAGTCACATTCAGCAGAGGAAACTCCAACAAGGAGATTGGGCTTTACTGTTCGATTCTCAATATGAGGTCTTCCCTAGAAAACTGAGAACTAGATGGTTGGGACCTTACTGGATTGAAGAGGTATTCAACAATGGAGCAGCTCGTTTATCCCCCATTGATGGGTCACGAAGAAATTTGGTAGTGAATAGACATCGCCTCAGGGTATACCATACACCTCTGACTAAAGAAGAATTCTTGTAGCAACTTGATAGTTTGGATACACAGCAGGTGGAAGAGAATCCTTCTTCCACTTCAAAACAATCAACATGATCAGTGGATTTCAAGAAAATAGAAAATACAAAAAAATTAGAAAAATAGAAAACAAAAAGATGAATAAATTCTGAGTATGAATTCCTTCATGGGCATGGTTTCAGGGGAAATCATGAAATTCCTTCATAGGCATATTCAGGATCAAAAAAAAAAAAAGAGAAAATGAGAGGTAAAAAAAAAAAAAAATGGGGAAAATCAAAAAAAAAAAAAAAAGAGAGAGAGAAAATGAATAACTCAGCAGTGAAAACCTTTTTAAGGAACTACTGGGTTGGTATGCATGAAAACCAGTTTTCTGGCATGCATAACCTTGAGAAATTTTTGAATCATCATTGTACAAATTCACCTAGTGCACTTGTTTTGAAATGTTGCAGAAAATCTCAGTAGAATATCAACAAAAGCAAGTCATTCTTCAAAACTGGCATTAACTATTTTTATCAGGTATATATTTCTTACATTTCTTCATTGTAAAATGATTGGTATATAGTATGTGACAATTAACCATTAGCATAAAAGGTATTCATAAGAGTTGGCATACTTAAAAACATGTTTTAAGAATGATAATATTGATTTATGCCTAATCTTCGGAACAAGAATGCCAAAAACAATACTTGTTGTATTATCTTCGGAATGAAATTGTCTTCAGAATGACAGCAAAATGAATGTTGCACTTTATCTTCAGAAAGAAACTTTGTCTTCGGAATGAAAATTTGTCTTCAGAATGAAACTTGGTCTTCAGAATGACGATTTGCTGCATCATCTTCGAAATGAAGATTTGTCTTCGAAATGAAGATCTATCTTCGGAATGAAGGTCTGTCTTCGGAATGATGATTTACTTTCACAATACAGCTTGATCTTCAGAATGAGGATTAATCTTCGAAATGAGGATTGATCTTCGGAATGAAGATCTATCTTCAAAATGAAAATTCTGCAAAGAGGATTTGTCTTCGGAATGAAGACCTGTCTTCGGAATGAGGTCATAATCTTCGAAATGAGGATTTGTCTTCGAAATGAAGACTTGTCTTCGGAATGAGGTCATAATATTTGAAATGAAATTTCATTTGCATTTTTGAAAAGAGCATTTCCATGTGGCATCCAAGAAAATAAGATACGACAAAATTAAGATTTTTTCTTAGTTGCATGCGAAGAAGGGACACGTGTCAATCAGCACATGGTCTATTTTTGCACTCATTGGAAATACGAAGAATCTGCAACCATATGCCACCAGTTTTTAATGTCAATTAACATGCACGTGAGAATCTGCAAAACTGATGACGTGGATCTGACGGCAAGGACATCCATGCAATTATCAACGAACAGGTGTATAGTGCAGAAGTAGATATGTGTGCCATCCTTCTTTTCGAAGACGTGTTGCGAGGTACAGTGCACAGAATACGGCTCATTTCGAAGAAGACGAAGAAGAAGGAGAAACAGGGCAGCGAAGGTTCTAAACTCTACAAATTAGCAACAGGAAATAGCCATAAAATCCTGCAGTAGGACAGCAGCCGCTGTGTACAAGTTTTAAACAGAGAAAAATGGGACGCAAGATCATAACAGAACCTACAGATACCAATTTCCTCCGAGAAAATTTGACAGTTGTGTAGATTTTTGAAGACAGAGGGTTTATGACATTTCTGGACAAATTCAATGGGTCTTCAGAAAATTTAACTGGCATGTTTGCCCACACGTTCAGAAACAACCGAGCACATGTTAACGGCATGTCTATTGAGGGCATCATCTACAAATTTTAAACCATCTCAGACATGGTAGACAACAACCAGAAGTTAGGGTTAATCTTCCCCTGTATTTGTACCAAGAGTTAAAGAACATGGAAAAAAGATATCAGGAGGGTAAAGGAAGCCTTTGCCATCATGGCCTTATCAAATTAATTTGAAAACATCATTTCAGAGGAAACCCTAGGAGTTTTGATAGGTTTTACTCTAATTTAAATGATGTCATTTTTGGGGATGAAAGTGAAGAAGAAGAGGAGTCAAATACTACTGATGTTGCTGCAGAAGAGGAAACAGTTGCTATAGAAAATATTGTAGAAGTTGCTACAGAAAATGTTGTAGAGGTTGCTACAGAAGAAGCTACAGAAGATGCCCCTGAAGCTGTTACAGAACTTGCTCCTGAGCCTTCAACTTCATAGGCTAAGAGACAAAAGAAAAGAGGATTTGGAACTAGCAACAGAGTAGAAAAACAAAAGAGAGTTCAGTTTGAAGCTGTAACTGACTTGTCAGAACAGAGAAGTGAAACAAGGGAAACAGAGGCATCAAAAACTGACCCCATGACCCCTGTTGTCACCAAAAAATAGAGCAAAAAGAAGAAGTTTGCATCTGGAACTAGGAGGTCTACAAGAATCCATTTGAAAGAGACTGCAGAACAGGTCATGGAGGAAGAAGATAGACCAGGTAGCCGGATGTCACGGAGATACAACCAAAGATCTGACAATTTTCCAGAATTCCCTGAACAGATAGCTGAAGCAGAAACTGAGCAAGTTGGTTTGGAAGAGGCTACAATTCAATAAGCTATAGATATGGTGGATGTCCTTGTAGACAATCTCACAGAGCCTCCTAAACAAGAACATAATGTTGCAGCAGAAGAGGAAAATTTGCAACTGATTTGTCTACATTAGCTTCTGAAGTAGAAATAGAAGTGGAAGACATCACTGAGTAGCTGAGGGCAGCAAGGAGTGTTGTCAAGACACAGACCAGATGGATCACAGAGAAAGAAAGCATCATTGAGATGCAAGAAAGAAAAATTGCAGAACTCCAGCAGGAAGTGGCAGAACTAAAAAAGTTGTTGGCATAATCTGAAAAGCAGCCAGCTGTGTTCCATGATGAAGATAATTTGGCTCAATTGCTTCTGGGTTTATCAAGAGCAGATGATTCTATTAAGGCAGACATAGAAGTTCATCCTGAAACAACAATCCTTCATTCTGAAGAAGTGCCTGTTCATTCTGAAGCAGTGCCTTCTTGTTCTGAAGATGCTTCATAAATGGTGAGGAATATTGCAGAGGATGCTGAAAATGAGCCACCAGCACAAGAACAATCCCAACAGCAAGAAAAAGTTCAAGTAAGTACTCCTACTAAGGTCCCTGCATTTCAACTTGTTACACTTCCAATAGAAACAAGCAGATAAGGGGGTACAAGTAGAAATACTATTTGATGATAACCCCATAGAAATAGCAAATAAGGGGGTGCAAGTAGAGATATTGACAGATGAACAGCCAGTGGAAGTGGCAGAAAAAGGAGTTCAGACAAATCTGGTGCCTAGGATCCCCCCCTGTAGTAAGACCACCTAATACTGTGTCCTTAGAGCAATACAATGCAGACATAGCTAGCTGGATGATTAGATATGAACAACTTGCCAATAAAACTAAAAAATTCAAACTGGAAGTAAAACAGCTAGAAGCCAAGGACACAAAAATTTAGGCATTGAAAGAAAAGGTATCTGACCTATGCCAAATTGTTGAGTTTTTAGTCCAATTTAGACGACCAGCCAGATTTTACAGCCTTATTTTGAAGGAAAAATACCTTAGATGGTAGGTCATGAGGATTACTTCAAACCTTCCATACAAATTGGACACTATTGAAGATTTTCTGGAGGCATATTTTGACAGTCCCTTTGAACAGAAAAATCTCCTGTGTGAACTGTTTTTGCATAGTTTCTTCATTCCAGAGGAAGTTGACTCTCATCCTCAAATCTACATTGGAGATGTTCAGTTGAGAGCATTTATGTCTACCTTGCAAAATCAACTTTATTGGGATCATGAGAAAAGGCAGAATAAAGTGATTGAAACAAGGGCTGAGTTGTTAGTCAGAGCAATCCAACCAAATCACCTAAATATCACTCAACAAAACTTTTCAATGATGAACAGGGATGATATTAAGAGAATGTACTTGAACAATTTAAGGGACTGTGTGACCAGATTTAACAATTTTTGTGATCACAATTTCTTTCTAGCATTGTCAGTATGCAGAGATAGATGGAATGAACTTTCTATGTCTTTAATGAAAAGAGAACCTATCTCCCCCATAAATCTAGAGTGGTCCAGAAGAAGAGTAGAAGGTGTAGTCCAACTGATCCAGATCATGCAGCATAACTGGATAGGTCTCAGGTTCAGGCCTCCAACCATCATTACTCCAGTTCCATTTTACTTTGAAGAAGATGAACAGCCTGATGAACAATTTGAATATTGGCTTAGAAACATTCAGGAAAATAGAGGATATTACATAGGCAAGAAGTTATTCTACAGGTCATGGAATCTAAACATGGACATATGTGATTCCATAGCCCAACAGAATGCATGAGGGCATGCATCAATATAAGTTGGGGGGAAAATGATGAGGCCTGAAAATGCCTCAATCATAACATGTTTTGTACACTAAAAATGCCTATAAACTCTTATGTTTTATCTGATATGTTAGTTAAGTTGATTTAATATGCTGTATATTAACCATTTTGCATGATCAATGTATTTGAGATATTATATGCTGATTTTACAGCTTTTTGCATAGTTTTGTGTTCTTTTTGTTATGATTTGCTACAATGAGATATGCTTAGAATAATAGCAGCATTTCACTAATCATATTTTGATTTGTTTCAAGCATTTACTTCACCTAAATCTAGCAACAGTGCAAGCAAACTGTTGTCGTGCAAAGAAAATCGGTCTTTCCCATGTAAATTCTAGCCAGCTGTCCATAAATAGCAAGGCATGGAATTCACATGAGGAAAGGAATGGAGACCATTAGAATTTGATCTTAAGAGATAACCCACCTGAGAGATGCAGAAGAAATCAAAGGAAAAGCACACATTTGTTCATTTCGAAGCATCTTCGAAATGAACAGATATCTTCGGAATGAAGAAACACAGCATCTTCGGAATGAGCGGATCTTCGAAATGAAGAATGTAGCATCTTCGGAATGAGCGGATCTTCAGAATGAAGCATGTAGTATCTTTGGAATGAGCGATCTTCGGAATGAAAACTGCACTGTCTTCGGAATGAAGCCACTTATCTTCGAAATGAAGAACAGAATGTGATTTTGACCTTTTTGACCAATTTCTGAAGACGGAAAAAGGGAAATAAAGGTTGGAAAAAGTAAAGAGAAATATCTTCCATCTATTTTTGCCGTCATTTCCGACCAAAGCCATCATTAAGGGAAATATCAGGTTTTAGTCCTCTTCTAGGATAAAACCAGAATTTGTTGCAGCATTTTAGGATTAGATCTTTTGAGATATTCTTTGTTTGTAATCAGATCATAGGATAGCTATAAATATTGCTCCCGTTTAGGTTGAGCTATAGAGAAGGAGGTAGAGAAATAGCAGATAGATAGAAAATAGAGTAAGGAAGCTAAATACAGAGTATAACTAGAAATTGACTGTTACAGTCCTATAACAGTTTTTTAGCAGAATTCTTGTAATCATGTCTTTTGATCAATAAAGTGCACCAGTTCTATTTCAATTTACTTGTAAATGAGTGTGATTAAGATTTAGAAAGAGAGAGAGACTTACACCTTCTTCTAGAAAAAGAGGCTGGCCACTTCCAGACCTAGGAGGAGGACTAACAGAATAGGTTTTTATTCTAATTTTGCTGCAGCAGAATGAGTTGCATAACTTGTTATGTAAATTGCTTGTGAATAAGTTGACAATATTTGCAGTATTAGTTCATTCATGTTAAAATAAATCTTGTGCTTAATGTTTTAGTTGCAATATTACTTTCAGCCAATCTTTCACTTTATTTTTAGAACTGTTATTTCCAGCATTTACTATTTTTTTAGCAATTTCTTGCATTTTTATGTTTTGCTGTCAAAATATTAACAGAGGATTGACAACCTTCTATTACAAAATTTTGATAGTTTTTATTTCCACATTATATCTATACTTTCATTACTGCAAAAGTAATTATATTTCCTTTCTGCAATTAGAATCAGACTTTCAATTCTGCAACTGTTAATTCTGCAATATAATTAGGTCTTATTCTGCAATTGTAATTAGGACTTCATTTCTGTAGTTAGTGATTAGTTTCCAATTCTGCAACTTAGATTAAGAT
The DNA here is from genome assembly GCA_028583015.1 of Wollemia nobilis. Classification (NCBI taxonomy): domain Eukaryota; kingdom Viridiplantae; phylum Streptophyta; class Pinopsida; order Araucariales; family Araucariaceae; genus Wollemia; species Wollemia nobilis. The sequence continues at coordinate 5,128,466 of JAQPPZ010001821.1, forward strand.
TTAATTCATGCAATTTAGAGATAGGAATGTTCCAAAACCCCCCACCAAACCAATTCCACCAATAAAGACTTTTTGCCCTAGATTGACCTAAGTTATAGTTGTTTCACTTCTTCTTCCGCAGATAGCCTTGTACACTGCCCTGGATTGACAGATTATTTGAGAATTAATGATGGTATAACGACTACGCATCACCTTCCATGCAAATCTATGACTAAGACTTCCCCTCTAACGACCAATTACATGCATATTTGGATCTTGGATTCTCTAGGAATCCAATATCTAGAATCTGGGAGGTCTACATATGCATCCTCCCAAGAAAAAGAAAAACCCCTAGAACATCCAAGTTTTTATGCAGTGAAGCCCTAGAAAATTACAGAGTAATTTCACATACCCTTGATGATTAATGAAGTGCTATCCAATTGAGCAATGACAATGCACCATTCAAGCATTTATTTCCACATGAGCTTCACCACCAATCCATCTCTAGATTTGAAGGTGACCCTTGAACATCAATTCAGATGAAGGATCGAGTTTTGTAGCCCTTTTTTTGTGAGGTAGAATTTTTAGTTCATGGTCATTGTCCTTGATAGTGGCCTATAGTCATAGGCTAGGGTTTGAGTCATCATTTCCTAAGTTTTAGCGTATATTTCTTATTGTATTTATTTTATCATATTAGATTAACATAAATCTATATTTTCCATTGTATTTGCATGGTAATTTCTTAGTTATTTAGACATATCTACTTATCTTTGCACCATTATGCTTTTATCATGTTTCTACATCATTTCTTACAGATATTTAAAGAAAGCCTCATCATGAGAGGTTACATATGCTACTAATTATTCTCTATTGTTTCTTATACATAGATCACAGGTCCTAGATTATTTTAAAGCATCTTTGGCATCATATCCCTCCGAGTACATGAGAAGAAGGCATCAGTAAGCCCTTGAGAAAATTTGTGTCAACTCCAAGAGGCCTACGAAATAAACCATCCCTATTCAAGGGCTATCTCATTCCATTTGTAATCATTATATCAAGCAATCGGTATCCCTAAGAGGGACCTATCTGTAACCAAAGTTCTAAATGAATTAATGAAAAGATATCTGGTGTTTTTTTAATTCTTTGTTCTTTACACTTTCATGGTTTATGCTTGATATTATGATGCAAATAGATTAGGTGTATTGTTTCTTGGGATCGTACATATGGCGATCACGGTGGGACCCACATCAATTTTTTTTTTGATTTGATTTGTTGATATTTGCATATTTTCTATGTGCAGGTCTATCCACTCTAACTAATAGTGGCTAGAAAATATAGGTCACTTTTGAATATAACGGCCAATAGCAACCACTCTTAGTGATAGGGGTTGGTAGAAAATTAGCAACAGAGGGCAGCCTGTGCTTCATCAAATGTGGATTTCAAGTTGGGGAACTCTCTATTTTTTTCACTTTATTTTTCTATATTTTATTTTTAGAATTCAATAGGGAAAATTCATTTTAATTAGAAAACATAGAGAAAATTAAAGGAAAAATACATAGTTTTCTTAAGTTTTCTACTAGTTGCTACTAGGAACTATGGACTTTTGATTTCAAATCTTCCCTAGTCTCCAGTGGTCTAGGTTTTCTTGTAGATATTGCTTGCATAGGGCCCAACTAGAGGCCATTGTTTCATAAAGTAATAATGCATTCTCTGAAAATCATTTAATCATTTAGATGTGAACCTTTCTGAAAATGAAACATTTCTTTTGAGGTATATAGGAAATAGCATGAGTGCTTCATGATGCATTATTTTTATCTATGCAAAAATCTAAAAAGAACAATCACACACCATACTTCATCTAACGCTAATGAGTTGGACTTCATAACCAACCACTAGTAAAGTACAACAATGGTGGCATTATCCACCTGTTGGCTCAAATCCCACACACCCATTTTATTTGGCCAATATCGGATCCAAGAATTGATGTAGCCTAGAAAATTTGCATGTATTTCTCTTTAGAGGGTATAACACTGACCAAGTGATACTGGGTGAGGATTTTGCAGGACCTGTGCTCCTTGATCGGGTATGGGTTTCATATCCATACTTTGATTGGTTTACGTGACCGTGACTTTCATTGCCAATTGTCAAGTAGCAAGCATACAAGTGAAAACAGCTTAAAAAATCTCAGTATATCATCAATAAAATACAAAAAATGATGAGAGTTAGATTATAGTTTTCAATAAATTTGAAACACACAAGACTAGTTTTAGGAACACTAAGAACATTTAAAAGAGATAATCATATTTTCTACTTTGTGTGTTTCTTTATTAGGTAATCAACATAATATCCTTGATCAAGGAACAAACCCTAACCCTAATTTAAAAAAAAAAGCTACTTTGTGATTCTACATCCAACGGATCGATAATCATACAAATAGGAGATATAACGAAAAAGTTATGTTGGTTTTATGATTACTCTATTTTTGAAGCTAAAAATAGGGGAAAAATGCACTAAAATGGTCATAGAATGGTCTAGACAACTCCAAAAATCACCAAATTTGTTCTGTTTTCTTAGTTATCCCCTTTTACACCTCTCATAGAAATTTTTAATCCTAAATATTCATGTTTCAAAATTTTCCAAAAATTCCTAAAAGTGGGCATTTCCCCATGAGCCCCATTTGGCCAATTATTTCAAAAATATAAATTTTTGATTTGGAGGTCATTTTTTGGAGTCCTATCCCATTTTTATTAGCTCATCGCACTGATCATTTTGATATACAATAGCCACAAATTTTTTTAGGCCATCTCTAATAACTTTTAAAGTGTTCATTTTATAATGAACACCTCAAAAGGGGTCAAATCTAGATTCCCAATTTTGTAACACCTTTCTAGTTTATAAGTTTATTTATTTTACTAATTAATCCCCATACATTATCCCTCTATCAAACCAAACTAAATCCTCCTTCTTTGAATTAAAATGGGAGCATTTATCACTCCAAAAGGTACCATCATTTTTGGAACACCATTTTACCTATATAATATTTTCAAAACTTTATAAAAAACCACCACTATGATAATGGTTTTCAAAATATATTTCCAATGAGTATAAATATGACTTTAATCCTATGAGAATTAGTACCCCAAAACATATAAAAATGGTATTTGGTAGTGCTAGTGTCAATTTTGTAGTTTGGATTTGAATCAACTTTTTGATCAAATCTTCTCAAAATTTCATTAAACCATCAAAATTATAATGTTCTAAAAATGATCTTTCCAATGAGTATAGATATACCTATACTTCTATAACAATAAGTGCCTGAAAAATGCAAAAAACTAGTGACTTGAAAATGGTTAGAAAAAAATTTGCTGCTCATAGCCAAAATCATTGGCAATAATTTTTTTTTCTTGATGGTGAACTTTATACGAAATAAAATATTCAATTTTCCTTCCCTCCAATGGTAAAAATGAGAAAATCACCATCCAAAATGGTTCACAAGCTATGGATTTTTGTATGTGGTGATTTTATCACCAAAATTTAAAAACAAAAAGTTTTCCAATCTCATTGTTGTTCCTATTCACACCAATGGTTATGCATATCAAGATAATATTGGTATACCTCAGAATATTTATAATCTTGCATGAATTTTTCTTTTTCCAATATAATTTTATCCTGCCATCCTTTCCATCCTACAATCTTGCCAATTTGATATTGCTTTTCCAAATCCAACTCTTGCATGTGAACTTGGAAAATTTTTCCTTGTCCCCTCCCTTCTTTAAATCTATAAATCTGACCTCCCATTATAAAAGTAAAATACAATCTTTTTGGGCACTTTTCTTATGGAAGTTTCACACTCAATTTTCATACATGTATTCTGCTAGTGCAACTCGACCGTTTTTTGCCTATAGGTCATTGGATCCCTTATTGTAGGTACTTTTCCATTATCATACATATTGATGCATCACATGCAATAAAACACTTCACGGGGATATTCTCAAGGAAGAATCTCACAATGAATTACTTCTCTTTTTTGCAAGCTTTGATACATACATGACCTCATGTAACACAAGATTTAAAAATGGTGTACTTAGTGTTACATATCAATTTCTATGAACTAGATCTCCCAAACCAAAAATATTTGTGACTTCAAGGCAATCAAACCATTATAGATTTCCTATCATGTGATAACTGACATCAAAATCAATAAACCAAATATCTTTTTCATTTTGACTTGTATAATTATTTGTACTTGAAGTGATTTTGTATTTTTGATATGAAATATTGTAAGGACTTTTATCTTGGATCCTTTCATAGTGTACTTTATTATTATATGCTCCTATTGCTAAATTATCCATTACTATATTCAAAAAGGTTTTACTATTGTATTCCTTATGTCTCCCTAGTGTTTGTATGAACAACTTAAATATAAATTTTCAAATCTCTAAACTTTTGATGTTGACTGCCTTATGTCTCCCTAGTTCTGTATATATTTTCTTTCTTGATAAAATATTTTCAACTTCTAAAATTTAAGTTGAATTTGAGTAATTGATAAAATATTAACTTTCAATTCTTCAAATATTTTAGTATATTTTGTATTTTATAATGTTTATATAATGATCAAAAAAATGTTTTGACAAATGTTTCAATTCTTCAAATCTCTAGGTTGAAATCCTTTTATCTCCCAAATTTCAAAAATATAATATCTCAATTCTAAATTTCACAAACCTATGTTGGTGTTGAATTCCTTATAACTCCAAATTTAGAAATTTAGAAATTCTATGAAAGATATTTCCAAATTTTGTATTCCTAATTTGATGTAGGAAATCTTATTTCTCCAAAATTATCAATTTAAAAATAATTCAAATTCTTTTGCAAACTCAAATAATCAAATTACAAAACTTCAAAATAATTTCTCAAATCTTCAAATCAATTTTCAAATTATTCATAAAATTTTCAAATATCAATAATCAAATTTCTAAGGTTTTAAATTTCACTTAAATATATTATCTCTCCAATAATAAAGCAAATAGAATAATTTCTCTTTAACCTTAGAAAATAATAATATTACCCAATATTATAACTCCTATCTTGGGAAAATAATCAAATTTCAAATAATGTAAATTACTTCCAAACTTGAGGGACAAATTATCTAGTCAAAAAGGTTTTACCTTCCCTTAAATAACACTCTTCTTCTAATCTACCACACATATGGTTCTTCTCTCCACTCTACCATACTTTAACATGCTTCAAAGATTTGATTCTCTTCAATAACTTGTTCTCCATTCAATTAAGGTGGTATGGGGGCATTTTTTATAGCCCTATAATGGTTGGCACTTATGTTCTACAAAGTGACACTTATCACTTTGAATCTTCACTTCCTTATCAAGTGGCACTTAGTCCTTAGATGTTACAAATGCTACTTATGTCCCTTGCAACTTTTGGTGCTCAATTTTTAGTCAATTATGAGGGTGTTGTAGCCCTTATTAAATTTCCATTTAACTAATGCTTTTTCTTGGTGCTCTCTTAAACTTCATATGCTAACATTTTCACTCCCATATGGTGGTTACAAAACTCTTGGTTGTTACTTCTTTCAACGTCTCTACTGGCTCCTAATGATGTCTCCTTGGTCCTTGAAATTTCTAGTGCACTAACTTATGTAAAATGTGACTCAACTCCAATATTTAAGCTTTCATTTTACTTGCCTTAGACATTAGGTTTTACTTAGTGTTTTGATTCCTCCTCAACACCTTATTTTCCACTGTGATATCTAGTTCTAATTTTCTACCTATGCAACATGATTTTCTTAGTTTCCACTATGATTCTAACACTATTCACTTGCTTGGATGTACAATGTTACTCTATGTTGCTTTCTTTCTAACTCAACCTTGCACTTAGATGATGTTTGTTTTTACCTAGTGCTATGTCAATATTTATCTTAGTTTTTACATCTTAGTTTCACACATGTTCTTCTATCGAGCAAGAATTTGATGCTTTTTTGGATGTCCTAATGCTTCTTAATGAGCGCTTCTCTAAGAACTGCTTTGTTGACTATCTTGAGTGCTTCTCTTATCCATAAATTTGAGGCTTTAGTATACTATCTTTATTTATTTATATTTCCCTGGACTTTATCACTTTAATCTCCTTTGTCTCCCTTGTGTAGGTGTAGGTGGTGCTTACATTCTAAAAACCGAAGACAAACTTTGTAACTTTTTGCTGCACTTTATGGTGTATTTGGACACTCTAACTCTATCTTGTTTTTGTGCACTAGCCAATCTCTTTTCTGCACTTTCTTAGATTATAGAAAACAACATATATATCAAATTTTCTTCTCCTTATTAATCCATTTAAAAAAATATTTAACTTCACCTTTTTCTATTATGTTTTACACATTATAGGACATCTCCTTCCTTGGCTTGGAAATAATATACTTAGAGTTCTCTTTTCCTGATTTGAACTCTAAAAATATGGTGCTAAATAAACTTGAATTAAATCAACTTTTTCATAAAAATGAAATACTCTTTTATGCACCTAATTTTAAACCTTTTTTATTGGCTTATGTAGGTTACCTCTTTTCCTTTCCTACTATTTGAACTTGTTGTTCTAAACCTTTTAATTTACAGCCTTAACTTGTTGCTTAAAATCACCAGTTTTTCAGCTCTAATTGCTGCCTAAATTTTCTTCCTTTTAGCCTTTAATTTTCTTCCTAAAAATATGATTTTTGTAGCTTCAATTCACCTTCAAATGTGTTATCTCGAAATATAAAATCTACAGCTACAAATACTTCCTCCTTGCTATAAAAAACTCTACAATTTGCAGCATTAATTTCTGCAAAATCTTCCTTCACTTTGCCGACCAAATTTCTCCCAAATATGCCTCAAAATTCTTCAAATTGCAGATCTACTATCTCCCTTTGATGTTGCCCAATTTTGCAGCCCAAATATCTTAAATTATTGCTTCCAAAATATGATCTCTCCTCCTGTATATTGCTTTCCAAAAATAGTATCTAGCTCCTCCAATCCACTACCTTAGTTTTCTATCAAGACTTACTTCAATTGGTTGTTCAAGGGCACTTCAAAATATGCCCAAAATATTCTTCAATTTGTAGCTTTATGTCACCTTCAATTTCCCGTCCTATGACCCTTCAACTTCTATCTCGAAATTCAATAATATTCTCCTCCACAAATCAGCCTTCAAATTCTTAAAGGCTTTCATAAAATTTCTCAAATCGATGATCTCTTCAATCCTCTTTCTTCTCCTTATCTCTTGCTGAATTCTATCTTCAAATATGACCTATTTCATTGACCTCTTCCTAAAGAATTTGAATGTCTTGAGGTCTTCAAAATATATCTTCTCAAAATTTGGAAAACTTCTTGCCAAAATTTTCTTCCTTTTGGGCTTGTTGTCAAATGGTGACAATTATCCCAAATTCTTCTTCTCAGGAGATTTTTTTACTTGTAATATTCTTTCTTAAAATCTTCTCCAATGGTCACTTATTAAACTTATTCAATAGGTCTTATCTAACATTCTTCTTTCTCCTTCCAATTTTTCTTGAGACTTCTTCTCTTGAGTCTTCAAATTTTGCAACTCTTCAATATTAATCTTCAATCTCCAATAGGACCTCTTTCTTGGACCTCCTTAATATTTAATTGTCTAATATTTTTCTAAAACTCAAAAACTAATCCCTACATGAGGAAAACACATAGAAATTTAGGCAATTGAAGATGAAATTCTTCTCTATCTACTGTAGGAAGCTTCTCAACTTCTTAGAACTAATTTTGTAATAAAACTTAGACAATAGCAATCAAATACAATGAAATTTGTATAATCCTAAAATCAATAAACTTCACTAGTTATTCTCAAAACTAGTGGAAAGAAATCTATGTTGAGTCCTAGTATTCACAAATATTTCTTCAACCTTATGGAAAGACTCAAGCCAAATAGCAATCTATAATCTTCTTCTATCTATAAAAATTTTCAATAGGTCCTCCTTCTCGGGTGTCATAATCTTATCAATGTCATGGTCTATCTTCAATACCTATAAATATCCTTCTATTCCTTCACTGTTTCTCCTTCAACACAGTGGAAAAAACTATCTTCCCTAGTTTTCTTTTCCAAAGGTAATTTCTTCAAATTCACTGGTTTCTCTTTAGCCAGTGTAAATCTCTTTTACAACTTTAAAAAAACCTTCATAAGACAAAATCGTGTTGTAGCTTTAATACCAATGTTAGATTTTGAAGCTAAATACTTAAGTTAAAATAAATACAAGATCTAAAATAAAGGTACAATATGAAATATAATATAATAGTAATATTTTAAACAAATAAAACTCATAAAAAACTTTTGCAAAAAATATTAAAAATACCATTAATAAATGCTCGTAATAATCATATTTGATATAAAATAAATATCTCAAATACATCATACTTCCACACACTCACTACACACGTCTCTCTCCCTCTCTCTCTCTCTATCACATAGACACATATAATAGAATGTGACTCTTCATATGGAGTACTGTTGGAATTTACTCTTCTTGAGACTTTCCACTTTCCTATTCAATAGACTCATGTGCATGTGGACTATTATGCACATTTACATCATTAAATACTTTGCACACTCTAATCTAAGACACACTGTTAATCTAAAGATATACCCAAGGTGGTACACTAGAATGTACCAAATAATGTAATATATTGCAACATAATCAGCATAATTATCATTTATTTAGGACATATGGCATTAGAAGAATCTATTGGTCTAAATTTTTTATTCTTAGCTCTCCTTTACACCCCCAATAGAAAAATCATCAATCACAAATCTAACAAGTTGTGAATCTATTATAAGGGTAGCAAAACCACCTTATAAGTGATGATATTACTTAAGTTGTTCATATTATCAATTCTAGTATTAAATAAACTTTCATTTAAGCCTAATTTTCTCTTATAATATTTTCTATTAGTTCATATTTGCTTTTGCAACATCTCAATTTTAGTTTATGCAAATAATTAGCTTCTAAAAAGGTTTCATATTCAATTTTGTGTAAAAAGATAGTAGGCTTGACTACAAACAATAATGTTATCACTTTCCTAGACATCAAGTGAGCCCCCTAAAAATAATACTCTATTTTTTCTCTCGTTAGTATTATTTGATAGGTTCATAGGTTAGTAGGCAAATTTTTTAGTCATAGGCAATAAAATTGGTTAATATGCAACAAACTCAAGGAGGCATCGAATGTAGTTGTAGGTGATAAGGTTGTATTTAATATAATTCCAGATTTTTTAGTTTTAGTTTCTTTTTAGCATCACTTTTATTTCATTGTCTTCTCTCTACTTAAATCAGATTAGCACATCCAAAGATGAAAAATTAAAGAACTTAGGTTTCTTTTGTAATTAACACATGTAAAGGGGGTTACTAAAAGGAACTTAGGATAAAATATGTTTTATGCAATATTATTTTCACATAATAGGCATTGAATCAAAAATTCATTTAGATTTAAGACAAATGGTTTACTTCATTTTTTACAAAATTCCAAATTAGTTTAGTTCTCAAGAAATTGAAAAGTACATATAGGCCAATGTTTGTTTGTTTTATATTTTTCATATTTTGCATTTCATTTATCATTATATTTTAAAAAAAATTTCATAGATATCAAAACATAGGTGTTTGTTGAATCAACACATCAAAACATATATTTATGGTAAATCTCTAAAATAGCCTTGGTGAAACCTTATTCTTGCCAAATATTAAAAAATTGCTTAAAATGATGAGATTTAGGCATAAAATATTTATTTGAGTGTGAACCTATGGGTTTGGGGGCTAGCATTATTGAATCCTAATATGAAATGGCCCTTGTTATTGTGAGAAATTACCCACAAATATCTTAGTGGATTCACTAGGTCTAAAATATTTTTAGGTTTATCCTCGCCTCAAATTTGATGTAATTTAGGTTTGTGGGGAGTTTAACAAAAGCATTTTTTGACTCACTCTATGTCTTTGCGAGGAGTTTAATGTGTAATTTTACAAACACCTAAGATTGGATTTTGAGAAACCAATATAATTAATTGAAAATGCTATCTAACTAATATGAAAGAATACAAGTTGTGTAGTAAGACAAAAACTAGCCTAAAATGATTCTTTTTATTTGAATGAGTCTAACTCTAAAGTACAAAAGTAAATATTTTTCTTGTGAGAATGGGGAAAGAGAATGCACAAAAAAGCTACATTAATTTTATACTATATGCAAATTCACCTTCAAATACCTAAAGAAAAGAGAAATAAATTAAAATAATTAGATTCTCTTTTCTTTTCTTTTGTATTTAGTGACTTAGAAATAAAAATTAATGTAGAGGGGGAAAACTGCCCTATCGTGTATGATTCTCAAGGCCGGATATGCAAAGATATAATTCCTTGGGGTGAACCATGGGGGCTGAATTGTTCTATACACTTGGTATAAATAGGGGGAAAGGGTTCACCAGGAATGACTTTAAGGACTCGCTCCAAGTCCATGGGATTTTCAAGAATGTTTGATGCATTTATTTCAATACAATCACCTATGTTTGGCCTTTCTAGGTCTATGCTACAAAATATAAAGGACAATGCAAATATATATATTAAAATAATACAAGAGCTAACCCTAGAATTATTCTTTCTTTGAATTCTTTTCTAACCTTAGGGTTTCAAGACAGAAAACCTTTAAGCAGGGGCTCAAGAGGAGATGCATAAACAGTGTTAACCCTGGATGCACACTATATATTTTTTATCTTTTAAATTCCTAGAAATAAATTAAATGTATTCATTTTGAATCTGATCTAGGGTTTTATAACATAAGTAACAAATACCCAACAAACAACCTAAAAGACTAATTTGGGTACTTATTTTATTTGATGTTTGATCCAAGCTTTTATCCTTCATCCAATAATATCACAAATTCTTGTTCCTACAAGACAACTTGGAAAACACTTGGAAAATATAATAAACATTAAGATGTCTACTTAGACCACTGTACAGTAATTATTAGAGGTGCAGTAGTCAATCCCCCTAGGTCATTTTAGCTAAACCTTTGAGAATAGAAGCAGAAGTTTACCTTTGGAACAAAACAAGAATATCACAATACAACAGAATAAAATGATAAAACCATAGAATAAAATGTAGTAATATATCCTATATGTATCTTATTATGTAGATCTAGGGTCGAGGGATAATATTTTACCCCTATACATAGTCCAAGAAAAATTATGCCCCATAACAAGCAATCATAATTTTGCACAGGTAAAATTGTACCCCACAGATACTTGGGCATGATTTCATAGAGGAAAAATACCTTAGATCAATGCAAAATGATTAATGTGTGATACAGAAAGTCAAAACATACATGTAGAAGAGCGAAATCACCTATAAGTTAGCATGGAAGTAGATAGAATATTTAAGACCTCCCAAATAGTTGATCTCTCTTTAGGGCTCCAACACAAATCCACCAAAGGGAGCAACGACAAAAAATAATTCAATTTAGTAGAAAATAAACAACACTTCACTGTTGAGCAAGAAGGATTGTCATTGTTGTCAACACAGGCAGTCAGATCCAAGGATGTAGTGGATAATAGACTTGAAATGGGTTTTTCTTAAAACCCAAGTTGGCTCTTCGTTTTGTTGAAAAAGATGCCCCGGTGTTGAAGATATTTAATTTTAAATATTTAGTTTAAATTTTTATTTTATTAAAAATTTAAATTAGAATATTAAATTAAATTAAAAAGGGTCGACGTGTTACTATTTCGCGGAAATAAGCTACAAGAAGGTAACGAAGGTGGAGAAGAGTTTGAGGCCGACAAATTTAAATCTAGGCCGATGGATTTTAGGGTTTGGCAACTGACAAATTCTAGGGTTTCTCAGTCAACGTTCTTTTAGGTTTGTTCCTAAAACTTCTTCTATAAAAGCAAGGGTACTTCGAGTTTGAAAAGTGGGGTGTAAAAGATAAAGTGCGAATGTGAGCATAGTGTTTGTGAAAGTGAAGTTCATGTTGAGCGAGAAGCGAATGTGAAACGACACGAGTATGCGAAGCGTGCGCAAAGAAAGCAGAGTGTGCAGAGAAGCGCGAAGGGCAAAGTTGATTGCAAAGTCTGGTTGTAGTAGTGCAGCAAACTGTGTGAAGTGATTGTGCAAGAGAGAGCAAAGTGCACAAAGATTGCAAAGGTGATGTAGATGAGTTAGAGTCTTGCAATAACAAAGGTATATGTCAAACATTTTTTTATTCAATATTGAAGTCCAGTTGGTGCTGGCAAATTAAGGGGTTTGTGCCTCTTTCCAGTTGGTCTTGGTAAAAAATTTGTCCGATTAGTGCTTGGCAAATTAAGGGGTTGGTGCCTCTTTCTAGTAGGTGCTGGTAAAATAGGAGTTGGTGCTCCATTACATTGAAGCGAGATAAAGTTAAGGGGTTGGTGCTCCTTCTAGTTGGTGCTGGTAAAGGATTATGTAAAGTTGTAGCTTTGCATTGACTGGATTTGGATGGTAGTCCAAGCAGTCTTTTTGAGGATTAGCCACATTGGTGAACCTCGTTAAAATTTTGTGTTATGTGTGATGCTTTCTTGATGCATTTAGTATCTCTTTTATCTGCTTTAAAATCTCTGTTGGTTTTATAATCTAATTGTTTTAGAAGTTTTTAAAGAACACACTCGATTCACCCCCCTCTCGAGTGTCATTGTGATTACAACAATTGGTATCAGAGCCAAGTACCTGAAGAGGCTTAAACAGCTAAGGTGATCTTGGAATTTACACAATGGCAAGTGGTGAAGGATTCTCTTCGAACAAAGCGCGAATGTTTGATGGGACAAACTATGTGTTCTAGAAAATTAGAATGCAGACTTATCTCAATGCGTTGGGCTTTGACATCTGGGGTGTGGTAGTCAATGGTTACAAAGCTCCTGCCACCGCTCCAATAGACACTGCAGGTAAAAAGGCATTTGAATATGATTCAAAAGCAAGAAATGCTATTATGTGTGGACTAATTGACAGTGAGCTAGTCAAAGTCATAAGTTGTGAATCAGCAAAAGAGATCTGGGATAAACTAGAGAAAATTCATGAAGGAGATGACAGGATCAAGGAGGCTAAACTTCAAGCACACCGAGCTCAATACGAATCTTTAAAGATGGACAATGATGAGAACATAGAGACTTTCATGCAAAGAGTCAATGGGATCACAAATTCAATCAGAGGTCTTGGCGAAGAATTAACCGATCTTGCTATTGTGAAAAAGGTATTGAGATCACTTCCTCCTAGATTTGATTCTAAAGTCTCTACCATAGAAGAAGCCAAAGACTTAAATCATTTTAGTATGTATGAGATGCATGGGTCCTTGATTGCTTTTGAAATGAGAATAGGAAAGTCTAATCCCACAGATAGAGAAGCGGCCTTCAAAGCTCAAAAAGGCAAAAGCACAAAACATGAATCTGAAGAAGAAAATGATTTAGATATAATGGAATCAAATTTTGTAAGAAAGCTGAAGAAAGGAAAAGGAAAATACAAAGGAATGCTACCTCTTAAATGTTTCAGATGTGGAGGCATTGGACACTTTGCTACCAAATGTCCTTTCAATGACAAAAACAAAGGTGAAGAAACTCAACATCAAGAAAGAGGAGAATGGAGGAAGAAATCAAATTTTAGAAAAGGTAAGTTTAATAAGAAAAGATTTATCTCCCAAAATGTAGAATCTTCAGAGGACAGTTCCAGTGAAGACTCTGAAGAAGGAACAGGTGAGGCTCTTTTTATGGCGTTTGAAATAGACGAATCAGAGAACATAGAGGGGATGAACTCTGAAGTTGAAGAAGTTGAGGCTGAAGTTGATTTAGAGGGTGAGCTAGTGTCTGCTCTTACGAAATAGGAATCAGAGAAAAAGAAGAATGAAAAACTGACAAGGAAACTTAAGGATGCAAATGACATTATTGCCAGTTTAAAAACACAAACTGAAGAATACAAGAAAATGTTTGAATATCTGGAAATACAGGTTTCTATGAAAATAGACCACTGCTGCAAATTGGAAGAAGAAAATGTGAGTCTCCGAATACAAATACAAGAGCTGGATCAAAAAATCAACTGTCATCTAAAACATGAAGAAATCTCGATGAAACTAGACAAAATTTTGAGCGATCAAAGATCCACAGGCATCAAATTTGGTCTCGGCTTTACTAAAGGAGAATCATCAACTGAACCAAAAACAAGCAATGTTGAAAGTGAAAAGAACAAAGACAAGAAATAGGCTGTGGAAAGTAAAACGAATCAGGCAAAAGAAAGATATAATGCCGGACACTGAAATGACGCTGACAATGATGGCTTTACTAAGGTCACACATCAAAAGAATAGAAGATCCAAGGCTCTAGCAACAACCTGGCCAAGACCATCTTTCAGGTTTACTCATTATTTCTATGGTTTTTGTTTTAAATGTAATAATTATGGGCATAAAATTGCTGACTGCAAATACAATATAGGTCCAAGAAGTTTCACTAGTAGAAATGCATTTGCTCCTTTAATGAATTATGCAGTAGAGTGCTTTAAGTGTCACAACTTTGGGCATATTGCCAAAAATTGCCGTAGTATGTCTGTTTCATTTCAACCTCAGAAAAGAAGAACTCAACCATATAAGGCAAAACACAATAGTAGTTCTTCTGAAGGATATATGCAAAATTTTGAAAAGGGAAAATCTCAGCTAGAACCCAACAACATAGTTAAGACAGAATGGAAACAAAAGAAACAGCTCAGGAAAGAACATGAATCCTTAATAGTGCAGACTGCTTTTAGAGCTCAGAATAAATATGTACCGTGGATTCTTGATAGTGGCTGCTCAAGTCATATGACAGGTGATAGACAGAAATTTGAAAATCTTCAAAAATATGAGGGTGGTTCTGTGAAGTTCGGCAATAATGATGGAGCCAAAATAATATGTAAATGATTGGTCAAAATAAGTGAAGGGAAAATCAAGTCAGAAGAAGTTCTATATGTGGATGGTCTAAAACATAACCTGTTAAGTGTGAGTCAGATATGTGACAAAGGACATGAAGTGGTGTTCAAGAAGTAGGGTTGTGAAGTCAGAAAAACAAAGAACGGGAAATTAATAGCAACCATCTCAAGGACGTCTGGCAATCTGTACACACTATCAGAATTTTTAGAAGGTATGTGTTTCATGGGACAAGAAGAAGAGAACTGGTTGTGGCATAAGAGGCTTGGACACATAAGTTTTGATAATCTGGTAAGAGTTAGCGCTAAAAAAGCAGTGAGAGATATTCCAATCATTAAAAAACCTGCAAATAGTATGTGTGCTTCATGTCAGAAGGGTAAACAGACCAGAGTTTCATTTAAAACAAAAGAACATCACACTAGTAGGCCTTTGGAACTTATTCACACAGACTTATGTGGACCCATGAGGACTCAAAGCATAAACGACAACAAGTACTTTATGCTGTGCATTGATGATTTTTCTAGAATGACTTGGATATTCTTATTAAAAGATAAATCAGAAGCCTTTGAAATGTTTAGAACTTTCAGACAGCTGGTAGAGAATGAAACAGGGAAAAGGATTAAATGCTTGCGGTCAGACAAAGGAGGAGAATTTATTTCGAATGAATTTTTAGAATACTGTGAAAAATATGGCATCAGGAGACAATATTCAGCAGCCAGAACTCCTCAGCAGAATGGTGTAGCAGAGAGGAAAAATAGAATAATTCAGGAAATGGCACGCACCATGCTGGAAGAAAGAAAAATAGCAGATAGATTCTGGAAAGAAGCATTTCACACAGTAGTATACATTCAGAACAGGTATATGTTAAGAACTCATGAATGCAAAACTCCGTATGAGCTATGGTTTGGTAGGAAAGCAACGACAAAACATCTCAAAGTATTTGGCTGCAAGTGCTACATCAGAAAAATAGATGACAATCTTGGAAAGTTTGAAGATAGAGCAGATGAAGGTGTGTTTGTTGGTTATTCTCCACACAGCAAAGCTACAAATGCTACAACAAGAGACTCAAGAAAATTGTGGACAGTGCAGACGTTAAATTCGATGAAGGGAGGAAACAAATAGTTAATTTTTAAGAAAACTATCCAATCTACGAAGAATTCATTAAAGGAGATGAAGTACATGACACAAAAAATACAGATACGACTGATGCAGATAACTTATCAAATGGCTCAGAGGTACAAGAAAATAGAAAATTTAGAATGGGCAATTGGCAGAAAAATCATCCTAGAAACCAAATAATTAGAGATCCCATAGCTGGCATTCAGACAAGAAAGAAAGTAATAAGTAATTACTCTCTTTTATCCAGCATTGAGCCCAAAAACATAGATGAAGCAAGCAAAGATGACAGCTGGACGAAGGCAACAAATGAAGAGTTAGATCAGATTGAAAAGAACAGAACTTGGGAGTTAGTACCTAGACCTGCAAACAAGAATGTAATCGGCACTAAATGGATATTTCGTAACAAGTTATATGAAAACGGTCAGGTCATTAGAAACAAAGCAAGACTGGTTTGCAAAGGCTATGCACAGGTCGAAGGGATTGACTTTGAAGAGACTTTTGCACCAGTAGCTAGATTAGAAGCTATTAGGATGTTTTTGGAACTAGCAGTTTACAAGAACTTCAGATTTTATCAGATGGGTGTTAAATCTACATTTTTAAATGGGAAACTTGAAGAAGAAGTCTATATTGAACAACCAGATGGCTTTCAAATCAGTGAAGATCCTAACCTTGTCTCTGATTAAAGAAGGCCACTGTATGGATTAAAACAAGCACCACGGGCATGGTATGCTAGGCTAGATAATTATCTCTCTCAACAGGGATTCAAGAAAGGTTTAGTGGACAACAATCTGTATGTGAAAACAAAATATGGGCATCTCATTGTTCTTGTTGTCTATGTGGATGACATCATATTTGGTAGCAACAAAGATGAATCTTGTAAATACCTAGCAAACAAGATGCAGAATGAATTTGAAATGTCAATGATTGGTGAACTGTCTTATTTTTTGGGACTACAGGTTAATCAGAATGAGAAAGGTATATTCATTTCCCAAATCAAATATGTGAAAGAGATGTTAAAGAATTTCACTATGGAGGATAGTAAGCCAATCAGTACTCCCATGACAACGGTGTAAGTTAAGTAAAGAAGACAAATCTCCACCTGTAGATCAAACCATGTATAGATCAATGATAGGAAGCTTACTATATTTAACTGCAACCAGACCTGATATTTTGCAAGCAGTGTGCATGGTAGCCAGATTTCGAGCCGATCCCAAAGAGACTCATATAACAGAAGTTAAAAGGATTTTTCGGTATCTCAAAGGCACCATGGAGTATGGATTGTGGTATCCAAGAGGCAAATATTTCACTCTTATATCATATTCAGATGTAGATTGGGCTGGATGTGTTGATGACAGGAAGAGTACCAATGGAGGAGCATTCTATTTGGGGGATAGATTGGTTGCATGGCACAGTAAGAAGCAAGAGTCAGTGTCTTTATCTACAGTCGAGGTAGAGTATATTGCAGTAGCAACATGTTGCACACAAGTTTTGTGGATGAAACAAACCTTGAAATATCTTGGTATTAATTTTAGTGAACCAATATCAGTAAAGTGTGACAACACCAGTGCAATCAACATTTCTAAGAATCCAGTAATGCACTCACGGACAAAGCATATTGCTATAAGGTATCATTTCTTGAAAGACAAAGTTGCAGAAGGAGAAGTCATATTGGACTATGTCCCAACTACAGAACAGGTAGCAGACATTTTTACAAAACCTTTGCCCAAGGAAGTATTTGAGTATCTTCGAAGCAAATTAGGAGTAGTCACACTTCCTAAGAAGTGACTAGCTATAGGGATCACCTTCTCAGGGGGAGCACTTGAGTGTTTGAGGATGGACTCAGGGGGAGTCAAATTATGCTTGAGAAGTGTGAGGATGGACTCAGGGGGAGTCAAACTATGCCTGAGAAGATTGAGGATGGACACAGGGAGAGTCTGCAATAGCCCTTTGGTATTATTGACAAAGGGGGAGAAGAGTTACAAAAATGTATACGAGTGTTGCCAACAATTCCAAAGGGGGAGATTGTTGAGAAAGAAGGATTGTCATTGTTGTCAACACAAGCAGTCAGATCCAAGGATGCAGTGGATAATAGACTTGAAATGGGTTTTTCTTAAAACCCAAGTTGGCTCTTTGTTTTGTTGAAAAAGATGCCTCGGTGTTGAAGATATGTAATTTTAAATATTTAGTTTAAATTTTTATTTTATTAAAAATTTAAATTAGAATATTAAATTAAGTTAAAAAGGGCCGACGTGTTACTATTTCGCGGAAATAAGCTACAGGAAGGTAACGAAGGTGGAGAAGAGTTTGAGGCCGACAAATTTAAATCTAGGCCGAAAAATTTTAGGGTTTGGCAGCTGACAAATTCTAGGGTTTCTCAGTCAACATTATTTTAGGGTTTGTTCCTAAAACTTCTATAAAAGCAAGGGTAATTTGAGTTTGAAAAGTGGGGTGTAAAAGATAAAGTGTGAATGCGAGCATAGTGTTTGTTAAAGTGAAGTTCGTGTTGAGCAGAAAGCAGAATGTGAAACGACACAGAGTGTGCGAAGCATGTGCACAAAGAAAGCAGAGTGCGCAAAGAAGCGCGAAGGGCAAATTCGATTGCAAATTCTGGCTGTAGCAGTGCAACAAACTGTGTGAAGTGATTGTGCAAGAGAGAGCAGAGTGCACAGAGATTGTAAAGGTGATGTAGACCAGTTAGAGTCTTGCAATAACAAAGGTATATGTCAAACATTTTTTTATTCAATATTGAAGTCCAGTTGGTGCTGGAAAATTAAGGGGTTGGTGCCTCTTTCCAGTTGGTGTTGGTAAACAATTTGTCCAATTGGTGTTGGCAAATTAAGGGGTTGGTGCCTCTTTCCAGTAGGTGCTGGTAAAATAGGAGTTGGTGCTCCATTTTGTTGAAGTAGATAAAGTTAAGGGGTTGGTTCTCCTTCTAGTTGGTGCTGGTAAAGGATTATGTAAAGTTGTAGCTTTGCATTGATTGTATTTGGATGGTAGTCCAAGCAGTATTTTTGAGGAGTAGCCACATTGGTGAACCTCGTTAAAATCTTTGTGTTATGTGTGATGCTTTCTTGATGCATTTAGTATCTCTTTTATCTGCTTTAAACTGCTGCTAGTTTTATAATCTAATTTTTTTAGAAGTTTTTAAAGAACACACTGATTCACCCCACCTCTCAGTGTCATTGTGATTACAACATTCACAATTGTGAGCTAGCTTGCTTGCAGGAGAAGAAGAAGAGTGTAGATCACTTAGCAAGAATTTTAAGATCACTTATTGTCTTATAATTCATAATCATGATTCATTGCCGTGCTCAACCCTCCTTATATAGAGGATTTGAAGGTAGAATGAGCAAGAAAATCAAGAAGGGCTGATGTCAAACATGCTAACTTCAAGAAATTAGGTTTTCCTTAGAGGAAAACCCTAAAATACAAAATTGCACATTGTTAGGAAAAATTTAATTTAATTTTATGCAAAATCATGGCCCATCAGGGGTGAGCATGATTTCACATAAAGAGAGAAAAAATAATAAAAAATGGAGGATAGGCCTAGCCCTTACCCTAGACAAGTCTAGGGGTTCTCCCAGGAGGACTCAGGGAATATTTCCCACTAAAGTGGGTCAATTTTTCCTATCTACATTTTTCCTCCTCTTTGACACATTTATGGCCTAATTATTGTGTCAAAGAAAGTGTAGACACCTAAAATGTGTCATGTCAAGGTGAATACTCATATGGTACATGCTAGAAGACCATATGGAAGACCTTGGACAAATACCAAGGTATAGCAGTGGTTTTAACCACTCAATTAGGTAGTTTGGCCTAATCAGTGTTAACCACGATTGACACCCATGGTTAGTAGTGCTGACCACACCCTAGAGCCACAGCTAGCATCAAAAATTAGTTGGCCTTTGACCAAGCCAATGATGGTTCCAAATAGCTAATTGGTTTTGTGTTCAAGTTGTTTAGAGGTGGAATTATCAAGAAGCTTCCTTCCAACTGCTCTAACTACCCATTCATGATCTTGGCTTCCTCATGAAGCTAGTACATAGCCCTCCAAGGTGCTATAAGAATCCCATATAAATGGGAGAGAGGGAGAGAGGCATAGGTGAATTTGAGCAGTGAATCCCTATCGAATTCACACTCACCTAATTGCATTATGACATTGCTTTCTTATCCTTAATTGAGATATTGAAATGGTAATTCAAGCCATGGAGGTCCTATGAGGCTAGGAGAACCAAGAAATACAATTACGCTCATTTCACATGCAATAAAAACAATTCAACCACCTGTAGACACCCAAAAGTCACACATTGCTATTTTTGCATATCTATAGGTGATTCCAGACATCCCTAGGCTATTGTAGACTATTGTAGTCATGTGTAGACATGCGTAGACATGCGTAGACATGCGTAGACATGCGTAGACTTCCATAAGTTCACCATAGTAACGTGTAGACTTCCACAAATGGCTTTCAGGTCCAAAACCCTAATAAGCCCTCAAAACCACATCTTATGCATCGAGATACCTTCATACGGCAACCCGAGGTGATGCATAGCCCATTTACACTCAATTGACACCCCCATGGGGTATTAATTGGCAAAATCAATTAAAAGTCAATTATCAAATTCTAATTTAATGTTGACTTCACTTAAGCCCCTTTTTAGGGAAAATTGGATTAATTAACTCTTAATTCATAATTAGTGTTAATCAAATCCTCCCACATGTGCCAATTTAGGGTTTCCTAGGGTTTTCTTTTAATCCTCCCCTAAACATGCTTAAGGCCTAATTAGGATTAGCACTAATCCTTCCTCACACATGTGTGAGGATAGGATATTTCCTACTTAGAATGTGATGTTGCCACATAGCATTTCTTAACCTAACCCTAGTCAGAATCAAACCTAGGTTTAGTCTATCTAACCCCCCCTGCACCTTGCATTTGCCTATAAATAATGGGTCCTAAACCCCTAATTAAGTCTGATTCCCATATTCAACAAAGTACAGTTACTCTACAGAAATGGAAAGCCAATAGTACACAGTCCATTCCTGATGCATACAGATGGATTCTGATAGCATACAAAGGCACCCCAACTACCTTAGGATCGATCTACCAAAGATATTTTACCAGAAGAGCATCACAGCTCAATTCGTAGCCTGCCCTACGAATCCGGCCCCAATTAGTGACCCGGGTCATGAAGTGCATCTGCAAGCCCCAAATCACCCCAAATTTGGGAGGTAAGCTCTATTTTAGCATATTATTACCTTCTACATATTTTATTTTAGTTTATGTTATAATTTTATAGTCATTTTATCTTCTTAAATATGGGGCATGACTAAGGCAAGCCCCCCAACGTATTGACCCTTTCTTGCAAGTTTCTTTTAGGTTATTCAATAGATTTGAAGGAGAGGAACACCAAAAAATAACAACCCAATAGTGGCCCACATACAAAGAAGCCCACCTACACTGAGGGACATCAGAAGGAGGCATCAGGCCTATATTTCTTATTCATGAAAAGAAAGAAAAGGGGAAACTCTCCCTATTTGTAACCTATACAAAATTGATAATGAATAAAGCATTATATTTTTGAATGACTTGTGTTATTACTTGTTGTTAGATCAAATGTCAACTTTTGGTCATTTCATTCTGGCACGCCCGATGGGACCCCCACAATGGATAGTGCTAGATTCATTTTTCTTATAAATATGACATTATCCTCTATTTTTGTGTCTTGTAGGTACCAAAACTATGTTTCACTGAAGCCTCCAAAGCCCTAGGAATCGTCCTAGGCCATCAGATCTCTGATTTGAAGCCTCTGAACCTGATTCATGACCCACCCTATGATTTAGGTCAAATTCATGACCCGGGTCACGATTTGAGCACAAACACCTCAAAAACCCCAAATCAGCTAGGGTGATCTTTTCAGGGGCCAAGAAAACCCCCTTAGCATCAGAATGTAGGTATTTTCATTTTTTCTACCTCTGTTGCAAGTTTTGGAAGTAGAAATACATTGACTAGTTGAATGACCATTACTAGGCCTAGTTTTGGGTTCATTGCAAAGTAGTTAAAGAATTAGGGTTTCTAAAATTTTTAGGACCTGCAACTTTCCAACAAGTGTATAAAATTTATTTCTCAAATAAATTTGCATTTGTATTTTATTTTTACATATGGCATAAGCCTAAGTTGTTCTTCCTTCATTCATAGCTTACATTGCTAAAAGGAACTTTACATTCCAAAGTGAAATCAGGGTTTCTAATCCCCTCTTACATTTTTGAAAGAATTTTACATTCTAAAAGTTCAAGTTAGGGTTTCATAATCCCCTTTACTCCACACACATTTGGATTGCATGTTTCTATGTTTTGCAAAGTAGATTAGTTTGCTTCACAAAGGCATTTAGGCTAGCTCATTTCTTTACAAATATTGTAAGCTATCTAATCATTTGCTTTCAAAAAGGCATTAGGATTAGTTTTCTTTTGAAAAGGCAACTAGTTAGTTTCTTATCTTGTAAACATCATTAGCAAAACACAAACCCACACACACTCACGTGGTACCTTAAACAAGTGGTGAGATTGGACTTCATCCCCAATCCATCGCTCGAGACTAGTGTGGATCGAGTTTCACTCTCCATCAGCTCACCCCCTAGACACCTAGTAGCCCCACAGGAGCGGTTTTCTAGATTTCATCACCGAAAAATCCCCCACTTTTGTGATTGGGCCCTGGATTTCATCACCAATGGTTACCTATGGAGTGGGACAGGATTAGCGCCTTCATCCACAAGGCTTGTATAATTTGTGGAATTGGTAACTGTCATTCTTGACTAAGCCCACCCGAGGGTGAAGCGAAAGCATGGGTATGCCGATAGCAGGTCTCAGATAGTGCCACCTCTTCTCGTGAGAGGATATTAGTGAACTCACTTCAGCATAGTGAGTTCCACCCCTTTAGGATACCATTTTACTGCACCTTCCATACAGGTCACCATTCGCACGTTGTGGTACCATTCTATCCTGTGCATCTTTGGGTGTTGCAGGAGGTTTGTTATTGATGACATTCCTAATTTTCTAGAGTATTCACTCCATTACCCATGATTCTACATAGGGAGTATCAACATTATAACACACAAAATGAACATAACACTTTTATTTTCTCAACATTTAGAATTGATTTCGGTCTACCATTGTTTGCATGATCACAGACCGTCTCAACACACCACACTATATATTATTTTGCTACACACAACATGTCACTTACTTCACACTCACAGTAGACACAGTTGAGTCTACATCACACAAGGTTTATTCTTAAAAACCCCTTTGACACATGCTACTATGCCTGTGGTCACCCGTAGTAGAGCGCATGAGAAATCATACTCTATGGAGGAATGGCCTCCCCCTTCCTCTAGTCAGTCCACTCTTACTCCTTCGATCATGAAGGAGAGGATTATAGACACATCTGATTCATGCATAGAATCTGATGCATAATTCACACACATGATGCCTCATGAGAAGACGTCAACTTTGAGTGAAATTCTCGCTACTTCACTCGTAGAGGATTACCCGCTCTTTTCAGCCCCATCCTCACCTAATCCCTCGACCATATTCTATGACCATGTAATCTACACAGCACCAGGACAATCTCCTCCAGCCTTCATCATAGATGAGGAGGTCATGCCTACGTCACCCACCTTTGCACACCCCTTCTTCCAGAATCTATCTCAATCCCTATTTGAGAATGATTCCTCCCTTCTAAACCGTACCCATCCTGAGGTCGCATCATTCACCCCTACCATAGGAATGGTGTCGGACCCATCCTCATCCACTATAGGAAGCCAGAATCCATCCTTCCAAACTGCACAATAGATCCCTACCCAATAGGAACCACAAGCATTCCCTCAAACCTCATGCCCGTACTCCTCACAAGAGTACCAACCATCCTCTTCCCAAGAGCCATTCTTCACCATATCTGAGGGTACCTCCCAACAACCTCTTCAGGAGCAAGAGATGCAAACCCAAGTAGGAGTGTACACTTACACTTTCCCCTCAACCCAAGCTCCTACCTCGATAGCTTATCCCACCTTTTTAACAACTTTCCCACCTATCTCCTAGGTATTCAGAGTGCATGATGCCCAACCCTTGGAGCCACCTTTGCCTACGATGACCTTTAGGATACCACCACCTATTACTTTTTAGGCTCCCACTACCCATATCCATCCTACCTATGGACCGACACCAACAACTTATGCACCTACTCAACCAAATTATTCCACACAGTTTAGCTTCCCTACTTCCTACCCTCCAAGGCAGAGACAGATCCCATATTTTGATACCTCATCTCGACCACCCCTAGCACCAGTAGCACCGACACCTACACTACCACCAGCTACACCTAGCTTCTTTATACCTCCTCCAATTTGGTCATCACCACCCATGGTCCAACCAGTAAAGCAGGCTCCAAACCAACAAGTACCCATGCCACAACCGCATGTTGCTCAGTCACAATATTATTATCCTCAATAGACACCTACCCCACAACCTAGTGTGCCTATAGACATGACAACACATGTCACCCAATACCCACCTTATCATGATCAGGCACAATAATATTCCCCATAGTATTGTGAAGAACAACAATACCAATACCCACCACATCCACAAGGTCAGCCTATCATAGCCCAACCTTCAACTCCTATGACACCCAAACTTCAACTCTTGTGAGATGAAGTCAAAATGTTGAACCTACGCACCTCTAGCTATGGGCCACAAAAGCCTTGCTATGATGAACTATGCAATGAGCTAGTACATCCATCAGTCCCTATCCCTCCTTATCCCTATCACTTCGAAATACCAAAATTTGACAAGTATAGAGGTAAGGAAGATCCCAGAGAACATGTGAGCAACTACCGCTCATCCTATTACCAACTTCATAGTAGTAACCCTCTTATGTTGCATACCTTCTCCCTATCCCTCACTGGGCCAGCATTGGATTGGTACAACATGCTACCATGCCATAGCCTGTACACCTTTGAACAACTAGCCAATTCCTTCTTAGAGCACTTTTCCATCAACATCAAGAAAAAGACCACATTTTTTGATGTCTACGCCTTACGATAGGTGGACGATGAACCCATCACTGAGTTTGTTGCTAGATGGAGAGTGATTATTCATGATCTCACCCATAGCCTCCCCACCTCAGAGCTTGTGACACTCTTTTCCAAGAGCTACCACAAACACATTTCCACATCCCTCCAACTTCACCAAAGTCATACTTTTGAAGATGCTATATCACAAGCAAAAGTGATCAAAGATATTAAGGTGCAATCTGGGAAGATTAAGTTGAGAGCTAAAACCAACTATAACTCCAAATTTCACTTCAATAGACCCACACCGAATCAACCTTACCCATGACCACAACAAACCAACCAAGTCACAGCTGCTACCCTAGCACTAGTACCGACTCCTCCACCCTATACACCACAACCGCAAGCACTCCAAGCTAATGTGCCTACCCCACCTCGACCACAACAATACCATGGCATGCACCCATAGGGTCCACCACGCAACTTTACACCCTTATCTGAACCATTACCAGCCCTATTCCATAGATTGTACGAGGGTAACCATCTTGTTCTACCCGACATCCACCCATTGGATCCAAATGCACCTAAATATCATGACTACAATGAGCAGTTCTTTTATCCCTTTCATAGGCAGCATGGCCATAATATCGATTCATGTCACTCCTTTTAAGGGCAAGTTCAAGACCTAATCGATAGGGGCATTATTCAAGTAGCAAACCCTTTAGCCCCATAGAACCAAAACCTAGGAATTTTCCAAAACCCTCTACCAGATCATAGAGGACCCAATCCCCCTAGACCTCCAAACAATCCTCTAGTGCCCCCTCACCAAGTCAACAATGTCCAGCATGATCCTCCATCACGTGGAGTAGTAGGCATGATCAACCTTACTACGAGAAACCAATGGTACCCATCACCCTAGACAACACCTATTATTTCTCCCCTATCCAATTTACATCCCCACAAACACCCCAAAGGCCTAACACCATACCACCACCACCTCAAAATGTGATTACCATCCATGGTAGTCTAACCCATCAACTACGCAATGCCCCCATGGCTATCCATATTTGACCTCCTACAACAATCTCAACCCCATCATGAGGCATTGAATGACATCCTACATTCCATTGACTTAGAGACACATGACACAAATGCTTTTGTCAATTTCATAGGGAACATCCCATGATGCCTTCAACCTTCAATTAGCTTTCATGACCATGAGATAACGAAACTCATTGGTGAAGGAGCCGACCCTCCCCTCCACATACAAGCTAATATCAATGATATTACCTACAAGTGGGTACTCGTTGACATGGGCTCATCCATCAGTATCATATCCACAATAGCCTTGCATCACCTACACCTCCCTCCAACACATTTCACCACACCTTCCCTAGACCTACATGCTTTTGATGGTTCCATGAGACCTACCATAGGATCCATAGTTCTGCCCATTCACGTAGGCATCCGTACGATCCCCATCCTCTTCCACATCATTCAAGGAGAAATGCAATACAATATTCTCCTTGGTCACCCTTGGATCAGAGACATGCAATGTGTCCCATCCACATTGCATCATTGCCTCAAGTATGTCCACAATGGACTTGTTCATTATGTCCCAACCGATGGAGACCCCTTTAAGTTTTGTAATGTCATAGACCTTCCCCCTACACCTTCATTCTCATCTTCCCAACTATTCCCTGTATCTTCTCACCAGTCAGTAGGAGCATCGGTATCCTCTCCAATTTCCACCCCAACATCCCAGTGTTCATCAACAACACAAGCCTCGATATCTACACCATTAGCATCATCTACTAGGGGACCTAAAACTGATACTATGCCTTCCCCACCACCATTCTCATGGCCTCCACAATCCTCTCAACCTCTACCATTCTAATTTCCACCCATGATGTCGCAACCACCATTGCCACCCATCACACAACCGACTACATTACCTCCTTCACCCTCGCATATGGAAGCCCCTATCCTTCCTACACCACAGACACCACCTCTTCCCTTTCGACCAAAACCTAAGACATTCACATCTCCATGCATCCCTACACCTACATCGATGCCATCCCCTACATAGAACAAATAACCTATTCAACCCACAACAACCAAACATCATGAACCCAAACAACCAACACCCAGCTCGGATGAACCTTCACACCCTTCAGCTACCACCATCAGGGAATCCCAACTTTCTCCTTCCTCATCTAACTCGGATACGCCACCCCAATCACCAGAGCATGCCACACCATGCATATCCATATTCATGACAAACAATGGCCTAGGAGACTATAACGTACATGATGCCCATGTATGTGACACCCCTATCCAATATACCCAATATTTTGGTCATCCCTCAACCTCGATATTGACTATTGGAACCATCATACAGTTAGGAAGTCCCAAAAACCACACCAACTTTGTGTATGCAGGAGTAGACTCTTCAATCCCCTCACCAACTTCTTCACCACCACAATCTAGCTTTGGTGATGCAATTACACACCTAGCCAACCCTCAATTTGCCTTGCGCTACCTACAATGCTTTCATTGGCATGGGTTTGGGTTAGGTCATTATGAGCAAGGGCTACGTACACCCATTAACCCTCGTGTCCGCTCACCTATCAAAAAAACTGGTCTAGGTTATCACCCAACCACCATCTATACATTAGAATATGAGATCCAAGATCTATCCTTACATCCTCCTCCATGCCCAACACACACCTTGGAAGAGTACATTGACATGGACATGCTAGAAGACACGCCTTCACCCACATCAACCATCACCATCCCCTATGATTTCTTCCAAGAATCTTCTATACTCGATACCTCCTTGTTCTATGATGTTCAGATATTGGTAGAACACTTTGCTACCTTATCTCTAGCTACACCACCAATAGAGTCGAATGCACTCCTGTTTGATCCACCACCTATAGAGCCAGACCCTCGCCTGACCCACCATCGATACGCCTACCGTATTCCTACCTATACATAGATAGTTACAGAGAGCAGCCTCTCATCCTCATTCACCACCAGTCATCCTGTGACCTCCCTTGAGCCTCTTAGGATGTGCACAACCTATCCAACCTCCATCACCAGATTCTACCCCACCTACTTCACCTACAACATCGATTAACATGGTTGAGGTAGATTTACATTCTCCCCTCTATTACAGCCACCAAAGATTCGAGACGATACCCCAAACCCAAACTTTATTGATCTCACACACATCTCACACATACCAGCACCTAGAGACTTTCTTCTCTCTCCTCACATCTTACGGGTAGCAAATGCCCCTTCCTCATCCATGTCTTCCCAAACCCCTCAAGTCCATCACATAGGCATTTACATAGATGATGAATTCGAGTTCAGTGAGGCCATCGATGACTTCAATCTCATTCCTATCCCTAAATAATTGTACGATGGATCTCGCATGCTCATCGAGGACACGATCGATGTAGACATCGATGATGATCCAGAAAATCCACACATCCTCAAATTAGCCACTAGCCTCTCACCCGAGGAGCGCATCACCTTCACAAACTTCCTACGCAAGTATATAAAAGTGTTTGCATGGTCTTACAAAGACATGTCGGGACTTGACCCTACCGTAGTAGTGCATAATATTATACTAGATCCCAATGCCAAACCAGTAAGACAAAAGTTATGATGCATGCATCCAACTATCGCATTGATAGTAAAATTTGAGCTCCAAAAGCTCCTAGACGTTGATTTCATAATACCCATCGACTATCCTCGAGTGGGTATCCAACATGGTCCCTATCCCTAAACCATCCGGTGATGTTCACATTTGCATAAACTTTCATGACCTAAACAAAGCTTGTCCCAAAGACAACTTCCCTTTACCCAACATTGATTCCCTTATTGACTCCATCATAGGTCACGAAATGATTTCCCTCATGGATGGATTTTCTGGATATAATCAAATTAGGATCAACCCAACTGATCAACACAAAACTTCCTTCACAACACCTTGGGGGACTTTTTGCTACAAGGTCATGCCCTTTGGCCTTAAAAATGTTGGGGCAACCTATCAACGAGCCATGACCTACATCTTTCATGACCTAATGCACAAAAATGTGGAAGACTATGTAGATGACCTCATAGCCAAATCAAAGAAATGTGTTGATCATCTCGAAGATCTCCATCAGATTTTTGATCGACTACTAGAACACAACGTGCGCCTCAATCCAAAAAAGTGTGTGTTCGATGTTACATCAAGAAAAATACTAGGATTCATTATCTCCCAATGAGGCATTGAAGTAGATCCTAGTAAAGTGAAAGCCATCATCGAGATGCCTCCTCCTACCACCTTAAAGCAATTACGTAGCCTCCAGGGCAAGATTACCTCTATTCATAGATTTATAGCACAATTATTAGACAAATGCCAACCATTCAATCATCTCCTACAAAAAGGAGTACACTTTAAATGGGATGAAAACTATCAAGCCGCATTCGATGCTATCAAAACTTACCTTACATCACCATCGATCATGTCACCACCACACCCACAATTACCACTGACTCTATACATCTCAGCCACAGAGCTTGCGCTAGGTACACTCCTAGCTCAAAAGAATGCTCTCGACAAAGAGCAAGCTATCTACTACATCAATCACACACTAGTTAGTTACGAAATGAGATACGGATACATGGAGAAGCTATGCCTAGTAGTAGTATTCACCACCCAGAAGCTAAGACACTATATGTTAAACCACACAACTTTTGTCATCGCCCGAGACAATCCCCTACGGTATATGATGAACAAAAGTTATCACAACTCACGCACAACCAAATGGATCATGCTCCTAACCGAGTTCGACCTAGAATTCATATCTCAAAAGTCTATCAAAGGGCAAGTCATTGCTGACCAACTAGTTGAAGCCCCTATAACTGACAATCAACCCCTACTCATCCAACTCCTCGATGACTCTATCTTTCACATAATCGAAGATGAGGAATACGTCAAACCAGAATTCATGGCTGACCTCACCATGTTCTTTGATGGGTCCAGGTGTCTCCATGTTGGGGGTGCAGGCATTGTTTTCTTTACACCTGAAGGAGAACCACTCCCATTTTCATTCAAACTTGATTTTCCTTGTACCAATAACAACATAGAGTACAAAGCCCTAATCCTAGGACTAAAACAAGCACACTCTATGCACATCAAATGCCTCCACATCATAGGTGATTCACTTTTGATAGTCAATCAAGTGCAGGAACTTTGGCTATGCAATTGCCTAATTCTCCAACAATACAAGAAGATCACCCAACAACTCCTATCCCAATTTGAATGGTATTACCTCAAAGCCACCATGCTCATCAAATCATTTTGTAGACACCATGGCCTCCTTAGGGTCCCTTATCCCACAAAATCCAATATCCAACACAACATCTGTATCCATTCATACACTTACACAATCTGCTATATCACCCACACCTCCCATAGATGATGGTGGTGTATATGTGGTAAACATCAAACCTCACAACCCATGGTTCTCATAGATCAAGGAATACATCAAACTAGGTTTCCTACCATGTGATTTACCCCATGCCCAATGTCAAACCTTTAAACAAAGAGTGATCCACTACACCTTGCTGGGGGACATCCTTTACCACCATAGCTATGATGGTATACTCTTGCATTGCCTAGAACCACAAGAATCACAATAGGTTGTACAAGAAACCCATGATGACACTTGTGGTGGCCATTTTAGTGGCATGGTGATTACCAAACGCATTCTCCGTATGGGCTACTACTAGCCTAAAATGGAGCAAGACTACTATGAGTATGTCAAACATTGCATCAAATGCCAACAACATGCCAACTTAACACATTTACCATCCCAAGCACTTCAACCAATCCAGTCCATGTGGCCCTTCTCCCAATGGGGCCTAGATCTAATTGGAAAAATTACACCTGCATCCTCTAGCAATCATAAATTTATCATTACAACAACAAAATATTTTACAAAGTGGGTCGAAGCCATCCCACTGGTCCAAACTACAGGAGCCAAAATTGCAACATTCATCATGGAGCATATCATATGCCGCTTTGGAATTCCCTCCCAAATTATTTTAGATAATGGGAAATATTTCAAAAACAAAATTATTCGAGCCCTGTGCAATAGATTTCACATACATCATAGCTTTTCAACCCCATATTACCCTCAAGGAAATGGCCAGATAAAGCCACTAACAAAACCATCTATTCTATTCTCCATAAAACTATAGTGAAATCTCATCGAGACTAGCATAATCAAATACCCCTAGCCTTATGGGCATATCATACGAGCATTCATACTCCCACTAGGGCAACACCTTTTTCACTTGTCTATGGGGTAGAAGCTATCATGCCCCTTGAGCTGGAGATACCCTCTTTATGGATATCCATGAAATATTTCATTGATGATGACACTACTCACCAAGCTCATCTAGATCAACTAACACTCCTCGATGAACGTCGCATCCATGCCATCGAGCACACATGAGTATATCAAGATCACCTTCACCATGCCTACAATAGTAAGGTACATCAACATGAATATCAGATTGGTGACTTGGTTCTCAAGGAGAACCAACAAATCACAAGTCAACCTCCCAAACATGATAAATTCACCCCAAACTAGTTGGGTCCATTTATTATCACACACAAATATGGTTCAGGAGCATATCATTTGGCAAATATTGAAGGCCTTAATGATCCTGAACCCATCAACATCTTGCATCTTCATGCTTTCAATGCATGATTCATAAACACAGTCACCATCATGAGTGTCACATAGTATTAGAAATAAATCACCAAGCACATCACCATATGAATCTATTATTTCTGCTTTATTATTTCTCTATACATGTACATTTCACCTTTCTACCATTTTTATGCTCGAGGTATTTATTTTTCCTTTTGCAGGACTCACATCATCAGTAGGAGAGCTCTACAATGGCCTCACCTACCACCATGCAGGACCATCTACAGCAACAAAAACCCATTACATCGATCGATCTCGCTCGACCACCAACCACCCTTCATACCAGGTGCTCCTCGCACTCATCCCATTCAGGTCACCACACTTCACCTCGACACCATTCCCCTCACCAGTGAGGTTCATCCTATTCACCACACTCTAGTGACAGCCAGATCACCATGTCCTCTTTCGATGATAAAGAGGAATCCACCCAACCGCAAGCACAAGGATCATCCTCCCATCCGTCTGATGATCTCAGACATCACTATTCACCTCCAAGTCATCCACAACATCCCATAGGATCTTACCACCCACCTAATAGGGAATACACACCTCATCAACCTCACCCTACATTTCTACCCGCTCCCCTTCCCAATGGTGAGTCTACCTATGCCCAAGCTTTGCAAGCCCATGCGGCCCAAGCTACTCAAGATGGTCATACAAACATCCCTCTTTCTCATTCGTGTCACCACCCAGGGCCATCACCTATGCCATCGGTCCTCAAGACACCACCTTCACCACTATGAGGCTTACCACCCCAACCAATTTTACAATCACCATAGTCATTTCACTCTACTACTTCCTCATCATAGCCTTATCCTTTTTCTACCATGCATCGAGCCATTCCATTCACCTTGGAATCTCGATCACCCCCTTCCCCAATACCATCACCACCACACCATGAGATACAACATCTCATCTCCCGTATCAAAGCTCTAGAGTTGCAGATGAGCCACTATCATTGCCATATTCACCCATGATAGTCTCCCATGACCCATCCATCCTCACCACCATGTAGATCCCTTCCCCAACCCGAACTCGACCCATGTCGAAACCCAGACCCATGCCTCCATTACCAGATCATCTTTCACCCAGACC
This sequence comes from Wollemia nobilis, assembly GCA_028583015.1. Classification (NCBI taxonomy): domain Eukaryota; kingdom Viridiplantae; phylum Streptophyta; class Pinopsida; order Araucariales; family Araucariaceae; genus Wollemia; species Wollemia nobilis. The sequence goes on from JAQPPZ010001821.1 coordinate 5,161,441, forward strand.
TCGCTCACCTCAGAGAGCCATACGTCTATCCTATGCCTATTCCACATACCCCCTTTCCAAAATGTTCCATCATCTCATGCACCAAGGTCTTATTGACCTACCTGAGATTCGACCTATTGATCCCTCACATCCTAAACCATGCAATTACAATGAGAATCAATTTTGCATCTACCATCACCAGCCAGGTCATGATATCGAAGAGTGTAGATCATTCAAAACCCTAGTGCACAACATGTTGCATGATGAGCGTACCCCATCACCAGAGCATTCTTTTCCATTTAGCCGACTTGTCAGTCCTCCACACCGCATCACTCCCAAGACTTTACCACCCTATAGTACCCTAACAATGCCCACCCACTATATTCATAATATTTCCAACTATGGCTCTAGCCACAACTCTAGCCATGTCATCACTTCACCATCCCACTCCCACCCGGATCTATGCCATTTCACCCGATAGTAGTGTTAGTTACTCATCTTCTTCTATCTCATTCTTCTACTTCTTACATACATTGATTCATTTCTTCTCTTCTATCATTGTTACCATTGGTGATCCCCTTTCCTTGATTGGTTACCAATGCCTATTTCTTCTCACTTCTTCCACCTGTACATTCTACTCTCACATCTTCCTTCTTCTTGGTGACTATTACATACACTTATACAACTCACAACTTATACATCTACTACACACACACACCCCACACACTAGGGCAACCATGATCATAGCATCACACTTTTTGTCATCATTACACACTTTACTCATATATAAATAGGTTCTTCTAAAAATTCTCCTTCTAAACAACATAACTTTCTTCTTGTAAATATCACATTCATCCACTTGCATCACTTACAGTTACATTCATTGCACATATTCATATGCTTTATAGTTAAAATTTTAATTCATGTTTGTACATTCTTCCCCAAAATGTGCCTCAATAGGAATAATACATGCACTTGTTAGCATCACCACCTAGATGTCCATTCCCCTTTTTAGGATCAGGGTATACATAGGTGTCATGTTTAATTTTGACTACTCTATAGTTTAGGCAATCAAGTGTCACCCATAGCTACTGAGTCTTGTACATTCTTCTTATGGTCTTTTAGGTTGGTTCAACTTCTCTCATGAATCACTCACAACAGGTTACACATTAACAATTTTGAGCCTAGGAAAGAGGACATCTTGAGTAGATATCGCCATCTAGCGAATGGTATCCCCTGCTCATCCTATCGCCTGCATGGTCAACATACGACCTAGGGATAAACAAAGGGATCAAGCATAAGCAAAATTAAATAACTAGGTAGAAAACAAACTTCATCGCCCATACAAAAAAAAAAAAAAAAAAAAAAATGAAAAGAGCACTACCACAATCAGATAGGTCAACACTAGAACAGGGGCAAAAAACAAAAGGAAATACCTCTTGATATCACACATGTTATGCTTATCACCTTTGGTCCTTAGGTTCAACATAACACTATGGGATAATTCCAAAAACCTACCTACCAATGGAATAATCTTACAGGTGACAACACATCTCTTACATTAGCATCTCGCTTTTGTAGAAATCACTATTGTGGATGGATGAGCTAGCTAGTACGGTAGCATCTACAATGGGTTAATCCTACCTCCCTCAAAATGGATAAATGAACATTACACATTCACACACATAGGTCCAAGACAGACTTTGAACCAGCCCGATCATGTTATAAGTTGCCACAAAACTTGCATAGCTAAGGGTTTGAGATTTGATTGTCATAACTATGTTAGTCAAAACCATTACACATGCCTTACATTATCCACCGACCCTAAAATCATGGAATGGATAGCATCCATACAGGTAAATGCAATGATACAAGTGCTTCCTTGGTGCATTTTAGTAAGTCCATACATGCATACATGCATCTATGTCAGATACATTTGATACACATTATAGTAATGCATTCATCCTACATGCATTTCATATCAAATTACATTTATTGCATTCATCCCATATGCATTTCAAAATCGAGTCATAGTATCGCAATTACTATACATACATTCATTACAAAATCATATTTGATATCACATCATATCGCATTGGAAATACAATCATAACACTATTCTACAATCCATTTATACCACAACACGATAATAGATCTAAACCATGTCATACATGTATATCTATTCATCAGACATATCTACAAATTATGTTACGCTAATCCATGCAAACATAAACAAGAACACATTTCAAACCATCAAAATAACACATGTATATATAATAGCCAAAATCAACAAAGTATATATATATCATCCATACAAAATGCCCAAAGGCTACAACCTAGGATCATGCCCATCATCATATATCATCAATACAAAATGCTCGTAGGCTACAATCAACAACAGATATCCTAACTCCCACTAGGAGTCTCCCCATAGCCCTCATGGCTCACTCGCATCCCTACAGCCTAGCTCGACTCTGCCCTAAACCTGAACCGGATCCATAGTAGGCTGATCCTACACCTCAGCCCTAGCACCTCTCTATCCCACCATAGTAGCACTACGTTGACTCTGATGTGATGGCGCCCACACCTATGACTATGATCCAGACTACACCACAATCCTACCATAATCGGGTAGAGGAATCCCATGCACCAACAAAGTAGTCTCACACATCATCTTCTTAGTGGCCTCGACCACCAACTGACTAGTCAAAGTATCGATCCTACTCCTACCTAGACATAGCAGCCCTCATCTCCACCATGTCTACCTCCAACTATTGAATCCGATCATGCAATCCCTATACATCCTCCATAGCTGGCCTCTCCAAAATATCACTAGGAATCTACTATGCTATATCAAAAAATACCCCAATATCAATGGTATCATCGATACCACCCATACCGACCACCTTGCCTCCCTCAGCCTGAGCTCCAATAGTCTGCTCTATCCCAACATCTACACCCACATCCACCTCCTCTACCCTCACATCCTGGGTACTCATCAAAGCACCTACGTGACATCATGACCATCATAGAGGAACCTCCTCCTCAATAGTAGTCATACTCTTACCCTAGCCCGAGTCCTCCTACTCCCTCCTCTCTAGTAGAGATGCCCCAATAGCAGGTGCCACCCACCGATCCACCACACCTCTCCCAGGCTCCCAAGACTATAGCACCCACCATGCATCAAACTTTAATGTCATCCCTACATCCCCTACATCTAGGATATCCATAGGAGGGTCCATCTCCCCAACCCAAGGTGGTACAATAGGGTGCTCTCCTCTATCTCCCTATCACCTAAAATAAATAACAAGAGTCCCTAGAACATCCTATCATAAACCAAACTAGTGCTTTACTCGATCAAACTAAAAGTACTTAGTCTATCGAGTATATCTCCCCACCAACCATCTACCCCATCGTATAGCCTACAACTGCTCATCATCCTCCTTCCAACTCACCCCACCCAACCATGGTCTCCACCTTATGTCATCCAACATCAGCTCCCCAAACTTAATCCTCCACAAAACTGGATCACCCTCATGAGGCCTCTTCATACCCTGCTCACCTTCGTACTCCACCTCAAGGCGTAAGGATACTCCTTACCCTCCATATATAGGGTGAGGTAACAAAGAGGGCCTCTCAATGGCTATGTGCTCCCATGCCCATACCTACAGCAAGGGAATCACACTCAATCCTATCCGCCTACCCCTAACCACATCATGCAACTCATGGTATACTTGGGCCAATAGTGCAGGCGCCCATGCAAACACAACCTTGTGCTCCACCAGATCACTAACTATATCCAACATGTTCCAGGTAAACAACACCCTAAAACTATCAGGAAGGGCATATGTAGAGATCATCATCATCGCCACACACTGCCTATCCGAGATCTTCTTCTATAGCCACAACCACTCATAATCCATCTTAGAGATATCGATCTCTCTCCACCCAGCCCCAAAGAATCTCTCCAAAACCATCCTTCCTCCCATATTCAGCTGCCCTCACAAGAACACCCTCAATCGGTAGTCGATAGATATGATACACGTCCTCCAATATCATAGTCATTTCCCCCATAGGAAAATGAAATGTGTTCTTGTCTGCATCCCACCGCTCACATAAGGCAGACACATATGCCCTATTAGTGAAGATGCTCTTACACTCCCACACACCACGGAAGTGTATGTCATCCAACCACTACAACTCCTCCTCAATCTTCATCAGCTTCTCAAAACCTTCTTAAACTTCCTCACCCGATGACGGGGCTCAAGCGCCTTCACCTATTCAACACATAACACAACATGCATCAGTAACCCACATAACAAATCAATCAAATTCAACTTCATCACGCAAAATTTACAAATTGAAAACATTTAATTTGGCACACATCTCGAGACAAATTAATGTACAAACAAAATGACAAAACACATCAACAACACAATCACATATTTGGATACCCATTTTGTCATTTCATGGCAAAAGTCCAAGCACATACGACATACAGTACACATTGGTCACCCAACAACCAATAACAAACTCAACTGTACAACTACTATGGCACGCAATCCAAAACTTGATCAATTAATATGACATACAAAAACAAATCACATTTTTGGATACCCATTTGCCCACTTAATGGTAAATGTGTCGACAAAATTCAGAAACAAAGCACCAATCAACACAGATCTAACAATCAAATCTGTCCTAAAAACACCAAAACCGAACACATATCCAGGCACACAATCTAAAAATAATAGTCACATTTTTAGATACCCATTTGCCCATTTAGTGGTGGAAGTTCAAACTGACATCAAGTACAGTCTACATCGGGCTCCCTATAGCTCATTTTTAGTTTAATACTATCTACACCATGGCACGCAAATCAAAGGCATGTCAAATGAAGTCAACTACCAAAACAACCAACATTTTTGGACACCCATTTTGCCCTTCTATGGTGAAAGTTTCATTAGTTTTTAGAGATTCTACCTCTAACATGGCAGATCTAATGCCCTAGAGTTCACACATTACACCTCAAACTCAAGCACCATTCTAAAATCACATCAAACGAAATCAAAAAAATAAAATAGTCACATAACGGAATACCCATTTCCTACTTTAGCAGACAAAGTGCAAAAACATATCAATGTCAGTACACCATTACCTCACAAACTGATAGTCAAACTTCACACCTACTCTACCCATTACCCGGTCAAATTGGTGACAAAACAAACCCAATTGAAAAACCGACCGCACTTTTGGGTACCCATTTGGCCCGTTTATCACTACGTATTCAAATTTTACTTAAAAGTTACAAATTTTTTTAAATCGGGATGAAAACCTCCCCCTCATTCACATTTTCCAAAAAAATAAAAACAAATAAAACAAGGCAGACGATCACTTACCGGTGGGTCCCTGCTGATGCCAGTTGATCTACATCCTTTCATCATTATCACTCTCACAATCATCAATGCACTCCTTTCGTGCTATCAAATGCTCTCCCAAACCACTTTCCAAAGTCATGCATCATGCAAATGAGCCCCCCCATGCAAATTTGGGCTTAAATATGCTTTAAAAAACCGATTCGTGACCCGGGTCATGAGTTAGGTCAATCCCATTGAATTAAAAACCCTCAAAACATCCCCAAAACCCTAGGAAAGTAGGGAAATGCCCTCTAAAACCCTAGGAGCCTCCAAAACTTACCTTTTAACACCATTTGCAAACACACATTGCATTTTACCGATAAACTTGTCATATTCATACTTTTGGACCATGTTGATCTGGTCGCAAAAGCAAAGCAGACAAACGTTGTCATTCTCAAGCAACTAGTATGGCATCATAAATGTCATACAGACTCAAAAAACATAACATTGCATTCACAATCATCCATTTCATTTTACCAACATTGCTTTTTATTTCTTTCCTCTTCTTCTTCTTTCCTTCTTCTCTTCTCCCCCTTGGCTATCCAGTCAATGTTGTATGGTCACGCTTCGAGCGACTACATACCTTTGATTAGATCCCATTATTTTCCTTCTCCTTCTTGGCTATCCAGTCAATGTTGTATGGTCACACTTCGAGTGGCTACATACCTTTGATTAGATCCCATTCTTTTCCTTCTCCTTCTTGGCTATCCAATCAATGTTGTATGGTCACGCTTCGAGCGGCTACATACCTTTGATTAGATCCCATTATTTTCTCTTCTTACTAGCAATCATATTCATCATGCATTGGTATCTTTATCAATCGTTGCATCATCAAATCACCACATTCCATTCACCTCATTGTTGATTCCTCGTTTGAGGGGGTATTCATATCCAAAGTCAGCTTTGCATGCAACCACAACATCAAAAATCCAAAAGCACGGTTAGCGCATTTGTCTACAAAATTTTTTGCTAAATATTATCATACGATTATAATCTCAATCCCAAACAGACATGGGTTACATCAGGAGAGTTACGCGTTACCATGGAGAAGTCAATCTAGCATTCATGTACATCGAGTACACAATGGATGATACATTTGATCAATCCTAGCGCAACATTTGGAAATGGACTTCGCGACCACGCTGATATGGTCACGAGTTGATGATCCAAATGTTAAACTAACTCAAATGGTTTGACACTTGTCGCCATGTTCTCATCAATCAATCAACAACAAATATTTAGTTAGGCTTTTGTCCTAATCATACTTTTGGACCATGCTGATCTGGTCGCAAAAGCAAAGCAGTCAAAAGTTGTCATTCTCAAGCAACTAGTATGGCATCGTAAATGTCATACGGACTCAACAAAATCACATCATTGCATTCATAATCATTCATTTTCCCTTACTAGCATTATTTTTATCTCTTTCCTCTTTTCCTTCTTTCCTTCCTCTCTTCTTCCCCTATGGACATCCAATTGATGTTGTATGGTCACGCTTCGAGCGGCTACATACCTTCGATTAGATTCCATTATTTCTCTTATTTTCCCTGGATACCCGATTGATTTGTATGGTCACGCTTCAAGCGGCTACATACCCTTTGATTGGATTCCATTCCCCTTCTATCCCTTTTCCTTCTACACAAACCCTTCATATTTTTGTATTAAACTATGTTCTACACAATATAGTACAAAAAGGGGCAAAATGTAGACACCCAAAAGTCACACATTGCTATTTTTGCATATCTATAGGTGATTCCAGACATCCCTAGGCTATTGTAGACTATTGTAGTCATTGTAGACATGCGTAGACATGCGTAGACATGCGTAGACATGCGTAGACTTCCATAAGTTCACCATAGTAACGTGTAGACTTCCACAAATGGCTTTCAGGTCCAAAACCCTAATAAGCCTTCAAAACCACATCTTATGCATCGAGATACCTTCAGATGACAACCCGAGGTGATGCATAGCCCATTTACACTCAATTGACACCCCCATGGGGTATTAATTGGCAAAATCAATTAATAAGTCAATTATCAAATTCTAATTTAATGTTGACTTCACTTAAGTCCCTTTTTAGGGTAAAATTGGATTTATTAACTCTTGATTCATAATTAGTCTTAATCAAATCCTCCCACATGTGCCAATTTAGGGTTTCCTAGGGTTTTCTTTTAATCATCCCCTAAACATGCTTAAGGCCTAATTAGGATTAGCACTAATCCTTCCTCACACATGTGTGAGGATAGGATATTTCCTACTTAGAATGTGATGTTGCCACATAGCATTTCTTAACCTAACCCTAGTCAGAATCAAACCTAGGTTTAGTCTATCTAACCCCCCTGCACCTTGCATTTGCCTATAAATAATGGGTCCCAAACCCCTAATTAAGTCTGATTCCCATATTCAACAAAGTATAGTTACTCTGCAGAAATGGAAAGCCAATAGTACACAGTCCATTCTCGATGCACACAGATGGATTTTGATAGCATACAGAGGCACCCCAGCTGCCTTAGGATCGATCTACCGAAGATATTTTACCAGAAGAGCATCACAGCTCAATTCGTAGCCTGCCCTATGAATCCGGCCCCAATTAGCGACCCGGGTCATGAAGTGCATCTGCAAGCCCCAAATCACCCCAAATTTGGGAGGTAAGCTCTATTTTAGCATATTATTACCTTCTGCATATTTTATTTTAGTTTATGTTATAGTTTTATAGTCATTTCATCTTCATAAATATGGGGCCTGACTAAGGCAAGCCCCCCAACGTATTGACCCTTTCTTGCAAGTTTCTTTCAGGTTATTCAATAGATTTGAAGGAGAGGAACACCAAAAAATAACAACCCAATGGTGGCCCACATACAAAGAAGCCCACCTACACTGAGGGACATCAGAAGGAGGCATCAGGCCTATATTGCTTATTCATGAAAAGAAAGAAAAGGGGAAACTCTCCCTATTTGTAACCTATACAAAATTGATAATGAATAAAGCATATGTTTCTGAATGACTTGTGTTATTACTTGTTGTTAGATCAAATGTCAACTTTTGGTCATTTCACCACCAAATATATTAGAGGATACAAAGGTGACCCTTGACCATCAATTTGGCAAGAGGATTTAGAGATTTAGCCCTTGAATTGAAGGACAAGCACACTTCAAGCTCCACCATGGCTGTCAGCCATGGCTAACAGTGCTCACTGTGCCATAGAGTCACGGTTAGGGTATCATCCCTAATTTTATTGATTTCTCATTGTAGGATTTGTTAATGGAATTATATTAAGCATAATTTAGGTTTAATTGTATTATTAAAGATTTTTTATCGGTAGAATCATCTTGTTTAGTTGTCTTGATTTCAATATTGTAACTAGGATGCTAATGAATATTTTTCATGCTTCTATGCTTTCAAATTCATAATTAGACCATTATATGCATGCATATACTTTTCCTTTACATGTTTCATTGAATATTTTCATGTTTTACATAGGTTTACTAGCTTTCTTGCATTTTCTTGATTATATGCTAGTAGTATCATCTTTTCATACAATTTCCTCAAAAAGACTCATAAAGAGAGGCATCCTTTATTAATAATGCTTCTTGTTGTTTATTGCACACAAAACTAACAAGGTTTTGACATGAAAGGTAGCAAATACCTCTAATCATGGAGAAGAAGGTCATCTACACCTTGGAGTAGTTCATGTCATTTTGAAAGGCATTTGGAATGCACCTACCCTTGAGGGGGATTTCAAACTATTGTAATTGATGTATTAAATGGGTATCCCTAAGAGGGATGGATTTGTAACTTGACTTGATTCAAAATTAATAAAATATATTTGTATTTTGTTTCTTTTTTTTCTTGTCAATTTGTGTACGCCTATTTGAATCATTTTTAGCAATTTCAATATTAGGTGCAAGCATTTTTGGATGCTATAGAAGGAGATCACAATGAGAACTCCACATTAAATGCCATAGACCACTAAATTTTAGGGTTGGTGATGACAGGTGCTAATCATGGTTGATAGCCATTGTCAAAAATTATTGTCACAGCATAGACCCACGGGAAATAGTCACTGTTGGTCATCAAATCTGCCTAGGTAAGGATTTTGAGTTAGTGTACGCACCCTAGACCTGGACCAACATTGAAAGGCTTAGGGGAAGAGATGCCCCTTGTGCCAATCTCTAAAGAAATGCTAGCTTCTATGCTAAACTACTTGGGTGTTTTGAAGACAAGATTGCAAGAAAGAGATAAAAGGGATAAGGGTTAGAGAAATAAATAAAAATGGCTAAGGGAAAAGATATTGGTGATTTTAGGTGGGAGAAAATAGGAAGCACGATCGCTAACAGACAACTTGAATAGTAGCAAGGAACACCAAGAGTAAAACAAAAGAAACATAGTATCAACCTTCCTATGTATCCTCTCGAATGAGTTTTAGGGTACTATCTTTGATCACACATCGGACATAGAGTTCAGCATCTCAGTCTACAAACGAAGAGAGACAAAAGAATCAAGCAAGGCAGGCAACATAAAATAAAGTCAATTGGATGTTTTTCAACTCCTATGTATCCTTCAGAGCGAGTTTCAGGACACTGTCCTCTATCACACACCAGATGCAGAGTTTAGCATCCAACATACAAACAAGGAGAGATAGAAGAATAAAGCATAGAAGGCAGCATAAAAGAGAAGAATTGAGCTCAAAGTCTCTTAGTATTAATCGTAGGACATCAAGTTACAGTAGCTTTCTAGAAGATAGTTCCCCCTTTTTTCCATTACAATGCATGGGTTTTCATAAAGGACCCGGACCTCTGAATCATAATTACATAGCAAAGAAGAGTACGCCCTCGAGCTCTAAGAATTTGGCCTTCCTTGACTCTCGTGACTAAGCTTTCAAATCTATTACCAAAACTGGCAACTATGACTGGGTCAACCATAGAAAGGTGTATTGATGAGCCGTCTGGACATCCTTGGTCTCCAATTGCAGTGCTCGAGTGGCCACCATGCTCGTCGGGTTCTCCATCATGGCTTGATACTTCGCTTCTGATTGCAAAAAATGAGTAGCGAGCTTGTTAGGCACAAAAAATTGCATTTATGAGGCACTTGATCACCTCGAGAAGATACCTGGCTTGGAACGTGTGCCCGTGAAGTGCTTTGCTAGATCTTCATTCACAACTTCACTTCGCAATGGTTTTGGGCCAAAGCAAAAACTCTTCCTTAAATTATACTTCACATAATTGAGCTTCAAAAAACTGCTTCAGGGAATTTTTGTGCCGAAGCATATCTGCTTTGCTAAATGGTCTTCTTCGTCCTTGCTACTTCGTTGACAAAACTGCTTCGTTGATGCCTTGGAGAAATGCTTTGCTAATTTTTTGGCTGAAGTGACTGATGGAAATACTTCGGGTGCGAAGTAGTTTTCTTGCCTTTTCTTTTGAATTTTGGTTCACATATCACTTCATAGAAATATTTCTCGAAGTAGCTTCTAAAAAAGCTTCGAGCCCGAAGTAGATTTCTTGCCTTTGCTTTTTGACAAAATTGTTCTTTTGAACGCTACCTTTGTATTCTACTTCGATGATACTATTTCACAAAAACTCCACCTGAAGTAGTGTTGAAAATGCTTTGGGTGTGAAGCTCTCTTTCCTTCTGAATGTCGTTTCGCTCAACTTTCACTTGAAGTAGCTGCTGGAAGCACTTCAGGCCTAAAGTCGTTTCATTCTCTTTTTCTTGTGTTTTACTTCGACGAAAACTATTTTGCAAAACTTTTACCCGAAGTAGTGTGGGAAATGCTTTTGGTGTGAAGCTGTTTTATTTTCATTTTACGAAGCTCTTTTTTCTAGCTTGTTTGGCAATGAAATTCTTTCTTTTCTACTTTATGTACAAATGAGTGGCATTGAAAGCCAAAATTGCTGCAACTTTTCAAAATAAAAATAACAAAGTAAAAATCACTTTACACAACACTATACAAAACTTGTTTCTTTTATACCCCTTGATAAATGTGACAAAATTGTCAACATTCTTGGTGGCTCACGGGGCAACGAGATTGTCTCGATGGAAGGACCCTTTAACTTTGATCTATTGGGCCAAAGTCTTTTCTCGATCCATATCCTCCTTCTTCTGCACCTTCTTCTTTTTCTGGGAGTGCCTCGACAGCTGGTTCTCCTTCTTCTTCTGCTTCTTCCTCCTCTTCCTTTTTCTATTGGAATGGCCTTCTACTATGGAGATGGGATAATGTGATCATGGATTTTCTTTATAGTTTAGCGAACATGAGCCTAGACCCCTTTCTGAAATATTTCTTGATCTTCGACCGCTTTGACCAGAACATGGAATCGATCAATCTGCCCTATGTCGGTGTGTTTGATCCTAGAACCTAGGTCATTCAGGCAAGTCACAATTTTATAGTGTCTTAGGATGAAGTCTTTGACCTGTCCCTTCGTGACTGGTTCTTCCCACTCATCAATTTTGAAGATGTCATTTTCAAAAAGGAGCCATGCCAACTTTAGTTCTTCCCTGGTGAGAAGGTTTCCATCATCATCTGTGAAACTCGAGAAACCCAAAGAAGAGAGGTCTTCAAAATGACTCATTGATGTGTGCTGCTCCTACTCAAATATATCAAGGAGGTCTTTCGCCTTTTGCACTTTCTTCACCTTGGAGAAGAAAGCGTGAATAGTGGCTTGGGCAATAGACCAATCCCTAGCTATTTGACTCATAGCAGTGACCTGTAGGTCTTGATATCTGATGCTTTGAACCTCAAAGGCAAGCTTGAGTCACTTCTTAATTTTTTGAATCACCTCGTCCACCATTGGTCCCTTCTTAGCGATGGCATGCTGAGCTTCGGTGACATAAATCAAAATTGACAGGGCACTGGAGGCCCGAGATCTGAAACCTTTGAGTAGGTGAGAGCGGATCTCTTTGATCCTGCCTTTGTTGAATAGCTCCAGGTTTTCCTTTTGGTATAATTTCTGCTAGGACTGCAAGATCTTGCTCTCGAGCTCCTTGGATTTTAGCTCATTTTTGGCCTGTTTTTGTGCTTGTTGTTCGGACGAAGTCTGCAATTGTAGAACTTACAGTTTGAGGGCATGTGTTTCCTTTTTTATCAATTTGCCCTGCTTCTACAACTCCTCCAGCTCAGAGCGAATATTAGCCAGCTCTTCTTCCAACTTGATGTTGGCATTTTCTACTTCAAACCTGTGCTGATTGGCAATGTTTGCATGTGCTTTGAAAGTTTCGACCCTGACATGCATGGATTCAGATTCGTCGTCTATATTTAAATGCTCCAAGTCCTTGGTTTTCTCCTAGTAGTCATAATCAGTTGGAGTCATTTCATCCAAAGGCTTCTGGACCTTAGGGACCTTTCTCACCTTATGAAACTTTCTGCCCTTCAGGTCAAAAACTGCACATTTTTCAACTTGAGCTAGAGATTTTCCTCTTTTATTTCTCGCCTCCTTTAATGTCTTCTTTGTATTTTGTCGAGCTAATATTAGCTTTTTTTCCAGGGGGTGCTCCTTTATTGCAGATAGGTCTATTTCAGAGAAAACTAAATCTTTGGCCAAAGGTGTAAACAAATATAAAGAACTAACAAGGGCAGGTTCACCCAACGACTCGAGGATGGGTGTAGTAGGGGCTTTGGCGAGTGGGACTATGCTTTGAGTTATGGGAGAGTGGGATATGGGGCTTGGTGTGGGCGAAGTGGTTTTAGCGGGCTTATCCTATTCAAATGACTCAGGATGAGTGGGGCTATGCAGGATTGGGCTAGCGATGGGCATTTTTTGAGTGGGAGATTGACTCTGTGGGGAAAGGAAAGACTGATGAGGGATTCCACTCAGGACTGCCATGGATGTGTCAGAGACTGAAGCAAAAGGAAGAGAGTGCATACCCATGTGCCCTCCTAGAAAAGTGGTTGTGGTCACTTCTTGCATGGCCGGCTCTTGTCCCTCTTGGGCTTCATCAATCTTGACCTCTACAACCTCTACAACCTCTGCTCCAGAGTCCTTTTCTTATTGGAGGAGTTCCTCCACATCAATGATATCTATTTTGAGGACTGTTTCAGCACTTGGTGCCCCTTTATCTCTAATGTTTGCCTCAAATGGGCCTAATGCAGGGGACCTAGTAGGATTACCTAAAAGTTTCATGCGAGGGCACTTCGGGTGGCTCGAAGGTACTAGAATCTGCTCTTGCCTTTTCCTTTTCTTCCTCTCTAATGGTTGTTTTGCTTCTTCGATGCTTGCTTCCTTATCTTCCTCTGAAGCATCCTTAGCACCTCCTGGGATTTCGCTCGATCCTAGGGTAGCTAGGGGAATAAAATCTGCAAAGGATATCAACTTCCAAGTTTCAACATTGGAGTCATAAATAATTGCAAAGTCTTTATCTGATGCTAAGAGTCCATAGGAGTTTGTCTTTTGACGGTGGACTCTCATTGTCCACCATTCCCAAAGATTTTCCTTGCTCTAGTCTTTTACCTCCTCCTTCAAATTGTCCCTTGCCTTTTTCCAAAATGTGGAGCCTGGAGTCGAGAGGGGATGCTGATCAGGGTTGTACTTGACCTCTATAGGATAGAACTCATGCCATGGAGGCAATGTCCTCATATTTTCTAAATGTCACTCCAGATATTTTTCATTGGGGTTGTTCCTTTGTTCCACAACTTTGGGGTGAGGGCAGATGTGGAAGTTCTTGAATTTTAAATGATCCTTCATCACGCCCAAAGGATCGTAGAGCCACTACTAAGGAATCTAGAGTAGGCAAAAATTTGCAAGCCTTTCTTCCAAGAATGTGCCCTGTTTTAGGGCTGTAGCACCCTAAAATTGGCGCAGTGAAATCTTAATAATTACATTTACTCTAGTAAATAATTTAAATTCAAATTTTAACCTCCCAAACCGCCCGTTAACCGTCGGTTAATCCGTTTCCCCCTTTCTCGTGCCATTTTTAGAGGTTGTTTTGACCGTTTGACGATATCGTCGTCGATCAGACGATATCGCCCCAGATCTGACGATTTCGTCTGGGCTAGGACGTCCAGACGATCTTGTCCCAAAACTAATTTTGCACAATTAGCTTCTGTTCCAACGGGTCTCTAATCCAGGTAGAAGCGTGTCTGCGCCGTTAGAGACCCTCCCCCATTGGAGATCTCCCAAATAGGGATGATCTCCAACCTCCTAACCTCCCTCCTAAGCCTATTTAATCCTAAGCCCTCCCCTTAGCACCCCCTGGCTGATAATTCCTGTAACTCGACTTCATACGCATTAAAACATCCCAAATTCATATTTGCATTAGTTCTATACCAATTTTGTTGTAGGTACCTTAGTGTTTTTCAGTCGGAGCAAGCTTACATCGTCGTCGACGATCCTGTTCAGATCGGAGGCGATCCTGTCGAATCAGAGACGATTTCGTACCAATGCGAGACGATTTCGACTGCAGTCAACATTGAGGCAATCAGTGCCTAAAGTTTGCATTTCTTCATCTTTCAATCTGTTGTTTTATTCTGCAATTAGCTAGTTTATTCGGTATTTTATGCTATCTTGCATTTTGGAGTTCACCCATCTAGATCAAATGCATAATTAAGTCATAATTATTATTTAATTAGCATAATTCATTCATGTTTCTATTTTTAAGTTTCAGTTTGATATTGTTGCTGTCATTTTACATTGTTTCCCTCTGTTAGCATAGTTGTATTTTCTGTGTTTTGCACCTATTTCTCTGTTTGTAGGTCTCTGACGAATTCGTCTGATGAATTCGTCAGATCTCAGATGATCTTGTCTGATCTCAGACGATCCTGTCAAATCAGAGGCGATCCTGACTGCTTCAAGAATCAGAATCTTCATCAGACATCCGGATCAGGTATTCTTCTTTTAATATTCTTTAATTTCTCTATTTTCTGTCTTAATTCTATTTTTTGTATTCATTTAATCTGCATCTTCATATAGAATAGCTTAGACGCATTTTGGCCAAACCTAGGACTTGAATGCTTAAGGCTAAAATGAACACATAAAACACATTCCCAACCTAGGCGTGGAAACTGCCATTGAATGTTTCCTGGTGAACCCACCATCCATCGAAAAATCACCAATATACACCTCCCTTGAGAGGCGGGACCTTCGCAAGGCCTCTCAGTCCGAGGTACCACGCCATCCTTTTCACATCCCCCTTTCGGGCACGGATCCTATAGCCTGAAGGTAAGGGTGTGAAAAATTTGGAGCGATACATTTTGGTGAACCCGACGTGAATGCATTTTAAACCTTTTGAAAACAAAAACAAAAACAAAAATATATATATGTATACAAGAAAAACAAAAACAAAATCATCATTTCAAGTTTGTATGTTTTAGATTCAATTCTAAATAGTAGATGTTAAATATTACTTTTAGAAGTACTAAAGAAACCATGAGTTTTTACTCAAATCAATATGAGCCCATCAGTAATGTTGGAAGAATTCAGCCAAATACATTTGTTGATTATGACCAACCTCATCCCTATTCAACATCACCTCCATCACACTTTTCTCATTTTTCATCCATAACCCAACAAAACAATCCCTTTGCCAATCCTCTTCATAACGATATTATCTATTCTCCCATATATCCATATTATGTCTATCAATCCACATATAATCCTCCTCCACCTTTTCAATATTCTTCTTTCAATACAACACATCCATTTCAACAAGAAAATACTTATTCTTCCAATTCTACCATGCACTCACCTCATACTTCGCAATCTTCCTATCATCATTCTACCCATAATAAAGAAAGTAGAGGTGAGAAACCATTAGGTCCTTTTATGATGAAATTCCTAAGGCATTTATCAAAAACCTCTCAAAAACCTTCATCACGTAAATTTACTAAGCTCAATCAACCAATGGATATAATTCTCAAGTATTTACTTGACACAAATAAGATTGAACTCCCTTCCATAAGACAACCTGATACCACAGCAGATTGGTTTAAACCTGAGCTACATTGTGAATATCATAGAGTAGATGGACATATGACACAAAATTGTAAAGATTTAAGATGTGCAATTCAAGATTTGATTGATAAGGGTCTTTTTAATATAAAGGAATTACAATCTACAACTGATTATAAATCTCCAGTAAACAATCAAACTCCTACACAACAAATACCAATAATCAATCAAGACATGGGGATCTCCCAAGAACCCCTATTCAATTATCAACAACAAGAAACCAATCAAATATTGCATGTTAATGTGTCCCATCATGATGATATTATTAATATTGTAACAAAAACTACAAATGAGCAACCTCAAGTTCAATCAACTCAATCTGATATTCAAGATATGGATTCCTCATTTGACCAACCTTCAAAACTATCTTTGGCTCTAGAGAATGATCCAAAATGGAATGTAAGCATAGAAAGCTCATCTTTAGAATCAAAATCTCAATCTGAAATCCCCTTTGATAGCCAACAACAAGTGATTAATCCTCAAGCAAAGATATCCCTTTTAGAAGTATTACAAATTTATCACAAGGAAATTTTGTTCAAAATACCTAGCCAACAATTTGTTCCTCATCATATTTTCTCTAAGAACATAATTAATGGTGTAAACCCTCTTGAGGTTAACCATATTTCATTCTATGATGAGGATATTCCTTCCTCTACTCCACAAGAAGACTCCTATCTTTACATTACCGGATCTAGTAAAGAAACACTTGTTAGAACTATCATGGTAGATAATGGCTCCTCTCTTAATTTATGCACTTATCAATTATTCCAAAAACTCAAATCAAAGGAAGAAGATCTTAATGAATCAAATGTTATTATAAAATCTTTTAACAATGAAATTCAAGAAGCTCAAGGTACTATAATTCTTCCCCTTAATATTGGATCCAAGATCCTGGATACTTTATTCTATGTAGGATATTGTCCTTCACCTTACAACCTACTTCTCAGAAGTCCTTGGATTCATACGATGAGGGTTGTCCCTTCCACTCTTCACCAATGTTTGAAGTTTGAACTTGCAAATAAAATTGTTACCATACATGGTGACCCAACACCATTTGAAGAATATTTAACGGTTGAAACATCAAGTTCTATACATTCTCTATTATCACAATTATCTTCTATCCATCACTTTTCTTCATCCATATATGATCATCCTTGTTTACCAAATAACACCCATGCATATCTTTCACATATACTCCCTCCATCTTATCAAGACTTGGAATATAGTGATAAGAATGAAGAACTTTCTTATCCTTCTTACATTTTATTTTGTAACATGATCAATTTTCCACATATAAAAGTCAAATATTTTGCTACATTATTCTACATTATAACAAAGCTTTTGTTATCACTACCTTTTATTCATCACCTTCTATTCTTACCTTCACCTCAACCAGATTATCCTTCAAAACCTCCTTTGATTTTGAAGCAACCTTAGACATGCTATACTCAAATAACCTTGTATAGTGTATATAGATCATCTTGTATATACCACCAATTTCAATTCATAAATTAAAATCAAAATACAAAAAAATCAAAATCCTCAAAATCTTCAAAAAAATACTAATGCAACTAAGGACCTTAAAGGTAAATTTGAGCCCAACTGGCTTGGACCATACATTATCACTGCTAAATTTGAATCGAGGAGCATACAAATTATCTACCTTAGATGGTAAAGAACTTAAAGAACCCATGAATATTTTGCATCTTAAACGTTACTATGTATAAATTTGGTCATTTCATCCATGTATATATTTGTTTAAAATATTTCAAAATCACTATCTTGTATTTCTTTCAATTTATAAATTCAAAAACACCAAAAACATTCATAATCATCAAAATCTTCAAAACTATTTGTTGTATTTATTTATGGCACTTGTTAATTCTTTCAAAAATAATAAAAATAAAAACAACAATATTCTTGACTCTTTCGAAACCAAAACAATATAAAGAAGAA
Source organism: Wollemia nobilis (assembly GCA_028583015.1). Taxonomy (NCBI): domain Eukaryota; kingdom Viridiplantae; phylum Streptophyta; class Pinopsida; order Araucariales; family Araucariaceae; genus Wollemia; species Wollemia nobilis. The sequence goes on from JAQPPZ010001821.1 coordinate 5,179,727, forward strand.
AGAGAGAGTCAACATTCTCAAAACTTCTCAAAAATTATTTATATATATTTTCTTACAATTATTGCAGTTATATGTTTCAAATTATTTTGGATAAATTAGCATTTATTTGGAATCCCTCACTTTCACAAACACAAAAATAAATATCTTGATTTTATCTAGCATGATTACTAATCTCTCTTATATCAAAGTCCACAAAATTCAATTAAATAAAGTTTGAGCATAGAGAATTGATCTTGTTATTTACTTAAACCAAGCACATCTTTTCACAATAAAATGATTATATTTGTAATTTCCATGCTTTGCTACATAGTAGAAGTGGTTTCTTGAGCGAAAAGTTTCCCCTGCTATCCTATCATGCACATGGTCTAGAATCTTTGAGAATTGGCAAAAGGACAAGCTCACCCCTACCCAGAATAAAAATCCCTTGCTCTACAGCTAATCCGAGCAAGTATCCCTAGCATAGAACAAAAAGCAAAGTTCAAAAAGAGAAAGAAAGAAAAAAAAAAAGAAACAAGTTATTTCAAGCATTATCTCAAAAATCAAGCAAAAATACAAAAAGAAAAGAAAAAAAAAAGCAAAAGAAAGCAAAAGCAAAAGCAATAAAATCCCTTTCCCTACCCTTTGAAAAGAAAAGAAGGGTTGATGAGCTTGAATCCCTGGAATTCTCAATTATTCGAAAACTGTGAGGTAAGCCCCATAACAGGTGGTTTGTGCCCAACTTCGCTTGGCCTTGGGTAACTACTAGCGTGGCGATATGTCTCACATTAGCGACCTTCTTTTGTACAGACCTATGTCTGCTTATGGATTAGCTAGCTCTTGATAATCCGACTTACATAGTAGTCTAGTATGGTTATATGCATCTACATCATGGTTAATGAACACTTATTTGGTTTCTTCAAATCACTTGTATCATATTATCTTGCTCAAAACTGGTAAATGAACATAGCAATTGCACACACATTTTATATTTGAGAGATTTTGTGTATCATTATGATAAATCAAGATTGGAAATGAATTCACATATGCACATGGGATTCCTTATAAATCTAACTTTTGTCTTTAAAATACTTTGAAATATTTTTTGCAAATTGTTTGGAATAATTCATTTTCTTCTTTCAAGTACAGTTGTTTAGACAACTATATGCATAATAGAAAAATCAAAATTTCTTTCAAAACCATCCAATCAAAACATATATATATATATATATATTATTGACTTTCGCGACGATGGTATAGTTCCAAAACCAAAATTGGAATTTTATGCCTAGCGCAAGTCCTCATCTTCATATTTTCTGTTTATTAAAAATCAACCATGCAATAAAACAATCTATTTTCTTCTTTGATTTTCGCGATGATGGTATAAGTCTATACCTACATATTCTATGCCTAGCGCAAACCATTGTAACAATTTTTATTCCCCATTTATTTAAAAATCATGAAAACCATATGACTTAAATCATTCTGTTATACAATTATGCTTTCAAACAAACATACACATTTTCATTATTTCATGTCATTATGTCAACCTTCAATTTTGCAATGATGGTATAATTCCTAAGGAATTATCCAAAAAATTTATCACACTTAGGAATTTATGCCTAGCAAAAATCATTTTAACATTATTTCATGCATACTATTTTTCATGAAAATCTGAAAACAAACCATCATCATCATCATTTGCACCATTGCACCAAAGTCTTAAGACAGTCTCTTAAGCACTCTTTTACTTTTAACAATATTTCTATACTGGGATTAGCTTGACGACCGAGTGAGCGGCGACTCCATGAAATGGTCTATAATAGCGACAATGTCCTTTGAAATTATTGTTAGAAGTCTCTTTTTATCTTTTATCACATTACATCACAAACAACCAATTTGTTACATCAGATTATTTCATTTAAAATCTTACAACATGACATCAAAATTATAATATTTCCAACGACATAATTACATGAATCATCAAATCAATCAATCAAACATAAAAGCATCATAAAAATACATAACACAAGTCATATGATCAAAAACATATCTCATCTCATATATATATCAACATATATATACATCATATCAAAACTGGATTGGTATGCCACAATCTGTACCTCGGCATACTCAATCCTCTATCAAAAATAATAAATGCTATCATATCAATCTGTACAATGTAGTGCAGTAGTCTAGCCTCGAGAACCCCTCGAGCTCTCAGCCTCATCTCCTCCCTCACCCTGAGGTGGACGAGGTGGCCCCATCGTAGTATGTGTAGTACTACGAGTCCTAGTCGTCGATCGAGACGAAGTCCTCGATGACCCGATCCTGATCGGATCTACGATGTTAGCAGGGGTAGTCTATCCTCCTCTGGCACCATCTGATAGTACAATGTCTGATAGAAAGTGATTTGGGCAATAGCCCATGTCAGCTCCCTAGTGCTCGCCCCTCCGCCCCGTGCCCTGAGGCGTGCAATCTCATCTCTGAGCTGTGTAACCTCAGCTCGATGTCATGCAGCCTCCTCCTGTAGGGTCTGCACCTATGCCTGGAGATGGATCGTCTCCGCTCGAAGAGTCATTGTCTCGCTACTCTCCCCTATGTCGACACCCTTGCCCTTATCGAGCGATGGTGGCCTCTCTCTCTATGGAGAAGGGGGTCTCTCCTCCCTCCTCTCCCTTGTCGTGGCCTCTCCTACGCTTGTGGCCTCCTCTGCTCTCTCCCGCTGTGACCCTGGGCCGCCTCCATAGCCGCCTGGTGTCGCCTCCCTATCCGATGCACAACTACGTGTATCGGACCCTGAGCCCTCGTCATCCGAGGAGGGCGGATGCCTACGTACCAGGCATCGTAGCCATCGGCTACCCCTGCGTCGTCCCCATCCACTGGCTGAATGGGGGCATCGTTCGAGTCTTGACTCTAGAAGCGCTGCATGTCTGGAGCCCCGCTCACTATGGTGTTATCCTGGATAGTCCGAGAAAACTCGTAATCCCTGAGAGATGGGATCCCTTACTGTAGACCGAACTATCACAAAACTTGGTCGTAGCGGTGGAGCTCCACCTCTCCCCTCTCCATCCACAACCAGCAAACTCGCCTAACGTGAGCCAGCTCCTGTCCATCCTCGGCCCACCCTGGGTGCTCTCGCCATGGCCTCCAGGTGATCTGGTCTGGGACAAGGTCATCCAGTAGTCTCCGGGACATCGGTAGGTCAATCCGCCATTGTGACCCTCTTCGGAGCCACCAGTAGAAAACTCGGGGCCTCTCCCCATCAATCCCTATCAGAGGAAGCCCTATCGGCCTTCGCACTACAATGTGCTCCCAGCACCAAACCTGTAGGAGCGATGTCATAACTAGACATCGACCGCCCTTGTACATGACCCCATGCAGGATCCTGTACAACCGGCATAGAACAAAGCTGCCCCAAGAAAATCTGTAACCATGGTCTCGCATATCGTAGATCACATCTGCTAGCATCCATGGTACCCTGCACCCGCTCTGGTGGCACAGCAGAAGTCCACCAACCACTCTGACCAAAACCTGTGTGAGTCTAGATGCCCCAGGCATCTGACGTAGTGCCTCGATGTTAACTTCGCCCTTCTCCAGGGCGAAGCTCGGGTCACCACACAACCGCCCCATAGCATGGCCCTGATTGGCCGTAGGAGTGATCAACCGTCCTTGTATGGGGATCCTCAGAATCCTCCATACATCCTCTAAAGTGGGAGTCATCTCCCTATCGGTAGCCAAAAATAGGAAGAACCCGGATACCACCTCTCTGCTAGGGCTGTCAGTAGCCCCATGTCTGTAGACACTTGTGGCATTTCTGCCACATGCTGTAAGCCGGCTTGTGCCAGCTGATCCCGCTCTGCCTGTGTTAGAGCGGCCAAGTCATCTCTCAAACCTCCATATTTCCATTCTCTGCTCTTTAGCAATCCTCTCTACAACATAAACAACAAAACAAAACAATCATTAATAACAACTCAAGTGATTAATAATGCAAGTTAAAATAAGTTCAATTTTATCAAATGATGATATCGTCCACTATTGGACGATATCGTCCCAAATTTGAGCAGAATCGTCTTCGATTTTGCAAGCCGAAATCGTCCCTAATTTGATGAAATCGTCCCCCTTTCGCCGATTTCGCCCTTAGACGAAATTGGCGAACTTGAGACGATTTCATCGAAATCAGGACGATTTCATCCCGACGACGTCGACGGCCCAAAAATGGCCGCGATGCTCAAAATTCAATTAAAATTCACCTAAAAAGCATGTAAATTCAAATTAAAACATTCTAAACTAAGTTTAGACTCTTACCCGTAGCCCTGGTCGGACCTCTGTCGATCTGTGCGTCGTCTCCACCATTTTTGCTTGCAGAGCTCTAAAACCAGAAAAATGAACAGTAAAAATGAATTAGGGTTTTACCCTATTTTTCTTAATTTTATTCAAAACATAATTAAAAACATTTTAATTTTGCTTTTTCGCGTTTTTACCTCAAACGTTCGATTTGGGTAAAAACACGGAGGGGGCACCATAGTAAGTTGTCGTACGATTCGACCAAGAATCGTCGCCTAAAAATGGGAATAATTTTTGCTTTCTCGTAGATCGAGAAGAACTCATCTTTAACGCATTTTCTTTGAAAAATTTGCTAAAGAGGGGGCAAAATGTAGCACCCTAAAATTGGCGCAGTGAAATCTTAATAATTACATTTACTCTAGTAAATAATTTAAATTCAAATTTTAACCTCCCAAACCGCTCGTTAACCGTCGGGTAATCCGTTTCCCCCTTTCTCGTGCCATTTTTAGAGGTTGTTTTGACCGTTTGACGATATCGTCGTCGATCAGACGATATCGCCCCAGATCTGACGATTTCGTCTGGGCTAGGACGTCCAGACGATCTTGTCCCAAAACTGATTTTGCACAATTAGCTTCTGTTCCAACGGGTCTCTAATCCGGGCAGAAGCGTGTCTGCGCCGTTAGAGACCCTCCCCATTGGAGATCTCCCAAATAGGGATGATCTCCAACCTCCTAACCTCCCTCCTAAGCCTATTTAATCCTAAGCCCTCCCCTTAGCACCCCCTGGCTGATAATTCCTGTAACTTGACTTCAACATGCATTAAAACATCCCAAATTCATATTTGCATTAGTTCTATACCAATTTTGTTGTAGGTACCTTAGTGTTTTTCAGCCGGAGCAAGCTTACATCGTCGTCGACGATCCTGTTCAGATCGGAGGCGATCCTGTCGAATCAGAGACGATTTCGTACCAATGCGAGATGATTTCGACTGCAGTCAACATTGAGGCAATCAATGCCTAAAGTTTGCATTTCTTCATCTTTTCTCTATTGTTTTATTCTGTAATTAGCTAGTTTATTCAATATTTTATACTATCTTGCATTTTGGAGTTCACCCATCTAGATCAAATGCATAATTAAGTCATAATTATTATTAAATTAGCATAATTCATTCATGTTTCTATTTTTAAGTTTCAGTTTGATATTATTGCTGTCATTTTACATTGTTTCCCTCTGTTAGAATAGTTGTATTTTCTGTGTTTTGCACCTATTTCTCTGTTTGCAGGTCTCTGATGAATTCGTCAGATCTCAGATGATCTTGTCTGATCTCAGATGATCCTGTCAAATCAGAGGCGATCCTGACTGCTTCAAGAATCAGAATCTTCATCAGACATCCGGATCAGGTATTTTTCTTTTAATATTCTTTAATTTCTCTATTTTCTGTCTTAATTCTATTTTTTGTATTCATTTAATCTGCATCTTCATATAGAATAGCTTAGACGCATTTTGGCCAAACCTAGGATTTGAATGCTTAAGGCTAAAACGAACACATAAAACACATTCCCAACCTAGGCGTGGAAACCGCCATTGAATGTTTCCTGGTGAACCCACCATCCATCGAAAAATCACCAATATACACCTCCCTTGAGAGGCGGGACCTTCGCAAGGCCTCTCAGTCCGAGGTACCACGCCATCCTTTTCACATCCCCCTTTCGGGCACGGATCCTATAGCCTGAAGGTAAGGGTGTGAAAAATTTGGAGCGATACAAGGGCAAAGACTTCGATTACCCCCATCCTGAAGGGGAAGTCACAGGTATGTGCCCACTTATGACCGTGATCGTATATTGCATTTGTAGAGTCGCTCTGCCGAGCAACCTCCAATGCGAACTAATATTTTGAGGGGTAGACTAGTAACAGGAAGGGCTTCCCAATGAAGCCGAATATGTGAATCACCATTCCTTGTGTCAATTGGAAGACATATCCCTTTTTTCCTAGCACCACTCTATCTCTTAAACTGAGCGGTACCCGAGGAGAAGACCCTTTCAACAAATGCATGGCGGGTCCCAAAAATTGCTGATTAAAAGAATAATAAGACTCCTCCTTCAATAAAATGGGAGTCCATTGGTACACTGGCAGAGGATTTCCATATTTGCCGCTCGGGGAGATGGCGATGTGGGGAAAATGCTTATGAACTTGGTAGAAGAATAGCCAGACAAGAAATGAATAGGGTGAGAAGTATTGGCCTACTGTTGAATTCTTCATACTAGCGAGCCTTGTATGCAGGGTTCGCGCCACCCATTCTGCCTAGTCAAAGAAAATTGGGTTGGTGTTTGGCCTTGAAGCGTCAGGGGCATAAAAATCCCCTCTTGAAATGCATTCGACCAGGGACACATGCCAGGGCTGTACTGAAGTATCCTTTGACAATCTTGCCACCCATGCAATGATGGAAAAAATATATGTATTTTTCAAGGCCTCCAAGGGTAAGGGCATCTAGGGCAGCTTGTTTGAATTCAGCCCACTCTTGAGATTCTCCCGCAGGAACTTCAATATGTGGTTGTTGGAGATGAATCTCTCCATTTGTTCAATTAGGAGGACATTGCGAATAGAATAGCCCTTGGGAGGGCCCTACTATGACGCAAAGGTGTCTTGCACATCTTCCTTCAATATGGAAAATAGTTTATGTCCCGAAGCATCTAACACCTGCCTTGTAGCAGGTTGGTAATTTTGTGCAATGGCGTAGACCAGCTTGGGACAATGGTGAATAGGTGGGGTTAGAAACCAATAGATCTGGGAGTAATATGCAGTGGATCTATTTTTTTTTGCGTGAGCCTACTTGTCATGAATTCTATGGTGTATCGAAGATCGGATACACCCTTCGAGAGCTGCATGTCTCAGATTCTCTCCTACCCATCAATTGGTGGATCCATAAGATGTTCTTCTTCTGAGTCATCCCCCTCTTCCATTGGCTATTTTTTGGGTTGAAGGGGAGGATTTAGATTCTTTAGGATAAGCTTTTTCTCTTCTTTCCCCTTTTTTGTCTTCTCAGGGCCTACAACTTTGGGCTCTTTCCCCTTCTCCTTAGAGTTTTTCTTTCCCATGATGTTGGTGATAGCGGTAGGGTTCTTGATACAAAGAGCTTAAATGTGAATGGCTAGATGCAAAAGGACAGGAGATTTGTAGAGTATCTGAAAGCTCTTAGTGTAATTCTAACTGATGGAAAAATAACTTCCCTCTTGCCAAGAACTCGCTTTTATAGTCTAAAAAGGCAACCACCTGAATTTATGGCACCTACTAAAATTAAATTTGTACTCGGATAATGAAAGCTGTCATATTCTCAAATCACTTCTACAACGATGTGGTACACAGGGCTGCATGCTTTGATGATTATACTTCGTACTGGAGACGCCACCTGCTACCACCTCGTACCTTGGTGTGAGCCATTTTTCTCTTTTTTTGACTCGATCATCTTGGGCAGTTTTAAACCACCCCTTTTTCTTAATTTCATCTACTTTGTACTCCTCTCAAGGCCGTTGTTGGCATGTTTTTCGAGGCACATTTCGAATTCTTCACCTCGCGTGTTTTTGGCTCGATGAAGAGAAACATAATGCTAAAAATGCTTCACGGTGAACCTTTGGTTTGGACTATTTTTCAATGCTTCGGGCCATAAGTACCTCTTCTTCACCGTGTTGTCGCTTTGGTCGAAAATATTTTGGGTGAAAACTAGCCAAATTGAATGCTTCTCTATGGTTTCTGCCGAAGTAGAAATGGTTTGGGTATGAGGAGGCCTGAAGTGGATGTTTCAACAACTTCCTAGTGAAGTAATCTTCAATGTTCTCTTGGACTTTGCTTCACTGGTTTCCTAGCCGAAGTGTTTACTGAAAATGGTTCAGGCCTGAAGTCCTTCCACCTTGGTTGAACTTGAATCATGGCCTAGACTTTTCTTCTTTGGCAAAGTTGCCTCTTTGGATGATTTCTGCCTGAGGCAAGAATTTGAAATGTTTCAGTCCTGAAGCTCTCTTTATCATCCCTTTGCATTTTTATTCGGCAAAACAACTTTGCACAATTTTCACCCGAAGTAGTGTTGGAAATGCTTCGGGTGCGAAGCTTCTTTTGTGCCTTTGGTTCGGATTTTGGTTTGGCTTCCTTTTGGGTAACATGCTTCGAAAGGAGCCTCTTATAATCTACTTAATAGGAATGCTGCCCGAAGTAGCTACTAAAAATTCTTCAGGTGCGAAGTTCTCCTTTTGAAAACTAGTTTGCGGAATTTTGCCTTTGGTCACCTTCTTTGCAGTGAACCTTTTGTACTTGCTACTTCACATCAGAAGTCTTCGAAGAAGATTTGGAAGTGGTACTTGGCTTTGTGATCTTGGAAGAGAATGTATATACAAATGTAAATTATATACAGAAGTATATATACACATTTAAAAAAAAAAAAAAGAAGAATTATTGTCTTTAGCGATGAAAAGTCTTCAGGTGAAGACCATTGACAGAGATCGGCAAAACTTGTCCATCTACATCTTTGAGGATGAATGAATTGGCTGAGTTTACCTTTATAATTTCAAATGGCCCATCCCAAAAGGCATCCATCTTGTCATGATTACCAGGCTTGGCCTTTCAAGAATCCCACTTCAATACCAGGTCTCCCACATTGAATGTGCGATTAGATGACTTTTTCTTGAACCAGTCTCGGATAACCTGAGTATGCTTAGTGAAGTCCTGGTATGCTTCTTTGTGATCCTCCTCCAGTCACAGTAGCTGAGCTAACCTATTCTCCATTGGATTAACTCCATATTCTACTTCTAATAGCCACAGTGCAAGGATCTCAACATGGATGGGTAAGATGGCCTCCTTGCCATAGACCAGAGCATAAGGTGAGGTTTTGATTGACCTTTTGATAGAAATTAGATCAGACCACAAGGCCGATCTAGAAGGAGATGCCAAGTCCTTTTGAGATTCCTTAGCATTCTCAACAGAGTCTTGTTGGTGGATTCTGCCAAGTCATTGCCTTGTGGATAATAATTGGAGGATAATTTATGGTATATCCCATATCTGTAGAGGAAATCATTTATTTTAGCGCCTATGAAGCCAGGGCTATTGTCTATGATGATTTATTTGGGGATGCCGAACCTGGTGATCAATCCTTGCAAGAAGGTGACTATAGTATCTTGATCTACATGTTTGGTAGGAATCGCTTCGGCCCACCTGGTGAAGTAGTTTGTTGCTGTCAGGATGAACCTATGTCCTACGAAGGAATTTGGTGATACGACTCCTATAAAATCCAACCCCCATTGTTGAAAGGGTGTCTCTACTTGTATTGGATGAAAGGGAAGTGCAGCATTTTTGTTTTGACCGGTGAACCTCTGAAACTACTCGCATTTACAACAAACTACAAAGGCATCGACAAAGAGTGTGGGCCAATAATAACCCGCCCTAATGATCTTTAACGCTATTGTTCTTCCTACAAAGTGACCTCCTGATATTCTTGAATGGAATTCTCCTAGGACTCTCATTTTATCATCGTATTTGACACACTTAAGAAGGACACCATCAATGTTCCTAAAAAATAGGCCTTCGGGGCACAGAGTGTATCTGGAGGACCACATCCTAAAATGTCTTCGTTGTGATGTATTCAAATGTGAAGGACACTTGCCGATGTTGAAATAGCAGATTATCTCATCGACCCAATATTTTTCATCTTCTTCGTAGTTAGTGAAGCATTCTTCGGTTGGTAAGTCATCCCTCCGAGATTCTGTCACTTCGGCCGCCATGCTCTTTGCCAATTCTTGACACAATGCACGACCGTGAACTAATTTTGTGGGCTTGATATCAATGTCAAACTCCTATATTTTTTTCACCCAACCAGCTCTTTTACTTCCCAATTCTCCTTGGATAATGAAATTATGCACATCGGGGTGAATGACATAAACTGTAACTCAGCTTTGAGAGATGAACTACTTGAACTTCCTTAGTGATTTCATTACTGTATGCACCTGACGCTCAATGAAATTATACCTTTCTTCATGGGAATTGATCACCTGACTCGGGAACGTGATGGGAGACTCCTTGCCATATTCTCCCTTTTGCGTCAGGACAACAGCGTAGCTCTCAGGCTCTCCTATGGCATACATGATGAAATCTTGACTGTAGTCTGGATTGATCAAGACCAGCGCCTGAGCGATTCGAGCCTTAATTTCTTCAAAAGCTTTTGTTCTTTCTTCGGTCTAGTTAAATTTGACACCCTTCTTTAGGAGTTGGGACATTGACTTGATGACTTAGGCAAAGTCGTGAATGAACTTCCTTACAAAGTTGATTTGATCGAAGAAGGATTAAAGTCCTTTCTTGTCCACCAGGAGCAGGATTTTCATTAGAGCTTCGACTCTGTCAGGATTTACAATGAGCCCTTTTTTTGATATCGCATGTCCCAGCAACTTCCTTCATTGACAATGAATATGGAATTCTTTGGATTAATTGAGATGCCAAAATCTCGGCACTTTTTGAAAACTTGTTGTATATGTAGTGGATGATCTTCCCTTCTTCGGGATAAAATGGTCATGTCATCCAGATAAATGACGATGACCTTATTTAGAAGCTCACCAAAAGCAAGATCCATTGCTCTCTAGAAAGTGGCCCCTGCATTCGAAAGGCCAAATTGCATTCATTGGTAGGCAAATGTTCCCTACTTGGTGGTGAATGTTATTTTGTGTTGGTCTTCATCCCTGACCCAGATTTGATTGTATCCAGAAAAACCATCGAGCAGAGAGAAGCGTTGCGCTCCAGCTACTGAGTGCAAAATTTGATCAATCTATGGGAGAGGATAGTGATCCTTGAGGGACCCCTGATTTAGGTTGCAAAAGTCTACGCATAACCTGATATCTTCATTCTTCTTTCTGACTAGGACCAGGTTTTATACCCATGAAGAGTGCTTGATGGGATATATGATCTTTGCCTCGAGCATCTTCAAGAGTTCAGCTTTCATTAAGACCTCTATCTTGGGATTCACTGGTCTTTTCTTTTTTTGGAAGGGTTTGACCCCCTCCTACAACTCAATTGTGTGTTGAACCAGCTACCAATTGTATCCTCGAACATCTTGATAATACCAAGGGATTATATCAAAAAACCTTCCACACAGATTTTGTATCTGTTCTATCTCCTTTGTAGTGTAGTCGGTTCCCACCTTTATTGCTTTCCCAGGTTTGAGCTCCAAATCCTGATACTGTTTCTCATGGACCTTGATCATGTGAGATAGAGCTCGATCATTCCGATCAAAGAGGCTTTTGAGGGTGATTAGTCCCTTGGGAACATGATTATTCTTCAATTGGATCAACCCTTCATACTCTTCTTCATCAGAGCTTCGGTCTTCGACTGTGGCGGCTTCTTGGATTAAGAAATTTACAATCTACTCATCGTTGTCAAACACTTGCCAATGTAGATCCTTGTCTGGGACAAAGGGTCTATAGATCATCCTCAAATTTCTAGGCTTGTGCACCATGTCTTCTACTGGAGAGTACTTGGCTGCGATGGATTCCAAAACATCGGCATGTTGGTTCTTCTCTCGTGGGACTGACTATAGATTGAGAGATTCGAATTGATTGAATAGGTCCCATACCCTGTTACGATATGATTTTAGATAATGCTTCTTTGAAGTACACTTATTTGTGACCTGGTTGCAAACCAGTTTAGAATATCTGAAAATTTGGAGGTGCTTTATGCCTAACTTATCAGATTTCTTAAGTCCTAGGTATAACGCTTCATATTCTACTGCATTGTTAGTGTAGCTCCATGTAAACCGATAGCAATATTATTTTTGCTCTTTAGAAGGTGAAATTAGAAGAATCCCTACCCCAGTGTCATTTTTACATCGAGCACCGTCGAAGAACAACTTCCATAGTTCTTCCTGGCACTTGTTCTATTCCCGATGTGGGAGTGGTTTTTTGGCTTGACGATCGCATAACATCCTATTTCGGTCTCCACCATGGTGTTGAAGTTTTCCAATGAAAAATCATCTTCACAATTTAATTGCGCAAGAGACTCCTCAATTAGGTCCACCTGCTCTATTTCCTCCACTAGTGCATTCACTGGTTCACTACTTTCTTCCTCGGACATCTTCTGTACCAGAAAGGAAGAAGGCTTCTCATTGTAGATCTTCACCTTCTTTCCCTTGAATGGAATCTCCAGATGGGAGTAATCCATAGACAGATATCTGCCCAGTTTTGCCATGAATTCCCTCGACAAACACATACTAAAATATGGCTCCAAGTTGACTACTACTACCTCTTGTATGACTGTGATCTGAGGCATCTTATGTAGCTAGATAGGAATGTCCTTTATCACCCCTATAGTCTTTACTGGAGTACCATCCAACTGGAGTACACCTTGGCTGCTTCGCGTATACTCCATCCCTATTTCTTCGCAGAATACTCTTGGCATTATTGTTGTAGCGGCCCTAGAGTCGATCATGCAATTATGCATAATATACCCTTCCATTTGTAGGGATAGGTAGAACGGAGGTGGTCTATTCTTCCCCGTGATTGATGTGGATAGGGTCTGTATCAAGGCAAGTGGTGCTACTTTTTTAACCTTAATTGTCTTTAATGATTCCTGCAGCAGGTCTACTTGTCCAAGAAGTTGCAGTGCATCATACAGGCTGATCTTGGCTGGAATCTTTTTCAATTCCTCTACAATATTGTATGCCAGGGATTTGGGTGCTTCGGGATCTTTTTTAGGCTCATATCTTGTGTGAAACTACTCTGTAGCTTCCACCCTTTGTTGTTTAGTCAGGGAAGGAAACTTGAGCTTTTCCTTAGCCTATTCTTTAGTTTCCACCTGAGGTGGTTCAGCAGAGGCCTTTTGAACCTTTCCTTTGATCGGTTTTGGCGAAGGAGCTTCACTCGAGGCTAAAGTAGATGATTGTCATTTCTTAGGTTGAACTTGCTCTTTTGAAGGAGTTAGCTGAGTAACATTTGCTTCTATTGTCTTTTTCCCTCCTCGAGTAAGTACTACAACCGACTCCTCCTCGCTAATTACTAGGTTCTGATTCATCTGCCTAATGACATTTACTTGACCACTGTGACTACTGTTTGCCAGTGTTTGTACATAGTGTTGGTGCAAGGTGCAGGTGTTCTCCTCATGCGGGTCATTGCACATAGAGCACCAATACACGTAGTCGAAAGTGCTCGGAGCCTCATCAATTGCAGCATTTCTCGCCAAAGCCCTCCCTTGCTGGACTGCTTGGTCTTTGGTAAGCATAGGTGTAGGATAAGATCTTCTTGGTAGGAACTCCTATTGTGCTTGCTTCTTTTTTACAATAGTCATGTCATTAGACAACATCTAAACTGTAGAGTTCATATACTGCATTTCCTATAGAATTTTGGTTTGTATATCATCGACTTTCAGAGCGAGTGATGATGGAGCCATCGTCGGTATTGGAGGCAGGGTGGGGAGTTGAGGTGGTGTTGGCATCACAAGAAATGCTGAAGAGACAATGGTTTGTGGAGTTGAAAATGTAGGGAAATGGATTTGTGGAGCAGTGAATTGAGACATGATAGGATTCAGATTCCAAGATGAAATCGAGAGTGCGTGGGTGGTGGAGATTTGTGAAGCAGCTGCGCTTGCATACTAGAGTTGTAAGAATTCAAGAAGTATGGGTGTCGGCATCCTTTGGGGGAGCTTGCCCATAGCTATTAAATCCATCTTTGCTCTCTTAGCTAACTCATACAACTCAAGAAAAGTATTAACATTAGAATATCTTACCATGAGACTGATATCGGGGTTGAAAGCCCGAAGGAAATAGAGCATTGTACCTTCATCAGTTGGCCGAAGTCCAACTGGAACTCTTTGCCAGGTTCGAGCGAACCTCACATTGAAATCTACAATCTCCTCTTGTGGATGTCTCTTGATTGAAGTGAAATGGTGTAGCAGAGAGGTAGGATCATAGGATTCATTGAAGTTTCCCATCAATTGATCAGCTAACTGATCCTATCTCGTAATGCTATTGGGTGGTAGATATATATACCAGTAGAGGAGTTTCCCTATAAGGGAAAGGACCAGAAGCTTTACCATAATTGGCTCTTCTGTAATGTCATGGATTACCGCCAAGGATATTATATCCTGGATGTGCTCCAGAGCGGTCTTCCCAGTTCCATCAAATGTTGGGATTTTCTTTACGACAACAGGCGGCACTTGTACTTGTCCCACTAGATTTAAAGGTGACAAATAATCCCATGCTAGAGACAATCTGGGTGGTTGTGCCTACTACATTTTTTGTTGTTGTTGTTGTTGTTGCTACTGTGCCATATTTGCTCCTAGATTTCTCGAAGCTCCCCCTTGACTGTTAATAGGACAACTAATAGGAATAGAGGGGCTAGGACACTTCGGAGAGTTGGGAGGATTGGGAGGAAAGATTTTTTACTATCAGAAGTTGAGCTTTGTTTGCCAATAGAGGATGTTTCTTATGGTAGGGATTCGGGGGTGATCAACCTTGATTGTTCCTCGAAAGCATCAATATCTAGCTCAAAGAACTTGATTTCCTCTCCTTTATTCTTAACTATCCATCTTGTTTGCATGAAGGCACAAAATTTTGGTACTGGTCTTTATGACTTAGAGATTCTTGGGTAAACAGAGTCGCCAGATGCTAATAGTATTTCAGTAATGAGGGCATTGGTCCTCACTACCACTAATCAGGTGAGACTGACCGAGTCACACCAAGAACTAGTTTGAAATATTGGCACCGATGAAGACGTGTTTGCATTAAAATATGGGACCTTAACTGGTTATGGGTCTATCTAAGAAAAATACAGTTGGTCCCACCAGGCGTGCCAAAAACTATTGGTCATCAAATCTGCCTAGGTAAGGATTTTGAGTTAGTGTACGCACCCTAGACCTAGACCAACATTGAAAGGCCGAGGGGAAGAGATGCCCCTCATGCCAATATTCGGAGAAAGGCCGACTCCTATGCTAAACTACTTGGGTGTTTTGAAGACAAGAGTGTAGGAAAGAGATAAAAGGGATAAGGGTTAGAGAAATAAATAAAAAGGGCTAAGGGAAGAGAGATTGATGATTTCAGGTGGGAGAGAACAATAAGCACAATCACTAACAGACAACTTGAATAGCAGCAAGGAACACCAAGAGTAAAATGAAAGAAACATAGTATCAACCTTCCTATGTATCCTCCCGAACGAGTTTCAGGGTATTGTCTTTGATCGCACATCGAACACAGAGTTTAGCATCTCAGTATACAAATGAAGAGAGACAAAATAATAAAGCAAGGTAGGCAGCATAAAAGAAAGTCAATAGGATGTTTTTCAACTCCTATGTATCCTTCAGAGCGAGTTTCAGGACACTGTCCTCGATCACACACCGGACGCAGAGTTCAACATCCAACATACAAACAAGGAGAGATAGAAGAATCAAGCATAGAAGGCAGCATAAAAGAGAAGAATTGAGCTCAAAGTCTCTTAGTATTAATCGTAGGACATCAAGTTATAATAGCTTTCTAGCAGATAGTTCCCCCTTTTTTCCATTACAATGCTTGGGTTTTTATAGAGGACCCAGACCTCTAAATCATAATTACATAGCAAAGAAGAGTATGCCCTTGAGCTCTGATAATTCGGCCTTCCTTGACTCTCGCGATTGAGATTTCAAATATGTTACCAAAACTGGCAACTGTGACTGGGTCAACCATAGAAAGGTACATTGATGAGCCGTCTGGACGTCCTTGGTCTCTGGGTGCAGTGCTCGAGTGGCCACCATGCTCACCGGGTTCTCCATCATGGCTTGATACTTCACTTTTGATTGCCAAAAATGAGTAGCGGGCTTGTTGGGCATGAAAAATTGCATTTATGAGGCACTTGATCACCTCGAGAAGATACTCGACTTGGAACATGTGCCCGTGAAGCGCTTCGCTAGATCTTCGTTCACAACTTTGCTTCGTAATGGTTTTGGGCCGAAGCAAAAACTCTTCCTTAAATTATACTTTGCACAATTGAGCTTCGCAAAACTGCTTCGGGGAAGGTTTGTGCTGAAGCATATCTGCTTTGCTAAATGGTCTTCTTCGTCCTTACTGCTTCACTGACAAAACTACTTTGCTAATGCCTTGGAGAAATGCTTCTCTGATTTTTTGGTCGAAGTGACTGATGGAGATACTTCGGGTGCAAAGTAGTTTTCTTTCCTTTTCTTTTGAATTTTGGTTTGGCATATCGCTTCGTAGAAATTTTTCCTGAAGTAGCTTCTGAAAAAGCTTCGGGCCCAAAGTAGATTTCTTGCCTTTGCTTTTCGGAAAAATTGTTCTTTCGAACGCTGCCTTTGTATTCTACTTCGGTGATACTACTTCGCAAAAACTTGACCCGAAGCAGTGTTGAAAATGCTTTGGGTGCGAAGCTCTCTTTCCTTTTGAACGCCGGTTTGCTCAACTTTCGCCTGAAGTAGCTGCTGGAAGCGCTTCGGGCTCAAAGTCATTTCATTCTCTTTTTCTTGTGTTTTACTTCGGCAAAAACTATTTCGCAAAACTTTTACCCGAAGTAGTGTGGGAAATGCTTCGGGTGTGAAGCTGTTTTATTTTCCTTTGGTGAAGCTCTTTTTTCTAGCTTGTTTGGCAGCGAAGTTCTTTCTTTTCTACTTTATGTACAAATGGGTGGCATTGAAAGCCAAAATTGCTGCAACTTTTCAAAATAAAAATAACAAAGTAAAAAAACTTTACACAACACTATACAAAACTTGTTTCTTTTATACCCCTTGAGAAATGTGACAAAATTGTCAATAGTCATAGTTGTGCCACAGAGTCATGATTAGCATTTGATAAGTCATACAATAGGGAGAAAAAGCTTAATAGGATGAGGATCTAAGGTAGGATCCATTTTTATTTTATTTTCCTTGTTCTATGTCTGTGGTTTTCCAAAAAGTTAAAATTTCTAGCATAATTAAGGAATTTTATAAAGATGATAAAATGTATTGAGTCCTTAGGTCATTTTATTAAGGCTTCACTAGTCGCTGCTAGGAATAGCAGACCTCTGAGTGCATTCTGTCCTAGTCTCTAGTGGTCTAGGCCCTTCTTGTATGTTGGTTTGATTATGTGAAGCCCATATAGTGGCCATATTGTCATCATCATTAGTGTGCATTTGATTTAAAATTCATATAGCTTAATCATGCATACTTATTAAAGATAAACATTATTTTTAATTTGCATATCAAGTAGAAGAGTCATGAGTGTTTTTTTATGCATTTACTTTTCATGCAAAATAAAAGGAACCACACACACCATGCCACACTTAAATTCTAGTGAGTTGGAAGTCACATCCAACCACCAGTAGGGTTCAACGATGGTGGCGGTGATTTCCATCCATTGGCTCAAATCCCTTGAAAATTTTGTTACTAGACCAATATCAAATCCAAGAACCATCCATAGCCTAGAAAAATTGCATTTACTTTTCTTCGAAGGGTATAACATTGACTGAGTGAGATTGGGTGAGGGTCTATCAGGACCTGTGCTCCCTTCTCGAGTGTGGATTTCATCTCCATATTTCATAGGGATTACGTGACCTAGAGTTCATAGCCAAGTTATCGAGCTGTGAGTATATAGGTGAAATCCCTTTAATAATTGAGTATATCATCAACATATTGAAAACACAATGAGAGTTACTTATTGATACAACAAATTGCAAACACATCAAATAGTTTAGGGTTCACTTTAAGATTTAAAATATATAATCACAATTGTATTATTTGTGTGTTAATAAAATTTGAATCTAGACATAGGATACTCACTATGTTGGCTACACAAAGAGGTTGAATCGGGTGTAGATCTGAGGTCGAGGCTAAAGCTCCACCCAATGCACATCAAGATACGCAACCCCCTCAATCATAGAATCCTCCTTAACATCATTTTATGAGTATTAGAGGGGAAAATTCTATGTGTGGGGATATTTTTGAGACTACCCCGATAAAAGGAGCTACTAAACACTCCTTGAGACATATATTAGAGCATGGAACTTCCCAGCATGGGGGTTCTGAACATGTTAGTATTTATCATTATCGTATTCCATGTGCATCCATAGGATCCAATGAAGATTTTGTCATTAAGGGATCCAAATTGGTACCCCTTCATACTATAGCTAAGGGAGGCTTGAAGCCCCCAACATCTGAGTGTAGGTGAGTTTCAGATCTATCCATATTGAGGCAAACGAATAGGGCCGCTTCTAAGCATAGGCCCACTCAAACTACCAATAAGGGTGATTCTTATAGGATAATCATAGATGTATCCAAAGTGGGATCCAATAGTATGCCACATCATGAGCCATGGTATAGTAGATAGTTGGATGGTTTGGGTAAGGTTCTAGGGCAACTAGGTTATAAGCCTACTCCTGTGCCTTCTCACTCTTTGAGTATGCATAGCGATAGTACCATTAGGATTATCATAGAACCTAGAGAGTGCTCCAAGCATTCTCAAGATATACGTACCCCTGCATCTCATGTAGGCACAAATTTTAGGCAATAGTTTGACATGAATGTCATCTTAACAGACAAGGGCTAGAGCGTAGCAAATTATTTCATTGGAGGATACACCCACAAAGCTGCTTGAATAGAGCACACACACTAGATGCCTCACATGACTTATCACATAGATAGATCTCACAAGTTGATGTCAAAGCAGAGATGTTAGATCCTCCAAGACCAATTGGAGGATGTTCATGCAAAGCAAGAACACCTAAAAAATATGAACACTCAAAGGTAGAGGTTCATATTACAATGCTTATATGAACAATGTATGCATGAACAATGCATCCTTGATCAAAAGGAGTGTGTTGAGAGGGATAATTGATTGGCCAATGTCAGTTTACATCCCCATAGTGATCATAGGGAGCACGTTGATAGACGAGTTCCTTCATAACCTGATTTTCACCCTAAGTATATAGATACTCGTACTCGCTATGCACCCCAACATAGATATGGTCACTCTCTAATTGAGCATTATGGGTATAGGTAGTACGAAGAAGAAGTGGGATATGAATTAGATCAAGAGTATCCCAAATATCCTAGGTCAAAGAGGAGGATTATCCTATTCCTTCACCTCGATCGAAGAGGAACGTACCTCCAAATGTGCCTCCAAGGAAATCCATAGAAGAGGAGTTATTATCTTTGTAGGCTTATAAAGTATTGGAAAAAAATGTTAAAGCTATAGAAAAGAAAGGAACAAATTATCAAATTCCAACCTTGAATAAAATTTATAATGAACCTTTATGCCCATCAGTGCCTATTATGGCTTATCCCAAGCATTTTAGAATGCCTAAGCTAGAAAATTTTAGAGGAGAGAAATATGCTCAAGAGCACGTCACGATATTTTTAGACATGTGCTTTTATATTAGAAGCAATGATACCTTGCTCCTACAAACTTTCATCATGACCCTCTCAGTCCTAGCCAGAGAGTGGTTTAATCAACTCAACAGGCACAATATCACCCATTTTGAGCAACTGGCGATGCTTTTATTGAACGCTTCTCCTTTGGCATCAAGAAGAAGGTGAACTTATCCAAGCTGGCTGCTCTAATGCAACATGATGATGAACCAATTATAGATTATGGGAAACAATTGAGAAAGATGATGGTAAATATATCATTTTTCATCTATGCTACTGAACTAACTTAGATGTTTACAAAAAGTTATGCAAAGCACATTTTGTTATTATTATAGTTGTAGTAGTATCAAACATTTGAAGAGGCTTTGGCACAAGCCAAAGTGATTAAGGATATCAAGTTACACGAGAGTAACTTGAAACTCATAAATAGGAAGGAATGAAATAAGAAAAGCACTGAGAAATAGTAGGACAAGCTAGCTCACATCAATCAAGTGGTTCTAAACCTTCAAAAGGGAGATAAGGAGCAACAATAGTGAAATTATCAAACCCAACATCCCCCCGTGTAATAAGACCAGCACAACAACTAGAGGGGTAAGGACAAATAAAGATGCCCTCCTTGCATATTTACACAATTATCAAAATTATTGACAGTAATTTTCCATGAGCTATGTGAGGCAAGGGCAATAAACTCACCAAAGATCAAAATGATAGACCTAATAAACCCAAGCCTAAGGGGTATAAGGATGATAAATATTACATATTTCATCGAATGAAAGGTCACGACATAGAGGTATGTTGGTCTTTCAAATATTTAGTGCAGAAAATGATTGAAAGAGGTACACTTCTTGTGGACAATTAGATATGGGGATTTACAAGAATCCTCTGCCCAACCATGAGGTACCAAGGAACAATTTTGGCCAAGTCAATCAAGTATGAATCAAACCACCAACCCATGGGTTTGTCAGAATGGTCAATGTCATCATAAGACATGCAAGGTATGAGAGACAAAATAAACCTCCAATTCCTATTAGAGTCCATGTTGTTCCTCCTCCAAGACCAACCCAACATGTACCAGGCCCACCAAATAGATCGGTGGTGACAATAAAGAGTAGGTTAGTCCAAAACCTACAGATAAATCCAACAAAGTTGATGATTTATGAGTTGATTTAGTAGTCTTCCAAGCACATGGAGATACTTATGGATATTCTAATATCCATAGAAGTGTAGTCCCAGGATTTTGAAGTGTTTACACACTTCATGGGACACATGCATTTGTGTCAGGAGCCGATCATACAGTTTTATGATCATGAAATCAAGACGGTATCCACTGTCATGATGGACCCACCGCTCCACATCATTGCATGTGTGAATCACATACCCTTCAAGTGGATTTTTATTGATACAGGATCATCAATTAATATTATCATGACCAAGGCATTAACATACCTAAATTTACCAAAGACACATATCATACCTTCTACCTTCACGTTGAGAGCTTTTAACGATGCATTATGCTCAACTGTCGATATGATAGTATTACCTATTTAGGTGGGTCTGAATACCATCCCCATGATGTGTCATGTTATTGAATGTGCTATGCAATATAAACTACTTATAGTATGGCCTTGGATAAGAGAAATGAGTTATGTCCCTTTGTTGGCAATTTTGGGTACTTTGGGTACATTGCCTTTGCTCAAGTGTATAAGTTGTCATTGATGTCAAAAGGCATTTTTGTGTTGATATCAAAAAGAGTGTGATGTCAAAAATATCTTGAGAAGCTTCATAATGTTAAAGGGTTTTTATTAAAACCATGGTGACGGTTTTTCTTAAAACCAGTTGGACTCATTAAGGGTTTTTATTAAAACCAAGCTTAACTTAATGCAAAGGTTTTTTCTTGAAAAACCTTGAAGGTCCATGTTTATTATTAATAATTAAATTAACTCAAACCTTTGACAAAGGTCTAAGTTTAATTTATTATTAATAAAATAATAATAATAATTATTCTAATTATTATTAAAGGGTCTTTTAACCCTTAAGTGACGCAGATAAAAAATTCATTCGCCGACATGTTGCCATCGTTGGAGGAGCGTCGACGTCAAACAATTAAGGAGAAATGGCTATATAAGTGGGGATGATTTTCTAAAGTAAAGGTACCATCGATCGATGCAATTTCGTAGCTCTGTTTCCTCCGTAAAAGCAATGTTTTTGCTATATTTCGTTGTCCATCCATATTGAATGGCCCAAGCTTTTCATGCGCTTGATGTTCAACAGATTGCGTTTCTCTGACATTTGATAAGACTGCGAACTGTGTTTTTTGGTTGTGCCTTGACATCCGATTGTTTGCACTTCACACTTGTTGATTGGATTACATGAGGGATAAAAGTTTTTTTTTGCATTGCGTGGACATTTAATTTTGCTTCCAGGGAGTTACATTTTTGGATAGCACTCATGATGATGGTGGTGGCTTGAGGAAAACGTTTACGCTTTCAAATCCTTGGCGATTGAAGGAAGACAACACATAGGATTACATTATATTTTTCATTGGGCACTTGTGCTCCAATGGTGGTGGTGTGTTGAGTAAAGAAGCGTTGGGCAGAGGTGCCAAGTTTGACCCATGTTGTGGGCAATTTCATTTTGGTCATGATGCACAAGGATAGCAGCAATGAAAGCGCTTTAGCATATGTGGTGGTGTTATTCATTTTCTCCAAAGGTTGGAGAACTAATGTTGGCCAGATTGAAGGTTCAATTATCTTCTACTCCAATAAGGTTTCGATGGGGACTTGTAAGAAATTTTTTGGACAGGTTCCAGTGGGGACTTCAGATTTGGACAGGTCCTAACAGAGAACTTGTGAGCTGAGATTGATAGTTATTTTAGATAACTTGAGGACAAAGGTGCAGTGGTTCTTTGAGAAGAACCTGAGGACAGATTTGGCAAGTCTTTGAGAAGGCTTGTGTGTAGAGGATTTATTTGTTCAAGTGTTGGACAGATCTTACAGACAGAGGAAGACTTGTACTAGACTGACTAACTGTCTTTGGTACAGGTTGTTGAGCTGTTGTGGATGTGATCATATAAGGTAGAGGTCTCTTAGGCTAAGCATTGAGGACAGGAGGTCTTCGGTGGAAAGGAGTTCCACATTCTGGCAAGAGGTAGAGGCAGTTTATCTTCTGAGGGATCATTTCTAGAGCAGAGGGGAAGGTATCTCATTTGAGTAGAGGCTCATAAATTTAGATAGAGGGGAAGGTATCTCCTTTGAGCAAAGGCTCATAAATTCAGATTGGGGGAAGGTATCTCCTTTGGGCCGAGGATCATAAACATTGTAATTGGGAAGGTTTCCCAAATAAATTTGAGATAACTTTTAGAGAAAATTTTTGTGGACGTAGCCCAGCCATTCTGGGTGAACCACGTTAAAATTGGTTTCACTTTGTGGATGATATTGTGCATTGTTTTGATATTTCTTTGGGTATATTGCTTTATTGTTTTGAAGTTCAAAGGAAAAAGTAAAAATAGGTCTTATACTATTTACCCCCCCATCTCAGTATAAGCTTGTGTTCTTCATTTGGTATCAGAGCAGGTGCCTTTGAAAATTTTAACAACTTGAAGGAAAAGCTAGTAAAGAACACAATGGATCATTCAAGTAGTAATGCAGCTTTCAAGGCTACCAAGGAATCCAAGGGTAAACATCTTCAAGATAGTGATGAGTCTTCTAGTGATGAAGAGGCATATTACAGCAAGAAAGGCAAGTTCTCTAGAAAGCACAAAAGTATGAAAAACATAAGATGTTTCAATTGTGGAAAGTTTGGTCATTATGCTACTAACTGTACTATTCCCAAGAATGAAAGTGATGAAGATAAACAGGATTGTAAGAGCAAGGATTCTGAAAAGCACAAGCATAACAAGAAGATCAAAGATGAGCACAACAATCAAGGAAATAGGTATTCTCACAAGCACAAGAAGATTTTCTACCTAGACAAAGCAAGTAAGTGTTCTAGTAGTGATAGTGAAAGTTCTTCAAGTGATGATGAAAATGAGATGTTGTTCATATCAGAAAAAAAAGGAAGAACCGAAACATAGATTCATTATCATGAAATGTCTTAGATGTGGAAATTTTGGTCACCTTGAGGATGATTGCACAAATAATGATTTGGTTTCTAGTATGTATGAGGATGCTTCAGAAAACTATAAGGAAGATGCATGTATGGTTTTTGAAAAAGGTAGCACCTCTAGTGATAAGAAATCTGAAAAAGGATTTGATGTTTCAGAAAGCAAAAAAATAAAGGATCTTGAAAGTGAACTTATTAGTGCTCTTAGTGCTTTGAAAAAGGAAATAAGGAAGAATGCTAGACTCAAGGATAAGTTAGATGAATGTTGTATGGAGAGAGATGATCTTATAGAAAATCTTGATTTCTCTATAGCTAAGACACAAGAACTCAAGGATGAGTTAGAGTCTAAGGTTCTTGAGTATAGTGAGTTAGAATAGAAAATGGATTTTTTGAAAGAGGAAACTAAAGAGTACAAGGATAAGCTTTACAGGTTTCAAGATAGCTCCAAAAATGTTAAGTCACTCATCAAAGGTCAAATAAAGACAACAGATAAAATAGGCCTTGGTTTTGTTAAGCCACACAAGGAACAAGTTGGAGAGTCTAGTAAGAGACTCCAAAAGGAAGAGAGTTCTAATGAGGAAAGTATTTCATATCATGAGTCCTTGAATGATAGATGCACAGAAATAGAAAACAAAATTCAGAATGAGAAGAAGTTTTTAGGACCCAAGAGGTCAAATAAAGGAAAGTTTCAAAGCAGATGTTTTGCTTGTCACAGGTTTGGTCACATGGCTTCACATTGCATGGCTCAAGTGAAGAAGGTAAATGACAGTTTCAGAAGTGCTAGTTACTTTCAAGGGTATTGCTACTCTTGTAAATAGTTTGGGCACAAGGAAGTATATTGCAAGGTAAATAATAGGAACAGGTTTGATCAAAACAGGTTTGGTCAGAACAGGTTTGGCCAGAATAGGTTTTTTCAGAACAGGTTTGGTCATAATAGGTTTGGTCAGAACAGGTGGATTCAAAGATCAGGTTTACCTCAGAGAAACAACATCGTCAAGTGTTTCAAGTGCAACAATGAAGGTCACATAATCAGACAGTGTAGAGCTAAAATTCCAAAATACAAGAACAGGAACAGTGGCATGATCATGTCCAAGGATCAAGGCATGGACATGAACAGGGATGAAAACAAGAACAAGAACAGTGACAAGAATAGGAATAAGGACAAAGAATTCAAGAGAAGGCTTGACAAGGAAGTTATAGACATTGATGATGATCAGTGCCTAATGGGAGTTTTACTCCCACCCCAGAATTAATCACCTTATCAGGAGGTGGGGGAGGGACT
Organism: Wollemia nobilis; assembly: GCA_028583015.1. NCBI lineage: Eukaryota > Viridiplantae > Streptophyta > Pinopsida > Araucariales > Araucariaceae > Wollemia > Wollemia nobilis. The sequence continues at coordinate 5,204,715 of JAQPPZ010001821.1, forward strand.
AAGCTAAGAGGCTCATTCTTAGTCCCAAGCCCCAAAGGTGGCCCTTTGCCATTGATGACAAAGGGGGAGATATATGAGTAAGGGGGAGAGCTTCAAAGTGAAGAGAAAAGATTCAAGTCAGGGGGAGCAAAACTTCAAAGGAAGATTCTCAGTTGTTAGCACAATTGGTTTCAATTTTGGCTCTTGAGAAGTGTTTTCAGTAAAGGTTTGCCATCAATCACAAAGGGGGAGATTGTTGGAAATTTTGGGTACTTTGGGTACATTGCCTTTGCTCAAGTGTATAAGTTGTCATTGATGTCAAAAGGCATTTTTATGTTGATATCAAAAAGAGTGTGATGTCAAAAATATCTTGAGAAGCTTCATAATGTTAAAGGGTTTTTATTAAAACCATGGTGATGGTTTTTCTTAAAACAAGTTGGACTCATTAAGGGTTTTTATTAAAACCAAGCTTAACTTAATGCAAAGGTTTTTTCTTGAAAAACCTTGAAGGTCCATGTTTATTATTAATAATTAAATTAACTCAAACCTTTGACAAAGGTCTAAGTTTAATTTATTATTAATAAAATAATAATTATTATTATTTTAATTATTATTAAAGGGTATTTTAACCATTAAGCGACGCATATAAAGAATTCATTCATCGACGTGTTGCCATCGTTGGAGGAGCGCTGACATCAAACAATTAAGGAGAAATGGCTATATAAGTGGGGATGATTTTCTAAAGTAAAGGTACCACCGATCAATGCAATTTTGTAGCTCTGTGTCCTCCGTAAAAGCGATGTTTTCGCTGTATTTCGTTGTCCATCCATATTGAATGGCCCAAGCTTTTCATGTGCTTAATGTCCAGAAGATTGCATTTCTATGACATTTGATAAGACTGCAAACTATGTTTTCTGGTTGTGCCTTGACATCCGATTGTTTGCGCTTCACACTTGTTGATTGGATTGCATGAGGGATAACGGTTTTTTTTTGCGTTGTGTGGACATTTAATTTTGCTGCTAGTGAGTTACGTTTTTGGATAGCGCTCATGATGATGGTGGTGGCTTGAGGAAAATGTTTACGTTTTCAAATCCTTGGCGATTGAAGGAAGACAACACATAGGATTACATTATATTTTTCATTGGGAACTTGTGCTCTAATGGTGGTGGTGTGTTGAGTGAAGAAGCATTGGGCAGAGGTGCCAAGTTTGACCCATGTTGTGGGCAATTTCGTTTTGGTCATGATGCATAAGGATAGCATCAATGAAAGCACTTTAGCATATGTGGTGGTGTTATTCATTTTCTCCAAAGGTTGGAGAACTAAGGTTGGCCAACCTTGAAGGTTCAATTATCTTCTACTCCAATAAGGTTCTGGTGGGGACTTGTAAGCATTTTTTTTGGACAGGTTTCGATGGGGACTTGTGAGCAGATTTGGACAGGTCCTAACAGAGGACTTGTGAGCTGAGTTTGATAGTTCTTTTAGAGAACTTGAGGACAGAGGTGCAGTGGTTCTTTGAGAAGAACCTGAGGACAGATTTGGCAAGTCTTTGAGAAGGCTTGTGTGTAGAGGATTTGATTTGTTCAAGTGTTGGATAGATCTGACAGACAGAGGAAGACTTGTACTAGACCGACTGACTGTGTTTGGTATAGATTACTGAGCTATTGTGGACGTGATCATAGAAGGTAGAGGTCTCTTAGGCTAAGCATTGAGGATAGGAGGTCTTCTATGGAAAGGAGTTCCACATGTTGGAAAGAGGTAGAGGCATTTGATCTTCTGAGGGATCATTTCCATAGTAGAGGGGAAGGTATCTCCTTTGAGCAGAGGCTCATAAATTTAGATAAAGGGGAATGTATCTCCTTTTAGCAGAGGCTCATAAATTCAGATTGGGGGAAGGTATCTCCTTTGGGCCAAGGCTCATAAAAATTGTAATTGGGAAGGTTTCCCAAAGAACTTTGAGATAACTTTTAGAGAAAAGTTTTGTGGACGTAGCCCAACCATTCTAGGTGAACCACGTTAAAATTGGTTTCACTTTGTGGATGATCTTGTGCATTGTTTTGATATTGCTTTCGGTATATCGCTTTACTTGTTTGAAGTTTAAAGGAAAAAGTAAAAAGAGGTCTTATACTGTTCACCCCCCCTCTCAGTATATAAGCTTGTGTTCTTCACCCTTCTATTCTCCATCAATATATCAAATACATGCATGAGGGATAGGTTCACGTGGTACCTTCAGATGAGGAACCATTCAAATACATGAATCTAGCTGATTTGTTGGGGGATTTCATGCTCCCCTCAACACACCTAGACATATGGCTAGTGACATTAATTAAAGAGCCAAGAGGTAAAATGAAGGAAGTGTGTGCCAAAACTACAACATTCACATCTCAATGATCATATCACACAATAGCTGCTTCTACGAGATCGATTGTATCTATAATGCGTCGAGATCATGAGAAGATAAAAGCAAATATGGGAAAAAAAGAGATAAAGTGAGCACAAAGCGAGCACCCAAACTAGTGGTGATTGAGGTTCCTACTCCCATGGAAGTAGATGATTCTTAAGGAGAAGTCGAAGAGGCACCTCAACCTACTTCGCCTGCGTCTTTAGTAGGGTCATCTACACCCCAAGTGATAGTTCATTTGGTTAATCCTAGATTTAGGAAGTATATTGTGTATAATGTGATGTTCACATCGATCATCAAGATTGCACAGGATATGGGCCAACCGTGAGCCCATCACCTTCTCATAGGGATGGTGGTACCATTGGGGGTGCCTCTCAACCAAACCAATTTCATCTATGGAGGGCTTGACCATCTTGCATATCACACTCCCATGGATGAAGACAATGATGAATCATTTGCTGTGAATGTGCATTATCTCTCTAAATTGGAGTATACCTTACAATATTTCAAACGGTACCATTGGCATGGTTATAGTCTTAGATTATTTAATCAGGGGTGTATGAGTCCTTATGAATCGTAATATCAATTTCCTAAAGATAGGTTTAGGTTAGGATATCATGTTAGAGGATAATATGAACTCCTTGTGGCATATTTGGATCGTCTGTATCTCATCCTGGAGGAAGTTGATATTAATCCTTATCACCCCAATCCATTTTTCTTTTGTTGGGATAATAAGATAGTTTCTTATGTCACTATGAAACCACTTGAGATATATCATGAAGATATCTTGGTGGAGACCAGTCCAGAGCATATCCCAAGAGATAACTTGGATAAATAAATCCATGCAGTAGCTCATGACATAGGCCTATGAGTTCACAATATTGATACAATGGTATACTTCAAGTCAGAATATCATTTTGATGAGGACATAGTAGAGTCTATCTCTGATAGAGGGGGACCTAGCTGCATGTATGGTATGGATTATAATGGTGAGTCCTCAAACAATGAGCAATATGAGGATGAGATTGAGTTGGCCTATCTAGGACCTCTTAATTTGCATTATCTATTACCTTTAGAGATAGTCATTGAGGATTATCAATCCTCCATAAGTGATAGTAGTTATCAAGAGCTAGCTTACACATGGCCCCATATCCCTAATTCCTCAATACCAGTAGGTAGAGATGAAGGCTTTTATTATGATAGTGATGATGAATATGAAACAAAGAGAGCCTATTTAGGACCTCCTTGCTTGCATCATCATAATGCACCGTACACTATAGAGGATATATAGATATATATCAATTTTCATCCTTGCCTCAGAGGAAGACCACCTAATTTGGATAGGATTTATCATATGGTCTTCCCTAATCTGCAAACATTCAGAGAGCTCCTTGAGCCTAGCAATATTATGTTCTAGTCTATCCATATACCAAATCCAGAGATCCCCATATCCCTAAAACCACATATTGGGGATGGAAATTATACAAATTTAGAGTCACATGCACGTGGTCCTATACATGTGATCCATTCCATCAATATGATCTCCATTGATTTTACCACTCCACTTCACAACCAAGCTGATCCTTCTTAGCCATTATGTCTGAATGTAGATGCTATTTATTGGGATCACACTGAATCACCATTAGAGCCTACAAATTTCTTACCTAATGAAGAAATGCTACAACCTTTTCACTTTGCACCAAGCTATGCATGTGATGTTTATCATGTTGAGGATGATTCCAATGTGAAACCCATAAACCTAGCATATGACATCAACTTGATCCCTACACCTCATCAGCTTAAGGAGGGATCCCATATGTCAGTAGAGGAAACCTTTGAAGTGGATATCAGTAATGATCCAACCAATCCAAGGAAGGTTAAATTTGGAGAGATTTTATCTCCTAATGAGTGTGCCAACCTCAACACTCTACTGAAAGAGATACCTAATCTCTTTGCTTGGAATTATAAGGACATAGCAGGTCTAGATCTAAAATTGGTTACTCATAACCTTTCACTAGATCTTTCAAATAAGACAGTCAAGAAAAAACTTAAGAAGATGCATGTAACAGTAGCCCTAATGGTAAAATATGAATTGTAGAAGCTATTAGATGTAGAGTTTGTCATTTCCATTGACTATCCAAAATGGGTATCAAACATGGTGCCTATAGAAAAACTTGATGGAAGGATCCATATTTGTATAGATTTTAGAGACCTCAATAAGGCAACACCAAAGGATTTGTTCCCGTTGCTGAACATAGATGCTCTTGTAGATGAAATTTTAGATCATGAAATGCTCTCCTTAAAGGATGATTTTTTTGGTTACAACCAAATTCGTATTAAGCCTGAAGACCAACATAAAACCATGTTTATAATACCATGGGGAACATTTTTCTATAAGGTTATGCCATTCGATCTTAAAAATTTTGGTGCCACATATCAGAAGGCTATGACATATATATTTCATGACTATATGCATAATATTTTGGAAGATTACATCAATGACTTATTGGTGAAGTCATTGATGTGTTCAGAGCATGCTAACGTAATGAGAAAGGTCTTCAATCTCCTGATAGAGCATAATGTTAGGTTGAATCCTAAGAAGTGCATATTTGGCATAGCTTCAATAAAGATCTTAGGATTCATCATTTCAAAGTGAGGGATTGAAGTTGATCCAACAAAGGTCAAGGTAAATTTAGAAATGCGTCCTCCCATGAATATCAAGGAATTAAGAAGCCTACAAGGAAAAGTAGCATCCTTAAAGTGATTTATCACATAGTTATCAGATAAATATCAACCCATAAATTGACTGCTACACAATGAGGTCCCATTCAATTGGGACGAGGACTATTAAGTAGCCTTTGCTAAGATTAAGCAATACTTGGCAACATCGCTAGTGCTAGCTCCACCAAGACCATATGAGTATTTTCTATTATATATCGACAACTGAATTTTCATTAGGGAACATGTTAGCCTAAAATAAAGTGCAAGATAAAGAGTAGGAAATATATTACATTATTTGAACCTTGGCGAGTTACGAGATAGGATATGCATATGTGGAAAAAATGTGTTTAGCACTAGTGTTTGCTACAAATAAATTATGACATTATATGTTAAGTCATACGACATATGCCATATCAATATAAAATCCTTTGTAGTATATGATGATCAAGATGTATCATAATACATGTACTACAAAGTGGATCATGTTATTGAAAATTTTTGATTTGTAATTCATTAGCCAAAATTCCATTAAGGGACAGGTCATAGTTGATGAACTAGTTGAGGTACCTCTTGAGAATAGTAGACCCCTCACCATAGAGATTCTTGATGATGCAATTTTTATCTTATCAAAATCACCAGAACCCGAAGAACCGGATAACAAAGTTGATATGACCTTGTTCTTTGACGGTTCAAAGTGTGAGCAAGGGGGTGGTGTAGGAATAGTATTGTTCATGTCGCAAGGTGCTCCTATGCCCTTGTTGTTCAAGTTGGACTTTCCTTGCACTAACAACAATGCTAAATATGAAGCCCTAATTTTGGGCCTCCAAATAGCTATCACCATGAATATTAAAAGGTTAAATATCTTTGGTGATTCTCTTCTCATTGTTAACCAAGTGAAGGGACTTTTTCAATGTCAATGTCCCATCCTAAAGTCTTACAAAGTTCTTGTTGATACATATTTAGCTCAATTAGAATGGTATGAAATTGAGGCACTCCCTCATTCGTCTAATAAATTTGTAGACCTTATGGCATCTCTGGGATTATTAATCCCTTAGAATATGACTATTGATTTTACTACCATCCATGTAAAAATGGTATCACACTCTACAGTGCAATGTGATGTTTTGGATAACAAAGAGTCAATCAACATGATTCAAGTAGAACCAAACCATGAGTGGTTCTATCGATCTAGATATTTTCTCAAGAGAGCATCCTGTGGGTCTTTGATCTTGTAGGATCCTACGGGGAGTGGTACTACCATTCACTATAATTTTATTTCTCATTTTGCATTTGTGAATGTTGAATTATAGGGGGAATATGTTGTATTTTCAATTGAGACTAAGAGCTATCAGAATTGGATTTCATAAATATATGACTTTCTTAAGCTTGGTGTATTCCCTCAGGGATTATCGTGTGCTATGAAGTGCACATTTAAATAGAAAGTGATAAAGTATATCTTGTTAAGAGATATTTTGTATCGTCAAATCTACAATGGAGTTCTTCATTATCTTGAGCCCCAAGAATCATCTTTGGTGATTTCACAAGCTCACGATGGTACATGCGATGGCCATTTTTGTGGCATGGCTATCATCAAGCTCATCCTTTGCATGGTTTATTATTGGACCACTATGGATAATGATTGCAATGTGTATGTCAAGAGATGTGTTAAATGCAAGCATCATGCTATTATTGCACACTTGTTGTCATAGGCCTTATAGCCCATTCAAGCGGCTTGGCCATTTGCTCAATGGGGTTTGGATCTCATCGATAAGATCTCTCCTCCATAATTGGGCTGACATACTTTTATTATTATGGATACTACGTAATTTACTAAGTGGGTGGAAGCTATTCTATTAACAACAACAACTGGAGCATGTATTGTTGATTTCATACTCACCAATATCATAAGTCGTTTTGGGATACCATCCAAGATAATTTTGGATATTGGAACGTCATTCAAAAATAAAACTATGAGAGCTTTGACATTTAATTATAAGATCAAACATAGTTTTGTGACTTCATATTATCCATAGGCAAATGGGTAGGCTGAAGCTTTAAACAAGATAGTGGTTTCCATCTTGAAAAATATGGTACAAGAGCACCACAAAGATTGGCCCATCCAACTACCCCTTGCATTATGGGCTTACAAGACTAGTATTCGAACACCCACTAGGGAAACTCCATTTTAACTAGTATATAGCACTGGGGTAACTCTTTCAATTTTTTGCATCACATTGAAAGATTTCATCGATGATGACACCACATGGCAAGCTCACCTAGATCAATTGATGCTACTTGATGAACATCACTTGAATTCCCTCAAGAATCTCTACGTTTATCAAGAGCACTTAAAATGAGCTTACAATAACAAAGTCCATCTAAGATATTTTGAGGTTTGTGATCTTGTGATGAAAGAGAACCAACAAAACTCAAATATACCACCAAAAATGTGAGACAAATTTATGACTAATTGGTTAGGTCCTTATATCATATTTGAGAAGATTGGACCTGAGACATATCGATTAACATTGTTGGAAGGGGTTTCAGAGCCTGAACCTCTCAACATCCTTCACCTTAAAGCATTTTATGCCTAAAACCATAAAAAAGGCACCAAAGGCATATGTAAGCCCTTTGATCATCTAGTAAAAGTCTCCAAAGGCATCTGTAAGCCCTTTGGTGAAATTAAAAAGCAATAAAATCTAAAAAAACTAGGAAAATATCAAAATTCAAAAATATTGCATTAAATTTTATTTGCATCATCACATTCAAGTTACTACATTCATTTCATATTACATTTCATTAGGCATATTCATTCGTTGCACTTGCAATAAGATAGTTTGTGTTTACAATCTTATAAATGACACCATGTTTGTATTTCAATCATGCATATTTACACTATCATCTATCATCCATTCACCCTTGTGAGTAATTGTGTTTTTCAACACAACCCTTCTTTTTGTTATGAATAATATACTAATATTTTACGGTCATTCAACCATACTTAGTGGTCTTCTCAATAGTTTGGTAGAAAGCTTGCTTTGCTTGTGTAGATGAGGTCTAGTTTGTATAGCCCTTAGCATATCAAAATCCTATCACTAATCAACAAACTAAACAATCCTAATTAGGACTAGGGACAAATGAATGCTACAAATTGGGACCAGGTATCCTGAAGTGAAAATTTTATCTTACTTATCACCATGTGTAGACGGTTTGTGAAATTTTGATAGTTTGCAAAAGGACAAGCTTGTCCCCCCTACCAGAATAAATCCCTTTCTTAAAAATAAAGGAGCAAAAGACCAGAATGAATTCCCTGTGTGAAATTCCAAAGTTAAATACTCATAAATCAAATCAAATCAAGATCAAAATCAAAGTGAAATCCTATCAGTATCAAATCCCTTGCTTAAAGAAAAAAAAGATATATAAAAAAAAGAGTACAAAATAAATAGTGATTTGTATCACTTTACATGAGCAAGTATCCCGATATATTAAAGAAAAGAAGGGGACAAGCTTGAATCCCTAGAACTGATAACACTAATGTACCTTACACATGATGATATGTCTGATATATCATTTTAATTTTGTACAGACCAATGTTTGAATGTGGAAGAGCTATCTTCAGGTGTCCTGTATCTCCTAGTAGTCTAGTCCAACTGAAATCTAAACCTAGGATTGGATAGACATTTGGCGATCCCTAATCCTAGCAATGGGCTATAAGAATCCTACCTAACATCAAGGTATACTTATGCCTTATCTAAATATATTCATTTGCACACACAGGGATAATGAATAGTTAGGGTCTATCCTAGCGAAATCCTTATGTTTCATAAGTCTAGTATGGTCAGGATACAACTTTTGATAATTCAGCTAGGGTGTTTGAGTTTCATGGAAAACCTCAAATTTTTATTGGAAATTTGAGTTAATTTGAGGCATTTTATATTGTCACTGATGTCACATGGATAATTGATGTCACATGGATCACATTTGGTTTTGGTGGCCAAAATATTTCATAAATAAGCATTTATGATATTTTGGAAAGCATGGCTATTTATAGGTTTTTTATGAAAACCAAGGCAAACAAAATAAAAGGTTTTATTTAAAACCATGGTGGGCTTATGTGGAAAGGTCTTTTCTTAAAATCCAAGGTGGAATTTTGTTTCATTGAAAAAGGACCTCCTGTGATGAAGATATTAAAGTTTAAATTAATGGAGGGTCGACCTATGTGCAATTAATGGAGGTTAGCATATATATGAAAAGGTTTCAATTTATTTCAGAAAGGGATATATTATATATCGTTGGAAATATTATTTCGAGGGATATTTGACTAACTTATTTATAAGGAGAAATAAGGTGTGTGTAAAGAGATATTTTTGATTTTGTAAAGGGGTTCCAAAAGTGAATTTTGCCTTGTTATTTTTCAAGAGGATTAATTCTTTTATGAGGTGACAAGGTATGCAATATTGTGATTTAATTTATTTTATGGTATAAGTGGTTTTGGGAGTGAAAATGTTATGCAATTTATTTATTTATTTTATTTTATTTTATAGTACAAGTTGTTTTAGGAGAGATAAGGAAGTTTTGCAATTAAAGGTCTTGGTGATGATTATTGAAAACTGAAGTAATGTTGATTATTTTGTGATCTACTAACCCTTGTGAAGATTGGCAAAATAATTTTGTGATTGTGGGAGATTTACAAATATGTTTTTTCATCTTCATAAAAGGTATGGGCACATTCTCCTATTGATTGTTTATGGTGGTTGATTTCTGAAATATCATTGGAGGGAAAAGGATTGTTTGTGGTTTCCTTTTCAAAAGTGGTTGGTTGAATGCTTCAAGATTTTTTGAATTGAGAGTTGTGTCTAAACCTTATTTCATAAGCATAGTTTTTGAATCCCATTTTTTGTGAAATAAATTGAGTTAGAAAAGAACATGATTATCATTGTTATATGAGATTTGTGGTTGAGCATTGTTGGAAACATTTGAGATGGTTGATACATACTTGGACTAGGATTTTGTGAGAGAGAATTGTCCCTTTTGGTGATTGGTTGAGTTGAGTTTATTGAGCCTAATTAAGTGATGTATGAAGTGATTGTTCAAGTCCTATGAAACAAACTATTCCATTATTCTGATTTGAGTTGAGAGTAATATTAGAACATATTGAGTCTCTAACAATTCTCTTTATGCTTCCATGAGATTGACTTGAGTTGAGTTGAGTTGATTTGAGTTGATTTGATTTGAGATTGAGATTAGAACATATTGAGTCTCTAACAATTCTCTTTATGCTTATATGAGTTGAGTTGATATTGATTTGGGTTGAGAGTGAGTTTAGAACATATTGAGTCTCTAACAATTCTCTTTATGCTTCTATGAGTTGAGTTGAGATTGATTTGGGTTGAGAATGATATTAGAACATATTGAGTCTTAACAATTATCTTTATGCTTCTATCAAGTTAATTTGAGTTGAAATTGCCATTCATTATTGAGTTCATTTTGAGTACTACTTGAGCATGATTGATTGAGACTTTGAGAAGGCCTTTGGGATAGATTTGTGGATAGTGTTAAGATGGATTTGAGGACAGTTTTGGGACAGATTTTTGGACAATCTTGGGCAAGTTCTTGGTGAGCTTGCGAAAGCATATTTGGGCAATTTCTTGGTGAGCTTGCTAGGGCATATTTGGGCAAGTTCTTGGTGAGCTTGCTAGAGCAAATTTGGACAAGTTATATGTGAGCTTGTTATTCAGTATTGGACAAGTTCTATGTGAACTTATTATTCAACATTGGATAGGTTCTGTGTGAGCTTGTTATTCAGCATTGGATAGGTTTTGTGTGAGCTTGTTATCTAGTTTTGGACAAGTTATTTGTGAGCTTGTTATTCAGATTTTGGCAAGTTATTGGTGAGCTTTATTGATCAGATTTGACAAGTTCTATGTGAGCTTGTTAAGCAGGTCCTGTGTGAGCCTATTGATTAGGTTCTTAGTGAGCCTATTGATAGAGATTTAGAGGTGAAAAAGTATATAGGATAGAGTCTCAGTGGATAGATATCGAACAACCAACATAGTTGAAGACATATATGAGTGAGGAGTCTTCAAGTGGAGAGAGGTCCACCAGTCATTGCAGTAGAGAGACAAATTCTTCTAGAATATCACATAGCCATAGTAGAAGGGGAAAGAGTTCTCTTGTGGAAGATATCCACGAACTTGAGATTAGGGGATCAACATCTCCTTTGTACAGAGATCCATAAACATTGTAATTACGAGTGATTCCCAAAGAGATTGATTGAGAAAGTTTTAGTAAAATATTTTCTCCATGGAGTACCTCACATTGGGGGAACCACATTAAATCTTCTCAATTGTGTGTGATGACTTATGCTCTTGCGTACTACTACTATCTGAGTTATCAATACACACTGTTATATTTGGTTATTACAAATAAGGACATTAATTGATATTCATTTGGAAATAAAGTAAAAAGTGGTCTTATACTATTCACCCCTCCTATTAGTATAATCTTGTGTTATTCAATTGGTATTAGAGCAGGTTCCTTAAAAAAGGCTAATAGCTTGAGGGTAGATTCTATAAGAACACAGATGGCTTCACAGAATGAATCTTCTACAACTAAGGCTTCATTGTTTGATGGTAGTAATTATGCTTTCTGGAGCATGAAAATGAAGAAATACTTGATATCACAAGGATATGAGGTATGGCAGATGGTTGAAAAAGAGTATAAGGTTGAAGGTGATGCCAAGGAATATAAGACTACCAGGAAATTGGTTGAGATCAATGCAAGAGCAATGAATTATATTTTGAGTGGGCTACCTGGGAAAAATTTTGCAAAGGTCATGGTATGTACTTTAGCTAATGATATGTGGACCAAGTTGAGGAATACTTATGAAGGAGATTTCAAGGTAAATTTGACCAAACTAAAAACTCATAGAAAAATATTTGAGGAATTGAAAATGGAAGATTATGAAGATATTGCAATATTTTTACTTCGATTTGATGAGATTACTAACACCATGAGAGGCCTAGGTTTTGATATGAAAGAATCAGAAGTTACTAAAAAGGTTTTGAGATCACTTCCCATGAAATATGATTCTAAGGTTTCAGAAATAGAAGAGACAATGGATATCAACAAGCTAACAATGGAAGAATTGCAAGGTACTCTCACATATTATGAGATGAGGGTAAGTAAGCATCAAGCTCCAATAAAAAATATTGCATTCAAGGCTTCAAAAAAAGAGAAAGGGAAATTTTAAAAAATAGATAGAGTTTTAGAAAATTATGAGGAAGCTAACTTCATCAAAATGAATAAGAACTCAAGTAATTTCAAATATATAAGGAAATTCAGGTGCTACAAGTGTGGTGATCTTGGTCACTATGCATACAAGTTTCCACATGAAGAAATCAGTGATGATGAAAAATATTATCAAAGAAGAAAATAAGATGGAAAGCATAAGCATGACAAAGATGATAGATTCAAGCAAAATAGGTATGAGAAGAAGACAATTTTTTGTAAGGCTAAGAAATCTTACTACATTTTAGAAGCAAGTGATAGTTCATATTACAGTAATAAAGATCATTCATATGAAGAAGAATGTAAATTCTTTGGAATAAGTGAATAAAAGCAAGAACACGTATTCCTAGGTATTGAAGTTAAAGAAGAAGATGTGCCTATTGAAGAAATACATGAAGAGCTTGCCATAGCCATTAAGCAAGTAGATAGGTACAAGAAAGGTCTAAGGATACTAAAATGCTTCATATGTGGAGAATTTGGGCATATAGATGATGATTGCACATACTATGACAATTACAAGGAAAGTGTATTTGAAAAAGAAAGCAGCAGTTCTAGTGATAATTCCAGTAGTATTAAAAACAAAGAAGTCTCATTTTTGGTAATAGAAAAGGAAGAGGATGGGCGAAGTAAAAAAAAATAAGAAATAAAAAGGTTAAAAGAAGAATACAGGAATCTTGAAAACAAGATTCGAACAGATGTCAAAATAATAGAATAATTACTTCAAACAATTAGTAATCTTAGAGAAGAGCTTCAAAATGCAAAAAGGATAGAAGAAAGGATGAGTTAGGAACTAAGGGTAACCACGGAAAGACATGATACATTATATGAAAATATTCAAAAAGGAGTGGAAACTTATTTTTGGTTGTAGCTTACTTCCAAGAAAATTCACACTCAAAAGGAAAGAAATTTCTAAAATATGAAACAAAATAAGCACCTAAGATTTGTGAGGAAAGTTCCAAAGTTCCTATGGTTCCAAATATTCAGTTTGGTTCTTATTTTTAGATAGGTGAATCAAGATCAAAGGGAAAATAAATTATTGAAGAAAAAGGCAAGGAAGAAACTAAGGAAGAGGTTTTAGGTGCTACAAAGAAGGTTCAAGAATGCAATGCACAAGTTGAAGATGATGATAAGGATAATGGTCAAGAAAGGTATGAGGAACCAAGGCATGAAAAAAAGGATTTTCAAGGATATTTTTTTTCTTGTAATGGATTTGGACACAGGGCTATACATTGCAGGATCCATGGATCAAAGAAATTTGATTTTGCTAGAAGAAACTTCAAAGGAAGAAGGTGTGGTTTTCAGGGACATTGCTTCTCATGTAATAGAATTGGTCATAAATTTTTTTAGTGCAAAGGAAATGAGCAACATGGTTTTGGTTTTAGAGCTACACAATTAAGAAGTCATGGTAATAATGGTCATGAAAATAGAGCTTCACAATACAGGGTTCAGGAAAGGAATGCATATGGAAATTACTTCAAGAAAGAATTTAGGACATGGGAACCATCAAAAGGCTACAATATCAATTATTTTAATTGCAATAACTTTGGGCATATTGCAATATCGTGTAGGACTCAATTCCAAAAAGGTTCAATGCAAGAAGGTCAAATAGGTTCAAGACAATAAGATCAAGTAATTCATAAAGAGAATGATATCAGAGAAACATGAAATGAAGTTGATAGACGAAATAATCAATGTAATATGGGAATAAAGGTACTCCCACCCCAAAATTAATCACCTCAAAAAATAAGGAGGTGAGGGGGCTAAGCTTAAGAGTCATATATTTTAGCCCTATAGGTGTCCCTTTTGCCATTGATATCAAAGGGAGAGATATTTTAGTAAGGGGGAGAGCATTGAGTTACGAGGAGCAGGCATTGAGTTAGGGGGAGCAGCCTCCATAGAGAGTATTGAGTCAGGGGGAGCAGCTTTGATTCTTAGAGATGGTTTTTACAGTGATTGTGGTTTTTGCTTTAGAGGTGTTGCCATCAATGAAAAAGGGGGATATTGTTGGAAATTTAGTTAATTTTAGGCATTTTATGTTGTCATTAATCTCACATGGATCATTGATGTCACATGGATCACATTTGGTTTTGGTGGCCAAAATATTTCATAAATAAGCATTTATGATATTTTGGAAAGCATGGCTATTTACAGGGTTTTTATGAAAACCAAGGCAGGCAAAATAAAATATTTTATTTAAAACCATGGTGGGATTATGTGGAAAGGGATTTTATTAAAAGCCAAGGTGGAATTTTTTTCATTGAAAAAGGACCTCCGATGATGAAGATATTAAGTTTAAAGTTTATGTTTAAATTAATGGAGGGCCAACCTATGTGCAATTAATGGAGGTTGGCATATATATATATATATATATATATATATATATATATATATATATATATATATATATATATATATATGTAAAGGTTTCAATTTATTTTGGAAAGGGGGTATATTATATATCGTTGGAAAGCTTATTTCGAGGGCTATTTGACTAACTTATTTAGAAGGAGAAATAAGGTATGTGTAAAGAGATATTTCTGATTTTTTTATTGGGTTCCAAATGTAAAGTTTTCCTTGTTCTTTTTCAATAGGATTAATTCTTTCATGAGGTGACAAGGTATGCAATATTGTGATTTATTTTATTTTATGGTATAAGTGGTTTTGGGGGTGAAAAGGTTATGCAATTTTTTTATTTATTTTATTTTATGGTACAAGTGGTTTTAGGATAGATAAGGAATTTGGGCAGTTAAAGGCCTTGGTGATGATTATTGAAAAGTGGAGTAATGTTGATTATTTTGTTATCTACTAACCCTTGTGAAGATTGGCAACAAAATTTTGTGCTTGTCATATTTACAAAGAGGTTTTTTCATCTTCATAAAAGGTTTGGGCACATTCTCCTATTGATTATTTATGGTGGTTGATTTCTAAAATATCATTGGAGGGAAAAGGATTGTTTGTGGTTTCCTTTTCGAAAGTGGTTGGTTGAATGCTTCAAGATTTTCTAAATTGAGAGTTGTGTCTAAACCTTGTTTCATAAGCAAAGTTGTTGAAGCCCATTGGTTGTAAAAGAACTTGAGTTATAAAATAACATGAGTATCATTGTTATGTGAGATTTGTGGTTGAGCATTGTTGGAAACATTCGAGTTGGTTGATACATAATTGGACTAGTGTTGTGTGAGAGAGAGTTGTCCCTTTTGGTGACTAGTTGAGTTGAGTATATTGAGCCTAGTCAAGTGATGTGTGAAGTGACTGTTCAAGTCCTATGAAAAAAACTATTCCATTATTATGATTTGAGGTGAGAGTAATATTAGAACATATTGAGTCTCTAACAATTGTCTTTATGCTTCTATGAGATTGAATTGAGTTGAGTTGAGTTGATTTGAGTTGAGTTGAGTTGAGATTGATATTAGAACATATTGAGTCTCTAACAATTCTCTTTATGCTTATATGAGTTGAGTTGAGATTGATTTGGGTTGAGAGTGAGTTTATAACATATTGAGTCTCTAACAATTCTCTTTATGCTTCTATGAGTTGAGTTGAGATTTATTTGGGTTGAGAGTGATATTAGAACATATTGAGTCTCTAACAATTCTTTTTATGCTTCTATGAAGTTAATTTGATTTGAGACTGCAATTCATTGTTGAGTTCATTTTGAGTACTACTTGAGCATGATTGATTGATCCTTTGAGAAGGCATTTGGGATATATTTGAGGACAGTGTTGAGACAAATTTGAGGACAGTGTTGGGACAAATTTATGGATAGTATTGGGCAAGTTCTTGTTGAACTTGATAGAGCAGATTTGGGCAAGTTCTTGGTGAGCTTGCTAGAGCATATTTGGGCAAGTTATTGGTGAGCTTGCTAGAGCAAATTTGGACAAGTTCTATGTGAGCTTGTTATTCAACATTGGACAAGTTCTGTGTGAGCTTGTTATTCAGCATTGGATAGGTTTTGTGTGAGCTTGTTATTTAGTTTTGGATAAGTTATGTGTGAGCTTGTTAAGCAGGTTATGTGTGAGCCTATTGAGTAGGTTATTAGTGAGCCTATTGATAGAGCTTTGGAGGTGATAGAGTATAGAGGATAAGTATTAGCGTATAGAGATCCAACAGCCAGCATAGTTGAAGATAAATCTGAGTGAGGAGTCTTCAAGTGGAGAGAGATCCACTAGTCAGTGCAGTAGAGATACAAAGTCTTCTATAAGACAACATAGCCATAGTAGAAGGGGAAAGAGTTATCCTATGGAAGAGATCCATGAACTTGGGATTAGGAGATCAACATCTCCTTTGGATAGATATCCATAAATATTATAATTGGGAGTGATTCCCAAATAGATTGATTGAGAAATTTTTAGTAAAATATTTTCTCTGTGGAGTACCTCACATTGGGGGAACCGCGTTAAATATTGTATCTCAATTGTGTGTGGTGACTTGTGTTCTTGTTTTCTACTACTATCTGAGTTATTAATGCATACTGCTATATTTGGTTATTGCAATTAAGGAAATTAATTGATATTGGTTTGGAAAGAAAGTAAAAAGTGGTCTTATACTGTTCACCCCCCACTCTTAGTATAAGCTTGTGTTCTTCAATTGGTATCAGAGTAGGTTCCTTAGGAAAGGCTAACAAGTTGAAGGGAAAATTCTATAAGAACACAGATGGATTCACATAATGAATCATCTACAAATAAGGCTCCATTGTTTGATGGTAGTAATTATCCTTTCTAGAGCATGAGAATGAAGAACTACTTGATATCATAAGGATATGAGGTATGAAATATGATTGAAAAAGAGTATAAGGTTGAAGGTGATGCCGAGGAATATAAGACTACCAATAAATTGGTTGAGATCAATGCAAGAGCAATGAATTGTATTTTGAGTGGGCTATGTGAGATAGATTTTGTAAATTTCATGGTATGTACTTCAACTAATGAGATGTGGACCAAGTTGAGGAATACTTATGAAGGATATTCCAAGGTAAAGTTGGAAAAACTACAAACTCATAGAAAAATATTTGAGGAATTGAAAATGGAATATTCTAAAGATATTCTAATATTTTTACTTTGAGTTGATGAGATTACTAACACCATGAGAGGCCTAGGTTTTGAGATGAAATAATCAAAAGTTAATCAAAAGGTTTTGAGATCACTTCCCATGAAATATGATTCTAAGGTTTCAGCAATAGAAGAGACAATGGATATCAACAAGCTAAAAATGGAAGAATTGCAAGGTACTCTCACAACTTATGATATGAAGGTAAGTAAGCATCAAGCTCCAATAAAAGAGATTGCATTCAAAGCTTCAAAAAAAGATAAAGGGAAAGTTTTAGAAATAGATATAGTTTTATAAAATGATGAAGAATCTAACTTCATCAAAAGGAATAAGGACTCAAGGAATTTTAAAGATATAAGGAAAGTCAGGTGCTACAAGTGTGGTGATCTTGGTCACTATGCATACAAGTTTCCACATGAAGAAATCAGTGATGATGAAAAATAGGATTAAAGAATAAACGAAGATGGAAAGCATAAGCATGACAAAGATAATAGATTCAAGAAAAATAGGTATGAGAAGAAGAAAAAATTTCGTAAAGCTAAGAAATCTTACTACATTGTAGAAGCAAGTGCTAGTTAAGATTACAGTGATAAATATCAGTCAAATGAAGAAGAATGTACATTCTTTGGAATAAGTGAAGAAAAGGAAGAACACCTATTCCTAGGTATTGAAGTTAAAGAAGAAGATGTTCCTATTGAAGAAAGACATGAAGATATTACCATAGCCATTGAGCAAGCATATAGGTACAAGAAAGGTCTAAGGATACTAAAATGCTTCATATGTGGATAATTTTGGCATAAATATGATGATTGCACATACTACAACAATTACAACAAGGAAAGTGTATTTGAAAAATAAAGCAACAGTTCTAGTGACAAATCCAGTAGTAGTGAAAACAAAGAAGTATCATTTTTGGTAACAGAAAAGGAAGAGGATGATCCAAATAAATAAAAATAAGAAATCAAAAGGTTAAAAGAAGATACAGGAATCTTGAAAACAAGATTCGAACATATGTCAAAATCAGATAAGAACTACTTCAAACAATCAGTAATCTCAAAGAAGAGCTTCAAAATGCAAAAAGGAGATAAGAAAGGATGAATGAAGAACTAAGGGTAACCATGGCAAGACATGATACATTAGATGAAAAGATTCAAAAAGGAGTGGAAACTTATTTTAAGGTTGTATCTTACTTCCAAGAAAATTCACACTCAAAAGGAAAGGAAGTTCTAAAATATGAAAGCAAAGAAGCACCTACGATTTGTGAGGAAAGTTCCAAAGTTCCTATGGCTCCAAATATTTAGTTTGGTTCTTGTTTTGAGATAGGTGAATTAATATCAAAGAGAAAAGAAATTCTTGAATAAAAAGGCAAAGAAGAAACTAAGGAAGAGGTTTTAGATGCTACAAAGAAGGTTCAAGAATGCAATGCACAAGTTGAATATTATGATAAGGATAATGGTCAAGAAATGTATGAGGAATCAAGGCATGAACAAAAGGCTTTTCAAGGATATATTTTTTCTTGTAACGGATTTGGACACAGGGATATAAATTGCAGGATCCATGGATAAAAGAAGTTTGATTTTTCTAGAAGAAACTTCAAAGGAAGAAGGTATGGTTTTTAGGGACATTGCTTCTCATGTAATAGGATTGGTCATAAAGTTTTTCAGTGCAAAGGAAATGAGCAACATGGTTTTGGTTTTAGAACTACACAATTAAGAAGTCATGGTAATAATGGTCATGAAAATAGATCTTCACAACACAGGGTTCAGGAAAGGAATGGATATGGAAATTACTTCATACACATTTCTTCATACCCCTCACTTCATACCCCTTTTTTCATACCCCTCTCTTCATACCCTTAAATTTAATCAAATAATTTCTCATACCCCTAAATTCATACCCCTCACTTGTTTAATCAATTAAGGTCTCATACCCCTCACTTTATACCCCTAACTTCATTCACTTCATACCCCTTTATTCATACCCCCTAACTTCATACATGTTTCTTCATACATCTCGATTCATACCCCTAACTTTATACCCCTTTATTCATACCCCTCACTAAATACCCCTCACTTCATACCCCTAAGTAATTGAATACTTATAAAAACCATTTCTTTAATCAATTAATGTCTCATATCCCTTTATTCATACCCCTAACTTCATACCCATTTATTCATACATTTTTATTTATACCCTTAACTTCATACCCCTTTCTACATACCTCCTAAATTCGTACCCCTTTCTTCATACCCATAATTTCATACCCCTAACTTCATACCTCTTTATTCATATCCATTTCTTCATATCCCTCACTTAATACCCCTCACTTTATATCCCTAAGTAATTGAATACTTAAAAAAACCACTTCTTTAATAAATTAATGTCTCATATCCCTTTCTTAGTACACCTCATTTCAAATCCCTTTCTTCATAACCCTCACTTCATACCCCTTTCTTCATACTCGTAACTAATTGAATACTTACAAAAACCTCTTCTTTAATTAATTAAGGTTTCATATCCCTCACTTCATACCCCTAATTTTATTCACTTCATACCCCTTTCTTCATACCCCCTAACTTCATACCCCTATCTTCATACCTCTTTCTTCATACCCCTAACTTCATACCCCTATATTCATACCCCCTCACTAAATATCCCTTAATTCATACCCCTAAGTAATTGAATACTTACAAAAATCACTTCTTTAATCAATTAATGTATCATATCACTTTCTTCATACCTCTCACTTCATACCCCTTTCTTCATACCCCTCACTTCATACCTCTTTATTCATACCCCTAACTAATTGAATACTTAAAAAAATCACTTCTTTAATCAATTAAGGTCTCATACCCCTCACTTCATACCCCTTTCTTCATACCCCTAACTTCATACCCCTTACTTCATACCCTTAACTTCATACCCCTAACTAATTAAATACTTACAAAAACTTCTTCTTTAATCAAGTAATGTCTCATACCCCTAACTGCATACCCCTCAATTAAAGTGGTATGAGGGGTATGAGACCTTAATTGATTAAAGAAGTGGTTTTTGTAAGTATTCAATAGTTTGGGTTACGAATAAAGAGGTATGAAGTGAGGGGTATGAAGAAAGGGGTATGAAGTGAGAGGTATGAAGAAAGTGATATGAGACATTAATTGATTAAAGTGGTTTTTGTAAGTATTCAATTACTTAGGGGTATCGAATGAGGGATATTTAGTGAAGGGTATGAATATAGGGGTATGAAGTTAGGGGTATGAAGAAAGAGGTATGAAGATAGGGGTATGAAGTTAGGGGGTATGAAGTGAGGGATATGCGACCTTAATTAATTAAAGAAGTGGTTTTTGTAAGTATTCAATTAGTTACGGGTATGAAGAAAGGGGTATGAAGTGAGGGTTATGAAGAAAGGGATTTGAAATGAGGTGTATGAAGAAAGGGATATGAGACATTAATTGATTAAAGAAGTGGTTTTTATAAGTATTCAATTACTTAGGGATATAAAGTGAGGGGTATTTAGTGAGGGATATGAAGAAAGGGGTATGAATAAAGAGGTATGAAGTTAGGAGTATGAATTTATGGGTATGAAGAAAGGGATATGAATTTAGGGGGTATGAAGAAATGGGTATGAAGTTAGGGGTATGAAGAAAAATGTATGAATAAAGGGGTATGAAGTGAGGGGTATGAAGAAAGGGATATGAGACATTAATTTATTAAAGAAATGGTTTTTATAAGTATTCAATTACTTAGGGGTATGAAGTGAGGGGTATTTAGTGAGGGGTATGAATAAAGGGGTATAAAGTTAGGGGTATGAATTTAGATGTATGAATAAACGGGTATGAAGTTAGGGGATATTAATAAAGGGGTATGAAGTGAATGAAGTTAGGGGTATAAAGTGAGGGGTATGAGACCTTAATTTATTAAAAAAGTGAGGGATATGAATTTAGGGGTATGAGACCTTATTTGATTAAAGTTAAGGGTATGAAGAGATGGGTATGAAAAAAGGGGTATGAAATGAGGGGTATGAAGAAATGTGTATGAATACCCCTAACTTCAAACCCCTCAATTCATACCCATTTTTTCATAGCTACAATATCAAGTTTTTTAATTGCAATAACTTTGGGCACCATCCAAAGGCTACAATATCAAGTATTTTAATTGCAATAACTTTGGGCATATTGCAATATGGTGTAGGACTCAATTCCAAAAAGGTTCAAGGCAAGAAGGTCAAACAGGTTCAAGACAAGAAGATCAAGTAATTCATCAAGAGAAGGATATTAGAAAAATATAGAAGTAAGTTGATAGAGGAAAGAATAAATGTAATATAGGAGTAAACATACTCCCATATCAAAATTAATCACCTCAAAAGAGAAGAGGGTGAGGGGGATAAGCTTAAGAGTCATATATTTTAGCCCCATAGGTGTCTCTTTTGCCATTGATGTCAAAGGGAGAGAGATTTGAGTAAGAGGGAGAGTATTTATTTAGGAGTAGGCATTGAGTTAGGGAGAGCAGCCTCTATAGAGAGTATTGAGTCAGGGGGAGAAGCTTTGATTCTCAGAGATGGTTTTTGAAGTGATTGTGGTTTTTTCTTTAAAGGTGTTGCCATCAATGACAAAGGGGGAGATTATTGGAAATTTGAGTTAATTTTAGGTATTTTATGTTGTCATTGATGTCACATGAATCATTGATGTCACATGGATCACATTTGGTTTTGGTGGCCAAAATATTTCATAAATAAGCATTTATGATATTTTGGAAAGCATGGCTATTTACAAGTTTTTTATGAAAACCAAGGCAGGCAAAATAAAATATTTTATTTAAAACCATGGTGGGATTATATGGAAAGGGCTTTTCTTAAAAGCCAAGGTGGAATTTTGTTTCATTGAAAAAGGACCTCCTGTGATGAAGATATTAAAGTTTAAAGTTTAAGTTTAAATTAATGGAGGGCTGACCTATGTGCAATTAATGGAGCTTGTCATATATATATATATATATATATATATATATATATATATATATATATATATATATATATATATATATATATATATGTAAAGGTTTCAATTTATTTCGGAAAGGGGGCATATTATATATCATCGAAAAGTGTATTTTAAGGGCTATTTGAATAAATTATTTAGAAGAAAAAATAAGGTGTGTGTAAAGATATTTTCTGATTTTGCAAATGGGTTACAAAAGTGAAGTTTGCCTTGTTATTTTTCAAGAGGATTAATTCTTTCATGAGGTGACAATGTATGAAATATTGTCATTTATTTTATTTTATCATCTAAGTGGTTTTGAGAGTGAAAAGGTTATGCAATGTTTTGATTTATTTTATTTTATGGTACAAGTGGTTTTATGAGAGATAAGGAAGTTGTGCAATTAAAGGCCTAGGTGATGATTATTGAAAAGTGGAGTAATGTTGATTATTTTGTGATCTACTAACCCTTGTGAAGATTGGAAAAAGAATTTTGTGATTGTGGCAGATTTACAAAGAGGTTTTTTCATCTTCATAAAAGGTATGGGCACATTCTCCTATTTATTTTTTATGGTGGTTGATTTCTGAAATATCATTGGAGGGAAAAGGATTGTTTGTGGTTTCCTTTTTGAAAGTGGTTGGTTGAATGCTTCAAGGTTTTCTGAATTGAGAGTTGTGTCTAAACCTTATTTTATAAGCATAGTTGTTGAAGCCCATTGGTTGTGAAAGAACTTGAGTTAGAAAAGAACATGAGTATCATTATTATGTGATATTTGTGGTTGAGCATTGTTGGAAACATTTGAGTTGGTGGATACATACTTGGAATAGGGTTGTGTGAGAGAGAGTTGTCCCTTTTGGTGATTGGTTGAGTTGAGTTTGTTGAGCCTAGTCAAGTGATGTGTGAAGTGATTGTTTAAGTCCCATGAAACAAACTATTCCATTATTCTGATTTGAGTTGAGAGCAATATTAGAACATATTGAGTCGCTAATAATTCTCTTTATGCTTCTATGATATTGACTTGAGTTGAGTTGAGTTGATATTGATATTAGAACATATTGAGTCTCTAACAATTATCTTTATGCTTCTATGAGTTGAGTTGAGATTGATTTGGTTTGAGAGTGAGTTTAGAATATATTGAGTCTCTAGCAATTCTCTTTATGATTCTATGAATTGAGTTGAGATTTATTTGGGTTGAGAGTGAGATTAGAACATATTGAGTCTCTAAAAATTCTCTTTATGCTTCCATGAAGTTAATTTGAGTTGAGATTGCCATTCATTTTTGAGTTCATTTTGACTACTACTTGAGCATGATTGATTGAGCCTTTGATAAGGCCTTTGGGAAATATTTAAGGACAGTGTTGAGACATATTTGAGGATAGTTTTGGGACATATTTGTGTACAGTCTTGGGCAAGTTCTTGGTGACCTTGCTAGAGTAGATTTAGGCAAGTTCTTGGTGAGCTTGCTAGAGCATATTTGGGCAAGTTCTTGGTGAGATTTCTAGAGCAGATTTGGACAAGTTTTGTGTGAGCTTATTCAGCATTGGACAGGTTCTGTGTGAGCATGTTATTCAGCATTGGACATGTTCTATGTGAGCTTGTTATTCAATTTTGGACAATTTCTATGTGAGCTTATTATTCAACAATGGATAGGTTCTGTGTGATCTTGTTATTCAGCATTGGACAGGTTCTATGTGAGCTTGTTATTTAGTTTTGGACAAGTTCTGTGTGAGCTTGTTATTTAGATTTGGGCAAGTTATTGGTGAGATTGCTTGAGAATATTTGACAAGTTCTATGTGATATTGTTAAGTAGGGTCTATGTGAGCCTATTTATAAGGTTCTTAGTGAGCCTATTGATAGATCTTTGGAGGTGACAGAGTACAGATGACAAAGTCTTAGTGGATAGAGATATAGCAACCATCATAGTTGAAGATAGATCTGAGTGAGGAGTCTTCAAGTGGAGAGAGGTCCTTCAGTCAGTGTAGCAAAGAGATATAGTCTTCTATAAGATCACATAGACAAATCAAAATGGGAAAGAGTTCTCCTATGGAAGATATCCATGAACTTGATATTAGGGAATCAACATCTCCTTTGGACAAAGATCCATAAACATTGTAATTTGGAGTGATTTTCAAAGATATTGATTGAGAAAGTTTTAGTAAAATATTTTCTTCGTGGAGTACCTCACATTGGGGGAACCACGTTAAATCTTGTGTCTCAATTATGTGTGGTGACTTGTGCTCTTACTTACTACTGTTATCTGAGTTATTAATGCACACTGCTATATTTGGTTATTACAATTAAGGACATTAATTGATATTATTTTGGAAAGAAAGTAAAAATTGATCTTATAATGTTCACCCCCCCTCTCTGTATAAGCTTGTGTTCTTCAAAATTCCCAAATAACAACCAATTTTCAATGCAAAAATCAAAATCAATTTCTTTTATGAGAGTTTTATTTATTAGAATTAGTATAATATAGGTTAGATACCATATGGATGTCATAAATGATATTTATACGACCATTGACTATGTTATACATATTCTTTTAATTTACAAAAACTTATGAATAGAAACCATATAAAATTGCATCTCACATATGGGTGCACAATTTATCAATTTTCATAAAAATATATAGCAATTATAGTTCATGATTGTTATACATTTTGTGGTGTTATCCATTAGAGTGTCAAACTCATACTACATTTATACATTATGTTTTAAACAATTAAAGCATATATATCCATTTACGATAAAATATCATTATAAAATTATGCAATACATACATGGCATAGATTATGTCGTAACAACATAAATTAAATGCATACAAGTATATTAAATCAAACATGCATTTAAACATCATATATTGCATTCATATACATTAACCATAAGTAGTCCACCTACACATGTATATCATAGAATTTAACATCATACATCCATCATCTATCTAATTCATATCATCCATACATCACAACATCTAGCATAAAATAATAAAAGCAAACAAAACTGCACATATAATGAGTCTCAATGTTATATCATATATATATATGTGTGTGTGTGTGTGTGTGTGTGTGTGTGTGTGTGTGTGTTTGTGTGTGTATCAAAAAATAATAGTAAGCAGTACACTAGCATGTGTCAAAAATACATATAGGCTACATTTGTAGGTCCTCGACCTTACACACAAAAATGGTACAATAGCATCTATTAGATATATACTAAGTAGCACCGCCTACATCCCCATTTTAAGAGGATCCACCACCATCTCCACCATGTCTATGAGTCCTCCTAGAACTAGCACCAGAGGTCCTCTCTAAATTGTGTGATCTATGACTAGATCTAGTCGAGGATTGTCCTGTCTCTCGAGTGTGAGTCATATGAGACCTTGAAGTCATGGGCATCTCTAGAATCTCACCCCCAAGTAGCCCAATTTATCCTCTCAAAGTAGAGATTTAGGTAGCACTTTGTGCTTCATCATTGATGTACTACTACACCATGACTTGACGTCTCCTAATATTTGTTCCCTGATATAGCCCTGCTACTCCATGTACTTCCTGAGCTACTGGAGTAGTTGGAGGTGCTATAGAAACCTGTGAAGAGGAGGGGTCATCCCTCACAAACCATAGTGCATCGTATTGTACCTTGAGAGCATCGATATGATACTAGATGAGGATGCACTAGCTTGTAACCCTTTATATCTCTGTATGTGTTGTGGTAATAGTAGCTTGCATAGTGGTCTTCTCCTATTTATAGCTATGCCACTGCATATACCCTTCTATGAGCTGATACTATATATCCCCCACCTTTACTTGTAAAGTGGTAATCATGGTATCCTGATGTAAGAGTTGTATTTGTAAGGAGCCTACCAGAGTTTCTAGGATAGAAACCTGGGCCTTGAGTTGCCCAATCTCACTTTCAAGTGGTGCCTCACCCTCATCAAGAGCATCATTCTCCACCTTAACCAAAGGTGCATATTCTATAGATCCCTCACCCCATCCACCCTCAGTCCTCTAATGGACTTGATGCTCATGAGGGTCTATCTCTACATCCTCTACACCCTCTACAACATCATCAACTACCCTACCCAAGGGGCCCTCAAAGCCCCAACACACCCTAAGGGTCCACCAAGTATCATAGTTAGGAGTGGTCCCTGCATGTATCAAACCCAACTCCTAAAATTCATCATCCTCATTTCCTAGTGGAGTCACCCTAGGCCATGCCAAGTCCCTCTATAGAGTGAGGTGACGGTATATGGTAGACAACTCCAAAATGTCTTGCCTAATCCTAAACTATTAGGTGATGTGGGAGAAGTAAAATAACTCTCATACCTCAAACTTACATTCGAGGAGCCATTTATCTCGACGTGCCTAACGCAACCAGTCATCATCCTCCATCCATGGAGATTAGTCTAAGTATGGATGCCAGTCAATCTGATCTACCTATAGTTTTACAAACAATCTAATGTAGTGCACTAGGTCCCCTATGTGATACCTGATCCAAAATCCCTCTTGCTCATGATGCTAGCATACTGCATAACATTGGACCACCTTCTCAATGGTACCAATATCATAGGGTAGGCCAATGGGATGCTTGATATTGATGTGTTGCCACCCCCAGAGCTGAAGTAGTAAGTTTTAGCTGATGCTAACTCTACTCCTCTAAGTAATATGGTACAACTCATTATAGCGCTATGGTAATAAGGCACTCCCCCAAGACAAGATCATAGGATGATCAACAGGACTTGTTAGGACCTCCATAGTCCTATCTAGGAGGTTCCATAGCAACCTCGCTCCAAATTTGTTGGGCAAGATGATCTACATAATTAGGTGCATGAAGACAACTGCTCGATTAGTGAAAATCCGCTCTCTATACCAGTGCTCAATGTGGATCCCTCTATGGTCCAAGTGTTTTTATGCTGCCTTATTTTGGAAACCAAATATGTGATCAACTACTACATTATTCATGCCAGTCGGTGAATATGTGATGGCCTCTCCATCTATCAGTAGTTGGAATATGCAGTAAACATCCTCTAAAGTGATTGTCATATCACCTATAGGTAGGTGAAAGGTGTTGGTCTGTGCATCCCAATGTTGGGCTAATGTAGTCTTATAGGCCTGATTAGCTCTGATAGAGGGAAGACATAAGACATAGCCAAATCCTACAACCTTGAACCAGTCATGATCCACTTGAGAAAGGGCACTGCGTAGGTTGTGAAGGATATTTGATTCCCTCGCCCTAGCAGTTAGGGTCTGATAGAAATAAGAATAATACGGTAAAAATAAATAAAAATCAATCATAAACATCATAAAACAAGCTTGAAAATTTCAAAAAAATTTAAAAAATTCAAAACATCAAAAAAACAATGGAAAACACACTTTAAAAATAAAAAAAATCAATTAAATATGATAAAAATTGAAAAAAATAAAAAATTTGTCTAAAGTTACGAACCACATTTCAAACCCACGGTCAAGGAGGCGGTCAAATTTTTTATCATTGGATTTTGAATCTCATCGCATCTAACAGTCGTGACCCCCAATTTGCCAATTGGGGACCGTGCTTGCCAACCACGGCTAGGCGGGAAGACATTTTTCAAGTAATTTCCCATCCCTACATTCCTAGAAAATAATAATAATAATAATAAGAATAATAATAAAACAAACAACAAAACCCAAAAATAAATTAATTTTACCCTCCCCTTAAGCTAACCTAAGCTAAAACTAACTAGGGTGAGGTTCATTACCGGTGGTTTAATGAGATTCATTTAACCCATTAATTAGTGAGGTTAATTTTAAAATCGGTAAAATAAATGGTCAAGGGTTTTGTGTGCTTCTACCTTAGTCGCACTGGATCCTCTACCATTGGTCCAGGTGGTAGTGAGGTCGAGTTTTCAGCAACTCTTTGCATCAGAATTTTTGAATCACCTCTTAGAGTGCTCAAAATTTGCAAGATATCAAACTAAAAATGATGTTGAAAATGATAGGAATTTTTTTAAATATTTCTTATTTTTTGCCTAACTGTGGCTGACACCCGTGGGCGTAGAACTAGGGTTTTCTGACTGCGACTATCATCTGTGGCTAGCAAAATTTGGAAACCTAGCTGTTGTTGTCAAGAACGACTAGCAACCTAAAATAAATGCTAAAAAATCCCATCGTGAGGAGCTAAAAAATGATGAATTAAAAATACCCACCTGACAAAAATTGTACAAAATAACAAAAAAATTAGATAAAATCAAATTCAAATGTGCCTCAGATGAAGGATGAGGGAAAAAAGTAGAGAGGGGAGGGTCACGATCCCTTCCCTGCTCCCCCTCCCCTGGTTCCTGCCCAGTTTCCCTGGCTCTTCCTAGGTCATCCCTCCCTGGGATTGTTTGTTGCAGATGATCTCCTTGAGGGAGATCCTTCTCCTCTTTCTGCACCTCTCCCAGTTGGTCATGGTTCCCTTGTTTGAGTTTTTGTCCTGGTGCTTCCTAGGGTTCCTTGCTATTTTTGGGATCCCTTCCCTTTTTTTCCCTCAGGCTTCCCCCTGGGGTTTTCTACAGGTTTTTGGCATGGATCTGGTTCCTTACGGTTCTCTGGGTGGTAGGGGTGATTTTTTGGGTTTTTTATGGCTTCCTAGGGTTTCATTTGAGGTCCTTACTACTTTTGGGGTGGTCTAGGGGGGTCTCTTTCCCATTTTTTCTAGTGAATCCTCTCTGGGATCCTGTGGTTGTTGTTGGTCCCGTCCCTGTGGGGAGGGCCCTCTTCGATTTCCCGCTTGGAGGCTTCTTCGTGCTGGTTCTGCTCCTTGGTGGACACCCTGGGCATTTTTTTGGCCTTGGGGGGGGCTTTTTCTTTGCCTAGGATGTTCCCAGCCTCAGTCCCAGTTACCTGGAGTTTCTCTTATGCAAGGATGGGATTCTTGGCCCCTGTTGTTGGGGTTCTCTGGGTTATACTACATTTTTCAAATCTTGGGGGGATCTGATCTATGCATGTAGACCCTGGATCCCCTAGGCTAGGCTCCCAGGGATCCCATATTTATGGCTATTACCTCTTCCTACCTGGGATCCCCAGTCCCTGTATCCCTGGTCCCTTAACCTATTGTTTTTTCCTGTTGGTTGTCTTGGGGGCGAGATTCTCTTGGTGGTGCTTTCTGGCTGCTTTTCGATGGGTGGGACCTCCTTTTTGCTAGTTTTCAGCTACTTCCTACTAGGTGGGATTCCCCCTTTTCAGGTCAGGATGGTTTCCCGCTGGGCGGGATGGTTTCCCACGGGGCGGGATTCTCCAAAATCGATGGGTTTCCCACTGGGCGGGTTTTTCTCATTTCCTGTTGGTTTTCTCGGGAGGCGGGATTCACTTGGTAGAGGTTTTTACTACTTTCCACTGGGTGGGATCTACACTGGGATGGATTTATGCTGCTTCCCGCTAGGTGGGATTCACTCTTTGGTGGTTTTTTTACTGCTTCCCGCTAGGTGGGATTTATATTATAATGGTTTTTTGCTGCTTCCTGTTGGGTGGGATTTACATGATGGCGGTTTTTAGCTACTCCCCATTGGGTGGGATCTTCAAACTTACCTTCCTTCAAAATTGGTGGTTTCCTGCTGTGTGGGATTATTCAAATTTACTTGTTCCCACTAGGAGGGATTTCTGTTTGTTTTTCATTTTCAAGGTATTGGTGCCTTGGGCCAAAATTTTTGTTGTAATGGCTTATTATCGGCATGTTATTACCAACTCTTATGTAATCAAGTTTTGGGATCCTAGTTAAAACCCGTTGTAAATACAAATGCTACTTAACAAAAAAAAAAGTCAAATGCACCTCGTATCTAGTAATTTCCCTATACACTTGGTGGTTGTAGTGACTTGCACTTCATGCAATATGACATGATGAGCATATTACCATAAGGATATTTGGGACAAATTCATCATCGCTAAATTGGTATACTTCATTTCAAACCCTAAGAATGCCCATATGGTCGGACTGCTCCATGGGAATGAAGCAATCATATCACTTCTTCTATGAAAATTTTAGTAGATCATCAAACAATATGATTCAAAAGATGCCTAATTGGAATTGCTATCATTTTGATTCCTTAAGAAGTCCATTAAGGCTAGATCGCTCCATGGGATAGATATGTACAACTACTCTTAATAATTGCAATCATAGCTAATTATGTCTAATAAATTATCAAATGCTAAATCTTATTTTGTTCAAGGTCATTCAAAGTGGTCAAGTGACTCATCGCTTCATGTAATTGTCATATCTTCATCGAATCATCGCTTGAGGGGGTAGTCATAATATCATAATCATAATAAAATTCAATAGAAGATCCCTTGATCGTAGATCTCTTGATCTTGTCAAAATTGTGTTTGTATTACAAATCATTGTCAATGACTATAATAAGCTTACCCTTTGCTTGGAAAAAAAGAAAATATGACAGTTAAGTTAGTAGCTCTCCTCCTTTCGGATCTATATGGCATGGAAGCCTATAGTAGCCCTGAGCTACCTAATCACCGCTGGAGCTTGCCAAAACTTTGAAAATTTAAGCCTTTCATCTAGTTGGAAGCAATTATTCTAGGATGCGTGTACTTTTACTATACCTTAAGCATCTAATATTAATCATACTAATGATAATAATGCAACCTATGACACCATTTTAGGAGGTCCATTTTTTCTCAATGTTGTTCGATCTCATAATGCATCTCAAAAGGGACATTTGTAGACACTTAAAACACATCATGTCAAGGCGACTACTCATATAGGACATGCTAGAGACCATATGGAAGACCTTGAACAAACACCAAGGTATATCAATGGTTTTAACCACTCAATTAGGTAGTTTGGCCTAATCAATGTTAACTACGGTTGACCCCTATGATTAGCAATGTTGACTACACCTTAGAGCCGTAGCTAGAATAAAAACTTATTTGGCCTTTTACCAAGCCAAACTTGGTTCCAAATGGCCAATTGGTTGCAAATCTAAGAATTTTGGAGGAGGAATGATCGAGAAGCTTCCTTCCAATTGCTCTAACTACCCATTATCGATCTTGGCTTCCTCATGAAGCTAGGACATAGCCCTCCAAGGTGCTATAAGAACTCCATA
This sequence comes from Wollemia nobilis, assembly GCA_028583015.1. NCBI lineage: Eukaryota > Viridiplantae > Streptophyta > Pinopsida > Araucariales > Araucariaceae > Wollemia > Wollemia nobilis. The sequence continues at coordinate 5,236,189 of JAQPPZ010001821.1, forward strand.
CAAATGGGAGAGAGGGAGAGAGGCATAGAAATATTTGAGCAACAAAGCCCTATATAATTCAACATTCACCTAATTACATTGTTACATTGCTTTCTTGCCCTTAATTGAGATATTGAAATGGTAATTCAAGCCATGGAAGTCCTAGGAGGCTAGGAGAGCCAAGAAACGCAATTACACTTATTTCACACACAATAAAAATAATTCAACCACCAAATATATTAGAGGACACAAAGGTGACCCTTAACAATCAATTTGGTAAGAGGATTCAAAGATTTAGCCCTTGAATTGGAGGACAAGCACACTTCAAGCTTCGTTGCGACTGTCAGTCATGGTTAATAGTGCTCACCGTACCACAAATATATGGTTAGGGTATCGTCCCTGATTTCCTTACTTTCTCATCATAGGATTTGTTAATGGTATTAGATTAAGCATAATTTAGGTTTAGTTGCATTATTATAGATTTTTGACTAGTAGAATTAGCTTGTTTAGTTATCTTGCTTTCAATATTATAACTATGATGCTAATGAATATTTTTCATGCTTCCATGCTTTCAAATTCATAATTAGATCATTATATGCATGCATATGCTTTTCCTTTACATGTTTCATCGAATCTTTTCATATTTTACATAGGTTTACTAGCTTTCTTGCATTTTATTGATTATATGCTAGTAGTATTATCTTTTCATACAATTTCCTCAAAAAGCCTCATTAAGAGAGGCATCATTTATTATTGATGCTTCTTTTTTTTTATTGCACATAGTACTAACATGGTTTTGACATGCAAGGTAGAAAATACCTCTAATCATGGAGAAGAAGGTCATCTACACCTTGGATTAGTTCATGTCATTTTGAAAGGCATTTGGAATGCACCTACCCTTGAGGGGGATTTCAAACTATTGTAATTGTTGTAACAAATAGGTATCCCTAAGAGGGATGGATTTATCCCTAAGAGGGATGGATTTGTAACTTGAATTGATTCAAAATTAATAAAAGATATTTCTATTTTGTTTCTTTTCATTCTTGTCAATTTGTGTATGCCTATTTGCATCATTTTTAGCAATTTTAATATTAGGTGTAAGCCTTTTTGGATGCTACAAAAATATGTAAACACTTATGTGGAAATAGGGTAGCTAGTTTAGAAGAAAGTAGTAGTGCAAAAAATGGTTTTATTCTGAACACTTTCTTATTTTACAAGCAATTTGAGAAATTGGTGATATTAATACCTCTTAGGCCAAGGTGCCCCCTCGAGTTTCATAAGGGAGGACACATCCTTCATGAAAAATTGAAAATACATGTGTAGAAGAATAAAATAGATGCAAAGAAGCAAAAAAAAAAAAAGTGAAAAAAAGGGATAAAAGTGAAAATGGGTAAAACCCTAATTCATTTTTACCACACAAAAGAGGAGAAAAAGAACTCTGGAGAAAACTAGAGATAACATTACTAGTGCATTATTCAGCAATCACAAGGGGCGATACTGGTACAAAAGCGGAGTGGAAAAAGGTAAGATGGAAAAATCTCCCAAAAATTATCAAAGTTTTTAATTTTTTAATTTTTGGGTAGTTTTCCATCAAAATCGGTGTTTTTTTTGTGTTTGACCTAGGCATAATTTTGCAGTCTGGCCACAATTTTTTTGTGGTCAATAGTGTCAAAATCATGCCTTATGAAAAACGTCGGGTGTGATTTTGTGAAATCACACCTAATGAGGACAGGGTGCAATTTTACCTTGATGAAATGGTGGTCCTAAAAGACCAGGCACGATTTCACTAAAGAAGGAAAAAAAAGGGAAAAAACATAAAATAATAAAGAAGAAGAGTAAAAAGCAAGCAAGCTATAACTAAGAGTTATGAATGTTTTTTTTTTTAACATGGTGGAATCGGTAGTCACCATGAATCTAGGTAGGCTGTCCAGCTTTTATGGCCACCACAGTATTCTACGCTATCTACCCCAAAATTTTCCACATAGATCTTCGTGCAATCTGCCCCTATAACTGCCATGCCACAATCATTTTAAACTTTTTATGTCATTGAAAGCACTAGGAAAGGGATGAGTGTTCAGTATGACGAGGCCCGATATTTGAACCTTGTACATCCACCCCTCTTATGGGGTTTGGATGAACCAATTAGTCTACACCTCAGACCTTAGAGTTGTGAATGTTTTACTTAGTAATTTAAAATTTTAATTTTTGATTTTTAATTAATGAAATTGATGAAAATTTTGTTATTTTTGTGAATACAGCTTAGAGTACTTTAGATTCATGAGTGGCGAGTAGGCTCCTTGGAGGTGGAGTTGGACAAGCTCAAGCAGGTAAAGAGGGACACATTGAGAGTGGTGGGGCTAGACCACCTAGAAAGGATACCTCAAGGTGAGACCGATAGGGAACTACTAATAGATCTAGCAGAGAGGTGGCATCCAGAGTCTTTGATATTTTGGTTACCCACAAAGGATATTACTATCACACTAGAGAATATGTGGTGTATATTACACATCCCAAACATAGGAGAGTAGTTTATAGAGTGCAAGGGTGGCCATTGACCTTGCAATGATTATCTAGAGGCTGGACCCATCAGGTGTGAGAGAGCACCATAGTTATAGATGATGTGGTAGGATGGTATGGGGCAGACCCATTGATGACCATGCTATGTAGGATGGTGGTAGGATTATTAATGTGCCATAGTAGTAGGTGATATCTACCATGGACAATAGTGGGTGTAGTATAAGACATGTAATACTAGAGATTTTGGTTTGCATGGGGTCCATATGTATTGGTCCGCTTGTATAAGATATTGTACAACATCATGTAAAAGCAATATACAAGGATAATGTGGATGATGTTGCTCCAAATACGAAGGTAAAAGCACATAGTTATGTGGATACTATATGCACTAGCAAGACCAATTCCTAGTCCAAAGTAGCCAGCTACATACATATGGTCCATATCCCTAGAGCAAGTTACGAGGACATATTATGGGAACCTACCACTAGTAAGGTGGGTAATAGAAAAGCTAAGGGAGGCTAAGATTGTATGGTGACCCTAGTGTCTACACCTAGGATGGGCTAAGAACATAGATGATTTGGCTAGGGTTAGGAGGATTAGATGGTTGACCAGAAAGAGAGGGGAGCCAAATATATTTTTATTTTATAGATTCCTAAGGTAGTTCATGATCTTGTAGAGAATCCCAGACCTAGGGGAATACTAGTACCATAGTGTATATCAAGATCCAGTAGGAATAAAATATGAGCTAGACCTATCTAGGTGGATAGAGGAGGACTTGGATAATCCTCCTTACATGGATCCAAAGGTAGACAATGCAGGAGTGGCCTTCGAATACTGGTGGTAGTATAGAGGAGTCATGTCCTAGAGGTTCTCCTCACCAGTATCAATACATAGGTACCAGGTGATGGATATAAGCATATAGTAAGCTTTTTAAAAGGTAATACATAGGGCCACAAAGAGGGAGTTTTAGTACTAGGTAGCTTTGAGATAGAGACATGCATAGGTTTGAATTGAGTTGGTTATGGATGCCACCATAGCTATAGGGACTACGGAGGTAGGGGCATATGGAGTTTCCCCCATAGAGGCTATGGTACCACCATGCAAAGGATAAATATAGGCCTCTATATTAGTAACATCCAGTCGAGGCTAGGCCTTAGGATGAGGGGACTTGAGGGAGGAGGTAGAGGCACTAGGAGTACAAGTAGCAACACTATAGATACAGGTGAACCTGATCTAGGAGGACAAGTCCAAGAGGATCGAGGGACTATGACGATATTTTAGGATCATAGTGATAAATATGTATGTGTCTTGAGTAGAGGTTGATCATATCTAGGAAGAGGTGAGCCATATAGATACAGAGCACTAGAGGTCTTGGGTAGATGGGATGGCTATCACTGGGAGAAACCAAGATAGTGATAAGATACACCTCTTACAGGTGGAGATACAGAGGATAGGAAAGAGGCTTAAGGTGGTTATTCAATAGGCTACCTTCTATGAGACCATGTACTACCAAGTGGTACTAAAGGGGCAAAGGGTGGTACTCCCTCCATCCCTAGAGTCAACTAGCAGGTCACGATCTTAGTCATGAATAGTCTTAGCTTCGTCATCCATGGGTATGTAGCTACTTGGACCATATCCTTCAGAAAAAATAGTGGAGAGGGACTCTCAGCACTAGGGCTAGGGATGAGGATGACATTTTTAGGACTCTCCATCCTAACACAATTCTATTATTTAATTATTTAATTATTTAATTACAATTCACATATGAAAGGTTACATCCTTTCACACATAATCCTAGAAGAGGTATATAAAATAATTTGATAAGGGTGTAAGAAATGATTCAAGAATAAGAATATATATTTTTTTATTTGATACACTAGAGGGATCCTTTACCAGTGAAATCGTGATCCTTTTTCAAACCGTGATTCATTTTATTTAAAAGTTTTATTATTTTCATTGTTCAACCATAAGTTAGGATATAGGATCCTAACATATGGTATTAAAATGATTATATTCTTGCACCTCTCCATCATATCTGGATGCATCATTCTCCAGTGATAGCCTTCACATCAAGCCATACATCACACGTTATTTTTAAATATCACCCAACAAAAACTCGACGTAAGTGAAGACACAAAAAATTATTTTATTAATGAATAAATTCACAGACACTTAGTATGTATTCAATATGGTAGAAGTAAGTTTTTCAAAGTTATAAACAACTCAAATATTCTACTTGCAAAAATTTGTATCAACAGACATTTTTTTGAACTAATCCAGTAAATAAAACATCGTCTCTAATGAACAACCAAGAAACCGATGAAATTAAATGAAAAATTAAAAATAATAGCTAAGGTTGAATAAAATTATATCCGATCAAATTTTATATTATGATTTCAAAATATCATGATTGGCAAAGCTTTCTAAAGTCTATGAAATAATAGTCCCACATCGACAAGGCAAAAGCATTTTGGAGGTTTAAATACACTAAGGAACATATAAAACATCATGACTTCAGTCATGCTCTCTCTTCATCTCCTCATGCGATGCCCTTGCTCATTGTCTAGATGTCTTGTGTCTCACCCTTACCTATGTCTTAAGCTCAATGCTCTCATTGGTTTATTTTTAGGTTCCATTGCACCTCAGCTTTACCCCTTACTGACCCTCTTCCCATCCACCACTGATGTTACATATCCTCTTCCACCATGCCCACATAGTACCTCCTCTTAAGCACCCTCTACTCATACCTTGTCTACCTTGTCATCACTTCCTTGACCACCTCACCTACCATGTTGCATGCCTCACCCAACATGCTACCTAGCTTTTTCACCTTTCACTCATGCCTCGTTTACTGTTGTTGTGTGTCACTTATCCTATTACCATATCACAAGTTGTCCTATCTACAATTGCACCCTCTACTAGTCCATTTTGTGCTATTTAAAAATTGATCATTGGAAGGCCCCACTCATCCGTTTTGCACCATTTAAAAATATGACCATTGGGAAGGCTCAAATCAGAACTCAAGTTGCTAAAACAAATTCTTTAGCCAACCATAATTAAATTTTTTGCCAAATTTTTACCCATATTAAGTTGCTTAAAACCAATTTTTGGAGGGTAATTATATTTAATTTTTTTTTTAAATTTAAAAAGCAAAAGTAATCCACAATTTATCACCATAGATCATTTGAATTTTAGTTTGCATCAACATTTTTTTATAAGATGCTCCTTGTTGAATATTGCAACAATATTAAACTATCAACATGGCAAATGAAGGACGATCCTACAACACTAACATGTTTTCACTGATTCATATCACCACCCTTTGTTATCAAAATTAGTTCTATGATATTTTCAATCACATATCAGGGTTAGATGAATCATTTCTCATAAGTTACTTCGTCAGTAGACTAAAAAATGAGATTAGGAAGGAGGTGGAAATATTCAATCCCTGCATCTTTATGCAGACCTTTGGATTATATTTATTATTCAAATACAAACTCAATATTCAAAGTTGTTAGGAAAACCACCTATGGGGAAATCACAAACCACTTATACCACCCCAAAACCTAATCAAACTTTACCAGTTAAACATATTATCTTTGAAGAGATGAAGGAACGAAGAGAAAAATATCTTTGTGATACTTGTGGTGAGCAATTTGGATCCCACCATAAATGTGCTACATAAACATTGTATTTATTAAAGGTAGTTGATCCTTGTCAATCCATAAAGGACGAAGATGAGGAATATGAGAAAGAAATGACCAAACTCCTAATCATAGCCAAGATGTACAAGAAGAGATCGATGCACCAATCAATGATGAGATAGAGATACATGAAGTGACCAATGAAGGTCATACTTACACTCTACATGAACTACATACAAGTTTATCACAACATTGAGTTCTCATCGCATAGGTAACCTAATTACGAAATGAGGCAAAAGAGTGAGTGCACCTTTATTTTCCCTTTATTATACATACGAAGAATTATCTAAAGTGGACACTCACCATCATCATGATTCTCCTAAGGAAGCTTCTACTATTCTTCCTAGAAACCCCACTAAAGCTTCAATATTCAAGATATCCTTACCTATGGAAAGGTGACATCAAACTTGTGAAATAACATATGCAAATGCTACTTGGAAGTTGCTTCATAAATTTTAACAATCTCCTTAGTCCTAGCTTTGAGGAAAAAATTTCTTTTCGAGAGGGATGGCATGTTAGGACTCTCCATCCTAACACAATCTTATTATTTATTTAATTATTTATTTAATTATAATTCACATATGAAAGGTTACATCCTTTCACACATAACCCTAGAATAGGTATATATTATAATTTGATAAGGGTTTAAGAAATTATCCAAGAATAAGAATATATTTTTTTATTTGATATATTTGAGGGACCCCTTACTAGTGAAACCGTGATCCTTTTTAAAACTGTGATTTATTTTTTTTAATATTTTCATTCTTCAACCATAATTTAGGATCCAAGATCCTAAAAAACATACCAATTTTTATTGTGGTATGCATCCCTAGGGATTGGTTGAGTGTACTAGGACTGTACTGTGGTACACCAACCAGACACTTGTGTATATCTCTTTTTATTGAGTAATACTAAGTTGTTTCTTTTATATTTTATGTGATAATGTGTGTGCATGTGATATGATTTTATTAAGAATTCATTAGATTTATGTTTTATTATATTTTATGCATATAAACTATCTACATGAAATGCATGGATGAAATGGATGAGAACATGAAAGAAGAAGAGATACAAGAAAGGAGGAAAAAAGAAGGAAGAAGAAGGAATAAGAAGAAGATCCAAAGGTCAACCATAAAAAAATAGATAAGGATAGGAAAAACATAGTATTTAAATCAATGTAGGCCATGGTATACTAGTGTGATCAAACACCATGAATAAAATTAGAATCAGGGAGCTAAACTTGCTATGGGCGTAGTACTCATCATGATTGATGAAGTGTTGGAGTCTAACCTACTATGGGTGGTTCCTCACTAATTGACTATTATGGGGCGATTACTCATTAGGATGTATGATGAGGCCTACTAAAATGGCCAAGGAGCTTATCCTGTAATAGGGTGTTGAGCCCACTAATTCAAAAGAGAGTATAACCCAATAGGATATCACATCCAAAAAGATACCTTCTAGGATGTATAATTATTCCAAGTGGGGTGCAATATAAGTGGATAAAAATTAGTAGATGAGTGCTACCCTCGACAGGGATTTTAAATATGAAAAACACTTTGTGAGTGTATGTGCAAATGTTTAGCAGAAGATAAATTTTGAGAAAAAGGAGAAAACAAGTACTCATATATCCTTATCGGAGCAAGATATAAAGAAAATTTGAGAACAAAAAAGTGACAAGGACATATTAACAAGCCACCGTCCTTGACCTAATAAAAATTATAAATCAATACTTCTAAGATAAAGGAATAATAGATCACAAGGAAGAAAGAAAATAGAGAAGAGCAATAAAAAAATTAAAAAATCCAAAGGTAGAGATTCTTCTAGGCATTAGAACCCTAGTGAAAAGTGCAATGCATGTGAGCTATGACCTAACTAGGTATCATCACATGCCTTTGTTGCAAAATCCCTAGAAATATATAGGATCAAGCAGTCATGAACAAGCAATCATGCAAATGAAATTTGTGTTAAATGTTAGGAAACCAATGCAAAAAAATGATAGGTAACAATGCAATATGAACAAACAGATGGATGCAAAAAAAATGTAAATGCATAGCTAATTGACGATTGAAAACTTTTTATATTTTTTTACTATTATTATTTTCTTTAATTATTTTAAGCAAGTAGGATGATAGTCGAAACAAAATATGAATGAGTCTTCTTTCTTAACAAAAATAACAAGTGTACCATGACTTGTTTCATTGAAGAAATATCTAAAGGAAAGCCTTATCGATAATTAGAATTATGGAGAGGCTCCTTCATAGTTTTTTCTTTGGTAGTCATAGCACAATAATAAATGCACTCTCAAACATAACCATTTTTTTTAACATAAGGAGGACCAATTCCTAACTTCACAAAATCACTATAGGACAGTAAATTAGGATCCTTATCTAAAGTAGAAAGCTTGTTTTTGGAGTATACAAAATAAATCATATTACAAAACAATATTTTATAAGAATAAGAGGGACCATCATCCTCATCACCCACTCATATTTTTATAATCCATATATTCAGCATAATTCATAGATGATCATCATCATAAAATGGTAAAGGTTGGTCTTTGCTAGGTATAAAACCTATGCCACATCTCCCAGGATAGATATTGGCCTAAAAGCTCTTGAATGCCCTTCTATTGTGGCCCTAAAATTTTACCTACATATCCCATACTCGATAGGATATATTTAGGATGATAGTTGACACAAATTCTAAATGTATCATCTTTCTTAACAAAAATAACAGGTGTACCATGAATTATTTCATCAAAGAAATCTCTAAAAGGAAATCCTTCTCAATAATTAGAATTATGGAGAGGCTCTTTCATAGATTTTTTTCTTTTGTAGCCATAGAAAAATAATCAATGCACTCTCGAACATAACCATTATTTTTAACATAAGGAGGACCAATTCCTAACTTCACAAGATAACTATAGGACAACAAAGCAGGATTCTTATCTAAATTAGAAAGCTTATTTTTGGAGTGTATGGAATAAATAATATTTTAGAATAATAAGGGGACCATCATCCTCATCACCCACTCCCAAAGTTTCTTAATAAATATAGTCAACATTAGTCATAGATGATCATCATCATCAAATGGTAAAGGTTGGTCTTTGCTAGGTATAAAAACTATGCCACATCTCCCAGGCTAGATATTGGCATCCAAAGGCTCTTGAATGCCCTTTTGCTGTGGCCCCAAAAATTTACCTACATATCCCATACTCGATAGGATCTTTTTAGGATGATAGTCGACACAAAGTCTAAATGTATCATATTTCTTAACAAAAAGAACAAGTGGACCATGAATTATTTCATCAAATAAATCTCTAAAAGGAAAGCCTTCTCGATAATTAGAATTATGGAGAGGTTCCTTCAAAGTTTTTTTCTTTTGTAGCCATAGAACAATAATCAATGCACTCTTGAACATAATCATTATTTTTAACATAAGGAGGACCAATTCCTAACTTCACAAGATCACTATAGGACAACAAAGTAGGATTGTTATCTAAAGTAGAAAGCTTATTTTTGGAGTGTATGGAATAAATCATATTATAAAAAATTATTTTAGAAGAATAAGGGGGATTGAGTGTGAGACAAGAAAAGTCTCCCCTATATCGAAGAATGCTCCACAAGATCAATCACACACAAAAGAGGAAAACCCACAACACCAATATTAAGTGGTAAAACCCTACTTCAAATGAATAAGGGAAACATCCACTATGAAGCTCACTATATTACTCAATGATTCAAAAATACAAGAATGCTTCAATGTTATGCAAAAATATGCATCAACATGATATATCAAGATGTAGTAGACAACACCCCTATTTAAAGAGAATCTTTTCTACTACAACCCTAAAATTACCCTAATATTATCACAATCTTATCTTGAGATGTGTGATAAATTTTATCACAATATTATCTTGATATGTGTGAAAAATCTTATCACAATCTTATCTTGATATGTGTGATAAGTGGCATTTACCAAATATTAAAAAGTGATTGGTTACTTTTTAATATTTTCTAGAAAATGGGAAATAATTTTTTCCCATAAATTAAATATTCCTAGCACCCTTATTTTATTTATTAATTGGGTGGGAATATTTTTACATAAAATAGAATTATTTTCTAATTCAAATATTATTCTTTAGACTTTATATTTTAGTCTAAGAATAATTTACACAATGTTGCATTACATATTCCAACATTGAGCTCACTCTACATTTGAGAAAAAACTCAAATGGTTGAGGGTCTCCTAGAATGGTGATAACTTGATTTTTAAATTTAAACTTTAGGTATTGATGAAGAGTAGAAGGGATGACCTTCATTGCATAGATCCAAGGACATCCAATAAGAATATTAAAATATGTAGAGTAATGTACCACATAAAACAAAGTATGCAATATTTTAGTTCAAACCTTAAGGGGAAGAGATATGACACCACATGCCTTATGGAACTCATTGTTGAAAGATTTTATGATGATATCAGATTTTATTAAATATTTCTCTTTTAATCCAAATTTTTGAAAGAATTGATATGTACACAAATTTATGGAAGAACCATTATCAATCAAGATTCACTTAATAAATATATCCCCAATTACTATAGTGATGTAAATTGAAGAATCTTCTTGTAAAGTGAAGAATCATATTGGAGATCAAATGAAACATTGGGTTGTGGTTTCAATACTAAAGGTGGAGTTCCTATATCCAAAATATTTCTTTAGTTATTCTTCGATACCAATTGGGCTATAATGCAAAATTCTATCCTTGTTGAGAATGCTAAGTAGTTTGAGTTTGAGCTTGCCTTCTTGTAGTTATACCAACCATGACAACCATATTACCATAGAGAGCAGGCTCGTCTTGATGAGCCACTTTATTATCTGCTTGTTGATTATATTTTGGCAATGGATCCTTGAACATTCCTATATCTTGATTTGTTGTTGAAGATTGCTGAGTAGAAAATTGATTATTTATTGACTAATAAATCCCTATATCAATATGTCTTGCATCGATTAAATCTTGAAACACATGTTTCAACTTCTTACAAGAGTTTGTCCAATGTCCTTCCACTCTATGATATGCACAATGATGACCTACCTTATACCAATAAGTTGTAGTATCTGGTTACCTTATGGGAGGTAACTCAATTGTGTTGGTTTGTAAGAGTTCTTTTAAAACTACTTCCATGGGCATATTAAGCTTTTTAAAATTCCTTTGTGGAGGTTTTTGAAGTATTATATTTTAGGTTGTTAGTAACATTGTTAATAGGCCTACTATCCATTCAACCATCACCCTGTGCTTATTCTTATATTGAGACTTAGTAGGTTTCTCTTCTCTTTGAGTTGGCCTCTTCTAATAAGAGCCTGTTTTACTTTTCTTGATAAATCAATTTCTTGATCAAATGATGTAATAGTAGTAGTATATAATGCATAAGATAACTGCTCTTATAAATTGCCAATAAATATTTCAAGCATATCCTTTGGAGGTAAAGTATATCTCAAGCATCCAACTAAAATTCTCCAATGAGCCAAGAATTCTAAAAATTTCTCCTCTTTACCTTTTTTTAAATTATAAACATATTTCATTGTTACTTCTTTTTCAATACATGCACCAAACTTTTGAACAAATAATTATGTTTTTTCTTCGAAGCTATTCAAGGAATAATTAGGTAACCAATAATACCATTCTAATGACATGCCACCAAGAATATTAGGAAATATTTTGAGCAACAACATGTCATTATATGTGAGATCATGGCATGCTATCCTAAATATTCTTAAATACTCTATTGGATCTTATGTCCCCTTATATATATGTAAAACTAGCATAGGAATATGCTTAGGATAAGGTCTAGAAGCAACAATGGGATCCAACAACTAATTACACATTTTCTTATAGTTGTAAGTGAAACTTGAAGGTTGAATCATCTCAACTTTTGAACCAACCGATTTACCATATTTGTTAAATTTTGTACTTCTAGATTATTGTTATGCAATGTCCTCATATTCCCTAAAGGAGGGATATATATCTATTGAGGAACAAGTGATTGGTTTAGATTGGATGCATGGATACTATTGTTATATGTGGTACCTTGTGAAAGTGGACAACCAAAATTTGGTGGGACAAAAGAAAAAGTGTTGAGATTAGAATATTGAGGAGGAAATTGAAAATTTTTTGAGTGACACTACTAATTGGAGGGACTTGTATATTCCTTTGAATTTTTGTGGTTATATTAGTGGCATCAGTTGCCCATTTTATTAAATTACAAAAATGTACTAATTTTGGCAAGGGCTTATTTTGTTGAAGCACATGAGAGTTTATTGGAGGAGGAGGTGGGGTAGTATCACCTCTTTCAAGATGATCTTCCCATTCCATACCCTCCAAAATTTTATCTTTATTTACTTTCATGAAGCCCCAAATATGCTGAAATTATGAAAATACGAACCCACCATTGGGTCCTTCATAAGGATAAAAGTTCATTTCAGTTTTCATGTTATCTTGTTCTTTTGGATCTATGTTAGGATCCTCTCTATCAATTTTATTATCTTTTGGGGGAACATAATAAGATTCAATTTTCTTTCACTGACTTCTAAGGAAAGGAGCCATTAGAAGAGGTGAAAGGATATAAGGGAGTACAAACAACAAGCACACGGAGAAATATTTTTTAATATGTTATTATTGATCTTCAACCATACAAATAAATTAATTATCTTCCTTAATATTTTAAAATAAAAGGAGGTGTTCACGTTAGGTTCACCAAATATGTAGAGGGGGGAAACTTCCCTATCATGTATGATTCTCAAGGCTGGATCCACAAAAAGAGAAAGCCTTGGGGTGAAGCATGGGGTTTGTGCTATTCTCTACACTAAGTTTAAATATGGGGGAATGGTTCACTAGGAATAAATTTAAGGACTTGCTCCAAGTCCACAAGATTTTCAGGAATGTTTTATGTATTCATTTCAATACAATCACCTATGTTTGGTCTTTCTAGAACTATGCTATAAAAGATAAATGACAATGTAGAAATATAGTATGCAAGAAGACAAGAGCTAACCCTTGAATGATTATTTATTTGAATGGTTTTCTAACCTTAGGGTTTCAATATAGAAAATATTTAAGCAAGGGCTCAAGAGGAGATGCACAAACAATATTAACCCTAGATGCACACTATATGTTGTTTATATTTTAAATACTTAGAAATCAATTAAATGTATTCCTTTTGAATCAGATCTAGGATTTTATAACATAAGTAACAAACACCTAAAAAATAGCCTAAAATACTAATTAGGGCACTTATCTTATCCATTGGTCGATCCAAGCTTTATCCTTTGTCCAATGATATCAATAATTCATGTTCCTGCAAGACAACTTGGAAAATAATTGGAAAATAAAATTATCATTAGGGGGCTTGCTTCGGCCACTATACAATAATGTTTGAAGGCATAGCAATCAAGACCCCTAGGTCCTTTTAGCTGACCCTTCAAAAATATATGTGAAAGTTGACCTTTGGAATAAAATAAGCATATCACAATACAACATAATAAAATGATAAAACCATAGAAAATAATGTAGTAATATGTCCTATGTATAGCCTATGATGCATATCTAGGGTCTTGGGATAGTTGATTGTCCTTAGACGTTGTTCAGGTGAAATTGTACCTTGTAATAGGTGATCATGATTTTGCATAGGTGAAATAGCACCCCATAGAGACCTAGGCACAATTTCATAGAAGTGAGGCAAAAAACTTTAGATCAATGTAAAATGATTAATGTGTGATACAAAAAGTAAAAACATGCATGCAAAATATCAAAATCACTTGGTAGGTAGTGTATAAGTATACAAAGGGGTAAATACTTCCCGAATAGTTGATATCTCCTTAGGGATCCAACACAAATCCACCAAAGTGAGCAACAACAACAAATAATTCAATGCAACAAAAAAAATCACACTTCATAATTGTGAGTTAGTTTGCTTGCAAGAGAAGAAGAAGAATGTTGATCACTTAGCAAGTATTTTAAGATCACTTGTTATCTTATAATTCATAATTTTGATTCATCGTCATGCTCTTAAAATTATTTCAAACCCTCATTATATAGTGGATTTGAAGGTAGAATGGGTGGGAAAACCAAGAAGGGCCAACATCAAACACATAAACTTCAATAAATTATGGTTTACTTAGAAGAAAACCCTAAAATATGAAATCATGTCCAATTAGGGTCAACCGTGATTTTACCTTATGAGAAATCGTGTCCCATATAGGGCGAGCACAATTTCGCATAAATATAGGAAAAAGAAGAAAAAATGGAGGAGAGGCCTAGCCTTTGCCCTAGGTAATTCTAAGGGGTCTCCAAGGAGAACTCGGGGAATATTACCCACTAAAGTGGGTCAATTTTTCATGTCTACAACTAAACTAATGTTCCTTTTAGTTTTTTTTCTTTTGATGTATTAAACATAAAATAGAAATAGAAAATAAAGCAACTAAACACAAATTTTTAAAAAGAAACATAAATATTTAACCAAGGTAACTTACTCGATCTAGTGGTTGTCTCGATTTAGTGCCATGTGGACCCAAACCATGAATCCAATTTTACACCCTAAAATAAATAATCATGAATACACAAACCTACAAAAATGGAAACTTGAGACTTGGAATTAGTGTTTGGGAGACTACTTAGGCCATTATGGAGGAAAATCTCATAGGGTGGGTAGTCAAACCCCCTTGATACTTTGGATGATCAAAAATATGTATGAAGTAAAAATGACACTTTTATAGCAAGTCAAATTTACACTCAAAAGAGATAAAACATGAAATCATGAAAGATATAGAGGTTAAAAATATAGAGAACAAACATTTGTAGATGGAAAACTATATAACAAGTGAACTTCATGATTTTCCAGCGTGGACCATAAGTTCACTCTATACTAAAGAAATACAGAGTCAAGAAGTAGAATAACATATGTTAGGAGAAGCATCCTAGGCTGTGATGATTTTGTGGTCAAGGGATACAAACCATGAATTCACACTCGTAAAAGTAGATTGTTGTTCAATAATAGAGGAATGAAAAGGATATAATAAGTTCAAGTAAGACATAGGTTACAAATATTAGGGGAGAGTAGGGGAAGAAAGGAGAAGCATGAGAGGAAAGATAAACTTACCCCCAAGCCTACTAAGCAAATTTTATAAATGGTATGTGTAGGTCATGAAGTAATGCTATTTGACTTAGCAAAAAGGCCAATATTCTATGATAAATGATAGCAATATGATCAGGAAAAACTTAGGCAACCTTTAACCTTAGTTGAATTCTTGGCCTACAAGCATAAATTGTGAACTCACTCTATCAAAATATAGAGAAGGACTAGAGCGACGATGATAAATTTTTAGTAGACTTGTTGTTCATGAAGGTAAAGGTAAGCTTGGTGAACAAGGAGGGATATAATACTAGGCAAGGTTCTAGCCTTTTAGTCCCTTTTGTCAAATTCATGCTTAGTGTTGGATGACTGTGAATTTTCTCTAATGACAAAGATGAGACTAAGGGAGGCTGAATAAGGTACTTTAAGGAATAAAATTTGAATAAAAGGCAATTTAAGGTCAATATATAATTTCATAAAACTTACATGATATTATATTATGTGGTGGTGAAATCAAGCGACGGAAAATAAAACTTTGAAAACTAAATGAGAAGTGTTGGCAACTAATTTCATGGTCCACTAAGCTAGATCATAAATTTATTGAGGGTGGTAGCACCAACAGAAAAAAAGTGTATTATTTTGTGGTCCATATATGAGGATTGTGAATTTTCAAAGGATGAAAGAAAAGCTCAAAAGCTAAGGATTTTTGGGCTCAAATTTTGCATTTGGAAATTTTGAGGGTCTTCTTAGGTTTGTAAGGAGAAATTGACTCATATGTTTGGGTTAATTTTTGGTGTCTACATTTTTTCCCTATTTGATGCATTTATGGTGCAATGAATGTGTCAAATAAAGTTATAAATACCTTATGGATTGGAAAAATGGATACTAAAAGGGATAGGAAGTTTATGTAAAGGGATGGTGAAAAAATAGTATAATTCTGAACATTCTAAATATTATACATGCTTTAAAAGGCAATGATGGCATCAATACCCCCAAGGCCAGTGTACCCCCTTGAGTTTTAGAGGGAATGTAAACTTCCTAAAGAAAATTGAAATGACATAGGAAGGAAAAAGGAGAAAAAGGAAAATAAATAAAAATGAGAAGAGAGAGAAGGAAGGGTAAAAAGGAGGTGAGGGTGAAAAGGAAATTTTCACCACACGAAGGAGGAGAGAAATCTCTAGGGATAAATGGTGTTGCCAATTCAGTAATCAACAATTGAGAGAGGTAAGGCTAGAAAAATGATGAAGCAAGCTTGGATAAGCATCAAAACCATCCAAATAGGCTAGAATTTAGGGAAACTTAGGGTGAATTTGAAAGTTTTAAAATTTTTTAGGTTTTTGAGAAAACATTACCACAAAGATCGATGCAAATTCAAGGGTGCTCCCATGAATTTGGTAGAGGTGCAAAATCATAGAATTATATCTAGAAATTAATGGTCAATTGGGATGGATGAATTCATAGCCCATGAATGTTGGCCATGAATTCTTGACTTCACATCCTTAAAAAATAGGCCATAAAATCATGAAGGAAGAATAAATAAGAATAGGAAAGGAGGAGAAAGAGGAAGAGATAGAAGAAAAATTAGGGAAAGAAAATATAAATTAGGAGTAGAAAGAGAATGGATATAAATAGGTATACAATATTGATTTAACTATTACTTTTTATGTAGATGATATGAGTACTGATGATAATTTTTTTGTTGGTTTTGGTTTTGTAACTAGATGTGATAGAGAGCAAATAGTGGAGGTCAATGATGTTAGATATATTCTTGAAGGATATAATGGCTATGGAGAGGAGAGTTATAAATATCATGGGGTTGTTGCACATAGTGGAGATGCCCTAAGTGGAGCATTATAGGGTACTCTTGATGGCTTTAATGTAGAGATGGTACCTAGATTCATCAACCTTCTAGTTGTCCATAGTGTAGCCGACCGTCACACTAGAGGATGTGTGGTGGATTTTAAGGATTTATATTAGGGAATGAGTAGTGTCTAGCATAAGGATAGTGCACGTAGTGCTACATATATTATCAAGGGATTCTTATTACAATATCTAGCAGAGTACAATACACATATATGAGATGATCAACTATAATAGAGTTAACAATCTGATGTATGTGCTCTATAGGGTGGTGGTGATATTGATAATGTGCCACTTGAGTAGGGGGAACTTTCCATGGTCCTTAGAAGGGGTGCTGGTAGATATGTGATACCAAAAAGTCTAGTTTGCATGGAGACCATATGTTTTTTCTTGGCTATACAAGGTGTTATACAACATTGTGTACATGGGAAGTCATAAATTTACTAATGTGACTCTCTTGTATGTGTGGTTCTAGGAGCACATAATAATGTGGATACCACTTAGGCTAGTAGGAACACTAGAAACTTTGGAGAGACCAACAACATACTAGTGGGTACATCATTATGAGAAAATATAGAGGACATTTATAGGGACACTAGCATTAGGGAAGATGATCTAGCATCTATAGCATCTACATACAAGGTATACTAAGGATGGTTTTGATATATCTAGGGTTTGATGAATTAGGTGGCTCATTATGGACCAATACGAGTGGGATATGCACTATTTTCATCATGTGCAAAGATAATTTAGTATCCAATAACATATAATAGAATTGGGTTACTATTGGTACTGATGGATGAGGAGGGATCTACTAGGGATAAGTGGGGAGCCTAACCCTACAAGTTTTGTAGAGGATAATATTGATAATACATTATATATTGATCTAGCAAAGGATGATGTTAGGGTAGCATTGGTCTACAAGATATGGTATAGGAGGATCATGCATGCACATATCTCACCAATGATATCTATTCAGAGGTGCCAAGTCATAGACCAAGGCATATAGATAGAATTGAGGTATACTATCTAATGGATGACTGAGGGTTAACAATATATGGTAGGGTATCTAATATAGTGGTGATTGGAGGCCATGATAGCCATCAAGATGTTGATCATGATCATAGAAATGGGAGGAGAAGAGGAGGAAATAATATTTTCCTACATGGCTAGGGAGATGAGGCCTAGTAGGGTAGTTAGAGGAGAGGGGGTGATAGGAGTTACCCCCATGGTTATTTAGGTAGATACTAGTGGGATTATAAGTTAGGAGGACCTAGAGGTAGAGAGTGAAGCCATGCAGACTAAGATAGCCCAACTATAGGGGGATCTAGACCTATTGTTAGAAGATAGTACTAGGAGGTTGATGATAATAAGAGGAGCCACCAGTGACATACTAATTGATTAAGATTGGGCTATGGTAGAGTGGGATGCAATAAGCTTCAATATGGAGTGCCTCAAGGGAGATATGGAGAGGTTAGAGTAGGAGAGGTAGTAGGCCCACTCAAATGGGATGGTCATTATTACTGGTGGGAAACTGGACCAAGTGATCAAGATGTTGTAGAAGGAGTTGTAGAAGGTGTGAGAGGACCTTCAAGATTCTATATTATGGGAGGGCTTGTTCTAATCCATGTACTATCAGGCCATATTGGAATATTAGAGGGTGGCCCCATAATCCTTATGGTGATTCCATAGTAGATCATAGTCATGGACATGAACCATCTCATAGTCCATGAACATGCCTCCACCAGGACCACCACTAGCGAGTAGAGTAGGTGAGTTGGGCTTGTAGTCCTATGGAGGGATGGGATGACATGTCAATTTTAAGTGTGGCATGCTTCCTAAGGTATAAATACTAGAATATAGTCAAGTGTGTTGATTTTATATTATGGCACATCAATGCATTGGACATGAGATATACTCTCCATTATTTTGAAATCAATAATATCTAGTTGATTATTATTGATCTAGAGATTGAAATAATTTTTTGGTGAATGATTGTGATAATTTTATGGATTTTAAATTATGTATGATGATTAGATAATTTGAATTCAGTAAGGAAAGTGTTGAAAGAACAATTATAAGAGAAAAATTATGATAGGAGTACATACAAGAGAGAGACAAAAGAAATGGGAAATATACAAATAGGTCAAGCAAAGGAAGAGGTGATTGGACCATATCACAAGGATCAATGCATATTGTGACCAATAAATTTGATCAAAATGGCATAAATCTAAGTAAAATATTGGGGGTTAAGATATGAACTGATATATAGTGGTTGTAAGTCCTATAAATAGCTATGTACAATGGCAAATTGAGGTGTAAGATCGAATTACTACAAAGGACCAAGTAAGGTATGGTTGTAGTGACCCAAGAAAAATGGAGGGATACCCAATGAGGGCGTGTGCTTACAAGAAATCAAACAAATATGATCAAGTGATTAAGTAAGGTGTGCAACTACATTTGATTGATAAATGTGTGGTAGCAATATAACCCATGTGATCAAATGATCAAATGATATGTGCAACTATTGGTAACCCATGAGAGTATCATAATAGTCTAATCTCAAGAAAGATAAGTAATTAAGCATGAGTGTGTGTATGTGCATGTGATATATATAAGATATGTACAAGTATATACAAGATGTGTACAAAAATAAAAACATGTTTTGAAAATTTAAAGGAGGAAGATAAAATTCCATGCATCATGCAAACAAGAGATGTTGGTAGGATAACTAACAACCTAGAGTTAAATTACAAGAGACATAATGCTAAGAAGTGAGTATATCCTAAACTCAGTCCCTCATTAGCAAGAAGAATGAAGAGAATATTACATATAATAAGATAAAACAATAGATGAAGGTAAGATAACCTATAACTAAACATTACACGCTAAGAGGTATATGTTCAATAGATTAACATATCTTTCTCCCATGTCCTTGTTAACATGAGAATGCAAATAAGAGAAAAGTACTTCTACTAGCATTTTTATAGTCTAGAGATGCTTGTAGAATAGCCAATGGCCATATGAACATCATAAAATGGTGTTCATGTTGTATATATCTTATCTTACAAGAATCCCTCAACAACCAAAAGATCAATGAGGGGAGCAAACAAAAAGAGGGATCATTTTGCTATATGGTGTCATAATGTACATGTGTGTTTTATTTATTGTGTAGACTATACCTTAATCAATAGAAGTGGAGGTAATTGCAATAGGTTTTGGGATATGATCAAATAGAAAAATGTGAAAGGCATAAAATAAGAACCCAACAAAATCATAGATAACCAATAAGATGCATAATATGATGTTTGAGGATGAGAAAAATCTAGATAAGATGCATGCTAATCCATAAGTGTCATACAACGTCCTTCTTGATTACTTGGAAGTTATTTAGAAAAAAAAGGAAGAGAAATGACAGGGAAGGCACATAAGTAGTAAGGAGGAAATAAAGTCCCAACAAACTTGTAGATAACTAGGAAGGGGTTCCCTATAATATTCAAGGACCAACATCATCTAAAGAGGGGTGTATAGTAATATGTAGACATTATAAGATATCCTCCTTAATTATCTAGGATTTGTGTAGAAGGAAGAAAGAAAATTTAAAAGAAGTAAATCAAGGATGAAGCCCCAACCAACTCATCTATAACAAATAAGATATGATATATAATATATGAGGATGAGAAAATTCTATGTGAGATGCATGCTAATGCACAAATATTATATGGCATCCTTATTTATTACCTAGGATCCAGTTAGAAAATATCAGTAAAGAGAGATAAAAGTGCATAGATAGTAAAAAAAGCAAGCCTTAACAAACTTGCACACAACTAGGAAGGGGCACCTTACAATGTTCAAAGACAAGTAGAGTCTAGATAAGATACATGCCAATCCATAAATATTTTAAAGGTTTCCTAACTAATTATTTGGGTGCTATTTAAGGAGGAGAAAGAAATGAGAAAATCATTGAAATGCTAGAGAGAAGGATGATCCCAACCAGCTCACAAATAACTAGGAAGGGACATCATCCAATGTCCAAAGACCGATGCTACCTAACAAAATATGTATAACCATACATAAACATTTTAAGACATCCTCCCTAATTATCTAAAAGTTTTTGGGGGGTTATAAGAGTATGAAAAATTGTATATCCATTGAATTGAGAAATAAGAAACGAATATGATTATACTTACAAGGTTAAGGGATATACAAGAGACATAGAAGAAGTGGAAATGTATAAAGAGAAATAATGTATCCCTTTACTTGGGGAAATTTATATGAAGTTATACTTACAAGGTCAAGGGATATATAAGGAGTGTGGTTATTATGCTTGCTTGAAGAATCAAGTTATGGATCCTAGCATCATCATCCCATGATAAACATAAATGCATCTAGTGAACATATATATGAACTAGAGAATCGTGACCTATGATCCACCACACGATACCTCCAAACAAACATAATATAAGAAAGACATAAAAGATAAACAAAAGGTGAAAATTTGGCTTAACAAAGAATAAATATGTTGAAATTACTGACAAAGAGAAAGGGATTAGAATCTAAGTGATGATTTTTGAAAGAAAAGAAGAATGTCTATGTTTAAGAAAAGAAGATGAAAAAGACCCAAGAGTTATTTTTTACCAATGGATGTAGTCATATATAAATGCATAAAAGTAAAGAAATAAATCCCACTACCATAGAGTTACCCATACATGTGTAAGAGGGGTAATCATAGAATCTTGGTGGGTGAAGAAAGAAAGCATACCCTAATTTTTGGGATTCAGTAAGCATAAATGAACTAGTGTAAGTGCAATGCATATGAGTTAAATTTGACTAGATGTCATCATTACCTCATTGCAAAATCCCCAAAAACCTTTATGTGATGGATTTTTAAGCCTTATAATTAATATAAAATTCATAGAAAAATAATCACATGATCAAATATAATAAAGTTGTAATATAATGGGTCCAAGGGCTTGGTTCAATGGTCAAAATACTTCTATAGGAGTGTGGGGACCAGGGTTCCAATCCCTTAGGCCTCATAGTACTAGTGGGTGTGTTGTGTTAGCATAGCTAGATATGTAAAAATTTTACCCAATACAACTGGAGGTTATAGTGGTGACAAGGAGCGAGATTCAAACCCACGAAGAGGTGTAGAAAATTGTAACAAGTTACTAATTCCTCTAGTATAATAAAAAAAAGTTACAATATAATGAACCAATAAAGATAATGTAATAGAGATAAATGAGACAACTAATATGTATTATCAAGGCTTAATAATATACCAAATAATATTCAATAATATGATCATATATGAATGTAAAGCCTAAAATATACATAATAATATCACTTATAATACTAGTTACTCAGATGTATGCAAACTTGTATTACACATATTTATGTTACAAATATTTCTTATATATAACACTATAGACACTATATATCACTATGTAGAATATATGAATTGCTCTCTATAAGATCAACATATCTCTCTTGAATATATATAGAATTCTATCTCTCTATGGAGTAATATATAGCCTTTATAGGATGACTCTTTGGTTACCATGATTGTTCCTTTCCATATACTAAGCCTTATGACTCTTGGCTCTACACTTGATACTTGCATACATGACACTATCTCGTATGCACACTTGTACTTGAATATTCCTAATCTAAGGACACAAATGCACTCTTACATAATGGACACTTGTGCACATTTACACTCAACACTTGTACACATAATTACATGACACTTGTGCATTTCCTACACATTATTACATTAAAAGAAATATCAACTCTCACTCTAATCTAATATAGACACCTAATCTAATAATTTACCAAGTGGTACATTGGCATGTACCAAATGATGTAATATTCTCCAACACCCCCCTGTACTACATTATTTGGTTATTGAATACTTTAGTCTTCTATATAGTATTCATCTTTCATGTATTCTTGAGACTTGAGCCTCCCCTATTCTCTTTTTACCTTTTTATAAACTTTCTAATATTCCTTTATTTTCTTGACCTTGTCTTTGGATTCAAGTTTCCTAGTGTTCTTGATGTGATTCCTTCTCTTCCTTTTTATTCTTTTTTCTTTTTATACAATTTCATTTGTGATATATTTGTATACCTTCTAAGCATTGGGTTAGTAAGTGTAGCTCCAAAATTCTTACACTCCTTTACTTCAGGCTAATGGATCTATACCTAAAATGGGAATGGAAGAATTATAGGTCTATGCCTCAAAGGAGAGGCACTTGATATTGTACCTTATTTGGTGATTTTTTGATGAATTGGGTGGGTTCACCAGGATACATTTCTTGGTAGTTTCCACACCTATGGTTGGGAGGTTGTTTGATGTGTTCTTTTAAGCTTTCTCGCAATCACCTATTTTGTCCAGTGCACCTAATCTATGCTAAATACAATTTAATTTCAATGAATACAGTAGAAAACCATAAACAAAAGATAATCTAATGCAAATGCTTAATTCTAAAGAAATCTAACACTCTTACTCAATTTAGAATTCTGATGTAGGTTTTGTTTACTTATTGCAGGTAGGATCAAATAGTTGTAGATTAAGATCAGATGTATGATCAGCAATTGTACAAGTCGATCAATGATCGTCTCTACCGATTAGTGATCGTATCTATCGATCAACGATCGACAGATCCGATCACTATATAAATCTATAGTTTCATAAATATAGTGCAAAACAAAGAAATTGCAATGCACTATAGACCTTATTAAGTAGAGATTAGATTGTATAAAATTGATCAAATACTATATGAACAAGAAATGACATGAATATGGAACAAAGCATGCAAAATATGCAATTATATGTAAAATGGTCAACACCAAGAATTATAATATCAAAATGTTGTTCTATATGGAATGACAGATGTTAAGTATGATGTTAAAATGTAATTTTGACACTAAGAAAATATAAACCAAAACTCGGAGTTACTCCCAAGAAATTTTTATATGATATCATAACTACAAAGTAAGATCGTATTCTAACTAAGCGATATCGTAAGCCCAATCACATATCATAACCAAGAACGCATAGTTATCATACTCTCAATTCTGTAAAAACATATAAAAATAATGAAGGCTAATACAAAAATTAAGCGACTAAAATGCAAAATTTAATCAATGAGCTGGGAGGAATTTGGGGGGAATGCCTGATTAAATATGCTAAGCAAACTGAAGAAGTTGGGCTAAAAAAAAAAAGAGTTACAACCTCTTTTGAGCTAGGATTGATCGGCAGATCTGATCTCGTAACTGTCGTGCAGTTAGATGGATAGAGATAAAAACACGTTGCAACTTATTTGTCATTTTACCAAAGTGGGTTTTTCTATTTTGGGATGAGATCGTACTTATGATCATGTACTTGAAATGGCTATCAGATATCGTACTTACGATCTCGTCAAGCTTTGACCCGATCTTGCCAGGAGGGCACAAAAATTGAGGCAACAAGCTAGAAATCAATTTTTTGCAAGTTTTGGACTTAAATGTAAATTAATATGGGTCAATTTTAGGGTGTTACAGTAAGTCATCAGAATAATATGACTTTAATATCAATGATTCTACTTTGAGAATATCATATGTATCTTTTTTATCTTGTATCTTCCCTTGAAAAATCTCAAAACTAATTAATTAAAGATACATCATTAAACACTCTTTTGAAGTAGGTATAATTGTGTTTTGAAAATCCCACCATGTCTTGAGATATTTTTCTTGAAAATAGCTTATAAGAGTTGTGAAATTTCTTGCTTTTTCTTCTTTTAAGAAATAAAGTCAATTTTTCTTTTAAAATTTCAAATATTTGTTTCTCTCCATCAAAGTCATTTATTAAATTTTGAGAGTAAAACCTAAGTGCATGCAACATGTCTTCACTATATTCATTAAATGCATTCTTAACAATTTCATCCATGAATATCTTTTGATGTAGTCTACCTTATATCTCCCTAGGTTTTGAATAATAATTTTCAAGTTTCTATGTTTCAAAAACCTTTGATGTTGAATTCCTTATAGCTCCCTAATTAATTAGAAACTATAAACCTAAGAAATTCATAAATATAATATTTCTATATTTGATTTAGACTTTCTTATATCTCTATAATTAGATAATTTGTAAGAAATTTATATGACTTGAATTTCAAATAATAATAAAGAAATAAATATTTTCAAACTTTATAAAACATTAAATTAGATATCTACTTATCACTCCAAAGCTTAAAGATGCAATTAAAATAACTAAGTCATTAATTATCCTCTTAAACTCATTATCTCTTTGCTAATGTAACTAAACCTTAAAATTAAAACAATTATCACAAATTAATTATCATATGTATCATTTTTTTATCTTGTATCTTCCCTTGAAAAATCTCAAAACTAATTAATTAAAGATGCATCATTAAACACTTTTTTGAAGTAAGTATAATGGTTTTTTTTTAAATCCCACCATGTCTTGAAATTTTTTTCTTGAAGATAGCTTATAAGAGTTGTGAAATTTCCTTATTTTTCTTATTTTAAGAAATAAATTCAAATTTTCTTTTAAAACATCAAATATTTGTTTCTCTCCATCAAAGTGATTTATTAATGTTTGAGAGAGTAAAACCTGAGTGCATGCAACATGTCTTCACTATATTCATTAAATGCATTCTTAACAATTTCATCCATGAATATCCTTTTTTGTAGTCTACTTTATATCTCCCTAGGTTTTGAATAATCATTTTCAAGTTTTTAAGTTTCAAAAAACCTTTGATGTTGAATTCCTTATAGCTCCTTAATTAATTAGAAACTATAAACCTAAGAATTTTATAAATATAATATTTTTATATTTTATTTAGACTTTCTTATCTCTCCACAATTAGATAATTTGCAAGAAATTTATATGACTTGAATTTCAAATAATAATAAAGAAATAAATATTTTCAAACTTTATAAAACATTAAATTAAAATAACTAAGGCATTAATTATCCTATTAAACTCATTATCTCTTTAAGATTTTAAGAGATCTCATGCCTCTCAAGTTTGAGATACCCTCGTGAATTTCTTTGTAGAAATTCATATATGGTGACAATGATAGACAAGCACATATTGAACAACTCACACTTCTTGAAGAGAGGTGAATCAATGCTTTAGAGCATTTACAAGTTTATCAAGACCACCTAAAGCATGCTTACAATACCAAAGTTCATCTACATGAATTCCAAATAGGATATCTTGTCCTTAAATAATATCAATAAAACACCAGTGCATTACTACATATTTGTGATAAATTCATGGCTAATTGGTTGGGTCCATACATTATCACTCAAAGAGTGGGTAACGGTACTTATAGGCTTACCAATCTAGAAGGAGATGAAGAATCTAAACCACTTAATGTTATACACTTAAGAGCATTCTATGCATAATGTGATTTATATATGTATGTATACATGGCTAATACACACAAAAAATGCACTTAATTCATCAACCTTAGCAATAATTAAATATTAAAACCATATGGAGTGGTGTGGCTAGATCACCTAGCAAGTATACCTTGGGTTGAGGTGGATAGGGCACTACTAATAGCTCTATAGGAGAGGTGGTATCCAAAGTCATTAAACTTTTGGTTATCCATAGGGGAGATGACCATCACACTAGAGGATGTGTGGTGTATCTTCCACATCCTCATTAGGGAAAGATAAATTTATAGAGTGTGAGGGTGGCTATCAATCTTGTAGTGATTCTTAGGAGGTTGGACCCATTGGGTGCAAAAGAGCACCATAGTTGTAGATGACTTGGTGGGATGATATAGGTAAGACCCATTGGTAACTATGCTTTATGAGGTTGTGGTGGGATTATTGATGTGCCACACTAGTAGGTGACATCTAACATGGATGATGGTGGGTGTATTAGCAGACATGCAACACTAGAGAGTTTGGTTCACATGGGGTCCATATGTGTTGGCCCACTTGTACAAGACATTGTAAAACATTGTGTACAAGTGATATACAGGAATAGTGTGTACTATATTTCTTTAGGTACAGATATAGGAGCACATAGTGATGATGATATTGGATGTCTTACCAAGACCATTACCCAATCAAAAGCAGCCAATTATATATAGATGGTCCAAAGCCCTAGAGTTAGTTGTGAGGACATACACTAGGAATCTACCACTAGCAAGGCGGGTAATAGATTATATGAGGGAGACTAGGATTGTATGGTGACCATAGTGTATACACCAAGGATGGGCTAAGGATAGAGAGGATTTGGCTAGGGTTAAGAGGATCAAATGGCTAACCATAAAGAGATAGGATCTAGAGGTCTTTTGATTTGATAGAGTCCTGAGGTAGTTCAAGATCTTGCAGGCAATCCTAGATCTAGGAGATTACTAGTACTAGAGGGTATATCGAGACTTAGTACATATCAGGGATGAGCTAGACCTGGATAGGTGGATAGAGGAGAACTTGGATGATCCTCATTACATGGATTTGAGGGTAGATAATACAAGAGTGGTCTTTGGATACCAATGGTGATATAGAGGAGTCATGCCCTGGAGGGTCTCCTCACCAGTATCAATACAGAGGTACCAAGTGATGGACCCAAGCATATAGTGAGATTTTTGAGAGGTAGCTCATAATGCCACAAAGAGGGAGTAGTAGGTCCAAGAAGATCTGAGATAGAGATAGACACAGGTTTGAATTGATCTAGTGATGGAGGCCACCATCGTTGTAGGGACTAGGGAGGTAGGGTCATCTGGAGTTTTCCCCATTGAGGTTGGGGTACTACCATTTATAGGATCAATATAGGTATCTACATTAATATCAACCAACCAAGGCCATACCTTGGGATAAGGGGACCCAAGGGGGGAGGCAAACACACTACGAACATAGGTACTGACTCTACAGGTGGACCTACTCTAGAAGGATAGGTCCAATAGGATCGATGGACTATGGAGCTCTTTTAGGATCATATAGATGAAGAGGGATGTTATTAAGTAGAGGCCAATCATCTCCAAGGATATGTGATACATCTAGATACAGAGCACTAGAGGGATTATGCAGAGGGGATGGCTATTGTTGGGAGAAACCAGGCTAGCGATAAGATCTACCTCTTATAGATGGAGCTATGGAGGACATGAGAGATGTTTGAGGTGGCCATTTAGTGGGATACCTATTAAAAGGCCATGTACAACCAAGTGGTACTGAAGGGGTAGAGGGTGGTACTCCCTCCATCCCTAAAGTTAGCTAGTAGGTCACAATATTAGTCATGGATAATCTCAACTTTGCCATTCATGGGTATGTGGTTGCATGGACCACCTCATATGGGTGAAGAAGATAAGAGTGGATCTCAATGCTAAGGCTAGGTATCAATATGATATATCAATTTTGATTGTGATATGCAACCCTAGGGATTGGTTGAGTGTACCAGGACTCGACTACGATACATCAACCAGACACTTGTGTATATCTCTTTTTATCGAGTAATACTAAGCTGCTTCTTTTATATTTTGTGTTAATGTGTGTTCATGTGATATGATTTAATGAATAATTATTTATATTTAATTTTTATTATATTTTATGCATATAAACTATCTTAATGCAAAACTACATGAAATGCATGGATGAAATGGATGAGAACATGAAAAAAGAACAGACAAGAAAGAAGGAAACAAGAAGGAATAAGAAGGAAGAAGAAGAAGATCCAAAGGTCAACCATCAAAAATAGAGAAGGATAGGTGAAACATAGTATTTAAATCAATGTAGGTCATGATAGACTAGTGTGATCAAACACTATGAATCAAAATAGAAGCACGAAGCTAAACCTACTATGGGCACAATACTCATCATGATTGATGAAGTGTTGGAGTTTGACCTGCTATAGGTGGTTGCTCACTAATTTACTATTGTGGGGTGATTACCTACTAGGATGTATGTTGGGTTCTACTAATGGCAAAGGAGCTTATATTGTAATGGGTTGTTAAGTCTACTAATTCAAAATGGAGTATAACTCAATAGGAGATCATATCTAAAAAGATACCCACTAGGATGTATAATTATCCCATGTGTGGTGCAATATAAGTGGATAAAAATTAGTAGGTGAGTGCTACCCCTGATAGAGGTTTTAAATATGGAAAATACTTTGTGAGTGTGTGCAAATTTTCAACAAAATATAAATTTTGAGAAGGAGAAGGAGAAAACAATTACTTATATATCCTTATCATAGAAAGAGATAAAGAAAATTCAAGAAGAACAAATAAGTGATAAGGATATATTAACAAGCAATAATACTTGTGTAGACACCTAAAATATGTCATGTTTAGGAGACCACTCATATGAGCACATCCAAATACCATATGAATGATATTGGATCTTTCTAGAAGCTAGTAGTTGTCCTAACCACTCACAAGGGGTAGTTTTGGCCCATTCAAGCATGGTCACTATCGACCATAGTGGTCACCACCAACATAGTTTGCTAAAGCTCAGAGCAGTCACTACTAGCCATTGCTTCAAATAGTAGATAACATTGAGATACAGACTATCCATAAATGAGGGCCCAAATCATGGATAGTGATGGTAGTTGCATGGTTTTTGAGTGGTTTTTGGCATGGATCTCCCAGAGCTCCTCATAAATACCCCTTCCATGCAAATCTATGACTAAGCCTTCCCCTCTAAAAACCAGTTACATGCAAATCTAGATCTTGGCTTTTCTAAGAAGCCAAGATCTATAATCTGGGAGGTCTACATATGCATCCTCCAAATAACAACAAAAACCCCTAGAACATCCAAGTTTTTATGTAGCAAAGCCCTAGAAAATTGGAGAGTAATTTCACATCCCCTTGAGGAGTAATGAAGTGCTATCTGATTGAAAAACGAAAATGCACCATTCAAGAATTCAGTTCCACACAAGCTTCACCACCAATACATATTTTGACATGAAGGTGACTCTTGAATATCAATTCAGACGAAGGATTGAGTGTCACAGCCCTTGTTTTGCGAGGTAGAATGTTGAGTCCATGGCCTCTATCCTCGATAGCAGCCTATAGACATAGCCTAGGGTTTAAGTAATTATTTCTTGAGTTTTAGCATAGATTTGTTATTATATTTACTTTATCAGATTATATTAATATAGATCTATCATTTCTACTATATTTGCATGGTAATTTCTTAGTTATTTATGCATATCTAATTATATTTGCACCATTATATTTTTATCATGCTTCTACGTCATTTATTGTAGATCTTTAAAGAAAGCATCATCATGAAAGGCCACATATGCTATTGATTATTCTCTATTTTTTATATAAGTAGAGCATAGGTCCTGGATTATTGCAAAGCATCTTCGGCATCAGATCCCTCCGAGCACATGAGAAGAAGGCATCAATAAGCCCTTGAGAAAATTTGTGTTGACTCCAAGAGGCCTACAGAATACACCATCCCTATAGAATACACCATCCCCATTCAGGGGCTATCTCATTCCATTTGTAATCATTGTATCAAGCAATTCGTATCCCTAAGAGGGACCTATCTGTAACTGAAGTTCTAAATGAATTAATGAAAAGATATCTGGTGTTTTATTAATTATTTATTCTTTATACTTTCATGGTTTATGCTTGATAATATGTTGCAAATAGATTAGGTGTATTGCTTCCTGAGATCGTATAGATGGTGATCACGATGGGACCCCCACCCAATTTTTTTTTTTTATGTGATTTGCTAATATTTACATGTTTTATATGTGTTCTAGCCACTCTAACTAAAAAAAAACTAGCAGATAGAGGTCACTTTTTAAGACAAAAACTAGTAGTATCCACTCTAAGTGATAGAGATCGACAAAAAATCAGTAAAAAAGGGCAACCTGTGCTTCATTAGATGTGGATTTCATGTTGGGGGAACTCTACTTTTTTTCTTTCTTTGTTTGTGTTTTATTTATTTTTTCTTTTTTTAAGCGAAAAACCCCTTGTGGGGCTACCTTGGTCTAAGAGAACATGAACAGGGGGTTCTACACCGTCAAATTCACCTGGGGGTCGCACCCAACCCTACCCGCACTAACATTATCAATTGGATTTTGGGTACCCAATTCAACTTTTGGTAGGGTGGAGATTCAAACTTAGGACCTCCCTTGGAGGATTGCCCTCTCCTCTCCAACTCACCTACAACACCTGGATTGTTTGTGTTTTATTTTTCTTAAATTTTCTACTAGCCACTGCTAGGAATAGCAGAATTTTGATTTCAAATCTACCCTAGTCTCCAGTGGTCTAGGTTTTCTTGTAGAGATTGCTTGCATGGGGCCCAACTATAGGCCATTGTTTCATAAAGTAATAATTCATTCTCTAAAAATCATTTAATAATTTAGATGTCCACATTTTTGAAAATGAAACGTTTCTTTTTAAGCATATAGGAAAGAACATGAGTACTTCATGATGCATTGTTTTTTCTATGAAAAATTCTAAAAAATAACAATCACACACCATGCTTAATCTAAATGTTAGTGAGTTGGACTTCATAACCAACCACTTGTAGAGTACAACGATGGTGGCATTCATATCCACCCGTTGGCTCAAATTCCATGCACCCATTTTATTTGGCCAATACCAGATCCAAGAACTGACATAACCTAGAAAATTTGCTAACACTGACCAGGTGAGACTGGGTGAGGATCTAGCAGGACCTGTACTCCCTGATCGAGTATGGGTTTCATCTCCATACTTTGATTGGTTTATGTGATCGTGAATTTCATTTTCAATTGTCGAGCTATGAGTATACAAGTGAAATCCGCTTAAAAAATATTATTATATCATCAA
Source organism: Wollemia nobilis (assembly GCA_028583015.1). Lineage (NCBI taxonomy): Eukaryota > Viridiplantae > Streptophyta > Pinopsida > Araucariales > Araucariaceae > Wollemia > Wollemia nobilis. Next base: position 5,268,172 of record JAQPPZ010001821.1, read on the forward strand.
AAAAATGCAAAACATGATGAGAGTTAGATTATAATTTTCAATAAATCTAAAATACACAAGACCAGTTTTAGGAATACCAAGAGCATTTAAAAGAGATAATCATTTTGTCTACTTTGTGTGTTTCATTATTGGGTAATCAACATATTATCCTTGATCAAGGACCAAATCCTAACCCTAATTTAAAAATAAAATAAAAAACAAACTACTTCTTTATTCTACATCCAATGGATCAATAATCGTGCAAATCAGAGCTATAACAAAAATGTTATGTTGGTTTTATGATTACTCTATTTTTGAAGCCAAAAATAGGGGAAAAAATGCACTAAAACGATCATAGAATGGTCTAGATAACTCCAAAAATCACCAAATTTGTTTTTTTGTCTTAGTTAGCCCCTTGTGCACCTTTTACAAAAATTTTGAGTCCTAACTCTTTATGCTTCAAAATTTCCCAAAAATTCCTAAAAGTGGGCATTTCCCTAAGAGCCTTGGTTGGTCAATTATTTCAAAAATACAAATTTTTGACCCGGATGTCACTTTTTGGAGTCCTATCCCATTGTTATTATCTCATCACACTGATCGCTTTAGTATATAACACCCACAACCATTTTTGAAAGTCAAATTTTCTTTAGTGTGGGTTTTCTTTCAAGGTTTTCCTAGTTAGCACATCATGACAATTATGCATAGTTGAGCTCAATCATGAGCTAGCAAAGAAAAAAATTATGGAGAGGCCCTGAGTGCCTTTGGTATTCTCCTAAGGATCTCACCAATCCTATGCAACACATTTATAGTCATCGCATCTATTATTCTCCAGAGGATCTCATCATTCCCACATGATGCCCTGATAGTCGTCACGAAGCCACTTCCTCACATAGGGGATTTAATCATCGAGGTGATAGGGTTACCACATACATGGATGGATATAACATAGTTAAAACCCTCTATAGCAATATGGGAAGCCATAGGCCTTACACAATGGATCGTCCTGATTGGTTGCCTAGGCCTACCATTAGCATGAAAGAACAATTAATCCAAGCTCAATTGGAGGACTTGCACCATGTGTGATAAATTTCAAAACACCACCACATAATTTATACTACTTCCACTCATGTAAGTACAAAGCATAGACCTCTGCACATTGAGGATGTTATTTTTATAGATAAAAGCACAAATATAACGAGGACTTCTACCAAGACCCTTTCCATCAAGACCCCTTGCACAGGGACACAGGCAAAGACCATTCATGGTGGAATAATCTAACTGTATACATAGGTTATATGAGGTACTATTTATAGATCAAGAGTGCTTAGACACCATCGAACAAGAGGTGGTGTGAGCACAATAAAGCTGGTATCAGTGCATGTATGAACAGTTCCTAAAGGATTAGTGTACCTTGGAACAAAGGGAACATGAATAACAATCATGTGGGGAAATTCCTAAATATTTATCCATGCCAAGCACACATAGGCAACAATTCAATGTAAAATACATTGTTCATCATCAAGAGTTACCTCCTAAATAAGCAGATAAAACCATGGCTATCAATAATCAACAAAATAATATATCTAGAGATTCCTTACCTAGTATTGAGGTTAAGGAAGATCAAATAAAGTAGGTGAATGAGGTGTGAATAGCCTCACCTAATGAGGATATTATTAGCATGGTCAATGTCACAATAGGGAAGGAAAAACTCCCTAACCAGTCTATACCATTGTTGAACTAGATCAACACCAATCATACATCACAATCCTCACGACAATTGAATTCCATTACATCATGTGAGGAATTTGTGATTACATTCCATAAATAGGATATCAGTAAAGTCCCTAATGGTGAACCTGATCCACTATTTCACATCATATCTAGCATCAATCAGATTTTGTACAAGCGATTTTTGATTAATATCGATTTGTCTATTAATATCATTACTAGCACTACTTTGAAACATCTCCCTATTTTACCTTCACACATAAGGGCATCCACTTCCATGCTTCAAGTGTTTAACTATGTTGTATCGCCCATAGATATCACAATAGTCCACCTCATACAAGTTGGAAAGAATACAATACCTACATTGTGCTATTTTCTAGGAGATTCAAGTCAATACAACATACTACTTGGAAGGCCATGGATGCAAACCATGGAGTGTGTACCATCCATAGTGCATCAGTGCATTAAGTACATTCATTAAAATAAGTTCCATGTAGTTCATGCCAACCAAAAAACCTTAAATTATTATAAGCATGTGGATCATCCGTAGGAGGCTATTGTGTCATCCATAGAACGAAATGTTAAAATTAATGATGTTATCTAGAATTTGAATGCAACCCCATGGGTCACTATGAAGTTACCTTCATCATCACTTGTGGTTTTACCCATTACACCTCCATATCTAGTTTCACCAAGCAAGGAGAAATTTATTAAGCCAACCATAGAGATGCTCACAACTATATCAAACATGTCATCATAAGATGTTATTGATCCTATCAAAAGGGAAGAACCCATTGTGGTTGCAGATATATTATATCATGTCATACCTTATTTGTCCCCCATGATATAGGTCATAGTTCATTTGGATGAAATGGAGTGCAGAGAACATGTAGAGGTAAACATCACGTTTACACCTATCATTGATTCCAATGAGGATGTAGATCAAACTCTTGTTAAGTTGCTACCCATCAATCCTATCCTAGACTCTTCACCTGAACAAGAAGAAACACCAGTTACCTCAAGTGAAATAAAGCAACCTCAAAAAGTTAAGCAACCACCTACAACTGACACAAATGATAAAATGACTTCTCAAGAGTTTGTGGGGATGGTAAACATGAACGAAGAGAACCAAGCTTCTCTAAGGCAATCACAAGAACTAGTAACACCATCCAACAATGTTGCTATATTAGAATTATGATAGCCTTTGAAATTGGTTGTTCCTTACTCATTTCTCATAGTGTCATCCAAAGAGCAAGAAAGGGTATATCCCCCACATAAATTTGGAGTTACCAAAGCTAACATAGTTCAACACCACGAAGTAAAACAAAAACATGAACTGAGTCACAACATGAGTAGGTGGATGCCACTATCAAAGTGGATAATCAAGATTCAAGAAGCATCCACATCATCCCAAATGAAGGAAATTGGTAATTTTCATATACTTGGGGATTATTTAGACCCCAATATTTCATCTCCTTCAAGTGACGATGATGTTATTCCTATCCCATCGCCATATATACACATAAAATCATTGTCAGTATTGCAATCCATTCTGAATCAGCTAGATATAATGGAGTACCAAATGGATAAGCAAAATGAGGTATTGCAATTTATCATGAACAAGCTTGAGAACCTAGAATTACAAAGGCAACCCACATCCAAGGTCAATGCAATCGTAAGAAAATGCAACCCTATTTGATAATGTCCAAAAGTAGCAATGTCATTCACCTCGTATTTTTACACCTCTGTCAAAACTTATGATATCAATTTTTAATCAATTATGCAAGGAAAAAACCATCACTTTATCCATGACTTATATTTTATATCCAAAGCACCCCAAAACTAAAAAATATAAGGAAGACTTTCTTTGTTTGTACCATCGACGATATGGTCATGATATTCAATCATGTTGTAGCTTCAAGATATAATACAAAATATGCTTAAGAAGAATCAACTTTGCATTGATACCCTTACAAATACCAAATATCAACAAGTGACAATAGTTCAAGGTACCTCACCCACACCAAAAAATGAGGAGATTCATTTGATAAAATGACTGAGATATCTGTATCTCAGCCATAGCATCATTCTCATCGAAAGCATAGTTAACATATTTTGATGTCGTTAATCGAATCCATGGACACCATTTTTCATAATCTATAAGAAACAAAGATAATCACCTTGCTAGACATGCCCCTGCACAACCCATATAGGTCTAAAATATACAATGAGGATCATGCTTACCTCTATCATTAAGCGAGGGATCATGATATTAGTATTTTTCATGCCTTTAGACGTATAGCCCATAACCTTGTCGATGAGAAGATCATATCCATAGATGGGTCATTGATATTATGCCACAAGGACACTAACGGTGCATAAATTTCCTTGTCTCAAGAGAAGGAATTAGATTCTATCACTCTTCCTGAGCAAGTTGATTACATTACAATGGACAACATGCACATTGGGGGTCTTCAAGATAGCACACCTTCCCCATCATCCACATCAAGATCAATGGAGCAAAGTGAGGATTCTAAAGGTATTACACCTTCCTCTTCTTCATTGAGTAGCACACACACTGGGGGTACCTAAGGCATCATACCTTTCCCCCTAAAAAAAATCATAAATTCCAAACAAATCAGAAAACATAAAAATCAATAAGCTTAAGATTTATAATACAATGTGAGGTGTGTAGAACATGTGCTTATACTGAGAGGGGAGTGAATGGTATAATATAAAAATTTTCCCCAAATAGTAGCATCAGCATTAATAAAGTAGTAAATATCATACAAAGGATCACACACATGAGAGACATCATTTTTAATGTGGTTCATCCAATGTGGGCTACCTCCACAGAAAATATTTCTTCTAAATATTTCTCAAATAATATCTTGGGAATCCTTACCATTTAAAATGTTTATGGACCTCTGTCCAAAGGAGATGTTGATCCCCTAAATCTCAATTTTTTGGATCTCTTCCATAGGATAACTCTTTCCCCTTATGCTCTGGCTAGTGATCTTCTATAAGACTCTATCTCTCTACTGCACTGACTAGTGTATCTCTCTCCACTTGAAGACTCCTCACTCAAATCTATATTCAATTATCCTGGTTGTTGGATCTCTATCCAATGAGAATATGTCATCTATACTCTATCATCTCTAAAGCTCTTTCAATAGGTTCACTCATAACCTCCTCAAATATTCTCAATAGGCTCACTCAAAACCTACTCAAATCTGCTTAATAGGCTCACTAAGAACCTGCTCAAATCTTCTCAATAGGCTCACTCAGAACCTTCTTAAATATGCTCAATAGGCTCACTCAAAACTTTCTCAAATATGCTCAATAGGCTCACTTAGAACCTACTCAGATCTGCTCAATAGGCTTACTTAAAACATACTCAAGTCTTCTCAATAGGCTCACTCAGAAACTGCTCAAATATGCTCAATAGGCTCATTCAGAACCTGCTCAAATCTGCTCAACAAGCTCACACATAACTTGTTCCAATCTGCTCAATAAGTTCTCTCTAGGACTTGCTCAAATCTGCATAGCAAGCTTTCACAAAAGCTTACACAAAAACAGTCCACAAGCCTTCTCAAATACTTTCATCAAATCAGATCAACAAAATCTCAACTCAATGTCATAGAAGCATAAAGAGAATTTTTAGAGACTCAATATGTTCTATACTCAAATCCCAATCTCAATTCAAAGCAATCTCAAATCAGCTTAATATTATAGAAGCATAAATAGAATTGTTAGAGACTCAATAATTTCTATACTCAAATCCCAATATCAACTCAAAGCAATTTCAACTCATCTCAATCTTAACTCAATCTCATAGAATCATAAAGAGAATTGTTAGAGACTCAATATGTTCTATTCTCAAATCCCAATCTCAATTCAAAGCAATTTCAAATCAACTCAATATTATAGAAGCAAAAATATAATTTTTAAAGACTCAATATGTTCTATACTTAAATCCCAATCACTTCAAGAAACAACTCTTTCTCACAAACCCTAGTCCAAGCATGAATCAACTAACTCAAAATATTTCCAACAATGCTCAACAACAAATGATACTCATGTTATTTTCTAACTCAAGTTCAAGTTCTTTGCATCACCCATTGGCTTCAACAAAAATGCTAATAAGACAAGGTTTTAATCACAACTCTCAATTTAGAAAACCTTGAAGCATAAACTCAAAGTACTTCACTCAACCAATGGTCTAAACAACAATTCTTATCAAACAAGGTTTAATCACAACTCACAATCTAGAAAACCTTGAAGCATAAACTCAAAGTACTTCACTCAACCAATGGTCTAAACAATAATGCTTATCAAACAAGGTTTAATCACAACTCACAATCCAAAAAACCTTGAAGCATTAACTCAACCACTTTCGAAAAGGAAATCACAATCAATCCTTTTCACTCCAATGATATTTTAAAAATCAACCACCCAAATAAAATCAATGGAGAGTATTACTCATACATTTTTTATGCCTTATGAGTTGTCCACTAAATCTGTCACACTCAACACACTTTATTTTTTAACTCTTAACAAGGGTTAGAGATCTTGAGTAATAACACAACAATAATATCCAAATAACACCTTATTACTCCTACTTTATTTTAACATCCACCAAAGTTCTTTTTAAAATAAAACCCTTACTCAAAATAAATTTCACTAAAAAGAACTTTATCAAAAACCCTTATTACTCCTAACAATTTCAAAAATCATAATTAAAAATAATTCACAACTCAAACAACCACCATGGCCTTATTCCCTAAGGTTACTCAACAAATAAACTAACAAAGCACCTTTACCCTTATCACTCCACCTTAGGAAATCCAAACAAAATATTAATAAAAACCTTAATACTTGCCTCGAGGGTAATTGAACCCTCATCTTGCCCCAACGTGAACACCCTAGTCGTGGCCAAGTTGTCGCACGAGTTGTGGGCTCTTTGGTGAAAAAGAAGCGCCACCCACTTCTTATCCTTCACCCTCTTTCACCAATCAAAAAGCATGCACCTTGGGCACCTCAACAAAACAAAGCAAAAAATGATGCTTGCGGAAATCGAATGCACAACCTCCTTGTCACCAAAACCTTTGCACAATCCAAGCTACCACTAGGCCACGCTGCCCAATGCATTTTGGGAAGTGGTCGTTGTCTCCATTTAATGTTCGTTGTGTCACTTAAATGAAAAACACAAGCTCTTTTTCTTCGCAAATATCAATGAGCAAGGATGAATGAATTAAAAAATTCAATGGCATATTTATATGCCTTCCATTTGCTTTGGAAACATCGGAATTTTTGAAACTTCCTTCATGATGTCGGCGGATAAACTTTTAATTTTAATTTTAATTTTTTAAATTTAAATTTAAATTTTAAATAAATTAAAATTTAAACTAAATATTTATAAGTTTTATCTCCATCATCGGGGCACATTTTTCGATGAAACGAAAAGCCAACTTGGGTTATAAGAAAAATCCATTTCAAATATGACATCCATGGTTTTAAATAAAACCTTTAAAATTAAATTTATCCATCACCGGGACACCTTTTTCGATGAAACGAAAAGCCAACTTGGGTTTTAAGAAAAACCCATTTCAAATATGCCATCCATAGTTTTAAATAAAAACCTTTATGAAGCTTCCCTTGAAGCTCCTTTTGGAACCAAATGCCATGCATCCCTTCTTGAACCTTTGATCAAAAACCTTTGCTTCTCATGAAGCTCTTTGTGAAACACAAAAATAGTGCTTACTTACATAGATCTTTTTGACATCAATGACAACTCTTAGCTTAGGGACTCAAAATATCCAACAAGTTGAAAAAGCTTAATATTTCTAATACAATAATAGAAGTAGCAAAGTTCAAGAAATAAATCAAGATAAATCAATTTTTTACAATATAGAAAGCAAAGCAAATATTTTTTAATATCTATAAGAAAAGGAAAAATGAAAAAAGTCACTTACTAGGATCCTTACCTTGACTATGATGACTCATATGATGATTGAAAGCATACTCTTCATCATTGATTATATGAAAGAAAACCACCAATAAAAGTGACTCTAGGAAATATAAAAATGGGTTACAAATAATTTTATGTTGGAATAGTAGAAATTTGTGTTGTGGAAATTGTAATTTTGGTGTAAAAATAGTAAAAATTTGTGGTTACAATGCAAAATGATTCAATTATGGTATGAAAGGGGTTAAATTTTTAAGTAATTAATGGTATTAACATAATTGGTCACTTGAAATAAATAAAAATTAATTGCTATTGTAACTGATGGGGGGTTCAAATGGCAATGTTGACAAGGCAATATCTAGATAAAGTTTTATTGAGGATGACACATGAAAATAGTTGGTATTTTGGGAGACAATATGCAAAATAACCCAAATAATCCTAAACTATGGGGCATTGAATCATGAAGGTTCCTAAAGAGATATTAGTATTAGATGCCTTGCATCTATAAATAGGTGATAACTTGAAAGATATTAGATTTTTTATTATGGCCTATAAAATATTCATGACCATAGAGAATGAAGCTTGAAATTTGTGTACTTTTAGTCTGACAAAGTAAGAACTTAGACTACTTTTTAAATTTAATTGAAAACTTTTAAACACAAAATTTTATGCTTCATAAGAAAATCATATCATATTTTGTTAGGAAATTAAGCTCAAGGTATTAAACCAAAAATATTTAAAAATATCATCATTATAACCTAATAATATTAAACACTATCCAGTATGTAACAACAAAAAAATATTCACAATGTTGTAAATCCACACAAGAGACAAAGATAAAGAATAACCTTAAGATAAGGAAATCCAAATGATACTCCCTAAAATGAGAATAAATTTATAATATCTTTTGGCATGAGGGTGTCACAAGTAAAGGGAAATTATCATCATCCATATTAGAGAGGGCAAAGTATCCTAAGCCACTTCATGGTCAAGATTATTATGATGTAACACCTAATAATGATGATGATATCACAACTCCATGATTCCTTTTCTATATACTCTCAACTAACAATAGTAGGGGAGGATATAAATCTATAATTAAATTGACTCATTACTAGAAAATAATATCTCAACATAATAACCTTGGGTTATGTATGGTCAATGCCAACTACTTTATAACACCAATATATAATACAATATTATATATCCTTAGATACCTATTGTATATCTTCACTATTTTCATGTTCTCTATTACTTAATTATTATTATTTGATTTTAAACTATACTCTATATATCATCAATTAAAATTTATACTTTATTTATGAAACTAAATATATAAATTGACTAATACACATAAAAAAATCAATATAATAGGGAAGAATTTAAGTGTGTAAAGAGTGAATAAACTAAAAATTCTAAATCCCCAGGTGAATACGAATCAATAAAATAACCTTATAATCTCAATTCAATCATTCTTAATAATATGTATACCTTTTTATAGCTAAAACATTCATGTACACTCAAAATATTTTTTCATACACCTATAAAAGGGAATTTAAACTCTTAAGATTCTAATGACACATTCATAAGAAAATTCACCATACACAATGTGTCTTGACTCATATAAGTAGTAACATATTAAATACTTGAAGATCAAATCAAATTTATATATAAAAAGGTGTAAATAAATTCTATGAGGATATGATAAAATCCATTACCCCCATGAGGGCTAATCACTACATATCAAACTAAATAGATCAAATTGATCTCATAAAATTTAAACATTTGCTTTTACTTGTGAGAAAAAAGATCAAGTTCTAAGGCATTGGTCATCAAGCATCACCCTCTAATTGATACCTTGTCAACCATAAAATAAAATTCAATTATATTTCTAACACATAAATAAATGAATGAATAATCAAATACATTAGTGTGATTGTCTTATAATGTCAAATAAAGTCACATATAAAACCTCACTAGATACTATATAAATATGAATTTTATCAAATAAACATATGTCATAGAATAAGTGTCATATATGTAAAACCTAAACTACAATAAGGCTTTGTTACTATAAATTTATTAAATTTAAAAGTCAAACATCTAGGTATTACAAATAATTTCAAATGCTTTTACTTTATTATGCATGATTAAATTATAGAGTAGTTGGTATGTGACATGTACAACCTCATGTTAGACTTAAAATATATTTTTAAGCATTTTCTTAATTAGATTTTTTAATTCAATTGAATGGATTGCTTTAATAATGTTGGCACTTTTGCCACATTAAAATTTTGTAAAATTTTGCCCACATATGTAAACAATTTTGTAGTGAAATTCATTTTGAGTGATTTTGTACCAATGAAAAAGTATGTTAAAATTAAAAAAACTTTGTTAAAAATTTTCTAAGTGCTTGATAGATGCAATTTCAGGACAAATCCAAGTGAAATGCCTTTTTGCTCCCATACACAGTGAAATATCTTTTCACCCCTAAATGTAGCAAAAATCCTTTTCCAAGCATTTCTCTTTACAAATTACTCCCTTGGCATTTCGCTAGTGAAATCATTTTCAAGGTATTTCGCTGGCAAAATCATTTTGCTAGCAGGTTCGCTCCCTTTTATAGAAAATTTTATTTTTGCTTCATTCTTCAACAAAGTCCAATTTCCAATATGGGCCCCACTTCTAGTAGTGCAAATTTCCCCTATGCGAAGTCGTAGCAAAGATGCATATTTGGAGCGAAACTCCTTTTCACCCAGATTTGGAGTGAAACTCCATTTTCACTCCAAGCTAGGGTCAAACTCCATTTTTAAGCATGTCCTAGGTGAAAACATAGTGAAACTCCATTTCTAATCACGTCTTGGGTGAAAGCATTGATAAGAACATTTTTGCAAGTGTAAGTCTAGGCAAAAGCCCATTTCAGGCACGACTTGGGTGAAATCATGATAAATGCTCATTCCAAGTGTGAATTTGAGCGAAATATCATTTTGGAAGAAAATGCCATCACCCCAAAAATTTTGGTAGAGATCTTATTTTGGAAAGGATTATAGCTTCTAAATTGAATTTTTGTGGTGATGTAGTCGATACGTTTCGGATCACTGCTAAAAAATTGTTGAGTTTAAGTATTGCACCCTTGATTCTAGTGTAATTTTGTTCATTTCCAAAGCACCATCATGGAGATTGAAATCAGACCGATGATTTCCACAAAAGCCATTATATTCCATGTGATGAAATTATTGGACATTTCCCAATGCATTTCCTAATTGGTTCGTTGCTACTTCCAAAGAGGAATTTTTGCTATTTGATATTTAACTAGTTGGTATTTTGTTTTATGTGCATTTAATTACAGAGACACAACCCTCTATAAATACTAAGTATTTTTATGTAAAAAAAAGGAGGATAGACACTATGCCAAAAAATACTTTGAGTTATTTGCATCAATTGAAAGAGATCTGACTCTGGTTCCTGGATCAGTGGTGTATGAAATTGCTTTCTGCCTATCATTTTTGTTATGTTCATGATCTTTGTGAGATAAGTTTAAATTATGTATTTTGAATTTAATTTCTAATAAAGAATTAAATTCTAAAATGTTTATTGGATGTTATCTCTGCAAGCTATGAATGATTCCTATGTTTTCCTTTCTGTTACATGCTAATTTAAACTTGATTTGAATTTTAGCTACTAGTTTATCCCCACTTTATGTTTCTGGCTCATAGCCATATTTTCCATCCATTTTGCCCATATCTTTATATTACCATAAGCTTATACAAATTGTTACATTAGTACAAGAACCAATATTCTCTATAGTTGTCCCAAATGACATCTTTTTTCTTCGGCCTTTCTATGTTGGTCGGGACTAGGGTGCACATATATTTTGTACTTAGGCATATTTGTGACCAACAATTTTTGGCACACTTGATGGGATAAAAAAGTTCTACTTTGAACAATATTAAGGTTTGATGTTTGTATTTTTGCTGTATGACTAGAACATTTGGTGACTCAATTTTATCCATAAGCCTCTGAATGTGAAGTTGGAAAAATATTTACTTCATGATCATAAGATCGAAGGCAAAAATTTCAAAAAACCCCATTGAGTTCTTTGAGCTTGACACCCAAATTTTTTGAGAGCATCCTAGGTTAGTCACTCTGACTATTCCATCGGTTGTGACATCTTTACAAGTAGCTAGTGTATTTTATATTCCCTCTAGTCTTGCTAGCACAACCACCAGCTTTCCTCCCCAAGCAAACACTCCAATCCAAGTGGCCCAAAATTTGCTTCCCCAACCACCAAGATAGTTCCCAACCTAGAATAACTTAGGAGCTTTGAAATTGCAAGCTTAGTTATCAATTCTACAAGTAGTGTTGAAGGCTTTACCTACATATGATGGTATAGGAAAAATAGCTTATGACCATGTCTAAGACATAAATTCTCTAGTGACCATTCATAGTATCATGAACAAAGATGTCATGGTAAGATTTCTCATGCTCTCTCTCAGAGAGAAGTTGCTTTACTAGTACCGGTCTTTACAACCTACCACTATTACCCTATGGGACCAGTTAGCTAAATTATTTATAAAATGTTTCAATGAAAAAACAAATCCTTTCTCTTTTTTGCATCAATCTACTACCATTCATAGGCATCCATAGGAGGAAATTGTTGAATTCAATGTCAAGTTCATCTAAACATGGTAAATAGTCCTTGATGGTATTTGACTGACTCTCGAACAAGTCACATTCTATTACCTCTGAGCCTTCAATTTTAACATTAGCATGGCCATATACCAATCCAAAATAGATACATTTTTGACCTTGTATTCTACTACACAAAAGGTTGAGGTCGATCTGATTGTTATTGGTAAGCTTCCACCAAAGATGATGATGTCTATATTTCCTAATATTCTTCAATATTTGTGTTCCAACACATCTTCTAAGTCCTTGCCAATATATCCCATGTATCTGGTCCCTTCATGGAATCTAATTTCATCTTAAACTGTGATGATAGTTTCTATCCTAAAACTGTCTACTCCATCCATTTGATAACTACCCATTTTGGTTCCATTTTGGCACTGCCATATCTGCTTGTACCACTTCCATTACCAACTTCTCTCACACTCTTAAATCCTAATCCCAAAGAGAACTTGTTGAAATATATGTAGTCGATGAACTTAGATATAAGAGAAATGAGCAATGAGATCACGATGATTAAGAAGAAGTAAGCTGAGAGAGATTTCTAGCCTAGAATATTTCAACCTCTATCTATCATAAGAGAGCAAGTAGTTTCAAACAATAAGGTGCCTACGATAAATTTGACCATATTAGAAAATGAAGAAGTTGGCCTGTTTTACAAAGCGTACTGGTGCTCTATTTGCAATGATCCACATGGTAAATAACCTTGGATGGTTCATCTGAAATACGTGCAGACATCATAAGAAAGCACTTTCAATGGTCATATCAATATTATTACAAAATTTGATCAAAATTTCATGGTCCCTTTTAAAGAACAAGTTTCAGTTCTCATGAGAGCTGGAAGAAAGCCCGTCATAGTAGATCTATCTGAAATGGAGCCTTTGAAGGTACCCACTGACCCAAAATTTTAGAATGAGAAAAAATAAGAACAAGTGAAAGTGCCTATTCTAGCACCCAAGCTAGATGTTCCTATCATGTTAAAATATCTCTTGCCTCCATGGGTGAAATAAATATTGCAATAAAAGGCTTCAACTTCACAAGTGAAAGCTGAAACGAAGTAACAAGCTTGAGAAAATCTCAAATACCAATTCCAGACCAAGCGTTAGAGGGTAGAGGCTATGTAGAAGTATCAGAGCAAGTATGATACTATCAAAAAATGGAGGGAATCCAGTGCATCTATGTATAACATTTTTTAGGAGCTCAAGAATATTCTGACCAAGGTTAGTCTCTATGATGCATTACAGTTGCTTGGACAAGTCGACTTGTTACAAGAATCATTAAAGTTTGTTAAATATAAGGGAATGAATCCTACTCAAACTATTTTTACTCAAACACTAACTACTTTAGATACTTTAAATAATATACCACCCCCTTTCTATTTGTCTCTCAATATGGAGGATTGTATTATGCATAATTGCATGATTGACTCCGGCGTTGCAACAACTGTCATGCCAAAGATAGTTTGCAATGTTATGGGTATGAAATGTACTAGAATTAGTCTTGGTATCTTACATTTATATGGAATCCCTGTGAGAATAGTAGGGATCATCAAAGACATCCCCATTGTATTGCATAAAATACCTCAGATCACTATGATCCAAGAGGTGGTCGTGGTTGATCTGGAGTCATATTTTAGTATGTGTCTCTCAAGAGAGTTCACTACTAAGTTGGGAGGCTATATTTCTCTAGATTATTCCCATATAGATATTCCTTTCAAAGGGAGAAGAATTTGATTCTATAATGATAAGCATTATAATTTTCATATAGAGAAGATTGAAGAAGAAGAAAAATCCATGAATTCTATCAACATGATGACTCAATAATTGGAAGAATTAGATTTAATGGAAGAGACCCTATATGAGCTTTAAACTGAATATGAGTTTTCAATGCTTGATTTTAATGCCATGGTGGAAACTAATATTGGATATTACACCATTACCAAGCCTAAAAAAGTTGGAGTGAAGGTGTTTTATGATCAAGATCCTATTCCAGACCAATTGTGGAAGCTCTACTTAGATGACACGAGATGAAAGAATGGCACAAGCACAGGTTTCATTCTCATTTATCCTTCTATAATATAGAAGACTTATTCGTATGAATTGACTTCAAGTTGTACAATTAATGCTATCGATTATGAAGCACTATGCCTAGTCTTGAGGAAAGAAAAGAAGATTGGGATTAAACAACTATATATTTTTAGATATTTTGAACTGATTGTGAATCAAGTAATGAAAAATGTGTCTCCAAGAAGCACTACTTGAAGGTGTACCGTAATAAATTTTGGGACCTATTTGAGGCTTACATAGTGTTGAACATCCAAGTGATCTTGTGGGAGAAGAACAAGCATGTTGATCTCTTGGAATCCCTCAGTACCAACTTTTATCTAGTTGAGCACATAGTGAAAAAACCCAAGACTATGAGGTTAGTTTACAGGCCTTCAGTTCCTAACAAAAATATTTACTAGCAAGTGTTCGACAATGATGAGAATATTGTAAATTTCTTGATAAGATAAGCTAGTACTATGGAAGGAAGAACACTTGATGAAGAATAAACTGAAGGATTGTTCTATTTGAGGAATAATCATATCCCTAAAGGATTGATTATGCTCAATAGCATATTTTATTAGAATGATAGAGCTAAAAAACACAAGATCAAAGTGGATGAAAAGGAGTACACTGAACTATAGTTGGGGCCCAAGAATTCAATCAAAGTTAGAACCAATTGCACTCTAGAAGAGCTGGAGAAGATCAAGGAGTTATACCACGAGGTTCCAGACATTATCTCTTGAAGCTACCAAGATTTGAAATGCTACAACAAGGATGTGATCCAACATACCATTAAGTTGTAGGAAGGAGTGAAACCCTTCAGGAAGAAATAAAGGCCAGTCAATCCCAAGATTGAAACCTTGATGAAAGTTAAACTACTAAAGATTTTGAAAGCCATAATTATTTACTTGATCAAGCATTATACCTAGATAATGATTTTGATCCTTGTGAGGAAAAAGAATGGAGATATTCACCTATGTGTTGACTTTCAAATTTTGAATCAGACATCTCTAAAGGATCATTATCCTTTGCCTCAGATTGATCATATTCTTCACGTAGTTGCAGGAGCTCGAATATTTTCTTTGCTAGACAGATTCTCGGGCTATAATAAAATTTGGGTCAAGGATAAAGACCGATATAAAATGATGTTCACCATGAAATGGGGAAAATTTTCTTATCAATGAATGTTGTTTGGTCTTTTGAATGCTGGAGAAACTTTTCAAAGAGCAATGGACGTAGGTTTCATTGAGTTATTAAATCATGTCATTGTAATTTATTTGGATGATATGACTATCTTATCTCACAATAGAGAAGAGCACAACTCACATTTAGGGCAAGTTTTTGAGAAATACCAAGAGTTAAAAATATCCATCAACCCAAATAAGTCCATATTTGTTGTAAAAGAAGGAAAGCTCCTAGGTCACATCATTTCAAAAAAAGGTATAGTTATTGATCCAACGAGGTCTAAGGCTCTTTTGAAGCTTTCATTTCTATCCAATGAGAAGGATTTGTAGTCATTATTTGGGTAGATTAACTTTGTTCAAAAGTATATTATAGATTTCACCCAAGTGGTAAAAATGATGACTGCAATTTTAAATAAAAATTTTGAGTTCAAATGGACTGAGCAGAGGAAGCGAGTGTTCAAATAAATCAAAGAAATAATTTCTCAAGCCCCAATTTTGGTAAACCCTGATTATTCAAAATATTTTATTTTATATGTCGTTGATGAACAAGAGAGTTACACAGTGGTCCTCATGTAGAAAGGAGACGATGGAGATGAGCAACCAATCCCTTTCTTGAGCTAAGTCATCCAACCACATGAGGAGAAATATAATTTCATTTAGAATTGAATGTATGTTGTAATGAAGTCCCTAAAGAAGTTTCGGTATTTTTTTCACAGAATAAAACAATATTTTATTTTGTTCATCTAGATGTTTGAAGTTTCATCATCTAGGAAGAACTTGGAGATAAGAGAGTTGGTTGGGTTTCCAAAATCTAGGAGTATGATGTTGAAATCCGACCAACCAATATGGTTCAATACTAAGCACTATGTCAGGATCTTGCAAAGAGCGCTACTCCCAAATCCATGGTTTGCCATTTTGACAAATAAGTAAGTGAAAGTAATTTCCCTAATTAATATACCATTGATCGTGATTGGATATAGGACATTGTCGAACATTTCAATTCAGGAATATTTCCTTCACATATCAATGCTTCATAGAGAAAAAGATTCAGACTATAGGCTCTCAGGTATGTGATGTTTCCAAATGGATTGTTTCATAAGAATATTGATGGATTTCTCCTTAGGTTTTTCAAAGAATCATAGAATCAGAAAATATTGAAGGAGTTTCATTCTAGATTTTCAGGAGGCCATTAAGCAAGGAGACCCATGGCATTCAATATCATCAAAGCAGGTTATTTTAGGACCACTCTCTTTGCATTTTCTTTCAAATTAACAAAGTTTTGATAAGTGTCAGAGATATGTTGGTAGAAGTAGGAATGCATCATTACTCCTTTATCCAATTCAAGTAGAAGCATCATTTCAACAATGGGTCTTATAGGGTCATTGATCCTAATTCATTACTAGGTATAAGTACATACTAACTACATCTGACATATTTCACTCATTGGACCAATGCAATTCCAACCAAGAAATCCAACTAGGAGGTGGTCATCTCATTCCTTGAAGGATTGATTACTTGTTTCAACATCCCAGATGCAATTATAATAGATAATAGAACTCCATTCATCAGAACTAAAATTAGTGAGTTCACAGGTAAGTACAGTATTTATTTAAAAACCTCATCAAATTACTATCTATAGGGAAATGTCTGGGCCAAATCCATGAATAAGAATATTCTCAAGATTTTGAAAAGGACTTTTGGTTATAACAAGTGAATTTGGCACTTGCTCTTGAACCAAGCCTTATGAGTTGATCGCATCTTAGTAAAAAAATCCATCAATACGTCCCCCTATTCCTTGGTGTATGCCAAAAAAGTAGTCTTTCTCATTCATATTGAATTGTTAGCCCTTCAGTACTTGCATTTAATTAATGGTGGAGATGATGAATTTGATCCCCATGAATGCAAGGTTGGCTCAGATTTTATAGCTAGAGGAAGAGGGAGAAATTGTACAATACCTTCATGGAATATGCCTAGATGATGAAGAAAAGATTTAGTAAGAAAGCTTCTGATAAGACTTTAAAGGTAGGTGATCTAGTGTTGAAATGAAACAAGAATAAGGTAAAGCCATGTAAGAATCACAAGTTTGAGGTGATTTGGGAGGGCCCTTTTTAGATCTCCAGTATCAACCAAGTTAACTCATTTTATTTACAGGATATGGATGGCATTGGGTTGTCAATTCCAATCAATGGTCTTCATTTGAAGGCCTATTACTAGTGAAAAATCAATATTGAGAATGTAAATATGTATATATTTTTTTTTAAACATTTTTTTTTGTTCAAAACAATGATTAAGGTCAAGGAGTGAAATATTTTTTCACTACGAAGGATTTTTTTCACTTGAAAATTTAATTTTTTCTAGCGAAAAGCCTTCTTTGTCCCTAGATCCAAAAAAAAAATTAAGTAGCAAAATTTCTTTTCAATGGAGCAGAAGGTATTTTCGCTGGAAAAAGTCATTTTGCTAGTGAAAATATTTTTTTGTGCCTTTGTTTTGGAAATTTCACTCAGAAGTCCTTTTTTGGAACTAAAAACATCAAAATCTTCCATGCTTTTAATTTTTTTTTTTTTTTCAGGTGAAGGAAAACAAAATCATGTCAATGTTTTATTATATTTTATATGTTAATGTGTGTTCATGTGATATGATTTGATTAAGCATTATTTATATTTATGTTTTATTGTATTTTATGCATATAAACTATCTTAATGCAAAAATACATGAAATGCATGGATGAAATAAATGAGAACATGAAAGAAGAAGAGACACAAGAAATGAGGAAACAAGGAAGAAGGAAGAAGAAGATCCAAAGGTCAACCATCGAAAATAGAGAAGAATAGATGAAACATAGTATTTAAATCAACGTAGGTCATGATAGACCAGTGTCATCAAACACTATGAATCAAACTAGAAGTAGGGAGCTAAACCCACTATGGGCATAGTACTCATCATGATTGATGAAGTGTTGGAGTTTGACCTGCTATAGGTGGTTTCTTGCTAATTGACTATTGTGGGGTGATTACCTGCTAGGATGTATGCTGATGTTTCTTGAGATGGCCAAGGAGCTTATCCTGTAATGGGGTGTTGAGCCTGCTGATTCAAAATGGAGTGTAACTCGATAGGATATCATATCTAAAAAGATACCTGCTAGGATGTATAATTATCCCATTTGGGGTGCAATATAAGTGGATAAAAATTAGTAGGTGAGTGCTACCCTCGATAGAGGTTTTAAATATAGAAAACACTTTGTGAGTGTGTACAAATGTTTAGTAGAAGATAAATTTAGAGAAAAAGGAAAAAAAAATTACTCTAATATCCTTATCAAAGCAAGAGACAAAGAAAATTCAAGAAGAACAAAGAACTGATAAGGACATATTAACAAGCAATCATCCTTGTGTAGAAACCTAAAATATGTCATGTTTAGGAGACTACTCATATGGGCACATCCAAAGACCATATGAGTTACATTGGACCTTTCTAGGAGCTAGTAGTGGTCCTAACCACTCACAAGGGGCAGTTATGGCCCATTCAAGTGCAGCCACTATCAACCAAAGTGACTGCCAACATAATATGCTAAAGCTCAGAGCGATCATTGCTAGCCACTACTTCGAATATCGATTAGCACTAAGACACATACTAGTCATAAATTAGGGTCCAAATCATGGATAGTGATAGTAGTTGCATGGTTTTTGAGTGGTTTTTGGCATGGATATTCCAAAGCTCCTCCTGACTACCCCTTCCATGCAAATATATGACTGATCCTTCCCCTCTAATGATAAATTACATGCAGATTTGAATCTTGGCTTCTCTAGGAAGCCAAGATCTAGAATCTAGGACGTCTACATATGCATCCTCCCAAGAATAAGAAAAACCCATGGAACATCCAAGTTTTTATGTAGTGAAGCCCTAGAAAATTGGAGAGTAATTTCACATCCCCTTGAGGATTAATGAAGTGCTATACAATTGAGCAAGGACAATGCACCATTCAAGCATTTATTTCCACATGAGCTTCATCGCAAATCCATATCTAGATACGAAGGTGACCCTTGAACATCAATTTAGATGAAGGATTGAGTTTTGTAGCCCCTATTTTGTTAGGTAGAAAGTTCATTTCATGGTTATTGTCCTTGATAGTGGCCTACAGGCATAGCCTAGGGTTTGATTCATAATTTCTTGATTTTTAGTGTAGATTTATTATTGTCTTTACTTTATCATATTATATTAACATAAATCTATCTTTTCCATTGTATTTGAATGGTAATTTCTTAGTTATTTATGCATATCTGCTTATCTTTGCACCATTATAATTTTATCATGCTTCTACATCATTTCTTGTAGATCTTTAAAGAAAGCCTCATCATGAGAGGTCACATATGCTACTAATTATTCTTTGTTGTTTCTTATACGTAGATCACAGGTCCTGGATTATTGCAAAGCATCTTCGGCATCAGATCCCTCTGAGCACATGAGAAGAAGGCATCAGTAAGTCCTTGAGAAAACACGTATCAACTCCAAGAGGCCTACGGAATACACCATACCCATTCAGGGGCTATTTCATTCCATTTGTAATCATTGTATCAAGCAATCGGTATCCCTAAGAGGGACCTATCTATAACCAAAGTTCCAAATGAATTAATGAAAAGATATATGGCATTTTTTTAATTATTTTTTCTTTATGCTTTCATGGTTTATGCTTGATATTATGTTGCAAATAGATTAGGTGTATTGTTTCTTAGGATCGTATAGATGGCGATCATGATGGGACCCCCACCCAATTTTTTTTTTGATTTGATTTGTTGATATTTGCATGTTTTCTATGTGCAGGTCTATCCATTCTAACTAACAATGGCTAGAAAACATAGGACACTTTTGAATATCGTGGCCAATAGCAACTACTCTGAGCGATAACAGTCAATAGAAAATTAGCAATAGAGGGCAACCTATGCTTCATCAGATGTGGATTTCACGTTGGGGAACTCTCTATTTTTTTAATTTATTTGTATATGTTTTATTTTTAGAATGCAGTAGGGAAAATTCATTTTAATTAGAAATCTTAGAGAAAATTAAAGGAAAACTACATAGTTTTCTTAAGTTTTCTGCTAGCTACTACTAGGAACAACGAACTTCTGATTTCAAATCTGTCCTAGTCTCCAACGGTCTATGTTTGCTTGTAAATATTGCTTGCATAGGGCCCAACTAGAGGCCATTGTTTCATAAAGTAATAATGCATTATTTGAAAATCATTTAATCATTTAGATGTGCACCTTTCTGAAAATGAAACATTTCTTTTTAGGCATATAGGAAAGAGCATGAGTGCTTCATGATGCATTGTTTTTCTCTATGCAAAAATATAAAAAGAATAATCACACACCATAATTCATCAAAATTCTAATGAGTTGGACTTCATAACCGACCACTAGTAGAGTACAACGATGGTGGCATTCTCCACCTGTTGGCTCAAATCCCACACACCCATTTTATTTTGCCAATATCGGATCCAAGAACTAATGTAGCCTAGAAAATTTGCACTTATTTCTCTTTAGAGGGTATAACACTGACCAAGTGATACTGGGTGAGGACTTTTTAGGACCTGTGCTCCCTGATCGGGTATGGGTTTCATCTCTATACTTTGATTGGTTTACGTGACTGTGACTTTCATTATCGATTGTCAAGTAGGAAGCATACAGGTGAAATCAAATTAAACAATATGAGTATATCATAAATGAAATGCAAAACATGATGAGAGTTAAATTGTAGTTTTTAATAAATCTAAAATACACAAGACTAGTTTTATGAACACTAAGAACATTTAAAAGAGATAATCATATTGTCTACTTTGTGTGTTTCTTTATTAGGTAATCAACATAATATCCTTGATCAAGGACCAAACCCTAACCCTAATTTTTTTTTAAAATATACTTTGTGATTCTACATCCAACAGATCGAGAATCGTACAAATAGGAGCTATAACGAAAAAGTTATGTTGGTTTTATGATTACTCTATTTTTGAAGCTGAAAATAGGGAAAAACTGCACTAAAACGGTCATAGAATGGTCTAGACAACTCCAAAAATTGCCAAATTTGTTTTGTTGTCTTAGTTAGCCCCTTGTGCACCTCTCATAGAAATTTTGAGTCCTAACTCTTCATGCTTCAAAATTTCCCAAAAATTCCTAAAAGTGGGCATTTCCCCATGAGCCCCGATTGGCCAATTATTTCAAAAATATAAATTTTTGACCTGGAGGTCACTTTTTGGAGTCCTATCCCATTGTGATCAGCTCATCGCGCTGATCATTTTGGTATATAACACCCACAACCATTTTTTGGAAGTCAAATTTTCTTTAGTGTGGGTTTTCCTTCAAGGTTTGCCTAGTTAGCACATCATGACAACTATGCATAGCCAAGCTCAATCATGAGCTAGAAAAGTAGAAAACTTATGGAGAGGCCTTGAATGCCTCTGATATTCTCCTAAGGATCTCACCATTCCTGCATGACACCTTGATAGTCATCGCACCTATTATTCTCCTAAGGATCTCATCATTCCTACACGATGCCCTGATAGTCATCGTGAAGCCACTTCCTCACATAGGGGATCTACCCATCGAGGTGATAGGGTTTCCACATACATGGTAGGATCTGACATAGTTGAAACCCCCTATAGTAATATGGAAAGCCATCGGCCTTACACAATGGATCACCTAGATCGGTTGCCTAGGCCTACCATTAGCCTGAAAGAATAATTAATCCAAGCTCAATTGGAGGACTTGCATCATGTGGGAGAAATTTCAGAATGTCCATGTAGAATTTATACTACTTCCACTCATGGAAGTATAGAGCACATATCTCTACACATTGAATATGCCACCTTTATAGATAAAGGCACAAATATAATGAGGGCTTCTACCAAGACCCTTGCCATTAGGACCCCTTGCACAGGGACACATAGGTAGAGACCATCCATGGTAGAAACATTTGACCACGTACGTAGGTTATCTAAGGCACTATATATAGAGCAAGAGCGCCTAGACACCATCGAACAAGAGGTGGTGTGAGCACAACAGAGGCAACATCGGTGTGTGTATGAACAATGCCTAAAGGATCAACGTACCTTGGAACAAAGGGAACATGAAGAACAATCATGTGGGGTAATTCCTGAAGAGGTATCCATACCTAGCACACATAGGCAACAACTCAATGCAAAATGCACTATGCATCATCAAGAGTTGCCTCCTAAATAAGAAAACAAAACCCTTGCTATCAATAATCAACAAAATGATATATCTAGAGATCCCTTACCCAATATTGAGGTCAAGGAAGATCAAATAAAGTAGGTGAATGAGGTGTGCATAGCCTCACCTAATGAGGATATTATCAGCATGGTCAATGTCACAATAGGGAAGGAGGAACTCCCTAACCAGTATGTACCATTGTTGAACCAAATCAACACCAATCATACATCACAATCCTCATAGTAATTGAATTCCATTACATCATGTGAGGACCCTGTGATTACATTCCATAAATAAGAGATTAGCCAAGTCCCTAATGGTGAACCCAATCCACCATTTCACATCATAGCTAGCATCAATCAGATTCTGTATAAGCAAGTTTTGATTGACACTGGTTCATCTATCAATATCATTACTAGCACTACTTTGAAACATCTCCATGTTTCACCTTCACACATAAGGACATCCACTTCCATTCTTCAAGTGTTTAATGATGTTGTATCTCCCACATATGGCACAATAGTCCTCCCCATCCAATTTGGACAAAAGACCATACCTACATTGTGCTACATCCTAGGAGATTCAAGTCAATACAACATACTTCTTGGAAGGCCATGGATGAGAACCATGGAGTGTGTACCATCCATAGTGCATCAGTGCATTAAGTACATTCATGAAAATAAGGTCCATGTAGTTCATGCCGACCCAGACCCCTTCAAGTATTATAAACTAGTGGATCATCCACAGGAGGCTATTGTGTCACCCATGCAATGGAACGTTAAACTTAATGATGTTATCCAGAGTTTAGATGCAACCCCATGGGTCACTGTGAAGTTACCTTCACCATCACCTATGGTTTCACCCATTACACCTCCATATCTAGTTTCATCGAGCGAGGAGAAATCTATTGAGCCAACCACAAAGATGCTCACAACTATCTCAAACATGTCATCAGAAGATGTTCTTGCTCCTATCAAAAGGTAAGAACCCATTGTGGTTGTAGATAGATTAGATCATGTCATACCTTCTTCATCCACCATGACGTAGGTCATAGTTCATTCGAATGAAATGGAGTGTAGAGAACATGTAGAGGTAAACATCACATTTACACCTATCATTGAGTCTAGTGAGGATGTAGATCAAACTCCTATTAAGTTGCTACCCATAAATCATATCCTGGACTCTTCACCTGAACAAGAAGAAACATCAGTTGTCGCAAGTGAAACAAAGCAACCTCAACAAGTTAAGGAACCACCTACAACTGACACAAATGATAAAACACCTTCTCAAGAGTTTGTGGGGATGGTAAACATGAATATAGAGAACCAAGCTTCTCTAAGGCAATCAAAAGAACTAGTAACACCATCAAATAGTGTTGCTACATCAAAAGTGTGATAGCCTTTGAAATTGGTTATTCCTAACTCATTTCTCATAGTGTCATCCAAAGAGCAAGAAAGGGTATCTCCCCTGCATCAAGCTGGGGGTACCAAAGCTGACACAGTTCAACACCACAAAGTAAAACAAAAACATGAACTGAGTCACAAACATGAGCAGGTGGATGCCACTATCAAAGTGGATAATCAAGAAGCATCCACATCATCTCAAATGAAGGAAATTGGTGATTTGCATATACTTGGGGGTTCTGTAGACCCCAATATTTCACCTCCTTCAAGTGATGATGATGATATTCCCATATCGTCACCAGAGATACACATAAAATCCTTATCATTCTTGCAATCCATTTTGAATCAGCTAGATAGAATGGAGTATTGAATGGATAAGCAAAATGAGGCATTGCAATTTATCATGAACCAGCTTGAGAACCTGGAATTACAAAGGCAACCCACATCCGAGGTCAAACCACCTCCTGTGCAATCGCAAGAAAATGCAACCTTGTCTGATCAGGTCCAAAAGTAGCAACGTCGTTCACCTCACATTTTTACACCTCTGCCCAAACCTATGATATCAATTTTTAATCGATTATGTGAGGCAAAAACCATCACTTTACTCATGGCTTATCCTTTAGATCTAGAGTGCCCAAAACCTAAAAAATATAGGGAAGACTTATATTGCTTGTACCATCAACAAGATGGTCATGATATTCAATCATGTTGTAGCTTCAAGAACATAATACAAAATATGCTTGAGAAGAATCAAATTTGCATTGATACCCTTCCTAATATCGAAGATCAACAAGTGATAATAGTTCAAGGTACCTCACCCACACCAAAAAATAAGAATATTCATTCAATAAAATGACTAAGATATATGTATCTCATCCATATCATCATTCCCATCAAAAGTATAGTCAACGTATTTTGATGTCGTTAATTGAATCCATGGACACCATTTTTCATAAGCTGTAAGAAAAAAAGACAATCACCTTGCTAGACATACCCCCACACAACCCATATAGGTCCAAAATATACAGGGAGGATCATGCTTACCTCTATCATCAGGTGAGGGGTCATGATATTAGCGGTTTTCATGCCTTTAGACGTATAGCCTTGTAGACACCTAAATCATGTAAATCGGATAAGACTATCAATCAACAACATATGGCCCTATTGGGCACCCCTCTAGGCTAGAAAAAGGCTTCCAAAAGGCTCCAAAACTTAGTTTGGAGGGTTCCTAGCAGTTTAGGGTAGTTTTGGGGCTCCTACTGGTGACCGTCCCACCAAGGGATGGTCACAGTTGGTGACCATCCCACCCAGGGATGACCATCCATAACCATCCCTGGGTGGGACGACCCCAAGCAGACCCTTGAAAAAGTCAAAGGACATGCTAAATGGCAATCAAAGACTGCCATTAACATGTCTAATCACCCCAAATTGATTGGGGACCTACAAATGGATAGGAGATAGTAGATTGGGAGCCCCAAAGGGGCAACCTTCCCTCACCAATCAATGACAAGATTAGGACACATGGCGGCACCTACCTCGCATGGCCAAACATGCCCTTTTTCCCTAGATGCCCTTTTGGGCTATAAAAGGAGGTGCAAACACCCAATTTCAGAGAGGAGAATTTGAAGATTTATGCAATGAAGTGCTGCACAAATCAACCCTCACCTTTTGCAAACCAAAACTCACCTTTACCTTAGCCTTGAAACCCTCTTCATTCGAAGGTGATTTTAGGGGCAATAGGCTCGATCCACCAATTCCAAACTAGCCAAATTGAAGTAATATTTGGCCCCATATATCGACAACACCCCTACCCAAGTTTTGGACCAAATTCCATAGGCATAGGTGACAAAACTAAGCCAATTTTGTGACCGCCCCACCTGGGGATGGTTAGTAGTCTATAGGTGGCACACCTAGGGACGACCACAAAATAGATTATAATTTTAGATAAATTCCTCCATAGACCCCTTAGGAATGTCTAGAGGAACCTCTGGTCCAAATTTGAGGTAATTTGGAGGAGTTTTGATGCAAGATTTAAGGTCCCCAATGTTGTAGGTTTATCTAGCTCACCCAAGAATGGTCACTATTTTTGCATTATTTCACCTTTGATCTTGCTTCCAAATCTACTTATTTGTATTTATATTAGTTTATAATATGTTTATGCTTAATGTAGATCAGTTTTCATGCATGTAGATCACTTTTTAATGTTGTAGAATATGCTCCTTTTTCATGGTTTTATGGTTTTCTTCTATAACATAGATGCTTTTAACCCCCTTTCAATCCCTTGTCTTTAGGAATAGGAATTCTAGGCAAGAGGAGGAGCTAAAGAGGCATAATCTTATCAGCCCAATACTAGCTCTCGAGTGTGGGAAGCGAAGATTCACAACTATTATTTATCGCCTTAAAGGCCTCCTTCCAAGGGACTAGATCCCTTGAAGATTGTAATGGAAATGTATCAAATTTGTAAAGCCCTCAAGGGGATGTCTTGTAATATAATTTTGAAGCTATGGATAAATGAATAGAGAGAGAATTTTATTACCTTTATTGTCTATGTTGTTTCATTTCATTAGATTATAAGTTTATGTCATCTTTCCTTTTGAATGCTTTATAACTGCTATACATTGCAATAGAGTGCCCTTAAGGTGATATCATGAATTTCACTTCTTCAGTGGTGATCATGGTATCTAAGTTTATTTCAATCTCCCCTTGGATTGTGCTAATTTGGACCTCTATTTTTGGTTTTACTTGTTGTAGGTACTGACCGTTCTGATGAAACGACCCCTTTGCTGCTAGGTGGCACTGGGTGAGATGACCAACTAGATGGCACTAGGTGGGATGGCCCCCAATATACCACCATCCCTGATAGGGATGGCCACAAAACCAGAGGGTTTCTACAAAAATTTGCAAAAACAACTTTAAAGGTTCATTTTATACCCCTCTGCACTATCAATTTGAACTTTTACTATTAAAAATTGCTAAATTTCATGTTTTTCTTGCTTATTCTATGCATAGAAAGGTTAGATTATTCTTTCCAAAATCATGCATTAATTAGCTCAGAAAAATAGAAGGAAAATATAGTAGAAGTCACTGCTTTTGTCTGGTTTGCTTGTTGGAACCTTACCCAAGAAGGTTAAGGTCATATAGGCTTTGCATTTTCTGGCTTTCCTTTTATGATACTAATGCTTCTGAAAGAAAAATGCACCTTCATGCATTTAGTGAATCATCATTGAGTGCTCTTTTGTTTTCTTTCAATATTTAAAAGGAACCACACACACCATGATCTTTTAAACGCTGGTGAGTTGGATTTCATTCCAACCACTGATCGAGTACAATTACAATGGATTTCATCTCCACTCCATTGACTCAAATCCTACAAACCCTTATTGGCCAATACCGACTCCAAGATCTATCCTAACCATGCAAAATAGCATGCATTCCTCTTCATAGAGGTGTATCACTATGCATGGGGTGTTGGGTGAGGATCGGTAGGACCTATGCTCCCTGATCGGATATGGATTTCATCACCATACTTAATGTTTTCACTAATTTAGTTGTCGAGCTACGAGTATATAGGTGAAATCCTTTAAAATTTGAGAATATCATCCAAAAAATATCAAACATGAGAAAAGGATTTTCTTTACAAAGCAACACATCATTGAAACACAACAAACAATTTAGGATTCACATTTAAAAAATTTAAAATGAGATAATCACTTCTATGCTTGTGTGTCTCTATTGTTTGTTTGTTTCAAATTCATAGAAATTGTAAAGAAGATAAACACATAGTAGTTAGAGTACATAGCTATGGTACGTACCCATAGCCAAGCCCATTCAGGGGTAGAAGCTATGGGTAATAGAGAAGAGGATATAGGACGTCCTCATGTTGAGCCTAGGGATAGGATCATTCCTCCCTAGAAATCAGCTGCTCTCCCTAGTCGTAGACCGATAGATGAGTGGATGGTTAGTCCTAGAGTGTCAACTAGAAGGCTTAGCTTACAAGGGACTCCTTCATAGGGTACCCCTATAGGTCATAGTCCTAGTTTGGGAAAATATCTCCCTAATTCACATGCTACAAATACCTTCTTTAGAGAAGAGTCACCATGCAATGAGGTGCCTCCACATAGAGCAATACCATGCATTCATATGCCTGCTCGATCCTCTACTCCTATTCATACATAGGAGCAAGAGCTCACACCTCGAGTAGGGTTGAATGATCATCTCAAGATTTCAAGTCACCCTACTCCAAGGTATCAAAATCATGATGAGTATGATACTCGTCAAATTAGGTGACCTTATTCTACCTTACCTTTCCTTGTTTACGAGGGAAGACCTGAGGAACATCCAGATTATCCTCATGAAAATGTGTCAATGCAAGCACGTTGTGCCTCTACGCCAGTAGTCTCTCAGAAAGACTTGTTTAGGAGAGAACCTCAAGTCAATGTGACTGCCCTCGATCGAGGGAAGCACGTAATTGATCTCATAGATCCTCCTGAACATGATAGACAACAAGGCAATAGTGCTAAGGCACTTAGACCTAATACAACTGATCAAATTAATAATTTGGTCCAGAGATATGCTGACCGCCAGGCCGAGTTTAATCGACTTAGGTCGGATAAACATCACCTAGATCTCTTAGAGCAGCGGCAGCAAATAGAGAAAGAAAATCTTGAATGACAAATTCAAGAAACTTTGCGTCATGGAGCTGTAACTCCAAGCACGCGTAGACAAGAGGCTCACCCGAGGCAACCAAATTTCCAACAAGATAGGTCTCCTAGACCTAATCCTGTGTTGCCTCCTAGACCTCGTAGGCCTGAATAGAATGCATATGATAGGCCAAACATAGATCACCTTCAATAGGCATTTGTTCCTCCTTGTAGGCCCATACCTGAAACACCTTATGGGGCTTACGATGATTTGGAACAGAATGAGGATTATGTAGAAGCACCTTATGGAGGCGGGGCTGATGTCAATCAACCACCCCAACCTAGGCTTAATATTCCTCGTCCACCTCTACGAGTTCAAAACAAGGAAGAGGAGATCAAATCCTCAGATGCGTATCAAGCTTTGCTTGCACGCTTAGAAACTGTAGAAGGTAAGACAATTGGCAATGGGCTTCAAAAGCCTACCTTGCATCAGCTAAAGAACCAACCATTACATCCATCCATTCCTTCCCCGGTCTATCCTGAGCATTTCAAAATGCCCAAATTTGATAGATTCAAGGGTGAAGAAGATGCTCAAGAGCACGTCACTAGATTTCTAAATTTGTGCTTCAACATACAGGACAATGATGCATTGCTCCTAAGAACTTTCTTGAGTACCCTCTCTGGTCCTGCCATTGAGTGGTTCAACCAACTTCCAAAACATAGCATCTACACATTTGAACAATTCGTTGATGCATTTTTGGAATGTTTCACCTTTAACACCAAAAGGAAGGTGACATTAACCGACCTCACAGGGATGAAACAAACTGAGGATGAGTCGATTACTGACTATGGAAATAGGTGGTGAACGCTTTTGGCTAAGCTACCCTATCTATTTCCAATGACTGAATTAACTCATTTATTTTCAAAGAGTTTCTTGAAACCCATCTCTTTGACATTGCAATTACAACAATACCCTACCTTGGAAGAAGCTCTAGCATAGGCTAGAAACATAGAGGAAATCAAAATCCAAGAGGGAGAAATAACAAAACCTCATAAGGAGTGGACAAAGAATCCTAAGAATAGCTCAGCACCTACAAAGCCAGCTATGGTCAATCAAGTGGCCATAAATGTCCCTATGCCTCCTCAAGTTATGCCTCCCCAAAAGGTGAACTATCAGGCCCAACCTCCTCCTACGAGTTATAACAATAATGGTACAATGAATCAGGGACAAAAACAACGTCACCCTCAACGATAATTTACTCCCATCGTTGAATCCATGGATTCTATTTTTGATCGATTATGGGCTACAAATATGGTTAATTTACCAGATATTAAACCCAATGATCCAAAAATAGGCAAACCCAAGCCTATGGGATGTCGAGAGGATCAATATTGTAAGTTTCATCGGCAAGGTGGCCATGATTTACAATCATGCTATGGTTTTAAACACGTAGTACAAGACATGATTGAGAGGAATGAGCTTCAAGTGGATGCTCCATTAGCTCCTACCAATCAACAAATGGGTATTTACAAAGACCCTTTACCAACTCATGAGGTACAGGCAACGCCTGCTAAACCGATGAATGAGGTGAAGCAAAAACACCCTATTCAAGGGTATGTTGGGATGGTGAGTATTGTGACCAGGAACAAGAGATATCCAAGTCAAGTTGCATAGCCTGCAGCTTCGAATGATGTTCCAACTACATCATAAACTACACCACCTATAGTACAGGGCCTTCCTTCTAGGCCAACAGTGATAATTAAGAGCAAGCTTGCACAAAGCTTGAGGACCACATCAACATGATTGTCCATCTATGAGTTGATCCAACAATCACCTCCACATCGGGATGCCTTGATGGACATTTTAAAATCAATAGAGTTGCAACCATAAGAGTCCAACTCCTTCATAGATTTTGTGGGTCATGTGCAATAGTGCAAGGAACCAGTCATACAATTTCATGAGCATGAGCTTAAGGAAATAGCTAGTGATATGGTAGATCCTCCTTTACACATCATTGCATGTATAAATGAGATACCATACAAGAGAGTGCTCATAGACACTGGTTCCTCAAGTAATATCATAACAACTAAAGCACTAAAGCACCTTAAATTTCTAGCATCTCATGTTGTGGCATCAACTTACACTCTTCATGCTTTCAATGACATAATATGCTCTACTATCGGTACCATAGTTTTACCCATTCAGGTGGGGCAAAAGACTATATCGATGTTGTGCCATGTGCTAGAAGGTGAGATGGCCTATAACATTTTTCTAGGTAGACCTTGGATACGGGATATGAAGTGTGTCCCCTCCATTGCACATCAATGTCTTAAATACACTCATGAAGGGCAAGTACACGTAGTGTCTACCGATCTAGAGCCCTTCAAATACTGCAACATGTTGCAGTAGATGCCAGAGTCGACATTACCTTTGACTCACATAGAATTTTGACTGAATACACCTATTCAGAGTCTACCCTATTCCACCACCTTCATCATCATCCACTCCATCCTCATCATCGACACCTTCAGAGAAGGCTTCGACATCGTCAAACCCTCCATCGAGGAACATGTCGAAGAGGCCTATTGATGAGAGCCCACCATTAGTTTCCACCATATCCATGGAGGAGGTTCCTTGTGTCATTAATGAGGAATTACCTCTAGAGGTGAACACTGAATCACCTCAAACCTCCATTCCATCTCATCCATCTTCGCCATCCTAGGTCACAGTCCAGATGTCTAGTACAGGGATAGGGGAATACTTGGTGAGAAATATCATGATAGTTCCATCACTGGAGATAGTGCAAGATATGGGGAGACCTCATCTTCCCATAGGTAGCATTGTACCTCTTGGTCTACCTCCTAATAAAATGAATTTCATATATGGAGGTTTAGAGTATGGAGCTCTACCCATTCCTCAGAAGGAAGATGATGATGAACCCTTTTATGAGGATGTAAATTATTTGTCGAATCCAGACTATGCATTGTGGTACTTAGATCACTGTAATTGGCATGGGTTTGGTCTTGGCCTATATGAGTAGGGTACTCATGTTCCATGTCAACCCCAATATCAACTTTCGTATGATAAATCCGGGTTGGGACACAATAAACCGATACCATTGGATGTCCTCATCGAGAGTCTCGAACACCTATGTCTAGGTTATCAGGATAAGCTCACCCATGACCCATATGCTAATCTGAATCATGTTCATTCCTTGGGAGATCATTTCCCCATAGAAATGATAGATCAAGGTCTATCCAATGATGTCACCCAACCCCATGAAGTGGGGGAGAGCTCACACACCTTGCAATATGATAGTGAGGAACAAGACCAAGGTCCTCCTCATGAATGGATGAGTGATGATGATGATGACTATGGCATCACACCAATTAACTACCCTAGCTCAGATGATGAATACGAGCATGTGTTCCCTTTGGATGATGAGGATGAATATTATCTTCATATGTTATTCCCTATCCAAGGACCCATCTGATGCCAGCTGTTGCCTCATGAAGAGTAGGCTCACCCTCTTCCGCATAGGCCACCACCATTCATTCCATTTCCACTAGAGCCACACCCATGAGTCATGAGACAACATCAGGTCTCTAGACCCACTCACCCTAGAGCAGGAGATCATGTATCCATCAACATGATTTCCATAGATTTAAATACACCACTGATAGATCTGAATAACCCATTAAAGTCTTTGCATCTCGACATTGAGGCAATTGACTTTGATCGAGGAGATTCACCCCCATCACCCTCAGAGTACTGGCCTTGCGAGGAAATGTTACAACCATTTCAATTTTCTCCAAGCACTACTCAGGATGTTTATCAAGCCGAGGTTGATCCTGAATTTCCTATGGATGAAGCAAACCTCGTTGATGACATTCATTTGATTCCCACTCCACATCAGTTGGAATATGGGTCTCATATGTCAATTGAGCCAACAATTGACAAGGATATCGGTACAGATCCTGATAATCCTCGCATTATCAAACTAGGGGAAGGTCTATCCCTAGTTGAAAGAGATGATTTCACAAGAGTGCTAAAAGAAAGGATGAAAGCTTTTGCTTGGTCATATAAAGACATGCCAGGACTAGACCCAAATCTAGTCATGCATAATCTTACACTGGACCCAAAGATCAAGCCAGTCAAGCAAAAGTTGCGTAAAATGCACCCAAAAGTAGCCTTAATGGTGAAATATGAATTACAAAAGTTGTTGGATGCTGAATTCATCATCTCAGTAGATTATCCACCATGGGTTTCAAACATGGTTCCCATCAAGAAGCCTGATGGGAGGATTCACATTTGCACCGACTTTAGAGATCTTAACAAAGTGAGTCCTAAGGATGAATTTCCCTTACCTAGCATTGATGCATTGGTAGATGCTACAATAGGACATGAAATGCTCTCCCTTATGGATGGTTTCTCTAGATATAATCAGATTCATATTAATCCAGAAGATCAGATCAAAATGGTATTCACAATGCCTTGGGGGACATTCTATTATAAGGTCATGCCTTTTGGCCTTAAGAACATTGGTGCCACCTATCAACGAGCCATGACGTACATCTTCCATGACTATATGCATAAGATTTTGGAAGATTACATGGATGATTTATTGGTGAAATATTTAGAACATCATGAGCATATCAGTGTACTATGTAAGGTCCTAGATCACCTCATTGAGCACAATGTTAGGCTTAATCCCAAAAAGTGTGTCTTTGGTGTCACATCTGGTAAAATTTTGGGATTCATAGTCTCCAAAAAAGGCATAGAGGTAGATCCAAACAAGGTCAAGGTAATATTAGAAATGCCTCCCCCCACAACCATTAAGCAACTACGTAGTTTGCAAGGAAAGGTCGCATCCATAAAATGCTTCATAGCACAATTATCGGATAAGTGTCGACCCATGAATAGGTTGCTACACAAGGGGGTCTCATTTCATTGGGATGAAGAATGTCAAAATGCCTTTGATGAAATTAAACAATACTTGGCTTCACCACCTGTATTGGCTCCACCATGACCAGGAGTGTCATTCTATTTATACATCTCAGCTACTGAGTTAGCTTTGGGCACCATGTTGTCCCAAAAGAATGAATTTCACAAAGAACAGGCTACCTATTACATTAGCCACACACTGGTCAGCTATGAAATTAGATATGCATACATTGAGAAGCTATGCTTAGCAGTGGTCTTTGCCACCAAAAATCTATGCCATTATATGCTCAATCATACCACGTATGTCGTATCTAAAGAAAATCCATTGTGCTACATGATGAGTAGAACATATCATAATAGTCGCACGATGAAATGGATAATGTTGTTGATGGAATTTGACCTAGAGTTCATTGGACAAAAATCTATCAAAGGATAGGTCATAGCCGATCAACTAGTAGAGGCTCCTCTATAGGATGATCAACCTCTAAATGTAGAACTTCCCGATGATGGAGTATTTCATATATCAGAATCACCTGATTCTGTAGAGCCTGAGTCACAGGTAGACATAACTCTATTCTTCAATGGTTCTAAATGCGAGCAAGGTGGTGGTGTAGGTATCATGTTTTTCACACCACAAGGGGCTCCCATACCTCTTTCATTTAAACTCGATTTCCCATGCACCAACAACAATGCCGAGTATGAAGCCCTCATCATAGGCCTTCAAATGGTGATCACCATGAAAATAACAAAGTTAAACATTTTTGGTGATTCCTTGCTCATAGTTAATCAGGTTAAAGGGATTTTCTAGTGTCGATGTCCCATCTTGCAAGCCTACAAAGCCCTAGTGGACAAACTCTTGGTCAAATTTGAATGGTATGATATAGAGGCACTCCCTCACTCATCTAATCATTTTGTGGATACAATGGCTTCCTTAGGGTCGCTAATCCCGCATGACCCTTCAGATGATATCACAACTATCCAAGTAAAAATGCTAGTGCAATCTATGACTGAGCATGAAGAGCATAATGCTATACCAGTTGTTCACATGATTCAGATTGAGCCTTCCCATGAAAGGTTCTCTCAACTACACCAATATTTGGATAACGCTAACTGGGGGGCTTTGTTCCCTCATAATCCTTTTGATACTAGCACAATGCTATATCTCCAAGTTCACTCTCAATCAACATTCGCACGAGACAAACATCAAAAGGATAGCATGATTCATAATATTGAGGCTTCTTCAAAGCAATATTGGGCCATCCAGATTAAATATTATCTTAAGTTGGGTAATATTCCACCTAGATTGTCGCATGCCGCAAAGCGAGCATTCAAACAAAAGGTGGCAAAATATGTCTTATTAGGAGACATAATGTATCATCAGAGTTATGAAGGTATCCTCCTTCATTGCTTAGACTCACAGGAGTCAGCTTGGGCCATCACCCAAGCACACGATGGTACATGTGGTGGCCACTTTAGTGGCATGGCCATCGCTAAGTGCATTCTTTGCATGGGCTATTATTGGCCAAATTTAGAGCAATATTGTTGTGCTTATGTTAAGAAGTGCATGAAGTGTCAACATCATGCAAATTTGACACATGTACCTTCATAGGCCTTACAACTGATTCAATCGGTCTGGCCATTTGCACAATGGGGGTTTGATTTAATTGGGAAAATCTCACCTACCTCATCAGGCCATCACACGTTTATCATAATGACAACCGAGTATTTCACAAAATGGGTGGAAGCAATTCCCCTTACCACAATGACTGGACCTCGCATTGTGGAGTTCATGCTACATAATATCATATGTCATTTTGGTATTCCATCCAAAATAATATCGGATAATGGAACACCCTTTAAAAATAAGGATGTGCATGCGTTAACAACAAAGTATAACATAAAGCATAGCTTTTCCATGCCCTATTATCCATAGGCCAATGGGCAAGCAGAGGCATCAAATAAAATAGTAGTAGCCATCTTGAAGAAAACCATCAAGGAAAATCATAAATATTGGCATAATCAATTACCTCTTGCCCTTTGGGCCTATCGCACTAGCATTCGGATGCCCACTGGGGCAACTCCATTTTCACTAGTGTATGGTGCTGAAGCCATCATGCCTCTGGAGTTAGAGATTTCATCGCTATGCATTTCCATGCAAGAATTCATCGACGATGATACAACTAGGCAAGCTCATTTAGATCAATTAACATTACTTGATGAATGATGTGTAAATGCCCTCGAGCATCTACGTGTTTATCAAGAACATCTTAAGAGAGCTTACAACTTGAAAGTACATCAAAGAGACTTTCAAGTAGGTGATTTAGTTCTAAAAGAGAACCAACAAAACTCAAATTTGCCCTCCAATTTGTGAGACAAATTTGCAACCAACTGGTTAGGTCCATTCATCATTACAAGCCATATTGGACCTAGAACTTATCGCCTAGCATCCATCGAAGGAAGTGAAGAGCCTGAACCCATGAATATAAGTCATTTGTGACCATTTCATGCTTAGAGCACCATCAAAATACCCCTAGGCAGTCTATGACACTTTCTAAGTGTCATTGACCATCTAGGTCACCCAAAATGCTCCTAGCAGTATTTGACCATCTAGGTCAAATAAAAAACTCCTAGACTATCTACGATCATCTAGGTCAACCTTAAATTCTCCAAAGGCATCTATAAGCCCTTTGGTCACAACAAACCCCATTATTAGTGACCATCTAGGTCAAATAAAAAATTCCTAGACTATCTACGATCATCTAGGTCAACCTTAAAAGCTCCAAAGGCATCCATAAGCCCTTTGGTCACAACCAAATACCCCTAGGTAATCATAGACACTTTCTAAGTGTCGATGACCATCTAGGTCACCCAAAATGCTCCTAGCGGTCTTTGACCATCTAGGTCAAATAAAAAGCTCCTAGACTATCTACGATCATCTAGGTCAACCTTAAAAGCTCCAAAGGCATCTATAAGCCCTTTGGTCACAACCAAATACCCCTAGGTAGTCGTATGACACTTTCTAAGTGTCAATGACCATCTAGGTCACCCAAAATGCTCCTAGTGGTCTTTGACCATCTAGGTCAAATAAAAAAGCTCCTAGACTATCTACGATCATCTAGGTCAACCTTAAAAGCTCCAAAGGCATATATAAGCCCTTTGGTCACAACCAAATACCCCTAGGTAGTCATAGACACTTTCTAAGTGTCATTGACCATCTAGGTCACCCAAAATGCTCCTAGCGGTCTTTGACCATCTAGGTCAAATAAAAAACTCCTAGACTATCTACGATCATCTAGGTCAACCTTAAAATCTCCAAAGGCATCTATAAGCCCTTTGGTCACAACCAAATACCCCTAGGTAGTCTATGACACTTCCTTAGTGTCAATGACCATCTAGGTCACCCAAAATGCTCCTAGCGGTCTATGACCATCTAGGTCAAATAAAAATGCTCCTAGACTATCTACGATCATCTAGGTCAATCCAAAAATCTCCAAAGGCATCTATAAGCCCTTTGGTCACCTAAACCTAAAACACCCCTAGGTGATCTATGACCATCTAGGTCAAACTAAAATATTCCTAGGCAGTCTACAACTATCTAGGTCAACCTAAAATGCTCCAAAGGCATCTATAAGCCCTTTGGTCATCCCAAAATCCCCAATGGCATTCATTAAGCCCATTGGTCAACCTATATATACATATATATCAAAAATACAAAAACATCATTAAAATCATCAAAATACACAAAATATTGCTTCATTGCACTTCATTATAATCATTGCATTAGGCATACTCATCATTGCATTATGCATCATTCCAAATTGATCATACATGTCTAGCACTAGGTCTATACACTAGGCATCTATTAAAATCATTGTTATTATGAGTCAATATTACCACCTATTTATATTACATATACCATTTACATTTACACTTTACATTATATGTATGTTTCCCATCACTTAGCCATTGTTAGTAAAACATAGTTAAAGTTTTTGGTCACTCAACCATATCTAGTTGTCTTCTCAAATTTGTAGAAAGCTATCATGATATTTAGAAGGTAGAATCCTGCTTGGATAATTCTTGGTATACATCAAAATCCCAACACAATTTTCACATTAATAAATCCAAGTCTAGCACAAGGAAAGATGAAAACTATAAAGTGGTCTAGGTTACTTTAAGTGAAAAGGTTATCTTGCTCATCCCCCTATGTGAATGGTTCAAATATGTTGAGAATTGACAAAAGGACAAGTTCCTCCTTACCCAAAAATCCCTTGCCCTACACTGGGGCAAGTATCCCAAAGAGAAAAATCAATAGTGATTATTATCCCTTCAAAGTACTCCAACAAGAAATAGTGATTATTATCACTTCAAAATATGCAAAATAAACAGTGATTATTATCACTAGGAAAAGCACAAAGAAATAGTGGTTCTCACCACTACTAAAATCCCTTGCTCACAAAATAAAAATGAGCAACTCCCTTGAGAAAGTCAAAGTTAAAAGAAAAGAAGGGAGTCTTGAACTTGAATCCCTAGAATTCTCAGCATTAGAGAACCATAAGGTGATCCTCATTACAGGTTTGGTGGATAGCCTACTTGTCAATGGTGGTAGCCTCCCGCATGATGATATGTCTATCACTTAAGCAACTTGCTTAGGTATAGACCAATGTTTGAATGTGGATGAGCTAGCTTATTGTAACCTAGATTACCTAGTAGTCTAATCCAACTAAGTACAAAACTCAGGATAATGAGACTCATAGAATGATCTCTAGTGTCGATGGGCTGAGTGAATCCCATTTGCACTAGGGTAATCTTATGTGTTATCATGGTAATGAACTCACATGCACACATAGGGATATTGATTATCTTGGTTATCTTAGTAGGTGCATACTTTGTCAAAAGATCTTGTATAGTTATTATATGACTTTTGATTAGGTAACTAGAGTGTTTGAGTCTCTTCAAAACTATCAAATAATATCATATCACATTACATTATCCATTTCATTTTACATCATGTTGTCACATGTTTGTCAAAATTACAAAATCCATTAAATAAAGTGTTATAATAACATGAAAATAATAAAGATACATTTTGTATAGTCTATGGTGCTAGCATAGTATGCGTCAAATAGTCATCATAAATCCATCATACAAAATTAAATCCAATCAATCATTACATCCAATCATACACATTTAAACTTTTGTTTATTAAGTGGTATTCATGAGCTAGGATAGATACCGGATAAATATTAGCAATAATATTTAGACGACCACTGACTATTTTATGCATATCTTTTAATTTACAAAAGCATATAAATAAAGCATCCACATCTACATATCATCAAATCACATCATAGGATAAATACATGCATCCATGTTAGACATCCATCATAACATCATATAGCAAATATAAGCATTGCATACATATCATAAAGCAGTAAAGACTGACATAATGATCAAAGCAAAGTCATACATATATATATATATAAATATATGTGTGTATGTATATGGGACCAAAAGATACATCATAATCCAAAAACTGCCCATGGGCTACAATAAAGTGGGTCCTCAGACCTCACACTCCAAAAATCAAAAATTAAAAAAAAAATATAAAAACTCAAAAAAAATGGGCCAAAAACCCACCAAAAACAAGGCAGAATGGTCAAGAAAATAGGAGGGATCAAGACTGAACCCATAATATTTTTGGATGCATCAAAAGTCTCTATTTTAGTCCCCAATAAGGCCTCCATGGCTGGACCACTCCACGGGAATGAGATATTTGGCCTTTTGCTTCCAAAACTATTCATCAAAACAGTCAAAAATCACCTCCAAACAGGTATTTAGTACCATGGGCAAAACAAAGAGTTACCCCAATTAAGTCATATGTGTCAAGTGACTCATCACTTTAGAATTTTTCATGCCCTCATTGACTCGTCACTTGAGGGGGTAGTCATAATAATGAATTCAAAAATCGAATCAACATTAAAACACTCAAAAGTGTAAATTCCATGCATTCAAAAGAATCTTGGCTAAAGATAAATTTTCAAGCCCATGTTGGGGCAAAGAATCAGCATAAGAAGAAAATAAATAGGCTTGACCTCCTTGAAACCTCAGGAATTGACCCATGTAAAGGTTTACAAGAATACAAGGCACCAAGACCTAGTATGCCCTAAGCCCCATAAGACTGTCATTACAACACGGCTGAAAGGTATACCTAAAATCGATCCTTCGACTATGTCAATAGAAAGGATTCTAAGAATGTATGCTCTTTCCACAATGGAGGCATCCAAAGTTGATTAGGTTAATGAACAAACTTAATCATTCGATGATTTAGTGATCTATTTTTTGCTCAGCACTTTGTTGCACATAGCGCATCCCAAAAATGGGGCATCTGTAGACACCTAAATCACGTAAATCAGATAAGACTATCAATGCATCACATATGCCCTCTTATCGACAACATATGGCCCTATTGGGCACCCCTCTAGGCTAGAAAAAGGCTTGCATAAGGCTCCAAAACTTAGTTTGGAGGGTTCCTAGTAGTTTAGGGTAGGGGCTCTGTTAGGATCTCATCCTAACCCTTAATGTAATAACTTCCTTGATGTAATAATTCCTAGTGAACGTGGGTAGTACCCATGATTAATATTTTGTAATGTTCTAAGTTTTAGCTTAGGTAGTGCCTATGACAAATGGCACCCTTTTTTATGTAACACATGGTAGATAGGTGGCATTGTGCATGTAATTCGTGTGGCATTGTGCATGTAATTCGAGTGGCATTGTGCATGTAATTCGGGTGGCATTGTGCATGTAATTCAAAGTGGCACTATGCATGTAATTCGGGTGGCATTATGCATGTAATCCAGGTGGCATTTTGCATGTAAGCCAACCTTGGAAGGAAACTCCTTAAATACCCGAAAGGGCACCAATGTAACCATCTTTTGCAAAATTAATGAAGTATTGAAGGAGGTTGCCCCCTCGAAGAGGCCTGCGATTCAATTCTATTGTGAGATTGTTCTTTATGCAAATTTCTGTTATATTAATGTGATGTTTATGTGAGTTATTTCCAAGCAATTGTGTGAGAGTGTGTTATTTGAGTTTATTTTATAGCGGGATCTTAACAAGTGGTATCAGAGCGCTTTCCAGGGCCAAGTTCTGCTGCAACTGCAACGATTCTTGCCATCCAATCCGCCTGTTAGGTATAAATTCCGTGTGTTTTTTCCATTATGTTTTTCCTTATTAAAAAAAATCCAAAAAAAAAATACAGTGTTTTTTTTTCCGGACCAAAAACAAAAAAATATATTATTAGTTGAGTAGGTAGAAACCCCTGTCCGGGGGTTTTAAAATATCGCGAAGGATCCGTCGTTATTGGCTAAGCTAGATAGCCCATAAAGCGTCTAGTGAAGTGAGGGGCGATCGGGCTCCAATACCCGAGGCCTCGAGACGAGAACTCGCGCACGGACTTGAGCTCCCACGTATCTTCGGGTATATCGGGAGACCATCTAGGATTAAACAAACTTTTAGCCATTAGGAAGCTCTTCGGCCTTGTATTACTCATAGTCTACGGGACACGGCATCACGGACGATTACCCTCCCGTATTGTCGAGAGAGGCGGGTAGTGTGCTCAAGGGTATGTGTGGAATCCTCCTTGAGTAGTGGCTTGAAATATTGGTCCGAGCACTATTGTTCGTCACTGTCGGTATATTAGAGGGCCTATGGGTGGTACATACTCCTATACTTAGCATTCCCTGGTTTTGTTAAAACTGCAACCTATAAAAAATGCAAAAATAAAAATCAAAATAAGAATCCAAACACCCCCGTTCGTAAACCTGCATTTCAAAAGTGAGCATATGAGAAAGGAGTCCTCTACCAAAAAAATAACAGAAGGGACATGCATTCGGGATAAGCCATGAGGGTGACACTTAAGTTGAAAGTATGGAGAGTAACAGTCAAATTTACAGTGGCGATCCACGGTCGAGTCGATCGAGTCGGAGAGGTCAGCACAGTCAGGGCAGAATTCACAGTCTTCAGAGTCAGAAAAGAACTGTCATATCGGTCACCTGCAAAATACAGAGAATCTTGAGTGTGAAACACGACCAGTTTTAGATAGTGCTCCAGTACCCAACTTTTGCTCAGTAGCTCAGAATCAGAATATGTAAACACCGTTAGACTCAGCAAAACAGGAGATAAAAAAAAAAAAAAAAAGTCTGGGGTGCCAAAAAGTAGTGTTGAGAGATATAGCTCATTGTGACCACCTCCTCCTGCTGATCATTTTGATATATAGCACCCAAGCACTTTTTTGGGCACTTACTAAAAATAGTAAGTCAAAAAAATTCAATTCTATTTTTAGTAGCTGGTCACAAAAGGTCAAAAAATGGCCCGGGGTACTCGTGGACACCCAGAAAGAACTAGAACACTTGGAGTCCCTAACAAAAGCCATTGAGAACTTGAACTCGGCTTTTCACTCCATAAGGGAAGAAGTCCAAGGTCTTCGCCTAGAGCATGAGGCCACTAGCAATCGCTTAGAAGAAGCATTGACTGAAGTGGATAGCAAACTGAGAAGAGAACCACCCAAATCGAGAATACCAAGGTGAGAGTTCTACAAGGAATCGTGACCATGATACACCCTTTAGAATGCCCAAGTTGGACTTTCCCAAATTCGGTGGGAAGGATGTTGATGGGTGGCTATGTCGGGTTGACCAATTCTTTCGACTTCATAATGTACCGGTATTTCATCGAGTCCGAGATGGCTTCCTTTAACTTGGAATGCGAGGCTCTACACTTGGTTTCAATGGTTGCGTCTTACCTACCCAAATCTCTCTTGGGAGGATTTTGAATCCCAAATACTCACTCGATTTGGTCCTAGTGAGTTTGAGGACTTCACGGGAGCCTTATCCAAACTACAACAAACGGGGTCGGTTCGAGAGTACCAAGCTCAATTTGAAAAATTGGCCAATCGAACAAGAGGATTGAGTGAAGGGTTCTTCCGAGTTGTTATATCGGTGGGTTGAAGATGGAACTCCAAGCAGAAGTCAAAATGTTGAAACCACGAACTATGATGGAAGCTATCAGTTTGGCCCGTCTGGCCGAATCTAAACTCTCTGCCCAAAGACGCCCATCAAAGTTTTCTCAAGATAGACCTTCATTTCCCCCGAGAGCCCAACACCCAGATGATAATAAACCTGCTGCACCCAAGCGCCTCACCACCGAAGAGATGGATGCACGTCGTGCCCAAGGATTATGCTACAATTGTGATGAAAAGTTTTTCAAGGGGCATAAGTGTGCACACAAAAAATTGTTCTTGATAGATGTTGGAGAACCTGATACCGTTGACGAGAGTGATGAGGATGAGGACCCTCCAGAAACACCTCCTCCACAAGAAGAAGGGAAACAAGAACCTGAGACATCAATTACAATCCATGCCCTTGCAGGCATTACTACTCCTCAAACCATGAAGGTTACGGGATGTTTCAAGGGCCAACGTCTTTCCATCCTTTTGGATTCGGGAAGCACGCACAACTTCATTGACCCTAGAGTTGCTCAACGGGCAAATTGCTATATCCACAATTGTAATTCCTTTGAGGTCATGGTAGCCAATGGGGGAACCTTATCTTGTAAAGGAAAGTGTCACAATGTTAAAATCAAGATAGGGGACTATGAACTCAAGCAGGACATGTTTGCCCTCCATTTGGGTGGATGTGATATTGTTTTGGGATGCCAATGGTTGAGTACGTTGGGCACTATCGGTTGGAACTTTGCTAAACTTTGGATGCAGTTCTTCCAGAACGGACAAACACACATCATCAAGGGCTCCCAGATAGGAACACCTCAAATTATTGGTTCAAACGGCATGGAGAAATTGCTAAAGAAATCATCACGTGGGGTCATTGCACAACTATTCTCCATCCGGCCATCCACATCTCCAATGGGTGAAATCCCACAAGACATGCAACGAGATTCTCCACAAACATGAGGCCATCTTTTCAGAACCCATCACACGACCACTTCATCGCTCTCACGACCATGCCATTCCATTATTGTCGGATAGTACACCTCCCAATATCAGACCACCTTATGAGCGACTCAAGCGCACCTTATTTTGGAAAGGTAGGAAACAGGACATTCACTCTTTTGTGGCAGACTGCGACACAGGTCAAAGGATGAAAAGAGAAACAGTGCACTCTTCGGGCACTCTTCCACCCTTGTCGATACCGGATCAGGTGTGGACTGACATCTCTATGGATTTCATAGAAGGGCTACCTAAATATGGAGACAAGTCTGTTATTTTTGTGGTAGTGGACCGCCTTTCAAAGTATGCTCACTTTTGTGCCCTAACCCATCCTTACACAGCATTCACTATTGCCCAAATTTTCCTTGACTCCATATTTCGCCTTCATGGCATGCCAACCTCCAATGTATCTGATCGTGATCCCAGCCTTACTAGCAATTTTTGGCAAGAGTTGTTTAAGTTGCGGGGGACTCGGCTCACAATGAGTTTAGCCTACCATCCGCAAACGGATGGTCAAACGAGAGGTTGTTAATAAGCTGCTTGGAAACCTACCTTCGCTGCTTGCCTCCGATCATCCTACTCATTGGGCAAAATGGCTTTCTTTGGCCGAATGGTGGTACAACACTTCCTATCATACCGCCACCAGAGGCAGAGTACGGGCACCCTCCACTCACGCCTCCCTCCTACATTTCGGGCAGCTCCAAGGTACAGGTCCCATCAACACTTCCCGAATTGGATGAAGAAGGCTCCATCTTACTTGCACCAAAGCAGTTGTTGTATCGTCGAACTCGCAACCGTACCATCACAGAGGTCCTGGTTCAGTGGCGTGGACTTCAACCTGAGGATGCTACATGGGAGTCCCTCCATCAACTCCGACCAACGGTTTCCTCATTTTTAGCTTTGAGGACAAAGCTTCTTCAAGGAGAAGGGCATGTTAGGATCTCATCCTAACCCTTAATGTAATAACTTCCTTGATGTAATAATTCCTAGTGAACGTGGGTAGTACCCATGATTAATATTTTGTAATGTTCTAAGTTTTAGCTTAGGTAGTGCCTATGACAAATGGCACCCTTTTTTATGTAACACATGGTAGATAGGTGGCATTGTGCATGTAATTCGTGTGGCATTGTGCATGTAATTCGGGTGGCATTGTGCATGTAATTCAAAGTGGCACTATGCATGTAATTCGGGTGGCATTATGCA
This sequence comes from Wollemia nobilis, assembly GCA_028583015.1. Lineage (NCBI taxonomy): Eukaryota > Viridiplantae > Streptophyta > Pinopsida > Araucariales > Araucariaceae > Wollemia > Wollemia nobilis. The sequence goes on from JAQPPZ010001821.1 coordinate 5,313,170, forward strand.
TGTAATCCGGGTGGCATTTTGCATGTAAGCCAACCTTGGAAGGAAACTCCTTAAATACCCGAAAGGGCACCAATGTAACCATCTTTTGCAAAATTAATGAAGTATTGAAGGAGGTTGCCCCCTCGAAGAGGCATGCGATTCAGTTCTATTGTGAGATTGTTCTTTATGCAAATTTCTGTTATATTAATGTGATGTTTATGTGAGTTATTTCCAAGCAATTGTGTAAGAGTGTGTTATTTGAGTTTATTTTATAGCAGGATCTTAACAGGCTCCTACTGGTGATCTTCCCATCAAGGGATGATCACATTTGGTGACTGTCCCACCTAGGGATGGCCATCCATAACCATCCTTGGGTGGGACAACCCCCAAGTAGACCCTTCAAAAATTCAAAGGATGTGGTAAATGGCAATCAAGTACTACCATTAACACATCCAATCACCCCAAATTGATTGGGGACCTACAAATGGATAGGAGGATAGTAGATTGGAAGCCCCAAATGGGCAACCTTCCCTCCCCAATGCATGTCAAGCAAGGCGACACATGGCAACACCTGCCTCACATGGAAAAACATGCCATTTTGCCCTAGATGCCATTTTGGGCTATAAAAGGAGGTGCAAAAACCCAATTTCAAAGAGGAGACTTTGAATATTTATCCAACAAAGTGTTGCACAAATAAAACCTCATCTTTCACAAACCAAAACTCACCTTTCCCTAGCCTTGAAACCCTATTCAATTCAAAGGTTTTTTTAGGGGCAATAGGCTCGATCCACCAATTCCAAACTGGCCAAATTGAATTATTCTTTGTCCCCATTTGTTGAAAACACCTCTACCCAAGTTTTGGACCAAATTTCATAGGCATAAGGGACAAAACTAAGACAGTTTTGTGACTGCCCACCTGGGGATGGTTAGTAGTCTGTAGGTGGCACACTTAGGGACGGTCATCAAATATATTAGAATTTTAAATAAATTCCTCCATATACCCCTTGGGAATTTCTAGAGGAACCTCTGGTCCAAATTTGGGATAATTTGGAGTAGTTTTGATGTAGGATTTGAGGTCCCCAATGTTGTAGGCCTATTTGGCTCACCCAGGGATGGTCACCATTTATGTATTGTTTCACCTTTGATATTTCTTTCAAAATATCCTTATTTGCATTTATATTAGCTTATAATATGTTTATTCTTAATCTAGATCAGTTTCCATGCATGTAGATCACTTTTGAAAGTTGTAGAATATGCTCCTTTTTCATGGTTTAATGGTTTTATTCTATAACATAGGTGCTTTTAATCCCCTTTCAATCCCTTGTCTTCAGGAATAGGAATGTTGGGCAAGAGGAGATAAATAGGCATAATTTTTTCAGCCCAATACTAGCTCTCGAGTGTGGGAAGTGAAGATTCAATGGCGATTATTTATCGCCTAAAATGCCTCCTTCCAAGGGACTAGATCCCTTGAAGATTGTAATGGAAATGTATCACATTTGTAAAGCCCTCAAGGGGATGTCTTGTAATCTAGTTTTGAAGCTATGGATAAATGAATAGATAGAGAATTTCATTACCTTTATTGTCTATGTTGTCTCATTTCATTAGATTATAAGTTTATGTCATCTTTCCTTTTGAATGCTTTACAACTACTATACATTGCAATAGAGTGCCCTTAAGTTGATATCACGGATTTCACTTCTTCAAGCCCATAACCTTGTCGATGAGAAGATCATATCCACATATGGGTCATTGATATTATGCCACCAGAAACTAATGGTGTACAAATTTCCTTTCCTCAAGAGAATGAATTGGGTTCCATCACTCTTCCTGAGAAAGTTGATTACATTGTAGTGGATAACATGCACACTGGGGATCTTCAATATAGCACACCTTCCCCATAATCCATATCAATATCAATGGAGCAAAGCGAGGATGCTAAAGGTATCATACCTTCATCTTATTTATTGAGTGGCACACACACTAGGGGTACCTAAGGTACTGCACCTTTCCCCCTAAAAAAATCATAAAATTCCAAACAAATCAAAAAAAATATGGTAAGATCCTAAGGTCTTACTATAAAATTATTAACAAATTAATGTAAATGTAATCGTAGGCCACTCAAAGGGGGCTCCCTTGTAATTGCTTTGCCACTATAGGGGGCTCCCTCCTTTGGAATCTATATTCTTATTCTTCTTCTTAGATGATTTGATATGGATGGCCAACCTAATATATATATCTACCCTAAAGCTACGTTGGTGAAGAGACATGATGGTTCACGTATGAAGAGACATGATGGTTCACGTTATGAAGGGTTGTGATGGTTCATTTTATAAGTTAATAATATAATAATTAAATGATTAATAATACTAACTAATACTAACTAATAATGTTAGGATTGAGGATCCTAACATGCCACCCTCCTTAAAAAGAGCTTTTTCCTCAAAGCTCAAAGTGAGAAGCTTTGTCATTTGTTTTCCAAGAAGGATTTGTGTAAGTTCTTGGACTCTTTTAATGGCATCCTTTCATAGGTAGGGATATCGAGAAGGATGAAGCATTAGCGAGGGGTTGCCAAGAACAATAGTAGAATATTCCTTAGGAAAATCATGATGACGATGGGAGGGCAACCCTTGGGGTTCCTCAATACTTCAAAATGATGCATCAAAAGTGATGGTAATGATTTCATATCCTTTTTTGGTTCCTTGGTAGATCCAATGGAGGAGTGTGTAGTCACTCTACGTTGGTTCTGAATAGGTTTGGTCATATGGCAAGAACTCACTATTGGTGAGGAAGGTATGTGTAGGTCTTGTAGAGTGCATGTTTGGCTAGCATTGATCACTTTGGGTATTTCTACCTCATCCTTGATTGGTACATCAATCACTTCTTGCACATCGACCTCATTGTATTCATTGCGGTGAGTAGGTGCACTGGTCGCTTCAAACACAACTACCTCATCTTCTTGCTCTATGGAGAGACATGGATCAACTTCCTTCAATAAATACAATGTTAGTGTAGCACATTTATGGTGGGGTCCAAATTGTTCATCACAATTATCACAAAGTCCTTTTGCTTGTTGTTCCTTCATATCCTCAAAGCTAAGATGTTTAATTTGTAAAGTTCAGTTAGATTTGGGGGTTGTGTAAGTTCTTTGTGCCCTTCCATTATGCATAGGTTTGTGAGTGATGTAAGTGGTCTACGATTTTTCCATAATTGGTTTCCCTAATCATTGTAGTGCATTAATTATATCTTCAGCTAATTTTGCCAATCCATAGGTCTGCATCATGGTATAGGGATTGAACCTTGTCACCTCCATTCTAATTTCCTCTTTTAATCCCCTAATGAAGCCATTGATGAGAATTGATTCATCCAATCTTGTGTTGTATTTGGTGATATCCTCAAACTGAGTTTGATACTCACGCACAGAAGTCATTTGATGAAGATCTTTGAGCAATTCCCACATGACTGGATCCCACATGGCTCTGATACCAAATGGTAAGACCCCAAGGTCTTACTATAAAATTATTAACAAATTAATGTAAATGTAATCCCAGGCCACTCAAAGGGGGCTCCCTTGTAATCGCTTTGCCACTATAGGGGGCTCCCTCCTTTGGAATCTATATTCTTATTCTTCTTCTTAGATGATTTGATATGGATGACCAACCTAATATATATCTACCCTAAATCTACATTGGTGAAGAGACATGATGGTTCACGTATGAAGAGACGTGATGGTTCACGTTATGAAGGGTTGTGATGGTTCACTTTATAAGTTAATAATATAATAATTAAATGATTAATAATACTAACTAATAATGTTAGGATTGAGGATCCTAACAAAATAAAAATCAATAAGCTTAAGATTTTTAATACAATGCGAGGTGAACAAGCTTATTATTTCTAATACAATAACAGAATTAGTAAATTTCAATAAATAAATCAAGGTAAATTGATTTTTTTACAACATAGAAAGCAAAGAAAATCTTTTTGAATATCTATAAGAAAAGGAAAAATAAAAAAAGTCACTTACTAGGAGCCTTACCTTGACTATGATGACTCATATGATGATTGAAAACATACTTTTCATCATTGATTGTATGAAAGAAAACCATAAATAAATTTGGCTCTAGGAAATATAAAAATGGGTTAGAAACAGTTTTAAGTTGGAATAGTAGATAATTGTGTTGTGGAAATTGTAATTTTGGTGCAAAAAATGGTAAAAAATTGTGGTTACAATGCAAAATTATTAAATTATGGTATGAAAGGGGTTAAATTTTTAAGTGATCAATGGCATTAACATCATTGGTCACTTGAAATAAATAAAAATGAATTGTTATTATAACTGATGGGAGTTTCAAATGGCAATGTTGACAAGGCAATATCTAGATAAATTTTTATTGAGGATGACACATGAAAATAGTTGGTATTTTGGGAGACAATATGCACAATAACCCAAATAATCCTAAACTATGGGGCATTGACTCATGAATTTTCCTAAAGAGATATTAGTATTAAATGTCTTACATCCATAAACAGGTGATAACTTGAAAGATATTAGATTTTGCATTATGGCCTATAAAATATTCATGACAATAGAGAATGAAGCTTGAAATTTGAGTACTTTTAGTCCTACAAAGTAAGAACTTAGAATACTTTTTAAATTTAATTGAAAACTTTTAAACACAAAATTTCATGCTTCATAAGAAAATCATATCATATTTTGTTAGGAAATTAAGCTTAAGGTATTAAACCAAAAATATTTAAAACTATCATCATTATAACCTTAATAATATAAAACACTATCGAGTATGTAACAACAAAATAAATATTTACAATGTTGTAAATCCACACAAGAGACGAAGATAAAGAATAACCTTAATATAAGGTAATCCAAATGATACTCCCTAAAATAAGAATAACTTTATAATATATTTTGGCATGAGGGTGCCACAAGTAAGGGGAAATTATCATCATCCATATTAGAGAGGGTAAAGTATTCTAAGCCATTTCATGGTCAAGATTATTATGATGTAACACCTAATAATGATGATGATCTCACAACTCCATGATTCCTTTTCTATATACTCTCAACTAACAATAGTAGGGGAGGATATAAATCTATAATTAAATTGACTCATTACTAGAAAATAATATCTGAACACAATAACCTTGGGTTATGTATGGTCAATGCCAACTACTTTATAACACCAATATATAATGCAATATTATATATCCTTAGATACATATTTTATATCTTCATTATTTTCATGTTCTCTATTACTTAATTATTATTATTTGATTTTACACTATACGATATATATCATCAATTAAAATTTCTACTTTATTTATGGAACTAAAGATAGAAATTGACTAATACACATAAAAATATGAATATAATAGGGAAGAATTTAAGTGTATAAAGAGTGAGTAAACTAACAATTCTAAATTTGTAGGTGAATACCAATAAATCAAATAATCTTATAATCTCAATTCAATCATTATTAATAATATGTATACAGTTTTATAGCTAAATCATTCATGTAAACTCAAAATATTTTTTCATACACCTATAAAAGGGAATTTAAAATCTTAATATTCTAATGACACATTCATAAGAAAATTCACCATACACAATGTGCCTTGACTCATATAAGTATTAACATATTCAATACTTGAAGATAAAATCAAATTTACATATAAAAATGTGTAAATAAATTCTATGAGGATATGATAACATCCATTACCCCCATGAGGGCTAGTCACTACATATGAAACTAAATAGATCAAATTGATCTCATAAAATTTTAACATTTGTTTTTACTTGTGAGAGCAAAGATCAAGTTCTAAGGCATTGGTCATCAAACATCATCCTCTAATTGATACCTTTTCAACCATAAATAAAATTCAATCATCTTTCTAACATATAAAGCAATGAATGAATAATCAAATAGATTAGTGTGATTGTATTATAATGTTAAATAAAGTCACATATAGAATATCACTAGATACTATATAAATATAAATTTGATCAAATATAACAATTGTCATAGATGTAAAACCTAAACTACAATAAGGCTTTGTTACTATTAAAAAGTCAAACATCTAGGCATTACAAATAATTTCAAATGCTTTTACTTTATTATGCATGATTAAATTAGAGAGTAGTTGGTATGTGACATGTACAACCTCATTTTAGACTTTTAATTTTTTTTAAGATTTTTCTTAATTAGATGTTTTAATCCAATTGGATGGGTTGCTTTAGTAATGTTGGCATTTTTACCACATTAAAATTTTGTAAAATTTTTCCCACATATGTAAACAATTTTGCAGTGAAATTCATTTTGAGTGTTTTTCGTCCCATAAAAAAAAATTAAAAATTTTCTAAGTGTTTGATAGATGCAGTTTTAGGAAAAATTCGAGCGAAATGCCTTTTTGCTCCCATACACATCAAAATGCCTTTTCAACCATAAATATAGATAAAATCCTTTTCCAAGCATTTTGCTTTCAAAATTACTCCCTGGGCATTTCGCTAGTGAAATTATTTTCTAGGGATTTCGTTGGCATAATCATTTTACCGACAGTTTCACTCCCATTTATAGCGAAATTTCTTTTCGCTTCATTCTTCAGCAAAGTCCAATTTCTAATATGGACCCCACTTCTAGCAGTGCAAGTTTCCCTAGGCAAGATCATAGTAAAGATTCATATTTGGAGCAAAACTCCTTTTGCCCATATTTGGAGCGAAACTCCTTTTCGCCCAGATTTGGAGCGAAATTCCATTTTCGCTCTAGGCTAAGGCAAAACTCTATTTTTAATAATGTCCTGGGTGAAATCATAGTGAAACTCCATTTCTAAGCACGTCTTGGGTGAAAGCATTGACAAGAGTATTTTTGCAAGTGCAAGTCCATGCAAAAGCCCATTTCAGGCATGACTTGGGTGAAATCATGATAAATGCTCATTTTGGGTGTGACTTTGAGTGAAAGCTCATTTTGGAGGATAATGCCATTGCCCAAAAATTTTTAGTAGAGATCATATTTGGGAAAGTATTATGGCTGGTAAATTGGATTTCTATGGTGATGTAGACGATAAGTTTGGAATCATTGATAAAAACCTATTGAGTTTAAGTATTGTGCCCTTGATTCTGGTGAAATTTTGTTCATCTCCAAGGCACCATCATGGAGATTGAAATCATATAGATGATTTCCACCAAATCCCTTATATGCCATGTGATGAAATCATTGGACATTTCCCAATGTATTTGCTAGTTGGTTCATTTCTATTGCCAAAGAGAAATTGTTGCTATTTGAGCTTTGACTAGTCTATATTTTGTTTTAATGTTCATTTAATTACAAAGGTGCAACCCTCTATAAATAATAAGCATTTTTCTGTAAAAAAAAAGGATAGACACTATGTCAAAAAATATTTTGAGTTCTCTGAAGAACACAAGCTTATATTGAGATGGGGGTGAACAGTATAAGACCACTTTTTACTTTTATTTCAAATCAATATTATGCAATGTATATATAGCAATATAATCAGCAGTAATTAAGAAATGCAAAAATCACCACACACAATAGAGACACCACAATTTACGTGGTTCACCCAATGTGGGCTACTCCATGGAGAAAATATTTCACTAAAATTTTCTTAATCGATATCTTTGGAATCATTTCCCTATTACAATGTTTATGGACATCTATCCAAAGGAAATACCAATCCCCTAAATCAAGTTCATGGATCTCTATCCATAGGAGAACTCCTTTTCCTCTACTGTGGTCGGTGAAACTCTAGAAGACTACTACCTCCACTACACTAGCTTGTGTATCTCTCTCCACTAAAGACTCTTGTCCCTACTAAGAAGACCTACCCTCACTAACCTAGCTAATGGGTCTCTATCGACTAGATACCACTGTCCTCTTTTCTCTGTCACCTCCAAAGCTCCATCTCAAATCTACATTAAACACAGTCCTTCGATCTAGCATAAATCTGTTCAAACTCTATATCTGGTCTGGCACAAACCTATCCTTAAATCTGCACCAAACTTTGCTCCACATATCCCCATAAAAATTGCTTAAATTTGCTCAATAATTCCACTCAGAACTTGCTCAAATATACTCAACAAGTCCACTCAAAACTTGCTCAAATTTTCTCAACAAGTCAACTTAGAACTTGCTCAAATCTTCTCAACAAGTCCACTCAGAACTTGCTCAAATCTGCTCAATAATTCCACTAAGAACTTGATTAAATCTGCTCAACAATTTCACTCAGAACTTGCTCAAATATGCTCACCAAATCCACTCAGAACTTACTCAAATATGCTCAACAATTCCACTTAGAACTTGCTCAAATTTGCTCAACAAGTCCATTCAAAACTTGATCAAATATGCTCAACAAGTCCATTGAAGAACACAAGCTTAAACTGAGAGAGGGGTGAACAGTATAAGACCACTTTTTACTTTCTTTCCAAACCAATATCAATTAATGTCCTTAATTGCAATAACCAAATATAGCAAGTGTGCATTAATAACTCGGATAGCAGTAGTAAGCAAGAGCACAAGTCACCACACACAATTGAGACACAAGATTTAACGTGGTTCCCCCAATGTGGGGTACTCCACAAGCTGATCTCCTTATAATATTTCACACAGAAATATCCAATACAATGATTTCTTTGATCTGCTCAAAGCTAGGCAATAACAAGTTCACACAGAACTTGTCCAAATCTGAATAACAAGTTCACACAGAACTTGTCCAACTCTGAATAACAAGCTCACATAGAACCTGTCCAAAATTGAATAACAAGCTCACACAGAACTTGTCCAAGTTGAATAACAAGCTCACAGAACCTTCCAATGTTGAATAACAAGCTCACACAACCATCCAATCTGTGAATAACAAGCTCACACAGAACCTGTCCAATGCTGAATAACAAGCTCACACAGAACCTCCAATGCTGGAATAACAAGCTCACACAGAACTTGTCCAAATCTGCTCCAACAAGCTCACTAAGAACTTGTCCAAATCTGCTCTAGCAAGCTCACCAAGAACTTGCCCAAAATTTGCTTCAACAAGCTCACCAAGAACTTGTCCAAATCCTCTAGCAAGCTCACCAAGAACTTGCCCAAAATCTGCTTCAACAAGCTCACCAAGAACTTGTCCAAATCTGCTCTAGCAAGCTCACCAAGAACTTGCCCAAAATCTGTCCAACAAGCTCACCAAGAACTTGTTCAAATCTGTCCCAAAACTGTCCACAAAGCTATCCTCAAAACTGTCCACAAAGTTGTCCCAAAACTATCCACAAAGGCCTTCTCAAAGGCTCAATCAATCATGCACAAGTAGCACTCAAATCTCATCCACAAATCTATCAAGGCAAAGCTTCAAAGATGAACTCAACAATGAATGGCAATGTACTCTTCAATGAATGACAACAATGATCCACAATGATCTCAACTCAAATCAACTTCATAGAAGCATAAAGAGAATTGTTAGAGACTCAATATGTTCTAATCTCACTCTCAACCCAAATCAATCTCAACTCAACTCAATTCAACTCATAGAAGCATAAAGAGAATTGTTAGAGACTCAATATGTTCTAATCTCACCAATGTTCTAATCTCACTCTCAACCCAAATCAATCTCAACTCAACTCAAGTCTTATAGAACCATAAAGAGAATTGTTAGAGACTCAATATGTTCTAAACTCAATCACCACAAGGGACAACTCTCTCTCACACAACCCTAGTCCAAGTATGTATCAACCAACTCAAATGTTTCCAACAATGCTCAACCACAAATCTCACATAACAATGATACTCATGTTCTTTTCTAACTCATGTTCTTTCACAACCAATGGGCTTCAACAACTATGCTTATAAAACAAGGTTTAAACACAACTCTCAATTCAGAAAACCTTGAAGCATTCAACCAACCACTTTCGAAAAGGAAACCACAAACAATCCTTTTCCCTCCAATGATATTTCAGAAATCAACCACCATAAACAATCAATAGGAGAATGTGCCCATACCTTTTATGAAGATGAAGAAACCCCTTTGGAAATCTGCCACACTCAACACACTTTGAAAAGAACAAAACAACCTTCACTTGAACCCTTTTACAAAAATAGAAATATCTCTTTATGTACACCTTATTTCTCCTTCTAAATAGAATAATCAAATAGCCCTCGAAATAAGCTTTCCAACGATATATAATATGATATACTTCTAAAAGGAAAATCACCAAAAATATTTCCTTTTCACAACATGCATTTCAAACCTTATCTCTCCTAGGCAACCTTAGAAAAATAAAATATTATTAAAAATTAAAACTTGCCTTTTAACCTCAGTGGGATTCGATCCCCTGTCGCTGCCCCTGCACAACTCAAACGGCGGTGCCAACAACCACGTGAGCCACCGCTCACACAACACCAAGAGCGCAAGACTTCCTTCTTGCCTCCTATGAACTTGCCCTCAAAAATCACATGCGCAAAAAGGTTCTCCCTTTTCCTTGCAAAAACCAACGCCGATGGGTTTCGAACTCGGATCTGTTGGCGCTTCAACACCCTACGCACTTTCCTCTTGCCGCTAGGCCACAAGCGCCTATGGCGCTTGGTAAGGGACTTCTCTTACCCTTCTTCCTCCTCTCTTCGATGGACTCGAATGAATTCTTCCCCCTTTCGTTGCCTTAGCGAATCGAAAGCTTTGCACTCTCCACACCACGTTGTACCTTGGCAAATCGATCGCAAATTAAATGTCGAGTCCTTAGCTTTTGAAAAACATTTGATGGCATATTAATATATGCCTCCCTTCAAAAATTTTGACGTCGGCTATAGATATTATGTGCCTCCTCCTTTTGACGTCGAAAATAAATAAAATATTAATTTTTAATTTTAATTTTAATTAATTAAAATTTAAACTTAAATCTTTAAAATTAAATATCTCCATCACCGGGACACCTTTTTCGATGAAACGAAAGCCCAAACCGGGTTTTAAGAAAAACCCATTTCAAATATGCCATCCATGGTTTTAAATAAAACCTTTTATTTTTCCTGCCTTGGTTTTCACAAAAACCTTATAAATTTCCATGCTTTCCAAAATGTCATAAATGCTTATATATGAAATACTTTGGCCACCAAAACCAAATGTGATCCATGTGACATCAATGACAACATAAAATACCTCAAATTTCCAACAATCTCCCCCTTTGTCATTGATGGCAACACCTCTAATGCAAACACCACAATCACTCCAAAAACCATCTCTGAGAATCAAAGTTGCTCCCCTGACTTAATGCTCTCTTTGGAGGCTGCTCCCCCTAACTCAATGCTCTCTTTGGAGGCTGCTCCCCCTAACTCAAATCTCTCCCCCTTTGACATCAATGGCAAAAGGGACACCTATGGGGCTAAAATATATGACTCTTAAGTTTAGCCCCCTCACCCCCTTCTCTTTTGAGGTGATTAATTTTGGGGTGGGAGTACTTTTACTCCCATATCACTTTGTTTCTTTCCTCTATCAATTTCCTTCCATGTTTTTCTGATATCCTTCTCTTGATGAATTACTTGATCTTCTTGTCTAGAACATGTTTGACCTTCTTGCTTTGAACCTATTTGGAATTGAGTCCTACACCATCTTGCAATATGCCCAAAGTTATTGCAATTAAAACACTTGATATTGTAGCCTTTGGATGGTGCCCATATCCTGAAATCTTTCTTGAAATAATTTCCATATCCATTCCTTTCCTGAACCCTGTATTGTGAAGTTCTGTTTTCATGACCATTATGACCATGACTTCTGAATTGTGTAGCTCTAAAACCAAAACCATATTGCTCATTTCATTTGCACTGAGAAGCTCTATGACCAATCCTGTTGCATGAGAAGCAATGTCCCTGAAAATCATACCTTCTTCCTTTGAAGTTTCTTCTAGCAAAATCAAACTTCTTTGATCCATGAATTCTACAATGTATAGCCCTGTGTCCAAATCCATTACAAGAAAAACAATGTCCTTGAAAAGCCCTTTGTTCATGCCTTGGTTCCTCATACCTTTCTTGACCATTATCCTTATGATCATCTTCAACTTGTGCATTGCATTCTTGAACCTTCTTTGTAGCATCTAAAACCTCTTCTTTAGTTTCTTCCTTGCCTTTCTCTTCAAGAATTTCTTTTCCCTTTGAACTTGATTCACCTATCTCAAAACAAGATCCAAACTGAATATTTGGAGCCATAGGAACTTTGGAGCTTTCCTCACAAATCTTAGGTGCTTCTTTGCTTTCATATTTTAGAACTTCCTTTCCTTTTGAGTGTGACTTTTCTTGGAAGTAAGATACAACCTTAAAATAAGTTTCCACTCCTTTTTGAACCTTTTCATCTAATGTATCATGTCTTTTCATGGTTACCCTTAGTTCTTCATTCATCCTTTCTTCTATCCTTTTTGCATTTTGAAGCTCTTCTCTGAGATTACTGATTATTTGAAGTAGTTCTTCTCTGATTTTGACATCTGTTCGAATCTTGTTTTCAAGATTCTTATATTCTTATTTTAGCCTTTTGATTTCTGATTTTTGTTTACTTAGCTCATCCTCTTCTTTTTCTATTACCAAAAGTGAGACTTCTTTATTTTCACTATCACTGAGATTATCACTAGAACTGTTGCTTTCTTTTTCAAATGAACTTTCCTTGTTGCAATTGTTGTAGTATGTGCAATCATCATCTATATGCCCAAAATCTCCGCATATGAAACATTTTAGTATCCTTAGACCCTTCTTGTACCTATTTACTTGCTCAATGGCTATGGCAAGCTCTTCATGTCTTTCTTCAATAGATCTATCCTCTTCTTTAACTTCAATGCCTAGGAATAGGTGTTCTTGCCTTTCTTCACTTATTCCAAAGAATGTACATTCTTCTTCATCTGATTTATCTCTATCACTATGATCTGAGCTATCACTTGCCTCTACAATGTAGTAAGATTTCTTTGCCTTACAAAAAATTTTCTTCTTCTCATACATGTTTTGCTTGTATCTGTCATCTTTGTCATGCTTATGCTTTCCATCTTCTTTTCTTCTATGACCCTATTTTTCATCATCACTATTTTCTTCATGTGGACACTTGTATGCATAGTGACCAAGATCACCACACTTGTAGCATCTGACTTTCCTTATATCTCTGAAATTCCTTGAGTCCTTATTCCTTTTGATGAAGTTAGCTTCCTCATCATTTTCTAAAACTCTATCTATTTCTGAAACTTTCCCTTTCTCTTTTTTTGAAGCCTTGAATGCAATCTCTTTTATTGGAGCTTGATGCTTACTTACCCTCATCTCATAAGTTGTGAGAGTACCTTGCAATTCTTCCATTGTTAGCTTGTTGATATCCATTATTTCTTCTATTGCTGAAACCTTAGAATCATATTTCATGGGAAGTGATCTCAAAACCTTTTGAGTAACTTCTGATTCTTTCATCTCAAAACCTAGGCCTCTCATGGTGTTAGTAATCTCATCAACTCGAAGTAAAAACTTTGCAATATCTTCAGAATCTTCCATTTTCAATTCCTCAAATATTTTTCTATGAGTTTGTAGTTTTGCCAACTTTACCTTGGAATCTCCTTCATAAGTATTCCGCAACTTGGTCCACATTTCATTAGCTGAAGTACATACCATGACCTTTGCAAAATTTATCTCACGTAGCCCACTCAAAATATAATTCATTGCTCTTGCATTTATCTCAACCAATTTCCTGGTAGTCTTATCTTCCTCGGGATCACCTTCAACCCTATACTCTTTTTCAACCATCTGCCATACCTCATATCCTTGTGATATCAAGTAGTTCTTCATCCTCATGCTCTAGAAAGCATAATTGTTACCATCAAACAATGGAGCCTTATTTGTAGATAATCCATTCTGTGAAGCCATTTGTGTTCTTGTAGAATCTACCCTCAAGATGTTAGCCTTTTCAGAAGGAACCCGCTCTGATACCAATTGAAGAACACAAGCTTATACTGAGAGGGGGTGAACAGTATAAGACCACTTTTTACTTTCTTTCCAAACCAATATCAATTAATGTCCTTAATTGCAATAACCAAATATAGTAGTGTGCATTAATAACTCAGATAGAAGTAGTAAGCAAGAGCACAAGTCACCACACACAATTGAGACACAAGATTTAACGTGGTTCCCCCAATGTGGGGTACTCCACAAGCTGATCTCCTTATAATATTTCACACAAAAATATCCAATACAATGATTTCTTTGATCTGCTCAAAGCTAGGCAATAACAAGTTCACACAGAACTTGTCCAAATCTGAATAACAAGTTCACACAGAACTTGTCCAACTCTGAATAACAAGCTCACACAGAACCTATCCAAAACTAAATAACAAGCTCACACAGAACTTGTCCAATGTTGAATAACAAGCTCACATAGAACCTGTCCAATGTTGAATAACAAGCTCACACAGAACCTATCCAATCTCTCCATTTGAATAACAAGCTCACACAAACCTATCAATGAATAACAAGCTCACACATAACTTGTCCAAATATGCTCCAACAAGCTCACTAAGAACTTGTCCAAATCTGCTCTAGCAAGCTCACCAAGAACTTGCCCAAAATCTGCTTCAACAAGCTCACCAAGAACTTGTCCAAATATTCTCTAGCAAGCTCACCAAGAACTTGCCCAAAATATATCCAACAAGCTCACCAAGAACTTGTTCAAATCTATCCCAAAACTATCCACAAAGCTATCCTCAAAACTATCCACAAATCTGTCCCAAAACTATCCACAAAGGCCTTCTCAAAGGCTCAATCAATCATGCACAAGTAGCACTCAAATCTCATCCACAAATCTATCAAGGCAAAGCTTCAAATATGAACTCAACAATGAATGGCAATGTACTCTTCAATGAATGACAACAATGATCCACAATGATCTCAACTCAACTCAACTCAAATCAACTTCATAGAAGCATAAAGAGAATTGTTAGAGACTCAATATGTTCTAATCTCAATCTCAACCCAAATCAATCTCAACTCAACTCAATTCAACTCATAGAAGCATAAAGAGAATTGTTAGAGACTCAATATGTTCTAATATCACTCTCAACCCAAATCAATCTCAACTCAACTCAAGTCTTATAGAACCATAAAGAGAATTGTTAGAGACTCAATATGTTCTAAACTCAATCACCACAAGGGACAACTCTCTCTCACACAACCCTAGTCCAAGTATGTATCAACCAACTCAAATGTTTCCAACAATGCTCAACCACAAATCTCACATAACAATGATACTCATGTTCTTTTCTAACTCATGTTCTTTCACAACCAATGGGCTTCAACAACTATGCTTATAAAACAAGGTTTAAACACAACTCTCAATTCAGAAAACCTTGAAGCATTCAACCAACCACTTTCGAAAAGGAAACCACAAACAATCCTTTTCCCTCCAATGATATTTCAGAAATCAACCACCATAAACAATCAATAGGAGAATGTGCCCATACCTTTTATGAAGATGAAGAAACCCCTTTGGAAATCTGCCACACTCAACACACTTTGAAAAGAACAAAACAACCTTCACTTGAACCCTTTTACAAAAATAGAAATATCTCTTTATGTACACCTTATTTCTCCTTCTAAATAGAATAATCAAATAGCCCTCGAAATAAGCTTTCCAACGATATATAATATGATATACTTCTAAAAGGAAAATCACCAAAAATATTTCCTTTTCACAACATGCATTTCAAACCTTATCTCTCCTAGGCAACCTTAGAAAAATAAAATATTATTAAAAATTAAAACTTGCCTTTTAACCTCAGCGGGATTCGATCCCCTATCGCTGCCCCTGCACAACTCAAACGGTGGTGCCAACAACCACGTGAGCCACCACTCACACAACACCAAGAGCGCAAGACTTCCTTCTTGCCTCCTATGAACTTGCCCTCAAAAATCACATGCGCAAAAAGGTTCTCCCTTTTCCTTGCAAAAACCAGCGCCGACGGGTTTCGAACTCGGATCTGCTAGCGCTTCAACACCCTACGCACTTTCCTCTTGCCGCTAGGCCACAAGCGCCTATGGCGCTTGGTAAGGGACTTCTCTTACCCTTCTTCCTCCTCTCTTCGATGGACTCGAATGAATTCTTCCCCCTTTCGCTGCCTTAGTGAATCGAAAGCTTTGCACTCTCCACACCACGTTGTACCTTGGCAAATCGATCGCAAATTAAATGTCGAGTCCTTAGCTTTTGAAAAACATTTGATGGCATATTAATATATGCCTCCCTTCAAAATTTTTGACGTCGGCTATAGATATTATGTGCCTCCTCCTTTTGACGTCGAAAATAAATAAAATATTAATTTTTAATTTTAAATTTTAATTTAATTTTAATTAATTAAAATTTAAACTTAAATATTTAAAATTAAATATCTCCATCACCGGGACACCTTTTTCGATGAAACGAAAGCCCAAACCGGGTTTTAAGAAAAACCCATTTCAAATCTGCCATCCATGGTTTTAAATAAAACCTTTTATTTTTCCTGCCTTGGTTTTCACAAAAACCTTATAAATTTCCATGCTTTCCAAAATGTCATAAATGCTTATATATGAAATACTTTGGCCACCAAAACCAAATGTGATCCATGTGACATCAATGACAACATAAAATACCTCAAATTTCCAACATCCACTCAGAACTTGCTCAATCTCATAAAAACATAAAGAGAATTGTTAGAGACTCAATATGTTGTATACTAATCACAATTATCAATTACTTTAAATCACTCTCTTAGAAACATAAGGAGAATTTTTAGAGACTCAATATGCTTCAATTTCAACTCAATTCAGAATATATAATAGTTTTTTTTATGGAACTTGAACAATTACTTCACACATCCACTTGACTAGGATCAATCAACTCTACTCAACCAATAACTTAATGAAAAACTCCTTTATCACAAACCCTAGTCCAAGCATATAAACACCAACTCAAAATGTTTCCAACAATACTCAACAACTAATCTCACATAAAAATGATACTCATGTTCTTTCCAAACCCTAGTTCAAGTTCTTCACACAACAACTCACTTCAACAACAATGCTTATAAAAAAATCTTCACATAATAATGATACTCATGTTATTTGCAAAACCCTAACTCAATTTCTTCACACAACTAATGGCTTCAACAACAATTCTAATCAAACAAGGTTTTAACAACTCTTTATTCCAAAAAACCTTGAAGAATATACTCAAACACTCTTGAAAAAGAAACCCTAATCAAGTCATTTTCACTCCAAACTTATTTTACAGAAAACTAATCAATCAACTCAACTTATGGAAGAATGTGCTCATACATTTTTATTTATGATGAAGGGATATCATAAATCTATCACAACCACGAACACTTCTATGCCAAGCTCAAAGAGGTTAGAAGATAAATCTTTCTCACAATATAATGTAAATACTCAATTACACCTTATCACTCCACCTTTCAAAAAAAACCATCAACATACATAAAATATTTATCCAATAACACATTATAAACTCCCAACTAAAATAAACTTAACATCCATCAAAAATTAACTCAAACCTATTTAATTTAATTTAATGGCAAGAGAAACTTTGATAAAAATCAAATTAACTTTCTTTATAATTCCAATCACTCATCAATAAAACAATCTCTCATTAACCCTTATTACTCCACAGTAGTATAAATCAATTATCAAATCAACAATCTTTCTCAAACCCTTATAACTCCAAAATAATATTAATCAAACACGCAACTTTTCACAAACCTTTATTACTCCACAATATCCTTTAGAAAAACCTTAGGCAAAAAATAATTGATTATCAAAAATAACCTTTGCCTCTTAGTGGGTTTCGAACCCACACTCTCTGCCTCTACGAGTGCTCTAGCCATGGCTTTGACCGCCAAGTGTTCTAGACACAGTTAAGATCTTAGATGCTATTTATTTCTTTTGTCCTTGGTTGGCATGCAAAAATAAGGCACGTGCAAAATATTTCCTTTGGTGCTCAAGACACACACCACTCCACGTGAATCGATCATGGGCTTCTCAACTCCCAACGCCTTCGCAAAACATGTGCTACCAATGGACCACCATGTCCTTTATGTTTCAATCAATATGCTCTCTCCTTTATCTATTTCACCTGGCACTAAATACAAGAGAAATTCTTGTCTTCTTCCTCAACGAATAACAAATGCACGAAAATATTTTATTTTGTTGCATGAAAAACAATGTCGATGGGTATGTTTCGAATACCTCTTTGGCATTAATTTATACATGAATTCCCTTTGTTTCTTATATGTCGACGCTCCCTCCTTTTTGATGACGTCGATGCTTTCCAACCTTTATAATTTATAAATTATTTAAATTCTAAGGAATTTAAATTTTATAAATTATTTTTATAAACTTTAACTTTAGGATATTAAAGCCTTCCTTGGGTTTAAACTTAAACCTTTAAATTGTAAATTAATATACCACTGTGGGTATTTAAAATGTTAACTACCATCTCAATGTGTAAGGAGACTTTTATATACTCATAATTATTTTAATAAAACCATTTAATCTTCCACCATGGGTTTACCATAAAACCTCATAAAATATTATTTTGCCAACTTTCTCTTCAACTCTTTGCATTGTTCCTAGTGCTATTGATGGTGTGCTCCATGGTATTAATGATGTCTTCATATTTTTACTTTTGTATCAACGATGACTTTTCACCTTGACATCAATGACAAATAAATAATCTCAAAATTTCCAACAATCTCCCCCTTTGTCATTTATGGCAACCCAATTTTCTTTTACTAAAAATTTGACCTTTCCATTGTTTTGCTCCCCTGGGACATTGCTCCCCCTGGCTCAATGCTCTTTAAAATATAAAATCTCTCCCCCTTACTCAAATCTCTCCCCCTTTGACATCAATGGCAAAGGGTCACCTTTGGGGCTCGAGGCTAAGAATGAGCCTCTTAGCTTAGCCCCTCCCCCACCTCCTCTTGAGGTGGTTAATTCGGGGTGGGAGTATTTCTACTCCCAAAAAATATTGTTCTTTACCTTTATCCTCTTTCCTTCCTATATGATCCTTATGATTCCTTTGACTATTTCTTCCCATGTCCATGTTCCTATTCATACCCATATTTTGGTTCATGTTCTTGTTCCTATTCCTATTCATATCCATGTTCATTTTCCTATTTTTTCTCCTGTTCATATCCATATTCCTATTCCTATTCCTATTCCTATTCTTGTTCATATCCATATTCTTTTTCCTATTCCTGTTCCCATCCATATCCATATTCCTATTCCTGTTCCTTTTCATACATGTTTCTGTAATGTCTACTCTACACCACTTTGCTATGTGACCACCATTTTTGCACTGATAACACTTAATGTTGTTATTCCTTGGAGGTGTAAATGTCATAGAATTTCTCCTAGTGAAGCCAAATCCTCTTCTATCATGAACCCTACAATTAATTGCTTTGTGATCAAATTGATTAAATGAGTAGCAATACCCATGGAAGAGTTGTTTGTTCCCATATTCTTGTCCTTCATGTGTCCTGCATTATGAAGCCATGTGCCCAAACTTGTGACATGAAAAGCATATTCCATTGAATTTTCTTTGTCTTGACCTCATCGGTCTCTTAGTCTCTTTTGACCTATTCTAATTGTTGTTCCATATATATATTATTTGTCCATTGTTCCTATTTTTTTTAACTCTCTATTGTCCAACTCATCCTCAGATGTATCACTTTCTTTTGCATTGTATTCTTTTGAAGTACCTTCATCTGAATTTTCTTCATATCCAAAACTTGAGGTTGAATCTTCTTCCCATTTATTTTGACTTTATTCAAATCCAAGACCTATCTTGCTTGATGTAGTCTTTTGTATCTTGATGAACTTATCCAAGTTCTTTGAGTTGTTTTTAAATCCTTTCATCTTGACCTTGGAGTATTCTAAATATTCTTTTAGTAGTGCCACTTCTTGTTCTAACTTCTCACATTCTAATATCTTTGCTTCTAACTTATCTTTGAACCTTTTTGTCTTAGCCTTTGATTTTTCTAAATCCTCTATAAGTAATTTTCTCTCTTCATCACATTCTTGAAACTGAATTTCAAGTTTAGAGTGTTGCTTTCTTACCTTATTTACCGTGTCAATCACATAAATAAGTTCTCCCTTGAGATCATAACCATCCTTTTCTAAATATTCCTCTATTTTTTGCCTTTGTCCACATATTTATTTTCTATGGGCTTGTCTTCTATAGGATCACTTACTTCTTCTAATGCCATTAGAATATTTTCATCTGGTCCTTCAAGTGCATTCTCATATTCATCATCACTGAAACTATAACCATCCCTTATACAATCATATTCAAGATGTCCAAAGTTACCACATCTAAAACACTTGAGAATTATTGAAGTCTTTTTCTTAACTTGCTCTTTTTCTCCAAAACTTGAGGTTGAATCTCCTTCCCATTTCTTTTGATTTTATTTAAATCCAAGACCTGTCTTGCTTGATGTAGTTTTTTGTATCTTGATGAACTTATCCAAGTTATTTGAGCTATTTTTAAACCCTTTCATCTTGACCTTGGAGTCTTCTAAATCTTCTTTTAGTAGTGCCACTTCTTTTTCTAACTTCTCACATTCTAATATATTTGCTTCTAACTTATCTTTGAACCTTTTTGTCAATTCCTTTGATTTTTATAAATCCTCTATAAGTAATCTTCTCTCTTCATCACATTCTTGAAACTGAATTTTAAGTTTAGAGTGTTGCTTTCTTACCTTCTTTACCATGTCAAGGGCATAAATAAGTTCTCCCTTGAGATCATAACCATCCTTTTCTAAATATTCCTCTATTTTTTAGCTTTATCCACATATTTATTTTCTATGGGCTTGTCTTATATAGGATCACTTACTTCTTCTAATACCATTAGAAGATTTTAATTTGGTCTTTCAAGTGCATTCTCATATTCATCATCACTGAAACTATAACCATCTCTTATAAAATCATCTTCAAGATGTCCAAAGTTACCACATCTAAAACACTTGAGAATTACTGGAGTTTTTTTCTTAACTTGCTCTTTTTCTTCAATCATAAAAAGAAATTCATCTCTATCATTGTTTGAAAAACTATCATCACTATAACTTGAGTACTTACTTGCCTTATATGCATAGTAGATTATCTTTTGTCTTTGGAAGAACTTCTTTCCTTGTCTGCTTTTTACACACTTGATTTTATTTTGGTGCCTATATATTTTTGATTCCCTATTCCTGTGATCCTATTTTTCTTCACCACTATTTTGATTATCCTTGTTATATTTTTTTGAACCAACTTCTAGGATTTGATATCTGAAAATATCATCTTCTTCTTCACCACTACTAAACCCATTGTAATAACCTGCATCATGTCCAATTTGACCACAAGAAAAACATTCTTCACCTTCTTGTGGACAATAAGCTGCATGGTGACATGTATTCCTACATATGGTACAAAACTTTACCAACCTGGTTATTTCTCCACTTCTTGATTTATCTCTTGAATATATTTCTATTCTTCCTCCTAAAACAACAACATTGAATTCATCTTCCTTTTCTTTCATGACCATGTGTGTTCTTTTATTTTTGTGTCTCATCATTCTACCTTTGCTTTTCTTTGCCATTTGTGTTCTTGTAAGATCTTCCTTCAAGTTAAAATTTTTTCAAAGGAACCAGCTCTGATACCAATTGAAGAACATAAGATTATACTAAGAGGGGGGTGAATAGTATAAGATCACATTTTACTTTTCTTTAAAATCAATATTATGCAATGTATAGATATAAATATCATCAATGGTAATTAAAGCAATGCACAAATCACCACACACAATAGAGACACCACAATTTACGTGGTTCACCCAATGTGGGCTACTCCACGAAGAAAATCTTTCACTAAAATTTTCTCAATTAATATCTTGGGAATCCTTTCCCTATTACAATGTTTATGGACCTCTATCAAAAGGAGATACCAATCCTCTAAATCAAGTTTGTGGATCTCTATCCACAAGACAACTCCTCCTCTACTCTGGTTGGTGAACCTCTAGAAGACTACTACCTCCACTAGATTGGATTGTGGATCTCTCTCCATTGAAGACTCTTGTCCTCACTAAGAAGACCTATCCTCACTAACCTAGATGATGGATATCTATCCACTAGATACCACTATACTCTTTGCTATGTCACCTCCAAAGATCTATCTCAAATCTACACTAAACACAATCCTTCGATCTAGCACAAATCTATTCAAAATCTATATTTGGTCTGGCACAAACTTGTCCTCAAATATACACCAAAATTTTCTCCATAATTCCACATAGAAGTTTCTTAAATATTCTCAAAAATTCCAGTTAGAACTTGCTCAAATATTCTCAAAAAGTCCACTTAGAACTTGCTCAAATATGCTCAACAAGTCCACTCAGAACTTGCTCAAATCTTCTCAAAAAGTCCACTTAGAACTTGCTCAAATATGCTTAATAATTCCACTCGAAACTTACTCAAATATGCTCAAAAAGTTCACTCAAAACTTGCTCAAATTTGCTCACTAAGTCCACTCAAAACTTGCTCAAATCTTCTCAACAAGTCCACTCAGAACTTGCTCAAATCTGCTCAACAAGTCCACTCAAATCTTCTCAACAAATCCACTCAGAACTTGCTCAAATCTTCTCAACAAGTCCACTCAGAACTTGCTCAAATGTGCTCAACAAGTTCACTCAAAACTTTCTCAATCTCATAGAAACATAAATAGAATTGTTAGAGACTCAATATATTTTATACTAATCACAATGTAAAATTACTTTCAATCACTCTCTTAGAAACATAAGGAGAATTGTTAGAGACTCAATATGCTTCAATTTCAACTCAGTTTAGAATATAGAATAGTTTATTTTATGGAACTTGAACAATTACTTCACACATCCACTTGACTAGGCTCAATAAACTTTACTCAACCAATCACTTAATAAAACACTCCTTTCTCACAAACCCTACTCCAAGCATATAAAAACCAACTCAAAATGTTTCCAAAAATACTCAACAACTAATCTCACATTTTCAATGATACTCATGTTTTTTTCAAACCCTAGTTCAAGTTCTTCATACAAAAACTCACTTCAAAAACAATGCTTATAAAACAATATTCACATAATAATGATACTCATGTTCTTTGCAAAACCCTAACTCAAGTTCTTCACACAACTAATGGCTTCAACAACAATGCTAATCAAACAAGGTTTTAACAAATCTTTATTCTAGAAAACCTTGAAGCATTTACTCAAACACTCTTGAAAAGGAAACCCTAATCAAGTCCTTTTCACTCCAAACTTATTTTCCAGAAAACCAATCAATCAACTCAAATTATGGAATAATGTGCTCATACCTTTTTATTGATGATGAAGGGATATCATAAATCTGTCACAACCACAAACACTTCTATGCCAAGATCAAAGAGGTTAGAAGATAAATATTTATCACAATATAATGTAAATACTCAATTACACCTTATCACTCCACCTTTCAAAAACAACCATCAACATACCTAAAATATTTATCCAATAACACCTTATAAACTCCCAACTAAAATAAAATTAACATCCACCAAACTTTAACTCAAACCTCTTTAATTTAATTTAATGCAAATAGAAACTTTGATAAAAATCAAATCAAATTTCTTTATAATTCCAATCACTCATCAATAAAACAACCTCTCATTAACCCTTATTACTCCACAATAGTATAAATCAATTATCAAATCAACAATATTTCTCAAACCCTTATAAATCCAAAATAATATTAATCAAACACACAACTTTTCACAAACCCTTATTACTCCACAATATCCTTTAGAAAAACCTTAGGCAAAAAATAATTAATTATCAAAAATTACCTTTGCCTCTTAGTGGGTTTCGAACCCACACTCTCTGCCTCCACGAGTGCTCTAGCCATGGCTTTGACCACAGCATGCGCTAGATGCATGGTTAAGAGCTTAGATTCTCTTTGTCTCCTTTGTCCTCGGTTGGCACACAAAAGCAAGGCACATGCAAAATATTTCCTTTGGAGCTCAAGACACACACCACTCCACGTGAATCAATTACAGGCTTCTCAACTCCCAATACCTTCGCAAAATGTGTGATGCCAATGGACCACCGTGTCCTTGACATTTTAATAAATATACTCTCTCCCTTATCTCTTTCACCTGGCGATAAAGACAAGCGAAATTCTTGTCTTCTTCCTCAATAAATAACAAATGCACAAAAACGTTTCACTTTGTCGCATGAAAAAATAATGTCGAGGGGTAAGTTTCAAATGCCTCTTTGAAATTAATTTATACATGAATTCCTTTTGTTGCTTAGACGTCGGTGCCTCCTTTTTGATGAATTTTGTGCTTTCCAACATTTATAATTTATAAATTATTTAAATTCTAAGGAATTTTTATTTTATAAATAATTTTTATAAACTTTAACTTTAGGAGATTAAAGCCTTCCTTGGGTTTAAACTTAAACCTTTAAATTGTAAATTAATATGCCACCATGGGTCTTTTAAAATATTAATTGCCATATCAATGTGTAAGGAGAATTTTATATCCTCATAATGATTTTAATAAAACCATTTAATCTTCCACCATAGGTTTACCATAAACCCTCATAAAACATTATTTTGCCAATTTTCTCTTCAACTCTTCGCATTGTTCCTAGTGCTATTGATGGTGTGCTCCATGGTATTAATGACGTCTTCATATGTTTACTTTGGCATCAATTATGACTTTTCACCTTGACATCAATGACAACTAAATAAGCTCAAAATGTCCAACATTCTCTGCATCAATTGAAAGAGATTTGGCTCTAGTTCTTGGATCAATGGTGTATGCAATTGCTTTTTGCCTATCATTTTTGTTATGTTCATTATCTTTGTGAGATAAGTTTAAATTTTGCATTTTGAATTTAATTTATGATAAATAACTAAATTCTAAAATATTTATTGGATGTTATCTCTGCAAGCTATGAATGATTCCTATGCTATCCTTTCTATTACATGCTAATTTAAACTTGATTTGAATTTTAGTTGCTAGTTTATCCCCACTTTATGTTTCTAGCTCATAGCCATATTTTCCATCCCTTTCTATCATTTCCCATCTCTTTCTATTACCCTACGCTTATACCAATTGTTATATTAGTATAGGAACCAATCCTTTCTATAGATTTTCCCAAAGAACATCTATTTCCTTCAACCTTTCAATATTGGTCGGGACTAGGGTGCACATATATTTTATACTTAGGAATATTGGTGACCAATAGTTTTTGGCACACTCGATGCGATACAAAAGTTCTACTTTGAACAATATTAAGATTTGATGATTGTATTTTTACTATCTGACTAGCACATATAGCAACTCAATTTTACCTAGAAGCCTTGGAATGTGAATTTGGTGAAAGCTTTACTTCATGATCACAAGATTGAAGGCCAAAAATTTTGGAAACCCCATTGAGTTCTTTGAGCTTGACACCCAAATTTTAGAATACCATCCTAGGTTAGTCACTACGACTGTTATATTGATTGCGACATCTTCACAAGTAGCTAGTGTATTTTATATTCACTCTAGTACTGCTAGCACAACCACCAGCTTTCCTTACCAAGCAAACACTCCAATACAAGTGGCCCAAAATTTCCTACCCTAACCACCAAGATAGTTCCCAGTCTAGAATCACTTAGGAGCTTTGAACCTTTAAGCTTAGTTATCAATTTTGCAAGTAGCATTGAAGGCTTTACCTACATATGATGGTACAAGAAAAATATCTTAGGACCATGTCTAATATGTATCTTCTATGGTGACCATTCATAGTATCACAAACAAATATATCATTGTAAGATTGCTCATGCTCTCTCTTAGAGGAAAGTCGCTTTACTAGTACCGGTATTTACAGTCTGCCATTATTACCATTTAGAACCAGTTGGCTAATTTATTAATAAAATGTTTCAATAAACAAGTAGATCCTTTCTCTTTGTTGCATCAATTTACTACCAATCAGAGGTTGTTGTAATCACAATGACACTGAGAGGGGGGGTGAATCAGTGTGTTCTTTAAAAACTTCTAAAATAATTAGATTATAAAACTAGCAGCAATTTAAAGCAGATAAAAGAGATACTAAATGCATCAAGAAAGCATCACACATAACACATCATTTTAACAAGGTTCACCAATGTGGCTACTCCTCAAAAAGACTGCTTGGACTACCATCCAAATCCAGTCAATGCAAAGCTACAACTTTACATAATCCTTTACCAGCACCAACTGGAAGGAGCACCAACCCATTAACTTTATCTGCTTCAACATAATGGAGCACCAACTCCTATTTTACCAGCACCTACTGGAAAGAGGCACCAACCCCTTAATTTGCCAGCACCAACTGGAATTCAATATTGAATAAAAAAATGTTTGACATATACCTTTGTTATTGCAAGAATCTAACTGGTCTACATCACCTTTGCAATCTCTGTGCACTCTGCTCTCTCTTGCACAATCACTTCACACAGTTTGCTGCACTGCTACAGCCAGACTTTGCAATCAACTTTGCCCTTCGTGCTTCACTGCACACTCTGCTTTCTTTGCGCACATGCTTTGCACACTCTGTGTCGTTTCACATTCTGCTTTCTACTCAACATGAATTTCACTTTCACAAACAATATGCTCGCATTCACACTTTATCTTTTACACCCCACTTTTCAAACTCGAAGTACCCTTGCTTTTATAGAAGAAGTTTTAGGAACAAACCCTAAAAGAACGTCGATTGAGAAACCCTAGAATTTGTCACCGCCAAACCCTAAAATCCGTCGGCCCAGATTTAACTTTGTCGGCCTCAAACACTTCTTCCACCTTCATCACTTTCCTGTAGCTTATTGCCATGAAATAGTAACATGTCGGCCCTTTTAATTTAATTTAATATTTTAATTTAAATTTAAAATAAAATAAAATTTAAACTAAATATTTAAAATTAAATATCTTCATCACCGGGGCATCTTTTTCAACGAAACGAAGAGCCAACTTGGGTTTTAAGAAAAACCCATTTCAAATCTGTTATCCATGGTTTTAAATAAAACTTTTTATTTTGACTGCCTTGGTTTTCACAAAAAACCTTTAAAATTTAAAATAAATATTTAAAATTAAATATCTTTATCACCGGGGCATCTTTTTCAACGAAACGAAGAGCCAACTTGGGTTTTAAGAAAAACCCATTTCAAATCTGTTATCCATGGTTTTAAATAAAAAATTTTATTCTAATTACCTTGGTTTTCACAAAAAACATTTCCGCTTCTTGACATCTCAGGTTCTGAAGACTTCTTCTTCTCATTCTGAATTATGTTTTCTGTTTCTGTGCATCTATCATTTAAGGACTCATGATCTGACTAACTTCTGAACTTTATCCTCTGCATTTGAGTGAATTCTAAACTACCTGTCCATTGCATCAATAAATCTGTCTGACTGTGTTGACAATAATGACAATATTGTTTGCTGCACTTTGCTCAACAGAGGTATCCATAGGAGGAAATTGTTGAATTCAATGTTAGGTTCATCCAAAATTGGTAAAGAGTCCTTGATGGTCTTCGACCGACTCTTGAAAAAGTCATATTCTATTATCTTTGACCTTCAATTCTTACATTACCATGGCCATCCACCAATCCAACGTAGATACATTTATGACTTTGTATTCTGTTGCACAAAATATTGAGGTCGATCTGATTGCTATTGGTAAGCTTCCACTAAAGATGACGATGCCTATATTTCCTAATATTCCATAATTTTTGTATTCCAATGCATCTTCTTAGTCCTTGTCAATGTCTCCCATGTATATGTTCCCTTCATGGAATCTAATTTCATCTCAAACCGTGATGATAGTTTCTGTATCACAACTACCTACTCCATCCATTCCATAGCTACCCAGTCTAGTTCTATTCTGGAACTACCATCTCTTATTGTACCACTTCCATTACCAACTTCTCTCACACCCTCAAATCCTAATCCCAAAGAGAAGTTGTTGAAATATATGTAGTCGATGAACTTATCTATAATAGAAATGAGCAATGAGATCACGATGATTAAGAAGAAGCAGGCTAAGAGAGATTTCCAACCTAGGATATTTCAACCTCCATCAATCATAAGAGAGCAAGCAACTTCGAACAACAAGGTGCCTAAGAGAAATCTGACCATATTGACAAATGAAGAAGTTGGCCCGTTGGATAAAGTGTACTGGTTCTCTACTTGTAATCATCCACATGGTAAATAACCTTGCATGGTTCATTTGAACTATGTTTAGATATTGGAAGAAAGTGCTTTCTATGGTCAGATCAACTGATTATAGAATTCAATTATAATTTTATGGTCCCTTATGAAGAATAAGTTTAAGTTTTCACGAGAGCTGGAAGAAAGCCCGTCATAGTAGATCTAGATGAAATTGGTAAGACCCCAAGGTCTTACTGTAAAATTAATAAATAATTTAATATAAATGTAATCATAGGCCACTTAAAGGGGGCTCCCTTGTAATCACTTTGTCGTTGTAGGGGGCTCCCTCTTTAGAATCTATGCTTCTTATTCTTCTTCTTTGGATGATTTGTGTGAATGGCCAATCTAATATATATATATATATATATATACCCTAAATATATGTTGGTGAAGAGACATGATGGTTCACATTATGAAGAGATGTGATGGTTCACTTTATGAGTTAATAATATAATAATTAAATGATTAATAATACTAACTAATAATGTTAGGATGGAGGATCCTAATAGAAATTGAGCCTTTGAAGGTACTCACTGACCTAAAACTATAGAATGAGAAAAAACCAGAACAAGTGAAAGTGCCTATTCCACTGCCCAAGCCAGATGTACCTATCATGTTAAAATATCTCTTACCTCCATGGATGAAAGAAAGATTACAAGAAAAGGCTTCAACTTTGCAAGTGAAATATGAAACAAAGGAACATGCTAGATAAAATCTCAAATACCCATCCCTGATCAAGCATTAGAGGGTAGAGGCTATGCAATAGTATCGGATCAAGTATGATTCTACCAACAAAGGGAGGGAATCCAATGCATCTACGTATAAAATTATTGAGGAGATCAATAAGATTTTGACCAAGGTTAGTCTCTATGATGTATTGCAGTTGCCTAGATAAGTCGACTTGTTACAAGAATCATTGAAGTTTTTTAAATATAAGGGAAAAAATCCTACTCAGACTATTTTTGCTCAAACTCTAACTATTTTAGCTACTGGAAAGAATAGACCACCCTATTTCTACTTGTATGTCAGATGAAGGATTGGATTATGCACAATTGCATGATCGACTGTGGTGCTATGAAAATGATCATGCTAAAGGTAGTTTGCAATGTTATGGGCATGTAATATACTAGAATCAGCCCTAAAATATTACATTTAGATGGAACCCCTATCAGAATAGTAGAGATCATCAAAGACATCCCCATTGTATTGCATAAAATATCTTAGGTCACTATGATCCAAGATGTGGTCATGGTTGATCTGGAGCTGTATTTTAGTATGTGCCTCTTAAGAGAGTTCACTACTAAGTTGGGAGGCTATCTTTCTCTAGATTATTCCCATCTATAGATTCCTTTAAAAGGGAGAAGAATCTAACTCTATAATGATAATCCTTCTAATTTTCATATAGAGAAGATCAAAGAGGAATAAAAATACATGAATTTTGTCAACATGATGACTGAATAATTAGAAGAATTAGATTTAATGGAAGAGACTCTAGATGGGCCTCAAACTAAAGATGAGTTTTCAATGCTTTATTTTAATTCTTAAATACCATGGTGGAAACTAATATTGGCTATTACACCATTACCAATCCTAAAAAAAGTTGGAGTGAAGGTGTTTTATGATCAAGATCCTATTCCAAATCAATTGTGGAAGCTCTACTTCGATGACATGAGATGCAAGAATGGTATAGGAGAAATGATCATTCTCATTTATCCTTTTGGCATATATAATATTTATTCGTATTAGTTGACCTAGAGTTGTACAAATAATGCTACTAAGTATGAAGCATTGTGCCTAGGCTTGAGGAAAGCAAAGAAGCTTGGGATCAAAAAACTATAGATTTTAAGAGATTTTGAACTGATTGTGAATCAAGTAATGAAAAAATGTGTCTCCAAGTAGCACTACTTGAAGGTGTACCACAATTCATTTTGGTATCTATTTGAGGCTTACACAATGATGAACATCCAAGCGATCTTGTGGGAGCATAAAAAGCATGTTGATCTCTTGGCATCCCTTAGTGCCAACTTTTATCTAGTTGAGCACGTGGTGAGAAAACCCAAGACTATGAGGTTAGTTTACAGGCCTTCAGTTCTTGACAAAAATATTTATTGGCAAGTGTTCAACAATGATTAGAATATTGTAAATTTCTTGATAAGAGAAGCTAGTACTATGGAAGGAAGAACACTTGATCAAGAAGAAGCTAAAGGATTAATCTAGTTGAGTAATAATAATATCCCTAAAGGATTAATTACGCTCGAAAGCCTATTTGATTAGAATTATAGAGATAAAAAAAAATATCAAAGTGGATGAAAAGGAGTACAATGAACTACAGTTGGGGCCTAAGAAGTTAGTAAAATTTGGTACCGATTGCACTCTATAAGATCTGGAGCATATCAAGGAGTTATACCATGAGTTCCCAGACATTATCTCCAAGAGCTACCAAGATTTGAAAGGCTACAACAAGGATGTGATCCAACATACCATTGAGCTAAAAGAAAGAGTGAAACCCTTTATGTATAAACAGAGGCCAGTCAATCCCAATATTGAAGCCTTTATGAAAGTTGAACTACTAAAGATTTTGAAAGCCACAATTATTTATCTAATCAAGCATTCTATCGAGATAGTGATTTTGGTCCCTGTGAGGAAAAAGAATGGAGATATTCGCATGTGTGTTGACTTTTAAAATTTAAATTAGGGATATCTGAAGGATCATTATCCTTTACCTCAGATTGATCAAATTCTTCAAGTAGTTGCGAGAGCTCAAATATTTTCTTTAGTAGAAAAATTTTTAGGCTATAATAAGATTTGGGTCAAGGATGAAGACCAATATAAAATGACGTTCACCACGAAATGAGGAACATTTTCTTATCAATGAATATCATTTGGTATTTTGAACGCTAGAGAAAATTTTCAAAGAGTGATGGACATAGCTTTCGATGAGTTGTTAAATCATGTCATTGTAATTTATTTGGATGATATGACTGTCTTCTCTCACAATAGAAAAAAGTATAACTCACATTTAATGCAAGTTTTTAAGAAATACCGAGAGTTCAAAATATCCCTCAACCCAAATAAGTCTATCCTTACTGTAAAATAAGGAAAGCTCCTGGGCCATGTCATTTCAAAAAAAAGGTTTAGCTATTGATCCAACTAGGGTTGAGGTTCTTTTGAAGCTTTCATTGCCAGCCAATGAGAAGGATTTCCGATTATTCTTTGAGTAGATTAACTTTGTTTAAAAGTATATTGTAGATTTCACCCAAGTGGTAAAACTAATTATTGAGATTTTATAGAAAAATGTTGAGTTCGAATGGACAGAATAGAGGAAGCGAGTGTCCAAAGAAATCAAAGAAAGAATTGCTCAAGCCCAAATTTTGGTAAACCCTGATTATTCAAAAGATTATATCTTATATGTCATTTATGAACAAGAGAGTTATGTAGTGGTCCTCACATAGAAAGGTGATGATGGAGATGAGCGACCAATAATTTTCTTGAGCCAAGTCATCCAAATGCATGAGGAGAAATATAATTTCATTGAGAAGTAAATGTATGCGGTAATGAAGTCCTCGAAGAATTTTTAGTATTTTGTTTCACTGAGTAAAATAATAGTTTATGTTGTTCATCAAGATGTCTGAAGTTTCATCATCTAGGAAGAACTTGGAGATAAGAGAGTTGGTTGGGTTTCCAAAATCCAGGAGTATGATTTTGAAATTTGACCAACCAAGCTATTTTGAGATCGAGCACTATGTCAAGAGTTTGCAAAGAGTGCTACTTCTGAATCTATGGTTTACCAGTTTGAAGAATCATTAAGTGAAAGTAATTTCTCTAATCAATTTACCATTGATCATGATTGGACAGAGAACCTTGTCAAACATTTCAATTCAAGAATATGTCCTTCACATACCAATTCTTAACAAAGAAGAAGATTCAGACTACAGGCTCTCAGGTATGTGATGTTGCCAAATGGATTGTTTCATAAGAACTTTTATGGAGTTCTCCTCAGGTGTGTCAGAGAATCAGAGAAGCAAAAAATCCTGGAGGATTTTTATTGTAGATTTTTAGGAGGCCATTATGCAAGGAGACTCACGACATTGAATATCATCAAAGAGTGTAATTTTTGGCCCATTCTCTTTGTAGATACTTTCAAAGTTAGTCAAAGTTATGATAATTTCCAGAGATATGTCAATAGAAATAGGAATGCATCATTACCCCTTCATCTGATTTAAGTAGAAGCACCATTTTAAAAATGGGGATTAGATTTCATTGGGGTCATTGATCCTAATTAATCCACTGGGCATAAGTACATACTATCTATATATGACTATTTCACTCGATGGACCAAAGTAATTCCAACCAAGAAAGTGAACCAAGAGTTGGTCATCTCATTCCTTGAAGGATTGATTACTCATTTCAGCATCTCAGATGCAATTATAATAGATAATAGAACTCCATTCATCAGTACTACAATCAACAAGTTCATGGGTAAGTACGATATTTATTTAAAATCCCATAAAATTACTATTTGTAGGGAAATGGCCTGGCCAAATCCACAAACAAGAATATGCTCAAGATTTTGAAAAGGACTCTTGGTGATAAGAAGTGAAGTTGGCAATTGCTCTTGAAACAAGCCTTATGAGTTGATCGCATCTCAGTAAAAAAATCCATCAAGACGTCCCCCTATTCCTTGGTGTATGACAAAGAAGTAGTCTTACCCATTCATATTGAATTTTTGACCCTTTAGTCCTTGCATTTACTTGATGGTGGAGATGATGAATTCAACCCCATGAGTGCAAGGTTGGCTCAACTTTTATAGCTAGAGGAAGAGAGGGAGAAATCGTACAATGCCTTCATGGAATATGCCTAGATGATGAAGAAAATATTCAGTAAGAAAGCTTCTAAGAAGACTTTCAAGGTAGGTGATCTGGTGTTAAAATGGAATGATAATAAGGCAAATTCAGGAAAGCATCACAAGTTTGAAGTGATTTGGGAGGGCCCTTTATAGATCTCCAATGTCAACCAAGTTAACTCATTTTATTTACAGGATATGGACGACATTGTGCTACCAATTCCAATCAATGTTCTTCATTTGAAGGCCTATTACCAGTGAAAAATCAAGATTGAGAATGTAAATATGTATATATTTTTGTTTAAAATTTTATTTTTGTTCAAAAAAATGGTTAGGGTCAAGGAGTGAAATCCCTTTTCACTGTGAAGAGGTGTTTTCACTTGCAAAATTCATTTTCTCTAGCAAAAAGTCTTCTCCGCCCCTGGATCAAAAAAAGAAAAAAATCAAGTACCAAAATTTCTTTTCAATAGAGAAAGGTATTTTCGTTGGAAAAAGTCCTTTTGCCAAAGAAAAGCTTTTTTCATGCCTTTTTTTTTGGATATTTCGCTTAGAAGTCCTTTTTCGGCACTAAAAACATCAAAATCTTCCATGTTTTTATTTATTTATTTTTGTTTTTCAGGTGAAGGAAAACAAAATCATGTCAATTTTAAAAGTTGGGCGGCCAAGTTTGGAAAAGCACTCAAAGAAAAAAATAAAAAAGCTAAAAAATAAAAAGAAGAGAAGAAATATTAAAAAAAAGGGGGGAGGAGAAAGAAAGTAATTTTTCCCAGTAAAAGAATTTTGCCCATGCATTCTTACTTTTTGAAGCAAAATGGAGCGAAATACCTTTTTGCCCTACTTTTCAATGAATTCCTAAAATGCATGATGTTTCACCCGTAAAAGAAATGAAACTCCTCTTTAGTGCCCCACATTAGTGAAATAAGGTGGTTATCATGCTTTTCAAGGTGAAAAAGCAATAAGGCACATTTTCTAGAAATAATTGTTAATAGTGAGTTGTACCCCCAAGAAGGAAAAAGCAATTAAAAAATTAAAGCAACCAATCAGAGCACTTGGAGAAGTGGTGGGCGAAACTGATAGATTATTAGGAAGCATGGTGTATCCCCAAAATTAGCTAGCATGTTGTGGGTATTTATTTTGGTAGGAGTGGTTGAAAGTTATAAAAGGGAAAACATTTCAGTTCAAGAATTCAAAATTTTTAAAGTGCCTAGTTGTGGAATTGTTGTGAGTCATGAATTATTGTAGAATTTGAAGTGATTTACTATTTGCTCGAAGGAAATTGAATATGGGAAACAAAATCTTAGATGCAAAGAAGGAGAAAGCTCAGAAGAAGGCTAACCTAGAAAAGAGACGGTGAAAGGCAAGGGAAGAAGAGGAAGAAATTGAATTGGCACCTTACTACGACCGTCTAGTGCAAGTCATTGATTGTGTAATCACAAATAAGGGCATGGATAAATTATTCTAGGATATTGAGCTTGCTCTATATAATGTGTTTGCTAAGAGTTCCCTTACCACAACATTATACTCCCATATCTTCTAGTACCTATGTACACCTGTGCATCGATTCTTGAGCTGGTCTAGGTGATTACGCAGTGCTATAACTTCACTTTGAGAACTATTCAGAACACCCAAGGATATCAACTATTCATTATTTTAGCTAGCTCCATTAGGGGTTTATTCACTTGTGGTGCGAGACCTCCACCCGACATCAAAGCTCAACCTTACAGAGTAGTAGGAAATGTATCAGTCCACTGTTCATATGTGGTTGTTTATGGAGAAACAGTTGCTGAAGATGTCATATTTTGATGAGTTACTAGAATTACCAATGCCATTGAGATATTTCAAGAGCCCAAATTTATACTCGATGTTGGTGTGGTTAGTGGGATTGTCTTTCGATTCCATAGTGCATAAGTGGTAAGCATTGCTGGTGTAGTGCATATCATAGGCAGAGTTTTACGCTTTAACTACCATGATAGTGACTACAAATTTGATTTTCTTTAATTGGATATATTTCTTAGCATGGAGAATGTTCTTGTAGTTGTAGAAGGTGCAAATCAGGGAAGACGTTACTTTTAATTACTGCTCCCTTCTAGTATGGTACATTTTCTATCACATGCATTTCCATTTTGCTTTTATAGCAATAAGGAAGATGGATGAAATAAGGAGGATTTTATTAGTGTATTCATGGACTCAGATTTTGTCTAGAAAAGAGTCCTATTATAATTTAAACATAATGTTTTGGGGGCGCACCCTCGAGTTGATTTACGAAGTATGCAATAGAGTGCCTAGAGAAATGAAAGTAGAGGCGGTTGACAAGAAAAAAAGTGACATATTTTTGCTGACACAAGGAGTGGTGGTCAAAATTTTTGGTTTCATTGGGAAACCCTTTCTATTATCGTATTTCACCATCGAACATCTTTTCACCCTGGAGGTAGCCTGATAAAGCAACTTCATAAATAATACTTATGGGACTAGTAAGGGAAATAAAGATACATGTGTTATGCCCTTCTAGTTCGATGATGTAAGAGTGACTCAGTACGACTAGAATGGATTGATTACTGAGATGTTGTATGACCATAAGTTGATTGAGCTTCCCCAATGACGGTGATACGATCCTTTGGGAGTTTTTGTGAATTTCATTAAAGCCAAGATTTTTCATTGCTACCCCGGAGAAGACATCTTGTAGTAGAGGAATAATCCTAAGGGGTGCAACCTTGAGTGGCACATTAAGAAGATGATGTCGCTCCCTCCTTAGCATGATTTTTATGATATGGAGGTTGAGTATGATCCCACGAGTCATCCAGAGTAATTTCCTCCTCCTAGTCTATTCAATCAGATGAAATCAAAATTGCCTAATTGGTTTGATGAAAAAATTGCCAACTAGTGGATCATGAGGGTCTACTGAAGTAAGCCTAGGTCAAGTTATCTATTGATCATGGATGAGGTATTTTCACTAATTTATGATGATAATTGTGAAAAGTACCAACCCCTCTCTTTTGCTGACTTGGTGCCTCGAAGTATCTGTAGCCCTGAAAAGGAAGAATATGGGGTGAGAGAAAAGGAGGCATCACTAAGGAGAGGGTAGTTACCAAAAAATAAGAAGAGGCGCAACCACCTCTCGAAGAACAACTTTTGCTCAGAAATACGAGTTCGGGTATAAGGGTGTACTTTTATAATATGGTGAAGAAGCCCAAAAGTGGGGCAATTTTTGTGCTTAACACAAAGACACCTCCTTTGCAAATGGTTGAGCAAACATTTTGTTAGGAGATGCCTCATTTGGCTCAACAGGAACAATCAATTCCACTGATGATTATAGTAGATATGGACACAATGGAGGAAAAATAGAGGAATATAAAGACACTGCAGTGCAACAACATTCATTATCAGCTCAAATGGTTTCAGAGCCCTCAGGTACGTATTTTCTTTCCTCTTCTCTCTTTGAGAATCACTTGGTGACCACTATCTCCCCTTTCATAGTTCCCATCTCCACTTCACCTCTAGTTGTACCCATCTCTTTGGTTCCCCTATATACCTCACAGTCACAGGTCACCAATGCTCCCCCAATTTCATCCATTCCCTCCATTTATTTATCTTTCAGCTCATTCACATCCACCCCACACCCATTTTCCCTTCCATTGTCCTTTGTTTCATCTTTTGTCCCTTCCAATCCTGTTATCGCTATAAGTACTCAAGCCCCTATCAAGGTAATTATAATTGTAGCACCTTCCACATATGCCCCTACTATTGAGTCAAACCTTCAACAGGCCCTTTTTCCATTTTCCCCAATTTTTGTAGTACAAGAGCCATTGGCTTCCAATATGGAGTTGTTGTCAGAGCACCCCATAGCAAAAAATATCAACAAAGCATGACAAATTTTATCACAGTGGCTGAAGAATCATAAATGAAAGGATGCGCAAGCCCTAGCAAAGCCAATGAAGAAAGTAACTTTTGTAATAGAGGCTATGGAGGTGCACATTATGAGAATGGTCCCTTAGATCCATAAACCTCAAGGTGAGATGACACCTAGTGATTACTCATATCAGATCATCATTGAGGACCTCATGAAGATAAATGCAGTTGAGAAAATAGGTAATATACAAATGGATATGAGTTTGATCTACCTGCATGATGAGCATTACAAGGATCACTTCTTCTAATTTGAGGTAAATATAGTGGATTTAGAGGAGGCTTTGATGACACAAAAGGCCCAACTGGATACTGCACAACCTAAATCTCAGCAATGGTAGCAGAAGGTGATGCACTTGGAGGGAAAAATCAAGGAATATAAGTAGGAAGTGCAACAACAGATCCAAGCCTTGTAGGACTAGCTCTAGAATCTACATAATCAGTTGGTAATGAAGGCAATGCAGTCGATGACTCTCATGAAGAAGAAGATTAAGGAGGTTCTTAGTTAGTTTTTGATTAATTGTAAAACGATGGCAATGAAGGTGATGTTATTTCTCATGTTCCTTCAAGAAGTGCAGACAGTCATTTCATACAATAAACATGTAGTGGATTTTACGAAAGAAAACTTAGAGTCAAAATTAGGAACGACAATGAATATTTAGGCAATGGTCCAAATGGATTTTCAATTTCATCCACTGAGTGAGAAGGCCCGCACTTGGGCAAACACCAAAATCATGTTGTGTAGTTATTTCTCCAAGTTAGACCTAGTTAAGTAAGCCTACAAGCTGTTAGAAATATTTGAGCATGAGAGACACATTTCATTAGTTTACTTTCATACAATAGCAGCTAATGGTTTTTCCAATTTCATTGATGATCAAGGGAATATTTTGGAAAATAATGACTTGGATGTGGTATGGGCTATTTTTGTGGATGACACCTCAGAGATTGACGACTTGGAGGAGTCCATCACTAAAGAATATGTGCAACCATTAATGAGGAAATTCACCCACATTGAGTCTGGCTTACTAAAGCTCAACTAGAGGGCCAATTATATTGATCTAGAGTAGGTTGAGACTTTTTGGTATATTGTGGATACACTCAATGTTCATGAGATTATTAGTATGGATGCTTGGGTCGAATCAATTACGATGTATGAAGCTACAACTTCACATCTCAGAAAGCGAGAAGAAGCTAGTGCAAGCAGTAGGCAGTCAGATGCAGCTGGTGGCGAAGAATCTGAGACCAATGAATGAAGGTATAGGTTCAATTGAATTCAGGCAAGCTGAATACCCTGTGAGCTACCAAATATGTTGGCATTTTTTCCACATTAAAATTTTGTAAAATTTTACCCACATATGTAAATAATTTTGTAGTGAAATTCATTTTGAGTGTTTTTGTCCCATGAAAAAAATTGTTAAAATTATTCTAAGTGTTTGATAGAGATGCAGTTTCAAGACAAATATGAGTGAAATGCTTTTTTTCTCCCATACTTAGTGAAATGCCTTTTCACCCCTAAATGCAGTGAAAATCATTTTCCAGACATTTCGTTGGTGAAATTACTCCCTGGGCATTTCGTTGGTGAAATCATTTTCTAGGTATTTCACTGGCGAAATCATTTTACCAGCAGTTTCACTTCAATTTATAGAAAAAGATCTTTTCACTTCATTCTTCAATGAAGTCTAGTTTCCAAGACAAGCCCCACTTTTGGTAGCACAAGTTTTCCTTAGGGGAAGTCATAGCAAAGATGCAGATTTGGAGCGAAACTCCTTTTCGCCCAAATTTGGAGTGAAACTCCTTTTTGCCTAGATTTGGAGCAAAACTCCCATTTCGCTCCAAGTTGGGGTGAAACTCCATTTTCAAGCACATCCTAGGGGAAAACATAGTGAAACTCTATTTCTGAGCACATCTTAGGTGAAATCATTGACAAGAGCATTTTTGCAAGTGCAACTCTAGGAGAAAGTCCAGTTTGGGCACGATTTGGATGAAATCATGATAAAGGCTCGTTCTAGGCACAAATTTGAGTGAAAGCTCATTTTGGAGGAAAATTCCATCGCCCCAACATTTTCGATAGAGATCTTATTTGGAAAAGGATTAATACTGGTAAATTTAATTTTTGTGGTGATGTAGTTGATACGTTCGGGATCACTGCTGAAAAACTATTGAGTTTAAGTATTGCACTCTTGATTTTGATGCAATCATGTTCATTTCCAAGGCACCATCATGGAGATTGAAATCAGATCGATGATTTCTGCCAAAGCCTTATATGCCATGTGACAAAATTGTTGGACATTTCCTAATGCATTTGTTGATTGATTTTTTGCTACTACCAAGGAGGAATTATTGTTATTTGAGCTTTGACTAGCCAACATTTTGTTTTAATGTGCATTTAATTACAAATGCGCAACCCTCTATAAATACTAAAAATTTTGATGTAAAAAAAAAGGAGGATAGACACTCTGCAAAAAACACTTTGACCTCTCTGCATCAATTAAAAGAGATTTGGCCCTGGTTCCTAGACCAGTGGTGTATGCAATTGCTTTCTGTCTATCATTTCTATAATTTTCATGATCTTTGTGAGATGATTTTAAATTTTGCAATTTGAATTTAATTTGTGATAAACAACTGAATCCTTAAATGTTTATTGGAAGTTATCTCTGCAAGTTGTGAATGATTCCTATGCTTTCCTTTCTGTTACATGCTAATTTAAACTTGATTTGAATTTTAGCTACTAGTTTATCTCCACTTTACATTTCTAGCTCATAGCCATGTTTCCCATCCCTTTCTATCATTTTTCATCTTTTTCTGTTACCCTAAGCTTATACCAATTATTAGATTATGACAGTAACCAACCCTCTTTAGAGCTTTGATCGAAGGACATCTCTTTCCTTCGGACTTTCAATGTTGGTCGGGTCTAGGGTGCACATATATTTTGTACTTAGGTAGATTTGTGACCAACAAACATGTACAACCTCATGTTAGACTTATAATAATTTTTTAATTTTTTTCTTAATTAGATGTTTTAATTCAATTGGATGAATTGCTTTAATATAATATAATTCAAATAGTATATTAGGAGATTAATTTAGAAACTGACATCTTTTTTGGTAAAATATTGCACTTACATTTTTTGAATCCATGTTTTTAGTGCCTTCATCTTCTCTATTACATGATTATTCAACATTTTACTATGTTACATCTTCGGATTAAATTTTCTTGCTTTCTTTACCATATTAATTGTATATACGAAACAATACAACTATACATTATAAAAATTATACAATCCACAAACTAGTTATTTGTTTTCATGTGCAACATCCATCCTTTTATTTGTTATTAGCTACACACATTTATGTATGTGCGTATATATATATATATATATATATATATATATATATATATATATATATATATATATATATATATATGTATATATATATATGTATGTATGTATGTATGTATGTATGTATATATATATATGTATGTATGTATGTATGTATGTATCTCTCTCTCTCTATATATATGTGTGTGTGTCATGCACACAATTTCCATAAAAAATTAAGATGGTAGGGGTCAATTCATTAATACTATGGCATAGCATGTGCATTCATATGATCCTAAAAAATG
This sequence comes from Wollemia nobilis, assembly GCA_028583015.1. Classification (NCBI taxonomy): domain Eukaryota; kingdom Viridiplantae; phylum Streptophyta; class Pinopsida; order Araucariales; family Araucariaceae; genus Wollemia; species Wollemia nobilis. The sequence continues at coordinate 5,353,805 of JAQPPZ010001821.1, forward strand.
CCCTTAAATTTTATTTCTACATATTAGTCATATATTATTAGTACTCCCTTCTAAAACATTTTTCTAAATTAGTATACGGTTTATTTTCACCATATCCTAGATACCCTATTTTTCATGAATTTTTTTTATACAACATTTTATTTCTATTGTTTTTATGGCAAGGGTAGTTTTTTTTCAATAACTTCATTAACCCCACCATCCATGAATGAAATAGACACTGTAGTTTTATTTTTATTGTAAATTTGATTACCATTGGAATTCCAGTTTATTTAATTTTATTTATTTTTTAAATGTTCCATTGTGGTAAGGATGACAATAGTGACCATAACAATAATACCTTCTTCCAAAAATAAATCATGTTTTCCTCATTGGAACAATTGAAAGAATATTCATAGTCAAGTTCCAGGAGTCTTTCTAGGAGTCTTCTAACTCTAAGTAGGGTACAACCAAACATAGTGTGCCATATTTGAGAAGACAATAAATATTATCCATATTAAATGATAGTATGAGTGTGCTAATTAGAACCATCAATGATACTCAAGTATAATGCAGAAAAATGTACATCATTTTCATATTCATTATTAGTTTATAAACTTTTCTTAACAAACTAATTGTGAAATTAGAAGTAGAGCAAATTTTAGACATCTTACCAATCTAGGAATAATAGACTTAATATCAATAGGATTTCAAGTTCTTGTTATTATTATAAGGTCACTATCAATAGGATTTTAATTTCTTGTTATTATTATAAGGTCATGATCAATTACTTTAACACAAATGATTGTTGCAATACATAGAAATCCTTAAAAATATTGATGTCATTGACAAGATCACAAAAATTCTAGAGAGCTACAATGATCCAACGGTCCAAAAAAATGTTTTTATTGTGTTGTCAAAGTAATTGAATATGGAATGAGGATATGTTAAATTAAGTACCTATGGAAATTCCAATGAATAAGTTGCTAGATTTGCTAGACCCAACATCAACGACTAACATGATAATGTCATAAAAATGTTAATAAGATTAGACAAGGATGGAAAAAAATATAGTAGAGAAAATTTTCATGGCTGGTATGGAGATAAATTTAATAGGTATTATGGAGAATGGATCTAAGGTTACAACATTGCATTATTACTATGCATCTCAATTTTATGTTGAATTACATATTTGAAATATTATATTTTCCAATGGAATAATGTCTTGTTAAGAAAACTTTATCAAAACATTATGTCTAAGATAGGAGACTAGTTGTAACTACTAAAAAATATTGAGATCTAATTTCACTCCTCCATATCAACCAAATAATTGGTTTTCAAAGCTTGAACCCTTGTAAACTTTTTATTTTATTTTGGAAGATAAAAAATGAAGAGGATTTTTTCATATACTTTATATGAACATCCCCACCCACTATACATATGTTATAAGAATTTAATTTAATCATATCTTATAATTAGTATAACACCACTTCTAACATATTATATTTTAATACCCCAATATGAATGCACTCCATGATTATGACATGTTAATCTTTTAAATATACCAACTAGTTGAGTTATTTATAAATTAAATACCTTAATTCAAATGTATATAGTTTCTCTTATACCAATAATGTGTATATAATATATAAGAATGAAATATCTAGATGCACTTAACAATCATCCAATGGGTTAAGTAAGAATAAAATTCATTAAATTTAAAAACTAGTTTTCATATTAGGGTTGGTTCTTTTATAATTATTCTAGAAGACTATAATTTCCTAAGTTATAAAATAATTTATATAATTTATTGTGCCATGTTATATATATATATATTAAATATTTCTTATGTTAATGGTAAGTAATATCTCAAAAAAATGGTTCACATTTCATATAATTAAATAATTGAAGTATTTTCATGATACTAAATGTACTCCATTTTATATAATCATTTTCCTAGTTTGATATTCTTCCATAGTCCTCTTCTTATATAATAGATTATTAAATTGTATTCTATTAATCATACAGTAACATCACCTTTTCGATTGGGTCCAAAAATGCTTTGGAAAGCTAAGAGAGATCAACATGACCTATCATAGGTAGTAGGAGGCTAGAATAGGACAACAATATAACCAAAAAATAAAATATATAAATTTTTAGTTTAGATATATAAGGCCATGTAAACTTGCATTAAAAAATAGTTAGCTACCCATAGATAATGTTTTACTAATCATAATAATGAGAATATAAAAACTTTTACAATATTTAAAGTATATAAGTATTCAAGTGAAGCTAAAAGCACTCACTAATAACTTTGTATTATTATATAATAAGACTATTATTTTATTATTTAATTGTTATTTCAAATATGAAGGTTAAGAATCCATAGTATAAAAAAAGATCATCTTCATACAATGTTTAAACAAGTTGATCATAGAAATTTTGATTAATAAAAAAAATAAATACTTTATGTTGAGTTTCAACTAAGATATAGACAATCAATAAAATCTTATAGTTTATGACAGTGTGGAAATTAAAAACTACATTACAGTCTAATATCCTTTAAAAAATATAAGGAATTGCAAGAATAGGATAAGATGTAGCTTACTTTACTTATTTATATAATTGAAGAGTTTGAGCTATAATATTATCAAGTTGGATGAGGGATATGAGAGCATGAATACACAATTTAAAAACAACAATCAATAAAACAATATATATCTTATCAAACAATATAAAAATTAGGACTAGAGGGAATGAATATGTTTTAAGATAGATCTTCTTTTGTAAGATAATTAACTATAATATGATAAAAACCTAGCTTATACATGGTTGAAAAATTATATATAATAATTTTTTTTTTTGAATTTTACATGGTGGAATCGATAGCAGCCATGAATCCGGGCAGGCTATCCAACTTTTATGGCCGCCACAGTATTCTGCGTTGTCCACCCCAGAAGGCGCCACACAGATCTTCGCGCAGTCCGCCCCTATAACCACCATGCCATAATCATTTTAAACCTTTTATGCCGCTGAAAGCACCAGGAAAGAGACAAGCGTTCAGTCCGGCGATAATAATAGAATTAGGTTTTTTCTCTAATATATTGCAAGCACAAATATAAATAAAATTGAAGGTCTTGTCATTTCAAAATATATCGATGATTACATTCCTAATGAAAAAGAAATTATAAAATATTAATAAAAATGAAAAAATATTTTTAAGTGCTTTCTTTTATGCATGATATGAATAATTTTTTAGGTCTTTCAATATGATAATCAAACTCGATTAGACGTTTTTCACAGGACTGCCCAAAATTTCAAACTCGTTTTGGCCATATCTCACTCATCCGAACTCAGATTGAGCTAAAATTTTGAGGGTAGATGCCTGAAAAACCCTAGAACGTCTCCACCAATTTTCATATCATTTGGAGCAACACAGATCCTAGCGCATCCCTATGTGTGAACGATATATTTGGCAAGCGACTATGCGAGGGTTTCATCTGGGTTGAGTGCAAGCAGCTCTAGAGGTTGGTTTTTAGGGCCTTCGGGCCCTAGCGGCCAATATTTTTGTGGTTTATGCTCAATATTTTAGTAGGAAATGTTGTAGGGGATACAAGATGGGTTAGAAATTTGTCTTTCAACAGATCATACTGTGAACTTGAGTGACAACGGCTTCCAATTTGCTGCACAAAAGAAAAGTGAAAACCATACCTTTCCACGACGTCTAGGGCAAGGATTAAAGAGACCACGAAATAAGTTTCAAGTAGTTGATCAAAAAATGGCTCATATCTCAAGTGAATCCGGTGCTAAGGTGCACCCACAAAATAATTCTACTATGAAAACCCCTATCAAGGGTAAGATTTTGAAGACTCAGTCCCAAAAATGAATTTTAGGGATGCCCTTCGTGGTGGACAGCCTCAGCCCAATGCTAATATCAATATTAGGGCTTCTCATAAACCTCTAAGAATGCCTAAGATTGATCCCAGGAAAACGGAGTCAGGATGTCTTAAAGCAGGTGATGGAACTCCTATTGTTAAGCTTGATATGGGTAACATTCAGATCGGCATTGAAGATTTGGAAAAAAGAGGACTAATTTGTCGGTTCGTGGGTTTTCGTCCGAGTCTATCTCGCTTTCAAAGTTTGGGCTGCAAAAAGCTGGAAAACTAAAGGTGAGTTACAAATCTCTATTTATCCAAATGGTTATTTTCTTGTTTTATTTGCTAATAATGAAGATAGAGAGAAAACTTTTCAAGGGGGTCCTTGGTTTTTTGGAAGGGCGGGGCTTTTCATGAAGCCCTGGCATACTAAATTTAAAGCCGAAGAAGAGATGCCTTCTATAGCTCCCGTGTGGGTTAGACTCTTTGGCCTCCCTATTGAATTTTGGAATCCTACTATTTTTTCTTCAATTGGAAACTCTTTAGGAACTTTTATGATGATTGTTGATTGTACTCAAAATTTTGAACATATTATTTATGCTCAAATTTGTGTTTTAATGGATTTTGACAAACCCCTACCTAAAAATATCACATTACAATTTGGGGAAGACACTTGGGAGCAAGTAGTGGACTATGAGAACATTCCTTTTCGTTGTAGAATTTGCCATGAATATGGTCATTTGGCCAGTGCTTGCCCAAATAAAATTCTGATCAAAAGAAAGAAGATATAAACTCAGCGAGGTTTCCAAATACCTAAGAAGAAGAACACTAAAAAAAACCAAGTAATGAAGGATCAATCAAAGTCATTTGCTAATATGTTTGAAATCCTTTCCACAAATGATGTCCCAAGTGAGGAAGAGGAAATAATGGAAACTGAAATCTTAGAAACACAATTTAAATATGAAGGAAAGAACTCGAGAGACAAACCAACAAATCAAAGGTTTTCAACGAAAAAAAAAAGGAGAAAATTTACACAAGAAAAACAATATTTCAAATGTCAAAACTTCAAATAATGGAGGTCCCAATATAGACTCCATTGAACCATCTAGTAAAATTTTGGCTGTGTATGAGCATTCTTCAAGGTTAGAAGCCATCTCAGATTCAATTGGAATAAGTCAAGAAACAGGGAAAAAAAAATTGAAGATGGATTCTAATCAAAAAGTAGGTCGCAAGACCAATCAATATCATATGGTAAAAGAAGGTGAAAAGCTTGTAGAGGAAGGTAAGATTAATGCCCTTCCCAACATTTTTAGCCCTGGTATTAATGAAGATCATCACTTGGAATATTAGAGGACTCAAAGGGAGTCTTTCAAAACAAAATGAAATTAGAAGAATGATTCGAATAAATCATCCACATCTTGTTTTCCTTCAAGAAACAAAGATGTCAATGGAGGATATGGACTTAATTGCCAGTAAAATTTGGCCAGCTGGAAAAGTGGTTTCCCTCAGTTCCCAAGGGACTTCGGGTGGCATTGCTTGTCTTTGGGACCCAAAAGAGGTAGTTATTCACCATATGGTTGGCATTTGGGGTTTGTTGGCTATAGCTATTCAAAGTAGACATTCCAACCAGATTATGCTCTGCATTAATTGTTTATGCCCCGACTTCTTTGGAGGAAAAAAGAAGACAGTGGAAGGATATTACTCATATTATCTCTCATTTTCCTAAAGCTTGGATCTTGATCGGAGGAGATTTCAATACCATCCTCTCTCTAGATGAGAAAGGGGGGAAATAGAAATTTGGACAAAAGTACTGACCTCATGAGCGAATATATTGCAAACCTCCATCTTGTGGATATCCAACCAGATAATGGCCTTATGACTTGGTCTAACAGAAGGCAAGGCTTAGCTTGTATAATGGAGAGATTGGATAGGTTTTTGCTCTCTGAAAATTTCTTAATCCATGGTCACATTCCTAAAGTGAAGACTCTTAATAATGTTGGTTCGGATCATTGGCCAATCATGGTGGAAATGTGGAAAACCAATGTGAGTTTCTCTCCTTTTCATTTTCAATTAATGTGGCTTAGAGACATTTCCTTCAGACCTCGTGTGCAACAATGGTGGAAGGAAGGTAAACCTAGGCATGGGACTAAGATGTTCTATTTTGCCAAAAGACTGCAATACATTAAATCCAAAATCAAGACTTGGAACTGGAAAGAGTTTGGGGATGTTCATAAAAAAAAACATGAAGTTATTGCTCATCTTGAAAATTTGAATAAGAAAATCCGTTTAGATGGCCTCACAGAGAAGAGAAGTGCAGATGAAATTAAACTCACAACTCGGTTAGAGGAATGGGAAAAAAGAGAAGAAATCTTATGGAAGCAAAAATCTAGAATTCAATGGCTCAAAGAAGGAGATCGAAACACAAATTTCTTCCACAAATCTCTTCTAGCTCGAAGATCTCACAACTTTATTTCTTCCTTAAAATCAGATTACGGAGATGTTGTTTATACTTGGGATGGCATGAACTCTATTGTTGTTGATTACTTTTCCAATATTTTTGTTGCTACTCCTCTTGACTCGACTTCACAACAAAATGTTCTTCAAGCAATCCCTTCTCTTATCACTTCGAGGAGAACTCTATTTTGACTTGCTCCTATTACTATCAATGAGCTTCAACAAGTAGTTTTTAAAATGCAAAAAGGGAAAACCCCGGGTCCTGATGGTTTTCCTATTGAGTTCTACCAAGAGTTACGGGATATCCTTCATGTTGATTTATTAGAGGTGGTGGAAGAAGCCAGGAAATCCAAAGAAATTTTGAAGGTTATCAATAAAACTTATATTACTCTTGTTCCAAAAGCTCAAGAGGTTGATCATATCTCAACTTTTAGACCTATTGCTTTATGTAATGTTCTTCTCAAAATTATTACTAAAATCATGGCGAGAAAGGTTGAAGCCTCTTTTGCATAAGATTATTTCCCCGAGCAAGGGGGATATGTGGAAGGACGTCAAATAGTAGATGAGATAGTTCTTGCTCAGGAAGCCATCCATTCCATGGATATGCAAAATTCTCCTTCTATGTTCATCCGGTTAGACTTATCCAAAGCTTATGACAGTGGATTGGCACTTCCTTATCAAAGTTTTGAGGCAATTTGGTTTCTCTAAGGATTGGATGGATTGGATTATGGGATGTATCTCTTCGGTTTCCTACTTAGTTCTTATCAATGGCAGGCCTTCTCGGTCTTTCCCGACTTCTAGAGGTATTAGGCAAGGTGACCCGCTATCCCCTTATTTATTCATCATTCTTGTTGAATGCTTGGGTAGGACTATAACCAAAAAGAGGGAAAACAAAACCCTTGAGGGAGTTACCATTGCTCATGGAGCTAGACCTATCTCTCATCTTCAATTTGTGGATGACTCTACCCTTTTAGGTAAAGCTACAATTAAGGAAGCTTCTAATATTAAGCAAATCATTAGCTATTTTTCTAAGGCTACTGGGCGGTTGATCAATGAAGACAAATCTAAAGTTATTTTCTTTCATCGCTCTGCTAGAAAGGAATCCATGGTCTTGGATAAATTAAGATATAAGAAGACCTCTCTTCCAATCACTTATTTAGGTATTCCCATAAATATTCAAAGGCAGAAAAATAAATATTGGAATTGGTTGTTGGACAAAGTCAAGAAGAAAATTGGAAAGTGGACCAACAAGTGGCTTTCTTACGGGGTAGAATTACCTTGGTAAAATCGGTCCTTCAAGCTATTTCTATTTATGTTTCTTCCGTTTTGAATATCCCAAAGTCTATTCTTCGAGAATTGGATCAAATCAGTCATCGTTTCCTTTGGAGTGGTACTAAGGAGAAAAGAAAATGGGCCTTGGTGAAATGGGATACTTTATGTCTTCCTAAGAGTGAAGGGGGGTTAGGATTTCGGTCTTCAATTAATAACAACAAAGCTTTAGCTGCTAAATTATATTGGAGGATGTTGCATAACCCCAATGCTCTTTGGGCCAATAATCTCCATGCTAAATATGTTGAGAACAAAAGTCCTGAAGACCTTGTTCGCTATCAACTTCCTACCAAAGGTTCTCCCATTTTAGCGAGTTCTTAAGACTGGTGAGGATTTGATAAAGAAAAAATTATTTTGGATCATTCATAATGGTTAACATGTAAATTTTTGGATAGATTCTTGGGATCCGATTGGAGGCCTTGGATGGAGGAGCTTCACCGAGCTAATTGGATAAAGGTGGCTAATTACTGTCGGTACCATACTTGGTAATTCAAAGGTTGGTAGATATTGGATCCCTATTGAGGACTGGCCTATTCAAATCCTAGAAAGGCAAAGACAAGATATCCAAGGCATCCTTCATATGAGATCCCTCTCTTGGTCCCATGAAAAAGATTGTTTTGGATGGAACAACACTACTAAGGGTGAGTATTCAGTTGCTCAAGGTTATTTGACCTTATGCCATAATAATCCCAACCATTCTTCGACATATTTTCTCAATTGTGGGCTCAAAAGCTCTGGCCTAAGGTGAGGTTCTTTAATTGGCTTTTATTGCATCGTAGGGTGCTTACTTGGTGAGCAACTTATGAAGCGTGGTTTTCATGGCCCTTTTAGATGTGAAATGTGTGAAGAGAATGTAGAAAATATCAACCATATTTTTATTGAGTGTACTTTAGCCTCTGAGCTATGGAGGAGAATGGCAACTTTACTTGGCTTACAGGTGGTCCAATTTTTTCACTTTTGAACAGACTTTGGAGGGATTGGCCTAATCAAGAGGGTGTTGATCATTTTATTAGGCGAGTAGTTTGGATGGGTTCTACCATTCTTCTTTGGAATATTTGGAATGAAAGGAACAACCAAATTTTTAATCAAGATAGGAAGGATATTCACTATATTTGGCAAAATACCATAGCCAACTTAGTTGAATCAGTCCATCAACTCCTTAATCACCCCCAAAACTCCCACCAAAGATGGGATCAAGTGATGCAAAGATTGAAGATTAAACCTTCTAAGGGCAACCAACTTAAAGGGAATGTGAGTATTAGTAAGATGGATAGGACTAGAAATTGGCAACCTCCTCCTAAGGATTTTGGAAAAGTCAATCCTGATGGAGCCTCTAGAGGGAACCCTGGAAAAGCCAGTGTGGGAGGAATTGGTAGACTTTCGGATGGCTCCCTGGTTTTTACTTTTGCTGAGAATTTGGGTATTCTTTCCAATAACCTTGTTGAGGGGTATGGTATCCTTAGAGGCCTTCAGGAGGCTACTAAGGTTGGATGGGAAAAGGTGTTAGTTGAGTCACTCTAAACTTATGATTAATCTCTTGAAGACTCCTTCTAAGAATCATAAGGTGGATTGGAGAATAAAAAGAATTATTGAGAAGATTCGAGTTAATCCGAGATGGGATTTTTGAAAGTTGATTACAATCATGTGGTCGAGAGATCAAAACAAGAGTGTTGATGCTTTAGCTAATTGGGCTTTGGACAAAGGTGATCTTACTTGTTATGGCCACCCTCCTATATGGTGGGCTTCTCAAATTAGGGAAGCTCTTCTTTCTATCATTTCTTTGGATGGCTCCGATTCGAAGGTACCTAGTTTCTTCTTGTTTTTTTTTTGTTTCTCTTTGGTTCATTCAGTTTTTTAGTTCCCTAGCTCATTCTATTCTTTATTTTGTTTCCTCTGTTGATTCTTGCATTAATAGTCTTCTGGTCTAGATAGGTCATTGTTTTGTTCATTTTTTTTTCTTTTGTCTTCTTTGTTTTTTTGTTTAGTTTTTTAAGGTGGGTGGGTTCTTTTGTTTTGTTTTGTTTTTGTGTTCTTTGTGTTGTTTTTTGTTGTTCTTGTGTTTTTGTTGTTTTGTTTTTTTTTAATGTTTTTTGTTATTGTTCTTGTGTTTTTTTCGTTCTTGTTCTTGGGTTTCTCTTTGTTTGTGTTATTTCATTTTTTTATGTGTGAGTGTTTTCTATGTTTTTTGTTTTTGTTTATTGTCTGTTGTTGGTTGTTTTTATTTTTATTTTATTTATTTTATTTTTTAGGTTTTGGTTGTGTTTATTTTTCATGTTTTTTTGGGTTATGTCTTTGTAGTGTTCTGTTGTTTTTGTCTTGTTTGTGTTTTGTTATGTGGTTCTTGTGTTTTTCTATGTGGTTTGTGTTGTGGTTTCTTTTATCTTATTGTGCGTGTTTGGTTGTGCTTTTGGTTTTGACACACTCAAGGAGCATGTTTTTTATTTTATTTTATTATTTTTGTTGTTATTTACTTTTTTTAATTTGGTTTTGTGTGTTTGTTTGCTCCTTGAGTATGTCAAAGGTGGTAGGCAGGTCCGAGTCCTGGGCATTTTTTGTGGAATGGATACCCCTGCCTCCTTGGGTCTTACCCGAAAGTGGCATCCCTTTTGGGATGTTTTCCACAAATAAAATGAAAAAATGGATAAGTACCTATTAAACTCTAGGCTCGATAAATAATAAAAAACATTGATAGTTTTTCAATTAGTAATAATGCTTTAACTTACATAATTGGAAAATAGTTTATAATCCCTTATGATGAACTCATCTACATTGGTTGACTAAATTGTAAGATAAATTATAAATCCAAATATTATTAAAGACAATTACATTTTCGTCACATGATACTTTCATTTCTTCTCTTTGTAATCATAAAATTGTCCCAACTATCATGTGAAGAAATGAAAGTATCATGTGAAGAAAATGTATTAAGAACCCTGAACCTACTAAAGAAGAGCCAAAGACCAAACTATTGCATTGTCCCCTAGGACTAAGAACCTTATATTATCATTAGTCATTGCCTTGATTATTTATTTTCAATTTCAAACATGGTAGCTTTTATTGATTTATTTTTTGACTTTTGCATTAGAGACCTCAAAACAAAAAAAATGCAAAGTTCAAAGGCAACAAGAAAGGATATAGAAGAAAATGCAAGAAGAACTTTTAGGTATGATATAAATGAAAATAAAAAACATATAAGGTAGCAATTTCTGTATAGAGAGACTTGTTTCTTTGGTTTAATGTTTTATAAAGAAAATACAAGAAGCTCTTTTAGGTATGATATAAGGTAATAATTTCTACATAGAAGAGGTATTAAAGTGGAACATATTCCAACGTAGGAATATGCCACTCAAAATAAACAACTTATACGGGAACAACATCACATGAACCATTTAGAAATCAAGAGGGCCTATTACCCCACACATGTTGTAACTCGATGTTAATAGAGAGACTTGTTTCTTTGGTTTAATATTTTGTAAAGAAAAAAAAACATTATTAAAAACAATCATAAATCTAACATTACAAGAAGAAACAATTAAGGTTGTATACAATTACAAAAATAATAAGATAAATTCAAACCTCAAAACTCATTGTTGAGAATACTAAACTACAAGGATGGAACAAGGAAGAGACAATTATTTCTTTTAGGTATTATACAATTAAAAATAAAATATCCTAGGTGATAAAGTCAACATTTTGTAAGATACTAAGTTAAGAAAGGATAACAATCTTGACTAAGATGCATACCATTAGATTTTAAACTACAAAGAGAAGACAAAAACCTCTTTAGATGTCGTAAAATTGAAAAGAAGAGACATAAAATAATAAATTCATTGTCCTTTTAAATAATATTAAAGTAAGAAAGGAAGATAGACTCTTAGCTCATAAATTATATATATATATATATATATATATATATATATATATATATATATATATAAAATTAATTAATTAATTAATTAATTAATTAATGGAGATAGAGTTTTTTTAAAATGATATAGGATTACAACTAATAGTCAGTAAGTTTAATTAAATACCATATAATAGATAGATATTAACGTGGAACGCGGAACTCCAAGAAATATGCCATTAGACTTGAATGCAATAAATACAATAACAAGCATTCTAAAGATATATGAAATTAGAAAAAAAGTGTAAAGTCGATGTTTTTAGAGAGCACCAACCTGCTAAAGGATCAAGATAGTATATTAAAAAATAAATAAAGCAATGACACAAGATGAATTAAGATTTTTAAGTTAAGGAATGTACAAATTTAAAAAAATTATATTTACCCAAGGTGAGTTGGAGAGGAGAGGGCAATCCTCCAAGGAAGGTCCTAGGTTCAAATCTTCACCCTACCAAAAAGTTGAATTGGGTACCAAAAATCCAATTGATAATGTTGGTGCGGGCAAAGTTGGATGCGATTCCTGAGTGACTTTGACGGTGTAGAACCCCCTGTTCGTGATCTCTCGGACCAAGGTGGCCCCGTAAAGGGTTTTTCGCTTTTAAAAAAAAAAAAATTATATTTAAAATAACAATTTTTGACATTAAAATTCTATACTATTTTATTTTTAAAAATAAAAAATATTTATTCAATATATATTTTTAATTATATATAATTGATGATAGATATATATAAAATTATTGGAAAGCATTTTTTTTGAGGCTGATGCAACTGAACTATGGAGAAGAAATATGCTTAAAAACTTTTGAAGCTCAAAATGTTTGTTCAGCTCGAGGGGGGTCATGGTCATATTACCTGTATTAAAATTTAAAGATGATTTATTTTGTAAAAATGAATTTTTATCTATTTTATGGTGGTTTCGATGAATCATGGTTTTCACGTTCATATATTATAGTTGGGATAGGCAATTTTTTTTGGGATAAAAGTCAAAGACCATATCCTAAGGGTGAAGCTATCAAGCCTCTTTGTCATGAAATGTGACATAGTCAAAAAGACCTTGTTAAACAGTTGGAGTTCCCAGGCCCATAAACTCGCATGATTTCCGCACTGGAAACGATGGGCTGTTCATGGTGTCACCCCCACTTTGTATGGGTCAAGTGCTTGTAACTTGTGTCCTCACACTCCAATCGATATCGTCCCACATTCCCAAGCTCACTGTGAACATTCCATGACACCTGACTCAAAGCACTATGCGTCAACTTGGCTACGTCTCACCCCCATCTTGATGCAATACACAGGAAAATTACAACCCTAGTCTGAAAGCTAAGCTGAAAGGCTACACGAGAAAAAACCATAGCCCCTTGACCTTATAATAATAATTCGTTAAAATGCGAAGAGCATGGCGCCTAAGGCGATTGTCGTTTGCGCCCAAGTCTAACGTTCAGATCTTTGGCGGTGGTGAGAATCGCGGTTGGCCAGCGTCCCCTCCCGATGACGAGTGACCGGCTGACGTGGAAGGAAACGTATAGGGATCTGGGGTAGGTCAATGGAAGACATCCGTGTGGAGTGGTAAGTAAGGAAACGGCAACCCCCGCCGGTTTCACGGCCGAGCACCGGTGCGCCGTCCCGGGGGGAGGCCGGCAGCAGACACAGCCCGACAAGCCCGGGCTAGGGCCGGGACCACTGCCGGGACGTTTTGGCATTTACATGACGATTGGGCGGCGCTGGTCCTGGGCGAGAAAAAAACTCCTCAAAAACCCGATTTATTTATTTATTTATTTTGTTGCATGGGTTTTACTATTACGTGCCACTGACGTTTGCGTGGAGGGTCTTTAGCCAACAGCGCTTCCAAAGAAAGAGTTTTTATCTGGTAAAACGAATGAGAAGTAGAAATAGACCGCGTTGCCCCGTCGTGCTCGTTCGCTTGCGCGGTCTCCCGATGGCGACGAACCGCCTGATGTTTGACCGCCGGGGAGCGAGATAGGGACGGTTGGTATCGTAAACAGATTTTTAAATGACGGTTTTACGAGACTGACGACGGTTTTCCCGAGACGGTCGACTCGTTCAGGAGGAAGAAATGGGCACGTCTGGGTTTCCAGCAAAGACGTCCACGTGAGTAAGGGCCCGATGAAAACGAGGGCGCGCCATGCTTCTCGCCTTCTCTCTCGCACCGCTGTCGCAACTCTCACCGCTATAAATACCGGTCAGACAAGACTCGCTAAGCATTATAACGGTCCCAAAAGCCCCAAGCACACCCGCTAGAGGTCTCTAGAGAGTGAGTTAGATATAGCTAGCTGTTCATCTCCTCTCCTGCGTGGGATGAAAGCTCTGCCCTGACTTTAGCAGACAATACCAGCCGACACTCTACCGGAGATATATGTACTCTGTACTTGCCTTCATACTAGAAGCCAATCCCTCTTTTCGCAGTTTGTACGCCATCTCCTTGCTCTTTCTGGCGGATTTTTAACCTTGCTGTTTTTCGTGGTTAGGTAGCCCACTTTCTTTCTGTTGTCTTGGAAAAAAACCGTTTCCAAGTGCAGGCATCTGTATAGAGATTCCGTCTGGGTGTCGTGTGCATTCGTGTAGGTAGGAGAGAGCCGCAGACGTATGAATCTGGGGAGTGGAATACAGCCGTCAAGAATCGTTTAGGCTGTTGCGGCCCACCCGGTCCGACCCTCTTACGGCACTCCCCTTCAAATACGACCCGGCGTGTTGGTGGCCTCTATAAATTGCCCGCTTCGAAACTCGCACCCATCCCATTTGCTACAAGGCCTCTGTATTTTGATACGTCCTCTAGTAATTGACCAGCCCATAACATTTTTTTTGTTTTTTTGGAGATTTTACTTCCTTATATCTCCTTACCACCTTGTCACGGTTACTGTCGCTATAACTAGGCCTTACGAAGAAGAAGAAGAGAACACCCACACCCACCGGTTGGTTTCATAAAGATGCCGGAAGCTCCCATGGGTTCCGTGGAAACCAGAGAGAACGAGAGAGACAGGAAGGCCTTGGAATTCATCGAGAACGTCACCAAGGACGCCGACGTGGTTCAGGCTCAGGTGCTTTCTACGATTCTAACGAGGAATGCTGATACGGAATACCTGAAGAGGTATGGCCTCAACGGCAGAACCGATAGAGTCACTTTCAAGAAACTCCTGCCCGTTATCACCTATGAAGATCTGCAGCCTGAGATTCAACGTATTGCCAACGGCGACACCTCGCCCATACTTTCTGCTCATCCGGTTTCGGAATTTCTTACCAGGTAGTTATTGGCTTTTGATAGGAATTTCTTCTTCTAATAAGGCAGGGATTGGTTTAGTTTAGTGTTAGATTTGTTTTGTAACATTTACTGTGTTTTGTATGCGCATAGATCCTCCTCTTGGAACCCCCTAGAGGCTCAACAATTCAAATAAATTCGCAGGGATATCGAATATTCTTAATTAAATTTTTTTCCTGTTTTGTTTGTCGTCGATATTGTACAGCTCAGGGACGTCTGCCGGTGAGCGGAAGCTGATGCCCACCATTCAGGAAGAACTGGAGAGGAGAACTCTGCTCTACAGTCTTCTCATGCCGGTCATGAACCAGTAAGTTTCCCCGTTGGATGAACTCTGCTTTACAGTCTTCTTTTTTTTTTTGTTTATATTTTCTTTCTGATCTTGACCAATGTTTTGCATTATTGTTGCAGATACGTGGAGGGACTGGACAACGGCAAAGGAATGTACTTTCTCTTCATCAAATCTGAGGCAAAGACCCCTGGTGGTCTGCTGGCCCGTCCAGTCCTGACGAGCTATTACAAAAGCCGGTACTTCAAGGAGAGGCCCTACGATCCCTACAACGTCTACACCAGCCCCAACGAGACCATCCTCTGCCCGGACTCGTACCAGAGCATGTACTCGCAATTGCTCTGCGGCCTCCTCCAGAACCAAGAGGTTCTTCGGGTGGGGGCGGTTTTCGCCTCCGGCTTCATCAGGGCCATCCGCTTTCTGGAAGAGCACTGGCGAGAACTCTGCCTCGACATAAAAACCGGAACACTCAGCAAGGAGATAACGGACCCCTCGGTCAGAGAGACCGTCATGAATTTCCTGAAGCCTAATCCGGATTTGGCCGAGGTCATTCGAAGGGAGTGTTGTTGCGGGTCCTGGCAGGGAATTATTACCCGCCTGTGGCCCAACACAAAGTACATAGATGTTATTGTAACAGGCACAATGGCTCAATATATCCCCACTCTGGATTACTATAGCGGGGGGCTTCCCCTCGTGTGCACTATGTATGCTTCCTCCGAATGCTACTTCGGCCTTAATCTCAAACCGCTCTGCAAACCTTCGGATGTCTCCTACACCCTGCTCCCCAACATGGCCTATTTCGAGTTCCTTCCTGTGCAACGCAACGAAGGCTCGCCCACCGTCCCAACCACGCTGAACGAGCAAGAGCAGCAAGAGTTAGTCGAACTGGTGGACGTGAAGCTGGGCCAAGAGTACGAACTGGTGGTCACTACATATGCAGGTAGTACTGAAGAGTCCAAATGTTTTTTCGTACATCAGGAGGTACAAAATTTGAGTATAATATGCAACCGATTGATTGATTGACTGTTTGTATGATGTGCTCTTTTCTTTTTTTGTTTCTTAGGATTATATCGCTATAGGGTGGGGGATGTGCTGCGCGTGACCGGGTTCCACAACGCGGCCCCTCAGTTCCATTTTGTATGTCGGAAGAACGTGGTCCTGAGCATCGACTCCGACAAGACCGACGAAGCGGAGCTTCAGAAGGCGGTGGCAAATTCTATCAAGCATTTGGAGCCATTGGGCACAAAGCTCATCGAGTACACCAGTTACGCCGACACGACCACGATACCGGGACATTACGTTCTGTTTTGGGAGCTCCGCTCCAGCTCCAAGACGGTGCCTCACTCGGTGCTCGAAGATTGTTGTCTCAGCATGGAAGAATCGTTGAATTCCGTGTACAGGCAAGGCAGGGTTTCCGATAAATCTATCGGTCCCCTCGAAATCAGAGTGGTCGAGGAGGGAACGTTCGATCAATTGATGGACTATGCTTTGAGCCGAGGGGCTTCTATCAACCAGTACAAAACCCCTAGATGCATTAAATTCACTCCTCTTCTGGAGTTGCTCAATTCCAGGGTGAACCGTTGCTACTTCAGCCCCAAATGCCCAAAGTGGGCTCCGGGTAACAAGCAATGGAACAATACCGAACCATGAAAATTTTATGTACCCAAGGAGATGCTCATTCAGAACTGTAGCGGTTCCTTTAGATAGGGGCCTTTACTTGTATTTGAGTAGGGGAATGAAATCTCATTTTGCTTAAGTTTGAAACAGAAGGTATTTCTAAAAGCACATTGTAAGATACAGATCAATAAAATGCTTTCATACCATTTGTTAGTTTCCTTGCAATCAATCCTCTGTGTTTCTTCTGGGTTGTTGGCCGAGGATGTTACTTTTTTTCTCTTTTAATTAGATTGATATGTTGAATTCTCTGCCCTGGGGGCCACTGCCGTGCTTTTTATTGTTTTGTGAGTGACAACCTGGCTAACTGACTGCACTGTTTTCTATGTCATGTTTGAGAATATGTCGAGGCTCGAACAGAGTTGAATATGTTTTGGGCTCGCATCCCCCACATTTGCGGGTACCCAAAAAATATTGTTGTTCAACTTCAGATTCTGGTTTGATGTTATTTGTTAATATTGAATGAGAATGAATGTTGAAGTTGGTGAGCCGTTTTAGCCTATGAACCCGTGACAGGTGCGAGCCTTGAATTAGTCAAGAATTAAAAACCTTCAACGACGATAGAAAAGTGGATAACGTAACACTGACCATTACAATAACTAAAATCATGCAAGAGACGAACACATAAAATAGCTGGCAACATCAAAGGATTTGAAAAGGCTAAGAATCAAGGGAAATAGGGGAACAAATTGTAGCATTCTGTTAACGAATCTCCTTTTAATCAATCTTCTGTCAAAATTGTGGATCTGCATAGACAGCATTGTCTGGTTTTATAACTTATGAGATTGAACAATATAGGAATTCACCTTCGAATTTTACAACCAGTGGAGATACGATCAAAACGTCCTTTTCACTCCAATAATCACAAGTTGGTGGCTCAGTAATTTTGACTCAGAGTCTTCTACTACAGTTTTAGCTTGCACCGACAGGTTTTGTTATCTAGTCACTCTGCTGCTACTTTCTCTAGTTGGTTTGAATTTATAACAGGTCTATAACTGGGATTTTGCCAACCGTTTTAAGCTGTATTTTGAAGCACTACACCCGAAGCTTTGAATGTGAATGCATGGAAACACTCTGACAGTGAAACTTAACTTCGCATGGCGTTCTTATAAACTGTAATAATCATGGATTAAAAACTGCCTAAATGGATCACAAAACCTATCAAGCTAATAAATCAGGGAATGCAAGTTGGGCCTTTTGTTGATAGAATCATGTGTACAGTCTGCAATTATGTATGTCTCCAGATGTCTACACAATCTTTGTAATGTTTGCTATGAAGATTAGAGGAATATATACTGACAGGACATAAAAATACAGACGGGGAAAGTAAAAGAGACTTTGAGGAGAATCTCATATTTTATTATACCCTATAATATTTTATGGTACACAAAGTATCATTAATGAGAATCCCCATTCATTGAATTTTTCCTACCAACAAATAGATAGATACTTAGTTGCCAGGAGGTGGAAGTGGAGATCCGGGGGTTGGTGGCGGGTACAATTTGATTTGCTCTTGTCATTCCTCATCTTGGTCTCACTCAACACGTGCATGAAGCTGAGATTACAAGTACGATGACACATATGAGATAGGAAAAAAAAAAAAAAAAAAAGTGTGCCTCTAAGATATACGAAAAAACAATTACTTTTTAGAACATTATTTATTTTGCTAGACAACCACTGTAGAGGATTTTACTTGCATTTGTAGGGGTTAGGTAATGACTTGTTGAAGCAAATCATTTATATACGAAGTACATCATTTCATAGACGTAGCAATTTCTAGGTAAAAATGTAGCAGAAGTAAATCATTTCATAGACGTAACATATTCCAGGCATAAATAGCATCTATGATTTGCTAAGATATAAAAAATAAATATACTAATTCAGATGAATATACTGACAGGGAGATACAACTAAGTGAAGTGAAGGGATATACATGTTAGGCATCCAATAAATGAAAAGAAAAGATTGACAAGCGTGCTATGCTTTATTGACCAAGGTATGAATTATGAATATTCTCCTTCAGTTCATTGAATTTTACCCGGTACACAACCAAAACAAAAGGGTGTGGAAGATTGAAATGGAGTAACCGTGGGATGCTTGTAGTGTCCGTTTGTTTATAGTAACTACTTTTGTTTATATAAAAATTGTTTCATATCAACCTAATAATAAATAATTTCACTATCAGACTTGAGACAGGGAAGGTGACCAGAAGAATCCTGATAAGAGCTAAAGAAACAAGCAATAATAACTGTCTGGCGAGGTCCGCATCTTTCCAAAATGGATTGAATTTACATTAAATTGAATGTATGTTATAAATGAATGAAAGCGAGCTTGTTCGCAGCTTTGGCAGCTGTGTACAATTCAAAACACTGCAGCCGCGGTTATGATTTTGCCTTCGAATATCTCGGCAGTATCTGATCAAGAGAAAAAAGGAGGTCAGAATTTGGTCCAACAAGATAAGAAAGAAATGATTGAATTAGAAAATATGCTTTAAAGCATCCGAATTACAGCCATACAAGGTAGGCGACATGGCTCACGTCGTTTTGCAGAGATTTGGAATAATAAGAGCCAATTCGTTCCATAAAGGTTCCGACCAGAAAATTTGCAGGTGCGTGAGAGATGACGTTAGCAGTCAATTCTAACCCAGTTTTTATTTATGAGATTTTTCAGTTCTTTCCAGATTGGTGTCCACCAGGGAAGGTAGGGAAGGTATAGGCATTCCTGCTTGTATTAAATAAGACTGATTCCTTCCTTCCTTTCCTCGTGTTTGAGAAGTAGTGTTAAAGAGTCAGGACCACAGTGAATGCAATGCATATATGAAATATGGCCACAATGGTGGTAGGTATGATGAGCGATACTATACAATACGCATGCCAAGGATTAGGTATTATAAAGTGGGGGGGTCTCCTCTTGTCATCCTCCCGATCTTTCGCGTGATGCGACATTTCCATCCCGGGTGTTGACGTTTTCAGATTTATTTCTTGTTGAAATTATCTCAAAAACCACTCTCACCTGCTTGCGTGTGCTTGCACCCAACGTACTTTTGAGGGGTTGTATGCTTATGTGGCATATACTGGCGCCGCCACCAATGGAAAAATGCCGTTCCCTAATGGATATGCCCACACGTCCACGGGATTCTGATGGTGAGAAAGGATATCCGTACTCATTTTAACAACGCTAATCCTTTTCGTTTCGTATATATTTTTTTCTACATTCAAAGATTTGTTCTGGCCTTTGATACCTACAGAAGTTGTTACATTCACGTTTTCAAGGCCATTATCGCCAATCCATCCCCTTTGCCTTTGCCTTTGCCTTTGTCGTAGCCCTCCAATCCGGATGCCTTTCTTTTAATAATTTCGAGCACAAGTCTTCGGAGAGAATGTCTTCCATTTCGTGTAAAGAGGGCCTTGAGATTTGCCGTGAATACGGGCTGCCTCATCCATTACTTTAAATTTAAGGCAATAAAAAACACTTCAAAAAAAAAAAAACCATTTGTTGACGCAAGGTTTTAAAGATATATATATATTTTTTACTACTATGAATTGATAGCCTCGTTTGAGAGGCACCACGTTGTGAACCTTTATACTTTTTTACAACCTAAATGACAGCGTAAACTTCCGTGTAAGCATAGCATATGTGCTGAGTTGTAAAAATTAGCAAATGAGATGTATTCTTGTGTTTTTGCAACCAATGATTTATACGTTGAAGTTTCCGTTTTGCTCGAATCACACCAACTACGGTACGTCAGATTAGGTTCGAACCATATTAAAGCATTGACTCGAGGGCCACATTATAAGTCAAATTATAATTGTCATTACATTTGGCAGCAAAACAACTTTGAATTTAAAATTCAGAGAGTTCAATTTCCAATTTAAACTTGATGACTAGCTTTGCTTTGTGTCCACCTGGCGTATGTATCGCACATCCCCACGTGACCAAATGAATGAAACGATAGGGTAAACAGCTGCCATGCTTCCTAATGAGTTATCTGATATATTTGATTGTTGCTTAAAATCCATCCTATCTTATACATTGTACTATTAAAGCAATGAATATCTCCAATTTATATGACCACGCCAATAATTAACTAAGGATTGCTTTTTTTAAAGCAATAATGCAAATTCCCTCATCCATACGGGGTAACTAACGTCTCTCGTGTGGTCCGTATGGACTCCAACCCAATGTAAAAAGATTTGTGAGTGGGTGGTCCCTTAAACATAATCCTCCTAAAAGTTGAGTGTATATATATATATATATTATTAGCATTTCAAAGTATTTACTTAACCTCTCATCTTACGAGTATATATACGTTTATAGGATGAAGACAGATATGTGGATAACTTAAAATGTTTTGTATGCCAAATATGAAAAAGTAGCCAAACGTGGTCCATCAAAGCTGATGGCATGTCTACTGCGTGGTATACTCTTTTCCTCTTCATAAAGTTGCACATATCTTCTTACTTGTTACTTTCACCAAAAAGAAACAATGCATGCAATTCACATTCTCTTCCTATGCATGCAATTATTTAAATAATAATAATAATAATATTTAAGAATAAATAGTTGGCCAAGCACAAAAAGTTTTATATGCATTTCACTAGGATCGGATGCTTGAGTTTAATTTTATATATGGCCTAGTGCATGCTTAAGGTTTAATTTATATACCAATTCCCTAATATTATACTATTAAAATCATTATAGAAGAAAGTGAAGTGAATGACTTTTCATATGAAAATTTGGTCGTGTTCCTTTGTTATCCTACAAAATTTCTTGATAAGATTCTAAGGATTTTTTTGTTTTCCTTTTTAAATTCCTCACACCATTTACATGTGCTTATGTCGGTCCAATAACCATGCAATCGATGATCATTCCCAAAACTATTTTACTTGCTACCAATTGTAAGTGTGAAATCTACATAAGTAACAAAATTTTGAATTGAGAGTTGATGAGGATGCATCCTCTTGATTCCTATGAACTAGTGTCTTAGTGACAAGAGGTGAATGGATGGAAGGCAGGTGTCAACTTTATCGACCAAAGCCGGAGATTGACATATCACCTAACCAGAGTCACATGAATATCTATCATTTGTTTCTAAGATGGCAACATCTTAATATTAATGCCTCTCCAATGATAACTCATACAATGTCATTTCACATTGGTTGGAACGAAGATGTGAAACCTGGTTGAGAGAAAATAAACATAATGTTATTATTTAAAACATTTATTCACAATCAATGTTATAAGTCATGATATATTCGACCGATTATGGAAATGTATCCTGTTCATAGTGATGTAAAACACAGTAGTGTCTCTGGCTAAGGATGTTAGAATTGATTACAAAATATTATAATAAACGGAAATAATGGTTACATGTGAAGATGTTATTGGCCAATACATATTTATAATGGTCAAATATCATTACCACTTATATGTTTAAATTTTTTAATAATAAATACTTTATTAAAAAATTATAGAGAATGTTGTATTTAATTAAAAATGTTTTATGTCTATTCGTTCGTTCAAAATTAAGCGTTTATATAATCAGATTCACTTTTATCATATAATTTTTTATATTAAATTTATTATTTATATATATAAAAGTAGAGTTTTGAAAAGAGTTTTTTTTCTTTTCAATTTAGTTATATTTAACTATGTGGTACTTTTTATATATATTTTAAATTTATTTATTATTTTTATATTTTATAATTATTTTTAAATTAAATTTTTTAAAAAGTATATAACAAAAAGTGTGATACTAAATATGGTCAAATTTCTCTCCTACTAAAAGATTTAAATGTTTATAATCTTATTATAATCTACATTCCAAACTATGGATTGAAAACAAATTACCTTTATTTTTAAAAGTAAAATAAAATTTAAAAATGGTTATTACTAAAACAAAAAAAAATATTCATGAACATGTATGACCCCCACAATTATTATTATTATTTTTTTAAAGCGAAAAATCCCTTTCAGAGCCGCCTTGGTCTGAGAGACCACGAACAGGGGATTCTACACCATCAAAGTCACTCGGGGGTCGCACCCGACCCTGACCGCACCAACATTATCAATTGGATTTTGGATACCCAATTCAGCTTTTTGGTAGGGTGGAGATTTGAACCTGGGACCTCCCTTGGAGGATTGCCCTCTCCTCTCCAACTCACCTACAACACCTGGGTGTGACCCCACAATTATTGCTATCATGAATATACTTCATATATACACAAGAAACAACTCTTCTATTTTTTTTCCATTTCCATCATAACATGAAATTTTATTTTATAGATATTCTAAACTTTTCTTTGGAAGTATTTTGAGATCATTTCACATTCTTGCATTGTTATTGTCCATCTCATCTATAAGAATTCTCACAAGCTAGGAAATTGTTAGAGTATGTATTAAGACTCTAGCTCATGCTCACCTAGGTACTTTATTTTTATATTAGTTTAGTTTATTTTTTCACCCACTTTATGTTTTCTCACCCACTTTATGTGTGGATATTCAGTTTTATCTTATTTAGATATTATGAGGATATTTGACATTCATAAGGAGTTACACTCGTTGATTACATTTGAAGGGTTGAGATCTTTTTTCCATGGATCATATCACACCTCCCTATTTGTATAGTGGATATTGATACTTATCTCTTTTATGATCTTACAATTGTGGTGGATCTTCCTTGCCTATTTAAGCAAGGCTTCTCCATTGTAATCATAATCAATGTTGACATATGATATGATATTGCAGTTTTTGCGTTGACTTCTATTATCTTGTTTTTATTTTCACTCTCTATATTTTGGTTAATGCGATGTTGCTTCAACCCCTTGATCCTTGTGGTTTGGTTCAGTGTTTTGTATTTTTTCATCATTATTTTTATGGTATCAGAGTTTTAAGAACTATTGGAAACATCCATTGTTGAGGTTTGTACAACCGGATCATGTTGAAAGTTTTAAAGTTGGATATTGGAGGTTTCTAAGCTCTAGAAGGTAAAAATTGAATATTTTTTCTTCTATTGTTTTGCAAAGAGATTTTATATTTTTTTGGCCCTTCATTGCATCTTGGTTGATCCCTTTGACCATGGGGATTGATCAGAAAGGTTCTATTTTTTGAAAAAATAATTGAGTTTTTTGTGGGTTGTTTTAATAGTTGTAGAACCATTGATGACCTTGTTCACCTATCCTTCGTCAATACAAAATTATCATTGACCACTTTTGATCACTAAGAGCCAACATATTTGTTTTTTGTATGTAGGTTTTTTCTTACACAATCTATGAAATATCTGATTTTTTATAATATATGAAGTTTCTTGCTGCATATATGTTTTTCTGAGATCTGCAACCTATATTCTTCACTCTAGAGTTCTTTCCAAATTTTAAACTTAGATCTGCATTTAAGTTACTAACAATGTTTTCTAAAAATACATTAAAAAAATGTATTTTGCTAGCAGTTCTATGTATTTGAGAAGTTTTGTATCAATATTTTAAGGGAAGAATCCAAAGTTCTTAACTTTGAGCATTACACCTCCTCACATGAGGTATTTGTTGTGTCCTCCACTTCCACTTCCAAAGGCAAGGGAAATTCCAAGTCTAAGTCCCAACCTAACCCTTTCCCTTATCCTTCATTTCATCGAAAGCCCAAAGAGTCACATCAAAAAGAGTTATCCTCCAAAGAGTCCAATCATAAACCTAAGCAGTACAAAAGCAAAAATAGATTAAATTTTACTTGTTCATATTTTGGAGTTAATGGTCATTTCGATGACAAGTGTTGGAGTCAATGCACTCATCTTTATTGATGATTTCTCAAGGAGAAATTGGGTATATTTTCTCAAGTTCAAGAGTGATTTTTTTGCCACATTTAAAATCTTTAAGGATTTTTTTGAGAATCAATATTCGAGTTGCATCAAGAAGCTTTCCATAGATAATGAGGGGAGTATTTCAGTAAGGAGTTTTCAAAATTTTGGTCCTTCATGGAATCTTGCATCAGCACTCTATCCTACATACACCACAACAAAATGGTGTAGTTGAGAGGAAAAATAAAACACTCAAGGAAATGGTAAATTGTTTGATGCACTCACAAGATTTACCTCCCAAGTTTTGGTTTGAGGTAATCAATTATGTGAATTACATTTAAAATTACACTTAAAATTACACACCTCATCGAGCTCTTAAGTAGATGACTCTAGAGGAAGCTTAGACAAGGACCCAACCCAATGTTTCTCTTTTTTGATTTTTTGGGAGTCAAGCATGGGCTTTTGTTTCAAAGAAGAAAAGGATAACTTTGGATACAAAGAGCAAGCCACCCATTTTTATTGGCTATTATGAGGATATGAGGACTTATAAAATATTGTATCTACATACACATGAATTTATTTTTTGAATTCATTTCTAATTTGATGAGCATTATTCTCTTATTGAGCCCACTCTTTCTACTCCTTCATCGTCATCTACTTTTCACTTTGAAGATGGTTGTTTTGATTATGATCATAGTGAGGATGAGGACATTATTGAGATATTTTTAGAGGTTTCTGCACATGTTGCCCCTATGCCTATATGGTCTTAGACTATAGTTGAAGAGGCAACATATTTCATAGAAAGTCTCCCACCTTCAAGGTATACTTCTACTTCTAACATGGGTCTTCTTTGTTAGGTAGTTTTTGTTGATCCATAGAGGTTTGATGAGGTCCATGGCATTAGGGAGTGGGATGATGCTATGAATGATGAGTATTCTTCCTTAATGAAGAATCATACTTGGAATTTGGTTCCTCTTCCAAAATAAATAAAAATTGTGAGATGCAAATGCGTGTATCACACCAGATATGTAGTAAATGGGTCCATTCATAGGTACAAAGCTTGACTTATGGTAAAGGAATTTTCACATATTGAGGGGGTTGATTACTTCAAGATATTTACCCCTATCATCAAATTGGATTTTGTTCATCTTGTACTCTCTATTGTTGCATCCCAGGGTTTGTCAATTTACTATATGGATGTGAAGAGTGCCTTATTGCATGGATATTTGCAAGAAGAGACTTATATGGAGTAGCCTCCAAGATTTTTCTAGGATTCTGCATTTGTGTGTAGATTAAAAAAATCACTTTATGGCCCCAAACAGACCCCTAGGGCTTGGTATGAGATACTGGATTTTTTATTCTATATTTTATATATTTTAGATGTCATATTGATCCTACAATTTACACTTTGAGGATTAGAAAGGATATTGTCATTATTGTCTTATATGTTGATGATTTATTTATCATAGGCAGTTCTACTTCATGTATCTATGTTGTGCAGTGCTCTCTTTTTGAGTGTTTTGAGATGATAGATCTTGGACTTCTACACTTTTTTC
This sequence comes from Wollemia nobilis, assembly GCA_028583015.1. Taxonomy (NCBI): domain Eukaryota; kingdom Viridiplantae; phylum Streptophyta; class Pinopsida; order Araucariales; family Araucariaceae; genus Wollemia; species Wollemia nobilis. The sequence goes on from JAQPPZ010001821.1 coordinate 5,379,922, forward strand.
TTGGGTTTCAAATTTCATAGTCAGATTCAAGGATCTTTATCTGTCAGTAGAAGTACATAGTAGATTTACTTCAATAATTTAGAATGGTTTACTACAAGCCATATCCTACTTCTTTTCAATTAGGTGTTATTTTGAGTACCACATGTTCTACTTCCAGGATTGATGCCACCATTTATAGATAGTTGGTTCGGAGTTTGATTTACTTAACTCACACCCATCCTAATATATCATTTGTAGTTGGTTTGGTCTCTCAGTTTTCACATGATCCACATGATAGTCATTGATAGGCTACCAAGCAAATTTTATGGTATCTTTGAGATACTTCACATTTTGGGCTTCACTTTTCTAGGGGCTCTTTACAGTTGGTTGGGTATACAAATTTTGATTGGGTAAGTTATGTTGATTCTCAATGGTCTACTTCTGGTTATGTCTTATATCTTAGTTCTTCACCTATTTCTTGGGCATGAAAAAAGTAAACAACTATTACACTTTCATAGATAGAGATAGACTACTAAGCAACATTATTGGATAGTCAAGAGATTATTTGGATTTGATAATTTTTAATAGAGCTTGGCTTCTCACAAAATTAGTGCAACAATTCACTTTAGTGTGACACCCAAAGTACCATACATATTTCTTTTAATCCTATTGAGCATCAAAGGACCAAGCACATTGAGATTCATATACACTTAATTTGGTAGCTTATCCAAGATGGAGTGATCAACTTAGACTACATTCCCACTCAATAGTAGATTGTTGACATCTTCACTAAACCCTTCCCATCTCCTAATTTTCATTTGTTGCAAGAGATGCTTGGGGTAAAAGAAGTTGTCCTTGGGGGTGTGGATGATGCCACCTTCCTTTCTTCTTCTCTCTTTCTAGCTAGATGGTTTTTACCATGTGGTTTTCTCTCCTAGTTTGAGAGTTTTTGAATACACATTGTACATGAGTACCTGATCAGGCCTTGTTGTCAATACTCATACTGTGGATATACCACTTCTTTTTTATCCCTAGCTTCACTTGAAGGGTGTGTTAGAGTAGGTGTTTAGACTCTAGCTTATGCTCACATAGGTAATTTATTTTTTAATTATTATAGTTTATTTTTTCCCACCCACTTTATGTGTGAATATTTATTTTTATTTTTTAGACATTATGGGAATATTTGGTATTCCTAGGGAGTTACACTCATTTATTACATTTGTAGGGTTGAGATATTTTCTCCATAGATCGTAATGCACCTCCCTATCTGAATGATGGATATTGGTCCTTATCTTTTTGTTGATCCTATAGTTGTGGTGGATCTTCCTTGCCTATTTAAGAAAGGCTTCTCCATTGTATTCATAATCAATTCTGACATATGATATGATATTGTAGTTTTTGTGTTAGCTTCCATTATCTTGTTTCTATTTTTCAGTCTCTCTATTTTGGTTAATGTGGTGTTGTTTCAACCCCTTGATCCTTATGGCTTGGTTCAATGTTTTACATTTTTCCATCATTCCTTTCAGAAACAAGCTTACTTATATGCATTTTTTATTAATTTTATTCTCTTACATTTTTTTTAGATACCTAATATTAAGAGAAATATTTTTCCAAAAATCTTCATATTCCATTTACCCTTACTAATCTCTTGATGACAAATATTTTAGGTTTAGTAAAGTTTTATATTATAATTTAATATATGTAGACACCAAAATATAGCCACTTGTCCTCCATCTATGGTTTCCCACCATTTTCGCCCACTATTCATATATATTTATATATATTTATTTTTTATATATTTAAATATTAATATTTTATATATTATATTTATATATATTTATTAAATATATTTATATAAGTGAATTAATCCCAGTCATCCGATTTCACTTAATCGTATCCATTCATCCATATCAATCCATGCCACACCCTAGATTTAATATCCACCCTTTGATATACTTTTATCTCAACCACACGATTAGTGTCATTGAAACCCTAACATGCCCTAGGTTGGATTATTAATAGGAGTCATTTTTATGGCTCAACCCCTAAGTAATTTTGTGAAATATTTTGCTACCAATTTCCCTAGACTATCCAAGTGCTCTTCACTTTCATCCTCACTCGCCATAGACCCTATGTCCATCACGACCTCCTTCACTCAGCCAAATTTGCTTCTGTAGAATTTCCCCTTAGTTATCAAACGCCTTCAGGTGCTCCCTATCAATCTTGTGTACCTCCAGGCACTTCCCCTCTGCCACTAAGTGCCTTTGGGTATTTCCCACTATTCCAAGGCATCCATAGGTATTTCCTATAGTCACCAAGTGCTCGTAGGCATTTTATGCCAAATTTCTACAGTCCCCCTAGCCCTCGGGTGACGTTGGGGCATCATCGCACTAGTCTACTATAATAGATTTCATAATATTAGAGAACGATAAATAAATAAGATAAATCTTTTGTTTTTTAATTCATTCTATGCACTTTCAATTTTGTTCATGTTATTTCCATCATATAGATAGGATTTTTTGTATTGATTATAGAGGGCCTCACATTATGGAGCCCTCTCAGTTACCACTAACTTACTTGCTATTTTCTTGTATGTAGATCTGGAAGTTTCACATTAGTATTATGCATTTGCTTAAGCTAGAGTGGCCCAAAATCAAATAATTAGAATCCCAATCACTTCTATTGGGAGCAAGAATGTGTTTTGAAGACACCACCAACATTGTTTTGCTAGGCTTTCAAAGAATCCTAGCTATTGCAAAATTTTTATCAAAGGATTCAAATATCCTTATTGTAACAATAGAGTTTTGAGGCTTCCCCCATTAATATAAAATCATTCATTGTGCAATATTGTTATCAGAGTTCAATTTCTATATATTATTATTTAGTGTTGTGTTCGTGTCTCTTCAAATGGTGATCAAGGTGGGATCCACTAAGGGTTTATTTTTTTTATTATTTGCTTTACTAATTTATTTGCTATTTTATGTCATCTTATAGGGTTTTTAGAAGTGTAGATATAACATTTTTCACTGGATTTAGGGATTTTGAGGACTTGAAGAAGGTTGTAGAAGGTGCACGAGCATCCGATGGTGCTCGAGGAACATCCAAAAATACCCAAGTGCATTCTAGAAATTTCCATATGCATTCCAGAAACACTTAGAGGCATTTTACAGAGAGTTGGAGCAGAAGCGTAGGCTGTTTTGTAAGTTTATAACTAAAAATCTAACTTTTTTGTTTACGTATTCTGGAAATCATACATTTTTTTTAGATTTCTAAGAAAAAAGGAACATCATAAATTAATCTAGGAAAAACATTCATACTAGCTTGCATTTTAGGTTTCAGATTAGTCATTTTCCTCCATCCACACTTTTTGTTTGAAGTTTCTGGATTTTTATTGTATGCACAAATTGAAAAAATATTGCATTCATATTTCATGTGAATTGAAAAATTGTATAATTAGTTTGCATTATAGGGTTAGGGATTCCTATTTTTATAGGTCTAAGTAGAAACATTATTTAGATATCAAAAGCATCCTTGTACTTGGGTGATTCCATACGGAGGAGTAGACAAACCCCCTAGCTGTCTAGAGCAGGTTTTGAGCAGTGTACTCTACATCCTTTGGAAAAATTGGTATTCTAAGCATTGGATTCTGATTTAGACTATCGAAAGTGGTTATATTTCTAACATTGTATGTAAACAATAGCAAATCAAATTTTTTAAAAAGAATCACACACTGCACACTTCACATTTAACAATAGTGGTTGGATTTCATCACCAACCATTTCTTGAGATTTGGTGATGGTGGCTTTTGTCTCCATCCACCAATATCTGCCCTTAGAAACCTCAGGTCACCCCCAAGCAAACTTGCTGGATTTCATCACCAACAAGAATCTTGTTGCCCCAAATTAGCCATAGTTTTTACCTTTCTTTGATTAATTCAGATTAACACATTTGAAACACACAAGATAAAAACCTAAAATAATAAATTTACATTAAAATGATATAATCAATGAATGAGGTAAGACACACGTGTTAAAAAAACTTAGCATTGATTGTTTATTTTTCTTGTGAAATTTTAAAATTTGTGTTTCATTTTACTGTATAATTTGTATTTTGGTTTAATTGCTTATGGTATTTACCAGAGAACAAAATAAAGCATTTCATAAATATAATTCAATGGAACCTTTCATACACTTTCCCCACCACTTTTATGGTAGATTTCCTGAATGTGACATAGATAGATTTGTTTGCAGGTCCCTCACATTCCTTATCACCCACGTCCTTTCATATGGCTACTACCCAAATAGAGTCAACCTCACCAACCATTGATCACCATATTACCCACATAGACATGGCATGAATAGAAGCTCTTATGAAGTCTTCTAACTATGTCTTAGAGTCAGTCCCAAATTTACCTAGGCAAGATCCTAATTCTCAATAGAAACTTATTCATTCTCAGCCACCATATAGCTTTACCCAAGTGTACACTAACCTTCTTTTTCAGACATTTGTTTCACCTTCCTCTCATGTTTCCATTCCACAATACACAAGTGCTCCTAGTACTTCTATCCCATCTTCATATACATCCACCTATACCAACCCTTGGTATAAAGCACAAATCAATGCTGCTTCACAAGTGCCCATTTCCTCCAATCAAGTCACAATGCTAATTTCCACTTATCCCCCATTCACATTAGCCATTCCATATTCATCCATTGCCTTCCCATGATAATAGGGAAATTAATGAAGCATGGGAAAATTTGAACAAATTACTTAAGAAGCAGTAGATTGCTCAACAAGTTCAAGTGAACCCTAGGCCTTAGTCAATTTCCACTTAACCCATATTTGTTAGCCAAAGTCCATATTGGGTACCACAATATTTAGTGGTTTCCATTCCCACACCTCCATCTACCTATACCCATTCCATTCCCATATCTCATACATACTCCATTCCCATGAGTCGACCCATCCATAGTCCTCATGCATCATATCCTTTTCCTCATTCACAATCATTTCTTCACCAACCTCATCATTATCAAATTCACTCCATGCCCCCAATTCATCACACCTCCAAAAACACACTCAATATTATCCATTCATCAATCCATTCACCACATCTCATTTCACTCAATAAGTAAACCAAGGCTTACAATCACATTGTCAACACACTAAAATTTTGTAATAAATTTTAACTCGACTCACTAACATTGAGTTGCAGTTAATTCATCATTAGTGTCATCATCATTCATGTAAACAACCACAATAATTGCAACATTTAGTTCTACAATCCACATCTCAGGTTACGATACATGTACCACAATTTTAAAATCTAATACAATTGGACAAATGCACCAAGCATCCCACAAAGCCTTTTCAAGATTACATAGTGCTTTCATAATATTTTTCAACCATTTTTCAAATGCTTTATGAAGTACAAGATATTGTACTTTCAAAAATCAAATCACGTGATCTTAATAAGCCACATGGAAAGAATTATAAGAACTTGTATTATCCCTATCATCAACAAGTGGGCCATGACATCAACAACTACTATGTATTTAAAGATGTTTTCTAATATCTTATTGATCTAAAAGTCTTTTCCATAAATGGTCAATCCAACCCATCTGATCAGGAAATTGGTACCAACTCAATCATCAAGCATACTAGGGATTTTTAGGATATCACATCCTCCCAACCACTCACATCATCAATCATCAAGCAAATTAAATATGCTTAAGGTATCACACCTTCCTCACTAAAAAAAAAACTCCAAAGGTACTTAACCCCTTTGGTCACATCTCAATTTAAAAAATATCCAAAGGTACTTAATCTCTTTGGTCACATATCAATTACAAAAGGCTCCAAAGGTACCAAATCCCTTTGGTCACATATCAATTTCAAAAAGATCCAAAGGTACTTAATCCCTTTGGTCACATCTCAATTACAAAAGGCTCCAAAAGTACCAAATCCCTTTGATCACATCTCAATTACAAAAGGCTCCAAAGGTACCAAATCCCTTTGGTCACATCTCAATTTCAAAAAACCCCAAAGGTCCCTAACACTTTTGGTCATATTTCAATTTCAAAAGCACCAAAGGTACTTAATCCCTTCAATCATAAGCTTACTAGGTTAGGGGGAAGTAGAAGAACCTAAGCCACTTGACATCATACACTTGAAAGAATTCCATGCTTAATGTGATATATGTTTGTGTGTGTGTGTGTGTGTGTGTGTGTGTGTGTGTGTGTGTGTGTGTGTGTGTGTGTGTGTGTGTGTGTTTGTGTACATGGCTAATACATAAAACATTGTACTTCATCTACACACATTTCATTTCAATACAACTGCATTCACACATTTCATTTTAAAATAATTGCATTCATACACTATATTTCACAAATTACATTTCATTCATACCATCCAAATTTCCATTTCAATATATTAATTGGTCCAATAAAGTCATGTTGCCTTAATCAGGGGCACCTTAAAAACATTATCCACACCATTCCACCAAGCCAAAATTATCATTTGTAAAGCCACATTTCCATAAAATCCTAGGTGTTTTCGGTCACTCAGCCACTCCTAGTGTATTAAGCAACCTCTAAAATACATGTCAAGTTTAGGACCATCACACATATAAACTAAGAACCAAACCATAAATTTACATTTAAAAAAAAAACATCGTGTCAAAGAGGGATAACACCATACTTGGTTTCAACCTTGAAGTGAAAATAGTAATCCTTGCCTATCCCATCATGCAACACAGTCCACAAAAATAGTGGTTTTCACCACTATCACAGTTACCTCCAAATTCAAAAGTCATAGTAGTAATGATAGGGTACAATTCTCATCACACTTAGGTTGAGAATATGATTCCCCAAAGCTCTAAATATTTTACATAACACACACTGATCATTGGGTTGTAAGGATTGTACTACATTTCCAGTAAGACAGTTAGGTAGTCATCCCCAAAATTTAAGAGATCAAAACATAAATCATGAAGTATGGAGTTAGCATCCATCAGAGATATAGATGCTTGATTGGAAGTGGAGTACGCTCATGCATGGTGACACTCTATTTTAAAGAAACCTCTAACTACACATACAGACAAGCTAGCTTCTTGGCTTCATCCATAACATGTTTATCAACTTACTCAATATGAGTTAATGAACTCACTTGCACACACATTGGTTCTTGATTGCCTTGAGTCATTACCATGCTCATGATTCGATAAATGAATTCACTACACACACATTTGGTCCTAGAAGGATTATGCAGTTTTAGTGAGTTTGTTTAATACCACTAGTATATCTGAGTCGGTCCTAGAAGGATTAGGCAGTTTTAGTGAGTTTTTTTAATACCACTAGTATGTCTGAGTCTCTACAAAATAGTTAATTCTCCATATCAACATCCATATATTCTTCCATATCAACATCCATATCTTCTTCCATGTCCAGATCCATGTCACTTCATGAGCCATTCACTATACATACCACCTAGTTTGGTGCCCCTGTACAAACAATAATGCTAGAACATGGCCAAGAAAAATCTAAACTATGAATGATCATTAGTTCATTTGCATCCATAACATATTATTACATGCATTAATAATCCATATACATGTGCATCCACACACAAGCATTCACATAAAAGCATAACACAAAATTAAAAGCCATGTATATATATAATTTGCATATGCAAAGATCACTAGAAATTTCAAACAACATCACAACTTGGGGTGTTCAAGGTATCACACTTTCCCCCCAATCAGGAAAACAAGCATACAACTTGGGGGTGCTCAAGGTATCACACCTTCTCCACCAACTCAATCACACAATCACATCACATCATCAACAAGTCAATTTCTAGGTTCAAAAGGTTGCATCCTTTTGTCAAAGGTTGTGTCATTTGCCTTGTAGTAACATCATCAACAAGTCAATTGCTAGGTTCAAAAGGTTACACCCTTCACCTTGCATTCACATCATCAACACATCAATTTCTAGGTTCAAAAGGTTGTGTCCTTTTGTCAAAGATTGTGACCTTTGCATTGCATTCATACATTTTCAAAAATCCCTTCATCTTTTAGGGTAAATAATGGATACATTCATCACATTTTGTCCATTTCAAAAATCCCTTCATTTGTTAGGGCAAATAATAGACACATTCATCATATTTTTCCATTTCAAAAATCCCTTCGTCTATTGGGGAAAAGAATAGACACAATAATTTTATCGTATTTTTCTCCATTTCAAAAAACCTTTCATTTATTTGGGCAAAGAATAGACACAATAATTTCATCACATTTTTCCCCATTTCAACAATCCCTTTATATTTTGGGGCAAAGAACAAACACAATCATTGCATTTTCTACAATTCATTGCATTTTCCCCTATAGACATCTAAAACACATCATGTATAGGGGACTACTCATATGGGCATCCTAACAGACCATATGAATGATCTTGGACCATTCCAAGACAGAGTAGTGGTTTTAACCACTTAAATATGGGTAGATTTGGCCTACTCAACCTTAGTCGCGGCTGACACCCACAACTAACAGAGCTAACTGCACCTCAGATCCATGACTAGTCCTAAAACTATTTTGAACTCCCAAGCCAATCCAAATATCGTTACAATGGCCATGGAAATGGATTTCAAGTGGTTTCATATGAGGAAGCATCCAAAACCTTCCTCACAACTGCTCTAACCTCCTAGTTCTTGATCTTGGATTCTCCATGAAGCTAGACCAAGGACTTGATAAGGCTATAAGACCCCCCCTTCAAATTGGGGAAAAGTTTGGAAGATTTTTGAATTGATCGTAGTGAAGCTTTGCCAAATTATAGAGTCATTTTAAAACCCTTGAGGAGTGCTTACTTGCTTACTTTCTACAAATTTAGAAATCATGATTACATTCAAAGCTATGGAGGATTCAAGATTCTAAGGAGATCAATCATCCCAATTGAGCCCCTTACACAACCAATTTAGATAATTCACATTGCAAATCCATGCAAGAATACATAGGCAACCCTTGATCATCAAATCCATAGAGGAAATTGAATATCCAAGCCTTGATTACAAGAGCAAGAATACTTTCATCTCAATCGTGGCTAACAGTTCTAGTTGTGCCTCAGATCCACAGTGAGGGTTTGACCTATGATTTATTTTATTTTAGCCATAGATTTCTTCCTTAAAGCATGTATTTAGGTAGATATGACTTAGACTAGATTTCTTTCATGCATTAATATGGTTAAATTTAGGAATTAAAGGTAGATTTGCTTCTATTTTCCTTGTATTTGTCAATATAGACTAGTTTCATTGAATTTGATGCATTTTAAGTTTTAATGGTTAATTAGGTTACCTAATTGCTAGATTTCCTACTTTATTTATAAGCATTTCATGCATATCATTACTAATTTACATGCTTTCTTGTTATATTTTTCATCATTTATGTAATTGCCCATCAAGTGCCTCATCAAGAGAGGCCTCCTTTGCTATTAACCCATTTTATGTTATTTCTTAAATGTAGGTTTATAAGATCTAAGAATTTCAAGACATTCTTAGCAATATATTCCTCCAATCACATGAGAAGAAGGTTATCTTTGGTCTTGAGAAGTTCGTGTCCATTCTAGAGAGTCTACGGATTACACCAATACTCGTTTAGGGGCATTGAAATATTGTATCAAGGATTTGGGTATCCCTAAGAGGGACGTATTTGTAATCGAGATTTGGAAAATATTTAATAAAATAAACCTTACTTTATTGTTAAATTCATTGTTGTCTATTCTTTATTGCTTTAATGCTTGATGTTAATTGATGCACTAGTTAGGTGTATGATTTTTAGATCGAAACATATGGTGATCATGGTGGGAACTTGTAAATTACACTATAGATGACTAATTTGCTATGTTTTTTATTGCATATCTCTACCACAATTAAAAACCATGGTGAACAGTCTCAAATACACTTGACAACGACGGTGAACAGTCTCAGCCATGGCTAATAGGGAACAAAAAAATAGTAGATAGTCAAATCTACAACAGACTTGGATCTTAGGTAGGAGACAATTCTTTGTGTTTTATTGTGTCTATCTATGTTTTATTTACTAAATTCAGTAGATGTATTTGGTCTAAGTAGAAAATATAGAGAAATATTAAAAACAAAATTTTAGATTCTCTTAGGTTTTCTTCTAGTAGTTGCTAGAAACAATGGAATTTTGATTGCAATCTTCCCTAGTCTCCAGTTGTCTGGGTTATGTTTGTAGATTTTGCTTTCTTGGGGCCCAATCAGTGATCAATTTTATCATGTAAATACATTCTCTAAAATCTCGTTTAGTCAAATACATGCATCTTTATAAATCTAAAATGCTTTTATTCTAGGCATATAGGAAAGATCATGTTTTCTTGGTGATGCATTTTTATTTTATATGCAAGTTAAAATGAACACACACACACCACACAAAATTTAAATGCTAGTGAGGTGGAATTCACACCCATCCACTAGTAGAGTTCAACGACGATGGCAGTTATTTCCATCCATTGGCTCAAATCCTACAAACCTTATTCTATTGGCCAATACGGATTCTAAGATCTATCCCAACCATAAAAATTTGAAGAATACAAGCTTATACTGAGAAGGGGGGTGAATAGTATAAGACCGCTTTCTACTTTTTCTTTCAATTCAACTTGCAGTTCAATATTATGCGATGAATATATAACAGTATCAAAAACAGAAATCAAAGCAATGCACAGAATATCATCCACAATAGAGAAACAACAATTTACGTGGTTCACCCAACACGGGCTATTCCACGGATAAAATTTTTACTAAATTTTATCACCTCAAATTTTGGGAAACATGTCTCGATTACAAAGTTTATGGGCACCAACCCAAAGGAGATACCTTCCCCTAGCTCTGCTTAATCTGGTGATCCTCTAGAGAACCTCTGCCTCTGCAGCCCTTAGCAAGTGGAACTCTATCCACAGAAGACACCTGTCTTCCCTGCTTTGGCTGGAGACCTCTGTCCTCAACTCTATCATCACACAGTATGTCCTCTTATCTGCACCAAAACATAATCCTTCAGTCTGGCACTATTGTCCTCGAACTTGCACCTCTGTGCAATTACAACACTTGATCAAATATTCACTTATGCACCTCTGTGCAAACACAGCAGCAATCTTCGCACACTCTGCTCTTCGACGATTCGAACTTCTCCCTTCACTCTGCCTCTGTGAAAGTTTCACTTTGAATGCACACTTCGATCGATGCCCAAACTATTCAAACAACCCTCCTTTTATAGAGTAAGATTCAAGATCAAAACATTCAATCTTAGTCGGCTATTACTCTTACCCTACGTTGGTTGCAAAACCCTACGCTGCGTCAGCCCAGATTTAAATCTATCAGCTCAAAGTTAACTCTGTACTTCAACCGCCTCTAGTTTTGTAGATGTCCTAGCAAAACTACAACATGTCATGATATCACAACATTTTTATAGTCATACACCTTCTATAGCCTGTTGTCATGAAATTGCGACACCTTGGCCTTTGTTGACTTCTTTTGTGCTTCTGTCATGAAATTGTGACACCTTTGCCTTTTGCTGATGTCATCTCACTTCTATCATGAAATCATGACACTTTAGTCTTCATGACCTTCCTCTCCACTTTTGTCGTGAAATCGCGACACTCCTTCCTTTTGCTGACGTCATCATCATTCCTGTCGCAAAATCGTGACACTTCTATCTTCATGGCCTTCTTTGAGGCTTGCATTAGCGAAAATAGAACATGTCACAAAATCATGACGCTTTCGCCTTCAAGCTCTTCCTTCTTGACTTCGTCACGAAATCACGACGCTTCTTCTGATGAAGACTTGCTATCAGTTTCTGTCATGAAATCGTGACATTTTTGCCAATTGAAAGCTGCCAACTCAACCTATCGTAAAATCATGACACTTTTTGCATCTGTATAAATTCTTTGTAGCTTGTCATGAAATCATGACACTTTCAGCTCCCAAAAGCTTTTTCTACTGCCTGTCGCAAAATTGTGACACTTCTAGCTTTCGTACGTTTTCTTTACTGCCTGTCGTGAAATCATGACACTTCTCCTTTCAGGCTCTTCTCTTTGCTACATGTCAAAAAATTGCAATAGTCCTCAATTCGATCTCTGTAGCATGTCACAAAAATGCAATAGCCCTTACTTGGAACTTTGCATCATGTCGCGAAATCATGACAGTTCTTGAATCACTTTCTCTCTCTTCAATCTTGTCGTGAAATCGCGACAGATCACACTGCGGACTTTCTCTTCTGCAACATGTCACAAAATCGTGACACTTTCTTGTCCGTACAACCTCCTTTGTAGAATGTCATGAAATCATGACACTTTTCTTTCTCTGCCTTCCTGCACTGTTCAAGTCGTGAAAATGCGACATGTCGCAAAATCGTGACAGTTTTGCCTGCTTCGTCTCTGCCTTCCCGCATGTCATGAAATTGTGACACATTTGCCCAAAATTTCTCTCTCCTCAAACATGTCACGAAATCGCGACAATTTTGCCAGTGCTTTCTCTCTCCTAAAACATGTCGTGAAATTGCGATAGTTTTTCTAGCCGCCTGCATACTTTTTCTAATATTTTTCTTGATCTTTTGCAACTGGACTACTCTAATCTTCTTGGAAACTCACTGTTCATGCTGAAACCTTCATCAAGACACATTCTTTGACATCAAACCAAATTGCTTCAAAACCTTCTTGACATCAATGACAACATCTACACTTAGAGTAAAGGCAATGTACCCAAAGTACCCAAAATTGCCAATAATCTCCCCCTTTGTCATTGATGGCAAACCTTTACTAAAAGCACATCTTCAAGAGCCAAAACTAAAATCAATCTGAGCTAACAACTGAGAATATTTCTTTGAAGTTTTGCTCCCCCTGACTTGAAGCTTTCCTCTTCACTTGAATCTCTCCCCCTTACTCATATCTCTCCCCCTTTGTCATCAATGGCAAAGGGTCACCTTTGGGGCTTGGGACTAAGAATGAGCCTCTTAGCTTAGTCCTTCCCCCACCTCATGATGAGGTGATTTAAAACAAGGGTGGGAGTGAAACTCCCATTAGGCACTCATCATCATCAGTGTCTACAATTTCTTTGTCGGGCCTTCTCTTGAACTCTTTGTTAGTGTTTCTGTTCTTGTCACTTTTCTTGTTCTTGTTCTCATATCTTTTCTTGTCCATACCTCGATCCTTGGACCTGTTTATACCACTGTTCTTGTTCTTGTACCTTGGAAGATCAGCTCTACATTGTCTGGCTATGTGACCTACATTGTTGCACTTATAGCTAGTAACAATATTATTTCTTTCTGGCATAGCTGTTCTTTGAATCCGCCTGTTTTGACTAACCCAGTTCCTGTTATTTGTCTTGCAAAAAATTGCCTTGTGCCCAAACTGATTACAAGAGTAGAAATACCCTTGAAATAAATTACGGCCCTTGAAATTGTCATTTATCTTCCTTACTTGAGTCATGCACTACGAAGCCAAGTGGCAAAACTCGTGACATGCAAAACATCTACCGTGAAATATTCTTTTTTTTGACCTCTTAGGTCCCAAAAACCTATTTTTCGCATTCAAAATTTTGTTTTTAGTTTTTGTGCATTTATCACTCATGGACTCTTTCTCTGTAATACTCTCTTCATCAGAACTCTCTTCTTTCTGAAATCTCTTACTTGATTCCCCAACCTGTTTTTTGTGTGGTTTAACAAAACCAAGACCTGTTTTATCTGATGGATTTCTTTGACTTTGGATGAGAGATTTAACCCTTTTGGAGCTATCTTGAAACCTATACAACTTATCCTTGTATTCTTTATTTTCCTCTTTCATGGCAGCCATTTTATGCTCTAAATCACTATACTCAAGCATCTTAGATTCTAACTCATTCTTGAGTTCTTGTGTCTTAGCCATAGATATGTCAAGACTTTCTATGAGTTCATCTCTCTCCATACAACATTCATCTAATTTATCCTTATTCTAGCATTCTTCTTTCTTTCCTTTTTCAAAACACTAAGAGCATTAGTAAGTTCACATTCAAGATCCTCTATTTTATTGCATTTTGAATCATCAAGGCCTTTTTCGGATTTCTTATCACTAGAGGTGCTACCCTTTTCAAAAACCATACAAGCATCTTCCTTATCATTTTTTGAAGCATCCTCATACATACTAGCAACCAATTCATTATTTGTGCAATCATCCTCAAGGTGCCCAAAATTTCCACATCTAAAACATTTCATGACAATGAATTTATGTTTCGGTTCTTCCTCTTTTTTTGAAATGAACAACATCTCATTTTCATCATCACTAGAAGAACTTTCACTATCACTGCTAGAACACTTACTTGATTTGTCTAGGTAGAAGCTCTTTTTATTCTTGTGTGAATGCCTCTTTCCTTGATTGCTATGCTCATATTTGTTCTTTCTGTAATACCTGTGCTTTTCAAAATCATTGCTCTTAACATCCTGTATATCTTCATCACTTTCATTCTTGGAAACAGTACAGTCAGTAGCATAATGACCAAACTTTCCACAGTTAAAACATCTTATGTTTTTATTGCTTTTGTGTTTTCTAGAGAACTTGCCTTTCTTGCTGTAATATGCCTCTTCATCACTAGAAGACTCATCACTCTCTTGAATCTGTTTGCCCTTTGATTTCTTGGTGACTTTGAAAGCTGCCTCTTTCTTGACATCAACTTTCACTTGAGTTCTCAGCTCAAATGCTGCAAGAATACTATGGAGCTCATCCTTTTTTAGTTTATCTAAATCTTTAGCTTCCTCAATAGCATAAATCTTTTCACTAAATCTGTTAGGAAGAGATCTTAAAATCTTATCACACACATCATTTTCAATAACCTCAAGACCTAGGTCTTTCATGGAGTTAACAACCTCATCCATATGAAGCATGTAGTCACTAATATTTTCATCATCATTCATTTTGAGTTGTTCAAACATACCTTTAAAATGTCTTAATTTGCCATTTCGAACATTTGCATCACCTATATGAACTACCTACAATTGTTTCCACATTTCACTAGCTGTCTTGCAGTGAATAAATTTGGCGAGATCTGCTTTCTGTAAGCCTCTCAGGATTGCATTAATGGCTTTTGAATTGCTGTGAAACATGAGCCCATCTTCTTTGGTATAAGGACCATGTTCAAGAATAGTGTATTCGTCTTCAATCACTTCCCATACCTCATTACCAAGAGCCATTAGATAAACTCTCATTCTTGCACTCCATAGACCAAAATCTGATCCATCAAGAATAGGTGCTGCATTGCTACCTAAAAAATCCATTGTGTTCTTAACCAGTTCTTCCTTCTGGCTGTTAACCCTTTTCGAAGGAACCCACTCTGATACCAATTGAAGAACACAAGCTTATACTGAGAGGGGGGGTGAATAGTATAAGACCGCTTTCTACTTTTTCTTTCAATTCAACTTGCAGTTCAATATTATGTAGTGAATATATAACAGTATCAAAAACAAAAATCAAAGCAATGCATAGAATATCATCCACAATAGAGACACAACAATTTATGTGGTTCACCCAACACAGGCTACAATTTTTACTAAATTTTATCACCTCAAATTCTGGGAAACATGTCTCGATTACAAAGTTTATGGGCACAAAACCAAAGGAGATACCTTCCCCTAGCTCTGCTTAATATGGTGATCCTCTAGAGAACCTCTGCCTCTGTAGCCCTTAGCAAGTGGAACTCTATCCACAGAAGACACCTGTCTTCCCTACTCTAGCTGGAGGCCTCTGTCCTCAACTCTATCACTGCATAGTCTGTCCTCTTATCTGCACCAAAACACAGTCCTTCGATCTAGCACTATTGTCCTCGAACTTGCACCTCTGCAAAATTATAGCACTTGATCAAATATTCACTTATGCATCTCTGTGCAAACACAAAAGCAATCTTCACACACTCTACTCTTCGACGATCGAACTTCTCCCTACACTCTGCCTCTGTGAAAGTTGCACTTCAAACGCACACTTTGATTGATGCCCAAACTATTCAAACAACCCTCCTTTTATAGAGTAAGATTCAAGATCAAAACATTCAATCTTAGTCGGCTGTTACTCTTACACTACGTCGACTGCAAAACCCTACACTGCGTCAACCCAGATTTAACTCTATTGGCTCAAAGTTAACTCTGTCCTTCAATCGCCTTTGGTTCTGTAGCTGTCCCAGCGAAACTACATGTCATGATATCATGACATTTTTATATCCGTACACCTTCTATAGCCTGTTATCATGAAATCGTGACACCTTGGCCTTTGTTGACTTCTTTTGTGCTTCTATCGTGAAATCGCGACACCTTTGCCTTTTGCTGACGTCATCTCACTTCTATCACGAAATCATGACACTTTAGTCTTCATGACCTTCCTCTCCACTTTTGTCACAAAATCACGACACTCCTTCCTTTTGCTAATGTCATCATCATTCCTATCGCAAAATCATGACACTTCTGTCTTCATGGCCTTCTTTGAGGCTTGCACTAGCAAAAATGGAACATGTCATGAAATCGCGATGCTTTCACCTTCAAGCTCTTCCTTCTTGACTTCGTCGTGAAATCGCGACGCTTCTTCTGATGAAGACTTGCTATCAGTTTCTGTCACAAAATCATGACATTTCTGCCAACTGAAAGCTGCCAACTCAACCTGTCACAAAATCGTGACACTTTCTGCATCCGTACAACTTCTTTGTAGCCTATCATGAAATCACGATGCTTTCAGCTCTCGAAAGCTTTTTCTACTACCTGTTGCGAAATCATGACACTTCTGGATTTCATACATTTTTAGGCTCTTCTCTTTGCTGCATGTCACAAAATCATGATAGTCCTCAACTCGACCTCTGTAGCATGTCATAAAAATGCGACAACCCTTACTTGTAACTTTGCATCATGTCGCAAAATCACGATAGTTCCTGAATCACTTTCTCTCTCTTCAATCTTGTCGTGAAATCATGACAGATCACACTATGGAATTTATCTTCTACAAAATGTCATGAAATCACAACACTTTCTTGTATGTACAGCATCCTTTGTAGAATGTCGTGAAATCGTAACACTTTTCTTTCTTTGCCTTCCTGCACTGTCCGAGTCGTGAAAATGCGACATGTCGCGAAATCGTGACAGTTTTGCCTGCTTCGTCTCTGCCTTCTCGCATGTCATGAAATCATGACACATTTGCCCAAAATTTCTCTCTCCTCAAACATGTGAAATTGTGACATTTTTGCCAGTGCTTTCTCTCTCCTAAAACATGTCGCGAAATCGCGACAGTTTTTCCAACCGCCTGCATACTTTTTCTAACTTATCTTTTTCTTGATCTTTTGCAACTGGGCTACTCTAATATTCTTGGAAACTCACTGTTCATGTTGAAACCTTCATCAAGACACATTCTTTGACATCAAACCAAATTGCTTCAAAACCTTCTTGACATCAATGACAACATCAACACTTAGAGTAAAGGCAATGTACCCAAAGTACCCAAAATTGCCAACAAAAATAGCATGAATTCCTCTTTGAAGGGGTGTATCATTGTGCGTAGGGTGTTGGGTGAGGATTGGTAGGACCTTTACTCCCTACCTAGGTGTGGATTTCATCTCCACATTTTGGGGGGTTTATGTGATCGTGACTTTCATTACCGGTTGTTGAGATGCGAGCATACAGGTGAAAACCTTAAATTATTTGAGCATTACATCAACAATTTCAAACACGATGAGAATATTTTATATTTTCAACAAATTTTGAAACACATCAAACCATTTAGGTCTCACAAAGAAATTTTACAAGAGATAATCATCCTTGTTTACTTTGTTTGCTTTAAAATCTACATATAAGGTAAAAGATATCATGGTTAGAACATGAAGAACACAAGCTTATACTAAGAGGGGGGGTGAACAGTATAAGACCACTTTTTATTTTTCTTCCAATTCAATATTATATTGTGTAAAAATAGCAGTATCAATAGCAGTCTTCAAAGTAATACACAGAAACCATACATAATAGAGAAACCATAATTTATGTGGTTCACCCAATGTGGTCTACTCCACGGAGAAAATATTTTACTAAAACTTTCTCAATCAATATCTTTGGGAATCACTCTCAATTATAAAGTTTATGTATCTCTGTCCAAAGGAGATGTTGATCCCCTAATCTCAAGTTTGTGTATCTCTTCCATAGGAGAACTCTTTCCCCTTATGCTCTAGCTATGTGATCTTCTATAAGACTCTATCTCTCTACTGCACTGATTGGTGGACCTCTCTCCACTTGAATAATCCTCACTCATATCTATCTTCAACTATTCTAGCTATTGGATCTCTATCTACTGAGACTTTGTCCTCTATACTCTGTCACGTCCAAAGCTCTGTCAATAGGCTCACTAAGAACCTGCTCAATAGGTTCACACAGAACCTGCTTAACAAGCTCACATAGAACTTATCCAAAACTAAATAACAAGCTCACACATAACTTGTCCAATGTTGAATAACAAGTTCACATAGAACCTATCCAAATATGCTCTAGCAAGCTCACCAAGAACTTGCCTAAATCTGCTCTAGCAAGCTCACCAAGAACTTGTCCAAATTTGCTCTAGCAATCTCACCAAGAACTTGCCCAAATTTGCTCTAACAAGCTCACCAAGAACTTACCCAAAAATGTCCACATATCTGTCCCAACACTGTCCTCAAATCTGTCCTAACATTGTCTTCAAATATGTCCCAAAGGCCTTCTCAAAGGCCCAATCAATCATGCTCAAGTAGCACTCAAATCTCATCCACAAATCTATCAAGGAAAATATCAAAGATGAACTCAACAATGAATGACAATGTACTCTTTAATGAAAATGTACTCTTCAATGGATGAAAACAATTATCCACAATGATCTCAACTCAACTCAACTCATAGAAGCATAAAGAGAATTTTTAGAGACTCAATATGTTCTAAATTCACTCTCAACCCAAATCAATATCAACTCAACTCAAATCAATTCATAGAAGCATAAAGAGAATTGTTAGAGACTCAATATATTCTAACCTCAATCTCAACTCAACATATAATGATGGAAAAGTTTGTTTTATAGAACTTGAAAAATCAGTTCACACATCACTTGACTAGGCTCAATCAACTCAACTCAACCAATCATCATAAGAGACAAATCTCTCTCACACTCATATGGAGTCTTATGTTGCTTTACTGTGGGAGGTCTTCCTTTCCAAAACTCATATAGAATATTATGTTGCTTTGTTCTAACTTGAGCTCTATTCATGACATAAATTGCTGTACTGATTGCTTCCTTCCAAAATACAGCTAAAATTTTCTATTCATTTAACATTGCTCTGGCCATATTCTCAAGAGTTCTATTCTTTATTTCTACTACTCCATTTTGTTGACGAGTCCTGGATGCTGAATATTATTTTTTGATTGCATGTTCTGTACAAAACTCAATAAATTCTATAGAGATGAATTCCCCTCCTCTATTTGATCGCAAAAACTTGATCTTCTTTCCTATTTCATTTTCTACCATTTTTTTGAATACTTTGAAATGCTCAAATGCCTCTGATTTTTATTTTAGAAAAACAACCCAAGTCATTCTAGAATAATCATCTATGAACAACATGAAGTAAATTTCACCTTGTAGACTTTTAGTTCTCATGGGCCCACATAAATTAGTATGAATCAATTCTAATACCTTGGAAGAGGAATATTCTTTTTCCTTGAAGCTTGATCTTGTCTACTTTCCATACTAACATTGTTTGACAATTTGTTTGTTGCTTATCCTTACTATGTTATCAAAATTCAAGTGACACAACCTTTTATACCATAGCTAACTCTCTTCTTCTTGAGATAAAAGATATTTTTCCCTTTTCATTTCACTGAAGATGTAGAGATTGTTATTTTTTCTTTCTGCAGTTGCAACAAGATTTCCTGATTTTTTTTCCCCTATTTTGCATCATATAGAGGTAAAAATAATTGTGTACCCTCGATCACAAAGCTAACTTACACTTAGTAGGTTGTGTTTCAGACCCTCAACATAGAGTACACCTTGTGTATTTGTCTTTCCATCATTCAAACTTAAAGTTCCCCTTCCTTTGATTTTAGCTGAAGCATTATCACCAAATCTCATAGATTCATTGTTGTTCCCTTTTAATGAAATGAACTTATTTTTATACCCAGTCATATGACTAGAGTACCTACTATCAATATACCATTTGTTTATCTTGTAACCTAGTAGAATATGCCCTCAAGCTATTAGTATTTTTGAAGGAACCCGCTCTGATACCAATTGAATACCACAAGCTTATACTGAGAGGGGGGTGAACAATATAAGACCACTTTTTACATTTTCTTCCAATTCAATATTATGTTGTGTAAATATAACAATATCAATAGTAGTAATCAAAGCAATACATAGAAACCATACACAATAGAGACACCATAATTTACGTGGTTCACCCAATGTGGGCTACTCTACGAAAAAAATATTTTACTAAAACTTTCTCAATCAATATCTTTGGGAATCACTCCCAATTACAAATTTTATGGATCTCTGTCCAATGGAGATGTTGATACCCTAATATCAAGTTCATGGATCTCTTCCATAGGATAACTCTTTCCACTTCTACTCTAGCTATGTGATCTTCTAGAAGACTCTATCTCTTTACTGCACTGATTGGTGGACCTCTCTCCACTTGAAGACTCCTCACTCATATCTATCTTCAAATATGTTGGTTGTTGGATCTCTATCCACTAAGAATTTGTCCTCTATAATCTATCACCTCCAAAGCTCTATCAATAGGCTCACTAAGAACCTACTCAATAGGTTCACACAGAACCTTATTAATAAGCTCACACAAAACATATCCAAAACTGAATAACAATCTCACACAAAACTTGTCCAATGCTGAATAACAAGTTCACATAGAATTTTTCCAAATATGCTCTAGCAAGCTCACCAAAAACTTGCCTAAATTTGCTCTAGCAAGCTCATCAAGAACTTTTCCAAATATTATCTAGCAAGCTCACCAAGAACTTTCCTAATTCTTCTCTAGCAAGCTCACCAAGAACTCAAGTCAACTCATAGAAGCATAAAGAGAAATGTTAGAGACTCAATATGTTCTAGGCTCAATCTCAACTCAAATCAGATTTATAGCATAGTTTGTTTCATGGAACTTGAACAATCACTTCACACATCACTTGACTAGGCTCAATCAACTCAACTCAACCAATCATCATAAGGGACAACTCTCTCTCACACAATCCTATTCCATGTATGTATCAACCACCTCAAATGTTTCCAACAATGCTCAACCACAAATCTCACATAACAATGATACTCATGTTCTTTTCTAACTCAAGTTATTTCACAACCAATGGAATTCAACAACTATGATTATAAAATAAGTTATAAAATCAAATCTCAAATTAGAAAAACCTTGAAGCATTCAACCAACCACTTTCGAAAAGGAAACCACAAAGAATCCTTTTCCTTCCAATGATATTTTGGAAATCAACCACCGTAAACAATCAATAGGAGAATGTACCCATACCTTTTATGAAGATGAAAAAACCTCTTTGTAAATCTGCCATAATCACAAAATTATTTTACCAATCTTCACGAGGGTTAGTAGATCAAAAAATAATAAAAAATACTCCACTTTTCAATAATCATCACCAAGGCCTTTAATTGCACACCTTCCTTATCTCTCATAAAACCACTTGTACCATAAAATAAAATAAATCAAAACATTGCATAACCTTTTCACTCCCAAAACCACTTAAACCATAAAATAAAATAAATCAAAACATTGCATAACCTTTTCACTTCCAAAACCACTTAAAAATAAACCACAATATTGCATACCTTGTCACCTCATGAAAGAATTAATCCTCTTGAAAAAGAACAATGCAAAATTCACTTTTGGAAACCCTTTGCAAAATCATAAATATCTCTTGACCCACACCTTATTTCTCCTTCTAAATAATTTAGTCAATTATCCCTCGAAATAAGCTTTTCGACGATATATAATATGCCACATTTCCAAAATAAATTGAAACCTTTACACACACACACACACACACACACACACACACACACACACATATATATATATATGCCAACCTCCATTAATTGCACATAGGTCGGCCCTCCATTAATTTAAACTTAAACTTTAAAATTTAATATCTTCATCACCAAAGGTCCTTTTTCGATGAAACAAAATTCCACCTTGGCTTTTAAGAAAAGCCCTTTCCACATAAGCCCACCATGGTTTTAAATAAAACCTTTTATTTTTCTTGCCTTGGTTTTCATAAAAACCCTGTAAATAGCCATGCTTTCCAAAATATCATAAATGCTTATTTATGAAATATTTTGGACACCAAAAAAAAATGTGATTCATGTGACATCAATTATCCATGTGACATAAATGACAACATAAAATGCCTCAAATTAACTCAAATTTCCAACAATCTCCCCATTTGTCATTGATGGCAACACCTCTAATGCAAATCACTACAATCATTGCAAAAGCCATATCTTAGAATCAAAGCTGCTCCCCCTGAATCAATACTCTCTATGGAGGTTGCTCCCCCTAACTTGATTCCTGCTCCTCCTAACTCAATGCTCTCCCCATTACTCAAATATCTCCCCCTTTGACATCAATGGCAAAAGGGACACCTATGGGGCTAAAATATATGACTCTTAAGCTTAGCCCCCTCACCCCCTTCTCTCTTGAGGTGATTAATTTTTGGGTGGGAGTAATTTTACTCCCAACTATTATATCAACCACTCAAATGCTTCTCTTGGTAATGGTTTTGTAAAGATGTCTACAATCTGATCCTTTGTAGGAACATATTCCAATCTTACTTTTTACTCTGTAACTTGTTCTCTTAAAAATGATACTTTACTGAAATGTGCTTTGTTCTGGCATGCATTACTAGATTCTTCGAGATACTTATAGCACTAGTATTATCACACAGAATAGGAATGGTATGATCATGTCTATGCTAAAATCTTTAAGAGTCTATTTCATCCATAATACTTGTGAACAACATGATACTGCTGCAATATATTCTGCTTCTGTTGCAGAAAGTGATATTGATGGTTGTTTCTTACTTAGACAAGAAACTAGGCAATCACCCAGAAAGAATTCTCCTCCACTTGTACTTTTTCTATCATCAATATCTCCTGCCAAATTTGCATCTATGTAGGCTGTAAGAGTAAAATTACTACTTCTAGGATACCATAGAACATACTCCATTGTTCCTTTGAGATATTTGAGTATTCTTTTCACTCTTTGTCACATGTGTTTCTTTTGGATCTTCTTGAAATCTTCCCACTAAACCAACTACCTATATTATATTTTGTCTTGTGGTTGTAACATATAACAGGCTACCAATCATAGATCTGTATAAAGTTTGATTTGCATAAGGAGATTCATCATATTTGCTTAATTTATACCCTGTGATCATTGGAGTACTAACTGGCTTACTATCTTCCATTTTGAATTTCTTCAACATCTCCTTTATATACTTTGTTTGTGAAAGAAATATCCCTTTTTCTAGTTGTGAAATATGTAATCCGAGGAAAAAGGTTAATTCACCAAGCATAGACATTTCAAACTCATTAGTCATGTTTCTTGCAAACTCTTGACAAATTTTATCATTGCTACCACCCAAAATAATATCATGCGCATACACTTCAACAATAATCAAATCATTTCCCTTATTTTTAATATACAAATTGCTATCAACTATTCCCTTTCTAAAACCTTGCTCTCGAAGATATTTATCCAGTATTGGATACCATGCTCTAGGGGCTTGCTTTAAGCCATAGAGAGTCTTTTTCAATTTACACATATAGTCTGGCTTATCTGCTTGATTAAATCCATCAGGTTGTTCAATGTAAACTTCTTCTTCCAAATGACCATTTATAAAAGCTGTTTTGACATCCATATGATATACTTTAAAATTCCTATTAGCTTGAAAGTGCCAAAAACATTCGTATAGCTTCCAATATTTCAACTGATGCAAAGGTCTCATCAAAATCAATTCCTTCTACTTGTACATATCCTTTACACACCAATATTGCCTTGTTTTTGATGACTTGACCATCTTCATTTAGCTTGTTCCTATAGACCCATTTAACACCAATTACATTTTTTCCTTTTGGTCTTGGAACTAATTCCCAAGTCTTACTTTTTTTAATATGATCTAGTTTTGCCTTCATTGCCTTAATCTAAAATTCATCATTTTATTCCTCTCTAAAATCCTTTGGTTCTATATTGGATAATAGTGAAACATCTGCTTGTTCTGTTGAGCCTATCATTCGTCTTCTTGTTCGTCTTACCTCAGGATTACCAATGATCAAATCCTCTGGATGATTTTTCAAAATATATCTTTATGTAGTTTTGGAAGGTATATTCTACAAGTCTTCTTCATCTGAATCTTCATCCATTTATTCCTAATAGCCTTCTTCTTCTTCAAGAATATCTTCCTGAGGTGGCTCATTTATTCCTATTCTTTCATCAACTCTAACATTTATACTTTCCACCATGGTATGTGTTATTTTATTATAGCATCTGTAGGCCTTACTTTTTGTAGAGTATCCAATAAAAATACCTTCATCACATCTAGGATCAAATTTTCCCAAGTCCTTATATTATCTTTTGATGTAACACTTACTTCCAAAAATTGTAAAGTAGTTTACTATGGGAGGTCTTCCTTTCCAAAAATCATATGGAGTCTTATGTTTCTTTGTTCTAACTTGAGCTCTATTCATAACATAGACTATTGTACTGATTAATTCCTTCCAAAATGCAACTAATTTTTTTATTCATTTAGCATTGCTCTGGCCATATTCTCAAGAGTTCTATTCTTTATTTCTACTACTCCATTTTGTCGAGGAGTCCTGGCTGCTAAATATTATTCTTTGATTCTATGTTTTGTACAAAAATCAATGAATTCTATAGATGTGAATTCCCATCCTCTATCCGATCGCAAAAACTTGATCTTCTTTCCTATTTCATTTTCTACCATTTTTTTGAATACTTTAAAATACTCAAATGCCTCTAAATTTTCTTTCAGAAAAATAATCCAAGTCATTCTAGAATAATCATCTATGAACAAAATGAAGTAACTTTCACCTTGTAGACTTTTAGTTCTCATGGGCCCACATAAATTAGTATGAATCAATTCTAATACCTTGGAAGAGGAATATTCTTTTGCCTTGAAGCTTGATCTTGTTTGCTTTCCATGCTGACATTTTTTGATAATTTGTTTGTTGCTTATCCTTACTATGTTATCAAAATTCAAGTGACACAACCTTTTATACCATAGCCAACTCTCTTCTTCTTGAGATAAAAAATATTTTCCCCTTTTTATTTCATTGAAAATGTAGAGATTGTTATTTTTTATTTCTGTAGTTGCAACAAGCTTTCTTGATTTTTTTCCCCCTATTTTGCATCCTATAGAGGTAAAAGTAATTATGTACCCTCAATCACAAAGCTAACTTACACTTAGTAGGTTGTGTTTCAGACCCTCAACATAGAGTACACCTTGTGTAGTTGTCTTTCCATCATCCAAACTTAAAGTTCCTCTCCCTTTGATTTTAGATAAAGCATTATCACCAAATATCATAGATTTGCTGTTGTTCCCTTTTAAGGAAATGAACTTATTCTTATACCTAGTGATATGACTAGAGCACCCACTAGCAATATACCATTTTTTTTATCTTATAACCCAGTAGAATCTACCATCAAACTGTTAGTCTTTTTGAAGGAACCCACTCTGATACCAATTGAAGAACACAAGATTATACTGAGAGGGGGGTGAATAATATAAGACCACTTTTTAATTTTTCTTCCAATTCAATATTATGTTGTGTAAATATAGTAGTATCAATAGCAGTAATCAAAGCAATACACATAAACCATACACAATAGAGATACCACAATTTACGTGGTTCACCCAATGTGGGATACTCCACAAAGAAAATATTTTACTAAAACTTTCTCAATCAATATCTTTGGAAATCACTACCAATTAAAAATTTAATGGATCTCTATCCAAAGGAGATGTTGATCCCCTAATCTTAAGTTAATGGATCTCTTCCAAAGTAGAACTCTTTCCCATTCTGCTCTGGCCATGTGATCTTCTAGAAGAGTTTGTCTCTCTACTACACTGACTACTGGACCTCTCTCTACTTGAAGAATCCTCACTCAAATTTGTCTTCAACTATGCTGGCTATTGGATCTCTATCCACTGAGACTTTGTCCTTTGTACTCTATCATATTATGCTTATAAAACAAGGTTTAAACTCAACTCTCAAATCAAAAAAACCTTGAAGCATTCAACCAACCACTTTTGAAAAGGAAACCACAAAAAATCCTTTTCCCTCCAATGATATTTCAGAAATCAACCACCATAAACAATCAATAGGAGAATGTGCCCATACCTTTTATGAAGATGAAAAAACCTCTTTGTAAATCTGCCACAATCACAAAATCATTTTGCCAATCTTCACAAGGGTTAGTAGATCACAAAATAATCAACATTACTCCACTTTTCAATAATCATCACCAAGGCCTTTAATTGCACACCTTCCTTATCTCTCCTAAAACCACTTGTACCATAAAATAAAATAAATCAAAACATTGCATAACCTTTTCCCTCCCAAAACCACTTATACCATAAAATAAACAAAATAAAATTTTACTCCAAAACCACTTAAAAATAAATCACAATATTGCATACCTTGTCACCTCATGAAAGAATTAATCCTCTTGAAAAAGAACAAGGCAAAATTCACTTTTGGAACCCCTTTGCAAAATCAGAAATATCTCTTTACACACACCTTATTTCTCCTTCTAAATAAGTTAGTCAAATAGCCCTCAAAATAAGCTTTTCGACGATATATAATATGCCCACTTTCCAAAATAAATTGAAACCTTTACAAAATATATATATATATATATATATATATATATATATATGCCAACCTCCATTAATTGCACATAGGTCGGCCCTCCATTAATTTAAACTTAAACTTTAAACTTTAATATCTTCATCACCGGAGGTCCTTTTTTGATGAAACAAAATTCCACCTTGGCTTTTAAGAAAAGCCCTTTCCACATAAGCCCACCATGGTTTTAAATAAAACCTTTTATTTTTCCTGCCTTGGTTTTCATAAAAACCTTGTATATAGCCATGCTTTCCAAAATATCATAGATGTTTATCTATGAATTTTTTTGGCCACCAAAACCAAATGTGATCCATGTGACATCAATGATCCATGTGACATCAATGACAACATAAAATACCTCAAATTAACTCAAATTTCCAACAATCTCCCCCTTTGTCATTGATGGCAACACCTCTAATGCAAATCACTACAATCATTGCAAAAGCCATCTTTGAGAATCAAAGTTGCTCCCCCTGACTCAATACTCTCTATGGAGGCTACTCCCCCTAACTCAATGTCTGCTCCTCCTAACTCAATGCTCTCCCCCTTACTCAAATCTCTCCCCCTTTGACATCAATGGCAAAAGGGACACCTATGGGGCTAAAATATATGACTCTTAAGCTTAGCCCCCTCACCCCCTTCTCTCTTGAGGTGATTAATTTTGGGGTGGGAGTACTTTTACTCCCAGTTGTTCTCTCAACCGCTCAAATGCTTCTCTTGGTAATGGTTTTGTAAAGATGTCTGCAATATGATCCTTTGTAGGAACATATTCCAATCTTACTTGTTGCTTTGTAACCTATTCTCTTAAAAAATGATACTTGATTGGAATGTGCTTTGTTATGGCATGCATTACTAGATTCTTCGAGATACTTATAGCACTAGTATTATCACACATAATAGGAATGGGATGATCATGTTCTATGCTGAAATATTTAAGAGTCTATTTCATCCATAATACCTATGAACAACATGTTGTTGCTGCAATATATTTTGCCTCTATTGTGGAAAGTGATATTGATGGTTGTTTCTTACTTAGCCAAGAAACTAGGCAATCACCAAGAAAGAATGCTCCTCCACTTGTACTTTTTCTATCATCAATATCTCCTACCCAATCTGCATCTATGTAGGTTGTGAGAGTAAACTTACTGCTTCTAGGATACCATAGACCATACTCCATTGTTCCTTTGAGATATCTGAGTATTCTTTTCACTGCTGTCACATGTGTTTCTTTTGGAGTTGCTTGAAATATTCCCACTAAACCAACTACCTGTATTATATCTGGTCTTGTGGCTATAACATATAACAGGCTACCAATCATAGATCTATATAGAGTTTGATTTGCATCAGGAGATTCATCATCTTTGCTTAATTTACACCCTATGATCATTGGAGTACTAATCGGCTTACTATCTTCCATTTTGAATTTCTTCAACATCTCCTTTATATACTTTGTTTGTGAAAGAAATATCCCTTTTTCTAGTTGTGAAATCTGTAATCCGAGGAAAAAGGTTAATTCACCAAGCATAGACATTTCAAACTCATTAGTCATGTTTCTTGCAAACTCTTGACACATTTTATCATTGCTACCCCCAAAAATAATATCATCCACATACACTTCCACAATCATCAAATCATTTCCCTTATTTTTAATATACAAATTGCTATCAACCGTTCCCTTTCTGAAACCTTGCTCTTGAAGATATTTATCCAGTCTTGAATACCATGCTCTAGGGGCTTGCTTTAAGCCATAGAGAGCCTTTTTCAATTTACACACATAGTCTGGCTTATCTGCTTGATTAAATCCATCAGGTTGTTCAATGTAAACTTCTTCTTCCAAATGACCATTCAGAAAAGCTGATTTGACATCCATATGATATACTTTAAAATTCCTGTAGCTTGAAAGTTCCAAAAACATCCGTATAGCTTCCAATCTTGCAACTGGTGCAAAGGTCTCATCAAAATCAATTCCTTCTACTTGTGCATATCCTTTACACACCAATCTTGCCTTGTTTCTTATGACTTGACCATATTCATTTAGCTTGTTCCTGTAGACCCATTTAGTACCAATTACATTTTTTCCTTTTGGTCTTGGAACTAATTCCCAAGTCTTACTTTTTTCAATCTGATCTAGTTCTTCCTTCATTGCCTTAATCCAACATTCATCATTTTATGCCTCTCTGAAATCCTTTGGTTCTATCTTGGATAATAGTGAAACATCTACTTGTTCTGTTGAGCCTATGATTCCTCTTC
This sequence comes from Wollemia nobilis, assembly GCA_028583015.1. Taxonomy (NCBI): domain Eukaryota; kingdom Viridiplantae; phylum Streptophyta; class Pinopsida; order Araucariales; family Araucariaceae; genus Wollemia; species Wollemia nobilis. The sequence continues at coordinate 5,409,132 of JAQPPZ010001821.1, forward strand.
TTGTCCATCTTACCTTAGGATTGTCAATGATCAAGTCCTCTGGATGATTTTTTTGAATATATCTTGATGTAGTTTTGGAAGGTATATTATGCAAGTCTTCTTCATCTGAATCTTCACCCATTTCTTCCTGACAACTTTCTTCTTCTTCAAGAATATCTTCCTGAGGTGGCTCATTTATTCTTGTTCTTTCATCAACTCTAACATTTATACTTTCCACCATGGTATGTGTTATTTTATTGTAGCATCTGTAGGCCTTACTTTTTGTAGAGTATCCAAGAAAAATACCTTCATCACATCTAGGATCAAATTTTCCCAAGTCCTTATCTTCTCTTTTGATGTAACACTTACTTCCAAAAATTCTAAAGTAGTTTACCGTGGGAGGTCTTCCTTTCCAAAACTCATATGGAGTCTTATGTTGCTTTGTTCTAACTTGAGATCTATTCATAACATAGACTATTGTATTGATTGCTTCCTTCCAAAATCCAGCTAAATTTTTTTATTCATTTAGCATTGCTCTAGCCATATTCTCAAGAGTTCTATTCTTTCTTTCTACTACTCCATTTTGTTGAGGAGTCCTGGTTGCTGAATATTCTTTTTTGATTCCATGTTTTGCACAAAACTCAATGAATTATGTAGAGATGAATTCCCCTCCTCTATCCGATCGCAAACACTTGATCTTCTTTCCTATTTCATTTTCTACCATTTTTTTGAATACTTTGAAATGCTCAAATGCCTCTGATTTTTCTTTCAGAAAAACAACCCAAGTCATTCTAGAATAATCATCTATGAACAACATGAAGTAACTTTCACCTTGTAGACTTTTAGTTCTCATGGGCCCACATAAATCAGTATGAATCAATTCTAATACCTTGGAAGAGGAATATTCTTTTGCCTTGAAGCTTGATCTTGTCTGCTTTCCATATTGACACTATGCACAAATTGTATTTGAAGGTCTTTTATCTTTGGTAGATCTATGAAAATTTGTTTGTTGCTTATCCTTACTATGTTATCAAAATTCAAGTGACACAACATTTTATGCCATAGCCAACTCTCTTCTTCTTGAGATAAAAGATATTTTTTCCTTTTTATTTCACTGAACATGTAGAGATTGTTATTTGTTCTTTCTGTAGTTGCAACAAGCTTTCCTGATTTTGTTTTCCTAATTTTGCATCCTGTAGAGGAAAAAGTAATTGTGTACCCTCGATCACAAAGCTAACTTACACTTAGTAGGTTGTGTTTCAGACCCTCAACATAGAGTACACCTTGTGTAGTTGTCTTTCCATCATCCAAACTTAAAGTTCCTCTCCCTTTGATTTTAGATGAAGCATTATCACCAAATCTCACAGATCCATTGTTGTTCCCTTTTAAGGAAATGAACTTATTCTTATACCCAGTCATATGACTAGAGAACCCACTATCAATATACCATTTTTCCATCTTGTAACCCAGTAGAATCTTCCCTCAAGTTGTTAGTCTTTTCGAAGGAACCCGCTCTGATACCAATTGAAGAACACAAGCTTATACTGAGAGGGGGGTGAATAATATAAGACCACTTTTTACTTTTTCTTCCAATTCAATATTATATTATGTAAAGATAGCAGTATCAATAGCAGTAATCAAAGCAATGCACAGAAACCATACACAATAGAGACACCACAATTTACGTGGTTCACCCAATGTGGGCTACTCCACGGAGAAAATATTTTACTAAAACTTTCTCAATCAATATCTTTGGGAATCACTCCCAATTACAAAGTTTATGGATCTCTATCCAAAGGAGATGTTGATCCCCTAATCTCAAGTTCATGGATCTCTTCCACAGGAGAACTCTTTCCCCTTCTGCTCTAGCTATGTGATCTTCTAGAAGACTCTGTCTCTCTACTACACTGACTAGTGGACCTCTCTCCACTTGAAGACTCCTCACTCAGATCTATCTTCAACTATGCTAGCTGCTGGATCTCTATCCATTGAGACTCTATCCTCTATACTCTATCACCTCCAAAGCTCTATCAATAGGCTCACTAAGAACCTGCTCAATAGGCTCACATAGAACCTGCTTAACAAGCTCACACAAAACTTATCCAAATTGAATAACAAGCTCACAAAACTTGTCCAAACTGAATAACAAGCTCACATAGAACTTCCCAAATATCTCTAGCAAGCTCACCAAGAACTTGCCAAAACTCTAGCAAGCTCACCAAGAACTTGCCCAAATCTGCTCTAGCAAGCTCACCAAGAACTTGCCCAAATCTACTCTAGCAAGCTCACCAAGAACTTGCCCAAAACTATCCACAAATCTGTCCCAACACTATCCTCAAATCTATCCCAAAATTATCCTCAAATCTATCCCAAAGGCCTTCTCAAAGGCTCAATCAATCATGCTCAAGTAGCACTCAAATCTCATCCACAAATATATCAAGGCAAAGATCAAAGATGAACTCAACAATGAATGGCAATGTACTCTTCAATGGATGACAACAATGATCCACAATGATCTCAACTCAAATCAACTCATAGAAGCATAAAGAGAATTGTTAGAGACTCAATATGTTCTAAACTCACTCTCAACCCAAATCAATCTCAACTCAACTCAAATCAACTCATAGAAGCATAAAGAGAATTGTTAGAGACTCAATATGTTCTAACCTTAATCTCAACTCAACATAGAATGATGGAATAGTTTGTTTTATAGAACTTGAACAATCACTTCACACATCACTTGACTAGGCTCAATCAACTCAACTCAACCAATCATCACAAGGGACAACTCTCTCTCACACAATCCTAGTCCAAGTATGTATCAACCAACTCAAATGTTTCCAACAATGCTCAACCACAAATCTCACATAACAATGATACTCATGTTCTTTTCTAACTCAAGTTCTTTCACAACCAATGGGCTTCAACAACTATGCTTATAAAACAAGGTTTAAACTCAACTCTCAAATCAGAAAAACCTTGAAGCATTCAATCAACCACTTTCAAAAAGGAAACCACAAACAATCCTTTTCCCTCCAATGATATTTCAGAAATCAACCACCATAAACAATCAATAGGAGAATGTGCCCATACCTTTTATGAAGATGAAAAAACCTCTTTGTAAATCTGCCACAATCACAAAATTCTTTTGCCAATCTTCACAAGGGTTAGTAGATCACAAAATAATCAACATTACTCCACTTTTCAATAATCATCACCAAGGCCTTTAATTGCACACCTTCCTTATCTCTCCTAAAACCACTTGTACCATAAAATAAAATAAATCAAAACATTGCATAACCTTTTCACTCCCAAAACCACTTATACCATAAAATAAAATAAATAAAACATTGATAACCTTTTCACTCCCAAAACATTAACCAAAAAAATAAATCACAATATTGCATACCTTGTCACCTCATGAAAGAATTAATCCTCTTGAAAAAGAACAAGGCAAACTTCACTTTTGGAACCCCTTTGCAAAATCAGAAATATCTCTTTACACACACCTTATTTCTCCTTCTAAATAATTTAGTCAAATAGCCCTCGAAATAAGCTTTCCGACGATATATAATATGCCCACTTTTCAAAATAAATTGAAACCTTTACATATTATATATATATATATATGCCAACCTCCATTAATTGCACATAGGTCGGCCCTCCATTAATTTAAACTTAAACTTTAAACTTTAATATCTTCATCACCGGAGGTCCTTTTTCGATGAAACAAAATTCCACCTTGGCTTTTAAGAAAAGCCCTTTCCACATAAGCCCACCATGGTTTTAAATAAAACCTTTTATTTTGCCTGCCTTGGTTTTCATAAAAACCCTTGTAAATATCCATGCTCTCCAAAATATCATAGATGATTATCTATGAAGTGTTTTGGCCCCCAAAACTAATGTGATCAATGTGACATCAATGATCCATGTGACATCAATGACAACATAAAATAACTCAAATTTCCAACAATCTCCCCCTTTGTCATTGATGGCAACACCTCTAATGCAAATCACTACAATCATTGCAAAATCCATCTCTAAGAATCAAAGCTGCTCCCCCTGACTCAATACTCTCTATGGAGGCTGCTCCCCCTAACTCAATGCTTGCTCCTCCTAACTCAATGCTCTCCCCCTTACTCAAATATCTCCCCCTTTGACATCAATGGCAAAAGGGACACCTATGGGGCTAAAAGATATGACTCTTAAGCTTAGCCCCCTCACCCCCTTCTCTCTTGAGGTGATTAATTTTGGGGTGGGAGTACTTTTACTCCCAGTTGTTCTCTCAACCGCTCAAACGCTTCTCTTGGTAATGGTTTTGTAAAGATGTTTGCAATCTGATCCTTTGTAGGAACATATTCCAATCTTACTTGTTGCTCTGTAACCTGTTCTCTTAAAAAATGATACTTGATTGGAATGTGCTTTGTTCTGGCATGCATTACTGGATTCTTCGAGATACTTATAGCACTAGTATTATCACACATAATAGGAATGGGATGATCATGTTCTATGCTGAAATATTTAAGAGTCTATTTCATCCATAATACCTGTGAACAACATGTTGCTGCTGCAATATATTCTACCTCTATTGTGGAAAGTGATATTGATGGTTGTTTCTTACTTAGCCAAGAAACTAGGCAATCACCAAGAAAGAATGCTCCTCCACTTGTACTTTTTCTATCATCAATATCTCCTACCCAATCTGCATCTATGTAGGTTGTGAGAGTAAACTTACTGCTTCTAGGATACCATAGACCATACTCCATTGTTCCTTTGAGATATCTGAGTATTCTTTTCATTGTTGTCACATGTGTTTCTTTTGGAGCTGCTTGAAATATTCCCACTAAACCAACTACCTGTATTATATCTGGTCTTGTGGCTGTAACATATAATAGGCTACCAATCATAGATCTGTATAGAGTTTGATTTGCATCAGGAGATTCATCATCTTTGCTTAATTTACACCCTGTGATCATTGGAGTACTAACTGGCTTACTATATTCCATTTTGAATTTCTTCAACATCTCCTTTATATACTTTGTTTGTGAAAGAAATATCCCTTTTTCTAGTTGTGAAATCTGTAATCCGAGGAAAAAGGTTAATTCACCAAGCATAGACATTTCAAACTCATTAGTCATGTTTCTTGCAAACTCTTGACACATTTTATCATTGCTACCCCCAAAAATAATATCATCCACATACACTTCCACAATCATCAAATCATTTCCCTTATTTTTAATATACAGATTGCTATCAATTGTTCCCTTTCTGAAACCTTGCTCTCGAAGATATTTATCCAGTCTTGAATACCATGCTCTAGGGGCTTGCTTTAAGCCATAGAGAGCCTTTTTCAATTTACACACATAGTCTGGCTTATCTGCTTGATTAAATCCATCAGGTTGTTCAATGTAAACTTCTTCTTCCAAATGACCATTCAGAAAAGCTGATTTGACATCCATATGATATACTTTAAAATTCCTGTAGCTTGAAAGTGCCAAAAACATCCGTATAGCTTCCAATCTTGCAACTGGTGCAAAGGTCTCATCAAAATCAATTCCTTCTACTTGTGCATATCCTTTACACACCAATCTTGCCTTGTTTTTGATGACTTGACCATCTTCATTTAGCTTGTTCCTGTAGACCCATTTAGTACCAATTACATTTTTTCCTTTTGGTCTTGGAACTAATTCCCAAGTCTTACTTTTTTCAATCTGATCTAGTTCTTCCTTCATTGCCTTAATCCAACATTCATCATTTTATGCCTCTCTGAAATCCTTTGGTTCTATCTTGGATAATAGTGAAACATCTACTTGTTCTGTTGAGCCTATGATTCCTCTTCTTGTCCATCTTACCTCAGGATTGCCAATGATCAAGTCCTCTGGATGATTTTTCTGAATATATCTTGATGTAGTTTTGGAAGGTATATTCTGCAAGTCTTCTTCATCTGAATCTTCACCCATTTCTTCCTGACAACTTTCTTCTTCTTCAAGAATATCTTCCTGAGGTGGCTCATTTATTCTTGTTCTTTCATCAACTCTGACATTTATACTTTCCACCATGGTATGTGTTATTTTATTGTAGCATCTGTAGGCCTTACATTTTGTAGAGTATCCAAGAAAAATACCTTCATCACATCTAGGATCAAATTTTCCCAAGTCCTTATCTTCTCTTTTGATGTAACACTTACTTCCAAAAATTCTAAAGTAGTTTACCGTGGGAGGTCTTCCTTTCCAAAACTCATATGGAGTCTTATGTTGCTTTGTTCTAACTTGAGCTCTATTCATAACATAGACTGTTGTACTGATTGCTTCCTTCCAAAATCCAGCTAAAATTTTTTATTCATTTAGCATTGCTCTAGCCATATTCTCAAGAGTTCTATTCTTTCTTTCTACTACTCCATTTTGTTGAGGAGTCCTGGCTGCTGAATATTCTTTTTTGATTCCATGTTCTGCACAAAACTCAATGAATTATGTAGAGATGAATTCCCCTCCTCTATCCGATCGCAAACACTTGATCTTCTTTCCTATTTCATTTTCTACCATTTCTTTGAATACTTTGAAATGCTCAAATGCCTCTGATTTTTCTTTCAAAAAAACAACCCAAGTCATTCTAGAATAATCATCTATGAACAACATGAAGTAACTTTCACCTTGTAGACTTTTAGTTCTCATGGGCCCACATAAATTAGTATGAATCAATTCTAATACCTTGGAAGAGGAATATTCTTTTGCCTTGAAGCTTGATCTTGTCTGCTTTCCATACTGACATTGTGCACAAATTGTATTTGAAGGTCTTTTTATCTGGAGATTGGTAGATCTCTGACAATTTGTTTGTTGCTTATCCTTACTATGTTATCAAAATTCAAGTGACACAACCTTTTATGCCATAGCCAACTCTCTTCTTCTTGAGATAAAAGATATTTTTCCCTTTTTATTTCACTGAACATGTAGAGATTGTTATTTGTTCTTTCTGTAGTTGCAACAAGCTTTCTTTATTTTGTTTTCCTAATTTTGCATCCTGTAGAGGAAAAAGTAATTGTGTACCCTTGATCACAAAGCTGACTTACACTTAGTAGGTTGTGTTTCAGACCCTCAACATAGAGTACACCTTGTGTAGTTGTCTTTCCATCATCCAAACTTAAAGTTCCTCTCCCTTTGATTTTAGTTGAAGCATTATCACCAAATCTCACAGATCCATTGTTGTTCCCTTTTAAGGAAATGAACTTATTCTTATACCCAATCATATGACTAGAGCACCCACTATCAATATACCATTTTTCCATCTTGTAACCCAGTAGAATCTTCCCTCAAGTTGTTAGTCTTTTCGAAGGAACCCGCTCTGATACCAATTGAAGAACACAAGCTTATACTGAGAGGGGGGGTGAACAATATAAGACCACTTTTTACTTTTTCTTCCAATTCAATATTATGTTGTGTAAAGATAGCAAGTATCAATAGCAGTAATCAAAGCAATGCACAAAATACCATACACAATAGAGACACCACAATTTACGTGGTTCACCCAATGTGGGCTACTCCATGGAGAAAATATTTTACTAAAACTTTCTCAATCAATCTCTTTGGGAATCACTCCCAATTACAAAGTTTATGGATCTCTGTCCAAAGGAGATGTTGATCCCCTAATCTCAAGTTCGTGGATCTCTTCCATAGGAGAACTCTTTCCCCTTCTACTCTGGCTATGTGATCTTCTAGAAGACTCTGTCTCTCTGCTACACTGACTGGTGGACCTCTCTCCACTTGAAGACTCCTCACTCAGATCTATCTTCAACTATGTTGGCTTTTGGATCTCTATCCACTGAGACTCTATCCTCTATACTCTGTCACCTCCAAAGCTCTATCAATAGGCTCACTAAGAACCTTCTCAATAGGCTCACACAGAACCTGCTTAACAAGCTCACATAGAACTTATCCAAAATTGAATAACAAGCTCACAGAACTTGTCCAAATAATAACAAGCTCATGCAAGCTCACCAAGAACTTGCCCAAATATGCTCTAGCAAGCTCACCAAGAACTTGCCCAAATCTGCTCTAGCAAGCTCACCAAGAACTTGCCCAAAACTATCCACAAATCTGTCCCAAAATTGTCCTCAAATTTGTCCCAAAATTGTCCTCAAATCTATCCCAAAGGCCTTCTCAAAGGCTCAATCAATCATGCTCAAGTAGTACTCAAATCTCATCCACAAATATATCAAGGCAAAGCTCAAAGATGAACTCAACAATGAATGGCAATGTACTCTTCAATGGATGACAAAAATGATCCACAATGATCTCAACTCAACTCAACTCATAGAAGCATAAAGAGAATTGTTAGAGACTCAATATGTTCTAATCTCACTCTCAACCCAAATCAATCTCAACTCAACTCAAATCAACTCATAGAAGCATAAAGAGAATTGTTAGAGACTCAATATGTTCTAACCTTAATCTCAACTCAACATAGAATGATGGAATAGTTTGTTTCATAGAACTTGAACAATCACTTCACACATCACTTGACTAGGCTCAATCAACTCAACTCAACCAATCATCACAAGGGACAACTCTCTCTCACACAACCCTAGTCCAAGTATGTATCAACCAACTCAAATGTTTCCAACAATGCTCAACCACAAATCTCACATAACAATGATACTCATTTTCTTTTCTAACTCAAGTTCTTTCACAACCAATGGGCTTCAACAACTATGCTTATAAAACAAGGTTTAAACTCAACTCTCAAATCAAAAAAACCTTGAAGCATTCAACCAACCACTTTCGAAAAGGAAACCACAAAAAATCCTTTTCCCTCCAATGATATTTCAGAAATCAACCACCATAAACAATCAATAGGAGAATGTGCCCATACCTTTTATGAAGATGAAAAAACCTCTTTGTAAATCTGCCACAATCACAAAATTCTTTTGCCAATCTTCACAAGGGTTAGTAGATCACAAAATAATCAACATTACTCCACTTTTCAATAATCATCACCAAGGCCTTTAATTGCACACCTTCCTTATCTCTCCTAAAACCACTTGTACCATAAAATAAAATAAATCAAAACATTGCATAACCTTTTCACTCCCAAAACCACTTATACCATAAAATAAAATAAATCAAAACATTGCATAACCTTTTCACTCCCAAAACCACTTAACATAAAATAAATCACAATATTGCATACCTTGTCACCTCATGAAAGAATTAATCCTCTTGAAAAAGAACAAGGCAAACTTCACTTTTGGAACCCCTTTGCAAAATCAGAAATATCTCTTTACACACACCTTATTTCTCCTTCTAAATAAGTTAGTCAAATAGCCCTCGAAATAAGCTTTCCGACGATATATAATATGCCCACTTTCCAAAATAAATTGAAACCTTTACATATATATATATATATATATATATGCCAACCTCCATTAATTGCACATAGGTCGGCCCTCCATTAATTTAAACTTAAAATTTAAACTTTAATATCTTCATCACCGGAGGTCCTTTTTCGATGAAACAAAATTCCACCTTGGCTTTTAAGAAAAGCCCTTTCCACATAAGCCCACCATGGTTTTAAATAAAAACCCTGTATATATCCATGCTCTCCAAAATATCATAGATGATTATCTATGAAGTGTTTTTGCCACCAAAACTCAATGTGACATCAATGATCCATGTGACATCAATGACAACATAAAATACCTCAAATTAACTCAAATTTCCAACAATATCCCCATTTGTCATTGATGGCAACACCTCTAATGCCAATCACTACAATCATTGCAAAAGCCATCTCTGAGAATCAAAGCTGCTCCCCCTGACTCAATACTCTCTATGGAGGCTACTCCCCCTAACTCAATTCTTGATCCTCCTAGCTCAATGCTCTCCCCCATACTCAAATATCTCCTCCTTTGACATCAGTGGAAAAAGGGACACCTATGGGGCTAAAAGATATGACTCTTAAGCTTATATCCCTCACCCCATTCTCTCTTGAGGTGATTAATTTTGGGGTGGAAGTACTTTTACTCCCAACTGTTCTCTCAACTGCTCAAACACTTCTCTTCGTAATGGTTTTGTAAAGATGTCTGCAATCTGATCCTTTGTACGAACATATTCCAATCTTATTTTTTTCTTTGTAACCTATTCTCTTAAAAATTGATACTTTATTGGAATGTGCTTTGTTCTGGCATGCATTACTGGATTCTTCGAGATACTTATAGCACTAGTATTATCACACAAAATAGGAATGGGATGATCATGTTCTATGCTAAAATTTTTAAGAGTCTATTTCATCCATAATACCTGTGAACAACATGTTGCTGCTGCAATATATTCTGCCTTTGTTGTAGAAAGTGATATTGATGGTTGTTTCTTACTTAGCCAAGAAACTAGGAAATCACCAAGAAAGAATGCTCCTCCACTTGTACTTTTTCTATCATCAATATCTCCTACCCAATCTGCATCTATGTAGGTTGTTAGAGTAAACTTACTACTTCTAGGATACCATAGAACATACTCCATTGTTCCTTTGAGATATCTGAGTATTCTTTTCACTGCTATCACATGTGTTTCTTTTGGAGCTTCTTGAAATCTTCCCACTAAACCAACTACTTGTATTATATCTGGTCTTGTGGCTGTAACATATAACAGGCTACCAATCATAGATCTGTATAGAGTTTGATTTGCATTAGGAGATTCATCATCTTTGCTTAATTTACACCCTGTGATCATTGGAGTACTAACTGTAATACTATCTTCCATTTTGAAGTTCTTCAACATCTCCTTTATATACTTTGTTTGTGAAAGAAATATCCATTTTTCTAGTTGTGAAATCTGTAGTCCGAGAAAAAAGGTTAATTCACCAAGCATAGACATTTCAAACTCATTAGTCATATTTCTTGCAAACTCTTGACACATTTTATCATTGCTACCTCCAAAAATAATATCATCCACATACACTTCCACAATCATCAAATCATTTCCCTTATTTTTAATATACAAATTGCTATCAACTATTCCCTTTCTAAAACCTTGCTTTCAAAGATATTTATCCAGTATTGAATACCATGCTCTAGGGGCTTACTTTAAGCCATAGAGAGACTTTTTCAATTTACACACATAGTCTGGCTTATCTGCTTGATTAAATCCATCAGGTTGTTCAATGTAAACTTCTTCCAAATGACAATTCAAAAAAATTGATTTGACATCCATCTGATATACTTTAAAATTTATGTAGCTTTAAAGTTCCAAAAAAATTCATATAGCTTTTAATATTGCAACTGGTGCAAAGGTCTCATCAAAATCAATTCCTTCTACTTGTGCATATCCTTTACACACCAATCTTGCCTTATTTATGATGACTTAACCATCTTCATTTAGCTTTTTCTTGTAGATCTAGTTAGCACCAATTACATTTTTTCCTTTTGGTCTTGGAACTAATTCCCAAGTCTTAATTTTTTTAATATGATCTAGTTATTCCTTCATTGTCTTAATCCAACATTCATCATTTTCTTCCTCTCTGAAATACTTTGGTTCTATCTTGGATAATAGTGAAACATCTGCTTGTTCTATTGAGCCTATGATTCATCTTCTTTTCTGTCTTACCTCAGGACTGCAAATGATCAAGTCCTCTGGATGATTTTTTTGAATATGTCTTTATGTAGTTTTGGAAGGTATATTCTGCAAGTCTTCTTCATCTAAATCTTCACCCATTTCTTCCTGACAAATTTCTTCTTCTTCAAGAATATCTTCCTGATGTGGCTCATTTATTCCTGTTCTTTCATCAACTTTGACATTTATACTTTCCACCATGGTATGTGTTATTTTATTGTAGCACCTATAGGCCTTACGTTTTGTAGAGTATCCAATAAAAATGCCTTCATCACATCTAGGATCAAATTTTCCCAAGTCTTTATCTTCTCTTTTGATGTAACAATTACTTCCAAAAATTCTAAATTAGTTTATTGTGGGAGGTCTTCCTTTCCAAAACTCATATGGAGTCTTATGTTTGCTTTTTTCTAACTTGAGCTCTATTCATAACATAGACTGTTGTATTGATTACTTCATTCCAAAATACAACTGAAATTTTTTATTCATTTAGCATTGCTCTGGCCATATTCTCAAGAGTTCTATTCTTTATTTCTACTGCTCCATTTTGCTGAGGAGGATTGGCTGCTGAATATTCTTTTCTAATTATATGTTCATTACAAAAATCAATAAATTCTATAGAGCTTAATTCTCCTCCTCTATCCGATCGTAAAAACTTGATTTTATTTCCTATTTTATTTTCTACCATTTTTTTGAATACTTTGAAATGCTCAAATGCCTCTAATTTTTCTTTCAAAAAAATAACCCAAGTCATTCTATAATAATCATCTATGAAAAACATGAAGTAACTTTCACCTTGTAGACTTTTAGTTCTCATGGGCCCACATAAATTAGTATAAATCAATTCTAATACCTTGGAAGAGCAATATTATTTTTCCTTGAAGCTTGATCTTTTTTGCTTTCTATACTGACATTGTATGACAATTTGTTTGTTGCTTATCCTTAATATGTTATCAAGATTCAAGTGACACAACCTTTTATGCCATAGCCAACTCTCTTATTCTTGAGATAAAAAATATTTTTCCCTTTTTATTTCACTGAACATGTAGAGATTGTTATTTGTTCTTTCTGTAGTTGCAACAAGCTTTCCTGATTTTATTTCCCCTAATTTTCATCCTATAGAGGTAAAAGTAATTGTGTACCCTCAATCACAAATCTAACTTACACTTAGTAGGTTGTGTTTTAGAACCTCAACATAGAGTACACCTTGTGTAGTTGTATTTCCATCATCCAAACTTAAAGTTCCTCTCCCTTTGATTTTAGCTGAAGCATTATCACAAAATATCACAGATTCATTGTTGTTCCCTTTTAAGGAAATGAACTTATTCTTATACCCAGTAATATGACTAGAGCACCCACTATCAATATACCATTTGTTTATCTTGTAACCCAGTAGAATTTACCCTCAAGCTGTTAGTCTTTTCGAAGGAACCCGTTCTGATACCAATTGAAGAACACAAGCTTATACTAGGAGGGGGGGTGAACAATATAAGACAAATTTTTACTTTTTCTTCCAATTCAATATTATGTTGTGTAAAGATAGCAGTATCAATAGTATTAATAAAAGCAATACACAGAAACCATACACAATAGAGACACCACAATTTACGTGGTTCACCCAATGTGGGCTACTCCACAGAGAAAATATTTTAGTAAAACTTTCTCAAACAATATCTTTGTGATGAGGCCTAGAAATGCCTCAATCATAGCATGTTTTGAACATTGAAACTACCTAAAAACTCTTGTTTTTAATCTGATATGCTAGTTAAGTTGATTTAATATGCTGTGTATTAACTGTTTGCATGATCAATGTGTTAAAAATACTATATTCTGATTTTTACAAGTTTTTTGCATAGTTTTATGTTACTTTGTCATGACTTGCTAAATGAGAAGTATGCTTAGGTTGATAGCAACACTTCACTAGTTTTGTTTTGATGTGTTTCAAGCATTTATTTATCTAAATCTAGAAAATAGTGCAAGCAAACTGTTACTGTGCAGTAGAAACTGGTTTTCCAATGTAAATTCCAGCCAGCTGCCAATGAATGGCAAGGCATGGAATTCACACATGGAGAGAGATGAAGGCTATTGCAATCTGATCTTGAGAGCTAACCCACCTGAGAAATGTAGATGAAATCACTTGAAGAGCACATAGTTGTTCATTCTAAATATCTTCGAAATGAGCAGACATCTTCAAAATGAGAAATATAGTCTCTTCGGAATGAGCGGACATCTTTGGAATGAGAAATATAGTCTCTTTGGAATGAGCCACTTATCTTTGGAATGAGAACATAAAGCACTTTTTGACTTGTTGACTGATTTCTAACGATGGAAAAAGAGAAAGAAGGTTGAAAAGGTTAAAGGAAAATATCTCCCATCTGACTTTGTCGTCCTTGCCATCCAAAGCCACCATTCATGGAAAAGATCAATTTTGATCCTCTTCTAGGATAAACCCAGGAAATGCTGTAGCATAATAGGAATAGATCTGTAAGATAGGAATGAGATATTCTCAGTTTTTAAATATATTTTAGGATATCTATAAATAGATAGCTCCCATCCAGGTTGAGCTAAGAGAAGAGGAAAATAAGCAAGAAGTATAATAATAAGAAAATAGCAGAAAAGTGACTGTTACAGTCTTGTAACAGGGTTTTTAGCAACAATACTATAATTATGTTCTTGAATCAATAAAGTGCACTACTTTTTCTATTCATGTTGTTGTGAATGAGTGTGAGTAAGATCTAGAGAGAGAGAAAGACTCATACCTTCTTCTGGATAAGGAGGCTGGCCACTTCTAGACCTAGGAGGAGGACTAACAATAGGTTTTTATTTTGATTTTGTTGCAACAGAATAAGTTGTAAAACTTGTCATTTCATTTCCTTGTAAACAACTAACAGTATTTGCAATCTTAGTTTATTTCATGATTAGGATGATCTTGTGATTAATTATAGGTTTGGTTGTAATCTCCATTTTCAGCAAGCTTTCAAATTACTACAGATTGTCATTTCCAGAATTTACTATTTTTTGCAATTTACTGCATTTTGTGTTTTGTTGTCAACCCCTACATAGAATATTGACAACCTTCTATTATAGAGCATTGAAAGGACTTAATTTCCATGTTATAATTAGGTTTCCATTACTACAAAAGTAAATAGACTTCCTTTCTACAATCATAATTAGATTTCTAATTTTGCAACTATAACTAGGGAGTTATTTCTACAACATAATTAGATTTCATTCTGTAATTGTAACTAGGATTTCATTTCTGTAGTTAGTAATTAGTTTACATTCCTAAAATTAGATTAAAGTTCAATTTATGCAATTTAGAGATAAAAATGTCCTAAATCCCCCACACAATCGATTTCACCAATAAGACCTGTTGCTCCCAAATGACCTAAGTTATAGCCCTATTCACTCCTTCCATAAATAGCCTTGTACACTGCCCTGGATTGACAAATTCATTGAGAATTAATGATGTGCATAATGACAATACATCATTTTGGTGTCGTTGCCAGGGAATAGTGTTTCTAGAAGGTGACAATAGTCCAATAGTTGTTAATTAGACTGAGCTATGAAAATTCAAGATAAAATCTAAATATAACAGCTGGTTAAAGTAACAACTATTGACCTATAATTTATGTCATTCAAGAGTAAACATGAATGAGTAAGCCTAGGGATGAAAAAGGTAGAATTACTCAAAAGGATCCTTGGCTTGTTCCATTAAGAAGATCTTCACGCCTAAGGGGTGAATCACCTGTGTTTGAACTACCAAAAAAATTGAAACAAAAATCACCAGCTTCATCATCATTAGAACATCCTGAGAAAGAAAAATCATCAGACTCATCATCAACAGAGGATTCTGGACCTCTTAAGAGTGAAATTTGGATAGGTTTAACTATTCCCAAGGAACAAGAAACTATGGCAAAGAGAGGTAATCTAGATGGGGATGGCCAACATGGCTGTGTCCATAATGAAGGAAATGATCAGGATATGCCCCAACCTTCCAGAACATTTGAATATCCTATCCATTTGAATCCAACACAAAACTCCCCCATGAAAACCATTTCACCTTCAGTACTTCCAACCTTTCGAGGTGTTGTATCCGAAGATCCTGATCAATTTTTGTTTGAATTCAAAGTAGTGTGTCAAACCTATGACTATGTAAATGACAATAAAAAACTTAAGGTTTTTCCCTCAACACTCAAGGACTCAGCATTACGCTGGTTCATGAGCTTAGAGCCAAATTCCATCCGAACCTGGGATCAAATGGAAACTATGTTTTTAGATAAATATCAGGAGTATTGCCGTGTAAGGAACAAGAAAGATGAGTTATTCAAGATTAAGCAGGAAGATGATGAAACATTAGAAGACTATCTTGATAGGTTCTCCTTTGTTCAAAGGAGATGTGGACTTGTAGAACCTGAGTTATGCAAAACCATATTTTTGAGAGGATTACAAGATGAATCCAGAGAAGTATTGGATTTGATGGGAAAATGGGATGTAAATACTCTCAGAATTGAGGAAATTGTGGATCTCTATAGGAATTACTCTTGCACTAAGCGAGGAAGAAGAAAAAAGAGTACAAATGGCACTGATGTGAAGGACCTAATAGAGGAACTTGCAAATTTTAAAATAGATATTCGGTGCAATTGAACACAACTTTGGGAGAAATGTCTGCAAAAGCAAAAACCATAGAACCTTTGGCAATTTATTGCCCAAGATGTAGAAATAAACATGCTTTGCAGGAGTGTCCTTTGAATAAAATGTCTATCTCAGCCATTTGTAGTATCTGTTCGAAGAAGCATTTGACTGATAAATGCCACCTGCTACCACAACTCAAAACTATGTTAGAGAGTCAGACTGAGGAACTCAACTATGTTGGACCAAAAAAGGGGGAAATTTCTCTCAGTACCAAAATCCCCTTAATTTTCCTACAAATTGGGGGCATAATCCTTGGACTATGCCTTGGGGACAATCAGAACCACCCCAACATCCTTGGAATTATTCTCAATGGACAAATTCCCAAGAATGGCCACAAACAAGTTGGAGTAATCCAACCTAGAATCAAAATCAGAATAACCCATCATGGAATCAAAACAACCCACCCTAGAATCAGAATTAGACTAATCCACATTGGATGCAAAATCAACCACAGTGGAGTCAACAATACCAGTCCTATCCAAGGCAGCAAAGAAATCAAGGTCAAACTCAGCATTTGTTGCCTACACCTAATCAAAAATTTTAAGAAAAATAGAACCAACCACAACAAACACAACAAGTGAAACAACCTCAAATTCCAGCTCAACCAGTCACTAATCCAAACAACATGAGACAAGCATCCCCTGTCTATGTGGTTGAAGCTGAAGAAAATGTTGAAATAAATGTTCTTGATTGTAGTAACATCCAACTTCGTTCAAGAAAAGTTGTACCTGAACCTGTTTCAACTAAAATCAAGGAAAATGAAAAGCAAGAACCTTTGGAACCAGTTAGAGTTAAACCAACAACAGAGAAAGAAGAAGAAAAAATAGAACCACATGCAGAATAATTACCTTCATCAAGGATAATTCCATATCCTGAAAGATTCAATACCACAGTAGAAAATTTTGAGTCAGACCTGGTCAAGGAACTTAGAAAGTTAACTATATCATTGCCCTTATTGCAAGCCATTAAGGATATACCAGTGATTAAAAGTACTGTCCGAGATTTGTGCATTAGAAGAGCAAGAAGAAAAAAGAAAGCATTTCCCAAGACTGTTTAGGTTGAAGGAAAGATAGCTGATCTCTTGTCCGGAAAACTAGTACCTCCAAAGTATAGTGACCCAGGGAGTCCAGTTATCACAGTTACCATAGGCTCAGTACCAATATCAAATGTCTTAGTAGATCTAGGAGCTGCAATAAATGTCATGACCAAGGATATAATGGAACAATTATAGCTCAAACATCTCAGTCCCACATTTATAGTTTTAGAAATGGCTGATAGGTCAATTGCAAAACCTGAAGGTATCATTGAAGATGTCCCTATAGAAGTCTCTTCTTGGGAATTCCTTGCAGATTTTTTGGTTTTACAGCCAAGAAATTCAGCACATGGATATCCCATCATTTTGGGAAGACCTTGGCTTACAACTGTAGCAACCTTCATAGACTACAGATCTAGAAAAATGACCATTTCAAATGGTATTGATCTAAAACATATCTCTCTGTATCCTCCTGCAAGACCCTCCAACAATTTTTTAGGTCAGTTATGGTTTCCTGACTCAGATGAAGAACCAGAAGAGGTTATTTCCACACTAGCCACCTTGGTAGTAAGGGAACACACAGAAGACCTCCATGACACAGAAACTTTAGAGAATGAAACTATCCTAATGAATGTTCTGCATGAACAAGGGTTAGAAGAGGAAGCAATAAATATCCATCAATTGTTAGGGAATGAGGAGAACCAAAATTCTGAAGGTGAGCCATCTGTACTATCACAGGAAACATTTGTTTCACTACCACATGGGTGGCACCATCACCTGATTTTCCCTTCTCACTGTTCCATACAGGATATGCTTCCATTAGAAATCAATGAAACAGAAACTTCTTATTTCCTCCCATATCATCATTGCCCTCTTAACTCCCTAATCACCAAGTATGAAGAAGTGAATTCAGTCCTTCCAAATACAAAACAAATAGAAGTCCAACCAGGCAAATTTTTGAACATTAACAGCTGGCTTACTAGGGAAGAGGAAGAAAATTTGATAACTATTTTGTAGAAGCATGTTCATGCTTTTGCTTGGGACTACAAAGATATGTCAGGGATTCACCCTGATATATGCACCCATAGGATTTATACTGAAGAAGTCAAGCCAGTAAGACAACCCCAGAGAAGACTGAATCCTGCCTTGAGGGATATTGTAAAGGAAGAAATTGAAAAACTTTTGGAGGTAGGATTCATTTACCCAATTTATGATAGCCAGTGGGTCTCTCCATTGGTTATAGTTCCTAAGAAAAATGGAAAAATGAGAGTATGTGTAGACTATAGAGAGCTGAAAAAAGTGACATACAAAGACCATTTTCCATTACCTTTCATAGATCAGGTGTTAGATACCCTTGCTAGAAAGAAATACTTTTGTTTTCTTGATGGATTTAGTGGGTATAATCAAATTCAGGTTGCACTTGAAGATCAAGAGAAAACAACCTTTACCTGTCCATGGGGAACATTTGCCTATAGGGTTTTACCTTTTGGTTTGTGTAATGCCCCGAAACATTTCAGCAAGTGGTCTTAGCAATTTTTTCTGATCTAACTACCAACAATGTTGAGATATACATGGATGATTTCATAGTATGTGGACAGACTTTTGAATTTACATTAGAAAACCTTGACAGAGTTTTAACTCACTGTGAAACATACCAGTTATCCTTGAATCCAGATAAATGTTTTATGATGATGGAGGAAGGAATAGTTCTTGGTCAGCACATCTCTCTTCAAGGGATCCATGTTGATCCAAAGAAAGTGGAAATTATCAAGAATCTTCTTCCTCCTAAAACTTAGACTGATGTCAAAATATTCCTAGGACACATTGGTTTTTATTGCAGGTTTATTCCCAGCTTTAGCACAATAGCCACTCATACAAATGAAATTCCACTATAGCCTCAATTGGTTTTAGATCCATTTGAGAGGTGGGGGCTTGATTTTGTAGGACCTATTGATCCACCTTCTCAAGGAAAGGTGCATATTCTAGTATGCACTGATTACCTGACAAAGTGGGTAGAGGTGTATGCTTTCAAACATGCTCATGAAGAGAAGGTCGCCGATTTCTTGTATACTCAAATTTTTTAGAGATTTGGAGCTCCATGGTCTATCACCACAGACCAAGGACCCCAATTTGCATCTAAAGTCATTGAGGCTTTTACAGAATTATATGAAATAAAACATAGGAAATCATCACCTTACCACCCACAAGCAAATGGCCAGGTTGAGGTAACAAACAAGGAACTGGAATGAATCTTGACAAAAATAGTAGCTTTTCATAGGAGAAACTAGCTAGATAAATTACCTGAAGCAGTTTGGGCTTACAATACTACTTGGAAATCCACTACTGGATTCACACCTTATGAACTAGTTTTTGGTAAAAAGGCCTTCCTACCTATTGAATTTGAGCTACTAACATTGCGCACAACATTGGAAATTGGGATTGAATTGTCACAAGCACAGACGGATAGGATTCTACAGTTGAATGCATTGGATGAACTTTGGTTGGATGCTCTACACCAAACTGAAGTAATTTAGGAGCAGAGGAAGCTGTGGCATGACAGTCACATTCAATAGAGGAAATTTTAGCAAGGAGATTGGGCTTTGCTGTTTGATTCTCGCTATGAGGACTTCCCTGGAAAGCTGAGAACTAGATGGCTTGGACCTTACCAGATTGAAGAGGTATTTGACAATGGAGCAGCTCGTCTATCTCCTATTGATGGGTCACAAAGAAAGTTGGTAGTGAATGGACATCACCTCAGGGTGTACCATACACCTCTGACTAAAGAGGAATTCTTGCAACAACTTGACAGTTTGGATGCACAACAGGTGGAAGAGATTCCCTCTTCCACTTCAATAAAATCAGCATGATCATGGATTTCAAGAAAAGCAAAAATAAAAAATAAAAAAAAGCAAAAAATAAAAAGATGAATAAATTCTGATTGTGAATTCCTTCATGGGCATGATTTCAGGGAAATCATGAATTCCTTCATGGGCATAATCAGAATAAAAAAAAAAAAAGAAAAGAAAAAAGAGAAAAATGAATAGCTCAGCAGTGAAAACCTTTCCTAAGGCACTACTGAGTTGGTATGCATGAAAACCAGTTTTTTGGCATGCATAACCTTGAAAATTTTTGAATCATCATTGTACAAATTCACCAACTGCACTTGTTTTGAAATATTGCAAAAAATCTTAGCAGAACATCAACAGAAGCAGTCATTCTTCAAAACTTGCATTAACTTGTTTTAATCAGGTATATATTTCTTACATTTCTTCATTGTAAATGATTGGTATGTAGTATATAACAATTAACCATTAGCATAAAAGGTATCCATAAGAGTTGGCATACTTAAAACATGTTTTGAGAAGGAGAATATTGGTTTCTGCCTAATCTTCGAAATGAGAATGCCAAAAATAGTGCCTGCTATCTTCTTCAGAATGACTGTTGTATTGTCTTTGGATTGAAATTGTCTTCAAAATGATTATTGCACTTTGTCTTCAGAATGAAATTGTCTTTAGAATGAATGTTGCACTTTGTCTTTGAAATGAAGCTTTATCTTCGGAATGAGGAATTGTCTTCAGAATGAAGCTTTGTCTTCGAAATGAGGAATTGTCTTCGCAATGAAGCATGATATTCGAAATGAGGACTTGTCTTCGGAATGAAACTTTATCTTCGAAATGAGGAATTGTTTTCGCAATGAAGCATAATCTTCGGAATGAGCATTCAACATGATATTTCCACGTGGCATCCAAGGAGGGGGAAAATATATGATCAGTAGAATTATTTGACTGCATATGATAAATGACACGTGTCAGTTGAGATGTGATTTGTATTATCTTGCACCCATTAAGGAAGTACCAGAATCATGGGGAAGTGACCAACAACATGCCACCATTGTTTGATGTTGATAACCATGCACGTGAGAAATCTATGGGTAAAACAGATGAGCTAAAAACAAGTGAGGTGGATCTGACGGCAAGGACATCTATGCAATCATTAATGGATAGGTGTTCGAAGCAAAAATAGAGATGCGTGCCACCCTTCCTTTTGAAGACATAATTGCTAATGCAAAATGATTATGAGGTACAGTGTCGATATTGCAGTTCATTCCGAAGAAGACAAACAAGGCAATTGAAAACCTAAAAACAAACCCTGCAAGTCTGCAAGAACCAGAAACCAACGATCCAACGGAAGAGTAGCAGTAGAGGTGAGTATTTTTTAACATACCAAAATAGGAAAATGGGACGAAAGACAAATATGGAACCAGTAGATACCACCCACCTTCGAGAAAATCTAGAAGTGCTCCAAATTTTTGAAGATGGAGGGCTTATGCCATTTTTGGACAAATTTGATGGGTCCTTTGAAGATTTGGTCGGCATGTTCGCTCACACATTCAGAAATAACCGAGCACACATTAACGGCATGACAATTGAGGTAACCCCTAAATTTTTAAGTCAAATTACTGAGCTTCCATTAGAGGGTCTTCAAATTTCTAGAACTGGCAAAAATACATTGGCAAATGTAGTTAGTCAATTTCTGGAAGAAAATGATAGGGAGCCAGAATACTTAATACACAAAAACACATGCAAGGGGGTAAAAAGGGCCAGCCTACAAGAACCCTAGAATGAAGTGGCCACATGGGTAATAAAATTTTTAACCTGTGAAGGGCAATATGTACTTTTATCAGGGCATCATTTCAAAATTTTGAACCACCTAAGACATGGTAGGCAACAGCCAAAAGTTAGGGTAAATCTTCCCTTGTATCTGCACCAGGAGTTGAAAAATATGGCAAAACAATATCAGGAAGGAAAAGGGAGCCCTCGCCACCATGGTCTTATTAAATTAATCTATCAGCATCATTTTAGAGGAAACCCTAGAAGCTTTGATAGGTTTTATTCTACTCTGAATGATGTAGTTTTTGGAAGAGAGGATGAGGAGGAAGAAGAAATAGATGTTGTCATAGATGCTATTGTAGAGGAGGAAACACACCCAGAAGAAGCAACAGAGCACATTTCTCTAGAACCTTCAACCTCACAAGCTAAGAAACAAAAGAAGAGAGGGCCTGGAACCGACAGTCAAAAAGAAAAATAGAAGAAAGTTCATTTTTCTAAAGATGTTGTTGATCTGTTAGAATAGGGGAGTGAAGTGCCTAGAAAAATAGGGGAAGAGACAACAAGGGAAATAGAAGCACTCCCACTAGAATATGAAACTATCCCCACAACCCCTACTGTCACCAAAAAATAGGGCAAGAAGAAAAAAATTGCATCAGGAACTAGGAGGTCTACAAGACTCCACTTGAGAGAAATAGAAGAACAGGTGATAGAAGAAGAAGGTGGACAAGGCAGTCTGGATGTTACAGAAGTGCAACCAGACCCCTGAATATTTTTTAGAATTCCCTGAACAAATGATTGAGGAAGAGACTGGGCAAGACAATTTTGAAGTTGCTATAGTTCAAAAATCCACAGAAGATGTGGATGCAATCATAGATAGTTTCATGGAACCTCCTGAACAAGAGTAGACAGATAAATAAGAAGATGAGATAGTTATTGAGCAACCAACTGCAGATGATTTGTCTACATCAAATTTTGAATTAGAAACAAAGGAGGTGGACATCACAGAACAGCTAAGAGCAACAAAAAGTGTTATCAAAACACAAACTAAATGGATTGAAGAAAAAGAAAATATCATTGAAATACAGGAAAAGAAGATTGTAGAATTACAGCAGGAAGTGGTAGAATTGAGGAAGAGGCTATCATAGTCTGAAGAACAACCAACTATATCTATTGATGAGGATAATTTGGCTCAGTTACTTATGGAATTATCTAGGGTAGATGACTCTTTTACTTTGATTGAGGCATCTAAAACTTTGACTAAAGACATAGGTGCTCATTCTAAAGCAGCGCCCTTTCATTCTGAAGAAGTGCCCTTCCATTCTGAAGCATTGCCTTCTCATTCTGAAGATGCTCCAAAATTGATAAAAAGCATAGAAAATAATATTGGAGATGAGTCACAACAGGAAACACCAGCACAGGAGCAGTTTAAACAACAACATGCAATTGTTCAAGTAAGTACTCCTTCAAATGAGATTTTTGTATTTAAAACTGTTATACCTTCAATAAAAGTAGAGGATAAGGGGGTACAAGTAGAATTATTGTCTGATGACCAACCAATGGAAATAGCAGAAATAAAGATGAAAGATGGAAAAAGTAGAATTATTATCAGATGACCAACCAGATGGAAGTAGCAGAAAAAGGGGTTCAGGTAGATCTGCTACCTAGATTTCCACCTGTAGTTAGACCACCCAATACTGTATCCCTAGAGCAATATAATACAGACATAGCTATTTGGGTGATCAGATATGAAAAACTTGCCACTAAAGTTGAAAATTTTAAATTGGAAGGTAAACAGTTAGAAGCAAAAGAAACAAAAATCAAGGCATTGAATGAAAAAGTGATTGATTTATGTCAGATTGCTGAGTTTTTGGTCCAATTCAGATGGTCGGCCAGATTTTATAGTCTCATTCTGAAGGAGAAATATCTTAGATGGCAGGTCATGAGGATTAGCTCAGGTCTCCCATACAAATTGGACACAACTGCAGATTTCTTAGAAGCCTATTTTGACAACCCTATAGAACAAAAAAATCTCTTATGTGAATTATTTTTACACAGCTTCTTTATTCCATAAGAGGTAGAGTTTCACCCTCAAATTTACATAGGAGATGTTCAACTAAGAGCATTCATGTCCACTTTACAAAATTAGTTTTACTAGGACTAGGAGAAAAGACAAAATAAAGAAATTGAATTAAGAGCTGAATTGTTAGTCAGAGCAGTTCAACCAAATCATCCACTTATCACCAGACAACATTTCACCATGATGAACAGGGAAGATGTAAAAAGGATGTACTTGAGCAATTTGAGGGACTGTGTGACCAAATTCCAAAATTTTTGTAATGACAATTTTGTTCCAACATTATCATTTTGCAGAAATAGATGGGCAAAACTTTCCATTTCTTTACAGAAAAGGGAACCTATCTCCCCCATTAACCTAGAATGGTCCAGAAGAAGGGTAGAAGGAGTGATACAGCTGATTGAAATCATGCAACATCATTGGATAGGTCTCATATTTAGGCCTCCAACCATCATTTCTCCAGTTCCCTTCTATTTTGAAGAAGATTCTCAACTTGATGATCAGTTTGAAGAATGGCTCAAAAACCTTCAGGAGAACAGGGGATATTATATAGGCACCAAATTGTTCTACAGATCATGGAATTTGAATATGGATATATGTGATTCTATAGCCCAACAGAATGCATGAGGACATGCATTAATATAAGTTGGGGGGGAAATGATGAGGCCTGGAAATGCCTCAATCATAGCATGTTTTGAACATTGAAACTGCCTAAAAACTCTTGTGTTTAATATGATATGCTAGTTAAGTTGATTTAATATGTTGTGTATTAACTATTTGCATGATCAATGTGTTAGAAATACTATATTTTGATTTTTACAAGTTTTTTGCATAGTTTTATGTTACTTTGTCATGACTTGCTAAATGAGAAGTATGCTTAGGTTGATAGTAACACTTCACTAGTTTTGTTTTGATGTGTTTCAAGCATTTATTTATCTAAATCTAGCAAATAGTGCAAGCAAACTGTTACTATGTAGTAGAAACTGGTTTTCCAATGTAAATTCCAGCCAGCTGCCAATGAATGGCAAGGCATGGAATTCACACATGGAGAGAGATGAAGGCTATTGCAATCTGATCCTGAGAGCTAACCCACCTGAGAAATGCAGATGAAATCACTTGAAGAGCACACAGTTGTTCATTTTGAAGATCTTTAGAATGAGTAGACATCTTTGAAATGAGAAATACAGTCTCTTTGGAATGAGCAGACATCTTCGGAATGAGAAATACAGTCTCTTCGAAATGAGCCACTTATCTTCGGAATGAGAACAAAAAGAACTTTTTGACTTGTTGACTGATTTCTAACGATGGAAAAAGGGAAAGAAGGTTGAAAAGGTTAAAGGAAAATATCTCCCATCTGAATTTGCCATCCTTGCCGTCCAAAGCCACCATTCATGGAAAAGATCAATTTTGATCCTCTTCTAGGATAAACCCAGGAAATGCTGCAGCATAATAGGAATAGATCTGTAAGATAGGAATGAGATATTCTCAGTTTGTAAATAGATTTTAGGATATCTATAAATAGATAGCTCTCCATATTGGATGAGCTAAGATAAGGGAAAATAAGCAAGAAGTATAATAATAAGAAAATAGCAAAAAAGTGAATGTTACAGTCCTATAACAGGGTTTTTAGCAACAATACTGTAATTATGTTCTTGAATCAATAAAGTGCACTACTTTTTCTATTCATGTTGTTGTGAATGAGTGTGAGTAAGATCTAGAGAGAGAGAAAGACTCATACCTTCTTCTGGACAAGGAGGTTGGCCACTTCCAGACCTAGGAGGAGGACTAACAGCAGGTTTTTATTCTGATTTTGTCAGTAGCGAATAAGTTGTAAAACTTGTCATTTCATTTCCTTGTAAACAACTAACAGTATTTGCAATCTTAGTTTATTTCATGATTAGGATGATCTTGTGATTAATGATAGGTTTTGTTGTAATCTCCATTTTCAGCAAGCTTTCAAATTACTATAGATTGTCATTTCTAGAATTTACTATTTTTTGTAATTTACTGCATTTTGTGTTTTGCTGTCAACCCCTGCACAGAATATTGACAACCTTCTGTTACAGAGCATTGACAGGACTTAATTTCCATGTTATAATCAGGTTTCCATTACTGCAAAAGTAAATAGACTTCCTTTCTACAATCATAATTAGATTTCTAATTCTGCAATTGTAACTAGGGAGTTATTTCTGCAACATAATTAGATTTCATTCTGTAATTGTAACTAGGATTTCATTTTTGTAGTTAGTAATTAGTTTCCATTCCTGCAATTAGATTAAAGTTCAATTTATGCAATTTAGAGATAAAAATGTCCTAAATCCCCCACACAATCGGTTTCACCAATAAGACCCGTTGCTCCCAAATGACCTAAGTTATAGCCCTGTTCACTCCTTTCGCAAATAGCCTTGTACACTACCCTGGATTGACAAATTCATTGAGAATTAATGATGTGCATAATGAAAATGCATCACTTTGGGAATCACTCCAAATTACAAAGTTTATGAATCTCTATCCAAAGGAGATGCTGATCCCCTAATCTCAAGTTCATGGATCTCTTCCATAGGAGAACTCTTTCCCCTTCTACTCTAGCTATGTGATCTTCTAGAAGACTCTGTCTCTCTATTGCATTGACTGGTGGACCTCTCTCCACTTGAAGACTCCTCACTCAGATATTTCTTCAACTATGTTGGTTGCTGGATCTCTATCCACTGAGGCTCTATCCTCTATACTCTATCACCTCCAAATCCCTGTCATTAGGTTCACTAAGAACCTACTCAATAGGTTCACATAGAACTTGCTTAACAAGCTCACACATAACTTATCCAAAATTGAATAACAATCTCACATAGAACCTGTCCAATGTTGAATAACAAGTTCACATAGAACCTGTCCAAATATGCTCTAGCAAACTCACCAAGAACTTGCCCAAATATGCTCTAGCAAGCTCAAAAAGAACTTTCCCAAATATGCTCTAGCAATCTCACCAAGAACTTACCCAAATCTGCTCTAGCAAGCTCACCAAGAACTTGCCCAAAACTATCCATAAATCTATCCCAACATTGTCCTCAAATCTATCCCAAAACTGTCCTCAAATATATCCCAAAGGCCTTATCAAAGGCTCAATAAATCATGCTCAAGTAGCACTCAAATCTCATCCACAAATATATCAAGGAAAAGCTCAAAGATAAACTCAAAAATGAATGGAAATGTACTCTTCAATGGATGACAACAATGATCCACAATGATCTCAACTCAACTCAACTCATAAAAGCATAAAGAGAATTGTTAGAGACTCAATATGTTCTAAACTCACTCTCAACCCAAATAAGTCTCAACTCAAATAAAATAAACTCATAGAAGCATAAAGAGAATTGTTAGAGACTCAATATGTTTTGAAAGCGAATGCAGAAGGACAACGTACCAAATGTGACGCAAACAAAATAGATATGGTATAAATGTTAAGTCCTACAAATGCGATGAAAAAATGCATGAAGGAAATGACGCAAAAATGAGATGTAAGAAAAACAAAGTGGGACCTATTTTATTAATGTTGCTTTTAATTCGGTTACAATACGCCCCCCCTCCAAGGCTCACAACATTTGATAAAGTTCGTTACATCAATGGATGGTATGCTTCCAATGTCTTCTGCATGCCCACATTCGAAATGGGCAGGCCAAAAGTTGTCTCCGCTTGTGTCCATGTGTTCATCATTCCTTGCTGCCCCTTTGGTGTTCTTGGAAGTGAGATCCTACATACAGAAAAATAGCAAATAGTTAATAGCATATGTAGATATAGGAGAACATGCAATCCCCAAAGCCTTTGACTAGTTAATGTATAATTGAATTAAATGATGGTCAAAACATGTCATAATGAATTAAAACTTTAACAGAGGCATGGAGACATCATCAGGGACACATTGCAAAAATAACAGTCAAGAAATTATACACATATTTCTAATCGCTCCAGGTTGGGATGCTAGCGACTGTTACAAAATGTGTAGGAGCGACCTTGCAAATGTACTACCCAAAGGCCTCCAAAACTCCTAAAAATTTGGGGTTAGACTAAAAGGGGTATTTTGAGATGACCCAAAAGGTAATATTTGGCAGATTCTACCCATATTGTCCTATATCCGAAGGCACTCCATGTAGGTTAGTAAACGCATAAAATGATAAAAACAAGGTCAAATCATGTCAGAAAGCAATGAAACTTGGACAGAAGCATAAGTACATCAGATACAACATAATGCAAAAATAACAGTAAAAAAATCATGCACATATTTCTAATCACTCCAGGGTGGGGCGATTAGGACTGCAGCAGTGCGGGGGTGCCCAAGTCAAGACGCCCACCATTTAGGGCCTAGTTTTGGCATCAATACAAGTGGGATGGGTCCAAAACCTCCTAGGGGGTTGTGTCAATGAGTTTGGTGTGGTATTGTGGCTGATTTATTGGGTTTTGGGTCTGGATTGCATTCCTAGTGTTCACCCGATAACCTATCTTCCAAAATAGAAATTAGGGATGTAAGAATCACAAAGAGGAATGGGAGTACAATTTGGAAGCACTTCATTGCTCCAAATGCTCCAGCTCTATTCCTTTTTGGAGTGAGGAGGCTCACCATTTTATAGACCTGAGGGTATCCTTTGAATGCGCATGTGAGGGTGCCACTTGGCTCACCATGCCTTTTGGAGGGAGAGAATATTCCTCCCTAATTTAGAGCCTCCATGATCAGGGCATGCTTGACTAAAGTCTCTCTTTGATTTGAAACCGTTCCTCACAATTGCATGCCTTGAAGGCAAAGTTGGGTGGTGGATCTGGGCTACCATTTTTCAAGGCTTGACTTTTTGCCAGTCAAACCTACTAATTGTCCCACCCTAGAACGATTGCTGCTAATATTCCTAGGGTGAGACGAATAATATTCTAATCATCTCAGGGTGGGATGAATAGGGAGAAAAGTGCTTAAAAGGTGCCAAATTGACCTTTGACCTTCCAAAACTGATTTGGAAGTTGTTAGGACCACTTTTTAACCTTTGGAGGCTACCCTAGGGGGTATGTATGCCAATTCGGTCAGTGCTTGTAGTCACATAATCAGATTGGTGCTGTTTTGGTGTCTATAGATTCCCATTTTTGGGATGCGCTATGTGTGGCATAGTGTTAAGCAAAAATAAATGACCAAAGCAATTAATGATTAGGGTTTCTTAGTAACCCAACCAAATTTTGATGCCTCAAGTATGGAAAGGGCACACATTATTGAATCCTTGCTTTTGATGAGCTAAGGAGCTTGACTCAAGTGTAACCTTTTTTAGTGAGGTGTACTTGATATTGGAAATTGTTCAATCATGAATAGGTAAAGGGTGCAACCTTTTATCCAAGGAACCTTGTATTCAAGCTTCCAAAATGCCAAGTGTTTATTTAGCCTGTGATTATTGCTTATTTGCTGACCCAAGCAGGAGTGTGATTGTCTTTGTCAATGATTCTTTGAATGCATGCTATTTCCTTGATTGGGTGTGTATTTATTGATTCGTAACTTAGCCTGACTACCCCCTCAAGTGATGAATTTATGAGGGAATGACCAAAATGATAAAAGCAACAAGTCGCTTGACCCAATATGACATTTGTAAGGGTGCCTTCAGTTGTTTTTCGTTGAACACTTATTATAGCTTTCTAATAATCAAACCTATTTTTGGTGGGTTTTGACCCTATGCTAGCCTTCTTAGAGAGTAGTATAGTGAGTATTTGTGAACTTGACAGTGTTTTTTCATGCCATGAATATTAGGTGCAAAGGCACCTTTGTTCGGAAGATTTATTGTTGGTTTTGGTGCATTTTTTGGATGTAGTTTTTGTTGCTTTATTTCTTGCTCTGTAATCATCCCAGGGTGGGACAAATACCAATTTGGTAATCGTCCTAGGGTGGGATTAGTGCTAACTAGATTTCTTGTCCTAGGTTGGAATGATTACAGGCATATCAACCTATATAAGGACCAAAACTAGGTTTTGGGCTCATTTGTAATATTTTTTCTTGGTGATTTGGAGCAGTGACGAGGAGTGCAAGTGTGCGTAGCGGAGCGCTGCCAAAATTTCATGAACATCATGAGTGCGAGAATCTTATCTTTGAGTGGATGAGCCGAGGTGAGACCGATATGATGTTCCTTCCTTTTTTTTATTCATTTTTGGTTTATATGAAGTTAAAAACTCACATATAAATGTTTGTTTGCGTTATTTTGTTTTTATTCGTATATCAAGTTGAAAACCTAATATATGATTTTTTTATTATTTTTTTGTTTTGTTTTGTGTTAATATTAAGGTTGAAACCCTAGTATTAATTTTTATATTTTTGTATTGTTTTTTTTTGTTCACATTAAGGCGAAAACCTTAGTATGATTTTTTGTTTGTACAGTTTTATTTTAATGCACTTCTCATGCTATAATTTTGCTGTATAATTGTAAATTATAGTCTATACTTCTACTGTACAGTGTTATTTTATTTTTTTAGTTTATATTAAGTATGTACTTAATATATTTTGTTTTTTATTGCTTTTTATGTTGTGAAGAGTCGGTATCGCCAACCAACTATTTTATTTGATGCCCAGGATGCCCTGATAGTTGGGGATTGGGAGTGGCTTGATGCCCTTACGCTCAAGCAGGTGATGCATTTGGATCTTGTAGTGGGGTATTGGGCATATTTGAATGCCCTGATCAATCTGTGGGATCCCTGCACCAACACTTTTCATCTCCCAATAGAGGAGATGATTGTGACTCTAGAGGATATGTATCGGATTCTACGGATTCTGATAGATGGACTGCCCATTCGAATGACCCACCATGACTAGCGGATGGTAGTACTGACATGGTTTTTTTGTCCAATGATGGAGAGGGGGTGAAGAGGGCTATGGAGAGGGTGAAGGCTGACTGCCAGATAGGCGGTATTCTGGTGCGATGGTGGCTGGAGAAGGGCATATTAGGGGTGAGGCATGCTTTGCTCATGTCCCTCATTTCCAATATGCTACTTCCTGACTCCTCAGGTGCAAGGTTCCCTTGGAACCTACTTGAGTTGGTGTTCATATTTGTGGAGTGTCCTACATCAGCTCCACTTATTATGAGATGGGGTCATACATTGTTGGTGCATCTGTACGATGAGCTGTACGAGGTCCACTGTCGGAGGTAGAAGGAGATCAGGTGTAGCTATCTCTTACAGTGTTGGGGGTGGATGCACATAGCTATGGATCGGCCGCAAGGTTTGCCTTGGACCACCCAAGGTGAGATGGTGGATAGGGATATTGGATATGCCAATTTATGACAGTGATTAGAGGAGCATGGATAGAGTCGATGGTGGGCAGGTGACGTGGGTCATTATACTGATACCTTCTCTCATATAATGCTAGGGTAGGTGTTTTTGTGGCTATATCGAGACTGTATAGCCTAGCCTAATGTTGGAGAGTGGCTCTGATGTGTGTGCAAGGGTACGTGGTTGATTGGGCAGCATGGGACAAAGCAGGAGTACTTTCCATATGTTGGGGTGACACAGTAGTTTGGGGTGCACCAGGGATTATCTGGTGATCCCTTGATCTATCAGCATCATGATGATGAGACGACCCTAGTCTGGCCTATCATTGAGCCACTCGACGAGGGGTCTAATGCAGTTATTAACATACCCGATGTGGATGATGTCAGGGTAACTGTAGAGTATGAGCGATGATGGATTATGCGATGGTGGCGAGGTGAGGGGCCTGTAGGAGGTGCATATATGGTAGTAGCAGGAAGTGGGGGTGCAGAGGCACCGATGGAGGGTTGGGGGGCTCCACTTGATGATGTTGACATGGTGGAGGTCTAGGACTTCACCGATGATGGAGATGATTTGGGGGTCCCAAAGCAGCTGAATGTACAAGATGTCCTGGAGCAGTGGGTGCTAGAGCAGTAGGATTTCCCAGAGGTGCCCATGCCTCAGGCTGTCTCAGGGGATGTGGATGCTAGGTTTCATGCTAATATAGCATTATTGGAGGGTCTCTTATGGATATGGGAGGAGGAGCATAGAGACATTTTGTAGGAGAGGGATCTCCTACGAACTCAGTTGGCATAGCAGGACAACACATTGGCTATGCATCATCGATGAGATGTGGAGTGGGGGTGGTACCAGGTAGAGTTAGAGATAGATGTTGTCCAACTCAGTGGACAATTTCCTGAGCTCAATGGAGGTGGTTCATTGTGCCGTACGAGAGGCAGTGAGACTGAGCAGTCTGCATCCTCTCATCATAGATGGTTGGATGAGGGTAGCATTGGTGGGTAGGGTGTGCGGGCTAGCAATAGCCACCCTGAGAGGTCCCATAGGACCCATACTACTAGGGGTAGTTCCAGTTGCACCGATCCTACATGATCAAGGTGGCCGACTCCCTAGGCTTTAGGGATTTTGAATGTTTTGTTTTTTTGTGAGGTCAGAGGACCTTCTTATTATAACCTGAGGGCATTTTGACTTGATATATATACATGAATCATTTTTGGTTTGATGATATGCTTGTGATGGTTTATTGTTCTTTATGAATGTTTATTTATGCTGATGTATGCATATGCTATTATGACTGCGGATGATGTTAGCTTATATGATATAGATGTATGCATATGGAATGGATGGAATAATTTGTTGGTATACAGGTGATGGCACCATAGAATGTATAGGATTTACTGGCTTTCTGTACTATGTGATTCCTTTGTGGAATAACTTTGCATTTGTAATTTTTATTTTGTGTTTTCTAATGGTGATGTAACTAATGAAATGTATAACAATTATTTTGGAATGTAGTTAAGGTTTTTCTGAGACTCAGATGCTTTAACTAACTAGTCAAGACTGTACATTATCTTCGAACGAGGTACAAATTAGACTTGAGTTTGACCAAGTTATTTCACATCCCTATGTGTGAGATTGAGTTTGTTTATGTGGTATTCATAAGGATACCGCCAGTGCCAGGTAGGCTATCCACCAAACCTGTACTGAGGATCACCTAATTAGCTCCACTAATTCCTTTGTTGCATTTAGTAAGATTAATCCATGGGGCAATCTAGGATACCATAAGTGAAAACACGAGATTCCAGAAACAAAAAGGATAGACTAAAAATACAATGTAAACGAAACTAAAATAACGCTTAAACCCTATGTTATTGAAAAATGCATAAAAAGAAAGAATCATGAACACAAGATATCAACACAATATAAAAAGAACGACCCTTTTATTGATATTCTTTACAAATTCGTGTTACAATGCGTCTCCTTCCTTTTTAGGGGATAGGAGCATTAAATGTTGGTCTTTTACAACTTGTTTCAGAATTCCTTCTTCCACGTGCCCACATATAATATGGGTGAACCAAAACGTTGTCGTCGCTTGCGTTGGTAAAGGTAGATTCCTCGTTGCTCCTCTAATGCTGCAAATCTACGTTCAAAGAAACAAACAAAGAATCAGTAGCACCTATGTATGAAAAATAAAAGATAAATCTAACGATGGTTAAAATGAGTCTAAATAAGCTGAAAACTTGTCAAAAGCATAAACATGAAACTAGCTAAATACTACAAAAGAAATCGTCACCAAAAGCAATAAAGCGGGGGGTGCCTGAAGGCAAACCACCCGCGGGTGAAACTTTGCTTCGACACCAATCCGCTTGGGATGGATCCGAAACCTGATGTGATGTGTTGTCGACAAATTAGTAGGATATTATGGTTAGAAAAATCGGGGTTGGTCCTTGATTCGTGCCTTCAAAAGTCACCCAATAACCTCTCTTTCGATTAAGAGATTATGGATGTTAAAAACACAAATCGCAAGTAAGTAAATTAACAGCACTTCGTCGCTCAAAATGCTCCTTCTTTGTATATATTTTGGGTGAAGAAGCTCACCATTTTATAGACCCAAGGGGTCTCTTTGAATTAATCATGCAAAAGTGTTTCTTTGCATGAATGCTTTTTTTGTGAATAGAAGACTTCTTCTTGATCAAGGACTTCTTAACTGCATCTGTGCATGTCTTTGTATGTTTAGAAAAGCTCACTCACACTCCCATGCAATGAAGGAATAGCTAAGTCGCAAATTTGAGTTGTCTTAAAAAAACTCACTCCCATTCCCATGCAGTGAAGGGAGAGTTAATTGGCAGATATGAGTTGTCAAAAGAACTCACTCGCACTCCCATGCCATGCAAGGAAAGTTAAGTTGCAGTTCTGAGTTGTCATGCACCGAGATATGACTTTTGATGGTCAAACCTAGCGTTCGTCCCACCCCAAAGCGAGCACTGGTAATCGTCTCTAGGTGAGACGAGTATCAATCCGCACTCGTCCCTGGTTAGGACGAGTACAAACCCGCACTCATCCCTGGGTGGGACGAATAAGTAGCTGAGTGTCTAAAAGATGCCAAATTGATCCCTGACTTGTAAAACTATTGTGCGAGTGGTTAGAACCACTGTTTAACCTCTGGGGGCTGCCCTGGGGGCTGTGTGTGTTAGTGCGATCAGTGCTTGTTGTCACATAATCGGATTGGTGTTGTTTTGGTGTCTACAGATGCCCCTTTTTGGAAAGCACTGCACATGGTGTAGTGCTGAGCAAAAATAGATAACCAAAGCACTAATGATTAGGGTTTCTCAGTAACCTAACCAACTCTTGATGCCCCAAGTATGGAAAGGGCATGCATTCTTGAATCCTTGCTTCTGATGAGCTAAGGAACTTAAATCAAACATTAACCTGGTTCAGTGAGGTATTACTTGAACTTAGAAATTGATCAGTCATGAAGAGGCAAAGGGCAAAACCTTTTGTCTATGGGAACCTTCAATTCATGATTCACGAATGCCAAGTATATGATCAGTTTGTGATAATTGCTTGTTTGCTACCCCAAGCAGAGGCGCGATTGTCTTTTGCAATGATCCTTTGAATGCGTGTCATTTCCAATACTGGGTATATTGGTGTTGATTGGCAACTAAGTGTGACTACCTCCTCAAGCAACAAATCGATGAGGGAATGACCGACATGAGAAAAGCAACGAGTCGCTTGACCCAAGATGACTTAAGTGAGGGTGCCTTTAGATGTTAGCTGGTGCATGCTCGAGCAATTTCCTGATTGTTTTGACCTATTTTTGGGTGGGTGTGAACCCATTTTGGGATGCCATTTGGGGTTAACATTGGCGAAAATTCGTCTTCCTGTGGAGCAGTCCGGCTATGGTAGCCTTCTTGGGGAGTAGGATAATGACAAGGTAGACCCCGACATCAATTTTCTTATGCCAAGAGGTTAAGTGCAAGAGCACTTTTGTCCGACAATTTTTAGTGGTTTTGTTGGCATTTGTCATTTAAATTTTTTTTTTTTATTCGTCCCTGGGGGGGACGAACGCCATGATGGTACTCGTCCTGGGGTGAGATGAGTGCGCCATGATGGTACTCGTCCTGGGGTGGGACGAGCGCACCGTTGAGGGAAAAGTGCTCGTCTCGGACAGGGATGATTACCAGCAAGCAAAAAGTATAAATATGCAAAAATGATGGATTTGGCTCATTTGCACTGTTCATCGATTGCGATTTGGAGCTCTGGGGAGGAGGAGGTAGATTTTCTGACACAAAGTGCTGCCGAATTTTCCAGCTACCATGAGTGCACAGACCGGGTCGTCAAGCGGCAAAGTCGAGGCGAGACCAATAAGTGCACTATCTCCTCGAGTTTGAATTTGAAAAATGCAAATGTGTTTTTATTGTGTTTTTCTTTTGTTTAAGACATGGAACCCTAATTTATTAAATTAAAAGGTGAATAAATTAAAGACCATGAAACCAAATAAAACGTGGATGCAAACCGATGGAGACTTAGATGAAAAACCGTAGGATAAACCCAAAATGAAACTTAGAGTAACATCTTAGGGTAACCATGGTTATAAAAATGTTTTTTTTTTTTTATGATGTGAATGGTAAAACGTAGGTCAAAACCGTAGGTAAACCATGCCCATTTTTTTTTTTTGGTAATTTTTTATGGAATTAAAAAATGAAAAATAGATGAATTTTTTTTGTTGAAATGGTAAACTTAGGTCGAAACCGTAGGTAAACCATGTTGAATTTTTGTGTTATTTTTATGGAATTAAAAAATGAAAAATGGATGATTTTTTTTTTGAAATGGTAAACTTAGGTCGAAACCGTAGGTAAACCATGTCGAATTTTTGTGTTATTTTTATGGAATTAAAAAATAAAAAATGGATGAATTTTTTTGTTGAAATGGTAAACTTAGGTCGAAACTGTAGGTAAACCATGTCGAATTTTTGTGTTATTTTTATGGAATTAAAAAATGAAAAATGGATGAATTTTTTTTGTTGAAATGGTAAACTTAGGTCGAAACCGTAGGTAAACCATGTCGAATTTTTGTGTTATTTTTATGGAATTAAAAAATGAAAAATGGATGAATTTTTTTGTTGAAATGGTAAACTTAGGTCGAAACCATAGGTAAACCATGTCGAATTTTTGTCGTTTGGAATGAAATGTAAGATGAAAACTGGATGAATTTTTTTGTTTTGAAATGGTAAACTTAGGTAAAACCGTAGGTAAACCATGGCAAATTTTTGTTGTTTTTTTTTTGGATGTACATGTGAATAAAAGATGTTACTGTAAAGTTATGCATTTTTGTACATGTGATGGTAATTTGATGCATGTTTTTGATGTGTGTTGTTTTCTGTGATGTGCAGGTGGTGAAGAGTCGACATCGGGTACCGACTATTTTTTCTAATGCCCACGAGGCATTGAGTGCTGAGGACTAGGAGTGGCTTGATGCCTTAGGGCTCAAGCATGTGGCTCGATTGGATGTAGTTGTTGCAGATCGGGCGTACATTACAGCTTTGATCGGCCTATGGGATGTTCGGACAAACACCTTCTATCTTCTGACAAGGGAGATGACCATCACATTAGAGGACATGTATTGGATTCTCTGAATTTTGATAGACGAGGTTCCCATCCAGACGATGCCACGCGGCCAGAGGACGACTGTACTGACTTGGTATTTTGGACATGAGGAGGATGTGGATGGGATGAGCTCATTGGAGAGGGCGAAGCTGGATTGTCAGATTAGGGGGATTTTGGTACGATGGTGGTATGCTAGGGGAATGTTGGGAGTGAGGCACGCACTACTCATGAGCCTCATTTCCAACATGCTCCTGTCAGACTCGTCAAGAGCGAGGTTCCCATGGAACCTATTGGAGGTGGTGTGGCAGTTAGTGGATTTTTCGGTGACAGAGTCGGTGATTATGAGATGGGGCCAGACGCTTTTGGCTCAATTATATGATGAGTTGTATGAGGTCCGCTGCTGGAGGTGGAAGGGGATTGGCTGTAGTTACTTGTTGTAGTGCTGGGCTTGACAACATATAGTCATAGAGCGACCACGAGGGCTACCCTAGACTACATGAGTGGACATGGTGGACAGAGATATTGGTTATGGTGCTTTATGGTATCGATCGAAGGAGCAGGGGCAAAGTCGACGGTTTGTGGGAGACGTGGACCATTACAGAGATGCATTGGCATGATTGACTCTAGGAGATGTGGTATGGAGGCCATATTAGGATTGTCCCGTATGGCCAGAGGCTAATGAGTGGCTTCAGTGGGTCTAGAGGGGTAGATGGGTCATTGGACGACACGGGATGGAGTAGGAGTACTTTCACTATCTTCGAGTGACACGATAGTTTAGGGTACGCTAGGGGTTTCTTGGGGAACCCATAGTCTATAGATGCTGGAGCGATGAGAGGACCCTAGCTACGCTAATCCTTGAGCCATTAGGGGAGGAGTCAAATACACTACTGGACATTCCAGACGTGGATGACGTCAAAGTGACTGCTGAGTACCAGGAGTGGTGGACACTTCGACAATGGCGAGGTGAGGGGCCATTGGGAGGGGATGAGGAAATGAGAGGCGGAGAGGGTGCAGAGGCACCATGAGAGGGTTGGGGAGCTCCTACTGATGTGGATATGGTGGAGGTGGCAGATGCAGGAGAGGACTTTGGTGAGGAGGAGCAGCCAGAGATGCAGGATGCTCCGAAGTAAACCGATGCGCCAGAGAGGCCGATGTAACCGGTTGTGCTGGGGGATATAGAGGCAGGATTTTATGCGGAGGTGGCACGGTTGATGGGGTTATTACAAAGGCGAGAAGGAGAGCTTGGAGAGATGACGTAGGAGAGGGATCTCCTATGGACACAATTGGTAGACTGGGAGAGAATAGGGGCTGCATCTCGTCGACAAGAGGGGGATACAGATGCTATAAGGGAGAGGGATCTCCTACAGGTGCAGCTAGCACAATGCGATGATGCAATCACATACTACCGTAGGTGGGAGGCAGAGTGGAGGCTATGAGAGGCAAATTGGAGGTGGCATCGGCTAGATATGGAGGGCGAGATTATCTACCTTGGTGGGCGAATACCAGAGCCTCCGACCAGTGGCTCGTCGTATCGGATGAGAGACAGCGGGACAAAGCAGTCGGCATCATCCCGTCATAGGTGTGATGCAGGGGCAAGCAGTCACCCTGAGAGGTCCCAGAGGACCGATACTGCAGGGGGTAGTTCTCGTCGCACCAATCCTACGTGATCATGGTGGCCGACACCCTAGGTTGAGGGTTTTTGAGATTTTGGATTATGGGAGCGAGGTCTGAGGACCGGTGCACTGTAGCCTGCGGGCAATTTTGTTATGTTATATATATATATATATATATATATATATATATATATATATATATATATAGATGACTTTTTTTTGGTGTTTATACAGTTTTCATGATTTATTTTTATGTACATGTTTTTACATTGATGTATGCATATGCGATTATGAATGCGATGGTTCTAATTTGTATGATGTATGCATATGGAATGAATGAAAGGAATCGTTGATGATTTGTCAATGCACCATAGACTGTACAAGATTTGGATTGACTTGCTATAGTAATGGGATAACTTTGTGGAATGCTTGTGCATGTGAAAACTTTATTTTTGTATTTTGTCTATTTTTTGATGGTGATGTACGGAATGAAATGTACCGGTTGTTTGAAAATGTAGTTAAGATTTTTTGAGATGCAGATATTTTAACTAACTAGCCAAGACTGTACATTTATCTCGCAAGACTTCTAAACAAGGTCTAAATCCGACTTGAATTTAACCAAGTTATTTCACATCCCTATGTGTGCAATTGAGTTTGTTTATGTGTTATTCATCAGGATACCGCCAGTGCCAGATGGGCTTTCAACCGAACCTGTACTAAGGATCACCTAATTAGCTCCACTAACTCCTTTATTGTATTTAGTCAGATTTGTCTGCGAAGTTATCTGGGATACCATAAGCTAGCTCATCCACATGCAAACATTGATCTGCACACAAGTTAATGTGACAGATATATCGTCATGCGGGAGGTTTACCGCCAATGATCGATAGGCTATCAACCAAACCGGTACTGAAGCTTGCCTCATGACCTATCGAAATGTTGAGAGTTCCAGGGATTCAAGTTCAACTCCCTTCTTTTCTTCAATTTTATTGGGATACTTGCTCTTTATAGTGATAAAATTACTGTTTATTTTTGTTTTATTTGTTTTTTTTTTTTTTGAGCAAGGGATTTGAACGAGAGTCACTATTGTTTGTGCCTTTTGATGTGTGCACTATAGGATGTCAAATTTTAGTGTTTTGAAGTTTTGCAAATTTTTAATGTTTTGTAGCTTTTGAGAACTTGGGATTCATGGGGAATTGGGTAGGGAGGATGCTTGTCCTTTTGCGAACTCTCAGCATTCCTAGGGTCATTTGCATAGGGGGATAATCAAGATAGTCATTTCGCTTATGGTGACCTGGATTACTGTGTAGGTTTCATCTTTCGTTCACACAAATTAGGAATTTTGATATGTGTGTTAATTTGTGTTGGGATGTTACGTAACAAGGCGTGATCCAAGTAAAACTTTCCTGTGTAAAATCTGCTTAACCGTGTACAATTTTGGCTAGAAATTTA
This sequence comes from Wollemia nobilis, assembly GCA_028583015.1. NCBI lineage: Eukaryota > Viridiplantae > Streptophyta > Pinopsida > Araucariales > Araucariaceae > Wollemia > Wollemia nobilis. Next base: position 5,449,063 of record JAQPPZ010001821.1, read on the forward strand.
AAGACATTTGAATGACGAAAACCCTGTATACATTAGGAGGCAACAGACAATGCGAAAAATGGTGATGGTGCTATTCTAGATGTAGGCATTTATGAAAATGGATCTGAGGTGGAAAAGGATGGAATTTCCAAGTAATGACTGTCTATGGTGCTTTTGACTTGTATGACCTATCGAAGTATGCAATGTATGGATGCAATGCTTAATGTAACCTATATTTTTGTATTTTGATTTTTATGAGAATGCATGGAATTGGAATGCAATTGTTTTTGTGATTTTGATTTTTATGAGAATGCATGGAATTGGAATGCAATTGTTTTTGTGATTTTTTTGTTTTTTTTTTTTTTTGAATATGCATGGAATTGAAATGCAATTGTTTTTGTGATTTTTGATGATTATATTGTTTTTGTTTATTTTTGAATATTTATGTTGACTAAGCAGTTATGGTAATGCTTGGAGCTTTTGGTGTTGACCAAAGGGTTTACAGATACCTTTTGGGCATTTAGGGATGACCAAGCGATTATGAAAATCCTTGGAGATTTTTGTTTTGACCAAAGGGTTTATAGATACCTTTGGGGCATTTAGGGATGACCAAGCGATTATGAAAATCCTTGGAGATTTTTGTTTTTACCAAAGGGTTTATAGATACCTTTGGGGCATTTAGGGTTGACCAAGCGATTATGATAATCCTTGGAGCTTTTAGTTCGACTATGGCTCTCTAGATGTGGAATGGCCTCACATGAATGATGTTCAAGGGTTCTGTTTCCTTGATTCCTTCAAGAGAGGCAAGCCGGTATGTTTCGGGTCCTATTCTACTATCAATGATGTAAGGACCTAACCAGTTTGCCATGAACTTGTCCCGTAGATGGGATGGCAAATTAGAATTTTTCTTGTTATCTTTTAAGACCAAGTCACCCACCTAAAATTCCCTAAAGTGGACTTTCATGTTGTATGTTTTCTTAAGTCGCTCTTGATAGATACGCAAATGCTCAAGAGCATTAACGCGTCGTTCATTGAGCAACGTCAGTTGATCTAACTGGGCCTATCACGCAGTGTCATCATCGATGAACTCTTGCATTGAAATGTGTAGGGAAGGAATTTCCAACTCAAAAGGCATGACTGCCTTGGAGCCATACACCAACGAAAAGGGAGTTGCCCCAGTGGGCGTTCAAATGCTGGTGCGATAAGCCCATAGGGCAAGTGGGATCTGAATGTGCTAGTCTTTATGATTGTCTGCAACTATCTTTTTGAGAATGGCGACTAGCATTTTCTTTGATGCCTCTGCTTGCCCATTTGCCTATGGATAATAGGGTGTTGAAAAGCTATGCTGAATCTTGTACTTTATGGTTAAAGCACGCACATCTTTATTCTTGAATGATGTCCCATTATCTAACAAGATCTTGGATGGAATACAAAAATGACATATGATGTTATGCAAAATAAATTCTGCAATGCGGGCTCCAGTCATAGTGGTCAGCGGAATTGCTTCCACCCATTTGATGAAGTACTCTATGGCCATTAAAATAAACGTGTGACGACTAGACGACACAGGGGAGATCTTTCCAATTAGATCAAAGCCCCACTATGAAAAAGGCCAAACCGATTGAATCGGCTGCAAGGCCTGAGAAGGTACGTGTGTCAAATTAGCATGGTGTTGACACTTCACGCACTTCTTCACATATGCACAACAATATCACTCTAAAGATGGCCAATAATAACCCATGCAAAGAATGTGCTTTACGATGGCCATACCGTTGAAGTGGCCACCACATGTACCATCGTGAGCTTGGGTGATTGCCCAAGCGGACTCTTGCTAGTCCAAACAACGAAGGAGGATTCCTTCATAATTTCAATGATACAAAATGTCTCCTAACAAGACATGCTTTGCCACTTTCTGTTTGAATGATCTTTTTGCGGCTTGTGTCAATCCAAGTGGAAGATTACCTAGCTTGAGGTAATCTCAAATGGGTGTGTACCAATCTTGCTGATCAGAAACCTCGATAGTATGAATGGCCAATCCCTCTTGAATTCCATCCTGAACAAAAGCTGAGCAGGAAAGAACTTGTAAAAAACAATGTGGTGTTGCTAGTAATAGGGGTCAGGGAGAACAAGGACCCCCAGTTGGCTTGAGTCAAACAATCTCGAATTCGAGAGAACTTATCTAGAGATGGTTCAATCTGGATCATGTGGATTCCTAGCATCAGATTAGAGCTTGCACACTCTATCGTAGATTGTGATAATGTTTTAACCTAAATTGTTGTCATTTCACCAGAAGGGTCTTGTGGGATGAGTGACCCCAAGGAGGCCATAGTATCCACAAAATGATTTGATGATCGAGGGAGTGCCTCGATGTCATACCATTCAAGTTATGCTAGGAATTTGTCCACAAGGGCTTTATAGGCCTACAAAACTGGACATTTACATTGGAATATCCCCTTTACTTGATTGACAATTAATAGCGAATCACCAAAGATGTTCAATCATTTAATGTTCATGGTGATTGCTGTCTGAAGACCTATGAGCAAGGCTTCGTATTCTGCATTGTTGTTAGTGCACGAGAAGTCTAATTTAAATGACAAGGGCATTGGAGCACCTTGCAGAGTGAAGAATACAATTCCCACACCACCCCCTTGCTCACATTTAGAACCATCAAAGAATAGGGTTATGTCAGCCTATGACTTAGGCTCATCAGAATCTGGTGACTCTAAAACATGGAAGACCCCATCATCAAGTAGTTCAAAAGTCAGAGGCTGATCGTCTTCAAGAGGAGCCTCATCTAGTTGATTGGTGATGACTTGACCTTTTATGGATTTTTGTCCAATGAACTCTATGTCAAACTCCGTCAACAACATGATCCATTTTGCCGTGTGGCTATTATGATAAGTACGACTCATCATGTATCGCAATGGATTCTCCTTGGACACAACATACGTCTTATTACTAAGCATGTAGTGGCATAGCTTTTTGGTAGCAAACACCACTGCCAAGCAAAGCTTTTCAACGTATGCATAGTTAAGTTCATAACTGACTAGGGTGCGGCTAAGATAGTATGTAGCCTGTTCTTTGTGAAGTTCATTTTTTTGGGACAGCATGGTGCCCAGTGCCACCTTAGTGGCTGAGATGTATAAATAGAACGACACTCCTAGTCTAGGTGGTGCCAATACTAGCGACGAAGCCAAGTATTTTTTAATGTCATCAAAGGCGGACTGGCACTCGTCATCCCAATGAAATGTGACCCCCTTATGCAATAATTTATTCATGGGTCAGCATTTGTTAGATAACTGCGCTATGAAGCGCTTGATCGACGCAACCTTTCCCTGCAGACTCCTGAGCTGCTTGATGGTGGTTGGGGGACGCATTTCAAGGATTTCCTTGACTTTGTTTGGGTCTACCTCAATTCCTCTTTTGGAGACTATGAAACCCAAGAGCTTTCTAGAGGTGACGCCAAAGATGCACTTCTTGGGGTTTAGTATGACTTTATGCTCAATGAGGCGATCAAGGACCTTGCTCAAGTCACCAAGGTGATCTGGGTGCAAAAGAGATTTGGCCAACAAATCATCCATGTAATCTTCCAAAGTTTTGTGCATGTAATCATGAAAGATGTACGTCATGGCACGTTGGTAGGTGGCTCAAGCATTTTTAAGGCCAAAAGGCATGACCTTATAGCAAAATGTCCCCCAAAGCATTGTGAATGTCATTTTTAGTTGGTCCTCAAGATTGATACGAATCTGATTGTATCTTGAGAAACCATCCATAAGGGAAAGCATTTCATGGCCTACTGTAGCATCTACCAACGTGTCGATGCTTGGTAAAGGAAAATCATCCTTAGGAATTGCTTTTTTAAGATCTCAAAAATTAGTGCATATGCGAATCCTCCTGTTGGGATTCTTGATAGGAACCATGTTAGACAACCATGGCGGATAATCCACACAGATGACAAATTGGGCATCCAACAACTTTTGTAACTTGTCTTTTACCATTAAGGCCACTGTTGGATGCATCTTGCGTAGTTTTTTCTTGACTGGATTGATTTTTAGATCAAGCATTAAATTATGCATGACTAGCTATGGGTCTAGTCCTGGCATATCCTTGTATGACCATGCAAAAACATCCTTCTTTTCCTTAAGGGTAACATAATTAGCTCACTCTTCGAGGGAAAGACTTACTCCTAGCTTGAGAATTCATGGATTCGATGGATCTGTGCTAATGTCTACATCAGTCGTTGCTTCGATCGACATATGGGATCCGTCTTCCAACTGGTGTGGAATTGGGATCAGATGGATATCGTTTGTTGAATTAAGATCATCATTAGGAACATCAAGTTCATCTTCAACATGGAAGACATCCTGAGTCTATCCTAGAGTGAAATGAAACATCCCACCGCAAGGCCAATACTTTGATGGAGATGGTGGTGTGTCAGCACGATCCCAATCTATAGCTTCTATGTCTAGATGCAATGATCGTGTGGGATTGGCTGGATCATGGATGGGGGTGATCAAGTCAATGGAGACCATGTTGATGAAATGATTGTAATCTCCATTACCAAAAATGTGACAACTCTGACATTTTGGATGCTCTTGGTGCATTGGATCTGGATCTGTAGGCACTGGCACAAAGGGATCAGCCCTATGCACGGACCTGCAAATAGGGTTTGCCCTAGGCACTGATGGTTTGATAGGGTCTCCAAGCGAAAGATGCTCTCTATATGCCTAGAGTGGCAGGTGCAGTAATTGCTATAACTACGTCGGGTTGAAATGCCACCTATGTCTTGGACCTATGTGTAAGTGTTCAAACATGTCATCTATGTCCAAAGGATATTGTTGTTGTTGAGGTAGCCTATGCTCACTAGGATCATTCAATGGGAACATCATCAGGAAGTTGTCCTGATCGTCATTCATTGGATATTTGTGCGAATGATCGTACTTCGACTCATCTTCAGAAGACCCTTCGTGGTCTTGTCCATCTTCCCCTTGTGGGTGAGTCCATGAGGTTTCTCCTTGTTCGACCGTAGGGAAAGGGTTTTTGAGGTCAAAAAGGTTATTTGTTTACAATGGGAAATAATCCCCCAATGTATAAGTTGTATTTGGATTGGCATATGGATCTGATGCCAACCCATCCTTGTTGCCTATCCCTAGGTTTTGCATATTTTTGACCAAGATGTCGAGGGGCAAAGGGTGATTAAACCCTACTCCTAACTTGTCATAAGGCATTTGGTATCTTGGTTGGCACAAAACACACATTCCTTGTTCATACCTGCCTAACCCGTATCCATGCCAATTGCATTGGCTAAGATATCATAATGCAAAGTCTGGGTTAGCCAGATAGTTGACATCTTCCACAAAGGGATCTTCATCTTCCTCTTCTTTTCGGGAAGGTTCAACGCCATGATCCAGGCCCCCAAAAATAAAATTTTTCTGATTAGGTGGGTAGCCTAAAGGAACCACGGAGCCTATGGGGAGTCGAGGTCTTCCCATGTCTTGCATAGACTGAAGTGTGGGTGTTGCAACAATATTGCGCACTATATACTCCCCCATGCCTGTGTTAGACATCTCAACAGTAATCGTTGGTGATTGAGGGGAAGTGAATGGGAGTTCTCCTTGAGTCCACTCCATGTGAGGTGAACTAGGCGTCTCAACTTCCATTCTATGATATGTCTCTTCTATAGAGATGTTGGAGACTAAAGGTGGTTCCACTTCCAGGGGCTTCTTTCCTTTGTTCGTTGGAGTGGCCATCATAGGTGGCATCGTTGTGGGAGGACTAGATGAAGAAGATGAACCCACCTGAGAATTTGATTGATTTGGCAATGGATATTCTTGCTTAGTCGGACCCCTTTTAGATGGATTTAACTGGAAATCCACATGCATCGAAGGGAGGGTCGACTGCGGCATGATTTGCACTGAGTTGCAATATTTAAAAGGTTCCAAATCTACGGGGACCACATGCACTTGTCCTTCAAATGTATATTTCAAACATTGATGAGAAATTGAAGGGACACACTTCATATCCCGGATCCAAGGCCACCCAAGAAAGATATTGTAAGCCATCTCACCTTCTAAAATGTGGCATAATGTATGAATGGTCTTTTGTCCCACTTGTATGGGTAGGAAAATTGTGCCAACAGTCGAGCATATCGCATCATTAAATGCTCGAAGAGTATAAGTGGAAGGTGCAATGTGAGAGGTTGGCATTTTCAAATGTTTCAGTGTAGAGGTTGTAATAATGTTACTGGACGAACCAGTGTCTACCAACACTCGCTTGTACGGAGTCCCATTGGCCCACACAATAACGTGCAGGGGTGGATCCGCTACATCTCCAGTCATTGTTTTTAGCTCATCTTCCCTGAAGGTAATGACTCGTTCAGTACACTGTTTGACATGCCCCACAAAATTGTTGAACGAATCTGCTTCATGGGGTTGCAATTCAATTGCCTTTAATATCTCCATAAGAGCTTCTCGATGGGGCACCGATTGTTGAATCAACTCATAAATGGAGAGCCTAGCCGATGTGGTCCGTAGACTTTGAGTAAGCCTAGTTCGAATCATGGCCACTGGTCTAGGCGAGGGCAACTATGTAGGATTCGGTTGATGTTGTGACGTGGATGGAACTTCCCTAGTGGCTGTCGCAGGGGTAACTCCTAGGTGCCTTTTGTTTCTTGTCACAATGCTAATCATCCTAACATACCCATCCATGCGGAAAATCTGTTGCACTTCATTGACATGCAGAGGTTTTGTTTGTGCATCATGTGTGGGTAAAGGATCTTTGAAAACACCCATTTGTTGGTTGTTGGGTGCGATGGGGTTATCCACTACCAATGTGTGATTGTCAATGAGGTCTTGCACTAAACCTTTAAACGTCCAACAAACATTAAGGTCATGCCCTTTCCTTCTATGGAATCTACAAAAAATATCCTCTCTGTAGCCCTTAGGATTTGGTGCATTAGGATCGATTGTTGGAATCTTTGGCAGATTAATCAAGTTTGCCGTTGAAAAATGGTCAAACAAGGAGTCCATAGACTCAATGTATGGTGTAAATTGCCACTCAGGGTGACGCTGCTGATTTTGATCCTGCTTTTTGTTATCTTTCTCATAATTATTGTGAGGCACTGCCTGATAATTAGCCTTTGGAGGTTGTGTTGCTTGGGTAGGCGTAGGGGCATTGATAGCAACTTGATTGACCACAGCGGGTGTCTGTTGTGTATTCCCTATTTTGGTTCTCTTATTCCACTCTTTTTTCTTAGGCTTGGCAATTTTGCCATCCTGTATATTGATCTCTTCGATAACTCTAGCTTGCGCTAGAGCTTCTTCTAAAGTGGTGTATTGCTGCAGCTGCAATAGCATAGAGATCTTTTGCAAAAAACTCTTTGTGAACATTTGAGTTAGGTCGGACATAGGAGGGAGGTAGGATAGCTTTGAAAGCACCGTCCTCCATCGATTCCCATATGCCACCATAGATTCCTCCTCATACTATTTGAGGCTAGCTAGATCACTGAGTGACACCTTTTTCTTTGTATTGAAAGCAAAACGTTCTAGGAATGCGTCCACTAGTTGATCCAAGTTGTAGATGCTATGCTTTGGTAGATGGGTAAACCAATCCGAGGCAGATCCTACAAATGTGGTTATGAATGTTCTTAATAGCAATGCATCATTGTCTTGTATACCAAAGCATTGGCTCAAAAATCGAGTCACATGCTCTTGAGCATCTTCATCCCCTTTAAAGAGTGCCAACTAGGGTAGCTTGAAATGTTCAGGGTATGGAGGTGTTGGCACTGATGGATGCACCAGATGACTATGGATTTGGTGTAAGGTAGGCTTTTGGGGCCCAGTAGTCTTGAGTTCCATAGTCTCTAAGCATTCTAACAACACTTTGTATGCATCAGAGGACGTAATCTCCTCCTCCTTGGTTTGTTCCCGCTATATGTTACGGGGAACTTGAGGCCTTTGTATGGATAAATGGGTAGCATCCCTTCTACCTTGATAGGGCGTTTCAACCTGCTCTTCTTCTTGGTCATAATCCTCATAATCTTCTTGAGGAGTGTTTTGCCTAGGCATGTAAACATGGATGGGTGCCCGCTAAGGATGCCCATCACGGTTGTAGGGAGTGGCCTCCCACTTAGGTCTAGGAGGTCTTGGAGGCAGTGCTTGCTGAATTCGTGAAGACCTATCTCGCACTAAGGGGTTGTGCCTCACATACATCTCAGATTACTATGCACGAGGAACTGGGGCCGTCTCAAGCACATTTTTGTGAAGCAATTCAGCTATCTGATGCTGAATGCGCTCTTGATTAAGGCGACACAAATGTTCTAATTTTTGTTGTTCTTGCCTAAGCCACACGATTTGCGCTTGGTGGGTGACTAGTTGGGCAAATGCCAAGTCATTTTATTCTGTTGTCTCTTGTTTAAGAGGCCTAGATGTCTCCCCTACATATCTATTTCGATCATGGTGCTCTGAGACCCCTATATGTTGCTTCCATCTATAGAGGTTGGCAGCATTAACTTGAAGCTCTGGTCTCAATGAGCGATATGGATATAAAGCAGGTGTAGACGTGCATCATTTCCACACTGAGTACTATTCTTGAGGAAAGTAGTAATCCTCCTCACGCTCTCTGTGATATGCATAAAAAGTGTAGGCAGAATTGTCTTGCCCTGTCGGGAGAACTTGATGTTCTGGATATGGTCTATTGTGTCCGACATTAATCAAGGGTAAATTAGGATCAACAAAATCATATGGTTCCTCCTTTTGGACCCTTTTTTGTTCTAGAGTAGTACACAATGCTTCATCACTAGGCCACCCAAAAAGAACTTCCAAAGGAGGCCTCGTACTTAGACCAGGTGCTACATATTGGTTATTTTCTTGAAAAGATTCTTGTTGCTTAGGAGTTCCCCTTAGGGAGGGGGTTCTATAGTCTTGTCTATTGATGGCCTGAGTTGGAGAGCCTCCTCAAGGAGGTGCCTCTAGAGCCATGTTCTATGACTGTATGGGTTGGAGTGCCCCTCAAGGAGGTGCCTCTAGAGCCATGTTCAGCATGGTGTGAACTAACTTGTGAACCCTGTCACCGAGGCAGGATGGCCAAGTCTTCAGGGCTATATCGGAGACGATTTGTCTCTTTTGGTGCATTTTCTGTAGCTTCTACCCATGATTGGTCTTGGCTACGAGTAAACACCATGGTAATGTTAACCTAAAGATGCAAAAATTATTTTTATGATTTTCTTTTTATGATTTTTTTGTCTAAACAAAAAATAGCATACACACACAAGCAATGATTATCTCTTTTAAAGATTAATAGTGTGCCCTAAATCTGGTTTAGTGTGTTTTTGTTGTTTGTTTTGTTTTTGAAAATTTTTGTGAAATGTTTAAATGCAATTATGAAGGCTCTTATGACTCCCAAAATGGTCGCCCCTTCAATATACTATTGTTGGACCGATATACCAACCTCTCTATATACCCGTCCTTACGTGAGGGAGACTATAGGTACGTGAGAGTAGATGATACATGGAACATAGGTGGTACGAAAGGGGAATTGCTCTATTTATGACACCTACTATAGCAGACTTATCCTCATGTGCTAGTAATCACCCTAGCTACACTCGGTCAGCTTTCATCAGGATTTACGTCTAGCAACAGTTGCGATTGAGGTAATGGATGCAATATCTCAAGCCAAAGTGGTAATGGAATCCATCTTTGGTCTTGCTCAAGGTTTGGGGTTTTACGACCAACGCCTTGTGTTTAAAATACCACATGGTGTGTGGGGTTCATTTTAATGTGCAAAAATTGAAACAAGCAAACGAAAAAGAAATCTTTCCCTAAGCCATACAAAACTGAAAACCAAAAAATAGAAAATAGAAATTTGATAGAAGCTTTAAAAAAAAAACCCCTACCTCTTCTCTGCCCAACAGGATGTTTCTGATTTGCTCTAAAAAAAAATGCACAGAACTATACTCGTCCCTGGGTGAGGCAAATATCAGAATAGTAATCGTTCCAGGGTGAGACGAATAGTTTATTCATCCCGGGGTGAAACGAATACCAATTCTGTAATCGTCACTTGCAGAAGCGAATAGAGGACAGAGGTCCCACTGTGATCACCATTGAAAACACAAGATTTTGGAAAAAAAAAGGATAGACTAAAAATGTAATGTAAATGAAACTAAAATAACACTTAAACCCTATGTTATTGAAAAATGCATAAAAAGAAAGAATCATGAACACAAGATATCAATGCAATATAAAAAGAACGACCCTTTTATTGATATTCTTTACAAATTCATGTTACAATGCGTCTCCTTCCTTTTTAGGGGATAGGAGCATTAAATGTTGGTCTTTTACAGCTTGTTTCAGAATTCCTTCTTCCGTGTGCCCACATATAAGATGGGCAAACCAAAATGTTGTTGCCGCTTGCGTTGGTAAAGGTAGATTCCTCGTTTCTCCTCTAATGCTGCAAATTTGCGTTCAAAGAAACAAACAAAGAATCAGTAGCACCTGTGTATGAAAAATAAAAGATAAATCTAACGATGGTTAAAATGAGTCTAAATAAGCTAAAAACTTTTCAAAAGCATAAACATGAAACTAGCTAAATACTACAAAAGAAATCATCACCAAAAGCAATAAAGCGAGGTGTGCTCGAAGGCAAACCACCCATGGGTGAAACTTTGCTTCGACACCAATCCGCTTGGGATGGATCCGAAACCTGATGTGATGTGTTGTCAAAAAATTAGTAGGATATTGTGGTCAGAAAAATCAGGGTTGGTCCTTGATTCATGCCTTCAAAAGTCACCCAATAACCTCTATTTCGATTAAGAGATTATGGATGTTAAAAACACAAATCGCAAGTAAGTAAATTAATAGCACTTCGTCACTCAAAATGCTCCTTCTCTGTATATCTTTTGGGTGAGGAAGCTCACCATTTTATAGAACCAAGGGGTCTCTTTGAATTAATCATGCAAAAGTGTTTCTTTGCATGAATGCTTTTTTTGTGAATAGAAGACTTCTTCTTGATAAAGGGCTTCTTAACTGCCTCTATGCATGTCTTTGTATGTTTATAAAAGCTCACTCACACTCCCATGCAATGAAGGGATAGCTAAGTGGAAAATCTGAGTTGTCTTAAAAAAACTCACTCCCATTCCCATGCAGTGAAGGGAGAGTTAATTGGCAGATATGAGTTGTCAAAAGAACTCACTCACACTCCCATGCCATGCAAGGAAAGTTAAGTGGTAGTCCCGAGTTGTCATGCACCGAGATCTAACTTTTTTCTGGTCAAACCTAGCATTCGTCCCACCCCAAAGCGAGTGCTGGTAATCATCTCTAGGTGAGACGAGTATCAATCCGCACTTGTCCCTGGGTAGGATGAGTACAAACCCGCACTCATCCCTTGGTGGGACGAATAAGTAGCTAAGTGTCTAAAAGATGCCAAATTGATCCCTGACTTGTAAAACTGTTGTGCGAGTGGTTAGAACCACCGTTTAACCTCTAGGGGATGCCCTGGGGGCTATGTGTGTTAGTGCGATCAGTGCTTGTTGTCACATAATCGGATTGGTGTTGTTTTGGTGTCTACAATAAGCTAGCTCATCCACATGCAAACATTTGTCTACACACATGCAAAGCTAATGTGATAGACATATCATCATGCATTTAGGATATTGCCATTACCAGGTAGGCTATCCACAAAAACCGTAATGAGGATCACCTAAATGGTTTTTCAAATGCTGATAATTCTAGGGATTCAAGCTCAGACGTCTTTCGATTGTTTAATTTGTTGGGATACTTGCTCTCGTATATAGTGATAAAAATCATTGTTTATTTTTCCCTCTTAAGCAAGGGGTTTGAGTAGTGGTGATAACCATTGTTATTTTTTTATTGTTGCATTTTATATTTTGACTTTTGATTTCAAAGTTGAGCTTGTGGGATTTTTGGCTTGTGAATGGCATTGATCCTTTAGGCCTTGGGGATGACTACCCATCCTTCTCAAGGGTGTGTAGTATGAATCCTTATGACTTTGGGGGTCAAAGGGGTTTAGAAATTTTGATGGTGAACTTTTGGGATTTTTCTTTGGAATAGTATTGATCCTTTAGGCCTTGGGGATGACTACCCATCCTTCTCAGGAACGTGTAGTATGAATCCTTACAAATTTGGGGAGCAAAGGTGTTTGGTATTTGGATAGTGAACCTTTGGGATTTTGCTTTGTGAAAGGCATCTATCCTTTTATGCCTTGGGGATGACTACCCATCCCTCTCAGGGGCATGTAGTATGAATCCTTATGACTTTGGGGACCAAAGGTGTTTGGAATTTTTGATAGTGGTAAAAACCACTATTTACTACGGGGAATTGGATGGGGACAAGCTTTTCCTTTTTTTAATTTTCAGTATGAACCATTCGCACAGGGGGATGAGCAGGATAAATTTTTTGCTTAAGGTACCCTAGACCACTTTGTAGGTTTTGTCTTTCGTCCACACAACTTGGGAATTTTTATGTGTTTTAAGCTTGTGTTGGGATGCTATGTAACAAGGCATGATCCAAGTAAAACTCTACCTTGTAAAAATCGGTCTAACTTTGTACATTATTTGACTAGAAATCTAAAGGTAGCTAAATGACGAAAACCCTAAATACATTAAAAGACAACTAGCTATGATATGGCAAAAATGCGACTGGTGTTATTCTTGTTGGATCATTTAAAAAATGGATAAATATGGAAAATGATGGCATTGCCAAGTAATTATAGTCTATGGCTCATATGCAATGTATGTATGTGATGCCTAATGTAGTTATTTTTATGTTTTGATTTTTAAGATTATGCATAATTTTTTTTGTTATTTTTGATTATCTATTGTTTTTGAATATTTGTTATGGACAGTTTAACCCAAATGGGTGCGGACCAAGTGATTCTTATGGATCCTTGGAGGTTTTGACCAAAGGGATTATAGAAACCTTTGGGGCATTTTTGGGTTGGCCGAATGATTGCGGGAACCCTTGGGGCTTTTGGTTTGACCAAAGGGATTATGGATACCTTTGGGGCATTTTTAGGTTGACCAAGTGATTGCGGGAATCCTTGGGGCTTTTGGTTTGACCAAGCGATTGTAGGAATCCTTGGGGCTTTTGGTTTGACCAAGTGATTGTGAGAATCCTTGGGGCTTTTGGTTTGACCAAGCGATTGTGGGAATCCTTGGGGCTTTTGGTTTGACCAAGCGATTACGAGAATCCTTGGGGCTTTTGGTTTGACCAAGTGATTGCGAGAATCCTTGGGGCATTTAGTTTGACCAAGTGATTACGGGAATCCTTGGGGCTTTTCATTTGACCAAGCGATTACGAGAATCCTTGGGGCTTTTGGTTTGACCAAGCGATTACGGGAATACTTGGAGCTTTTGGAGTGGGTCCTGGCTCTATAAATGTTGAATGGCCTCAAATTACTGATGTTCAAGGGTTTGAGTTCCTTGATTCCTTCAAGAAGGTGAGACGATATGTTCCAAGTCCTATTTTACTATCGATTACATAAGGACCTAACCAATTTGCCATGAAATTATCCCTTAAATGGGGTGGCAAGTTAGAATTTTGTTGGTTCTCTTTTAAGACCAGGTCACCAACCTGAAAGTCCCTCAAGTGAACTTTCATGTTGTATGCTTTCTTAAGTCACTCTTGATAGATACATAAATGTTTGAGAGCATTGACGCATCATTTTTCAAGTAATGTAAGCTGGTATAATTGGGCCTACTGTGTAGTGTCATCATGGATGAACTCTTGCATTGATATGTGCAGGGAGGGTATTTCCAACTCGAGAGGCATCACCTCGGAGCCATACACTAGCAAAAATGGAGTTGCCCCAGTGGGCATCCGAATGCTAGTGCGATAAGCCCACAGGGCAAGTGGTATTTGGATGTGCCAATCCTTATGATTATCTGTGACCATATTTTTAAGGATGGTGACTAGAATTTTGTTTGATGCCTCTGCTTTCCCATTTTCCTATGGATAATAGGGTGTGAAAAAATTATACTAAATTTTATATTTTTTTGTCAAAGCATGCACGTCTTTGTTCTTAAATGACGCCCTACTATCCAATATGATCTTGGATGGAATACCAAAATGACATATGATGTTATATAAAATGAACTCCGTAATGTGAGGCCCGATCGTAGAGGTAAGCGATATTGCTTCCACCCACTTAGTGAAGTACTCTGTGGTTGTTATGATAAACGTGTGATGACCTGACAATGTAGGGGAGATCTTTATGATGAGATCTAAGCCCCACTACAATGGCCAAGCTTATTGGATCAATTGTAAGGCCTAAGAAGGTACGTGGGTCAAGTTAGAATGGTGTTGACACTTCATGCACTTCCATACATATGGACAACAATCTCGCTCTAAATATGGCCAATAATAGCCCATGTGAAGAATGCGGTTTATGATGGCCATATCGCTAAAGTGGCCACTACATGTACCATAATGTGCTTGGGTGATCACCCAAGTGGACTCCTACTGGCCCAAGCAACGGAGGAGGATTCCTGCGTATCTCCAATAGTATAATATGTCTCCTAGCAAGACATTTTTTGTCACTTTCTATTTGAATGATCTTTTTACGACGTGCGATAATCCAAGTGGGAGGCTACCTAACTTGAGATAGTCTCTTATGGGTGTGTACCAATCCTACTAATCAGAAACCTTGATGGTATGAACGATTGATCCCTCTTGAAGTTTGTCCCTAGCAAAAGCTGAGCAGAAAAGAACTTGTAAAAATAGCGTTGTGTTGCTATTAAGATGGGTTGGGGAGAACAAAGACCCCTAGTTGGTGTGATTCAAACTATCATGGATTTGAGAGAACCTATCCTAAGATGGTTCAATCTAGATCAGGTGGATTTCTAGTGTTATGTCAGAGCTTGCATGCTCCATCGCATATTGCGATAATGTTTTGACTTGAATGGTTGTCATCTCACCAAAAGGGTCTTGTGGGATTAGTGACCCCAAGGAGGCCATAGTGTCTGCAAAATGATTCGATGATCGAGGGAGTCCCTCGATGTCATACTATTCAAGCTTTGCCAGAATTTTATCCATAAGGGCTTTGTAGGCCTACAGAACTGGGCATTTGCATTGGAATACCCATTTCACTTGGTTGACAATTAACAACGAATCACCAAAGATATTCAAGTGTTTGATGTTCATGGTTATGGTTGTCTAAAGACCTATGAGCAAGGATTTGTATTCAGCATTGTTATTGGTGTATGGGAAATCAATTTTAAATGATAAAGGCATCGAAGCCCCTTGTGGTGTGAAAAACATGATTCCTATGCCACCCCCTTGCTCACATTTAGAACCATCAAAAAATAAGGTTATGAAGGCCTGTGACTTAGGCTCATTAGAATCTGGTGATTCTGAGACATGGAAGACCTCATCATCGAGAAGCTCTATAGTCACAGGCTGATCGTCTTCGAGAGGAGCCTTTGCTAGTTGATCGGTGATGACTTGAACTTTGATGGACTTTTGTCCAATGAAATCAATGTCAAACTCTATCAACAACATGATCTATTTTTCCATGCGACTACTATGATAATTACGACCCATCATGTACCACAACATATTCTCATTAGACACAACATACATCGTATTGCTTAGCATGTAATTCCATAGCTTTTTTATCGCAAATACCACTTCCAAGCATAGCTTCTCAACATATGCATAGTTAAATTCATAACTGACCAGGGTGCGGATAAGTTAGTAATTAGCTTATTCTTTATGTAATTCATTTTTTTGGGCTAGCATGGTGCCCAATGCCACCTTAGTAGTCTAGATGTATAAATAGAATGACACTTCTAGTATAGGTGGTGCCAATACTGGCAGTGAAGCCAAGTATGGTTTGATGTCGTCGAAGGCTGATTGGAACTCTTCATCCCAATGAAATGCTACCTCCTTGTGTAATAATTTATTCATGGGTCGACACTTGTTAGATAACTATGCTATGAAGCGCTTGATTGACGTGACCTTACCCTGTAAGCTTCTAAGCTACCTGATGGTGGTTGGGGGAAGCATTTCAAGGATTACCTTGACTTTATTTGGATCTACTTCGATGCCTCACTTTGAGACTGTGAAACCCAAGAGTTTTCTAGATGTGATGCCAAATATGCACTTCTTAGGGTTTAGCCTAACCTTGTGTTCAATGAGGTGATCAAGGATCTTGCGTAAGTCATCGAGATGATTTTGGCACAAAAGAGATTTGGCCAACAAATCATCCATATAATATTCCAAAGTTTTATGCATGTGATCATGGAATATGTATGCCATAGTGCGTTGGTAAGTGGCGCCAATATTTTTAAGGCAAAAGGGCATAAACTTATAAAATAATGTCCCCCAAGGCATCGTGAATGCTATTTTTAGTTGATCATTAGGATTGATACGAATCTGGTTGTATCCTGAGAAACCATCCATGAGGGAAAGCATTTCATGGCCTACTGTAGCGTCTACCAATGCATTGATTCTAGGAAGGAGAAATCGTCCTTGGAACTCGCTTTGTTTAAATCTTGAAAATTGGTGCATATGCGAATCCTCCCGTCAGGATTTTTGATGGGTACCATGTTGGACAACCATGGTGGGTAATCTACACAAATGACAAACTATGCATCCAACAAATTTTGTAGCTCATATTTTACCATTAATGCCACTGTTGGGTGCATCTTACGTAGCTTTTTCTTGACTGGCTTGACTGTTGGATCCAGTGTTAGATTATGTGTGACTAGCTATGGGTCTAGCCTCGATATGTCTTTGTAGGTCCATGCAAAAACATCCTTCTTCTCTTTAAGAAGGGTAATGTAATCGACTTGCTCTTTGAGGGATAAACTTATCCCCAGCTTGATGATTTATGGATTCATTGGATCATAACTGATGTCTACATCAATCGTATCTTCGACTGACATGTGGGATCCTTCCTCCAATTAGGTGGATATCATTTACTGAACTTAGATCTACGTTGGGAATGTCGAGTTCCTCTTCAACATGGAAGATATCTTGAGTCTGTCCTGGGGTGAAATGGAACATCTCACTACAAGGCCAGTACTTTTATGGGGATGGTGGTGAGTCAACGTGATCCCAGTCTATGGCATCTAGGTCTAGATATAATGGTCATGTTGGATCAGTTGGATTGTGGATGGGGGCAGTTAAATCAATGGAGATCATGTTGATGGACTGAATTTGGTCTCCATTACTGCATGGGTGTTGATTCAGACATTCTTGGTGATCCTTGTGTCCCAGATCTGGCTCTATGGGTATTTGCACAAAAGGATTGAACCTATGTGGAGATAGAAGGACAAGGTATACCCTTGGCACTGATGGTCCTATACGGTCTCTAGGTGGGAGGTGCTCCCTGTATGCCCGAAGTGGTGGATGAAGCACTTGGTTTAACTGTGCTTGGTTTAAGTGCCACATATGCTTTGGTACCATATTTAATGTTCAAACATATCATCTATGTCTATGGGGTATTCTTGTTGTCTCATATGGTTGAGATATGCCATATCAGTCTCATACTCATAGTTGCTATCGGAGATCCATAAGCCTTCATTGGCTCCAACAACTATGTGCCCCTCTAGCGGGTATAGCCTTCCACTAGGCATTTCTTGATCACTATCCTCAATCTCTATGAGAGCTAGAAGTTTGGAACTCGGGTAGTCAATGTTGAAGAAGATACTTGGATATTCTTCCTCTGGTGGATCACTTGGCCTTATGGCCGATGTGGGAGGCTTGTTTTGTTTGAGCATGTTGATTTTTTCCCTTCTGGGTTGTTCCAATCTTTATGGGAGGGCTAGATTCTCTAGAGGTGGCAATTGCATTATTGGAACATTAAATAGGAACATTGCCACGAAGTCCTCTTGATAGTCGTCAATGGGCATTACCTACGAGTGATTGCTATCAGACTCAAAAGGGTCCCATGGTGCTACCTCATAAGTTGACTCATATTTAGAATACCCCCCTTGATTTTGTTCATATCCATTTTGGAGTTTACTTCTTGAACTCTCCCCTTCATCGATCAAAGGGGAGGGGTTGTTAAGGTCAAAAATATTTGTTGTTAACAATGGGAGATAATCCCCCAATGTGCATATTGTGTTGGGATTGGCATATGGATCTTGTGCCAACCCATCCCTGTTGCCTAGACCTAGGCCTTGCATGGTTTCTACTAATATGTTAAGGGGCAAAGGGTGGTTGGAACCTACTCCTGATTTATCATATGAAATCTAGTATCTTGGTTGACAAAGAATGCACATTCCTTGTTAATATCTACCCAAACCATATCCATGCCAATTATATTGGTCTATGTATTTCAAGGTGAAGTCTGGGTTGGACATATAGTCAACACTCTCAGAAAATGGCTCTTCATCCTCTTCCTCTTGTAGGTAGGGTTCAAGGCCGTTCTCGAGGCCCCCATAGACAAATTTGGTCTGATTTTGTGGGTAGCCTAAAGGGACGATGGTGCTGATGGGGAGGCAAGGTTTCCCCATGTCTTACATGGATTCGAGTGTGGGTGTTGCCACAACATTCTACACTAGGTACTCCCCTTGGCCCGTATTGGCCATCTCAACAATAATCATCGATGGTTGAGAGGGAGGGAATGGGAGTTCTCCCTGAGTCCACTCCATGTTGGGTGAACCAGGTGTCTCGACTTCCATTCGGTTGGGCACCTCTTCGATAGATATGGTTGAGACTAATGGTGGTACCTCCTCTAGGGGCTTCTTCCCATTGTCCTTTGATATGGAAACCTTAGGTGGCACGATTGGTGAAGGAACAGATGACAAAGATGGGCTAGGTTGGTGATTTGAGGGACTCAACAACGAGGATGTAGGCAAAATCAAACCCTGTGTGGATGGATTCAATTGAAATTCCAAATGTGTCTATGGGAGGGTCGATTGTGGCATCAGATGCACCACATTGCAAAACTTAAAGGGCTCTAAATCTACTGGGACTACATGTACTTGCCCTTCTTATGTGTACTTGAGGCATTGATGGGCTATTGAAGGGACACACTTCATGTCCCTGATCCAAGGTCGTCCTAGCAAGATATTGTAGGCCATCTCACACTCAAGGATGTGACACAACGTAGGAATGGTATTTTGTCCTACTTTGATGTGCAGGACAATTGTGCCAACCGTCGAGCATAATGCATTGTTGAATGATCGAAGAGTGTAAGTGGATGCCACAATGTGGGATGATGATAGCATAAGGTGTTTTAATGCCGCTGTCATGATTATGTTGTTGGACGAGCTAGTGTCCACCAAAACCCTCTTGAATGGAATCCCATTGACCCATGCGATGACATGCAGGGGTGGATCCACCATATCACCAATCACCAATTTCAGTTCATCTTCCTTAAAGGTTATGACCAGTTCTATGCATTGTCTCAAATATCCCACAAAGTTGTTGAAATAATTGGGTTCATGGGGCTATAGTTCAATAGCTTTGAGTATCTCCATCAAAGCCTCCTGATGGGCCGATGATTGTTGGATGAGCTCATAAATGGAGAGCCTAGCTAACATGGTCCTTAAACTTTGAGTAAGCTTAGTCCAAATTGTGGCCACTATTCTAGGTAGGGTAGGTTGTGTAGGGTTTTTTAGAGGGTGTGATGTTGATGGAACATCTTCTGTAGCTATAGCGGGTGCAATCATGTTTGGGTATCTTTTGTTCCATGTCACGATGCTTATCATCCCAAAATACCCTTGCATGGGGTAGTTTTGTGTTACCTCATTCACTTGTAAAGTCTTTGCCTACATGTCATGGGCAGGCATGGGGTCTTTGAAGACTTCCATCTATTGGTTACTCAGTGCTACAGGATTATATACCGCAAGCATTTTGTTGTCTATCAAGTCCTGCACTAAGTTTTTGAATTTCCAACAAGTGAAGATGTCATGTCCTTTCTATCGATGAAATCTACAGTATAAGTCTTCCCTATATCCATTGGGTTTTGGCATGTTGGGGTCTATGGGTTGACTTTTTGATAATTTTATCAGGTTCACCACGAACAAGTGGTCAAACAAGGAGTCTCTAGACTCCATGAATTGTGTGAATTGTTGCTTAGGGTGATGCTGCTGATTTTTCTCTTGTTTGTGATTTTCCTTTTCATAGTTATCAAGAGGAACTGCCTGATAAGTAGCCTTTTGGGGCTATGTCATTTTTGCAAGCTTTGGTATAGTTATGGCAACCTGATTGACTACGACGGGTTTTGGTTATGTGGGCCTAGTTTTGGCATTTTTTGTCCACTCTTTCATATGCGGCTTGGCAATGTTGCCATATTGAATTTTGATCTTCTCAATTATCCTAGCTTGTGCCAAGGCTTCTTCGAGGGTGGCATATTGCTATAGCTACAATAGAATGGAGATTGACCTTATGCAACTCTTTTAAAACATTTGAGTCATGTCGACCATGGGAGGGAGGTACGATAGCTTTGAAAGCAATGTCCTCCTTCGATTCCCATAAGAAGCTATGGTCTCATCATCATACTACTTAAGGCCATCTAGGTCACTTAAGGATGTCTTCTTCTTGGTGTTGAAGGTAAAATGTTCAAGGAATGCGTCCACTAGTTGGTCTAGATTATTGATGCTATGCTTCAACAACTGGGTAAACCAATCCGAGGCCGGGCCTACGAATGTGGTTATAAATGTTCTCAGAAGAAATACATCATTGTCCTAAATGCCAAAGCATTTACTCAAGAACCTTGTTACGTGCTCTTGGGCATCCTCATACCCTCTAAAAATTGCCAATTGAGGCATTTTGAAGTGGTCATGGTATGGGGGTGCCAAAACTAAAGGATGTACAAGGTGACTACGGAGCTAGCATACGGTGGGCTTTTGGGGCCCTAAATTCTTGGTATCCATAGACTCTAAGTGCTATAGCAGTGCTTTGTATGCATCAAAGGTTTTTATTTCCTCTTCTTTGGTTTTTTCCCATTGTGAATTACGAGGAACTTGAGGCCTATGGAGGGGTAGCCGGGTAGCACCCCCCTGCCTTGGTAGGGCATTTTAGCCTGCTCTTCTTCTCACTAAAATTCCTCATAGGCTTCTTGAGGAGTTTTTGGGCATGACCTATAAACATGGATGGGTACCCGAGGAAGATGCCCATCATTAGTTCTAGGAGTGGCCTCCCACTTAGGTCTAGGAGGTCTTGGAGGAAATGCTTGATAAGGTCGTAGAGACCTATCCCATACTAAGGGGTTGTGCCTCTCATAAATTTCTATCCTATGCATGTGAGGGGTTGGAATCCTCTCATGCATAGTGTTCTAGAGCAACTCATCTATCTGGCACTGAATGCAATCTTTGTTAAGATGATATAGTTGCTCTAACTATTTTTTATCTTGCCTAAGTTGTGTGATTTGTGCTTGGCAGGAAGCCTATTTGGAAAATGCCAAGTCAATTTGTTCTATTGTCCTAGGTCTAGGAGGCCTAGATGCCTCCCCTACATATCTATCTCGGTCATGGTGATCCTAGGTCTTTATGGATGACTTTCCTCTATCGAGGTTAGCATCATTCACCTGAGGCTCTGGCCTCAATAGGTGATCTTGATAATTAGCAGGTGCAGAGGTGCATTGCTCCTACACGGTGTATTGCTCTTGATGAATATACTAGTTTTCCTTGTGCTCCCTTTCATACATGTGAAAGGGATGGGCGGAGTTGGCTCACCCTGTCTGAAGAGCCTTGCACTCTAGATTTGGCCTATTAGTTCTAATAGTAATGAGGGGTGGAGGAGGAATGATATAATCATGTGGTCTCTCCTTGTGAACCATATGCTACTCTAGCGCTTCATCGCATAGTGGCCACTCATAACAAGTGTCTAAGGGGACTTTCCCATGTGTGTACTCCTCCTG